>OZ007587.1:171424690-172888024 GCA_963931845.1 Maratus michaelseni | reverse complement strand
TGCCCTGCCGTAAATCAGGCACTGCCTATACACATACTCAGTCACATCCAATTCGGTTCATAAATAAGAGAGTTACAGCATGACAAATATCAGATTGTTTCAAAATCTCAACCACCCTAGAATTTCAAACTGCCATATCTGAGCCGTTTTTTAAAATATAGCAAAAAACAAAAAATGTTCCAGAATCCCTGTATCACATTCTAACACTTAACATAAACAATTTTTTCAATTTATAATATTTTTGTACATCTTTTTGAATTTTTAAAAATTTTAACTGTCCGCGTTTTGAAACAAGATGGCGGTTGATGCTGGCTAACGAACTCGTTCGAGACCTTGGTATAAAGTCCTATACACATACTCAGTCACATCCAATTCGGTTCATAAATAAGAGAGTTACAGCATGACAAATATCAGATTGTTTCAAAATCTCAACCACCCTAGAATTTCAAACTGCCATATCTGAGCCGTTTTTTAAAATATAGCAAAAAACAAAAAATGTTCCAGAATCCCTGTATCACATTCTAACACTTAACATAAACAATTTTTTCAATTTATAATATTTTTGTACATCTTTTTGAATTTTTAAAAATTTTAACTGACCGCGTTTTGAAACAAGATGGCGGATGAAGCTGGCCAACGAACTCGGTCGAGACCTTGGTATAAAGTCCTATACACATACTCAGTCACATCCAATTCGATTCATAAATAAGAGAGTTACAGCATGACAATTATCAGATTGTTTCAAAATCTCAACCACCCTAGAATTTCAAACTGCCATATCTGAGCCGTTTTTTAAAATATAGCAAAAAACAAAAAATGTTCCAGAATCCCTGTATCACATTCTAACACTTAACATAAACAATTTTTTCAATTTATAATATTTTTGTACATCTTTTTGAATTTTTAAAAATTTTAACTGACCGCGTTTTGAAACAAGATGGCGGATGAAGCTGGCCAACGAACTCGGTCGAGACCTTGGTATAAAGTCCTATACACATACTCAGTCACATCCAATTCGATTCATAAATAAGAGAGTTACAGCATGACATATGTCATATATATATATATATCATCAAAAACAACTCGTTGTAAATGATCCCGCCAAGCCACAAACCTAAAACGTCAGTCATAAAAAGAAGTGATATCACATAAAAAGAAGCTATATAGAAGTGCATACTCCGAGTCCCGTGTAAAAATCTATCCCCACTCATAATGTTTCCAAAGGACTCGGAGTGAGGGACAGTATGTGAAAACTGCTTGGCGACCTGCAGGCTTTTATAATGTTTGCGTTTCCTGAAATTACATATCACTATGTTATTATTTTTATTTTATTTTATTTTATTTTATTTCATTTATTTATTTATTTATTTTGCTCCCATAAAATTGTAAAAAGTTGAAGTTTCTGTGTTTGCATGTCCTTTCTTATTTATGAGATTGAAAAATCAATTTGTTGATTTTATTTACCATTATTTAAACTAGAAACACCACTCTTACGAAGAGGATTTTTAAGTAAACATGTAAAGATTTTGAGTTTGTAATATATATATATATATATATATATATATATATATATATATATATATATATATATATATATATATATATATATATATATATATATATATATATGTATATATATATATATATATATATACACATAATGGTCATACGCATATTAATAACAATGCACCTTCAATAAACTTTAAACTGAATTGAGATATATTGCAGTAATTCTAGGGTAAGCGGAATCGCATAGATCTGGCGAAAAATCCGTTCTGTTTAAGCCATTCTAGTCTGTTTTAATAGTATTATATGCAATAATATTCTTTGTATTGGAAACGCATAATTTTTTTTTGTTGTTTGTTTAAGAAATAATTCCGGAATAAGAAATAATTTTGCCCATTTTACCAGTTCCCTTAGAAACGGTGATTTAACAATATTTGTAATTAAATTTTATGGTAAGAAATATTGGAAAGTATAATTGTAATGATTATCACACTTACATACTTTTTCCTGCTTGTTTCTCAACTATTTCTGTTTTTACATTTTTTTAGCATGCAAATATATTTATAAAAGTGATATAACAAAAATTAAAAATTTATTTTTTCAATTTTCAAAATTGATATACTGCATATATTATAAAAACCTGCAGGTCGCCAAGCAGTTTTCACATACTGTCCCTCACTCCGAGTCCTTTGGAAACATTATGAGTGGTGATAGATTTTTACACGGGACTCGGAGTATGCACTTCTATATAGCTTCTTTTTATGTGATATCACTTCTTTTTATGACTGACGTTTTAGGTTTGTGGCTTGGCGGGATCATTTACAACGAGTTGTTTTTGATGAGATATCACTCCTTTTTGTAAGGAGGTATTTAATTTCAATTATACGGATTCCATTTTTATTCAGAAAAGAAAAGATGAAAGGGGCAAAAAAAATAATAGTGATGCTCTAAACAGAATTATACAATTTATTGAGTGACTTATTCCAATGTACATGTCGCTACCATAACAACGGGGAAACTTTTATATTAATTTCCTTACATTGTACTCATCAGATTATTTATGACATATTTATTTTCCTTTTTCTTTTGTTTATATCACTCTTCCGTTTATATACATTCAAAAACAAAAAATTAGACAATTTTACAGTAGTTTACAAACTTATTAAAATACTACAGTTTCAAGAAAAATGTGGAAAAATAAGAAGCACTTTTTTTCGGTCAACTACAACGATAAGTTTATGGAGCATACTTTATCGAGAATAATCAACATTTTTTTTTTTCTACGAACCTATTTCTATTAGTATAAAAATTTACAGGGATTTTTATACTAACATATTAAATATATTATTTTTGAAAATTACTGAGCACCTAAGAAGTTTTTTATTTGTTTAAGTTTTTTAACTTAATGTTTCGAGAATTTGAAATATATAAAATTCGCAACGTTTGCAAAAGTATAAAAACTATTAAAGTGATTTCTGTTCATATAGTCTGTTCATTCCAATTCGGTGATCCTAAAATATAGGTCCCCAATCTCCGGCAGTCCATGAATTAATTAGGACATATGTATGCAACTGTTAAAATGTTCTCAAAGTTGACAATAGAGGCAATAAGTATAGCTCTGCAAATATGAAACACGGCATTGCTTCATCATGGCTTTGTTTCGTGAGGTGTTCGTTCTCCGAACATAAAAATCTCTCGGAAATGTTCGTTATCCGAACATAAAAATCTCACGCGAAAGTGTTCGTTAACGGATTTGTTCGTAAACCGAACAGTTCGTTACCGATCACCTATTGTATACGAAATTTAGCATTTTTAATTTTTATGTGGAATTTAAGAAGTTATTTCCTTTTCATTGTGCTCTAGGCCCGTTTTTAGAGCATTTTAAGTTCGTCATAGCCGGAGATTCTATGAACGTCAAATATTTAAACTCAAAACTTCTAATCTTCGGGTTGCAACATTTTTACATTCTATTATTCAGCGCATGAATGTAAAGCTGGAATTTTGTAATCGCTGTTTCATTCAATTTCTAATGCGCTAGAATTATATATTTATAGATAAACACAGTTTTTTTTAATCGATGAAAGTACTATATTTTAATAGATTTAGAGCTTAAGATCGACGAGTTTTCAGGCGGACAAAATGAACTCGTATTAAATTTTAAAGCAAGATAATAAAGCCTTACAGAGATTGGAACAGTATAAAATCATTAAAATACATCTCACTGAGTAAATATACATTGGTTGTAATGTAATCAAGATCTTCTAAGAGAGCCTGTAAATGAAACGTATATGGTTCAATGCCACTTTACAATAGAGAGTTTAAATGAATCGGATGTAGTAACATATTTGAATATCTTGTGAATATAGCCACTTTGACAAAAGTTATGCTATTTACTATTGTTTTTCCTCTGTGTTAAGTACAGGAATCAAGTACTTCAACGTAAAAATTCGCTAATTACACAACCATTTAGTCTTATTAAAAAATCTTTTGAGTTGTCCTGTAAACGAACAGTAAATTCTACAATTCTGTTTTACAATAGGAAGCAAAGGTCATTCGTAGTAATATATTTTAGCATCATGCGCATAAGTTCTTTTTGAAAAGTGTTAGATCATTTAATATTTCTTTGCTTCATCTTAAGTATAGGAATAAATCACTTTAAAGTGGTATGCATAAAAAACTAATTCATATTTTTAAACAAAATATTAAACATTTGAACTACTCATAAAAAAAAAAAAAATGCTGCAAACCGCGTAAAAATTGGATAATTACACAACTCTTTAGCCCTATATCAAAAGATCTTTTGTGAGACCCTGTAAACGAACCTTAAATATTACGATTTTTTTATAATAGGAAGCTTACTTGGGTCGAGTGTAATAACATATCTTAATATCATGTGTATACGACCATTCCTAAAAGAGGTGGGTCATTTATTATTTTTTTGCTCTATGTTAAGTATAGGAATCAATAACTTTAATCTGATATAAATCAAAAACTAATTAATATTTTTACATGAAACTTACAAAGGTTTGAACTACTCATAAAAACAATTCAAATAACGTAAACTGCGTAAGAATCCGATAATTACACATTGCTGTAGCCCTGTCAACAGTTTTTTGCTCTATGTTAAGTATAGGAATCAATAACTTTAAACTGATATAAATCAAAAACTAATTAATATTTTTACATGAAACTTACAAAGGTTTGAACTACTCATAAAAACGATTCAAATAACGTAAACTGCGTAAAAATCCGATAATTACACATTGCTGTAGCCCTGTCAACAGTTTTTGGCCGGAACAAGATTTAAAAAGGGCAAAAAACAGCACTTTTAAAAGCGTATTTACTGAAAACCTATTCGTCGGATTTTGGTTTACTTTTGAATTCTGAGTCACTGGGCACGCCCCATTCCATAGAATCAAGAATTTTGTTTCTATCATAAATAGAACGCGAGATATAGATGTGTCAAAAACCCGTTTTGTCCCGTCCGCAAAATATAAACTAGACAGAGTTAAAAAAAAAAAATTGTAAAATCGTTTGGCATCCATTGGCGGAAATTCCTTTCATTTACGGTTCAATGCATTGCTGTTTCTTATGCTTGGCGAGAAACTCTGTCGAGTTTCTATGATATAAATCAACATTTGAACGGAGGGTGGTCTGGGGGTCATGATCGGCGAAAATATAGCACCAAAATTTTTTGTAATTGCTTTCCTGCAATAGGTAGCTTTTTGTAATGAAAGCTTACCTAATATAGTTCAAAAGGCAGAGAGTTTCACTCAACTCTAGTTAAGAATGTTACGGAAACTTGTTTAAAGTCGAAAATTTTGATTCCAGGTCATTCGCTTAGAAAAAATTAAAGTTAAGTGACTCAACTATCACAGTGTGAACTGTGAACAGATATTACACAGTAAAAGAAAAAGTACAGCCTTTACACTAACATTTCTGAGAAATTTAGAGGGCAGTAATGAAATATGTTGAAATTATTTACTGGAGTGGTTTTGGAATTATTTTATACAAATGAAAAGGTGAAATATCTAATAAGAAAAAAAAATTACGTATAAAGTAAATTGAAATATATGAATTTTCATTGGCAGAGTTCAGCTAATGCCAAAGTGCCATATCTTATGGTGTTAATCTTCCGTAGTCAGGTCCATAGTCAATGTCCGTATTTGAGCAAATGGGATTTGGCGCAAGATTTTTTTTTTTTAAATCTTTAGTGATATTTACTTTCAATTTAAAGATCATTGTAGTCATGAAGGCAATACTTGGACTTGGATCCAATTACGGAAGATTAATAAGAAAAGAAAAATTATTTTTAATTTGCTCTGGGAATTGTGGAAATTGTGGCAACTTTGCCACTAGCTACTTTGCATTATTCATTGTTAGATTTAAGGGAAGGTTCTAGTTCTTTTTCTTTTTTTTTTCTTTTTTTTTTGGCATCCCTCAAGTGTGTAGATAGTTACCCTAAAGCTGTTTCGTGATATTACAATTCCTTACCGTCTTTTTTTATCATTGAACGTATAACGCTATTGTAAAAGATTAAATTTGTTTTTTCAAACTGGGCGACCATTTTTATCGAGAACTATTCGACGATTTCCTTAATTTATTTTTATTATTATTTTTTTTTTCTAAAAAAGAAAGGTAATCGTTTTTGCTGGAGCTTATGCCACCGAAATTTGTAATTTTCGTTGATTTATTTTTTTAAGCTCGCAAAAGGTTAAAAAAAAAAAGGCGAAAAAATTATCTTTTTAATTAAATGATCGTCATTTTCTCCTAAATCAACTTTTTAAACTGAATGCTGCTGGAGTTGAAACCAGAGAATTTAATGCTTTTATATAATTTAGCGACAATTTTTTTCCCCAGATGCTTGTGACCGGGAAAAACGGTCGCTTAATTGGAAGTTCATGCGTTCCAGCAGGTATTCACCGTCGCACACGGCTTATGATTAATTTTTTTACACACATAAATTTAAATATACTACTGAAATAGCAATAAATGTAATCCAAAAACTACGAAGGTGATATCTCTTTTCTTTGCAACCGTAAAAAAAAAAAAAAAAAATGTGAATTTTAGGCCAAAAAAGTAGAACCTCCCCGTAAAAAAATAAAATCTTGCTTAAAAATTATTTAAAAAGTCATTAAATTGAACTACAATTTTCAAATAAATTTTTTTCGAAAGTACATTCTTTTCCCTGTTCGGTGATGTAAAAATTTAAATTATGCGATTTTTGTAAATGATGTATGGGCAATAAAAGCGAAAGCCATATAGGCCCGGTTGTTGCGACCATCGTTCTATATTTCTAAAAAAGAAAACTGCCCAGTTAAACTGACGGCATTGAGCTCACAGGCTATTCACACTAACTGTAAATTATATTCTTATTTCAAAGAATTTGAAATAAGCCCTCGAAAAATGAAGAAATCGACAATATATTAAGAGGGGGGAACCATCCCCCGTTTCTCCTTCTTATAATTAACCAATGAACCCATAAAACTAATCAGAGAAGCGCCTTACCACAATGAACCTATATACAAAATTTGAAAAAATCGGATAATTCTGCATGAAAAATCCATTTATCTAAATTAAGGGGGGGGGGTTAGCCCCCCGTCCCCCCTTTATACTTAACCAAAGAACCCCCAAAACTAATCAGAGAAGTGCCTTATCACAATGAACATATATATAAAATTTGAAGAAAATCCGATAATTCTGCTTAAAAAACCCATTTATCTATATCAAGGGGGGTTAGTCCCCCCCGTTCCCCCCTTTATACTTTACCAGTGAACCCCCAAAACGAATCAGGGAAGTGCCTTACCACAATGAGCCTATATACAAAATTTGGAGTAAATTGGATAATTCTGCATGAAAAACCCATTTATCAAAATTAAGGGGGGGGGTAGCCCCCGTTTCCCTCCTTTACACTTCACCAATGAACCCCCAAAACTAATCAGGGAAGCCCCTTACCACAATGAGCCCATATAGAAAGTTTGAAGAAAATCGGATAACTCTGCATGAAAAAAATCATTTATCTAAGATAAGGGGGGAGGATTAACCCCCCGTTACCCCCTTTATACTTAACCTATGAACCCCCAAAACTAATCAGAAAAGAACCTTATCACAATGAACCTATATACAAAATTTGAAGAAAATTGGATAATTCTGCATGAAAAAAACCATTTATCCAAATTAAGGGGGGTTAGCCCCCCGTCCCCCCCCCCTTTATAGTTAACCAATCAATCCCCAAAACTAATCAGGGAAGCGCCTTATCACAAGGAACCTATAAACAAAAGTGGAAGAAAATCGGATAACTCAGCATGAAAAATTCATTTATCTAAATTAAGGGGGAGGATTCCCCCCCCCCGTTACCCCCTTTATACTTAACCTATGAACCCCCAAAACTAATCAGGAAAGAACCTTATCACAATGAACCTATATACAAAATTTGAAGAAAATTGGACAATTCTGCATGAAAAAAACATTTATCTTAATTAAGGGGGGTTAGCCCCCCCGTTCCCCCCTTTATAGTTAAACAATCAATCCCCAAAACTAATCAGGGAAGCGCCTTCACAAGGAACCTATAAACAAAATTGGAAGCAAAACGGTTATTTCTGTCAAGAGTTATCGCGTTACGTTGTGAAAACAGAAAAAACCCCATAACTTCTTAATTATGATACGTATCGAATCCGTTTAAAGTTATTATTACTTCTAGGAAAAGGGCCGAAAAGTTACGTATGACAGAAGATGATGAGAGATGATTTTAGAAGAAAAAAATTCATAACTTCGTCAATTCCCAAGATTTCAAATCTGCTTAAATTTATTATAAATCCTCTTAATATTATCTAAAACATTTATATTGACAAGTTTTTTTATAATACCAACCCTTATAGCAAAATAAATAAATAAATAAAATCCCTGCCGACTCCGTCTGCAAACAAGTTAGATTTCGAAGTGGGCGGTCCCAACTGCGGCATCATGGCAAAAAGGTCATTTCTTCCGGAATTCCCAACAAACAGGCGCCCCACGGTCTGCATCTTCGAAATCTACCTTTGCCTGTAGGCCGAGCCGTCAGCGGTTTTTTGAAAGTAAATCTTTTAGGGAAGAAAACGCTCGAGCGCGACGTATATTAAAAAGTATGATAAATAAAAATAGACGCTTGGTATACAGCGATCCTTCTACGACAACGACTGTTCCAAAATATCTTTAAAAAAAGTATACATTCACTCGATCACATTTTTACATCCGATACAGCGGCCGATTATACCAAACATTCCAATATAAATTACCTTTTCTATCCACAGGGATACAAACGCAGCGCCACAAATGGCCAATTGTTACCACTCAATTTTAAAGGAGAATCGCCTTATTATTTTGGGAATTCTATCATTAGGTGACAAATACTATTAAAATTTAGTGCTGACAATCGGCCATGTGTGGCGCAACGCTTGCATCCCTGTATTAATATTTATTTGAGCATGTGAGAACAGAGTGAGTGTTTCAAAAAGAGAAATCCTGTTTCTTTCTTAAAATTAGCGATTGGTTTTGCATTCATGGGTGAAATATTCTGCAACCTTATTAATATCGTCTCTATTTTTTCTGTATACTTTCTGCGTCCAGAATTAGTGTAACAAGTATTACATTTGATATCAAAATGCTTTTATGTGAGTTCAATATGGAATGTTCTGCGAAAGTTGTGCTTCACTACCCAGCAAGAGGTCGTCCTTTAATTATGTTATGAAAATTTCTTGAATTATTTATCCCTCCCGTCCCCTTATGTCACATGTTGTCACAATTCAGTGATGCCTCCTCCACTCGTGTGACGTCACACTTACTATGGTTCTGATCGAACTGGGAACAAATTTGTTTCAATTAATAAAATAATACATCATAGATTAATACTTTATGACTAAAGATATATATTCTTTTCATAAGACTGGACTACATTTTGATTTAAATAAAATTATGTATTATCTATTCACTTATTGAAATAAATACCATGAGAACATCAAGATCTTGTGCTTCTGTTGCAATGGTAAAGAAAAGGAAAAAACAATGTGTGATATTGCCTGAATAAAAATGCATACATATACGTTTTAATTCAAGATGAAAGATTCTGAAATTTAATGAAATGTAGGTGCAATAACAAGATTAAAAAACTTTAACTATAAAAACATGAGCCATAAATTACAATTAAAAAATCACCTCCAAGCTCTTTGGAAGGTGGGAGCAGGAAAAAGTATAAAAAATATTTGAAGCCTATCAGGTTTCGCAAGTCACCGCCAGCTTGCATTCTCCAAAATACATTAAACAAGTAATATAAAAATAAAATTTTTAAAGTCAATTCCTACTTAGGTCAACAAAGAAAAATTTTATTTTAGTTACTTTTTATTAAATAATTACAATTAATATAAATATGTATATACATATGACAGAATCACAATATTAAGTGGCAAAATAGAAAGCGAATTTAATTAATGAATTAATATTTGAAAAAACTGTATTAACATCCAGTGTCATCCACTACAAGTAAAAAAAAAAAAAAATGTATTTGAACTTGAGTGGATGAATAGAAAATATTTTATGAACGATTGAAAATTTGAACAAGATATATAAATATATAGAGAGTGCGAGCTAATAGTAGGAATTGAAAATCAAAGAACTTTCGGATAAATTAATAAAATAAAAAATTAAAAAAAAAAGATTCGAAAAACTAAACTTTTTAAACCAAATAATAACAAAATTCGTAGCAAAACCAATCATCACTGAAATATATAAGATTTATTGTAGTAAAAACGATTAAAATATTAAACAGATCAAAACTAGAACAGAATTAAATTATATCACAGATTTATTGTAATAAAAATTAAACTAACCTTGACCCGAAAAGACTTGCATTTTCATTTTTGTTACAATAAATCTTTGATATACTAATTTAATTCTGTTAAATCCTGAGTTCGTACGCCTTTTACCACAATTTTTTAATAGAATTTTTCGCCAAATCCTGCACTTAAACAGGGCGTCTGCCATTTCTGTTATTTAAATATTAAATAGAAAAATTCTATTAAAAAAATGTGGTAAAAGCGTACGAACCCTGAAATCTTATATATTTCAGTCATGATTCGTTTTGCTACGCATTTTGTTATATTATTTGGATTAAAAAAATTTAGTGTTTCAATTTTTTATTTGAATTTTATTAATTTATTTGAGAAGACTAATTTCTTTATTTTTTAAAATACATCGGAGCATGCAAGCTGGCGGTGCCTTGCGAAACCTGATATATTTTATATTTTTTGCTCCTCCCACCTTTCGAAGAGCCATAGGAGCTGTTGATTTTTCGAATTTTGGTTTATGGGTCATGTTTTTATATTCAAGGTTTTTAAAATCTTATTATTGCACCTACATTTCATTTAAATTTCATAGTATTTTATCTTGAATTAAAATGTGTATTATTTGTGTGCTCATAAGAGCTGCTTTGCGCCGGGTGCCCATAATTCACATATTTTTCACTATTATAAATTAATACATACATACATTATGAACTTTGTCACCATGCCGCTTGCAAACAATGTGTACGTAATTGTTTTCATTTCATAATTTAGACATGATGTCACAATGTGTTTTTTCACATACACAAACACCTCCCCTGTCGCACTTTTAGACTTCTCCACTCACCTTTAAGTGTATCGTAATTAATGAATGGCCCTTGAGCAGAGCTCAGAAAAACTACTTAATTTTTGTTGCGAAATACAACTGCTTTATTGAAAAAGTGGTTAACTACATCTACTTGTTTTAAAAAGTAGCGACTATAAACTACTTTTCAAAAATAGTCGCTACATTTAAATTTTGTCAAACGATTCAATCTATACTTGAAAAATACAATGGTGCCTCGTTATATCGCGTTTGCCAGGATACAATCAAATAAATGCGTTAAAACCGAGGGCAGTAAAATATTAAGAAATATAAAATACAAGAAAATGTTTTGTGTTATTCTCTAAAATGTTACATATAGCTCGCTATATGCCGACCAGACGCGGCATTTAATGAGTAAGCAAACAAGTGTTTACCGCAAGAAAATTAATGGTTCAAAACGCCAACTTTGGCGGTATTTTCTAAAAGATCTTCTGCTTTTACCAAAAACTGGAAAACACCATTCGATTACGTAGTTTCTGACTAAGCCAATTCAGACTTTCAACTAACTTTATTGCCAATTTCCTGCGTTTCCGAACAGAACAGCCTTAAGCGAACAATGTTTTAACATCAAGATCTGAATGCAATTCATTAAAAAAAAAAAAATGACAAAATTCAGAAAAACACAAATACAATCCTTATAAAAACATATTAAATAACGACATTTTTTTTTGTGGAACGAAGGGAACCGTTCTAATGAGCATCAACTGTATAAACAATTAATTAAAAGTAAATAATCTAATCGATCAAGTTATCGAAACAGATTAAGAAAATAAGCTTTACTGTATTAGCAAAGTAAAAAAGATAACAAAAACTTGTTACCTCAAAACATTTGCTAGATATCTCAAGCGAAAAAAAAAAAGGATGCAAGATAATCAAAGTTGTTTTGACGATAATTTGAAGAGTCCTGCACGGATCGGGTTGTACTCCACCCGAACAGAAATTTCTGCTTAAAGTCAACCCGAACCCGGGAAAAGAAAAAAAAATCTCGTCAACCTGAAAACCGACCTGACCCCTATACACTTCAACCCGAACCCGACGAAAAAAAAATCGTCTACCCGAAAACCGACCTGATCCCTATACACTTCAACCCGAACCCGAAGTGAAAGAAAATTAATCCATATTTGAATACAATTATGGAAAAAATAGTCTATAATTATAAAAAAAAATTAATCCATATTTGAATACAATTATGGAAAAAATAGTCTATAATTATAAAGAAAATTAATCCATATTTGAATACAATTATGGAAAAAATAGTCTATAATTATAAAGAAAATTAATCCATATTTGAATACAATTATGGAAAAAATAGTCTATAATTATAAGGAAAATTAATCCATATTTGAATACAATTATGGAAAAAATAGTCTATAATTATAAAGAAAATTAATCCATATTTGAATACAATTATGGAAAAAATAGTCTATAATTATAAAGAAAATTAATCCATATTTGAATACAATTATGGAAAAAATAGTCTATAATTATAAAGAAAATTAATCCATATTTGAATACAATTATGGAAAAAATCGTCTATAATTATAAAGAAAATTAATCCATATTTGAATACAATTATGGAAAAAATAGTCTATAATTATAAAGAAAATTAATCCATATTGGAATACAATTATGGAAAAAATAGTCTATAATTATAAAGAAAATTAATCCATATTTGAATACAATTATGGAAAAAATAGTCTATAATTATAAAGAAAATTAATCCATATTTGAATACAATTATGGAAAAAATAGTCTATAATTATAAAGAAAATTAATCCATATTTGAATACAATTATGGAAAAAATAGGCTATAATTATAAAGAAAATTAATAGATGTTTGAATACAATTATGGAAAAGATAGTCTATAATTATATCTCTAACCTCATTTTTATCTTTTTTGTGTAAAAATGAACACATGTACACTTATTAATATTAATATTCAAATATATAGTTTCTTTCATTTGAAAAATATTCAGAACTTTCTTTAGAAAAATTGGGTCAACCCGAACCCGACTCGAAAGCGTCCAAATCTAACCCGAAACATTTAAAGTTAACCCGACCCAAACCCAACCCACAACAACAACAAAAAAGCGTCAACCTCACCCGATCGAGAGTCAGGTAAAATTTGGTTACCCGATCCAGTGCAGGACTCGTAGTTATGAGTGAGCTTCTTCTGAAAGATTTCATGCAACCTGTATATGTGTTCTTCTTGGAGGCAATAATGCAATAAAACTAAATTATTACCAGTGGACAAGTGCGAGAATTTCTCACTGCAGTCTAATATTTTTTAGCAATATCTAATATTTCTGAGATGCAGGTTTAAACTTTTAAAGAAAAATTAAGGATAAAAATATCTGCAAACAACGTTAGTGAAGCCAGAATATCATCTCATTTATTCCATCAAAGTTATGATAAAAACTAATCAAAGTTAGAAAAGGGCACGCGCGAGAAATAAAATTAACAATCGTATTTTAACTGCATTAGAGGATGACGTCATTCGCTTCGAGAAAACTGAGAAAAACCTTTCATTTCTTTTAGGAAAACAATGCTGATTTAAATTTTTAATTAACTGCAATTTTACTTCGATCGATCGATGGTGTTTTTATCCTCTAAACATTTCAATTTCCCTTTTTAATCATAAACTAGTCGTTGGGGACCACTGTAATACTTACCCATCATCGATATGCATAATATAAAATATGAAAATAAAACATGTGTAAACTACTTATAAATTGCATTGCAATTCGAATAAAATCGTGACTTGATGACGTCATAAACATATTATTGAATTGCGTAAAAGAAACATCCTTATAACTAAAAAAAATGATAATCATATTAACTAACGGTTTACTGCGTCGGATTAGGCGTCTCATTTCCAATTAAAATATATCTTTGAATTGAAATTTGGATGAAATACAGGGTCATGAAAAATCCAAGAGTGTGGAAAATATTATTATAAATATCTTGACAACTAATCATCCGATCGACTTCATTCGTTATGCAAATTTTTTTTTTTTTTTTATTGTCTTTTATATTCATTCCTTAAAATAAACAATTTCGAAAATTTTTATATCAGAACGAATATTTCGAGAGTCCGAAAAAAATAGTTCCGGATAATCGAGGTTACTGAAATTGAATAAGCTTCTTCCCATTATTACATACTAAGTACATACCAAATTTCAAGTCTCTATCTCAATTTGTTCGGGAGATAGAGCGTTTACAGACACACAGACAGACGGACGGCAATTTTTTTTTTCTAAAAATATGTTTTTCGGAATCTCCAGTGTCTGAAACGTGTAAATCCGTCAATTTTTTTTTTTCGATTTTTAAAACAATTACAGGATTTACCCTATACTACGTATGATGGGTAAGTAATATAACCTAAACCCGTACTCTGACATCCCACTTTATACTTGTACTTATTACGTATTCTATGCATGATGTATTACTTAAACAATGTATTCTTAGTACGTATGCCACGGTTGTACTTTTATCTATATCTATATATACAGTCAAACCTCGTTATACCGCCATTATCCGTTCGAGAAATTTTTGGCGCTATAACGAGTTTGGCGGTATATAGAATTAGAATACAATAAAAATTAATTTTCATACCATTACACTAATATTATTATTATTATAAAAATAAATATCATAATGCCTTTTTATTATTAAATTATTCAATAGTATATAGTATATTATAATAGTATAAATTAATATAATATAATTAATATACATAATATAATTAATGCTACATGATTCAAAATTATCCAATTATTGTATGAAATTAACATGCACTTACCTCTTTATATAGTCAATTTTAGATAAAGTAAATAATTATGCACATAATAGACACACACATACATTAAATCTCACACTGAATTTATTTTACTTTAATTATCTTTTACAGGAAAATATTTTTAAATGCTAGTTTGAGTTTTCCTTTCAATATTGATTTTTTCAATATCTTTTTCTACAACTAAAAGATTGTTCATCATTTTTTTATCAGTTGCATGTTTTTCTAAGAAAATTCTTATTTTCCCAATGCAATTTTTAACTTCAGCAGATGTAATATGCGCCGTTTCAGCTTCTTCAGATTCGCTGTCAGATGAATTTGAATTTTCATTTTGATTGGCAACAATTTCTTCGATTGTCAAATCTTCAAATGTTGAAACACTTTTGTCTATATTAATGTACTCAATTGCCGATAGAGAATGCTCAATATCTGTTAATTTGTGTATTTCGTCTTGTAGTTCCTGAAGTGCTGTCCTGTTTTGTTTTTTAGTAGATCCTTCAGGTTTAATCAATTCAGTATGTTTCCAGCAGTTAACAATAGTTTCTGATGAAATTTCATCCCATGCTTTTTTTATCATGCGAATAGCATCATATAAAAGATTGGAGAAAAATCATCTTTACTGATTTTTTCAATGATATGGCGGACGTGATACTTTCGATAATGAGCTTTGAATGAGTTTGTTATACCCGCATCCAAAGGTTGCAAAAATCCAGTACAGTTAGGAGGTAAAAATTCAAGGCGGATATTGCTCATTGGATATGCTTTGTGACAAGGGGCATTATCCAAAATCAATAAAATATGGCGTTTGCTTCTTTTCATTTCTATGTTGAAATTCGCTAACCATTTTTGAAATAATGCTGAAATCATCCACGCTTTGTTATTATTCTCATAATCTACATAAAGAGTAGGAATAAATTTTTTAAAACATCGTGGCTTAGCTGATTTTCCAATCACTGTCATAGTTCTTTTATCAGATCCATCACTATTCGTACAGAACACAAGAAACACACGGTCTTTTCTTTCTTTTTTTGCATCCTATAGCAGGCCCACTCGAAATTGTGGTAAAAAAGGCCACTTTCATCCATATTGTAAACGTCCTCTGGTTTATATTCTAAAATCAGCGCACTCAGTTTTTTACGACAATTTAACACAATATCTTCATCAACACCTGCAGTTTCACCACTTCGTATGTACTGAGAGAATCCTCGTCGCGTTTTAAATCTGTTTAACCAGCCACTACTGTATTCAAAATCTTTAATATTCATTTGCTGGCCAAGGACTTTTGCCTGCTCTCTGATGACATCTCCGTTTATGGTAGCATTTTTAGCACTCATTTGTTGTATCCATGTGCAAAGGGCATCCTCTGAGTCTTCATGTTTCGCTGTTTTCAGTCTTTTTACAGATGATTGCAGTTCGTTGGTGTTAATCCATTTTTCTGTATTCATCAAAATGTCTCCGATGCAGCGCCTGCTAGCAGGCTTTTTCCAGAGTATAGAGAAATGATTGGAGATGTGTTGCTGCGACACATTCACATTTCTTTCTTTATATTCACAAATTTCCCGCTTTTCCGAAATTGATAAAACTGCTCTTTTCGCCATAATGAGTTAAAAAAAGAGACAGGATGATATTTTACAGATTTAGCTGGTGAATTCTTCGATGTTTCAATCGACGTCCGACCAAAATTTTGAATGACAGATTTTGCATTGCACGCCGTTTTCTTTCTAGAAATCGACATAAAGTACAGGGAGAGGTTCTTTTTTACATTGTTCTCACCTGAAAGAGGAGAGACCCTTTCGCCAATGGCGTTCCACGCTTTGTTTTCTCCCTGCTCCAGAGGCGCATCGGATCACGTGACTCGCCAGTCTGAATCAGAACTTTCACTTGCTTGGCACCTCAGCGCGCGTTACTTTTTCTTCTCCGAATGACAGGTAGAATGGGTAGCGGGTGCATTTTGGCAAGTGTTGAGAACAATATGAATTCTTTGCTATTCAATAAAGTTTGAATTGAGCTTGAAAACATCTAGACACATGAAAAGGAGGTGCCCTTTGAAAAAAATTTTAACACTGCCTAACAAAAAATTTTAAAAAGAAAGATATGCAAAGAAAATACAGTAATTTCTAGAAATTCTTTTCGGCGGTATATCGAGTTGGCGCTTTAACGGATACATTACATTGAAATTGCTATTTGGCAGATTTGTTCATAGACGCAATTGGCGGTTAATCGGAATTGGCGCTATTTCGAGATGGCAGTAAATCGGGGTTTGACTGTATAATCATTGTTGAGCATCACATAATGCGGTATTTTATTTTTGTGGCAACAGTAATTTAAGGAAAACTTTTCATTTCAATTACGAAAACAATTCCGATTTAAATTTTAATTAACATAATTTTTTAATTTAAAAAAACATGGTTTAATGAAATATGAGCGTACTAAGTCAGAAGCCTGTTTAAAATCCTTTCATATGGTATCTCATTTATCGTTCTGTGTTTTGTATTTGCTTAAAAAAAAGGGATGTTGACAACAGAAATAATATATACAGTGGACCCGTGCGAAGATTTCGCACTGCGGTCTAATATTTTTCAGCAATATCTAATATTTCTTAGATGCAGGTTTAAACTTCTAAAAAAAAATTAAGGACTAAAATATCCGCTAACAACATTAGTGTAGTCAGAATATCGTCTCATTTATTCCATCAAAGTTACAGTAAAAACTGACCGTAGCTAACAAACGCAAATATATGTATATATATATATGTATATATATATCAGTCGTATTTTAACTGCATTAGAGGATGTTTCAGGGGGGGGGGGGGAATACATGGGATAAAGAAAAATAAATTGAGCATTTGAATTAAAATTTTGTTTTTTAATCATTCATATAAAATAAACCCATGCAATGACTACGTCCCACTCCCACTTTATCTTTATTGATTTATTATTATTATTATTATTATTATCATTGTTGCGGTATTTTATTTTTGTGGTAACACTGATTTTAGGAAAACCTTTCGTTTCTTTATGAAAACAATGCCAATTTAATTTTTAATTTTGCAATTTTTAATCAAAAAACGTGTTTTAAAGAAATGTGAGTGTACTATGTCAGAAGCCGCTTGAAAATCCTTCCATATACTATCTCATTTATCGCTCTGTGTTTTTTATTTGCTTAGAAATAGGGATGTTGACAACAAAAATAATATATATGATGATGATCGGAAAAGAGTATTCCTTTATAGAGAGAAATATTTAGGTAATTTCAGCTTGTTATTGGAATAAAACATCCCACTTTTCAAACAACGTCTCCCACGCAGTTATCGTGGGAGAGAAGCTTAAAATATTTTGCGTGTGTCCGTGGGTTGTTAGATTTGTGTGTTATCAACAGGTTTGATTGGACGACGGAAAAATGAAATATGTGGAACAAATAATAATAATAACTATACAGTAGAGACTGGAATTTATATATACGTAGTAGTTTCGCAAAGTTAGTCGCATTATTTTTAATTCAATAGCTATACCGTAAGTGTTACTTAAATTAGTCAATAACTATTTCATTATTAGGTATTAAGTGCACTGCAAAAAAAAAAAAAAAAAAAAAAAAAAAAAAAAAAAGCTGGAAATTGTACGTCAAACGTGACAATGAGGTGCGTTCGTACTATGGCTAGTTATATAAATATTCAGATCTTGATGAATTTTAATTCTGTGAAATGAATTATATCGTCTGCAGATTAATTTCTGTCATAAAATAAGTATCTCGGTCGCTTGACGATTAAACCTCGGAAGCTCCTATAACAAAAAAGCACCGATTAAAAAAAAAAGAAAAAAAAATAACTTGAACAATTACGTGTGTATTTTTTGAATCGTCAGGAAACGTTTTATTGTGCAGGAAATACTTTTAAATGAAGTGGTTTTTTTATTCATTATTATAAACTACTGCCACAAAAATCTATATATTTAAAACGCTAAGCGATTTCTTTCGACAATCCGTGAGAACAAACTACTGCATCAAATTACACCATTCTTTTTTTAAATGAAAGATATTTGGACACAGATTTGTTATCGTGCATTCGTTTGTTCGAAAATTTAATTAATTAGCCATAATTTTCAATTAAACTTTTACTGCTGCTTATGACGTCATAAAGTCGATAACTCCCACTCTGGCAAGGCATAGAGTTATTTTCTGAACTCTGTGGTTCGTCAATCTTTTGACATTAGCTAATATCAACCAGGTAATATTTTAACATTGTAATATTAAATCTTAAAAAACTTACTTAAAATTAGCTAAAATATAATCATAATAAAATATCTAAACATAAACATATCAATATGAATAACAAATCTCACGTAAAATATTGAAATTTAAATTATTCCAATTGAAAGAAGATTTGGAGAGCTAACATAAAAGTACCAATTTTATTTTATTTATTTACACACATGTTCAATTTTATTATAAAACACCAGGTTGCCATACAAAGCAAAAATCGTCATTTAGGCGCCAAAAATTAACCCCAGTTACAGTGCATAGAATACATTATGTTTATAGAATGACATAATATATATATATATATATATATATATATATATACTTCACTGGCGCCCGGCTAACCGAAAAGTACCCCAAATTATTCGCCAAACTGTAGCGCCCAATAAACAAACAGAAGAATGTTGCCATTAAATCTCAAAAATAAAAAAAATAATAAAATAATAATAAAAGCCGCATTTACTAAAGTATCATTTATCAGTAACTTTAAACAATAAATTTACAATATATTAATGAAAACATAATAAAAAATAATCTTGGATGTTTATTTATTCATATTATTTCTCTTAATTATCCCTTTCGACTGTTGGATAAATGTTTGTGACGTCAGTTGAATTTTATCGATTGTACGAAACTACGAATCACAACATTTTTTCAATGCTTTTTCTATTTTAATATCATGGTATTGAAGACGTAATTTTTATTTTAATTAATGTAATAACTAATAAATCAGTAAAACATCATTATAAATACATTTAACGTCGAATTAAAAATCACTTGATGAGAACTTTTAGGCCGAATTTTTTTAATTTGCAACTTAAATTTCGGTGAAAATATTTATCCGCGTGTTTTATAAGCGAATAATAATTCATATTTATTGTGACGTCACCGGAATATTGTGCATTAGGTTTATTTTATCATTATGCATTATAACTTTGTTGATGCCATTTTTTCATTACAATTAAATACAAAATATATTTTTATTTGTAACATGGTGTTTAAGCATAAAAGTAACTTATACAAAGTACGTGTGAAAAGTTTGCGCCGGGGAAAATGACGTTATGCTTAGCTTGAAATGCATTTTAACATTGATAAAACTAAAAAGAAAAATTGTGTCAACATGACGTAATTTTAACTGATTTTTCAATTTTTAATTTTAAAGATCAGAATTTAAGCCTTTATTGGTTGCTTCATCTTGATTGCATACCTTGATTACATGTTACCAATTACTTTTTTTTTTTTTTAATTATAGGTTAGAAGATTTCATTTTTTTATAAAAAAAAAATCACAAAAGTAAAGAATTTCAGGAAAATTAAAATTATTATAAATAGTGTTATGGAAAAAAAACTAGAAATAATTATTGTATTTTTAGCTAGAATAAATAATGTAAGACTAATATTTTATAGGGATTATTTTGGTAGGTTTGTTATAAGTTCATTTAACAGTTCCTTATTAGTGGCAAAGTCCTATTTCTTCCACTGTGAATTTCTCTTTCCATGTCAAAAAATGATAGTCTACTTTTGGACGCCAGCCAAAACACAGTGGCAATTTTTAGAAATGTATAACGGTTGTGACAACAAACAACCCTATCGCTTTAGCTTTCATCGCGCTTACATCACTTCTAAATACTACAAATTTCAATTTTTTACTACATTTTACAATTTCCGTTCTTACATCATCAATTAGAAAAAAATAGCTTTCGATTGAAATTTATTTGAAAACTGCCGCTTAATTTAATGACTTTTTAAATAATTTTCAAGCGTGAAATATTTTTCAATTCTATCTCAACAATGATCATCAGTTTGCTTTAATAATGTAACATAGTCCCTGGAAAAGTTGCCCCAATTGAAAATAGACTTTCCTAACCATCAATAAAAACTGAAAAAGAAAAATAATAAAAACCCCTGATAAATCATAAGATCAGATTATCCAAAAGAAAAAGCATTTTGGCGCTAAACTAAAATCTGTCAGGAAAAAAAACTATTTATAGTTTATGAATAACATAAAATTGATATGCTGAATTCGTTGATGTATATGTTGCATCAGAATATTCTAGGAACTGTATTTTATTATTTTTTTAAAGATCCATTGGATATTTAACTGTATAAGAAGGAAAAGATCCCCGACTGTGATGAAAAAGGAATAATCATCCTGATTATGTAAAGGAACCGAAGAAACCATACAAATAAATTACACTTGAAAACATTAAAAATCTCCCTTATCTGCAGATTGATTTATTATTGTAAAAAAAAAATTCTTCATCTTTACATAGAAATTGATTAGCTTAAAACAATGGATGCGTTTCAGAAGATATGGATTTGAAACGAACAATGATTAAAGAAGATATTTTAAAACTTTTATTTTAAACATTTTAAAACTTTTTTTTAACGTCGAATTTTGACGGTGCCTTTGGTGAGATGCAATGCACATGCGCATAGGAGCTCATTCGGTTGCATTATCCCAGGGGGGGGGGGAGAGATGTGTGCTTTATTTACTATGTTCTTTTATTGACTGAATATGAGATGAACGTAGGGATATAGTATTTGTATGATACTTCATAGGTCCAGGAAATTTTCTTTCTTGCCGTGGGGAATATGGCGGTAATGTCAAACTGATTTGCATTACACAGTTGTTTACCGATTGTTTGTTTGGAGTTTGCTTCGTAAATAGTACGGTAATTCACTGGGGGAGGGGGAACTTTTAAAATAAAATATTTGAAAGACTGTTTCATACGCACCCCTTCTTATGTAATAAAGAAGCTTATTTTACTAATATTGTTATTGCAATTCTTTTCCGTCAAGTTTTGACGGGTTCCATCTAGTTATATTATAATTTTCATTTAATGCGCTATTGTACATTATAATATTATATTATAAATTGAAATATTTCATTTTTTTTCATTTTTTCTTTTTATATTACTTCTGTCTATTTTTTTTTTTTCTCGTGCTCGTTAAATTATAATATTTTCCGTGTTTTGTTATTTCATTTTCATCTTTTGATTTGGTCTCGCAAGTTGAGTCACTTTTATCTGTTTTCACCGCGCGTGCTAAATTTATCTTCAAATTATTTTCTGAATTATTTTTATTCATAATACCAATCATTTCGTTTTCTGCTCGTGAACTATTTCCTTTTGATACTTTCGCTTCATTGTATGAATTGGCAACATAATTTAATTTTTTATCGGAATTATTTACAACTTTAAGGCAACCTACTTGAAAAGTATTGCGCTCGCCAACAATTTTAATTTCCTCTTCATCTATCGCCAACTTTAGTTTGCTGATCACGTCTTGCCCTATTACAATATCGTATGCGAGAGATTTTGAAACATAAAATTTCATTGATATAAGAAACCCATCGACACGTATTTCATACACAAAATATCCAATTAGATTTACAGTTTCTCCGCCAATGTCAGTTAATAAGATATCAATAGACGACAAATTTGGCGACCCAATATGACATAACATTCGTAACTGAATAAAGAAATATAGCTGTCTGTATCAAACAATGGATTTGCTTCTTTGCCTTTGATATTAATTATTTTACCCATTCCATTAGGTTTAGACTTATTTCTGATTAGAATTGTAGCAATGTTAGCTTTTTCCTGTACATCGGCATTAGGATTGTGATTTTGGCGATTATAATTTCGATAGTTTTCGGTAAGAGTCTTGAATGAACTCATTAGTTTGACCGTTATTGCTATTATTACACTGAGACGCTATGTGGCCTTGAGAGTTACATCTATCTAAAACACATAATTTGAGATTTATTTCTTTTGTTTTGGTATTGGGTATGAAAGAAAGATTGTGAATTTTCATTTTTACTTACTTCGGATTTCCTATCTTCAAAGTGGTGTGAAATTCTATTCATGGTTTTAACATTACGTCTCGCCGCATCATAATCGTCTAGTTTACTTACTAATACGTCTACATTTTTAATTTTTGGAAGATCATCAATAAAATGTGCTTTCATTTCTATAGGTAACCTTTTCTTAATTTGATCTAACTACTATTAATTCTTTTAAGGATTCAAAATCAGATACTTTAAGACCGCTAATCCATTCTTCCAAATGATTTCTTAATTCAAATATGCTAAATCGCGCCAAGTGGCTGAAGATTCTTTTTTATGTGACATTAATTTCTGCCTAAATTCTCCTGGCGTCATTTTGAAGCGTTTAAGAAGTAAATCTTTTACATAATCGTAATTGTTCGCCAATGTTTCTGGCTCTCTAGCTATAATATTGGCGATTTCTAACGGAATTAAACTTAACAAATGTGTGACCCAATTTTCTTTTATTATATTCATTCGAGAAATTTGTCTTTAAAATAATGCTAAATAGAGACTAATATCACTTTTGCTGTCAAAGTGAGATATTAATTTAAGCAAATCTATGGTTGCTTACCTGAACCAGCTATTGCAGAATCGTCGCCAAATATACAGAGGTGTCGGTAACAGTAACGGTAACAGTGTCGCGAATTCAATGGTTTTTTCCCATCTCAAAAAATGCCCAACGCGCGCCTAAAGAAGTTTTCACTTTAAAAAAATCACATTTCTGAATAAATGTTTTTATTAATATTTTCTAAAGTTTTGATTCGATTTTTATAAAATTTGAAATGTCTCGACAAAATTCTGCAAAGATAATATATCTTAAATTTCAAACCATTCGGTTGGGTAGTTTTTGCGTTGTTATATGCGGACGGACGGACAGACAGACGGACGGACGGACAGACAGACAGACGGACGGACCAGACGACGACAATAGGTGTACGCATTTATATAATTACGAACGCACCTAAAAAAAAAGTGTTGATATTACAGTATAATACTGGCATCGCAGCTGTTAGTATTATACTGTAAAAACAACACTTTTTTTTTTTTTTTTTTTTTTTTTTTGCAGTGTGTATTTTGAAATTTGTCGACTAAAATAGAATCACTTGAATTCACATTTTAGACACAATGTGACTTCACATCATAGTGTCTTTTTAATCACGTTTGTGGCATAACATGCATGAATTTCAATGACGTTGCAGAAGGGTTTCTAAAATTTGAAAACATTCCTTATGATGCATAAGATGTTTTAAAGGGTTACATTTAGTCACGACCTCCGATCGGAGGTCATTTTTAGCATTTTTTTTCTCCGAAAGTATACAATAGATAAAAACAACAATTAGTACTTTCGAATACTTCAGTCTTAAAGTTTATTCTCGAATTTTTGTGTACGAAAATAATGAAAAATGGCGGAGTTATGGCTCGGCTCCGGCAACACCTTTCAGCGGAAGTGGTGTGCGGTGGACAGAATAACTCGGTAACCGCTTATCTGAAACAAATGAAACCAATCGATTTTTATAATATATTAAATAAACTTGCTCTTCAACGAAGGAAATTAATTTATGGTGATTATGAACAAAAATGCGAACGTGTGAAGGAGAAGGCTAAAATTAGCTTAAAATTTGGCTATTCTAACGTGCATAGAAAAAATATAATTTTGATCAGAAATTAAATTATTTCGTTCAAGGGCAAGATAATTCTAATAGATACCATTTCACAAAATTTCATTGAAATCCATTAAGAACTTTGTTTTGTAATCATGTCCACCGACTTAAAAATATCGCTTCGAGAAAAACGATATTAAAGTTTTAAATTAAATAAAATATATATAACATTTATTTAAAAAAACCAATGCTACATGACACGTTGTTTTTAAACAGGCCAGCTTTCTTGAATAAGTAAAAAGGGACAGCTACTTCAAAGAGCAGCTGGCGCGCCCACTATTGTCGTCGCGAAAACAGGGACAGCATTCGCTACGATGCGACGCGACGACGGGTGGAAAAATAATAAGTTCTTATCAGATCGACTTAAAATTTTGGAATTGAGTAAGTCTACAGACTATATACTTTCGCATGGTTACCTTTTCCAAAATCGATTTAAACAAAATGTATGACTGGAGGTACATCTTTAAAGTTTCCTTGCGACTTTTCTTAATATTTCTAACTCGTTCCCATTTTAGCCACAGTGTGTTATATCTTTTGGCGTTTTGGTCACAGGTGTGAAGTGGAAATTTATTACTTGCTGTGGTAGGGATGCATGATCACTGCCACATGCTTGTTGCGGGGGAATTCTGTAGAATTACATCAGTTTCACACTGTTCAAAACGTCTAAAAAATGTTTTTTGTAAAGAAAAAAGTAAAAAAGCATGTACAATAAAATCTGCTAAAACGGAACATGTCTATAACGGAATCCTGTCTTAAACGGAAAATTTTCACGATTCCAGGCATACCATACAATCATATCTGCTAATTATGTAAAACTGTCTACAACGGATGTTTTTTCCCGATCTCTAGAAATTCCGTTTTTACAGGTTTTGCTGAATCACGATAGTAAAAATCGTAAAATAGCTTTGAAAATTCAAAGTTTACCCAAAAAATGAATTCCCTATTTCAGAAATAAGAAGAAATTAAAAAATTTTTGAACATGCTAATACATAGAAAAATCTTTCCTAAATTATCAATCGCTCTTTAAACTAGTATGTTGTGGTCATCACAAAACTTTCTTCTATACAAATCAAATAGTGCGCAACCAACATTAAATGACAATGAATTCGTTCTTGAGATATAGCTATCGCGGAAATCGTGAAAAACAGAGCATAGCAGCGACACCTGTTGGGCAGTATACACCCAAACCTAATATGAATCTATCTATGTCAAGATCTAACAGAATATGAAGTTTGATGAAATTCCGTGCATTAGTTCTTGAGATAGAGCTCCCACAAAATTTGTGCCACATACAGACAGACTCGCGGAAGAAACACTTTCTAAACACTACACAGTCAAATCGTGTTGAGGACCTTCTAAATCGTATAAATCCGTCGGAAACCGGAAGTCGAAAATTTTCACGAATCCAACACTTTCTTCTTGTATACGTAGAAGAAAGTAAAAATAGAACACTCCAAACATTTTAATCACCAAAACAAATAGAAATAGCCATTCAACTGGAAATTATGTCTTCTTTCAATTTACGTTAAAAAAAAAAGCTTACGGGGTCGTCTTCATACTAAAATTGTACCAAACTCTAATTTCTTTAATACGAACACCCAAATTTGACAGCATATATATATATATATATATATATATATATATATATATTGGTAAATTTTACCCAAGGATAACAAACAGGAAGGAATTATGAAGGTTTAAATTTTGGAACTCCTTATATAAAATTCCTTTTTAATCTCTGCAAAAAAAAAAAAAAAAAAAAAAAAAAAAAAAAAAATGATTTGCGCGGTAGTTAAAACTGTTTATTTTACTCTTTATTACTGTTGATTTTACGGTATAATACTGGCAGCCGGAATGCCAGTATTATACCGTAAAATCAACATTTTTTTTTTCAGTGTGTAATGCGGGTAGTTTTTAAAGCATAATTCAAAACGAGATAGAAGAAAGTAAAAATTCGGCGGCTGACAGTTCTAACTTTTTGAACAGGAAAGAACCCCCTTTTTTATATCCATTATATTTGTTTTTAAATAATAGTTGAAAAAGGGGGGGGGGGACGAAACAAAAGCCTCGAGAATAGCTCATCCTTATTTAATCTTCTGGAAAGTTATGCAATAGCGGCCAGTATGGAAGTTGTGTGAATTTTAAGACCTCTGTTACGCGATGAATAAATAAGTACTTTCTTTTAAAACGATCTTTCCTGGTTTGCAGAGGATTGTTTCATTCGCTTCGCTGACGTAATCATCAAGTCGACATCCTAAGAGAAGAATTTCTTGAACTCGAGAAATAACAGTAGTTTATTGGAAAGGGGAAAAAAATCAGTGAGAATAATATTTCAAGTCTATGCTATGCTGATCATTACATCGGTATAAATTAGAGGAAATTGCGTGTAAGATGTAGACCTTGAATGTGGGAAAAATGCATGACCCAAAGCAAAGAAAAGTGATGTAAAAGAAGCCTCCTGAGCCATAAAATATGCTCGAAATAGCATTCCTCGCCTCCCCATTTCCTTCTCATGACGTAGTTATTATTAATAAGGCCCACAGGGCATCATTCAAACTTTTCGTTCTCAAAATCTCTAATGCTCCAATAAATGACGAACGTTAAAAGTTCACAGACTACGGGTAAACAGAATACGGGTAAGAATACGGGGGAGTTTGCACTGAAAAAAAAGAGAAGAAAAAATCCGTTAAAATACGAAAATTGTACTGGCAATCTGGACGCTAGTACTAATTTCCGTATTTTAACGGAGAAAAAATGTCGTAAATTCCAAGAAATTTTCGCGATTTCTGAAATACCCGTTTTTGAATTTCTGTTATATATGCTCTGTATTTTTTAGAAATGTTTATATCGTTCAAATAATTTTTATATGAAACCTAAAATAACCCAATATTACCTCATGTTAAAAAAATTAAAATAAAAATTTAAAAAGTCAGTGGAAAAAAAAAATCATAATTTTGAAACACTATAAAGAAAAAAAAAAAGGTTGATTTGAAAAAATATTTTTCTGTAATTTATAAAAATAAAATAAATTTCTAAAGATTTCATTATAAATGTAAATATCACTATTATTTTCACAATAAATTATCGTCCAGTCACGGCTCCGGTTAGAATGAGCTCCAGGCTCGGCTCGAATCTAATGGCAGAAAAAAGACCCGGGGTTCGGACCAGGCCTGGGTCCGTGAAGAACTCTAGTATATACAACAATCTTAATTTGCATTTCAAACAAAGAGAATTCTGTACGCAAACCTCTAAACGTCATTTACGGAAATTGTATTGTTTTGAAAGAAATGCGGAAAATTTCTACGAAATTTTCGGAAAACTTTCTGCATTTTTACGGAATTTTATTCTCGAAATGTCAATTATGGAAATTATACTTTTTCAGAAAATGAAAGTAATCCGGAAAATTTTACGGAAAATTTCCCGTATTTTTACGGATATTTTTTTCAGTGTGGGCAATAAGAATTCTGTGTTCAGAGAAAAATAAGAAATAAAAGATATTGCATGGGGACCGGAAAGGAGCACAAAGGGGGCCATTGACTTTCCCTGTATTGACTAAATTTTCTCTCTGATGGTTTAGAAAAAAAAAAATACAAAGAGAAAAAAAGAACTACATTGTTTAAAATGCTGCACACCCTCCTGAATCTTCCTGTAAAATACAATTTTTAACCGTGTTTCTTTCTCTCTCTCTCTTTTTTTTTCGTGTGTTTAAAAATGATCTTAAACAGCATAAATATTTAAAAGTAAGTAATCTTATCGATCAAGTTATCTAAATAGATGAAGAAAATAAACTTAAAATAAACTTTACTGTATTAGCAAAGTATAAAGATAACGGAAACTTATTATCTTAAAACATTTGCTAGATATCTCAAACAGAAAAAAAAAAAAAAAAAAAGAAAAAGAAAAAAAGATGCAAGATAACCACATTATTTTGGTCGGTATTTGAAAACGAAAACATCTATGGTTAAGAGTAGAATCCTGCACGGGTTGGGTTGTACACTACCCGGACCCGAAAATTCTGCTTAAAGTCAACCCGATATACACTTTAACCCGAATACGACATATTCAAACCCGAGCCCGCAGTGAAAGAAAATCAATCCACATTTTAATACAATGATGAAAATAATAGTCTATAATTATATCGCCAATGTTAATTTACATTATTTGCATAAAAATAAATACATATATTACTCATATTCAAATATATAGTTTTCTTTTTTTCATTTGAAAAACAATCAGAACTTTCTTTTGAAAAATCGGGTCAACCCGAACCTGACTCGAAAGAGTCAAAACCTGACCCGAACCCAGCCCGCAAAAAAAAATAAATAAATAAATAAATAAAAATTAAATAAATAAATAAATAAATAAATAAAAAATGGGTGATAGTGTTAGTGGGAAAAACGGAATTCATGGCGAAGGGGAAAAAAAAAAAAAAAAAAAAAAAAAAAGGATATTTTTTTCAAGCCTCTATTTTTTAAAGTCGGTAGAAGCTAACTTTTATTTATTTTTTACTATTTCTTACACTTCTGTATTTCGTTCTGCCAGTGCAAATAGTTTCTTGTTATTTCGGCATTCTTCATTGCGGAAAAATTGCATTACAATGGCATTTTTTGTAGAAATTATTTACTGTATTATTTTTTAATCTTAAAAAAAAAAAAAAAAAACATGAAATGATTCCGTATAAAAGTTTGCAGTTTATTTATTTATATAACCAGAATTAAAAAATAGAATTATCGTTTTTGTTTTTATGTTGCAAATTTAGAGCTGTCTTTCACTTAAAATACAAATTTCCATTCAGCTATAGCTGAAATGTTTCTGAACATTAAAAGTTTTTAATTACCATAGGAATTCTCATATTTATACAATTCTAAAATTTTTTACATAAAAATGTTCTACAAAAACACCAATTATATTATCCCAGAGTAATCCTTATAATACTTAGTCCTCGGAGGGGGGGGGGGGGGGAGGGTACCCTCTACTAAATCTGCCGCAAACCATCGTATAAAAATGTAATTGGTATCAATCGATCAGTCATAACGTCTACCAATTAACGCTATAATTAAGTTTTGATTAGGGGATCGTCTGCAAATAAAAATTGTAATAAACTTTAAAATTTTCAACACTAGCACCTAATTTACATTATCATATTTTGGATTCTTCGTTATGTTTTACCTTCCAATAGCAAACGGGAAGTCGTTCGGTCAAGTAATTATAAATTATGAAATTTTAGAGCTTAGAACTTCTAATGTTAAACTTATTTTTAATCATTAAACTAAAGATAAAACTTAAAGTGATAAAGCAGAATACATAAAGACTTGTAAAAATCTTTTAATATAAAGATCGACATGTTTCGAATGCCAAAACGGCGACATTTTCAATATCAAAATGGTAAATAAACTTTTCTCTTAAAAAGTTTGAAAATAAACATGATAAACATAAACCACGAGATTGTAATGTGATTTAAAAAATATATTTTTTTTCAAAATAAATTATCGAAAAAAAAAAAAAAAAAAAAAAAAAAAAAAGAATGCCCAATGTTTTTTTTTTTTAAAAACAGAAATCGACTTCTAGAAACTTTATATTTGCGAATCCAAAAAGAAAACAACCCGCATTGCAGTTCATTTTGCAAAGATTAAAAATAAATTTAACAGTAAGAACTCCAAACTTTAAACCTCCAATTCTTAAAGTACTTGACAGAATGACTTCCTGTTTGGTATCCGAAGTTAAAATTTACCGCCGAATCCAAACATGATGTCAAATTTAGGTGTAAGTATTGAAATTATTAAAGTTTGTTACAATTTCTATGTATTGCCGACCCCCTAAGCAAAATTTAAGCATATCATTAAATAGTAGACATTATTACTTATCGGTTGGTACCTTTTACATTTTTATACAATTATTTGTGGCAGAGTTAATAGGGAGGGAGGGTATACTTTTTTTTTCCACGACTGTACAAAGTGTATATTATTAGAATCATTTTTTCTTATGGGACTGTTGGATGACGTGAAAACTCAATAAACAGTAAGTAGAGAAGAATTTCTTAAAGGCGAGAAATATCTGTAATTTATATGAAAAAGAAGTCATTGTAAATAATACATTAGAACTCGGATAAAAAGGAACCTGTTAAACCGAATAATAAGATAAATCAAACTTTTAAAAACTTCGAAACACGTTGTTTGAAAGCAAACATACTGTCTGTTAATCTTTACAAAATTTATATGACATCATACCATCATCTTTACATTGTAATGGTTCAAACAAAACAGATGGAATAATAATAATAATAAGGCATATTTGATATCAAAATAAAATAAGAACACACTCTAAACAACTGAAGAATTTTATTTTATTTAATTTTATTCTGATTTTTTTCATTTATTTTTGTCAAAAGTTTATTTTTCACATCCACGAAATAAATGATTATTCACCTTCTAATTATATTAATCCCATGACTGTTTTCACTCATTTACACCCCCCCCCCCCCCCCACATACACACCACCACCACCACCCCTTTAAAAAAAGCAAAATGTCGTCAAATGTCTGTATTATATTTTACACATTTAAGATCTTTGAGAATATCGACCATTTGATAGTTGATTTTATACAATGTGTATTATCAATATGAATAGCATGTGTGTATATTTGAATTAATATTTTTAATAGAAGTTTCTTAATCTTTACCTTTTAAATTTAATGGGTGTTTTGTGAAACTTAGGATTAAAGTTAGTAGAGGGAATATTAAGTAAGTTTATAATAACTATGAATATTACGATTGTTTATGAGTATGGACTCATTAGTTTTTTGTCATGCATTATTACAATTACAAGTAATAGTAGATATAAGAATTTGATGATAATAAGATTTGAAAATGCTGACATAATTATTTGGAGATTTATCAACATGTGTAATTACAAGAACATAAGTCTTTTTGAAGATTTTTAACTTGTTTGAAGAGATGTTGCGCATTGATGGTAAACAGTTCTGAAATGTTTTTCTTTAGAGGAAGAGTGAGTTGATGAATAACCAATAGTTTTCAAGTTTTCATTGATTAAATTATTCTATAGATTTATTGTATACGATAGTGAAAGGCTATAGATAAATAAATCGATGTGAACTGTGTTACAATATTTTTAATGCTGCTTTACAAACGGCCTCGTTTGTAAATCGACCTTTAGCGACCGAAAATTCGGTTCAAAACGTCAACTTTTACAGCCTTTTCTGAAAGATCCTCTGCCTTTACCAAACAAGAACGATAAATCACACGTCAAGCATATATTATGAAACACTTTCCAACACATTTAGAATACTGTAACAAAACTTCACCATTTAATAAGGTGAAAGATGATGTTTAAGTAAGCAATTGGGAAGACGCATAACGCATCTGAAAATAAAATTTCACCCATTACCATCTATAGTCGGGAAAATATTCAAATTATTTTGTACAACTCTGTACATGATCTTTAGATTTGTATCTACACTACATAGTATGTGAAAATTTAGTTCAGTTAGGAAACGCATAACATAGTTAAAAATTCCCCTTCAGCAATTTTTGTCTACAGGCGGACATGTACTCAAATTTTTTCGTACAGCCCTGTATATGATCTACAGAATTTATACATACCAAGTAATATACAAAAAGTTAGTTCAATTTAAAAATACATACCACAATTAAAAACGTACTTGTAGCAGTTATCGTTCATAGACAGTATTGTATTTTTCGTGTGTCCCTGTAACTGAATGATAAATTATATGCACACCCTATTCTATAGTAAACATCTTGTAGTGCACCTCAATGATGTATATCAATTTCAATATGTTTGCAATAGAGTAACAGCATTAAAATTCACTGCAAACGATTGTTCCCCATAGACCAGAATGTAACGGCATTCTTTTGAGTGCCCCTGTAAACGAACTATAAATTCTACACTTTTCAAGTTTAATATCGAACATGCCATGGTAGACCTCAATAATATATATCAATTACATGGCAATCCGAGAATATTTACGCGAGTAAGAGCGCGACCAGACTGACAGACAAACCGAATTCATAAACCTTTTTCAACTATGTTGGAAAGTGTTAAAAATGAAAAAAACATATTTGATTCCATAGTATCTAAATAATTGTACCTTCTAATCTCATGTTTTTAGGAACAAAAATGAGTTCAGGAATGCGTCGGAAAATAGTCAGTTTGGATTTGAGAACAGCCCCAAACAATGCTTCAAACTGCAATGTTTTTTTTTTTTTTTTTTTTCTTTTGTTGAAAGAAAATTGTGTATTTCGGTTCCGGTTTTCGTTCTTTTAAACATAACGGTTTTTGGTTTTGTTCCGGTTTTCATTTGATCAGAAACACAGTTTTTTCCCGATTCGAAGTCCTGTTATATAGAGTCAGAATCAGAAGAATTCATTGTAAATATATTTTTTTTTTTTTACAGAGAAACATAAAGAATCTTTTGTTGAAAGAAAATTGTTTATTTCGTTTCCGGTTTTCGTTCTTTTAAACATAATGGTTTTTGGTTTTGTTCCGGTTTTTATTTACCAGAAACACAGTTTTTTTCCGGTTCGAAGTCCTGTTATATAGCGTCAGAATCAAAAGAATTCATTGTAAATATTGTTTTACAGAGAAACATAAAGATGGCAGCACTACCAACATTTTAAAATTCAATTTTCACATAACAAACATATTAGAAATATGTAAAAATGAATTAATATTTGTAAGTTTTCAATAATAATATTGTTAAAATTTACGGTTTTCTATCGAGTGATAGAAAAATTATGAGGAGATTTTTATTAATAAATCCCAGATATTTTGAAGAAACTAGAGGAATTTATTTTAGAGTGACTAAGGAAAGTTTTAAATAATATTACAGAAGATTTCGTCTTACTGTTACTGCAAAGCAGTGGCGCAGCCAGAATTCGGTTCTAGGGGGGGTTTTGAGTTTATAATAAAGATGGTCGCCGGTTATATGAATCATCGGTTAATGGAATTAGTCTTTTAAATGAATGAAATCATAATGCTTTTCTCCTCAATTACGTTGGTTATGATTCATTTAAACAGCGTTTACAATATTAGAAGCGCGATAGAATTAAAAATAGCTAAAAGAGGAACCACAACTAATTTATAAAATTTTAACGATAAATATACGAATATCCATCATAAGCAAGAGGTCGTTGCAACATTACCAACAAATGAAATATAGTCTTTAAATTTGTGTACAGACCCCCTCAGGGCTCGGAAGTAGCGCGCTACAAGTAGCGAAACTACAGTAGCCGCTACTTTTTCCAGTAGTTTGTAGTGTAGCGCGCTACATTAAAAAAAGTGTAGTGTAGCGAGTAGCGCGATACAAAATATCAGTAGTTTGTAGCGCGCATCGACGCTACTTTCGGAGGGAGGAAAAAAGGTCCCAATCTTCAAATCACATGATTATAACTCGTTTCTTTCGTGCGAAATATGTTCTCTGCAACAATTTGCGAACGTCAGAGACAAATCTCATTTGCAGTGTCATATATTTCTCCATAGACGACGGGCACAGTCACAAATTAGCTGTCATTTTCACAGTTTGGGTGTCAGAAACTTCGTGTACTGTTATTTAAATCCATAGAAATCTTCTCAATATAATGTATTTTTATACGACTACGATTTTTTTTTTACCAAAATATAGTCGTCTGGCTGTGTTAAATCTTTATCTGACTAATTTCTTCTACCTTTTGCCTCCCACCCCCAGCAAGCAAAGAAATGTAAAATCCTTATTAAAAAAAGAAAAAGAATGGATTTATCTAAACATAAATCCTCTAAATTATCCCTAATCTCTCAAATTCACGCTTCCCCATAGTAGCATACAAAGGAGTTTAAAATATTTTTAAATCTTTATTTTTATACAAAAATAAAATCTTTCACTCATTTGTCTAATGACAACAAATAAAAATTATTTCCTTGTCCCCAAAATTTACGCTTCCCTTTTTGCCCCTCCTCCAGCATACAGTTTCAAATATTTAAAACTCTTTATTTTAAAAAAATGTCCACATTTGTTTCTACCTAATAATAATATATAAGTAACTATCTAAATTGTCCCCTAACTTCCCATAATTTACTCTTCTCCGCCCCCCCCCCCCCCACAAGCATACAAATAAATAGAAAAATTTTAAGTTGTTTTTATTTCTATATAAAAAAAATCTTCTGCACATGTTACGTGTGTCTAGATTTAGAGGTGGCCGCTATTCAGAGATATAAGCGTTTTCAAATATATAAATTTTAGGAATTAAAAAGTGGCGCTAAATAGAGGTGGCCGCCTTTTGGAAGAAAAACCAGAATGGAGGTCTTATTGTACATAGATTTTTAACCTGAAAAAATATTTTGGACATTCTTTTGAAATTCGGGTCAACCCGACCCCTACCCGCTAGAGTCAAAACCCAACCCGAAACCGATCCGAACTCGAAATAATGAAATTCAACCGGATCCACAGTAAAAAAAAGGAAGTCAACCCGATCGGAATCCGACCCACAACAAAAAAAATCTAGAGCCGGGTCGGGTCGGGTGCGGGTAAACCGACCCGATGCAGGACTCTAAACGGTATAAAACTAAAAATCTAATCTTTAAATGTTTTTTTTTAAATTAGTTGCGGTTTCAAAACTTCCATTTATAACGAAATACTATAAGGAGCAAAACGCTAAATAATCGTTTCCTGTCTTCCTGTCGATCACACAGTTTTTTGCCATAACAAAATTAGAAGTATCAAGAATTAGAATTGTAACTATTCAGCAGAAATGTTTCAGCTGTGCAGGAGCATTCGTTATAACCATTATCGTACCAGTAGTTGAAAAAGTATGTTTATATTAACTTCCTGATACGAATTCTAAGATTAACAAAACAGACAGGCACGCATTTTGCTTTTGTGAAACTGTGATCTGCGGTTTATATAGACTTTTAATGTGAAAAAATATTTTGGACATTCTTTTAAAAAACTGGGTCAACCCGAACCCGACCCGCAAGATTCAAAAAGCCAACCCGAACCCGAAAGAATGAAAGCCAACCCGACCCGCAACAAAAAATTTGAAGTCAATCCGACCCGAACCCGAACCGCAACGGGAAAATATAGCCGACCCGAACGGTGGGTCGGGTCGGGGTAAAACGTTTGGTAACCCGACCCGATGCAGGATTCTAAGCGCTACTGTGCTACATCACTCTCATAAATGTGTAAGATTATTACAATTTTTGTTTTCAAATTTCCTCTTTTAAAAAAAATTCCAACATAATTAAAAGGTTCTATGAATTTGCTTTGTTTGTCTGTCCGTGCTCTAACTCTCATAAATATACTCCGACTGCCATGGAATTTTTATATGTTATTGAACTTTACCATAGAATGTTCAGTATTGAAAATGAAATGAGTAGCATTTATATCTCGCTTACAGGGACGTTCAAAAGAATTCTGTTACATTATGGTCTATCGGGAAAAATCGTTTGCGGTGTATTTAATTAGCGATGATTACTAAAGTAGCGAAGTAGTAACTACTTTTGGAAAGTAGTTTGTAGTCGCTACTTTTAAAAATAAGTAGTTGTAGTTGTAGTTAACTACATTTTTTATAAAGTAGTTGTAGTTGTAGTTCGTTACAAACAAAAAGTAGTTTTTCCGAACCCTGGATCCCCTACGAAACAAATGATTCGAAAGAAACACCGATTGCAAAAATCTGCTCATAATCGAAAAATAGCTTTTTATAACTTTAAGTACTTTTTTTAAATTCTTACTTTTGCAAAGATTTTTTTCCTGGGTACGCACATCTTGGTCTTAGATATAACTGAGAGCAAAAAACGCAAAAAAAGCCACTTGAAACTGAGATAGACTTACAATGTGTATGTTTTTTTTTCTCTGGAATTCGATGATCTGTTATTGTTTCGAACGTGGAACAAAGACAGAAATGCAATTAAAAAACAGACCACTGTATTCTATATAACTCAAAGCGTCTCTGTGAGAGTATATGACCCATCTTTTACTATAAGACGTCTCGACAAAGTGACGCAGTCCAAAAATCAAGTTTTGACATAACCTATGCGTGTAATATGCGCTTTCACAGTTTTAAGTAGAATTTTCGAAGTTTAATTGAATCACATTGTTGAATAGAATTTGATTTAAGAAAGCGGTGGATTCTGCCAAGGCGGAAAGGCCAAAAAACTTAATTTTAACTTTAGTTGTTTTGATTCATATAAGCGGCAATTATAGTAATTTTTTTAGCTCTGGGTGGGGTTTTAACCCCCAAACCCCCCCCTTGGCTGCGCCACTGCTGCAAAGAATGGGAATAAACATAAAACAGACATACCACATACGACACATACCACAATTAAAAACGCACTTGTAGCAATTATCGCTCATAGCCAGTATTGTAACTGAAGGATAAATTCTATGCACACCCTATTCTATAGTAAATATCTTGTAGTGTACCTCAGTGATGTATATAAATTTCAATACGTTTGAAATAGTGTAACAGCGTTAAAATTCACTGCAAACGATTGTTCCCCATAGACCAGAATGTAACGGAACTCTTTTGAGTGTCCCTGTAATAACGAACTATAAATGCTACACTTTTCAATTTTAATACCGAACATGCCATGGTAGACCTCAATAACATATATGAATTACATGGCAATCCGACAATATTTACACGAGTAAGAGCGCGGCCAGACATACAGACAAACCGAATTCATAAACCTTTTTAAACTATGTTGGAAAGTGTTAAAAATGAAAAAACATATTTGATTCCACAGTATCTAAATAAACGTACCTTCTAATCTCATGCTTTACAAAAATGAGTTCAGGAATGTGTCAGAAAATAGTCAATTTGGATTTGAGAACAGCCTCAAACAATGCTTCGAGCTGCAATGTTTTTTTTTCTTTGTTGAAAGAAAATTGTTTATTTCGGTTCCGGTTTTCGTTCTTTTAAACATAGCGGTTTTTGGTTTTGTTCCGGTTTTCATTTTATCAGAAACACAGTTTTTTTTGTTTTTTTTTCGATTCGAAGTCCTGTTATATAGAGTCAGAATCAGAAGAATTCATTGTAAATATTTTTTTACAGAGAAACATAAAGAATCTTTTGTTGAAAGAAAATTGTTTACTTCGGTTCCGGTTTTTGTTCTTTTAAACATAACGGTTTTTGGTTTTGTTCCGGTTTTTATTTACCAGAAACACGGTTTTATTCCGGTTCGAATTCCTGTTATATAGCGTCAGAATCAAAAGAATTCATTGTAAATATTGTTTTACAGAGAAACATAAAGATGGCAGCACTACCAACATTTTAAAATTCAATTTTCACATAACAAACATATTAGAAATATGCAAAAATGAATTAATATTTGTAAGTTTTCAATAATAATATTGTTAAAATTTACGGTTTTCTATCGAGTGATAGAAAAATTATGAGGAAACTTTTATTAATAAATCCCAGATATTTTGAAGAAACTAGAGGAATTTATTTTAGAGTGACTAAGGAAAGTTTTAAATAATATTACAGAAGATTTCGTCTTACTGTTACTGCAAAGAATGGGTTGGGTTGGGTTGATTATTGACGGCCAATTATCTACACTAGGGATATAGGCCCGGGGGGAGTGCCCTTCGTGGGGGTCTTTCTAAGGGAACCTAACCCGTATTTACGCATGGATAAATCCACGGCTCGAAGAAAACCACGAAAACTCCGAACGATTAGGCCGACGGGCGCGATTGGGATCGAACCCAGCACCTCCCGTCTACCAGCTTCGAGAGCACAACCTCTCAGCCACTGGTGGGGCCTGCAAAGAATGGGAATAAACATAAAACAGACATACCACATACGACACATACCACAATTAAAAACGCACTTGTAGCAATTATCGCTCATAGCCAGTATTGTAACTGAAGGATAAATTCTATGCACACTCTTTTCTATAGTAAACATCTTGTAGTGTACCTCAGTGATGTATATAAATTTCAATACGTTTGAAATAGTGTAACAGCGTTAAAATTCACTGCAAACGATTGTTCCCCATAGACCAGAATGTAACGGCACTCTTTTGAGTGTCCCTGTACTAACGAACTATAAATGCTACACTTTTCAATTTTAATACAGAACATGCCATGGTAGACCTCAATAACATATATCAATTACATGGCAATCCGACAATATTTACGAGAGTAAGAGCGCGGCCAGACATACAGACAAACCGAATTCATAAACCTTTTTAAACTATGTTGGAAAGTGTTAAAAATGAAAAAACATATTTGATTCCACAGTATCTAAATAAACGTACCTTCTAATATCATGCTTTTAGGAAAAAAAATGAGTTCAGGAATGTGTCAGAAAATAGTCAATTTGGATTTGAGAACAGCCTCAAACAATGCTTCGAGCTGCAATGTTTTTTTTTTCTTGTTTTTTTTTTCTTTTGTTGAAAGAAAATTGTTTATTTCGGTTCCGGTTTTCGTTCTTTTAAACATAGCGGTTTTTGGTTTTGTTCCGGTTTTCATTTTATCAGAAACACAGTTTTTTTTTTTTTTTCGATTCGAAGTCCTGTTATATAGAGTCAGAATCAGAAGAATTCATTGTAAATACTTTTTTACAGAGAAACATAAAGAATCTTTTGTTGAAAGAAAATTGTTTACTTCGGTTCCGGTTTTTGTTCTTTTAAACATAACGGTTTTTGGTTTTGTTCCGGTTTTTATTTACCAGAAACACAGTTTTTTCCGGGTTCGAAGTCGTGTTATATAGCGTCAGAATCAAAAGAATTCATTGTAAATATTGTTTTACAGAGAAACATAAAGATGGCAGCACTACCAACACTTTAAAATTCAATTTTCAGATAACAAACATATTAGAAATATGTAAAAATGAATTAGTATTCGTAAGTTTTCAATAATAATATTGTTCACATTTACGGTTTTCTATCGAGTGATAGAAAAATTATGAGGAAATTTTTATTAATAAATCCTAGATATTTTGAAGAAACTAGAGGAATTTATTTTAGAGTGATTATGGAAAGTTTTAAATAATATTACAGAAGATTTCGTCTTACTGTTACTTAAAAAAGAATGAGAATAAACATAAAACAGATAATGGTTCAGAACATAGACCATTCCAATCTTTATTTTATTGATTTATTTCTGGAATTTTCCTCTTATATTTACTTCACAAGGAGGGTTTGAATTAATTTCAGAAATATTTTTTACATCGAGTTTTACGCTCTTTTCTTATTTATTTGTTTTTTAATGATTTTAAGTAAACAAGGGATGTTGACGGAAATTGTGAGGCCTGTTATAATTTACGTCGTGAGTTGCTCCATATGTGTCATCATACGTGCATATTCATAAAATCTTGTAAGGTGGTCCCTGACTACTGGGTTGGGTTGGGTTGATTGTTGACGGCCAATTATCTACACTTGGGATATAGGCCCGGGAAAGTGCCCTTCGTGGGGGTCTTTCTATGGGAACCTAACCCGTATTTACGCATGGATAAATCCACGGCTCGAAGAAAACCACGAAAACTCCGAACGATTAGGCCGACGGGCGCGATTGGGATCGAACCCAGCACTTCCCGTCTACCAGCTTCGAGAGCAGAACCTCTCAGCCACTGGTGGGGCTCCCTGACTACTGGGCTATCTTCAATTTGGAGCGCGCTACAACCTCCGCTTTTGACCTCCTCTGCTCGCGCCCTTACAAAGAATATACATTCAGCCAAGCCACGAAGGAACTTACTAAGTTCTACCTTATATACAAATCTTCTACTAGAAGGTTTTTATCGTTTGTATAAGGTAGAAGGAAAGTAGAAGAGAGATCCAACATAACATTTTCACTGCTCTTTAGTTCATTTAGTTTTTAGTGCTGCCATCTATCGGCTTAATGTAAAACTCGAACTTCCTTGTCGTAGCCTACGATGATGATGAGCGTCGCGGATCATCGTAGGCTACGTCCTGACATAGATCAACATTTATATCTATAATTAAATCTTTCTCTATCAATTTAATGTTACTTCTGTCATTTATTTATCAATGGTACGTATAATATTGTAGCTTAGGTAAATGTTCGTTATTATATTTTTTTATTATTAACACTTTCCAACCTAGTTGAAAAGTGTTTATGACTTCGGTTTGTCTGCCGTCTGGCCGTCTGTCCGTGCTCTAACTCCCGTAAATATGCTCGGATTGCTCTGCAATTTTTATATGTTACTGTCTTTATCTATAGCATGTTCCCTATTTCAACGGAAGTGTGTAGCATTTATAGTTTTTTTACAGGGACACTCAAAAGAATTCCGTTACATTGCGGTCTATGGGGAAAAATCATTTGCGGTTTATTTAAATAATGTTTCACTATTTGAAACGCATTGAAATTTATATATATCACTAAGGTGCATTTCAAGAAGTTTAATATGGAATAGGGTGTGCATAGTACTTATAGTTACTTTACAGGGACAGTCAAAAGAATTCCGTTACATTACGTCTATGGAGAAAAATCGTCTGCGGTTTATTTAAATTATGTTACACTATTTTAAACACATTGAAATTTATATAGGTGCATTACAAGAGGCTTACTACAGAATACTGTGGGTACAGCAGTCATCGTTCATTTACAGGGACACACAAAAGAATTCTCTACTGTCTGTTATAACAATAATTCCTGGAAGTGCGTTTTTAGTTGCTAAATGCGATTTTAAATTGAACTCACTTTTTGTCTATTACTGGGTGTGTATAAATTCTGTATTTCATATACAGGGCAGCACAAAAGTTCGCGAACACATTTCCGTTTATGGACAGAAACTCCAGAAGGAGAATTTTAAACTGTGCTACGCGTTTCCTAACTAAACTAAAATTTATCATCCTATGTAGTCTATATACAAATCTATAGATCCTATACAGGGCTGAATAAAAGTATTCGGATATTTTTCCGAATATTGTATATGTTGGAAATTCCTGAAATTACGTTTTTAAATATGTTATGCGTTTTCCAAATTGTTTACTTTGATGTTATCTTTCAGCTTATTAAACTGTAATGATTTGTAAAATTATTTTTGAAGCATTGGAAAGTGTTACATAATCTATGCTTGACGCATGATTTTTCGTTCTTGTTTGTGTTAGGCCCATAATCATGTTAAAATACAGGTGTTTATTTAAGGGTCTTAAAAAAATATATTTCCGGGTGAAAGTTTCTGACACATTTACGGAGTCATTTTTAGACGTAAAATCATGACACTTTCAGGCATAACTGTTGAAAAAATTTGAATTGAATGGTTTTTTTTTTTTTTTTTTTTTCCATTTTACGATAAATGAATTGAATTACATCTCGATCATAATCGATTGTTGTTTTAAAACTACCATTATCGGGCTGTCGCGACTGAAAATGATTAACGCGGCAGCGTATTACTGCTCATTTTACTGTTTATTACTGTTAATTTTACGGTATAATACTGGCAGCTGGGGGCTAGTATTATACTGTAAAATCAACAATTTTTTTTTTTTTTTTTTTTTTTTTTTTTGCAGTGTACAAATACGCATTATTTCCTTTTGCCCATACAAAATGACACCGTAGACGACAGAAACAGACCTTTTTCTGAAATGGATGTTTGAATGGACTGGAAATTTAGGTTCATAAATATCGATCTAAAATTACTAGCACTCTTAAAGTATCAATTTCATTATCAGTAATCTAAATTCCCACAATCACAAATTTAAGGGCTTTAAACAAACAAATGATTTACAAATCCTGATTATTATTATTATTATTATTATTTTTGGTAAAGGGTTTAAGTTAAATAATTATGAAAATTTTTCTTACTGTCTTAAAGGCAATTTGCAAACTCGGATGAAAATAATATTTATTTTATGAAGAAATAGGCATCAGTGCTGTCATTTATTGGTTTTGTTTCAAAGCAATAAACATTCAGCTATATAGAAGTAAAGTGAAAATGTAAAAAAAAAAAAAAAAATCAAACACTTTAGTTTTTATGAGGAAAATAATACGAATTTGTGTACCTCAGGTCTGAAGAAATTATTATTAACTTGCCGATCCCGCGCAGAGTATCTGCACTCTAGTGTCTACTCTTTTAAATACTATATGCATGTTAGAACAGACGAATTTCAGCATTATATGTATAAATATCATACATAAAAACTTCTCCACTTAGGACTGGGTACTTATATATACACATCATAAAATATGGACATCATTTAGAAATATGAAAACAGAGGTATTTTTTCAGCATCGTGCATATAAGAACCTTTGCATGCACACAATAGTTGCTGGATACTCTTTAAAATTAAAAAAGTGTATGCATATTATGTTGAAAATATCTACACCATTCGCAATTAAGAAAATATTTTTATCTTTTTTTTTTCCCCTCTGCATCGAAAACGTTTTTATATACACAATTGTAAATTTCAGAGCTCGGAGATATCATTAATTTAACATTATTAATTATAACATTGACAAATTGTTTGTCGCTGTTAGTATGGCTCGTCCTTTAAGCTTTTGATGTGTCACCGTTAAAAAATCAATGTTACTGAAAAGTTGCTGCACTGAATCTTGTATATCTGGATAGCAAATTGGGAGCAACCAAATACTTTTCCCACTTTGACATTCGCCAACTTGTAACAGCCAACTTGCTAACTCTCTTTCTGTTGAAGGGCACGCATATTTTCTGTGAGTTGTATAATGTAAAATCTTCTCTTCTTTATGCACCTTGAAACTGTTTGTGATACTGAACCTCTAAAAATAACAGGTAGGACTGACTTGATGGAAATCTCCACCCAATAAGATTATTTTATTCATTTATTATTATTATTTATTTGTTATTACTCAATCTATATTATAAATAACAAATATGTGCATCCGTAACATTGACGTCATAACGATGCGGACAACAATGAGATTAAACTGCATAAGGTACAACAATGGAGTTAATGTTTTAATTAATAACAAAATGGTGCGTTTCTTGGTTTGATTTCGCACTCTATTTTCTTTTTAGGAAGTAGCTGCTTTTTAAAAAATAAATAAGAAAAATTATTGGCCACTTTTTACAAAAATTGTATTTTCGGATGCAAAAAAAATTTCTACATATGTGTGGTGACTTTTAAAATTGATACCTCAAATACTTTTCTTAATATTAGCAAATTAGTGAAAACAAACCTCTCGTTGCCATCGGCAAATGATAAATAATCGTAATTTTTTTGCCACGTACGATAGCGTAATATATATATAGAATATAATAATAAATGTTTCCTAAAATGGCCAGTTACTCGTGTTTTTACAAATCAAGTATTATTGTTTAACCTTATCAAATGCTTTATGTTCCTTTTCTGTTGATTTTCATTCTGAAAGAATAAACAAACAAACAAAACCAAAGTTCTTATTAATAAATTTGTTTAAAATAAAAAATTTAGTCTAATCTTTAGCTTTTCTTTAAAAAAAAAAGAGAGAAAAAGCTCTCGGCTACATTTTGTTTTCAAGGCAAAAATACTTCTGGAAACAGAAAAAAAGGTCCAAGATGAACTTGATTATGAACCTATCTGGTAGCTTATCAAAATGTTGCCAACTCACTGAACCAAATAATGACTTCTTTCAAAATTATGGATATAGATAAATGATTCAATAAGTACAGATATTTAAGTTTCAAGGGTGCTCGGATATTTCTACGTAAGAGTCACAAATAAGGAAATGTAACGATTGCGTGCAGATAGTTTTACAGACCGACAAATCCAATCTATCACAGGCATCAGGAATTAAATTAGTATAACTATGCTTTTTCTTGCAACAGTTGAATGTTATGTAATGAATTCTTAAAAACATGCATACAAGGGTTTGTGCAGTGTATTTCGATAACTAGAATTTGCGCATTTATGAATAATTGATTGTTTTTTACACTCTTTTATTTAACGCAACTTGGTTTTTGTTTGTAAAGATGGAATTTTGTATCCGATTTTTAACTCATTTCTTGATATGCTAGAATTAAAAAAATAAATAAATAGGTCAAGTGCGAGTATATCTCGCGCTCAAAGGGTTCCACACATTGAATTTATTAATTACTATTTATTAATTAATAAACTCTTACTATACCTAATTTTTTTCTTAATTTTAGTTTTAGTAGATTCGGAAATAGGAAGGGTGGGGGGGGGGGATATTTTTCCAGTGCTTTCCACGATATCTCTAAAAATATAATATCTGAAATTAAAACAAATATATTTTTAAGTTCGATGTTATGATATTTTTCGAACGATACCCCACATGATAGATAGATATATTTTTTCAAGTAACTTAATTAATATCTCGGCTAACTACCGACAAATCTTTCTGAAAATTATTATCAAATATCCTTTGATGATTATGCGTCGATAGATACCTCGAGTGCCCGTCAACTCCCTCGTTGACCGCCTGAAAAGTAAAATATGTGTGTAACGGAAAAATGCGTTTTTCTCAAAAACTATATTACCTAGGAAAATCTCTATAGTTTTTCTGCAAGGTTTAAGTAAACTTCTATTACCCTTACACACCCTCTATTACCCTTATATAATACCACAAACAATATATATATATATATATATATATATATATATATATATATATATATATTAAATTTTTCCTAAGCATATTTGTGAATGGCTAATAATCTTAAAATACGTAGGTATAAAAAGGCTTTATAAGTTTCCCAAGTTTGAACTTTCCACGTCCCATAGTTTGCGAGATAAAGGGCATTGACAGACGGACAGACAAACACGGGAATGAGCTTATAATGGTTCCGTTTTTACTTTTAAGTACGGAACCGTAAAAATTTGTACGCAGGTCTGTTTCCGACGATAATACAACATTTTAATATTTTTATAACCTATAATTTTTAATTTATAAATTAATTTTAAGGCATTTTTCCGTTTAGCTGTGGCCACAGGGGATAAATCGGTAAATATTCTTTAGGGTTATAATATAACTGTGTACGAGTTACAGCAATAGAGTTAATTGTGCGCCAAATCAGGCTTGTCACATTATAAATATAAAAGTTTTTTTTTTTTTTTTTTTTTTTTTTTTAAACTTTTTTATAAGTATTCAATGTTTATCTTAAAAAGCATGTCGAATTTTATGATTTCAATTAATCCAGTTCGAAAACAAAACAAAAAAAAGCTACAATACGTTAATTTGGCGTGGGTCCCGAATATTGAAAATTCACCGCTTTGATTTACGCCTAATACAAAACGCGGATTAGTGAATTTATTAAAGAAATTGTAATTTTTTCTCTGTAAAAAAAAGCATTAATTAAACTATCGCTTCAGGATTTTTAAATTGTTTTCTCAACGTACAGTCATAATTTAATTAATATTGCCGTATCTTAAAAAGAGAAACACAGCAAAAATTACAATTTCATTAATAAATTCACTAATCCGTGCCTTCTATTAAGCGTAAATCAAAGCGGTGAATTTTCAATAATCGAGACCCACTCCAAATTAACGTATTGTAATAGATTTTTTTTTTTTTTTTTTTTTTTTTTTTTTTTTAACTATACATGAAATGCAGTTATGATCATGAAATTAGGCGTGATTTTTAAGATAAACATTGAATATAAAAGAGTATTAAAAAAAACTTCTTTTATATTTATTATAACGAATTTTTATAACGTGCTGTTTAAATTGCTGTTACATAATTTAAAATCCCTGACGGCTCGGCCTACAGGCACAGGTAGATTTCGAAGACGCAGACCGTGGGGCGCCTGTTTGTTGGGAATTGCGGAAGAAATGACCTTTTGCCATGATGAGGTAGTTGGGACCGCCCACTTCGAAATCTAACTTGTTTGCAGGCGGAGCCGGCAGGGATTTTTTATTTATTTATTTATTTTGCTATAAGGGTTGGTCCTATAAAAAACTTGTCAATATAAAAGTTTTAGATAATATTAAGAGGATTAATAATAAACCTAAGCGGATTTGATATCTTTTGTATTGGCGAAGTTATGAATTGTTTTCTTCTAACCCCCCCCCCCCTTTTGGGGCCATTTTTAATGATATCAAAAATTTGTTATACATAAATTTTCGGCCCTTTTCCTAGAAGTAATAATAACTTTAAACGGATTCGATGCGTATCATGATTAAGACGTTATGTTTTTTTTTTTCTGTTTTCACAAAAAGCCCTCCATTCCACCTCCCCCCCCCGGGTTCGATTTTGCTCATTAACGAACTTGGCCGAAGTCCAAGGTCTGACCATGTGCACCTGAGTCTCAGAATTTTAATATTTTGATAATTACTCAAGGTATTAATTAGAATATCATTAAACATCGCTTCGAAAATGCCATCTTTTAAATCAAAATGGCTAAAGAAAAGAACTGCTGTTGTGGATTTGCAAGCAGAAATGAACGAATTCGAAATTATTTTACTAGTTAGCGAATTTTAAGAAAGCTAATTAAGATATCAATTTGAAAATTTCTGAGCATATGTAAAAAAAAATTCTGCATCCGACTATTTGATTTTCGAAAAATTTGGCCGGTAATTTTTCTTAATTTATGCAAAAAACTGCCAAAAATCTGCTAGCGCCAGTGAAAAAAATCCCAGAAAGTTTCAGACAGGGATCTGCTTTCATTAAAAACTTAACTACAAAGAGATCTGTTTCTCTGGCCGATCACTCCATTTAGCGTGCGAAAATGAAAGGAAATAATTGTCAATTTTTACGAATGAACAAAAATTTAGATAACTAATTAAGATATAGACCTGAAATTGAGGATGGGAAGTATTGTCATCTGCCGGCTATTTTAGGGAGGGGGTTAACGCCTTTCTCTGAGATTGTTATTATCTCGGGACTGAGCAACGCTGGGCGGGTAGCTAGTATATATATATAAAGTTTTGAACTGGGGGTGGTTTTGGGTTCTGGGAGTCATAATCAGCGTAGATCTGCAAAATTTTTTCAAAAATTCCAACTTAGGGAGGGGAGAATGTAATAGGTAGTATTTCTTACGATATTTGCCTAAAAATGATTTAAGGGGATTCGACATCTTTCATTTTGCGAAATATGACAAAAATATCAGTTTTCAATTTGTTGCTTAAAAGGAATTTAGACATCCGTAGTATATTATCACTAAATTTCATTATGATGCAATAATTGAAATTATGTAACAAAAGGTTTTTTACTGCACGTATTTCGCTTTAAAGGATTCAGAGTTTCAATCTTTAAATTCCTTTTTCACAGAGTGTGTTTTTTCAATATATCAGTATGATAAAAATGCTAAACTTTAACATACATTTTTCATTTGGCTCAATATTTATTTAAGGGACGATCCTTATAGTGCATTTCATAAAATTAAGGTTAAGATTTCAGCAATATAAATGTACCCTCGGGTCAAAAGTATTCGGGCACTTTTGTTTTTAGATGTTTTGTCGTATATCTAAAGAAATACACTGCAAATAAGTAATACATTTTTTTTTTTTTTTTTTTTTAAAGTCAATTTCTACTTAGGTCAAAAAAGAAAATTTTTATTTTAGTTACTTTTTATTAAATAATTGCAATTTTCCATTTTAATAAATAATATAAGAATGGCCCGTATAATACGTAAGTACCAAAAATAATATGAAACAGTATAGAAAAAAACATTAAAACATAATCACGAGTCAACAGTTACCATGCCAACAGTTTCATGTAGTAGCGGCTCTTTCGAAGAGTGTAACCTAATGGAGTGTATCTGCTCATTTATCTTCGAGTTTTGAATGCTAGTAGTTTGGTTATTTAATTTAATTAACGAATTAATATTTGAAAAAACTGTATTAACATCAAGTGTCATCCACTACAAGTTTTAAAAAATGTATTTGAACTTGAGTGGATGAATAAAAAGTATTTTATTTACAATTGAAAGTTTGAAAGAAAAATAATTTGAGCATTTGAATTTGAATTTTGCTTTTTTATCATAAATATATAAAATAAACACGTGCAACATTAATGTCCCACGTTATCTTTATTGAAATTTTTTTTATAATCATCGTTGCGGTATTTTATTTTTGTGGCATCACTAATTTGAGGAAAATCTTTCATTTCATTTATGAAAACAATGGGGGAATTTTTTTTCTCCCATATAAAACTAAAATTAATTAATTAAATTTAATTAACGATTTAATATTTGAAAAAACTGTATTAACATCAAGTGTCATCCACTACAAGTTTAAAAAAATGTATTTGAACGTGAGTGGATGAATAAAAAGTATTTTATTAACGATTGAAAATTTGAACAAGATATATAAATATGTAGAGAGTGTGAGCTAATAGTAGGAATTGAATGAAAACAAAAAATTGTCGGATAGCTCGGTTTCTGATATCAATTGACGGAAGGAATAAAAGAATCGAATAACTGTTAATAGGCTAATTTTCTCTGTACCAATATTTATGTACAGAATTATTACACTGAAAAAAATGCTGATTTTACAGTATTATACTGTAAAATCAACAATTTTCTTTGCAGTGTACTTGACGAATTCTTCTGGAACTTCAGGAATATAAAGAACATGTTTGACATCATATTTTTCAGCGAAAGTTTAGTTACGGAAGCAATTAAGGGACGAACAACAAATTTAATAAAAAAAATAAAATTTGCGACCAACCTTGCAAAATAAAATGTTCGAAATGATCTGTAGCTGAAGCAGATGACTATGTACAACATTTGAGCTTATTCGTGTAAAAAAAAAAAAAAAACATGTATATTTATAGATGTAAAAGTTTCTTAATTTTTTTTTTTTAATTACGTATGTTTTAGTTTATTTATAGAATTTGTCAAGTCTAAAATCGAAAATGTCCGGATACTTATGACCAGATAGTGCAGTTCGTTTTTTAAAGAAAAAAAAAAAATCCTAAGTAAGCAGTCATTTTTACATATGCCATGACAATTTATTTATTTTTTCTCAAACTAATTAAATTAATATTTTGAAAATCAGGTCATTAAAATTAGAGCGCACACTCGTATGATAAGTATGAAAAAAAAAAAATGTTGCGAAAATTCGAGAGTTGTAGAGCGAGTTGTAGGAGAAGTGTGGTTTTAAAATTTTCTGAATAATTAAAAAAATAATAATAATAATTTGTTTTAAATTTTACCACAAGAATTGTATTTTTACTTGATTAAATCATTTTTTTTTTCATAAAAACCATTTTAAAAAATGTCAAAAAAGTATTATAATAAATTCAAAGGATACTCTGCGAAAAAGGAAAAGTGTTGATTTTATACGGTATAACACTGGCAGCGCAGCTGGGATGCCAATAATTATACCGTAAAATCAACAATTTAATTTTTCTTTTTAGGTGCGTTCGTAATTATATAAATACGTAGCACCTATAGTCGTCGTTTGGTCCGTCCGTCTGTCCGTCCGTCTGTCTGTCTGTCCGTCCGTCTGTCTGTCTGTCCGCATATAACAACGCAAAAACTACCCAACCAAATGGTTTGCAATTTGAAATATATTATCTTTGCATAAATTTGTCGAGACATTTCAAATTTTATCAAAATCGAATCAAAACTTTAGGAGATATTAATAAAAATATTTATTAAGAAATTTGATTTTTTTTTTAAATCGGTGCTTTTTTGTTATATGAGCTTCTGATGGATGTTAAATCGTCAAGCGACCGAGATACTTATTTTATGACAGAAATTAATCTGCAGACGATATAATTCATTTCACAGAATTAAAAATCATCAAGATCTGAATATTTATATAACTAGCTGATACATATATATCTGAATATTTATATAACTAGTTAAGATATTTGTATGAACAGTGTCATAAAATATATACTTAACTAGCTGTTTAACCCGTTCTACGCACGGGATATCATGAATTTAATTCTAAAACGTGCGTACGAACGCACCTCGTTTGTAACGTTTGACGTACAATTTCCAACTTGTTTTTTTTTTGCAGTGTAACGAGTCCCCTTAAAAGAAAAGTGATATTTTAAATAAAAATTAAAAAAAAAAATAAAGATCACATTCTATACTTTAATTATTATTTATTGTAGTGATTATTATGTTAAGTCCTCGAGGGTTAAAATGCAGCCCTAAGTAGTTCTCTCCTTGTATGTCGTGTACACTGCACACTGTGAGGAAATTGCTTTTTTTTTTTTTTTTTTTTTTTTTTTTTTTGCAGACGCTGACCGCACATGATATGTGAAAGTCCAAACTTATGTTTCAATATCCCTTGAATTATGTATTTTTTCACGTAGAATCGATTTGTGCCATTGAAAATACAAGGGAAAAAATTGCCAATTATAATGCTTTTTTCGAGTTTTATTCAAATATTAACAGATTAAAAAAAAAAAAAAAAAGAGGGTGCCAAAGCGGTTTTTTTTCTTTATTATGTGGATTCAAGCGCAGATCCAAGGGGGATTTCATAGGGGTCATGACCCTCCTCTAAACGAAAAACATTTTTATGGAAGAACACATTTTTTAAGTATAAATATGTATTAAAGGTGTTTTCTTTTTTTTCTTGCTTAAAAATATTAATCTTTCTGATACATTCACGGAATTATTTTTATATAGAAATGCATGAAAGTTGCAGGCATTATTGTTTTAGCAGCAAATATTCGAACATCGTTTTTAATTTTCCTATAAGTGTGGCACTGGTACATTTTGAATTGTATTTGATTACTCCCTCCTTTCCCTGATAGCCGAGCCTGAAAAACATCTTAAAATGCAAACTTTGAGAAAACTTTCTGTAAGATTCTTTGCTTTTAAAAGAAAATAGGATCTGAATAAAACATGCAAAATTTATACATTTACGAATATATCTGCAATTTTTTTGCATTTACGAAAGAAAATGAATTTAGATATATATGTCAGAAAATAATCAGTTTAGATCTAAGATATAAAAATCGCTAATGAAAACATGTGACCCCCCCCCCCCCCCCACACACACAAAAAAAAAAAAAAAAAAAAAAAAAAAAAAAAAAAAAAAAAAAGGGCAACATGACCCAGGACTAATAGTCACTGAAGATGACCTCCACCCCGCTCTCTCTAAATGGAGGGCTGGATCCGCGTCTGCGGACATTCCTTCAATCAAACACCGCTGACTGCCAAAGTCTCACCTGGGAGCCGGTCATCCCAACGTTTCTCTCTCCTCAAATGCCTAACAGAATGCGGGATAGAGCGGGATTTTAAACTTTACAAAGCAAAAATGTTGAATATTATTAAAATTTCAAAAACCATGCGTGTGTATCCAAACCCAATTAATAACTTTTTTTTTATATTTTTTAGGCTCAGAAAATATTGTTCACTAGACGAAAAAAAAAGTAGTTAACAACGAAATAGAAAATTGGACTTATATAACTTTTTCTTTTTCAGCGATCATCTTTTATGAATTGTTGGTTTTTACCCGTTTTTCCTACTTTTCCGATACATTTCCTTCTAAAAACGGAGTTAGACGGTATGTAAGGAGGAAATATACATGGTTTCTCATGCTGTGTGACTTATAGAACAACTCTGCATTGTTGACAAACCTTGGGAAAATACATCGACACACAGTGTGCTGGCGTGTTCTGAGAGGATGTCAAGCCGCGAAAAATTTCCATCAAGTTCTATAAACATTTTATTAATTAATTGAACTATCAGTGCTATAAAAATAAAAAAATATTTATTTAAACACACAACCTTCCATAGTATACGATTTATTTTGTAATGACATTAGTGTCCTAAAGTTGCATTTCTTGAAAGTTTATTTGTTTTTGCATACTCTCTATATGAGTATCTGTAAAAATTGTGAAAATGGTCTGTTATCTTCAGATTAAGTTAATAATACTAGAGAAACATTATTCCTCCAGAAGGGAAATGGTTGTATTATAAAATGAAATATAATTGTTTCAACTAGTGGTATCTGTAATCTAAATAAAAGTCTTATTGAAAAAATTTTGCAAACTTTTAATTTAATTTTATATACATTTTGAAGAATACATCCACCTATCAACGCTTCAAATAATTTTTTTAAATTAGAAGATAAATGTTTTGGTTTAAGTGCACTTACGGCACAAAATTTAAATATTACAGAAAGAAGAAATAGAGTGGCAAATTACAGAAATAAGAAATGGAGGACTACAATGAAAATATTCAATAAGGTGTTACCCATGAATTACGTCACACTTGAAGAGAGGTGAGTGGGTCTACATTTACAAAGTGTGACACACCGCAGTGATGGGTTCAGGGGCTGGCCCGGAGGAGACCCCCCCCCCCCCGGAGCATCAAACTGTCCTCCCCGAAAGACTGGAAATTTGTTTTTAGTGATGGTCTAAAAGTGTAAATTTCCTCCCGGAACTCCATATTGTCCCATCCCCATACTTACCCGGAGCTACAGAATTGCCTAATTAAATTAAGTTAAAATATAATTCAGTGTCTGAATTCAGCACTGTGATAGGGAAGGGGGGGGGGGGGGTTACACACTGGGGCGTCACATCTAATATATGGGCTTTGTTTGCCAGAAGCACAATAAAGTTTAGAAAAAATACCTGTATTTATTCAGGTGGTATTAGACATCTTTTCTTTTGAATACCAAAAGCTTGATGCAAAATCATGCAAGATCTTGACGGTTTTATAGCATTGATAAATAATACAATCAAATACTGGTATGGAAGTTTATATGGAAGTTCGATATGATTAAAGTATTATAGAAAATGCGATATGTTTTTACGGTTGATTTTAATTTGTTTTACATTCATAAAAGATTTAAAAAAATAATAATCGCAATGTTGTTTTAATCAAAATTAGCTATAAATTAAAAGTTGCAAAAATAGGATATCACAATAGTTTGGTGGTGGTAGTGGAGGTGATTTTCGTATGACAATTTGTGATATGAAGAGGGAAAGAATAAAATTTGCGTGACTTCATTAATGAATAAACCCTAACGGATTTTTTTTTTTTTGTCCTAATTCTGATTTTTATAAATATTTAAGGGAAAAAAAATCTTTCGCTCTCAACATAATATATATTTTTTAATTTTCAAGAACAAAAATAAAACTCGGTTAGATTTTAGGAAAAAGATTTACAAAACATGCTTAGCCGAAAATTCTATCAGGCAGAAAGAAGGTAATATAATTTTTTTTAAAAAGCTCGGATATCGTATTAAATATTATTTTCTACAGGAAAAAAAAATTAGGAATCGAATTGATTTTATTGTAAATAAATAACCACCTTTTTTTTCTTTTTTCAAGGAGCACTTTTTGTTTCTACTAGAAATAAATTAAAATGGCATAAATTTATTTCATGTATTTCTTCATGATCATAATTTCAGTTTGCCGTGGAAGTTTAATTATGAGTTTAATCATGTTGAGGAGTAATAAGTGTTGAAAAACACTGTGTGAAGCCATTTTACGGTATAAGCCAAAAACCATGTATTTTTTTATGGATGCATGCACACGCGTATAACTTCTTACACACTTAAGAATTTGCGATTATCTACATATTTATCTATAACTAGTAGAACCACCTGGTTTTGCCTATGTTAACCATGAAGTCCTCATAAGTAAAATAAATAAAAATGCAAAAATATGACGTTCACAATAACGGAGCTCTATATACATTCTCGCACATAAATCGTTAAAAGACAATCAGGAACAAGTGGGTAAGTGTGATCGAAGATAGCACAAAGGGTTTCGTTTAACCCATTAAAGCCGGAATTATTTTTCTCTTGAAAGTGCAAAAATTGCATTTCATACCAATTTTTGAAAGTAGAAACTTTAGTCTCCTTTTATTACGAAATTTCTGTTATCAGATAAGGAGAATATTTCTCTCAAAATATACTGGTATAGGAACAGCAAAATGGATGGCAGCTATTCCGTTACCATATGGTAACAGTAGGCTTTAATGGGTTAATATTCCTTTCAAAACACTTTATCCTTTCTTTAATAAATCCAAATAAATTTCATTTTCAGAAAAGAAAAAAAAGTCATGTTTTTTATAAAATAAAAATTTACCGGTCTATTTTTTTCGTTTTTTCGAAAATCTGAACCGGTCCGATAGCGGGCGAAGCCCACTATTATACTCTGTCATAATAGTATCTGTCATGTGGACTAAATGCGATATTTAAAAAAAAAATCAATTTCAAAATCAAACATGTTGTAACACCTTCAAAATGTTAGACGTCAGATTAATTTTGTTTTTAATTCTCTAATGACGTCATATTAAGCTGCTTTCTGTATTTACACATACTTCTACTCCTTGTATTATTGAGAAATGTTTGAAAATTTCCGTTTTATTACCGAAAGGACGTCATATTAATCTTTTTTTCAATTGGTGAAACTTTTTATTTAATTTTCATTTTTCACGTGGAAATCTTTCAATAGAAAACTAATTAACGTAGAAATGTTTAGAAATAACGAAAAATGTTTGAATTTAACAGGAAAAAGCTGTTAGATTTTTTATTTTTTATCTCTATATATTAAAATAATACGACTTTTTCAAATTTTATGATTTTGAGCTTCATAGTAGGTATTTAGCTACAAGTACACAAAATTTCATGACTGTAAGTTATACAGTTTCTGAGAACCGGCTCTGTCTGTGACAGACAGACAACGAAGCGGGACTAATCGGGTTTCGTGAGGTGAACGAAACCCTAAAAAATGAAGTTACTTTGACACAATCATAGAAAAAAACCCTCCAGTTTTATTCTAATGTGCCTTTTCTTTGGTACATATGTAACAGAAAAATATACAATTTCCCTGACAATCAAAAAAAAAAAAAAAAAAAAAAAAAAAATTAACCAAATGGCGTAGCATTTAGCAACTTTTCCTTGGAGAAATGTCTTGCACAAAATATCTAATAAAAAATCAGCAATAATTTTATCTTATTCGTCTAATCTCCATAATCGGGTTCGTAGCCGATGTTGGCGACGAAAACGCCAAAATTGCTCTAAAATTGCTGAAAAACGTGTTTAACTTTATTATTTATTTATTTATTTATTTATTTTTGAAGATTGGTTGAGCTGTAGATACTCCTACCTAAAACTGCAGCTGAGATGTGGCGAAATGACTTAAAACTTTGGAACCCCCCCCCCTCCCCCATTTAACCCCCCCTTAGTGGTTGAACTTATAAAATCGTTGAAATACGTGTTTAATTCTCTTTATTATATTAGTATAGGTAACAATGAAGTAAGTTGAAGAAAAGAGCATTGTGTAAAATGTAAGTACGTATGCGGGGAGCGGAAAAAGAAACAAATCTCCAATCATTGCCAACAAAATCATCTCCAACAAAAGTGTCGCCAAATGAAAAATTTTAAAATAATACAACATATTATAAATTTAAATACAAAATTTTTGAACTTCAAACCTTTTGGATGGCGAAGGGTTGTGCCAATGTCAAAATATCACTAGACGGATTGCAGGATGACACAGATAAAACACTGCATCCTTTTTGAAAATAGCTATATGCATAGACCAAGGGTTTCCAACAAATCTACCGCAGGTGAAAGAACTACCGCTATTTCAGAACAGTATCATACGCCTTATTTAGTGAGAGAAATTTTGTGATTAAATGAGGTATAGATTACCATTCAAAAACAGTGGTATAGCTCCTGGTATAGACAGAAGGAAAGCGTAAAGATTATTCGAGTAAAATTTCAAACGAATTTTGCCAAGTTTTATTAAAACGTTTGACATTTTCCTGTTTTTTAAAAAGGCTTAAAAACTTCCCTGAATTTAGCAAAAACAAACAAAAAAAAATACATAGATTTTTTTTTTTCATGTACAGTTGGTTTTAATTAAACTGACAGTACTGAACGTGTTCTGTAAGCGCGATCAAATTGCGAGAATAGAGCCAAATTTTGTAGGATAATTAAAGAAAACAGGGGACGAAGGATTCCCCGAAAAAAATAGTTCCAAAAGTCACCGTTAGGGAATATGCGGTTTAATCATCCAACAAAATTTGGCTCTATTCTCGCAATTAGATCACGTTACAGAACACGTTCAGTACTGTCCATTTAATTATGGCGACCTTGTACTTCAAAATTCTACATAAAAATTACTCGTAAAATATTAATTTACAAATTACACAATGAATTTTTGGAATTTTACATTTCAAATTTTCCGAGAGGTGAAACTTTTGTTATGAATGTACTGAATACTTGAACAATTTATATAATAATCTATAAGTTTGTTGAGAAAAAGTAATTGCTCTAATCAGAACTGCTATGAAACGTAATAAAATATAACTTTCTGATTTATTTTCGTATTCAATATGAATGATGCTTTCCCAAGAAGAACAAAATGGTTAGACCAACATTGGCCAATTGTCATTCCACGCTGGCCCGCAGTAAAAAAAATGTCCACCGTGCCACACTGCAGAATTTTTTTTTTTTTTTTTTGATTTTACAGTATAATAGTGGCATCCCAGCTGTCAGTATTATACCGTAAAATCAACAGTAGAATAAGCAGTAATACGCTGCCACACAAATCAACAATTTTTTTTTGCAGTGTACCAACGATGGACTAACAAATTGTACTACTAGGGGTTATTTTTTAAAGAAAATAATTTCAGATATTAGGATTGAGGTTCATAAAAATTGAATAGTGTCTTCCAGTCTCCTATAAATCCAAAATATCTTGAATTACAGGCTATTGCTATCCAAGCCGTTATTCTTCTCATATTCGGAAAATCGGTTTAAAGCATAAAATCTGTCAACTTTTTCTGAAGGATACGTTACTTTTATAGGGATGGAAAGTTCTACTCAATTGTTTAGGGCCTGAATGAGAATATTACAAGTTTAATCCTTTTATCGATAAAACATATTTCTTGAATGTGTCAGAAAGTTTATATTTTTAAACAACTTAAAAAATATGTATAATTATATTCCTTAAAAACTTTATTATAAAAAGATTTTTGTTATTTCAAGTCTGAAAATAAATTAACTTTTCAAGGAAAATACTAAAAATCCCTGAAACAATCTGAGAAATAATTTTAAAATTTGTAATCAACATTGTTAAGCAGAATTTTTGTAAATTAACGTAACTTTTAAGAATCAACCGAATCGGCTAGTTTTCGTGTTTTAAAGAGGAAACCTCGCCGACACGATGGATGTCACTTTGCTGCATTATTCTGGGTTCTTTTTAGGTAGATTTCGTAAGAAATACTACATATTACATTCTCCCATAAGTTCGAATTTTTGAAAAAAAATTTGCAGATCTACACCGATCATGACTCCCAGAACCCAAAACCACCTCCAGTTCAAAACTTTATCTATCTATCTATCTATTTATCTATGTCACTTTTTTTATGGACACGATAACTGCAATAATTCTGCACAAATCTCTTCCAAACTGATACATAAAATCAAGGGGCATAAAATCTCAGTCAAGTTCGTTAATGGGCAAAATCAAACCAGGGGTGTGGAAAGGGAAGGCTTTATGTGAAAACAGAAAAAAAACCCATAATTTCTTAATTATGATACGTATCGAATCCGTTTAAAGTTATTATTACTTCTAGAAAAAGGCCGAAAATTTATGTATGACGGATTTTTTATATCATTAAAATTGGTTCCAAGGGGGGTTTTAGAAGAAAAAAATTCATAACTTTGTCAATTTACAAGATATCCAATCCGCTTAAATTTATTATAAATCCTCTTAATATTATCTAAAACATTTATATTGACAAGTTTTTATAGAACCAACCCTTATATAAAAAAAAAAAATTTTTTTTTTTAAATCCCTGCCGGCTCCACTTACAAACAAGCTACGTTTCGAAGTGGGCAGTTCCAACTGCCATATCATGACAAAAAGGTCATTTCTTCGACAATTCCCAACAAACAGACGCCCCACTGTCTGCATCTTCGAAATCTACCTGTGCCTGTAGGCCGAGGCTGAGCCGTCAGGGATTTTTTTTATTTCACAATGTATGTAATAATGATACTGTATTCTTATCCAAGTATTTATATGCATAGTACACTAATTGTATGAATGCGAATATTGTGTATATATTTGAAAAATAGTGCAGCGTATGAAATGCAAAAGTACTGCCCAGGAGTGCTCAAAAGACGCGAATTTGCATCAACCGTCACGAATGTATTAACATTTATATTAAAAATCTACTCGTCAGGATAGTCTGAACTCTGAACCAGCAAGAATTTCGACACATGTGATTCGTGTTTTTAAACTAAAGAATATGTATAAATAAAAATTTCGCATTAGTTTAAATGTCTTTAACAAATATGGGATTATGTATAAGATTTTTGCATATACACTAAAATCTGCTAAAATGAAATCACAAGAGGCCAGAAAAAGACCCTTTCTGATGTACATAAAATTTATCATTTAGCTATGCTTCGACGGCGATGTTTTAATTGGAGATGTTTTGACGCAATAACAAACAATCTGGAATGATCTTATAACTTTTTTTTTTTTGCTAATCAATTTGTAATTAATTACTAATTGTAATTAAAAACGTTTGCGAGCAGACAGTTTTGCAAATGATAATTTAATCGATCAACATCTGGAATTAAATTAGACTATGCTTATTCTTGCAACAGCTCACTATTACAAAAAGAACTTTGTTCTAACAGACATATATACAAGAGATTGCATAGTGTATTGTATAAGTTAAAATTGCCCAATTTTTGTTACACAATAATTGTTTTTTTTCTAGTCGTTTTTTAAAAGGGATTTTAAAATGTGGAATTTTAATTGTTTTACATCACTCGAAAAAGATTGAAAAGATTTTAGGTATAAGTAGAGATCGACCGAAATTTCGGTTTCGGTTTCGGCGCAAAATCGGAGTTTCGCCGAATATTCGTTTTCGGCGAAACTGCTGCCAAAATTTCGGCCTGACCGAAACTCGACCGAAACTATCTGTATTTCAAAATATCGTTCCTTCTTTTCGCGGAAATTTTCAACTTTACTCATTGATTCTGAGTTGTATCGGCTCAAATAAGACACTGTTTATTGCTGTGAACTCCACTGTTAATCATTATCCGTTATGACTGATTCATGATGAGAGTGTAAATTATAAAGCAAGCAATGCATATATGACTAAACTTAAAAGACGCTTATCACGTGATCTTTAAAAGCTGCAAACTTAACAGTAATAGAAAATTTTTATTTGAAACTTCAGATTGTTTCAAATGCTTTATGAGAAAGGTGTTGTTAAAACATATGAAAATTTACGAAATTTATTACAAAAGATATAAGGTAAAGCCAGGAGAGATGGCACGGTCGGAGAGATTGCGCACATAGAGGTTTGGGGGAAGGAGTAGAGTGACAGCGCAGCGTCTCCAGGTTGTTGAACAACAGCATTAGTGGAGTGTCTACTTGAAAGTGCACGTTGATTGCTTTGAGCGTCTAAGATAAAGTATTGCTATTTTGTTTTGTTTTCCCAAAGTAACTGCTTGAATTTAAATAGCTATTCATCAGAATTTCTATACAATGTCAATAGTACAAAATATTTTAAACTTAAACGATTTCTCATAAGCTACTAATCTAGACTAACAATGTGAACATCAACGGCTCGTTTTAGTAGCGGTTTTGTTTAATTAAAAGGCCGCGCAATCTCACCTACCGAAATTGGAGAGTATGCGCATCTGCTACTTAGGAGAGATGGCGCACTGTTCTCATTAGTTTATATGCTAGGAAAGATTACGCAGCTGATTGGTAAATTTGCATAAAAAAGAAAAATGAAAACGGACTAATTTTAAGTTAAACGTGTTATTAAGTTACATAATTTTATTTTGTAATCTTATCTGGACTTGCTTTTTCTGATTCTTTACTATTTTTTTTTCCTTTAATTAAAATTTTTTAATCGTTTTTAAAATTATTTCCTTTTTCTGATTCTTTACGCATTAGGTTGAAATACTCACTCCCAATACATTAAAATTTGTTCACAAAAACCTTACAGCAATGTCATTTATGTGTAATTATTATTGTTAACAATTTAATTGTAGTTATTATTAGTAACAATCTCTCCTACCTATGTGCGCAATCACACCAACCCTGTAAGGAGAGATTGCGCAAAATAACTTTCTTAGTTTTATTACAACTGTTCTATTAAATTGCAACATAACAACAAAATAGCAATGGATATGCATAAAAAACAAAGGAAGCAAAAATTATTCATGGATAGTTTAGCAAAAAAAAAAAAAATATTTAGATTTTTTATTGCTATTCTTTTGAATTGTGCGCAGACTATCCTAGCTTTACCTTATCGAGATATGTAGACTTAAAAAAATTTTTATTATTAGAAATTCGTATAATTGGAAACTATTTCTGTCTTATGCATAAATTAATTACATTTTATTTTATATGAAAATAGATAGTTTTGGACAGAGGCACAGAAAGTCAACTTGGCACGGATAATAGGAGTACATGGTACGGTATTGGAGTAATAGGGTACATGTTATTTAAACATATGTACCCTAAAAATGTTTGTATAAAATTTTAAATAATTAATAATAATATTCAGCAATATATATTAAATATTGCTGAATATTATTATTAATTATTTAAAATTTTGTACAAACATTTTTATGGTACATATTTTTAAATAGCGTATGTCCCATAAAAATGTTTGTACAAAATTTTAAATAAATAATAATAATATTGTATAGTTATAAAATGGTTAAAACGTATTCAATGTTAATTTCCTAAAAAACAAACTTTTAAGTACTTTATTTCAATCAATTTAAATGCAAAATATTAACAAACTGAAAATATGAATATATTTAAAAATTAAATATTCATTATTGAATTTGTTTTACATTATTTAACTAATTGTTAATTAATTATTGATAAATACCTATAATTATTGGTTGTTATAAAATAGTAAAATAAAAAAGTTGTATTATTTATGTTTAATTTTTGTTTGAAACTTATACACACACATATATGTACGTGTGTCTGTTAGAAATGTGGTTCAATACACGTATAATTAATAAATTAATTAGTAACGTAATTAGTTAATATTACGTAAGTATTAACTATTTGTTATTAATTAATTAATTAATTAATAATTATATGCAGTTATGTATGTATTAATCAGTTTTTAAATTTTTTTGACACTTTCGGTTTCGGTTTCGGTTTCGGCCGAAAGTGGGAAGATCACCGAAATCCGGTTTCTGTTTCGGTTTCGGTCTTAAAACTCGTTTCGGTCGATCTCTAGGTATAAGAATGAAAATTACATTTTACGTTTCAATTAGAATTCATTATACTGCTTATGATTTTATATTTTTTAAAGGCTAAGTTTAAAAATACTTTTCTTTCTATCAGTACACATGCGTATAAATTCTTATGCATATAAAATTTTTCAATTATTTACAATGATAATAATGATAAAAATGTTGCGTTCGTCTGCTGTTTCTTTTAATGATATGTTGTATTTATACAATTTTTTTAACTTTTATCGTTTTTAAAGTTTAGTATTTTTTCTGCGACAATGTTGGAATAAAACTTTTCCACCAAATTACCCACATTTAAACATTGAAGATGTTTGGAGCTATGTTCATTTTGTCACCAACTTTCATTTTTAGTCGAAAATAAAAGTCACAGAAACTTAGTCGGATGTGCCAATCCCAAAACTTTCTTCTATCTCATACATGCTAATACTTCAAAATTCCCTATCACAACATCAATAAAATCAATATTTTTCGTTACTCTGTTGTACGTCAGCTGCTTGCGAGTTATCTACTCTGCACGAGCAGCCGATATGCAACACATCTACGAAAAATTGAGAAAATTGCACAAAAATCACTATCACAGTTCCCTCTGCCGGCGGAATAGCCCCAAATTCAAGTAGGACTTGCAGACCATAGCCAAAAACCTATAAATGAAATTTGGTTCAATTCTATGCATAACTTCGTAGACTTTTCGATGATACAATAATGAAAATGACACAAAAATCGCTATCTCAGCGCTCCCTTCCAGCGGAATATTCCCAAATTCAAATGGTTCCTGATAGCCATAGTCCAAAACATATAAATGAAATTTGGTTTAATTCTATGCATCACTTCATACAATTTTCAATGGTTCAATGATACAATGAGGACAGACAGACATTTTGTAGGGAGGACTTTTGAAGAGAAAGTCTATGGCTAGTTTTCGTATTTTAAAGAGGAAGCCACGCATACGAGTGTTACTCTTGCATGCTGCATTATTTAACAAAAATCTCTGGGTTCGTGTTATGACTATGAGATCGTATCGCGGACGAATTATACCGTTCTTCGATGAGGAAAGTCCTCCATATCAGTTCCATGCAATCTAACACATGAACCTTAAATGTTGGATGTATATAAATAAAAGATTTTAAATTATTTTAATGAAGGTGCAGAGGAATATTTCTTAACCAACACTCAGTGCTATCCATACTACAAATGGACTGATGCCTTCCGGGAAGACTTTTGAAGAGAAAATGACCAAAATTATCGTTCTCCGATAAGAAAAGCTCACAATCTTACACAGTCACCCTGCCTAGACCGTGCTGGTATCGAACCCGCGAGCATTATTCTAATTAATAAAATTAAGCATATATGATTACATCAATTTTTTGGAGCGATAAAGTATTTGATGCTATTGCTCTATCTACCACTTAAAATATAAAACATGGCCAGCGTGAAAGAAAATCCAATAAAAAATATATGAGAGTTATGTTAGGCCATGATGAATAGAAATTTAATGGTGGATGCTGGTTTGACAAATCAGTGCAACGCATTATCGGGATCGAAAGCAACCGGTTTCTATTAACAAGGATTAAAAAAATATTTACCGATATAATCACATCACGTAAGATTCTTCAACTCGAAATTTAGTGTATGTGGTTATACCAGAGGTCGCCAACTTTTGTACTATCATGGTCGCATTTGATATTTTTTTAACATCTTCGTGGTTGCCCCTCCCCCATGCGTGCACATATTTATTGCTTGCGTATATAGTTAGGGTCAGTTGGGGTAATTGTGAACAAATTTGGTTAATTTTCTTACATCATTATTGACTTCCATTACTGACACCCTTAAGGAGCAGTTGATCCATGTAAAACTTTCTAACACCGCCGTAAAGATATTGTTTCACTCCTATATTTCAATTACAATTAGTTATTGGTGCCGCGGGATGTAATTAAGTTACCTAAAATTGCTTGTTCACAGATGTTCACAATTATCCCCAAAGGCTATGGGGGTAATTGTGAAGATCTGTTTTTGTGTCGGGATGGTATACCACAAAAATAATCAAGTTCATCAATCAACAACATTTGTTCAGCAACAATTTTATATACACGTTATTCTACCACTAGCTGCCCGCCCGGCGTTGCTCGAGTCCGTGATAATAACCTTAAATATACCTAAAATCAGTACTGAATGATTTTATATTTTTTAATGAAAATCTATCCAAACGACCCTACAGTTGGGGCGCCCACTGCCTTCAGCAGCGTACACCGAGTGTGCTACGTACGCCGTGGTCTGTTTTGATTTTACATTTTTAAACAGAAATATTTCCAAACGAACCTAATGTTGGGGCCTCACTGCCTTATAGATTTAAACAAAAATCTATCCAAACAAACTGTGGGGGCCTCGTTATAGTGATTGCCGATTTCATTTCTGCATTTAGATATATTAAATTTTCAATTCTGAACAAAAGTTCCCGAGAAACCCTAAGTTCTGTACAAGTAGTTATGGCATCATATGAGGTTTAATACACCAAATATGGAACAAAATACTTAGAAAAAAAAACTGTTCACAATTATCCCATATCACAAAAAGTGTTGGGGGTAATTATGAGCATGGTTCTTATGATATGAGAATCATATATTAAGTTTTAACAAACCCTATCCTTTATTTAATTTATATTTTCCCCCTTCCTTTGTCAAAATTTAATCGTGTTATCTTTAACTACAAACAATAATCCCGCTGTAATTTATACCCTTTCCCTTTTTCATTTTCACTTGTGCTCGATCACTAATATATCATGGCTTTTCGATTAAAATAAAAAAAGAAAAAATTAAATCAGCAAGATGCCTTTTCGTAATTTCACTTTCCGAAACCAAGCTTATAACACAATATGTGCATAACGCATTTTTGTGGCCACAATATCAGTTAAAAGTTATGCGAATCTTCCATTTGGCCCAAATGCATGCCCTAATTTGGTAGTGGTAATAACTCAATCATTCACACCCATGTCTAAAAATATATTCTGATTGTTAAAAGCACATACTGTTTTGTCTGTCGAAATTATATTCACATGAGAAGATATTTGTCGGTTATAATCGCCGTGGCGATGTTATTTTTTGAAACAAAATTCGTCCTTTTGAAAAAATCTAGCAACCCGGCTCGCTAAATACCATTAGTTATGCGGCAGCTTCATCTGAAAGTCCGCTCGCCTAGACAATTATTAGCAACCCTATTTGGCGAGATTCTTGTCAGTGCAATTTCAAGTTGTGTCGTGGAAACAACACTCATGCTCTGATCTGCTTGCTGTAAAAGGTGCTCATAATTGAGCTCCAGCTGTATCTTCCTCTCTTCTGCCGTGCGTTCCTTCTTTTGACATGGTAATCTCCTAATAAACCATTTAACTACCATACTGGAGTTTTTTTCTTAATTTTTCATATAGAACCTGGTGACTTATGCGGATACTTCTTTCATCACGAACAATAACAAAGAAGCTCGAACAATAACCATCGTTATAGTTCTGTTGGTCCTTGAAAATGATTTGGATCAAAAAGTATTGATATTCTGTTAGAGCAACTATAACTTACCTTGATTTTATCTGACATAAACGAAGAATATTCACAGGCATTATAAAACTGTTTGTCACTTTGAACTGTTAATGAATTTGATAAACACGAGCAAGGGTGCCAACCTCCAAGAAAAAATGGCGGGAACTCACTCATTCTGTTAATGGGGATGTAAACCTTTGCTTTCTACTTCACTTTAGAATCGGCTATTCTCACATAAGCGTTAGTGGTACATGTTCTGAATTACCTCAACTGACCCTACACATTACATAAAATGTATAATACGATATGCGGATAAATATATAGATTTATAATTGAAAAAATATTTACTGCAAAGAGTCACAAAGATTCTTTACTACCATCAAGGCTTCATAAAATGAAACAATGCTCAAACATCATGTATTTTTTCAATAAAACGATATTTTCAATATATCATTCGCAGCAAATATCACAAGAAAAAATTGCATAGATACAGAAACATTTCTTTCTTTCGTTGAAAATCATGAGTGTGAAATATGTAATTATACATATAAACTTTTAGAGGATTCGTTGTGGTTGGTTGAGAGGAAGTGAGTTCACGGGCGAGTAACTGACGACCCTTGTTATAGATGATTTGTTTAATATTTTTTAGAGAGATTAGATGATTGAGAGATGATCAGAGAGATGATTCAAAAGTTTCAAAAGAAATAAAAGTTCAACAATTCGGAAAGTATAGACAATAGCACTATGCGGTTTTCACAGAAATACACTGAAAAGAATGGAAATTTTTAAATAATGAAAACAATAGTGCAAGAATAGTTACGTTTACCACTGACAGGCGGCGTTTCAGATCTGTTGTTGTTCTGCTGTGTTCAGTTTGTACAGTGATGCAGCGAAGTTTACAATGCAAGTAGATATTACAAATGCTCAAGGTGACGACCATCATTCATGAGAATGACCATTAGACGTGGCAGGACACTCTGCACAGCACTAAAAAGGTTTTCAGCTCTAATTTCTGTTACGGGATGGCGCATAGCTTCCTCCACTTCCAGAATAGCGAATGACGTTGGCCGACAGACGTCTTTGAACAAAGACTCACCTGTAAAGCTACGTGCAGATCACATTTTCAAATTTTGTAACGGCAAGTTATAAATTATTTCTCTGGTATTTCTGTTCCAAAGGTTCGGTGGTCATGAACAAAACAAAGGAGAGGTGATAAACATACCGGGTACTCTACTCCATGGAACATTCCTGTCTTGCAGTACGACAGAAAACTCCTCACATCAAAGAAGCCGGCAAACGAACCGGTATCGCAATTTGTGATCTGATTGCACCTTAACTCCAAGTAAACCCATAATGAAAAATTCAGAAGGCATAACCAAGTAGCACAGACAGATGGCCCATCGTTGGCAGATTGTGGAAACCGTTGGGAAATGGCAAGTTTGATATGTCAACAAAACGCCAACACGCTGTACCACAGTTATTTGCCTCTCTAATTTGGAGCGTTGTTCGTCCAACCCAAAACAATTTCGTCGGGCCACATCAAATTGTACGGATATTTGAGCAGTTGAAGTTTTTTTTGCCATTGTTAGGCCTTTGTTGGCAAATTGTATTTTTTACTGTTGACCAACGTGAGACTCCAGATCTAGCGAAGATTGGCCAATGATTTTGTGCTATTGGGGTAAGGTCTGGAAACAGCTAAAACTCCTTTTGATGCTCAGTGTCGTACCATGTCTGATGGCCGTTCTGATGAGTGATGGCTGCCACATTGAATATTTCGATTCCTAGCGGCAATGTAAACTTTTCTGCATCACTGTATAAACTGAACATAGCCAAACAACAAAAGAACTGAAGTACCACCTATCGGCGGTAAATGTAACTGTTCTTGTAATATATTTTTCTCCTTATTAAAAAGGAAATCCCATGTTTTTCGGTGCATTTCTGTGAAAACCTCATCATACTACTACGTATACTTTTCGAATTATCGAACTTTTATTTCTTTGTTTGAGATTTGGATGTATGTAAAAAACATTGCTTAATTTCTAACACTGGTTCTTCTCGGAATCTCGCGTGCAATTAAGGCAACAACTAGAAAATAAATAAACACAAGGCCTTCATTAAAAATAATATAGCCATAAAAATTACATCATTTTAACGCAATCATGGTTAAAAAAGTTTAATTTTATCAATGAAGTAATATATTTCCTTCTAAACATGATGTCATTTTTTCAGGCAACACTTTTCATATATACTCATATTCTGACCTCCACGCATCATTTATAAAACATTTCATTGCTCAATATGGTGATGAAAAAATACATTTCCTGTCATTTTGTCGGTGAAAACGTTTTTGTATTAACTCATATCCCAGCACAATGTTTCGTTTTAAAGATATTTTAATGCACAATGCGGTTATGATATAGGAGAAAAATATGAATCAAAAAAAGGTTACCAGTAAGAATGTGAATATCATTAAGTTATTCGATCATATCTCGGCTAATTCTACATCAAATTACGCCAAAAGGTATACAGCACCATTCACACTAACAAGTAAAAATATAATTTATATAAAACATCGCGGAACTATCAGTTTTAATTTTCCATTAGTATCGATTGGTGTAGAATTTTTCTTTGAGCCTGGATAAAAAAATAAAATTATATTAATTGAAATCACCTAAAATATTCAGGGTATTCCATATAATTTTTTTTTCAGTCCATTATGATTACCGAGATACACGATTTATGCATGAACTCTACAATGTAATGCGAAAAATAGAATAAAATATATAAAGTTGAAAAAACAATATTTAAAATTTAGAACGAAAAAAAAATAATAATAAGAGAGGAAAAGAAAAAAAAAACAATGGCACTCCGAGAGTGCCGACAGAAGTGAAAACTTGAACAATTACGTGTGTATTTTTTGAATCGTCAGGAAACGTTTTATTGCGCAGGAAATACTTTTAAATGAAGTGTTTTTTTATTCATTATTATAAACTAACTACTACAAAAATTATATTACAATTTTCATTTAATGCGCTATTGAACATGAAAAAGAATGCATATTATTTTACATACAAAAATTGCAATCTATTGCTTAAAACGTAAATTTACAAATAAATGAAATATAAAATTTAATTAATTGGTATTCTTTGAAATGAATACCAATGAAACTTATGAATTTTCAGCCACAATTTAAACAACTCTCAATACATTCATCATTTCTTCCATGAGATTTAGTTTCATATCTTTTGTAATAACATTTATCTGCAAAATAGGGCTCCCGCTTCCTATCACTCCAAAAATGACTTCTTTGCTGCCTATTTTGTTTACTGTATTCGTGAACATTATGCTTTTTTCTATCTTCATACTGCGCGTATTGTTTGCGGTATCTATAATTTCTATCAACAAACTTTTCTTTTCTATAAAATGATTTCACTTCATTTCCGTATCGGTAACCACGTTTCTTAAAACTTTTGTGAAATATTTCATTATTTTCATTTTTTTTTATATTACTTCCGTCTATTTTTCTCGTGCTCGTTAAATTATAATATTTTCCGTGTTTTGTTATTTCATTTTCATCTTTTGATTTGGTCTCGCGAGTTGAGTCACTTTTATCTGTTTTCACCGCGCGTGCTAAATTTATCTTGAAATTATTTTCTGAATTATTTTTATTAATAATACCAATCATTTCGCTTTCTGCACGTGAACTATTTCCTTTTGATACTTTCGCTTCATTGTATGAATTGGCAACATATACAGTGGTGTCGGTAACAGTGTCGCGAATTCAATGATTTTTTCCCATCTCAAAAAATGCCTAACGCGCCTAAAGAAGTTTTCACTTTAAAAAAAATCGCGAATATAAAAAATGGTATAATTTTATGTCTGTTTGTTTTCGTGTATTTTTTAACTTTATATGCTTTAACTTTTGTAAAAACTGGCCAATTGTCACAAAATTTGAATAGGTTGTTAAGGTACACAGTACTATTTTATGTTTTTAAAATAATTGTCTTATCGTATATGTTTTATTTATTTATTTATTTATTATTTATTTATTAATATATTTTTAACAGTCACGCCAAAAATATTACCATCGTTTACTGCGCGTCAAAATAAGAGATTTCGGAAACAATGGAATTTAAAGTGAATATGGATAAAATAAAGGTTTGCCACAAATAAATAGACTCATTGTGCTAAATCACTCTTACTTAAGGCGGTATTAAAAAAAGAAAAAAACATTTTTCCACGCTCAACAACTCAAAATTTTCTGACACATTTTCAGACTCATTTTAAAAGTTAAAAATATGAAACTTGGCGGCGTGATTTATGAAGAGGTTTATAAGTGACTTGTGTTTTTATTTTTCGTTCAATTAATTAGAAATTGATATTATAAATAATTATTTTCACAGTACGATCATATTTTCTTTTGTTTCCAGCGCTATTGCTTCGGAAAATTCGGTTCAAAATGTCCACTTTGACAACATTTTTTGAAATATATTCTGTCTTTATCAAAAAATCGACCAATACGGACATTATAAAGTTTCTGAATAATACAACCTGCCAATTGGATGCATTTTAGAGCAAAAATGAATTTAAAAATAAGTCACAAAATAAGCAGTTTAGATTTGAGTACACCCTTAAGGGTCCTCTTCCCTCACGCGAAAACACCCGCTCGCTAATGTTAATGCTATGGGGCAGTTATTTTCTAATATCTCGTTTGTATTTTACAAAAATTAAATGATTTTTCTTTTTTGCATTGGATAGTTAAGATCAATCTCTACATCCGCCGTTTTTTACTTTTTCGATTTTCTTTGTGGATTTTTTTTTTTTTTTTTTTACGAAGGTACTTTTACTTTCGGAACCGGTTTCAAAAAAAAAAAAAAAAAAAAAAAAAATCCGCAAAGAAAATCGAAAAAGTAAAAAACGGCGGATGTAGAGATTAATCTCAGCTATCCAATGCATAAAAAAAAAAAAGTTTAAAAATATTGAAACGAGATGTTAGAAAATAGCTGCGCCATAGGATTAACATTAGCGAGCGGGTGTTTTCGCCTGAGGGGAGAGGACCCTTAAAAATGCCAATTGGCGAATAAATATCAGTGCAATAAAGTAAAAAACAATTATTTAAAATCGGACTCCCCCCCCCCCCCCCGTAAAAATTACTTATTTTTTTAAAATGCATTTCTAATGCAAGATAAAAATTATAACTATATATAGGTATATGCTTATTCAAAGTCATATATATATATATATATATATATATATATATATATATATATATTTTTTTCGATTGCTGTATTTATTGTCAGTACGGAAGCACCCTATCTCCAATATTCTGCATTGTCTACAAGAAAAAAAAAAAACTTTTGTGTCAAGTAGTAAGAAGGCTACTGTTAGTGATGGGCATAACGATTATTTTGATTATTCGAATGAATCATTCGGGCATGTGCAGAAGCATATCTGTCAAACTTCAAATTTTTTTTTATTCAATTAGTACCAGAAATTTTGAAAAAAAAAAAGTTTCTATAGAAACTTTTTTTTTTCAAAATTTCTGGTAGTAATTGAATAAAAAAAATTTGAAGTTTGACAGATATGCTTCTGCACATGCCCGAATGATTCATTCGAATAATCAAAATAATCGTTATGCCCATCACTAGCTCCAGTATAGTAGAGTCAAAATCATGCGGCATGTAAAGAATAAGAAGCGATCGCGCGATGTGGGAGGAAAAAAAAAACACAAAGGGTACATGCTGATCACTGCGGCGTCATTTCTCCCGATGTTTCGTTATGTGATTCAGAAAATTACCGCATATTTTGAAAAAAAAAAAAAAAAAAGTCACTAAATTTCTTCTGACTCTTTGTCATTCTAAAACGTCAACATCACCTTCAAAATGACAAATAGTTATTTTGAAAATGTTGTGATGACATAAAGTTTATTAATTTTAATTTAAGAATTCTTTTCTTTACGCAGTTATTTCGAAACCGTGTAGGATTTCAACTAATGCAGTAAAAAGAGGGCAGTTATAAAAGTTAGGGATTTTTTTTTTCAATAAATATGTAAAAGTGAATGCAAAAACCTTTGTTTTACGAGGAATGCGGAACGTGCAAAAACCAGTGTAAAGAAAAGCACAAATATTGAATACGAATAAATTCTTGAGTACAGTGTAGATTTAAGGCCTCATGAAGAAGTCCTTCTTCTTCAGACTAAAATGGAAAAAGTGAACGAAAAATCGCAATACTCTGGAAAAAAAAAAAAAAATTATATATATTCATTTGCGTTTATGATAAATGGGTATTATATTTTTTAAAGAACAGCAAGAAGAATTTAAGGTTTTAAGAATTCTTTTCTTACGTGACTATACCGAAACCGTAAAGGATTTTAACTAACACAGTGATAGCGAGCCTTAAAAGTTAGTTTTTCTTTCTTTCTTTTTCTTTTTATCCCCAATGAATATGGAAAAGTGAAAGCAAAAATCTTTGTTTTACGAGGAGTGCGTCACATGCAAACATCCACGCAAAGAAAACACAAATAATTGAATCTGAATAAATTCAGAGTACAGTGTAGTTTTAAGGCATCATAAAGGAGTCCTTCAGCAGACTAAAATGGAAAAAGTGACACAGTGAAATGTCGCATTACATTGAAGAAAAAGAAAAAAAAAGTTTCATTTGTGTTTATGATAAATAGATATCAAAATTTTAAAAGAATGGCGTTTTACTCACCAATAGCAGATTTAAAAAAAAAATATATATTCTGTCTTCCTATCGCAATCGCATAACAACAACAACAACAACAACAACAAAAGACAAAGAAAAGGATTTTCCTAGTTTAGATCGAACGGAAATTCATTATTTGACTTCCAAATTACGTACAATAAAAATAGTTTCATTTAAGAGTTTTTATTTTATTTTTATTTTTATTTTTATTTTATTTTTATTTTTTTTGAAATTAAAATTTATACGTAAAAAAAGGCATACTATTTATATATTTCTAAAATCAATTTTTCTCTTGCAACAGAAGTAATAAAAATGTGTTCATATTGAAAGCTGTCAGCATTTTCATTTGAAAATATTTCCCTTTTCCAAGAAAAGCAATCAAAACTGAAATACTTTGAATATCACATAAAAAATGTCCTGGGTTATGCATTTTTGATAGAATTTGCTGAAATGTTTGTACGCGAGTCTTATTAAGGGCATTGAATTCTGAAACCTCATTGTCATTACTCAAAATTACAATATAAATATATATATATATTAAAATGATTACAGCTTTATTAGCGACAAAATAGACATAAAATAGACCATAGCTTTCAATCATAAGAAAAATAGCGTTAAATTTATGATAAAAGCACCCCGATTATAGAAAGAAACCTTTCTCTATACTTTTTTCCTTGTTAATGACAACAACTATCTTTGTCTATTGAAAAGCATTGTTACTAAAAATTATAGTATACCCCGATTATGGTAGATTTCTCGCATGTTTTATGTAGCTTACATTCCAAAACGTAAGAAGCTCCCTCGTTCTGTAAGAAGTTACCCTGTCTACCCGAGTGTCGTCTGTACTCATGGAAAAAAAGGATTTCAGTTCTCGTAATTTGGCAATTTTGATCGTTCTTTTCTTCGCGAAATGAAGCATTTTGTTGCGATTTTGTGCAATGGCGATCGGCAGCGAGAACTCTGTTAAGAAGTTATATTTAAGAGAACTGCAAAAATTTCGATATTTAGCCGATTCTCCCTCTTTCAGCCAAACTTTGGAGCGGTGTAGCTCCGTTACTTATTGGCCTGGAGCAGAAACTTTAAGTATGAAATTTGCTACGAAATTCATCTTCTACAAGACCAATTTTACGAGTTTTTCAATAAAATGTACTGGCAAGACGTAACTGACAAAAAAGCTTGAGAAAGCAGATTTTCTTTGTCGTTTTTTCAGGAGGTCGAAAACTTAGACTTTTTGTTAGAACATATCAACCTATTACAACATATCAAAAGAGCAGAACTACCCGACTTTTTGCAAGGTAAGGTTGCTTCATTTACTGGACAACAAGACACCAAACACATTTTTGTCCCCCTCCAAAAAATATTAACTTATAAATTTATTCAAATGTGTATCAGGTGCCTGAACTTTGAGTGCATTTTAAAAATAGACTGTCACCCTATACAACGTGATAGTGAAATGACTGAAAATTTAAAGAAATAAATGGAAAGATAACTTCTTCACTATTATAATTGAAAATAAATATAACAGCAGTTCTTAAGATAATCAACTACTGTAAAACCTGCTAAGACGTAATCGCATGCGACTGGGAAATATTCCGTTTTAGACAGGTTACCGTCTTAGCGGTTACCCTGTCTTATGGTTGTATCGTATTATTTTTGCCAAAAATACGAAACATTTTCCCTTAAGGCAGGATTTCATTATATACAGGTTCTTTTTTTACAGATTTTGCTGTAGTTTCTACTGTAATAATTCCCCAGTTGCCTGCAGCAGACACACATTCGAATGATCCTTAAAAGAAATTAAGTCTACCCTACAGACATATTTTCTATATACAGTGCGCGAAATAATTATGGCCCTTTTGCTAATTTTAAGCAAACACAAAAAATATAGTTACACTTTAATAAATACATATGGAATATAAAAGATTATACTCTAGATTATGTAAAATGAACATTCAAAGCTCGTTTATTCCAAAACTAGACTTTTACAGAATTTGTACATGTTTAAATGATACATAAATTGCGAAATAATTAACGTCTCTTTTAGCTTAATGCCCCCCCCTATATTAATTGTTGATACAATAAATCTTTAATATTTGTTCCACCTGCCTTTAGCATTGTAGCAAGCTTCCACTTGACGTGGCAAGCTTTCATATAAGTCTTGAATATATTTCATATCAGTAGAGTTCCATGCTTCAAGAATAACTGTTTTCAAACTATCCATAGACATAAAATGTCGTCCATTTGCATAAACTTTTCTTGCCATTATATACCAAACATTCTCTATTATATTCAAATCAGGCAATTTGGTTGACCAAGGTTTTAGCAGTTTCATTTTTTTCCGACTTGAACCACACTTGGATGTTTTTGACACACCCATTTTGCAGTTGATCTGCTGAAACAACCAATTTGTTCCGGCCATTTGTAGTCCATTTCAAGGAAATTGTTTGCTCAGCATTTTCAGGTTATCAGAACTGTTCATTTTTCCATCTAGGAATTCAATATTGCTTTTCCTTTTCCATCTTATTGCGCATCATATCATGATCGAACACCCTCCTTGTTTTCTAGTGGAAAACACTAAAGGCTCTTTTTTATTATCCTTTCAATAAGTGTGTATACCATCTGGACATTCCAGATTAAACTTTTTCTCATCAGATAACATAACATTTCGCCATTCAGTGCGCAAACTCATATGGCTGCGAGCGAATACATTCCGATTAGTTTTTATGAATTGAAGACAGCATCGTTTTTTTCTCGAGTTTCCTCGATTTAAGTCCAAATTTATTCAGCAACTGTTGTGTTCGATGAGCAATAACTGGCAAATTTAAATCATCTCGTAATTGTCGAGCTGTTACAATTTTATTTGATGTTTTGCGCCTCAAAAGACGGACTTCCTTATTCGTACCTGAGGTTGGTCTGCCCGTGCTCTTCTTCTCATACCCTGATGGATCTTTAAGGTAATTTTGAACGCCTTTAGGACTTCTGTCAATAGCTAGGGCAATATCTGTAGGATTCACACTCATTTGTGCTCTTAAAACATCGATTTTACCCCGTTCAATATCAGAAAGTCGTGAGCCAGATGGCATATTAATTATTTTTTTAATCTACCACTTTAAACAAATTATTTAGTTAATTTTCTATTTAAACTGTTACTACAAATTAAAACAAAAATGTTTCTGCTAAACGACATGCATCAGATGAACTTTCGATTGAGTAAGGTCTTCGCTTCTGAAATCCATATTTCACTGATAAGCTTTCACAGCGCATGCCCAGTGCCCACGTACTTCTACCACCACCAATGAATGCCTATTTACTTTGAATGTTGCAATGGAGGAAATGGCACATGATTTTTTTTTCATCGTTATAATATATCAGCTAAAACTGTGAGAGGCCATAATTATTTCGCGCACTGTATTTGTAATGATCGCTCGTATGCTTCGTCTCATGAAGGCAGGTATAAAAAAATTATTGCTAGCCGCTTCTGTAAAGGAAATAAATTATTGTTTTAAGTATTTACAACTGATATAAAACGTTTTTTCTCCCTAGTGATTAATTTAAATATATTTTTCAATATAAGTGAAAAAAGTTAACAGTTATAATTTTTAAAGTTATGTCTATTGGCTTTGAACTGAATCTGTTTGTGCTCTGTAGCTGTAGGTTAAGCGCTACTTTGAATGAGCGAGGCAATCTTTTACATTAAAATATTAACTTTATACATTTATTTGAAAAATAAATGTGGTTCTATATAAAAGGTGTGTTATTAAATTCCTTTAATTTCATTTACCATTGTGAATTATTTTGAAAAATAAGAATACAATAATGGAAAAAAAAAATTTCTAAAGTTGATTAATTTAAAAAACCGAAAATTACGATGTAATCACGTTTTTGAAAAAATACAGGATCGTTCCTAAGTATTTATAAAAAAAAAAAAAAAAAAAAAAAATGAGAGGACAAATTAGACGTACATAAGAATAAACCACACGAAATAATATGCTCGCAATACATTTATTTAGTCGAAAATACGAGATATTTCACTCCAAGTCAAGCCTAATTATTCATTCATAACTTTAACTTTAATGAAGATATTTTAACGATTTTTGGAACAGATTTACCTTGTTTTGTGAGAACTCCGATGACATCATGGTAAATTCTGGAAACAGATCCAGGTGCTTCCTATTTCTGAATATAGCTGACAATATATACGGAATCACTGACCGAATTACTGTTCACTTCCAGCACTTCTCCTGATATTATCACATTTTTCAGAAAACAAAGAAAATATTTTGAAAATGTCATTACGATACGTCTTCATTATCTCTTAAGAAAATTCGCGTTCAACTTTGAACGAAACGCACTGTATTTTTTTTTACTAAATGACCCTATGTTTCTACGTAATTTTTGTTTTTCTGCATGTTGATTTTTTTTGTCACTATGCTTGTTAGCCTTTCATTTTTTTAGATATTTTAGAATCACTCTGTATAATAATTGGCAACAGGATTCGGTTCACAAGAAAGACAATTTCTAAACGTTTTACGCTGGTTTAACCATCACTCTCTTTGTTACATCATCAGATTTTTTATACGTAATTTTCCAATAAAGAAGCTTTATGTACAAAATAAATGCGGGTCGTTATCCTTTACTTTCAAGCAACCTTGAAATTGAATTGAAGGGTAGTGATACCAATCCGGAAAATACCAAAATATGTGGAGTCTGGAGGTTTTTGACACAGTTCAGTCACGCCCAGTGGCAACACGCCGTCGCAGACGAATGATTCTTTGCTCGGAAGAATTCAAAAAAGGACCTAACTTTTGTCAAAAGCTACACAGTGAGTACGCAAATACAATATATGGTCAGACACATCATCTGGATCAGACATAACTTTTTTTTTTTTTTCGGAAAGTATATTACTATGTCGCCCTAATTTCATCTGCGTGATACAAAAGAATTTGAGCTGGCCTAAGAAAACGCAACATCGTTGGTTGAATCAAGATGTATTTTCATTTACAATGACTTAATTATCTTGTGTATCATTTCTGTTTTAATCTTAGAATAACAATACGTTTGGCCCAAAAAGTCTCACACAGAACTTATTTTAATCAGGCACACAAGACAGTCGACTAAAAAATAAAAATAAAGAAAAGTAGCATTTAAAAAATATATATGGCCTAAAAGGAAACTAATTTGATTATGATTAACTTCTCGGTATCAAAAAATCAGTGCTGTATAGCCGTAAAAAAAGAGGTTATACGCTATATAGGCAAAAAATATATGCTACACTAAAAAAAAGTTGATTTTACGGTATAATACTGGCACCCCAGCTGCTAGTATTATACTGTAAAATCAACATTTTTTTTTCAGTGTTAGAGAGTATAAGCTATACCTAGAAACAGAGGGCATGTGGAGCTTCTTTAAAATATGCAGAGGGTATACGGCGTATGCCATCGTATACCCTCCAATACATCCCTGCAGAAAATGCAAGCAGGAAGACGTACTTCGCACAGTTTTCATTCAATCCAAAGATTTATTTCAAAGTCATTTTTTGTTTTTGTTGTTATTTCATTTACAATTATACCGATGACTGATATTTTTTGCATAATTTTTAAATAATATATGAATAAAAAGTTTTCAAAAATTATTTAGAACACCCCTATTAGAAGAAGAAGAATAAAAAATACTATCAAAATAAGTTAACTTATTCGTAATTTAATTATGAGCGCGAAATACACACGCGCATGCATACAGCAGTCGTTTATAGACGTCTTCATATTTTTAATCAATCAACTTTATACCTATAGGCCAATGTTCCCAGCTGGAAACATCGCATTGAAAAATCAACTTAATTCATTATTGACTTGAAAAAAATTAAAAGTTATAACGAAGAAATACTTGATTTTTTGAAATAGAAATTACGTATTTCAGTTATAAAAGGAGAAATGTACAGGAAATCAATAAAAACGGTATTTTTGCCTATTTGCAAATTGTGCACAGTACATAAATTAAAAAATGATAAAAATTTTTATAAAAAATTGGAAAGGATTCAATACATTTACAAATCGGTAGGTGTACTTAAAATAATTCGTATTATTAACACATTGCCCACCGTGTAAATCAAATACGATTCAAACTACATTTCTTTAATGTGTTGCGTGAATCATATTTGCTTCGCATTAAAATTTGTTTTTCAGGCTACATAGTTCACCTCCGATTCATTTCTAAATGAAATGCTTATGGGTAATAGAAATGTGTGACCATTTAAATAGGTTTATAAAGATAGCGCGGCAGAATTTCAACTACATATAAACATGTAACACAGAGCTCCCAAATTATGAACACTTGATACTTATCTTGACATACTTTGTTTGTAGTATATTACATAAAGATAATAAATCGATACAATATATTACATATCGCTCACCCGCAAAAAAAGTGGCACAGATCCAAAAAATTCCGTTTGCGTATTATTGCACTAATAGGTCTGATTTATGTGCACCTTGCTACAGGAAAAATGTTATAGGTGTAGTTATCCGGAAAAACCGCTAGATTTCCCGCTATATGTTGTCCATTTGCCACCACAGAAGTAAGACTAATTGTGTGTGGGGATAAATTTACTCAGTCCTCCAAACCATTTCTATGTCTTGACTCTAAAAGTGCTATTACACGAGGCGTCAAAGTTGTCGCTACCTTCGGGCGACACAATGTTAAACTCGTGGCTTCAAAAGAGTTACTCGTAAAACAAGCAACTTTCTATTGTAAGAGCAATTTTGTCGCTTACATATTTCGTCTCAAGGAACAAGGACCCATGTCGCGTGGAATAGCGAATGAAATGCTCGGAAAAACTGACGAGGGAAAAGCCTTGCCCGGAACAGTCAATGAAATGCTTGGAAAAGTGACGAGTTTCGGCAATTTTTGCCTTTTCAAATTATCCCATGCACTTTTAACGGTTTTTCGCTTTTACAGCTGCATGCAGAGCTAAGCGCTATAATTTTGAGTAAAAACATGCGATTTTTTTTTCCTTTCCTGTGAAATGTAGTATTTTTGAGTTGTATCACTTTTCTTGTGGGAGAGCGATATTGAGTGTTCAGAATTTGGGGGCTGTGGCTTATTATAAGCGTTTTATTTTTACTCTATTTAAGCCAATTTGCAATATAACTGATAAACGCATGTAACTCTTAGGTAAATAAAGGTAAACGCATACAATTATTCGTGCGAGTCATGAATATGCAAGTTCCAACTTGTCTGAAGTGCGAATCACGTGTGCACCGCGCAGCCTATCAGACAAAATAATTCCATTAATATATTAGAACTATATAGAATTTTTTTGTGTGTGATGGCAGCAAAATACTAGTTCCCATTTTTGCACATGTTATTTAAGCGGATGAGCAATTTCTTAAAGCATAATTCATATATTTTTTAAATCTATTTTATGAAGCCAAATAAATATAAGTGCGAATTACGCTTCACGCGTGCACCGCGCTTAACTTTCATGTGCCCAAATGGGAACTAGTATTTTGCTGCCATCACACACAAAATTATTCTATATAATTCTAATGTATCAATGTAAATAGCACAGTCATGCACCAACAATTAAAAAGTATTGTGAATTTCTAAATTTAATTCTGAGTTACAGTGATTAGTGAATAATTAGAAAAAAAAGCACAGTACAACAGCGTCTCCTGTTTTGCGTTAACAATTAAAATTAGATTAACTTATTTTTATATTTATTTATTAATCCCAACCCCCAACACTTGAAATTTGGTGCACTTCTACTCAAAAGAAAGTGAAATACAGCTATAACGTGCTTCGGAAAAAGCATAGCATATCAGTGCCTCCTGTTCAATATTGTTTAAAGCTAAAATTAAACCAACATACTTTTCATAAGCATCATACATATTAAATTTCGTGTAATTTCATCGCATACATGCCGAGATATAACGATCACAAAAATCATGCAAAACACAGCAAAGCAAAGCCACCTGCTATGAGTGATATACACCAATTCTCAATCAGCATCAATTTATGTCAAGGTCTAACCGAATATGAGGTTTGATGAAATTTCTTCCCATAGATGCCGGGATATAGTTAGCATGAAAACCATAAAAAACAGAACATTGCAGCACCAAAAGTGTTGTGTGATATACATCAAAACCTAATGAGCATTAATTTGTGTCGAGGTCTAACCGAATATGAGGTTTGATGAAATTTCTTTTCATAGATGCCGGGATATAGTTAGCATGAAAACCATAAAAAACAGACCATTGCAGCACCAAAAGTGTTGTGTGATATACATCAACACCTAATGAGCATTAATTTGTGTCGAGGTCTAACCGAATATGAGGTTTGATGAAATTTCTTCCCATAGATGCCGGGATATAGCTAGCATGAAAACCATAAAAAACAGAACATTGCAGCACCAAAAGTGTTGTGTGATATACATCAACACCTAATGAGCATTAATTTGTGTCGAGGTCTAACCGAATATGAAGTTTGATGACATTCCTTCCCATAGATGCCGGGATATAGTTAGCATGAAAACCATAAAAAACAGAACATTGCAGCACCAAAAGTGTTGTGTGATATACATCAACACCTAATGAGCATTAATTTGTGTCGAGGTCTAACCGAATATGAAGTTTGATGAAATTTCTTCCCATAGATGCCGGGATATAGTTAGCATGAAAACCATAAAAAACAGAACATTGCAGCACCAAAAGTGTTGTGTGATATACATCAACACCTAATGAGCATTAATTTGTGTCGAGGTCTAACCGAATATGAAGTTTGATGACATTCCTTCCCATAGATGCCGGGATATAGTTAGCATGAAAACCATAAAAAACAGAACATTGCAGCACCAAAAGTGTTGTGTGATATACATCAACACCTAATGAGCGTTAATTTGTGTCGAGGTCTAACCGAATATGAAGTTTGATGAAATTTCTTCCCATAGATGCCGGGATATAGTTAGCATGAAAACCATAAAAAACAGAACATTGCAGCACCAAAAGTGTTGTGTGATATACATCAACACCTAATGAGCATTAATTTGTGTCGAGGTCTAACCGAATATGAAGTTTGATGACATTCCTTCCCATAGAGGCTGAGAGCCATGGATGCTATCAAGGAAATTGTGAAAAACACAATTGCGCAAAACACAATAGTTGTGCCATCACTGGGCGATATACAGCAAAAACTAATCGGCACTAATTTATTCCAAAGTCTAACAAAATATGAAGTTTGATGAAATTCCATGCATTAGTTCTTGAGTTAAAGGGGGTGCAAAATTAGTGTCATGTACAGACAGAGAGTCCTTTTCCAAAAATTGGCAAATCGTATTGAGTGCATCCAAAAACATGTAAACCCATCAACAAACAGAAGTAGAAAATTTTCATGAATCAAATACTTTATTCCTATAAATATATAGAAGAAAATTAAAAAAAATGGACTACATTTAGAATGCTTGCTAGTATACCATGAAATACAGGCGTAAATATAAATTTTATGATTGTTTGCTTAAAAAGATTTTGATTTAAAGCATACATTTTTAACTTAGTTAGAATTGGATTCGGACGCAATAGTTACGGATAACTGGCGCTTTACTGTATTTCCTAACCCACCCCTATCTTTTTGCCTAGGTGGGATGCAAATAAAACTGCTTTGAGAAATCTCGGGATGGGATAGGATAGGAAATGTAAGAATAAATTTCTGAAGAAAACTTCCCATATTAGTGATTCTTATAATAGTATTATTTGTGATAATTATTCAATATTATATTTTTAAACTAAGCTTAGAAACCGGGAAAAAGTATTGTTTAAAAGTTGTTATAGAGATCGTCAGACAAATAAATAAATAAAAATATTATTTAGCAACAGTTATTTCATTTTCTTAAATGAGATAGAAAAAAAAGCATTTTGTGTACACGAAAAAAACATTGATTACAATGGAAATTAAATCATTGCGAGGTGAAAGCCGTAAGAATTTGCCGAAATATAAAACTTTAATAAGGAACTGTCAGATTGAACTTATAATGAACCTACAAAAATAATTACAATTAAAAATCAAAATTTAATCTAACTCCAAAAACAATTATTATCTTTGAATTACAGCTGTCAAAATACTAATTCCATTAGTTTTAAACTTTTCAACTTTTGGAAAAATTAAACTTTGTCCATATAAGTAATCAGTGACATGTAATCAAGATAAATAATCATGATAAAGTAAAATTTGAGGCTCTAATATTTGTAATTACGTAATGTAAAATCAGCAAAAATTGCGTCAATTTGCCACAATCATTGAATTTTATTATAATTACTAGCTGTTGCCCGTGACTTCGTTCACGCAACATTAAAAGAAGAATAAATACATTAATTAAGAAAATATTTCACTCCCGATAATTAAAAACGTTAAAATTAACTAACTATTTATCACATTTCATAGGCGACAATACGATATTTTTTTGTTATAGGGACCTTGACATAACTCAGTCTTTAAAAAGTGAAATTTTGTGCCAAATAATCGCGAAAATGAAATTGCAACCAATGCAAAAAGGAGGGCCAAATAAAATCGTGGAAATAGACGATTTGGGTAAAAACAAATGTCAATTTTACCTGATAAACAATTTTACTTTTAACGCCTTTGTGAAACGTTTTAACAGCCATCCTTCAAAAAAACATTAATTGGAAATAGTACATGCTTTTTCTTTAAATTCAGTTCTGCCTCCTTGGTTTAATGTATAGCTGAAACAAATCTTATTTTCTAAATGACAGTATGTTGACAGGCAATTTTTGTTCTCCAGAATAAATTGATTCATGAAGTTTGAATATGTGAAAATATGTTTTTATTTTTCGGATAATTTACTGAAATCAAGATTTTGTTTTCACCATCTATTCAAAGTGAAAATCAATTCTGTTTTTCAGTTTTAATGAGAAAATAGTGTAAAAAATATACAGATCTATTTTATTTCTCCTTTTTTTATACAAAAATATGCAGTAATTTACTTTCCGTTTTTAGAGAAACTTCGTTAAAATTAACAAAAAAGAAAAAAAAAATCTTGGCATCTAATTTAATTTTTTAAATTCTGACAGTTTGTGTAACATCCTCGGATCAATGATAACCGGTATAAAGTAAATCACGTTGCGTTCGATATTCTAGCACTGTAAATGAAAATTGTAAATTCACGGGCATTCTCCGTGAATTGCTGCCGTAATTTTACGGGAAATGCCCCCTTTTCAAGGTAAACGGTCCATTTCAGTAAATTTCATGTTTTTACGGGCAAAAACCGTTTATCTAATAACAAAGCTCGTTTATCTAGTCACAAAACCGGTTTTCTTATGGACATTGCCTGGAATCTCTGCTGCAGTAATTTTACTGCAGCAATTTTTTACAGTGAGGAGTAGTTGCGAAATACAAACATAGATTCGTGTTCATTTTCCTTTTCTTAAAATTATGATGTGATTTTTAGCAGAAAATTCTCATCTGTATATAACGGATATTCATGCTTAATAATCAGTATAGATAAAAAAAACATTTAAATTTTTCGTTATAAATATGGCGTGAAACTCATCTACTTTCTATACTTACTGATCCTTGTATTATTAATGTAAGGAATTGATTCACACTCATTTTAAAACACATTGGAAAATTCCCGTTTTATTTCAAATATGACGCCTCTTTTTCCCGGAGAGAAATCCCTTTTTAATGACATAATTCTTGTTAATTTTCTTTTCCAGGCAATTAATTTCAGTACTGGCATAGGGGAAATTATGTTGCTTTAACGAAATAATATTAAATCTTTAGTTTTTATCAACAAAAATGGAACTATTAACATTCGTCATTTTTTTTTTAGGTAATCGAGTTATTTCTTTTAGTTTTAAGAATGAAAATAAATATTTCTCGCTATCCATGACATCATTTTCGATATGGATAATTTTGCGGAGCATATTATTGACATTTGCTGACCATTTTCTTTTGAAAATTCTTTTTGCTTTTTTAAAATTTAAATAAAAAATACGGTATAGCTATATTAGCACTGCGCAGACGGTAAAACGCCAAGAATTATTACCATACAAAAGAAAAAAGCGAAGAAAAAAAACCCAAGATCATTTTATTTCACCAATCAAAGATATCCGCTTTATTTTTTATGTATGGCGTCATATTCGCCTGTTTCCTATGGTTACTCATATTGAAACCTTGTATTATTATCAAAATCTAAAAAAAAGTACGTTTTATTTCTAATAATATTATTTAATCGTCTTTTTAATTCTTTAATTTTTTTATTTCATTTTCTGGAGGCACGGCAGTGCCTCCGCCAAGTCTTGAGAGGACAGCCGTAAGCATACTTTTCTGGAAGCAACTCAGGGCACTTTTGACCCCCCATATCTCCGCGCTGGAGTATCCCAAAAATTTTAAACTTCAATTATAGAGAGTATTTGGCCCACAGGACCAAAATTTAAAATTACAACTTTCTGTCTTTTCTAGTTCAGGCGATATATGAACTCAAACATTCGATTTTTTGTCACTTCTTACTCACTCGTTCACGCGTCATCAAAAAGATTGGGTAGATCCCGTAGCCCCAGAAACTTGACATTTGGAAAAAAGGTAGTGTTTAGGATACAAAGAAAGGAAAAATTATAAAATCCAGAAAATTCGAAAAAAAAACATTCGAAAATTCAACAAATTCCATCAAAATTGAAAATTGAAAATAATACGATCTTGTAGTCTTGGAAACTTAAGATTTGGTGTGAAGGTAGTGTTTAACATCCAGAAAAAGAAAACATCAAAAACACCAAAAAAATCGAAAGCAAAATTGAAAAAATCGAAGAAATTGAAAAAAACCGAAAATTTGAAGACAATCCGATTTTGTTGCGCTAGAAAATTCAAATTAGTGATAAAGGTAGTATTTAGGATACAGAAAAAGAAAAATTAAAAAAATCCAGAAAATTCGAAAAAAAAATAAAAAAATTCGAAAAAAATTGAAAAAATGAAAATAATTTGATACGATAACGCTCGTATTTATAAATTAATTTGGATGAAACTAATTGTGTGTATTAAGCTCACCAATGCCTCGACCGAGTTCGTTGGCCAGCTTGGTCCGCCATCTTGTTTCAAGATGGCGGCCACGGAAAATTTTAAAACTAAAATAAATATACAAAAAAGTTAAAAAATCAAGTTTATTTTTTAATTAGGTGTTAGGACTTGATACAAGGATTCCAGAGCATTTTTTGTTTTACCTCTATCTTAAAAATTGGCTGAGATAGAGCAGTTTAAAATTCTAGGGTGGCTGACATTTTGAAACAAAACAGCACATTACAAAAAAACAACGATAAATTTATGGTCAATAATGGTCAAGCAGGTGCAATCCCGAATGAATACTCCGTGTCATTATAACTGTAACTTTGACTTCGAAATTTTGATACGTTGCATTTTCTATTTGTTGATATTTTTGAACTATGATTTACGCTAAGTGAAATGTTGTTGTTGAAGAGGGATTTTCCATGTAAATCCGAAACGTCCAATTTTAATATGTTTTTAATGTTTTATGAAAGTGTATTGTAATGTCTGTAATTTTAATGATTTTAATATAAATTTATAAGTTTTAGTGAACGCGATTTCTCGCAAATTATTTTTTTTCATTGTTGTAATCATTTTCCCAATCATACGCATAAAACTATATATTCATATCCATTAGCGCCAAATTCTCGCCAAACTTGGCGACAATTGGCGAAATCTCGCCAAATTTGGCGACAAAAATAAGTCTTCATAAATGAAGCCAACTTGGCTATAGCTCAATAATTTGGCGAATTTCTTATTCAAATTCAGTGTAAACGAATCTTTTGTAAACGGTTTCTTTGCATTTTAACTTGCTGTTTTCGAGTAAGATTAGCTAAAATTTTAAAACGAAGATATAGGAAAGCTACCTTTTCCTGCCGGTACAGGCCGGAGGACTTTTTTATGAGTTGTCGGATTCAATCTATGTTTTGCATTAAATAAAGTAAAACATTGAAAAACAAATCCCACAGGATGGGGATAGTTTGTTTTAGATAGATTTTAAGATAATTGTCCTATTAGCTAGTACACCTTCCATTATTGTTTTGTGTTATTTTCCCCGGATTATGCTTTTCTTTTCTTTTGTTTACGAATTTTGTAATACAAAAGTTCCGCTATAGACTGGCTACGTTATAGGCCTTTTTTTTATAGACAGGTTCATTTTCTTTCACAGGCTTTACTCTATTTAATTTATATATGAAATATTTGTTGTTAAAAGATGTTGGTCGCACAAAAATTTTCACATCTCTCCCTCCCTCCCGACATTACTGGTTGGTTATGGCTTGATAGTCCTTTCTAAATAAAATCATGGTGATTCTAAGATTCTCTTGATTTATCTCTAAATTGAACATAAACGATCTTAAGAAAACGGATCAATGAATTACTATATTGGCATGAGGAAATTTAGTTGCAGAAAAATGGAGCATATAGATAACATTAAGTCTAATAGGAAAACCACAGCCTTGGCAAGACTGTATTAACAAGAAACCATCCAAATACATTTTTATGAAAGTAATATAATTTTCCCCTCGAATCTATACAAACCATGTATTATAAGAAAAACCAGTACTTCTCTATTATCCCGTCGACCACTTTTCATAACAAAAAACATCGCCAAACTGTAAGATTAAACGCCAAAAATGCAGTCCCATTTACTTGATGTCAGAAGCATTACACGTGTTTGTTATTTCATCAAGTGCTTTTTAATTCGACATTTGCGTGTATTTTTCATTATGTTTTACTGATTTATTAGTTATTTCCTTAATTAAAATAACAATTGTGTCCTTAAATTCTTACATTATATTTATTTATTTATTTTGATACTATAATGGCAAAGTTCTCCCGTTTATTTGGCGTTACAGTTTGGCGATAGCTTTTTGTTATGAAAAGTGGTCGACGGGATAATAGAGAAGTACCGAAAAACCATAGAGTTTGTAACACGTAAAAATACAATGTGTAAACGATAAACATAATTTAATTTATGAAAATTGTGGCTCGATGTACTCCATGGTTACAAATCTATATAATAAAACCGTAAGTCATGTGACTGTCATCAACAGTTCCGGAATGTCCGTTTCACTTTTTCATATGCCAGGCGGCCATTTTTATTAAAAATTATTTTTTTTAATAAAACTTCATAAATGTGACATTTTTAGAAAGATCGTTCAAAATAAATTAATATTTGAGAGATGACTTACGTTCAATTATATATATATTCTCCAATAACTTAAGTTGAAATTAGCTTCGCAGTTCAAATTCTCTATCCATGAAAGTAAACAAAAAAAAAAAAAAAGATTCATTCGTCGTGAAGGTTTAAAATATTAAACCATTAAACCATGGAGATAATCGTTCGTAAAGTTAGTTTTCCATGAAAGATTTTTTGGAGCGCTGCCTGGTGTCAAAAAAATAATTCGTACCAGTGACACAATCAAAGTTTACCATAATTATGTGCTATACAACTCAACTTCATTCTTTATCTTTTCTTGATGTAAGCTGAATGTAAACAAATACAACTCATGTAATGATATTTAATGAATCAAATTTCGAAACAAATTGTCAGTTAATTTGATATTTATGTATTATACGTGAAAGGAAGAGAGACCACCGAAAATGATTGTTAATCACCAATCATATTTACCATTATTAATGACCAATCGCTTTCAAAACAGTAATTTAATATACATTTACAAAATACATAACATCATTAAGTACTTTTGTGTTATTTGGGCGCAAATCTCGCCAATAGAATTTTTTAAATCGCCAATACCAGCTTTTATTTTTCGCGTGCGCAAATTAGAAACGATACTTTTATTTTGAAATCAAATGTTCTGATGGAACAGCTGTCGTAGACGCACCGGGGCACTATATTAACTATAGAGTTGCAATATAGAGAGAAAAAACGGGTTGCTGTAATTAGAATTATAGGCGGTAATGTTGGTGTGACATATTTACGTGATTATCAAAACTGGCTTCCAAAAGTTCAATGTTTCACCAAACCATACTCGAAAATTACGTGTTATAATATGCACTCCGATTATGTCACATTATTCAAGACGTTTTAAATGAGAATAATGATAGATTTTCTTCTTGATTCTCCCGTAATCAAGTCTACAGCCAAAGTTAGCGAGAAACAAACAAACAAAAAAATATTGGCAACAATATGGTTCAGTGTAAATGGTGGATATCATTAAAGACTTTCACAAAATAGACTTCATTGCACCAAATCGTATTAACTAAAATACGCCATTTGGCAATGGATCCAATTACGGAAAACTACTTAATATGTTTAAGAATCTCCTCATTAGCAAGCATATTGCAACTGATAAGCAAACGGATATGAAGCATAAATGCTTAAGTTGGTTAAGCGGTTTTTGTCAAGAAAGATGAAATACATAACAACAAAAAATATGCGAAATGCTACCATGATCGAAAAAGTTTTTGATTTGTCTATTAGAATCTTCCGGTTTGGCGAAGGATTACGGAACAAAAATTTGAATAAAAGTAACGTGTTACAGTGTTTAACATACATTTAAGGGAGACCAAACTGGTCGCCAGTGGCGGCTAGTATGGAAATAAACATCCAAGTACAAATAAAAAATAACGTGCGTAGTTTTAATCAGTATGTGAAAAATTAAATGATATCGTTTCAAATAATAACTTCATTAGACCGTGCAATTATATAATCTGGAGGCACGGCAGTGCCTCCGCCAAGTCGAGAGAGGACATCCGTAAGCATACTTTACTGGAAGCAACTCAGGGCACTTTTGACCCCCCCCCCCCATATCTCCGCGCTGGAGTATTCAAAAAATTTGAAACTTCGTTTTTCTAGAGTATTTGGCACACAGGACCAAAATTTAAAATTACAACTTTCTGTCTTTTCTAGTTCAGACGATATATGAACTCAAACATTCGATTTTTTGTCCCTCACTCACTCGTTCACGCGTCATCAAAAAGATTAGGTAGATCCCGTAGTCCTAGAAACTTGACATTTGGAAAAACGGTAATGTTTAGGATACAAAGAAAGGAAAAATTATAAAATACGGAAAATTCGAAAAAAAAAACATTCGAAAATTCAGCAAATTCCATCAAAATTGAAAATTGAAAATAATACGATCTTGTAGTCTTAGAAACTTAAGATTCGGTGTGAAGGTAGTGTTTAGTATCCAGAAAAAGAAAACATCAAAAACACCAAAAAAATCGAAAGCAAAATTGAAAAAATCGAAAAATCGAAAAAAATCGAAAATTTTCAAATAATCCGATTTTGTTGCGCTAGAAACTTGGAACTCGGAATAAAGGAAGTATTTAGGATGCAAAATAAGGAAAAATTAAAAATTCCAGAAAATTCGAAAAAAAAATTCAAAAATTCGAAAAATTCGCAAAAAATTAAAATAATTAAAATAATTTGATTGTTTAGCCTTAGAAGCTTAAAATTCGCATTAAAGATAGTGTTTAGGATTCAGAATAAGTTAAAATAAAAAACGCAATAAAATTCGAAAATAAAATCAAAAAATCGAAAAAATCGAAAAATAAGGAAATTTTGAAAATAATTCGATTTTATAGCGCTAGAAACTTGAAATTTGGAATAAAGGTAATATTTAAGATACTAAATAAGGGAAAATTAAAAAATATGGATAATTAAAAAAATACCCATAAATTAGTGCAGACGATATATGAACTCAAAGTTTCGATTTTTTGTCACTCACACACTCACTCCATCTCGCGTCATCAAAAAGAATGGGTAGATCCCGCAGCCACAGAAACTTAAAATTTGGAATAAAGCTAGTGTTTTGGATACAAAGAAAGAAAAAATTATAAAATCCGAAAAAAAAAAAACCATTCGAAAATTCAAAAAAAATCGAACAAAATTGAAAATTGAAAATAACAGGATCTTGTAGTCTTAAAAACTTAAAATTTGGTTTGATGGTAGTGTTTAGAATTCAGAAAAATAAAACGTCAAAAACACAAATTTTTTTTATAAATAAAATCGAAAAATCGATAAAAATCGAAAAATTTCAAATAATTCAATTTTGTTGCGCTAGAAACTTGGAATTCGGAATAAAGGTAGTATTTAGGATGCAAAATAAGGAAAAATTAAGAAATCCAGAAAATTCGAAAAAAAAAAAATCAAAAATTCGAAAAAATTAAAAAAAAAAATTAGAATAATTTGATCTTTTAGCCTTAGAAACTTAAAATTCGCGGTAAAGATAGTGTTTAGGATTCAGAATAAGTTAAAATAAAAACGCAATAAAATTGGAAAATAAAATAAAAAAATCGAAAAATAAGGAAATTTTGAAAATAATTCGATTTCATATAGCGCTAGAAACTTGAAATTTGGAATAAAGGTAATATTTAAGATACTAAATAAGGAAACATTAAAAAATAAGGATAATTCAAAAAAAAAAATCGAAAATTTAGAAAAATAAAATAAATAAATAAAAAATAGAAAGAAAGAAAGAAAAGGAGATAAATTGAAAATAATATGATCTCGTAGTCTTAGAAACTGAAAATTTGCTGTAAAGATAGTGTTTAGGATTCAGAAAAAGAAAAAATTAAAAACACAACAAAAATTGAAAATAAAATAAAAAAATCGAAAAAAAACGAAAATTTTAAAATAATTCGATTTTGTAAAGCTAGAAACTTAAAATTTGGATTAAAGGTAGTATTTAGGATACAAAAAAAGAAATAAATAAAAAATCTGTAAAATTCGAAAAAAAAAATTAGAAAAATTGAAAAAAATTCGATTTTGTAGCTTTAGAACTTAAAATTCGGCGAAAACTTATTGTTTAGGATAGAGAAAAAGGAAACATTAAATCACAATAAATTCGAAAATAGAATAAAAAACTCGAAAATAATCGGAAATTTCAAAATAATTCGATTTTGTAGCGCTAGAAACTTGAAATTTGTAATAAAGATACAAAATAAGAAAAAATTAAAAAATCCAGAAAATTATAAAAAAAAAAATTCGAAAAAATAAAAAATTGAAAATAATTTTATCTTGTAGTCTTAGAAACTTAAAACTTGGTCTAAAGGTAGTATTTACTATTCAATAAAAGGAACAATTAAAATATTCGTTAAATTCGAAAATAAAATCGAAAAATCGAAATATCTTTAAGAAATCGAAAATTCGAAAACAATTTGATTTTGTACTGCTAGAAACATTAGTTTTAAGATAATTGTCCTATTAGCTAGTACAACGCCCCTAATTGTTTTATGTTATTTCTCCCGGATTATGGTTTTCTTTTCTTTCGTTTACGAATTTCGTTATAGAAAAGTTCCGCTATAGACTGGCTACGATATAGGCGATTTCTTTATAGACAGGTTTGTTTCTTTCACAGGTTGTACTCTATTTACTTCACGTATGAAATATGGATTGTTAAATGATGTTAGCCCCACAAAAATTTTCACAGCTCCCCCTACCCCCCCCCCCCCCCCCCCGATATTACTGGCTGGTTATGGCTTGATAGTCCTTTCTAAATAAAATCATGGTGACTCTAAGATTCACTTGATTTATCTCTAAATTGAACCTAAATGATCCTAAGAAGACGGATCAAATAATTACTATATTGGCATGACAATCAGGTAACTTAGAATTAAAATCGAAAAATCAATAAATTTATAAAAAGTTGAAAATTTGAAAATAATTCGATTTTATAGTCCTAGAAGCTTGACATTTGGCAGAAAGGCAGGGTTTAGTACACAAAGTAAGGAAAAATTAAAAAATCCGTAAATAATAAAAAAAAGACTAAAAAAAAAAACGAAAAAAAAAAACATTGAAAAAAGGAATATAGTTTGATTTATTGGAAATTTACGGAAATTTTAATTTTGGCTTTCTTTTTATACTAAAAAGTTCTTTTATGTTAAATATCAAGTATCTAGGGCTGCGAGTAATATCTCAGATGGATAGCACCTATCCTGGAAGCAATTGAGAGTACTTTTGACACTCCCCCTCCCATAACTTAGTGCTTGCCTAGGAACCTGAAATCTCTTTTTATCTACAGTACTTTGCAAACGAAACTAAAGCTTCAAATTTTTGATACCTGTAAATAATAGGGACAGAGTGTGGGCTTAGCGAAAATCAGTGGATGATCTCCAAAAAGAACCCAAAATCAAGAAAAGCAGGATTACTTACAAAAAGAAGTGAAATCTCATCAAAAAGTCACCTGTAAAAAAAGCAGCCAAGTCTCGTAACTCATTTACCGTAAAAAGTACTGAGATCGTATAAAGCCAAGTTTAACTATCTTATTAACTCTGAAATTTTCATTCACAAATCACTCCTAGTCTCTACATCTTTAGTTAATTATTATTTTGTGACTTGGCAATTACGCAGCACAGGAAAGTTATTACACCTTACTATGTCATGGGATGGGATGGGATAATTTAACTAAAGCAAATTATATACGCACAGGGAAGTTATTACACTTTAATATGTTATAGTATTATTTGATTAAGACTAACTATATACAACACATTCTCGTGCTACGTAATTGCCAAGTCACAAAATAATAATTAACTAAAGATGTAGAGACTAGGAGTGATTTGTGAATGAAAATTTCAGAGTTAATAAGATAGTTAAACTTGGCTTTATACGATCTCAGTACTTTTTACGGTAAATGAGTTACGAGACTTGGCTGCTTTTTTTACAGGTGACTTTTTGATGAGATTATTTTTTACGTGAACATTTTTCAATTGAAACTAAATTGTTGACTAAAAATTATTATTCCGGAATTTGAATTAGTTTTGGCAATGATAAAGTATTAGCAACGGTAAAGTAAATTTAACCATGTTAAAATATTATACGAAAAAAATGTCCATTTACTCTCTCTATGAAAAAACGAAATTTTGAATTATAAAGAAAAATATTTGAATAAAATAAACAAAAACCAGCCTATATTTAAATGAGGGTTATAAACAATCTGTATGCAAAAATACAGGATCATTAAAGGCTCCATTTTGACGCTGGCTTCAGCCTAACATTTGCGCACAATCAGATTTATAATATTACTAGCAAAATTGCCCGTGACTTCGTTCACGGGCCCGTTCACGAAGCCCGTGACTTCGTTCACGTATTATTAAAATAAGAATAAATTCATTAATTAAGCAAAATATTTCATTTCCGATAATTAGAAACGTAAATAATTAACTAACTCTTGATCACATTCCATAGGAGACAATACAGTATTTCTATGTTATAGAGGCCTTGACATAACTAAGTTTTAAAAAAGTGAAATTTTGTGACAAATAATCATGAAAAGAAACTGCAACCAATAAAAAAGGCGGGCCAAATAAAATCGCGGAAATCGGCGAATTGTGTAAAAACATATGTCAAGTTTACCTGGTAAACCATTTTACTTTTAACGCCTTTGTGAAACGTTTCAATAGCCATCCTTCAAAGATAATGGAAATAGTCTATTCTTTTTCATTAAATTCAATTCTTGTGAATAGGGAGCAATAATTGTAGACCTAAATGCATGGAGCTTAAATTTGCCTCCTTGATTTAATCTATAACTACAGCAGCGCCAAATTCTAGGCGCTGTACTACAACTGAAAAAAAAAAAATCTTTATTTCTAAATGAAAATATGTTGACAGACGATATTTGTTCCCCAGAATAAATTGACTCATGAAGTTTGAATATGTGAAAATACGTTTTTATTTTTAAAAATTTTTACTTCAAGATTTTTTGTTTCTTTCACCATCTATTCAAATTGAAAATAAATTCTTTTTTTCAGTTTTAATGAGAAAAAATATATTATTCCGTTTCATTTCTTCTTTTTCATCCACAAAATTGGAATAATTTAGTTGCCATTTTTAGAGCAACTTCGTTAAATTTATAAAAAAAAAATAATAATAATAATCATATCTCGGAATTTAAATCATTTTTTTAAATTCTGAGAGTTTATGACATCCTCTGCGAAATACAAACAGGCGGTCAGATTTTAATATAATAGATTCGTAATTATTTTTATTTTCCTAATAATCATGATGTGGTTTTTGGCAAAAAACTCTCATCTGTATGTAACTGATATTCATGCATAATAATCGCTAGCTAAAAAAAAAAGCTAAAAAAAATATTTAAATTTTTCGTTTTAAATATGACGTGAAACTCATCTACTTTCTAAACTTACCGATTCTTGTATTATTAATGTAAGGAATTGATTCACGCTCCTTCTAAAACACATTTTAAAATTCCCATTTTATTTCAAATATGACGTCACTTTTTCCTCAGAGAAATCTCTTTTAAATGGCACAATTCTTGTTAATTTTCTTTTTCTGGCAATCAGGACGTAAATTTTAGCGGAAAACTCACATTTGTGTGTAACTGGTATTCAAGCTAATTATTAATCAGTATCGATAAAGAATATTTCAGTTTTTCATCTTAAATATTACGTCCATTATCTATCTACTTTCATTATACATTGATATTCATGCTCCTTGTATTATTACGAATATTTGAAATTACATGTTTTATTTATGACGTCATATTTGTCCAAGCCGAGGAGGATCCTTTTCATAGTTCCATGGTCCAAGCGAAATCTATTTTTTAATAATATAATTATTGTTGCACTTTTCCTTCTAATTATAACGCAGTTTTTGACAGAAAAATATCTTTTTATTTTAACCGATATTCATACTTTATGTATAATAACAAATACTCCATATTTTTGTTTCAAATATCACGGAAATTCACCTTCTTTTGATTTTTTTTAATTTTCAGTTTTCACGTGAAAATCGTTCAATTGAAAATTAGTTGTTGGGGAAAAATTATTTTTCCGTGTTTTTATTTTTGTGGCAACGATCAAAGCCCTAGCAACGATAAAGTAAAATGGTTAAATTGTATGGAAAAATGTCCATTTATTTCTCTATGAAAATAATGAAATTTTTAATTATTAAAGAAAATATTTGAATAAAATAAACAAAAACCAGCCTATGTTAATTTGAGGATTATAATCAACCTATATGCAAAAATACAGGATAATTAAATGCTCCATTTTGACGCTGGCTTCAGCCTAACATTTGCACACAATGAGATTTATAATATTATTAGGATTATTTTTAATCAGTAAATTAATTTTTTTAAAAACATAAAGTCAGTTTCACGGGCACAAAGTTTTCACACTAACTTGTCATATTCTGTGTTCAAGTTACATTTTAAAGACATTTTAACGTGCAATACGTTATTAACCCCTTAATCGTCGCGCCCGATAAGCGTAGGCTACTTTTTTTAAAATTCAGATTGCTTGATTGCCAACCAATTTTTTAAGTGGAAATATTCGGACTACTTTATGACAGATAAAATAATGCGATCATAAGCCAATTACACTATTTTAAAAAACTGGTGGGAATCAAACAATCTGAATTTAAAAAAAAGTAGCCTACACTGCCCGTGAAAGGGTATCGGTCGCAACGATTAAGGAGTTAATAAATATACTTCCAAAACGAACGTCATCTTTGCAGTGATAACATTTTATGCAAGCTCAATATCGTACTCCATGACATCATGATTTGAACTGTTAATCTCACTGAGTATACTGGTGAGTAACTTTACATCACTTAGACGCATTTGTAGTAAAATATTTAGTTTATCAATGAAAATGCCCATTTCCTTTTAAACTTGACGTCATTTTCACACGCTGAAATACGCATACCCCCTTTGTGACATTAAGATGTAAAATTCAGTACTAGTAGAACATTACGTCATTTTCGATTCGATTTTTTTTTATTTATTTATTGTAATGAGTAAATGGCACCATTAAGGATATAACGAGCAGAGAAGACCGAGCTATGCTCGGTCAAAATTAAATTTGAGTTCAAATATCCATGACCCATGACCAAAATGACCCAGTAATTGAATTTTCTCGAACATGTGACTTAGCCCAACAGTCTTCTCGTGCCCGAAAACCATAGGATGCAAAATTTAGTGTAAATTGTGCCGCTTTTTAGATCTTGACCCACAATGACCCAGAAATGACCCACTAATCAAATTTTCTCGGACATGTGACCTAGCCCAATGATTTTCGCGTGCCCGAAACTCGTAGAATACAAAATTTAATCAAAACCGTTAGAGCCGTTTTTTAGATAAAATTAATTTGACCCGCTTTGACCCAAAAATGACCCACTAATCGAAAGTTCTCGAACATGTGACCCAGCCCAATAGTCTTCTCGTGCCCGAAAATAGTCGGATACAAAATTTCGTCAAAATCATTTGAACCGTTTTTTAGATACAATTAGCTTGACCATGACCCAAAATGACCCTCTAATTGAATTTTCTCGAACACGTGACCTAGCCCAACAGCCTTCTTGTGCCCGAAAACCATTGGATGCAAAATTTAGTGTAAATTGAGCCGCTTTTTAGATCTTAACCCACAATGACCCAGAAATGACCCACTAATCGAATTTTCTCGGACATGTGACCTAGCCCAATGATTTTATCGTGCTCGAAACTCGTAGGACACAAAATTTAATCAAAATTTTTAGAGCCATTTTTTAGATAAAATTAATTTGACCCGCGTTGACCCAAAAATGACCCACTAATCGAAAGTTCTCGAACATGTGACCCAGCCCAATAGTCTTCTCGTGCCCGAAAATGGTCCGATACGAAATTTCGTCAAAATCGTTTGAACCGTTTTTTAGATACAATTAGCTAGACCATGACCCAAAATGACCCAAAATGACCCACTAATCGAATTTTCTCGAACATGTGACCTAGCCCAATGGTTTTCTGGTTCCGTTTTCTAGGATACGAAATTTCGTCAAAATCGTTAGAGCCGTTTTTAAGATAAAATTTGCATATATAACCACACACAAGATTTGATCGTATTAGAATATATGATAATCTATACTAATATTATAAAGTAGTAATCTATACTAATATTATAAAGTAGTAATCTATACTAATATTATAAAGTAGTAAAGATTGTTTTTTTGTTTGTTTGTTTGTCGGGGGTAATCTCTGGAACTACTGAAGTGATTTCAAAAGTGTTGGTGGCAAATTGATGGTGACAATCCCTGCTCCAACATACGCTATATTTTATGTCGGTTCCACTACCCCCAAGGGGGTGCAAAAGCGAAAAACATTCTAAAATTTCGATTTTTTTTATACTGAAGGAGCTAGAAACATGAAATTTGGCATGTTAGTTACTTATAAGATGTAAATGTTATCTAAGAACACATTCTAAAAAAATTCGAAATTTAAAAGGTGTGAGATGAGCAAAAAGCGTTCTAAAAACATTCTAAATTACAATTTCTATGGAATCTCTGGAACTACAGAACCGTTTTCAAAAGTGATGGTGGCAAATTGATGGTGACAGTCCCTGCTCCAACATAGGCTATATTTTATGTCGGTGCCACTACACCCAGGGGGGTGCAAGAGCGAAAAACGTTCTAAAATTTCGATTTTTTTTTTTTTTTTTTTTTTTTTAACACTGAAGGTGTTAGAAACATGAAATTTAGCATGGTAGTTACTTATAAGATGTAATTGCTCTCTAAGAACAAATTCTAAAAAAATTCGAAATTTAAAAGATGTGAGATGAGCGAAAAGCGTTCTAAAAACACTATAAATTACAATTTCAATATAATCTCTGGAACTACAGAACCATTTTCAAAAGTAATGGTGGCAAATTGATGGTAACAGTCTCTGCTGTAACATAGGCTATATTTTATGTCGGTGCCACTACCACAGAAGGGTGCAAGAGCTAAAAAAGTACTAAAATTTTGATTTTTTTTATACTGAAGGAGCTAGAAATTTGAAATTTGGCATGGTAGTTATTTATAAGACGTAAATGCTCTCTACGAACAAATTCCAAAAAAGTTCGAAATTTAAAAGCGTGAGATGAGCGAAACGCGTTCTAAACACATTCTAAATTACAATTTCTATAATGGAATCTTTGGAACTATAGAAACATTTTCAAAAGTGATGGTGGCAAATTGATGCTAACAGTCCCTGCTGTAACATAGGATATGTTTTATATCGGTGCCACTACTACAGAAAAAAGGGGTAAAAGAGCAAAAAACGTTCTAAAATTTCGATTTTTTTTTTTTATACTGAAGGAGGTAGAAATTTGAAATTTGGCATGGTAGTTATTTATAAGATGTAAATGCTCTCTAAGAACAAATTCCAAAAAAGTTCGAAATTTAAAAGGGTGAGATGAGTGAATCGCGTTCTAAAAACATTCTAAATTACAACTTCTATGTGGAATTTCTGGAACTACAGAACTGTTTTCAAAAGTGATGGTGGCAAATTGATGGTCACAGTTCCTGCTGTAACATAGGCTATATTTCATGCCGGGGCCACTGCCCCTAGGGAAGTGCATAAGCGAAAAACGTTCTAAAATTTCGATTTTTTTTTATACTGAAGGTGTTAGAACCATGAAATTTGGCATGATAGTTACTTATAAGATGTAAATGCTCTCTAAGAACAAATTCTAAAAAAATTCGAAATTTAAAACTGTGAGATGAGCGAAAAGCGTTCTTAAAACATTCTAAATTACAATTTTATGAAATCTTTGGAACTACCGAACCCTTTACAAAAGTGATGGTGGCTAATTTTTGATGGCAATCCCTGCTCCAACATAGGCTATATTTTACGTCGGTGCCACTAATCCCAGGGTGGTGCAGGAGCGAAAAGCGTTCTAAAATTGCATTTTTTGTTTATACTAAAAAAGCTAGAAATTTGAAATTTGGCATTGTAGTTACTTATAAGATGTAAATGCTGTCTCAGAACAACAAAAAAAAAAAAAAAAATTGAAATTTAAAAGGGTGAAATGAGCGAAAAGCGTTCTAAAAACATTCTAAATTACAATTTCTATGGAATCTCTGGAACTACAGAACCGATTTCAAAAATGATGGGGGCAAATTGATGGTGACACTTCCTGTTCCAACATAGGCTATATTTTATGTCGGTGCCACTAATCCCAGGGGGGTGCAAGAGTGAAAAAATTTCGAAAATTGCGATTTTTTTATATTGAAGGAGCTAGAAACTTGAAATTTGGCATGGTAGTTACTTATAAGATGTAAATGCTCTCTAAGGATAAATTTAAAAAAAAATCGAAATTTAAAAGGGGGGAAATGAGCAAAAAGCGTTCTAAAATCATTCTAAATTACAATTTCTATGGAATCTCTGGAACTACAGAATCGATTTCAAAAGTGATGGTGACAATCCCTTCTCCAACATCCTCTTTAATATAAAGCTATGCGTTGCTGACGACTGGGTTTTTCGCTAATCTTTGCCACAGATTAATCTCGGAAAATGAAACATTTGAAGTTACTGAAAAAATAATGACTCGAAAAGTATTTGTCAGAAAATTGTTAAACAAACTACGTTTGAAAGGTAAAAAAATGTATATAACTTAATATAAATTTCAAATCTAATGATTATGCCATTTTTCAAATATTGAATTTCAAAAATTACCAACTTTCACAATGGAGTACCATAGCGAAAATATAATGATAATGGCGACGTGTCCTGACGTTTATATTGATGGCTATAGCACGAGTCACAAATTATAGTAGCCTTATTATTCTGTTAAAATATAAAAGTGAACTATGAAATGTCAATATTTTGTTTGATTAAAGGTTCGTTAAGAGAAATTGACCAGCGTAGCGGGCGTAGCTTGCTAGTCCATTATATACCCTTTTTCCACAAAGAATGCAGTAACCTAATTTCCACCATTTTTAAAGACATTTCGTTAAAAATCTTTAAAATTAAAAACAAAATATAAAAATGGGAATATTTTTTAAATAGCCATAGTGTTGGCTCATCTACAAATGAACAGCTTTCAATTAAAAATTAATTATTTAAATTGTCTTAATAGAAAGCTCAGGGCAGATGACGAAGAAAACCTGCTTTTATTTTAAATATATAGATTAACATCAAGAATTATGTATGTTCATTAATTCATTCTAATTTTTCTTTCGTTTATATATCCTGAAAATTCTGGACTGTTGAAAATCTTAAAATCTCCCCAAATAAGTGAAATACCATAGATAGCGAATGCCTGAGATCAAAAGAGCTTTAACTCCTTTCAACGACTACGCATTATTACTTCATTCGTTCATCCGTGGAAAATGTCACTTGAATCTTTTAGTTTTTAAAGACAAAAAAATATATAAATTTCAGAAAATAGTCCAGTCACGAATTTTTGCATCTGATAAACCAGCCTGGTATATAGTTAATAGTAAAAGCAATTAATTTCTATAGATAGGTCGTGCATTTCTGACGTTGGATTTGATTTAGCAATAATCCACAAGCCAAAATTTAACACACATGTATATATGTACTGTACCACATAAACTGCTTAAGGGTACTTGGTACCAAAAAAGAAATTATTGTGTAAATAACACAGATAGTAAAATTTTTGGATTATGTTTCGATGTAGCAAAAAAAGTAATATTATATATATATATATACATATATTATTATTATTTTATTATTATTATTTTTTTAATTTAACAATTCTAAAATTACTTTTTTTTTTTTTTCAATTTTGGTATTTTGAACATTTTTTTTTAAATCTTATACTCATGGTACTTTATTCTACAAACCTAAGTATCAAATTTTCGATGCTAAGATTAGATTAGAAAAAAGTAAATTAACAATGGAATGTATATGGAATAAACCTATAAAAATCGCATATATTTAAATTCAGTTTTTTTTTAAAGAAAAATTTTAAAGATAAAAAAAAAATATTCTTAGTTATCTGTCACAGAATCTAAAGATACATAAAAAAAATTTCAGATATTTTGCTCAGTTATTGTGGAATTCTTAGCATTTTGATTAAATAGGGAATATGAAAAAATACGAACTGAGAAAAATGAGTTTAAACATTTTATTTACAAAGAACAGATATTAAAAAGCTGAAATTAGAGATTTTTATAATTTTTTTTTATCTGAATGAGAATTGCTGAGTCCCCTTAATGCAGAAAGACTTGTTTAAAACATCATAAAAGTCAAGTAAAGCTACGTGTTCAGGAAGAGTTAATTCTACTTTTTCGCAAAACCACTTCTAAACGGTTTATTTATATTAACTAATCGGACTAAAAAAAATTTTTTTTCAATAGTATGTACTACTTATATTTTAGGAAATAATTATATTTAATAGATAATCAAACTGTATAACAATTCTAAGATGTGATCTCATTGTTTATTTCTCTTCCGTGTTTAAATACTTGTAAATATAAACGAACTGCCATTAATAATTTAATTAAATTGTCAGTTTTTATTAATTTATAAATAATTTAAGAAGTAATATTTCTAAAAGGACTTTGCTTTAAGAGCACTCTTGAATATTCACTATAGAAAATGAGCTCTAATTCATTAATGAAAACAATTAAATTACGATCTGTGTCAATAAATTTATTCTATAAACTAGCGTTTGTATGTACAGTAAACTCTCGACTATCCGGCACCCGACTATCCGGTCCTCCGTACTATCCGGCCTAGTAAAAAAAAATGCTAACTGGTATATAACGCAACTAAGAGGGAGATATAAATGGGAAAAATAGGGGAAAATACTTAAGATACGGTTTTCGGCATTGACTTTTCAAATCATTCGGAGGAATGAAGAGTGAATGGGGAAAAATTTGCGTTCTGATACATAAAGCAAAAAAATGAGGAATGTTGCGACTGACCGATACAGGCAGGTTCTCGTCCGTGGTAAGTGCTGACTCACGACAGGAAGAAGCAAGCGGTCATCTATCAAAGACTTTTTTAAAAACTAAAAACTATAAGTTTTGACTCTTTTATCTTATGCATAACTTTTCATATTTGTGCAATCATTTATCAATAAACAGTAAAATAATATTTACTATTTTTTTTTTTCCGAATTAGGTTTTCGTTTTACTTTAATGTTTTGCTTATTTTGAAACTGTATGTACTGTATATATAAAATGTATCTTAAAATGTGTAACATGCGTTTTTAATATTATGGAGGGGGAAAGCAAGAAGTGAGTAAATATTTATGGAACTTCGGCCTATCCGGCTTTTTTGTTATCTGGCCTACCCTTCCGCCACAGTAGGCCGGATAATCGGGAGTTTACTGTATATTAAAATTTACTTTCTAATAATGCTTTATTTATTCCCTTCTTAAAGAAAATTCCAGCGTTGTTCAGTTTAAATATTATAGAATAACTAAATAGCAAATATATCCGAATAAAAAATTACAATACAAAAATGAACCGAATATAAATGCTATAACATTTTTCAATCATTTGTTATAGTTGCGAAACTTACAAAATTGTTTTCACCAGATTGTTGCTCTTATCGTCAGAAAAGTAAGTTTACGGCATGTTCAGAAAAAAAAAAAAATAAATAAATAATCTGAAATTTACTGTATTTTTATCAAAATAAACTCAGAAAATGTATTCAATAAAATATTTCTTATTTCCAAGTGTCCTTTTTAAGCGTGGCTAAAGACCAGTTGGAAAAACAGAGAACGATTTACAAATTAGAGACAGACAAGAGAAGCCTTCCCTTGCCAAATAGTATTATGAACACCACTTCTCTCTTTTGAGTTATGAAAGAATGCTGATTTTTGAAATTTTTGAATATTTAAATTGCTATAATTCAGGAGGGAAAAAAAATAACAGTCAATCTTTTTTTTTTCTGTACCTATTCGGTGGAATATAGTAATAACACATATATATTTTGTATAGGAATATAATTGGTATAATTTTTTAAAAACTGGCATTTTGACTACTATTTCAGTACATTTTAAAATACTTAAACCTAAAAAAAAAAAAAAAAAATACAGACAAATCTACTCTAATTACACGAACTTATAGAATAAAGTGTGCAGATTTCATATCTTTTAAAGTTTTTTGTTTATCTCTTATTAGTTAAAAAAATATGCACGATTTTTATAAAGCTTTGCATTTTGTAAAATCACGGTTTTCAACCCCCTGTAATTAAACAGATTTTTAAGATAGAATTTTTTTACAAATTGATTTCAACTTATTTTCTATAAAGATTTCCACTTACAAAGTATGGGGCAAAAAAAAAAAAAAAAAATGGTGCGGCAACCCATGTTTGTCAAAATTCTGTGGAAATGACCCTTAACAGAATGTTTATTACATCGAGCGGGCTTGATTCTATTTATAAGCGAAGCAGAAAAGTTTATTCAAATGAGATAATTAAAATAATTACATAAACACATTTGTTGCGATGAATACAATTTGTATATAGTATGCGTATTATCTTCATCTAGTGTAAAATTTCATAGATCTATTCATCGGATCAAGATCGCCATTGATCTAATGCATTACATCATATTTTCATCTGGTGATGATATTCTATGCATCTCATTTCTATTTCCGTATTGTGCTTTGAATCATCATATTTAGCACTGTGTTCTTCTTTGTATTATTCAATTTACAAATATTATTTTCATTATATACTAGGGTGGATCGAAAAATCGAAATTTGGATAATCGAATCGGCGCGGGGTACAAAAGTTGCCTTTTATGTATATTAGTTTCCATCTGTTTTTTTATTGAAATCAATTCATATCTTCCGGTGCCCCAAGCGCCCCAAAAATAGTTAAAAAAGGAAATTTTTATGAAAATTTACATATTTTATTATTTTTATTATTTTTCAAAATTACTTTTAGCGCGGGGTGCAAAAGTTGTCTTTTATGCATATTAGTTTACATGTTTTTTTTTAAAGTGAAATCCATTAATATTTTCCGGTGCCCCAAGCGCCCCAAAAATAGTTAAAAATTAAAAGTTTTATAAAAAATTGTAATTTTTTTGTTGTTTTTTTATTCTTTATTTATTTCTTTAATTACTTTTAGCGCGGGGTGCGAAAGTTGTCTTTTAAACCTACTAACACAAATGCAAAATATTTTTAACTTCAATAAATGTCTTCCGGGTGCCCCAAGACACTTAAATATTCGTCGAAAATATGCAAATTTTGTACTTAAAACTGTATGTAAAAAGAAGAGTTAAATAATCATTTGTATAGCGTAGTTATTAGATCCAGGAGATGACAATTCGTTTATCGTTTATTCTAAATGTATAAAATTAGTTTTATACTATATTGTTACATACGAAATTTTGAATAGACAGCTGCTTAAATTTGCCAGCTCTGTTTTACGACATATTGGAATTGTACATAAAAAGAGACTTCGAATTTAGTAGATCGCAACAAAATTCGTCGATAGCTTACAAAGGTTCAAAATTTAGTTGTACAGACGAGTAATTTAGTCGTGTCTCTGTCTATTTTAACCGGAGTATTTTCCGATGGGAAAAAGACAATATAAAAGTGCTAGTGATGAAGAGCACAATGTACTACACAAAGATCACAAAGGAGGAACATTATACTCTTGTAAAGGAACCTGACTCTCTGCATATCGGACACGTTACATTTGCAACAGAAGAAGCTAAAGGCCTTTACGACATTTACTACATTCTTTAGATGCGCAACAATTCATACTAAAGCCTTTGTGGGCCCAATTGGTACAGCAATCAAAACCTTCGAGGAGCTACCTGTAGCTTCCTTTTCTTCAATAAGTATGGAGAATATGCCAGATAACATAGATAGAATGGTTCTCATCATTGATCAGCAATATTTATATGATATTTGTGCAGACATATCACGTGGTCAAAGTGGTTCTGAACTGGCATTTAAAAACCATGTTCCAGTTCTTTACTCAAGATGACCACAGAAAATCCATCTGAAAAACTCATTATTCTTACAACATATATTATGAAAGTATGGACCTATATAGTTCCATATCAAAATAATGCCCTCCATAACAGAAGGACAGCGGTATATTGGAAAACTTATCACATTTTCTAGATATTTGGAATCCAATCTAAGAAAATTTGTAGACACTGTTGTTTAATTAGATAGCTTCTTTTGTCATCCTGAAATTTTTTTATTATCAATGCTCTCGGATAACACAGAGCCTATCAAGTCTTTAGCAATAAGAAAACTATGTTGTGCTTGAAATGAAAATAGAGGATCACCAGAAGTAAGATTTTTTCAAGTACCAAAAATACACTTCAGAGCATAGTATTATTGTGAACTTACTGACTGGCAATGAATTGGACGTTTTGAACCACCTCTTTTGATGAAGGTGACTTGCGAGAAAATTGAGGCTATGATAAAAGTAGGAAAAACGGAGGAATGGTCAAAATATCCATGTCATACACAAGATGATAAAAGATGCATTCAACTTGTGCCTGAGGCATCAGAAAGTGTATCTGGACAGGGAAAGAGACTCGGTTTCATATTAAATAGAATAAAATCAAGACGCCATGTCAAACATTTTAATCCCAAAATGGATTACAAACTTTAGAAATATGTAAATCTCCAAATTAAAAGAAGTAAACAATTTGCTACGTAAGTTCAATTTTTATAAATTTTAAGATTTAGTGCTTTGATTTCTAAATTTATACTTCATGTATTATAATAAAATTATTATTATTTAAACTTTCTCACACGACGCCAAATGGAATTAAAAAAAGTCCTTCCGGCCTGTACCGGGAGGAAAAGGTAGCTTTCCTATATCTTCGTTTTAAAATTTTAGCTAATGTTACACGAAAACAGCAACTTAAAATGCAAATAAAACGTTTACAAAAGATTCGTTAATACTGAATTTGAATAAGAAATTCACCAAATTATTGAGCAATAGCCAAATTGGCTTCATTTATGAAGACTTATTTTGGTCGCCAAATTTGGCGATATTTCGACAAATGTCGCCAAGTTTGGCGAGAATTTGGTGCTAACGGATATGAATATATAGTTTTATGCGTTTGATTGGGAAAATTATTACAACAATGAAAATTTTTGTAATGTGCTGTCTTGTTTCAAAATGTCAGCCACCCTAGAATTTCAAACTGCTCTATCTCAGCCGTTTTTTAAGATAGAGGTAAAACAAAAAATGCTCTGGAATCCTCGTTTCAAGGCCTAACACTGAATTAAAAAATAAATTTGAATTTTTAACTTTTTTGTATATTTATTTTAGTTTTAAATTTTTAATTGGCCGCCATCTTGAAACAAAATGGCGGACCAAGCTGGCCAACGAACTCGGTCGAGACATTGGTGAGCTTAATACACACAATTAGTTTCATCAAAATTGATTTATAAATACGAGCGTTATCGTATGACATAGGTCAGATATATATATATATATATATATGGAGATATATATATATATATATATATATGGAGATATATATATATATATATATATATATATATATATATATATATATATATCAACATTTGAACGGAGGGTGGTTTTGGGGTCTGGGGGTCATGATCGGTGAAAATATATCGAAATTTTCCAGAACTGCTTTCCTCCGAACGGCTGCAATAGGTAGCTTTATACTTTTTTGTATTGAAAGCTACCTAAAAGAAAAAAAAAGAAAAATTATAATTTTTTATAAAACTTTCAATTTTTAACTATTTTTGGGACGCTTGGGGCAAATGAAGATATGAATGAATTTCGATTAAAAAAAACATGCAAACTAATATAAATAAAAGACAACTTTTACACCCCTCGCTAAAAGTAATTTTAAATAAATAAAAAAACAAAAAAATTATAAATTTTAATAAAAATTTCAATTTTTAACTATTTTGGGGCGCTTGGGGCACCGGAAGATATGAATGGATTTCAATAAAAAAAAACGTGTAAACTAATATTCATAAAAGGCAACTTTTGCACCCCGCGCCAAAAGTAATTTCGAAAAACAAATTTTTTTCGTATACTTTTCGATCCACCCTATTATATACATCACTCCCCCCCCCCCCCCAAGTCACGCTTATCGGCGGGATCAACTTAGGCTGAATTATGTATTTTTTTTAACCTCAATAAAGAGGACCGGAAGAAACATCTATGCTCTACAGACTTGGTTTCATAGTCTGAGGAGTCCTATCTCGGGAGGCAAAAGTACAAAATAATACAAGATGCGTAGAAACTATTTTAAACAAAAACATAAATTACACGAACAAATTTAAGATGCAGTTGTTTCAGTGTTTAATAAAGAAACCTTTTCGCCACTGTTAAAAAAATTCTGTGAAATTACAGATAATCTACTGGTAATGTGTTATCTTAAGTCTTATGTAAAATTGCAGAGATTAGAAAAAAACTTCTGTTAAATAACAGAGAAATTATTTGGTAAATTTACAGAGTCTACTGCAAATACGTAATTCACGTAACGTAACATCATACGTGAAGCAGTAATTCGCTGCCGTACGGCAGCGTATTACTGCTTATTTTACTGTTTATTACAGTTAATTTTACGATATAATACTGGCAGCTGGGGTGCAAGTATTATACTGTAAAATCAACGCTTTTTTTTTTTTTTCAGTGTAACTTTCATTTAAAAAAACATTTTTTCACCAATGTTCTCTTCAGTTTTGTCATGTAACCGGAGTATCATGAAGCAGATGATAATCTTCAATGTGCATGCATAAAGCTTAAAATTTCTTAATTATCATCAATTAATGTATAAGTGATTACGATAGTAATATTAAGAAATATGTCCTCTAAATAACATTTTAAACTGTTTGTTGTAAACTTGGCATAAACACCGTCTACTTGGAACTTGGACCCCGCCCATCTAGGTCAATCAATAGTGAACTACATAATATGAAAATATCCTTTGAAATCGTATTTTTTTAAAAATGTAATTAATAAATTACTGTTCGAAATTGATGTTGTATTGATGCATGGTCTTTAAATATTGAGTTTTATTTTTTTGTAATCAATGTACTTCTTCACAACAGAACGGCCATAGTGATCAATTTGACCGGGACCAAATAAATATATTACGATTTGAACCAGAAATTTCTTCATAAAATAAGTCAAATAATATACCATACATAAATAAGGTCGGCAAATATGGAAATAAACTAACGAAAATAAACAGTTATTTAAAATCATTAATATATATATATATATATCATAAATCACTTTTTTGATTAGCTTATATATATATATATAGATTGGGTGTCATTTATGGGGTTGTGTTTTAAAAAAAGTGTGCTCTCAACTTGTCTTACAAATCATTTCTCTCAACTCGACTTAGTTAACATGTATGATGCATTGCCATGTGGATGTGAATATTATGTAGACGTTGTGACATTTTAAGGATTCTGTTTAATTATTGTGAGTAAAATATTTTATCTACACTTTACGCGTTCATATTTCCAATTTTATTATTTCAAAACTGATATCTCGTGGTAATTTAGTGAGGTGTTAATTACAGTTTTTTGGATAATCGATGTGAGTGAAATATATTGTATTTTCTTAATGGTTTTTTATTTCCTATTTAAATATTTCCAAATTTTAATATTTCCAATTGTTGTCTGGTAATAATTCAGTGTACCTGGATGATTCTACTGATCTTAGCATTATGCCAGTAGAATTATGAAACACTGAATTATTATTTAAAACACATGTGGGTGCATCCAGGCTGATGAGTACATGTGCATGTGTTTTTCCATGTCCAATTCATATTTAATTCTCATGTGGTCCAATTTTCCATTGTGTATGGTTCATATTTAATTTGTTAATCCATTTGTGTTTACTTAATTGCAACTCCAATTTATAATTTTTTTTTTTTCCCCTTTCTCTCTATTTCTTTTTTCAATATTCTTTTGGTATGAGTAAAATTTGGCCAATTACCATTGAAGCATCAGCTATGGTAATATTATGTTTGCACATGTTAATTATTAGCTATGTGGTATTCTGTATACACAGTATCATTGATTATCTCTTTGGAGATTTAAGTAGAAGAGAACTTGATATGTTTTTTGAAATTCATAGATATTATAATTATATATATATATATATATATAATTTAAAGTATTATTATCCATAAAAAATAAAATAAAATTCTTTAAACTTTTAAAATGTAAAATAAGATTTCTACTATACTATTAAAGTGTGTTGAAAAATAAAAAGAAAAAAAAGTAAAAGAAAGAAAAAGAAAAGAAAAATCTTTATCTTAGAAGAAGACATGGCCTTCATTCATTCAGTTTTATAAAATTTTCTTCTTTCTTTTCGTTATTTTGCCATTCTCTGATATTCATGGAGAACAAAAGAAAAAAATGCTCCGCAAATATGGAAATAAAGTAATGAAAAGAAACAGTTATTTTAAAACATTCACAAACAAACTATTTTTTAATATAATTTAAAATATTGTCAATTGTCATCAACAAAATATAAAGAATTGAAACTTTTGAAATATAACTATATTATTGAACTGTGTTGAAAAAAAAAAAGGAAAAGAAAATTATTTTTCTCTGAAGATGACATGGCCTTCATTTATTCTGTTTTATAAAATTTTCTTCTTTGCTTTCGTTACTTTGCAGTTTATGATATTCATGAAGGAGAAAAGAAAAGAAAAATGCCCCGCAAATATGCAAATAAACCAACGAAAATAAAATTTTATTTTAAAACATTCACCAATATATTTTTTTTAATATATAATTTAAATGATTGCCACCAACAAAAATAAAGATTTTCTTCTGAAACTTTTGAAATATAAAATAAGATTTATACTACATTCGCACATTTTTTAAACGATTTTCATGGTACTTGGATGATAAATCAGAAGATTTAGCAGGTACACTGCAAAAAAAAAAAAAGTGTTGATTTTACAGTATAATACTGGCAGCTGGGATGCCAGTATTATACTGCAAAATCAACACTTTTTTTTGCAGTATTTATCAGTGAAGGGTTTAACACTGATACTTGTTTCTTGTTCCATTTTTTCCAGGAAATTACCAGTGGATTGTGATGTGTGGCTGCTTGCTTTATCTTAATGCAGTTCAACAGATTGATGGCACTGAGAGGATACTTCATGTTTGAATATTGGGAGTAAAATATGTTTCTAATAGTATGTGTAGTTGATCTTAACATTTTTCTCCACTTTCTTTATTTTGAATTTACTATTATATGCAAAGCCAGCAACAATCATAAATCCTTTGCTAAAACTTTCTTTAGATACATTGAACATGTTTTAAGATTTTTTTTTTTTTTTTTTTTTTTTTTTTTTTTTTATGATAATAAATGGATCTCTTTTTATTACAATAATTTAAATAGACCCAAGATTTATCTATTGTAACAACATTTTCTATTTTTATTCCGATAAATGCTTCTCATAAAGAATTCTGCATCGTGTTCTAGATATTCGGTGACAGGTCGTGGAGAGAAACTATGAACATTCTGTTTTTTGGCTTCTTTAAAATTAAAATCAGTGTTAATTATTTTGTTAAAAGTTGACACTGAGTATTTTAACCCTTAATTGCATAGTGATGTAAATTTCCATCACTTTTTATTTAACTTTTAATAAATAAATCAACTTCTTCGCCACCACTATATTTATATAGAAATATTAATCCAGTAAATTTCCCGTGAACTATGTTGCTGAACAAAGTTAAAAATCTATCTTAAAATTTCTGGTGTCTAATATTTAATATATGTATAAAAAAACACAATTGTAAAAGAAAAACTCATGCAAAGAAGGGTTAACGATTTAGCAACAGTCCTTTGACTTGGGGGATTTATTTTTTTACCATAAAAGATCTTACCTTTGCAATATTTAAAGAATTCCTTTTTGTTCTTGGGTACATATTTGGAACAATTTTTCCACCGACATTGACGTTTTTTTCTCTGTCGTATTGACAATATTACCTCTGCTGTGGCTTTAGATATAGAAAAAAACATGCCTTTCTAAATAAAGAATATGAATAATTATCTTCTTAAAGTGCAGAAATATAGCCTTTCATCCATCGGTTCCTTAAAAGCGCCATTTCGCATGTAAACAAAAATTTCAGTTGCTAGACGAGAATTTATACTTTCAAAAACATATTAGCTGTGAAAAATAATTTCTCTATGCAGACGAATTTTTTTTTTTTTTTTTTTAAACACCAAAACAAATTCGTCTAAAATATGTGCGAACAGCCTCTGCACATTATTAAAGTGTGTGGAAAAAGAAAAAGAAAAAAAAAAGTAAAAGAAATGAATAATAATAATAATAATATTAATAATATTAATAATAATAATAATAATAAAACTTTATATCTGAAGATGACATGGCGTTCATTCATTCGGTTTTTATAAAAGTTTTTCCTTTCCTTTCGTTATTTCACAGTTCTCTTATACTCATAACGAAGAACATAAAATAAAAATGCTCCGCCAATATGGAAATAAAATAACTGAATAAACAGTTATTTAAACGTATTCAAAATAGGTTATTCCTTTAAAATATGTATTCTCATCAACAAGAAATTAAAATATATATATATATATGTGAAAACTTTTGAAGTATAAAATTGCAAATTATATTATTCAAGTTTCAAAATCTGAAAATGTTTCAAAAAAGAGAAAAGGAAGAAGGAAGAAAAAGAAAAGAGAAATCTTTATCTCTGAAGATGCTGTCAAATGCCGTTCATTCATTCAGCTTTACAATTTATTTTCCCGCCTTTCGCTATACTACAATTATCTTATATTCATGCAGAAGGAAAGAAAGAAAAATATGCTCCGAAAACAATCTGGAAATAAATAACTAAAAGAAAGAAAGAAAGAAAGAAAAAATATATTCCTTTAATAGAATTTAAATTATTCCCTTTAACAAAAAAAAAAAAAAAAAAAAAAAAAATAGAGATAATTTCTTTTGAAACTTTCGAAGTGTAAAGTAAGATTTCTACAATATTAATTAACTGTGTTGGAAAACTTTTCTTTTTTCTTTCTTTTTTTTTAAGGAAAAGAAAAATATTTATCTCTGAAGTTGTCATCACATGTCATTCATTCATTCTGTTTATAAGTAACGCTGTCATCTTTCTTTTCACTATTCTGAAATTCTCTTACATTCATGAAGAATAAAAGAAAAATAAAATAACTAAAATAAAAATTTAAAAGTATTTAAAATAAATTATTCCTTCAAGAAAATTTAAACTATTTTCATAAAAAGAAAAAAAAAAAAAACTCCTAAGCAAAAAGAAAGAAAAAGAAAAGAGAAATCTTCATCTCTGAAGATGCTATATCACATGCCCTTCATTCATTCAGCTTTATAATTTATTTTCCCGCCTTTCGCTATTCTACAATTTTCTTATATTCATGCAGAAGAAAAGGAAGAAAAATATTCTCTGAAAACAATCTGGAAATAAATAACTAAAAGAAAGAAAGAAAAAAAAACTATTCCTTTAATAGAATTTAAATTATTCCCTTCAAAAAAAAAAAAAAAAAAAAAAAAAAAAATTCTTTTGAAACTTTCGAAGTGTAAAGTGAGATTTCTACAATATTAATTAATTGTGTTGGAAAACTTTTCTTTTTTTTTAAGGAAAAGAAAAATATTTATCTCTGAAGTTGTCATCACATGTCATTCATTCATTCTGTTTATTAATAACGCTTTCATCTTTTTTATCGCTATTCTGAAATTCTCTTACATTCATGCAGAAGAAAATAAAAATAAAATAACTAAAATAAAAATTTAAAAGTATTTAAAATAAATTATTCCTTCAAGAAAATTTAAAGTATTTTCATAAAAAAAAAAAAAAAAAAAAAAAAAAAAAAAAAACTCCTTTGAAATTTTTGAAGTGTAAAATTACATTGCTATTATATAATTCAAGCGTGTTGAAAAATGCGAAAAAGAAAAGGAAAAATCTTTATCTCTAAAGATGCCATCGCATGTGGTTCAGTCATTCAGTTTTATAACTTTTTTCTTCTTTCCTTTTGCTATCTTATATTCATAATGAAGAAAAGAAAAAAAAGAAAAATCCCCCTAAAATATGGAAGTGAATTAAATAAAATAAACAGTTACTGAAAAGTACCCAAAAATAAATTATTCCTTCAATAAAATTTAAATATCCTTATTAATAAACATAATTTTTTTTAAAGCTTTTGAAATTTAAAATATGATTGCTACTATATCATTCAAGTATATTAAAAAGTGCTTTTAAAAGAAAAGAAAAAAAGAAAAAGAAAATAGAGAAATATTTATCTCTGAAGTCTGAAGATGTTGTCATTTGTTGTACATTCATTCAGTTTTAGAAATACTTTTTCTTTCATTTCGCTATTTCTCAAATTTCTTATAGTCACGAAGAAGAAAAAAGAAAAGGAAAATGCTCTGAAAATATGGAAATAAAGTAAGTCGGATTCCGGCAACAATTTAATTTGAATCCATCCACGACAGTAAAACGTGTTGCCGAAAAATTCTTCCATCCGTCATGCACCTGATGACGTAGCGAGATCTTATCCAATCACGGAAAAGAGAGGTCCAAAACAGGGTTATCCAAGGCTGCTCACCAGCTTCGATAGAAAAGTTAGCCGAACATTTCGGTTTATAAGTTCGTTTGTGGCAGTGTCGCTCTTTTCAAGGCATCAACAAACGGTCCGGTGTAATGTAAGGAATAATGTAAATTTTAAATATAGTCGTAATTTTTTAAATCTTTTAAAAAGTGAACGTTTTAAAATTAATTGTCTCGTCTGTTACTCCTGTTTCTCAAGTTTTTCTGTAAAAATAGTTGTCAAAACAAATTTCAATATTTTAAAAACAAACTGACCCATTTTTGTGGATGCACTTTTTAGCTGCGAGTGTTTAGTTTTTCTTGTGCCTGGTTTTGAAGAAATGAAATCATTATTACAAGCTTGATATTCTTTATACAGTGCTTTTTAAGATGAGTTGGACAATTTCCCTATTGCTGTTGTCAATATTTATTTGTGGTAAGTACATATTTAATATATATATATATATATATTTTATTTAAAAAAAGAAGAAAAAAAAACGTGGAAATTGGAAAAATTAATGTCTTATTGATATATTTTATTTATGTGCTTTTTATTTTAAAAGGTATATTCTTGATAGCGTAACCAAAATGTTAACTGCGCCCCTAGAAAGTACAAACGTGCGCCCTCTCCTCTTATACGAAAATCCATTCATACTGGGAGAAAATACACCCCTTAAACTTATACGTCCCCCACATCCGTTGCAGGGGTGGAAACTACACTCCTATGTCCTCCTCCCCTTTCGTGCATCATTAAACTCTCCAGACGAAGCAAATTTTTATAATTTCATTTGCCAATATCTTTACTTTTTTTTTCTTTTTTCTCCTCTTTTCATAATCGGAGTGGTTGTCTTTTTCCCATGATCGAAATTCCTTTGCACCTTTTGTACATACATGCAAAATATATCTTTTAAAATAAAATAATTTCATTATGATGTAAATGCAAGATAAGTATGATAGATCATAAATTAAAAACATGTTTTATTCAAAAAATTGATTGTTCGTGGATTAAATGTGTATTTAAAAACAAAAATCCTGATTATACTAAAACTTAATAAATGTAAATTTAAATTGACATCGCCTTTAATAGGTGTCTTATAACAGTTTTTTTTTTTTCAAATAAAATGACAAATAAATACGAAGTCACTTTAAAAGGCAATGTGAAAATTTTCAAAGATTTTTTTTTTTCGCAGCTGATATTTAAAACGTGAATAATGATTTTTTTTTCATTTATTTTATTTTATGTGTAAAAGTAAAACAAATGAAAAAGAATCCATATTGATCTTTATTTCAACGTTTCCTAATTTGGATGATACTGACTGATCAGTTGGAGATTTTTATTTTTCTGTAATAAAATTGATTTTCCAAATGCAAAGTTTTCCCGCATTGAATTCTCCCAAAGGTTTCCCCGCTCACGCAATGAAGCTATGAGAAAGGCCGGAAATATTTTGTACAGAGCTTTCCCAGCTTAGCTCGAATGCTTAAAAGTAAAGAATTGTTCTAAGTTAGATTCTTAAATACATTTCTATGGTTTAGGTCACAGGTCGTGAACTATGCGCCCGTGGGCTCAAGGGGCTTTTAAAAATTTAAATTTGAAAATATGTACTGCGGAATTAAGTATAATAAATATTGTTTATGATGGCCAGAAGGAAAAACTCATCTGTACAGAATTTTTTTAAATCTGTTATGAACGAAATATTTTTTGATCTCTTGGTAGTTGCAAAAAACCCTTTTTAAGCCTTTCGTGTGACTTTTTTTTGTAAATATACATCGATATGCCTCCAACAGGTATGTTTAGCCTATGTATGTTTATGCAATGTACAGCCGATCAAAAATAAATAAATAAAAGATCCCCCCCCCACCTCACACGCCCTGTTGTCACCAAATAGCCGCAGAGAAAACTTAAATATCCATTCGATTGCGAATTATGTCTTTTTTAATGTATGTTTAAAAAAAAAAAAAAAATAAGCTTAAGAGACCGTTTTCATTTACAAATTGCATCTAACTTTTAAATTTTCGACACTAACACCTAATTTTGACATATTTGGCTTTTTCGAAAAAAAAAATGCATAGGGATATCAAACGGGAAGTTATTCACGGGCGAAACAGTTTGGAAATTATGCAAATGTAAAGTTTGGAACTCCTTATGTTAAATTCCTTTTAAATAGTTTCAAAACAAACAGCAAAGTGGGAAGTTTTTTTAAGCATAACTTTAAAACTACGTGACGAAATGAAATGAAATTTTGAATTCGCATATTTGAAGAATTTAGAAATCTATTTCTGTTAAAGTATTATAGGTTGCAAATGATTTTGTTTCTCGAAAATTAATTAAAAAAAAAAATTTTTTTTCGAAAATATTAATTTAACAGAAATCTATTTCTAGAAGCTATTGCAGCTTGCTTTGCAACTGAAAGAATTGAATTTAACACTAATAGTTCAAAACTTTACATCTGCATAATTCTTAAAGTACTTCGCCAAATGGCTTCCATTTAGTTTTCCAAGGTAAAATTTTCCGAAAAATCCAAATATAATGTCAAAATTAGATTCGTAATAAAATTTTCGAAGTTTGATTATATGAAGATGACCTTGTAAACTTATCTTTTTAAACATACATTTAACTAATATAGTCCTGCACACGGGTCCGGTTGTACAGAAAACGAACGATCTGCTTAAAGTAAACCCGAAACCCGAACCGAAACCGACAAAAACATGCTAACCCGAAACCTGACCCGAATCTGACACTTCCACCCGAAACAGACCCGAACCGAAAATATTTGAACCTGAAGTGAAAGAAAATCTTTAATATCAATTTTATCTTTTATGTATAAAAATCGACATGTATAGTATATACACATAATTCAGCGTCAGTTAAAGCATACAGATATATATATATAGTATATAATACAAATATACAATGCAAAATTGAAAACTGAAATCGCTGAAATATGGACATAACTCACCGTCATCTAAAGCATACAAATGAATTGATATATATAAATAAATCTACAATTTCAAAATTATGATTGGCCTTAGACAGAACTAACTTCTTGGATTGAGAATTGCTCAATAAATCCCTTTTATAAGAATTTATAATATCTGCAAAAGAAAAAGCTTTCCATCGGAGAATTCAAATGAACCAAAAGAAGAGTTCCTTTCTCATAGAGGATATGGAGTTAAAAAAATTTCAGATCGATTGATTTATTAGCTAAAAACTGCAATACTTTTACAGAATTTTGAAAGCTTGACGAAGATTGCTTTCATCCAGATGTTACATATGGACAGAGACCGATTTAGAAATTTGGGGGCCCTGGGCACAGATGTGTATGGGGGACCACCCTCGCACAGATTCGTTGAATAAAAAAATATATCTTAAGCAGTACTTATTAAGATAACCACTATTGACTTTGATAATTTCTTCAAAATATTAATTTAAAAAATTAAATTTGATAATAATTAACTTTTAAATATTTATTTGATAATTATGAATTTTTAATTGAATTTTATAATAAACTGTGTGGTGCTGATTACCTTTCTCTATGAAAGTCCATATATCTGGAATGATAAAGTATGCAACAACTAATAATAAATTTACAGCAGTACCAAGCTATAATTATTTAAAATATTAGTATATCCTACTAATCAAATAACTTTTTCTTTCAAATACAAGCTTTGTATGAAAAAAACTAAATTTACACAAGTAACTAGCAGAACCACACGTCTTTGTCCATGTTAACCATGAGGGCCTTACAACATGTAAAATAAACAAGTAATATAAAAAAAAGGTCAATTCCTACTTTTTAATCATAAATATATACAATAAACCCATGCAGCATTAATGTTCCACGTTATCTTTATTGAACATTATTTTATAACCATCGTTGCGGTATTTTATTTCTGTGGCATCACTAATTTGAGATAAATCTTTCATTTCATTTATGAAAACAATGGGAGGAATTTTTTTCTCTCATTTAAAACTAAAATTAATTAATTAAATTTAATTAATGAATTAATATTTGAAAAAACTGTATTAACATAAAGTGTCATCTACTACAAGTTTAAAAAAAAATTATTTGAACTTGAGTGGATGAATGAAAAATATTTTATTAACGATTGAAAATTTGAACAAGATATATATATAGAGAGAGTGTGAGCTAATAGTAGGAATTTAATAAAAATGAAATAATATCGCGATCCCAAAAATGGAGTTCTGTACATTACTGCACATAAATTGTTAAAAGACAATCAGCAAAAAATTAAGTTACTTTAACATATCATAGACAATCTCTGACAAACAGATTTTTCCATTTTAATTTTGTTTTTTGACAGTTAAAACTGTTTTGGCCAATAATTGAAAAATCTTTTGTAGCATTTGGGGCCTCCTCAAAATTGGGGGCCCTGGGTCCGTGCCCCGAATGCCCTGCCGTAAATCGGGCACTGCATATGGACAGGGGTCGGAAGTAGCAAAACTACAGTAGTCTCTACTTTTTACAGTAATTTGTATTGTAGCACCTTACATTTTGAACAATGTAGGGTAGCGAGTAGCACGATACAAAAAATCAGTAGTTTATAGTGGGAACCGACGCTACTTCAGAACAAATGTGCCATTCTGCAAATCACGTGGCCGAAACTTCCGTCTTTTGTGCAAAATTTATTCTGCTCAACAATTTGCGAATCTCAGCTGCAGCATATAGCAACGCATCGCATGAAGTCATAGATTTTTCCCATTAACACTTGCTGCTAAAATTAAGTACTAACCCACTAAATGAATGAATTTTCTTGCTGGCAACACTTTTCTGTTTACTCGTTATTAGATATTCATGTTATAACGCCGGGTTTCTTATTATTCAGAATGGCTTTATTTACAGCTTTATTTATTGTTTGCATTTAGAATTGTTTTTCTTTAATTTGCTAGATTATAATCTCTTAAATTTGGTACGAAATTTGTAATGTGTGTATAAACTAATATTTTGGAGACACAAAATATTTATTTTTGTTATCTTTAAAAAAATTTTTAATACTCTCGGTTATACCGCACTTATTGTATCCCGACAGACGCGATATAATGAGGGGTCACTGTATTATTTAATCCCTGCCCTCAATTTCTAATGTAGATTGAATCCTTTAACAAAATCTGTAAGTAGCGAACCAGTGACTGCTTTTGAAAAATAATTTGTAGTCGTTACTTTTAAAACTACATTTTCGTTAAAGTAGTTGTAATTCGCTACAATAAAAAAAGTAGTTTTCCCCACCCCTGCATATGAACTAACAATCATTTGCTGCAGTTTTACTTTCATCAGATTCGTCTGGATGAATCTTCAACGACATTGTCGAATTTATTAAAACATTTAGAATATATTTCCCGTTGCGAAAACAAATTATATAGCCACCAGCGCATCTTAAACACTAGATGTCCTGCAATGATAGCTTTATCAATCTCATTATCGAAGCTCAGCTACTAATTGATCCATGTTTTTTCCAAGCTTTAGATGATAGCTGAAAACAAACCCATCACATTGGTTCAGCTGTATAAATCATACCTTTTAATAGTTTGGACAGCAAAATTGTTAGTTAACAATTGACCAACAAAATGGGAGGGGGGGGGGGGGTGTTGTTACGAATCGCTGATCTACGGTTTAAACACGATAAATCTAAAATCTGGTGAAATGTATTTTGAAAATACAAAATACTTGGATAGAACGTTGCAAAATAAATTACCAAAATACTTTAGTTTAATGGGTTTAAAATTCAAAATACAAATGTATTTTGAAAATGTATTTCAAATTTACGTATTTTCGATACCGCTCAATTCTGGCTGTGATCTTTCACAAATTTCCTTATGTTTTCTGTCAAAGTTGTTTTCGACGTCAACGAAATGTAATATGTTATTTTCTGGCACACAAAGTGTTTTACCACACAGTCTTCCACCCGCATCTTGTCACATTTTCGCTTCTGCATAAGGCACACGTAACGATTTTGATTGATAGTCCTCTTTACTAGAGATGGGGCTTAGAAGTGTCTGCAATAACGACACTTCTCCTAATGGATGGCTTAAAGGTACGTTTCTGTTAAGTAGAAACGGAAGACGTGGTCTATTTATGTAAAATTAGATGTATCTAAAATAAAAATATCTCAAAGAAAAAAAAATACTTCTATTATTGTCAATAAACATATTTTTCCTTTTGATGTGAGCCTTCATATACAAATCGAGTACCCTACTTCTGCATAATAAATTAATAATTACGACTTTTAAAGCAGTTCTCAAATTCAAACAGGCTACTGTGACACATTCCTGAATTTATTTTTGTTCACCAACGCATAAGGCATTGTAAAGCAAATTTCCGGACTTGTGCGCGCGACAAAGAAAAAAAAACTGCTTTTATGAGAAAACAATTGCTTATAACTCAAGATAATTCATTTATCGAAAAATGCAAAAACATTTGATTACAAATCACTTCAATAGTTATGCCTGCAAGTATCATGCGAAAATGTATAAGAAAGTTTCACGTTACTGACAGGGCCTGATTACCGCAGGGGCAAACGGGGCAGCTGCCCCGGGCCCCCATCTCAAGGGGCCCCCAAATGACAAATTTTCGTATCCCAATGTTTATGTTCCTGCATATAAAAATGAAAAAAATAGAAAAAAAAACTTTTTCATTTGCTTTATATAAGATCTATGATTTGCGGGATCTACAATCAGCTGATCAACCCTTGTACTTAAACTGGAGGTCAGGGTAGTTCCAAATTTTCCAGGATTCTACAGGAAATTTAGAGCAGCTATCTCCTTTATTTACATCTTTAATAGAAATTATTAAATTTGTGAGAGACAATTTTGATATGTATGAGAGTGAAGCTGTAAAAATTTCACCACAATCTGTTACCTATGAGGTTACAAGAAAAAAGATGACTCCAAGAAGTAGATGTTTGGATGATACAAATAGTACTGAGGTTCACTTTGAACCACGTGATAAATTTATAAAAACATGCCATTATGTACTTTGTGACTCCTTAATAAGCCATCTCTCAAACCGCAAACAGCCATATGATAAATTGACAAAAAAGTTTTCTGCTCTTATAAATTTGCATTCAAATGCTTCGCTACATGAAGATGCAAAATCTCTACAACAAAGCTATCCATCAGATTTATAAGAAGAATTTTCTGATGAACTGAATCAATTTAGCTCATTTGTAAACAAAGATGATACTCTTCTCCAAAAGTTAAAGACATTACAAAACCCTCATTTATCTTCAGCATTTCTTAATGTAGAAACTGCTTTACGAATTTTTTTAACAATGCCTAATTGCTCAGAAGAAAGATCATTTTCTTTACTGAAAAGGTTAAAATCTCCCCTTCGATCCTATCTTCATCAGAAGAACCTCTCATGCTTAGCTATATTATCCTTAAATGGAGATGTTACTAATAAACTTGATTATAACGATATAATAGATTCTTTTGCTGAATGCAAAATTAGAAAAAAACCTCTAAAAATAAAATAAGAAAGATGTTCAACACCATTACAAGGCTTAAAAAAACAGGTGAATTAAATTAACCAAATACATATAATATATTTTTGTAATTGAAAATACGTTGACGATTCCATAATTAATTTTAAGAAAATAAGACAATTATACAATATTGATATTGCATATATTTGCATGTGAAATGTATAAAATGGAATTTTCTGATATTTATATTTAACAATAAAAAATTTTCTGTGTATATATGGGGGATCCTTTTGGTATGTTTATCGAAGAGTTTTTTTGTAATTTTATCTTTAATTCCATAATTATCCATGTCGCATCTAACTCAATGCATCATAACAACAGGTGATTCATTTTAGTTGTGCATTAATTCTTAAAAAAATATTTTATACTCCTTAAAACATTACATAAATTTTAAGATATTTACTTAAATTTTGCTCTTCTACTTGTTAAATGATAATTTTTTTTTCTTTTTGCATTTTCAGTTCACAACCTTATAAGATGTTATTTAATTTGCATTTGTTTTAATCGACCTATTTTTACATAAAGTAATAATGAATTTTATTTACTGTCTTGTTACCTGGTGTAAAGAATAAAACGACTGATTTTTAATATTTAAATTGGGGTCAGGTTGGGGAAAGTCGGGATAAAATCAAACTTTTTCTTTTAAGAGAAGGTGCTAAATTTTTTAACTTTTGGTGCATTTTATATACATTTGGATTCATATAGATTAAACATGAAGCATATAAACATTCAATTTTCCTTGTTTTTTCTCAGTGATGCATTTAAAACCGCATATTTTGATACCATCACTTTATCCCATGGTGAAAGTAGTTCTAAAATTAGGGTATATTTAAATAAAAGTATGTAAATATTATTTTTGAGATAAAAATACATTGAAATAAATGTATCTTAATTATATTTAAAGGTACAAATGCACAAAAAATATTTTTCATATATTATTTAATTAAAGAAATTATGTCCACAGCTATCAAAATTAGGTTCACTTAGTATGTTAATTTTTAAGAAATATTTTATGTTCCTTAACAACATATTACATAAATTTTAAGATATTTCCTTAAATTTTGCTCTAGTACTTGTTAAATGTTAAATTCACAAATAATTTTTTGCATTTTCAGTTCATAACCTTGTAAAATGTTGTTTAATTTGTATTTGTTTTGATACACATTTTACATAAATAAAGTAATGGTAAATTTTATATACTGTCATATTACCTGGTGTAAAGAATAAAACGATTGATTTTTGATATTTAAATTATACTTTTTAATATATTTTTCTAAATAGAATATTTATCAGTCAGTAATCAGTTTTTCTGTGTTAATACTGAAAATAGCTGACAAGTAAGTGAAGTATATGCGAGTTTGCAAGTGTCATTTCCAGGGCTTTTTTCTCCTTTTTATTTTGTGGAAAGTAAAGGTTATTTTTATGAAAAATAACATTTTATAACAAAAGTTGAAATCCAGTTATTCAAATTTGAACTAAGCATTTATTAACAAAAACTTTTTAAAATCCTTTTGCTGCAGCTTTCCTCTCTGGTGAACTTGTTTGTTTAAAAAATACACATTTTAAAACATCACAAAAAGTAAATTGTGAGTTTTTATGGAATATAATTTTATGAAAGCTCCTATTTTATTAAAAGGAATTTTGTGAAGAGCCCTGTTTTATTAAATAGAATTTTGTGAAGAGCCTCCAAATTTTGCCTGGATCAACCCTTGATTTGTAAACATTGGTAAATTCATTCGTGCTTTGGTAAAAGAAGACAAAATGCCTGAATAGTTTTTGGATTTATTTATTGCTATCTAAAATCGTTTCTTGCAAATGACTAATGTATTAACGATGAAATTTTGTGTCTTATGTAGCATAATCTTATCTGATTGGGAAAATTTCAGCCCAATCCAACTAGTAGAAGCCAAGATATCAAATCAGAATGTATAGTTTTAAATTTGTTCTATAATTTCAAAAATTATAATGTATAAAAACACTTTATATGTGCAATGGGTACTTTTCCATTAGCCGGGCGCCAGTTAAAGGGAAAAACTGGGAAATTTCATTAGTGGCCAGTGATAGCATTTTTATAAGTGGCCACTTTCTTTATATTAGTGGGCACATTTTTATTCAAAAGTTCTAAACACTAAACTTTTATTAAAATTTCAATTAGTGTTAATCTAAAATTAAATAGCCCAAATAAAAAATGTGTTACAAACATATTTCAACCAGCAAAAGTAGAATCCTTGATGAAATGCAAAAAATGTTTACTCTTTCCTTGTAAGAAAGTGGCCCTGTAGCTGGTGGCTAGTGCTAATTTTGTCCCTTAACACCACTGATATCTATACACATGTATTTATATGTATATACACATGTGTATATATATGTGTGTATATGTATATATATCACTGGCGCTCCGCTAATGGAAAAATACTGTGTAATATGTTATCTTAGCAAAAATATTGCATATGAAAATTTTGGTAAAGGGGGGCCCCAAAATTGAAGTCTGCCCCGGGCCCCAAAGGAGCTTAGTCGGGCCCTGGTTACTGAGCGGGGAAAAATATATTTTTGATAAGAAACAGCCTTAAAGAGCCTTTTTGAAGAAACAACTCATGTTAAATGCTCATCCTTTTCACAGAGAGGGATTGCTGAATTTTCCATGGGGGGGGGGGGGGTGATAGTGAAGATTTTATACTTCTAAATCATATTTAAGCACATAATTCCAAATTTCCCGGGGGTGGGGGCATTTCGATATTCCAAGAAGGATGTCGCTCTCGGGCCACCCCTTTTTGAATTGGATCACTGAACTAGGGTGCTTGCACTATGGTACAGCTCTCTCTCGTGGTAACTTAGCCCAGTCATTCGTAACCGATGAGTCTCGGCACATTGGTGTGCCCAAAAGGGTCTCTCATCTTCAGATAGCTTTAATTCTTCCAGAGAAAAATTATGCTTCCTGGAGGCCTAATTTAATAGGTTACAATAGAAGAAGCATTAGAAATGATAATTAGAAAATGATTTAAGAGTATGCTTATCCGATTTTTTTTCTTATAACGAAAATATTTTAATTACAAAAAAATAGTCAAGCGCGGATATTTCTTTAACTCTCCGTCGGGCGCACCTCTGTGACTCCTGGATTCGGGCGCAGTGCGCCTGACAGACGCTTGTTAGAGAATCGTCATTAGCACCTAATTGACTCGATTTTAACGCTCTTAAAGTGATCAGTGACTTTTATTAGGACGTACAAAGAGATAATATTCGAAATCTGATTTTTTAAAAAACCCTCATTTATTTAACCTTAAAGCAAGTAAAACACAAAATACTGAAATTTAATTCAGGCTTGTCGGGTCAGCTGCGTGAAACCGATAGTTGGATGTTAATGCATATTAAAGATATATATATTATCCTATATATTATTTCTGTTGTCAACATCCTTTTTTCTAAGCAAATACAAAACACAGAACGATAAATGAGACACCATATGAATGGATTTTGAAGTCTTCTGACATATCACACTTACATTTCCTTAGAAACATGCTTTTTGATTAAAAATTGCAGTTCATTAAAAATTAAATCGGCATTGTTTTCACAAATGAAATGAAAGATTTTGCTCAAATAAGTGTTGCCACAAAAATAAAATACTGCATTATGGGATACTCAACAACGATTATAAAAAATAAATAAATAGCACAACCGTGTCATACGTGATAAGAGTACATTATTTAAGTAATACATAATGCGTAGAATACGTAATAAGTACGACTAAGGATCCTGCAATCCGGCGGACGGGTTTATTTTATATTTATGATTAAAAAGGAAAATCGAAATATTTAGAAGAAAAAAAGCACCATCGATCGATCGAAGCAAAATTGCAGTTAATTAAAATTTAAATCAGCATTGTTTTCTTAAATTAAATGAAAGGTTTTTCTCAGTTTTTGTCGAAGCAAGTGACGTCATCTTCAAATGCAGTTAAAATACGACTGTTAATTTTGTTTCTCGCGCGTGCCTTTTGCTATCTTGGGTTAGTTTACACTGTAACTTGGATGGAATAAATGAGATGATATTCTGGCTTGACTAATGTTGTTTGCAGATATTTTTATCCGTAATTTTTATTTAAAAGTTCAAACCTGCATCTAAAAAATATTGCATATTGCTAAAATTTAGACTGCAGTGCGAAATCCTTGCACGGGTCCACTGGTATATATATATATATATATATATATATATATATATATATATATATATATAATATAATAAATTATTTTGCTTTGCTTTTTTGACTCTGGTGGAACATTTTGTTAATTAAATGAAATTAAATGAATAAAAAAAGGCATGTATTCATTTAATGTTATTTTTCCTCAAGAAAATTTTAGTATGCCATATTAAGCTTAACCATGAAATTAAGTGTGCCGTGGAGTAAGAAAGGTTGAGAAACATTGACTTAACCAATGACCCTGAAAGAGTTCGGGATGCTACGGGGAAAGAAAATTACTAACAGACACAAGTTGTTCAAGGAATGCATTATTTAATTAAAAACTAGATTCTGATAGCAGCTAGTAGTGATTACCTCAACTAAGGAATAAATGAATCTAAATTTGCGTTGCTGATCGGCCAAGTTGTCGTGAGAAGACTGTAGTTGATCAATGAACGATATTTTCGGTTTACATACTTCATCTCGATCGCCCTCTCACCGAAAAATTTATGTTCAACCAATGGTTTTCTTAGATTTTTTCCTTTTACACCTTCTCTCTCTTTTTTTAATGCTGATTGAAACTGTTCTCATATACAGCATATTAGCATACGACGTGCTTTAACTCGTGATTTTGCTCTAAGTGTAAAAAGTAAAGCTTTGCTTACTGGTTAATCACAGATTGTTTGTAATGGATCATACGGGTCAAGTACTGTAACTAATGTGAAGCAAATAGTTAACTTTATTAAGTAGCATGCAATGTTAACTGATCTTACTATTGGGGTCAGTCAATTACTGGCGAAATCACCTTATTAAAACTATTTCTTATGCAATGAAGACCGGCATCTGTTTCTTTTTAAGATAATGTTACCAGATTGATATGAATTTGTGTATAACTGAAATAGAACAAGAAATAAGTGTCAGGTACAACAAAGGAGCTTTTTTACAGATATAAATTAAGTCAAGAGTTGAGAAAATAATTGCACTTTTTTTTTTCTTTAAATCATGTGCAATACCAAGACAAAGCGTACAATTCAATATGAAAAGCATATCTGAATTTTTATTAGAAAGCTAGTATTTTTATTTCAGCCTTTTGTAGCATTCGCTTTCAGTTCCTTTCGGAGGTTTGTTTCCCACGAATCATGAATCATTTATGGGTGATTATTGTAGGTTGTATTCTTTGTCTTTTGAGTGGGATATCCAATATAGTGTTTTCGGAGTTTTCTTCGCATATTACCATTGTTAACCCATTCGCTGCCAACCACGAGTATACTCGTGGTTTTTCAATCTAAAATTACGAATTCACACCGGAAATTTCGAACAAAGAATTTTTATTTTATACAATCACGAAATGTCTGTAATTAAATAAAGTAAATATTGCTAATAGTATTTTCTGGTATTAATTCGAACTTTCTAAATAAAATAAAATTCCGGTAATTTTAACCCGGCAGTGAACGTATTAAAGTAACTTTCCTTAAATGAAACTTTCTTATGTTCAATCTCGGGACAGAAAGAAAAGAAAAAGATACTTTTAACAAATTTTACCACGAATAACAATATAGAAATAATGTAGGTGCCAATTAAGAATGTCTTCTTTTAATTGTCACTTTATAACGTTTAACTCAAGGGTGTTTTAGTAACGTTTTACTGACCATATTAAAATGAACTTTATTATTATTTATTTTCCTTCAGTATTTATCCCCAAACTTGATGCAATAAATTCTACATCTTTCAATTATCCTAAAGAAAAATTTTCACGATGTTCTTGCGATTAGTTTCAGTATTATTAGGAAACTATTTTATAAATGTCGATTACGGAGTTTTCCTCCAAATTGGATTCCCATACTTATATCAAATATTTTATACGTAGTTTTAAATTCTTCAATGAATTACTTTTGTTGGAAGTGCAGTAGAATTTTTATTCAAGGTTTTCTATACACGAAAATGAAACCCTGAGTTTTACAATTTCGCCATAGGTTGCGAGAAAAAGGGTTTAAACATGTTGTTTCTAAAAAAGCATTTAATTAAAAGGAAAAAAAAAATCAGTAAAAATAATTCACATAAATTATATAATCATGGGATGTTTGTTTCAAAGTTAACAGTTAAAATAAGAAAGATAAATCATTGGCGCCAGCAGAAAGAAATATAGGGAGGGGCAAGATGTTGGAATAGATATGCGATGTGCCTATAGTCCATAGCCTAGTCAAATTTATTTAAAATGGAGAATATAAACATGAAAAAAAGCAAGATTAAGACTTTAGAACTACTCGTTCAAGACAATTTTAAACGCATCAATATATATATATATATATATATATATATATATATATATGGAACATTCAAAAATAAATTTCTACCTGTATTTTTCAAAATGGAGAATCGAAACTGCCCTTATTTTACTCGTTAGGGGCGCTCTTCCCCACCCCCTCCCAAATCCCCCCATTTAAAATAAATTTGAAACACATAAACCTAAAAAATAAAAAAAACAATTAAGAATTGTCTTCCACTAGAGTTTATTTCGACAGGGCTCGCTTGATGAAAATTTCTTAGTTCTTCTTTTTATTAGAGTTTAATTATTTTATGTCAATTGCGAAGAATAAAATTTACTATTTTTTCAAAATCATCAGAAAAAAAAAAAAAAAAAAAAGTAAATTAAATTTCAAAATTCAGGGAGTGGTAATGGCTTTCTTCTGATCTCTTGCCTATGAGAGTAACTAAAATAAGAAAAAAACAGAATTAAGAATTGTCTTCCACTATAGTTTATTTCGGCAGGGGCTCTCTTAATGAAAACTTCTTAGTTCTTTTTATTTGTGTTTAATTATTTTATGTCAGTTGGTCAGTTGCGAAGAATAAAGTTTGCTATTTTTTTTTTTTTCAAAATCATCAGAGATAAAAATTTATAAGCAAAAATATAAATTTATTTGGACACTACACTGTTGATTAGTTATTTTAAAAACACAAATTGCACAAGTTGTGCCTGTTAGTTGTTAAAATCAGTGTGAAAATTTTTACACTGATTTGAGCAACTAACAAGCACAACTTGTGCAATTTGTGTTTTTAAAATAGATAAAAATTTAGTTAGTTAAATTTCAAAATTCAGTGAGTGGGTAATGGCTTTTTTATAATCTTTTGCCTATGAGAGTAACTAAAATGAAAGAAATTGATGTCGGAAGGAAGGGGGTTGACAATGAGAATTCTTATGTTGCTAATGAATTTTTAAAGTATAAAGTAATTTGTTCAGTTTTAATATGTAGATGATCCCTTATGACAAAACAAACCACTTTTTTTTCATTCGATTTTTTATGCTGCATTCACCCCAAATACAAATTAGCATTACTCTATCTTCCAAAATGTGCGATATAGAAGTTAGTGTGTTCAGGAACTATGTCAATATTGAAAACCTCATTTTTAAACTTGTGTGTTATTGTGGCTAAAGGTGTTAAAAGAATAACGTAACAATTATTTGTTAACGAGATTAACAATACTCACCAGAAAATCCATAAATATTTATTTTATTTGCTATATTTAGCGTGCATGACATTCCAGAAAAGAGATTTTCAACTTTAATCTGAAGTATGACCCCTTAAAGTTGCCGATAAAAATATTTTATTATTTCTTAAATATCGCTAACTGCGCTTCTGTTTGTTCTATTTATTTTAGTAGTTTTAAAATGGATACTAGAAGCTGAAATTCAGACCGGAATACAAACGACCTTCGTAATGTCTTTGACAAAGGCCTTCAGCCTCTTTTTATTTTTCTGTGTCTGAATATACCTGTATCGCTTCAAAACGTGACACCGGATTCAGGGCGATCAGAAATATTTCAGGGACATGGGATCCAACAACAACTGGATCGTATAACGACAGATATCAAAACTTTGGAGAAGATTTCGGAATTCGAGGGAGGAAAAACTTAATCAAACCTCTTGCCTAAAATACGTATCGAAGCGCCACAAAACACGGTCAAAAATTAATTTTTACAATTAATTTTATGCTTTTAATCATTAACTCTTAACTTCAATCTTTAACTCATCGGAGAATGCTGGTTTTATTAAATTTTCACTATTTCACTTGCAATTTTCAGTTTAACTATAGATAATGGTGAAATTTTGTTTCATTTGAAGCCCCAGTACTATTGCTCGAGACTTTTGAATAGGTGAATTTTAATTATAATAGTACTGTACAAAAAGTTTAGAAAACTCACTTTTGGTACTTTCTTATTAGCCGCATGCCAGTAGTCGATCGCGGAACATTTCACTATTTCAGGGATGATATTTCTCCGTTTTTTTGTATACCAGTATAATCTTAGAGAAGATGTTGTTCTCTTAAATCGCAAAATGTTCTGATAAAATGAAATAACATATTCTCCTAGATTATACTGGTATACAAAAAAGCGGAATAATCTCAAGCAACCTTTGTGATTCTAATTATTTCCGTTTTTACGCTGAAAAAAAAATTAAATAAATGAAATGTTGATTTTACGGTATAATACTAGCAGCTGGGATGCTAGTATTATACCGTAAAATCACTTTTTTGCAGTGTAAGCGCGTAGTTTGATTACATATATTTTAAATTAGTGTTTTACTATTATTTATAATGCATTTTTGAATGAAATTTAGCGATGGGATATAACACGAAAAAAAAAATGTTGAATGATTTACATTATTTTGAGTAAAGTTGCGATTGTTTTCGGGTTAATTGAATTGTAAGCAGATTTTAAAATATTCGTACTTGAAAGTTATTTTAAAAACATTAAAAAAATCGGTAAATTGGGATAGTTTAAAAAAAAAATTGCATTTGAAAGTATTCTCCCCCCCCCCCCTCCCCCTATTCGACGGTGTAAAAATTTGTGCGATGTTTAGAAAAACTCACGGATAAGTTTTTGCTTTATAATATAGATTATAAAGTTTTGTAAATGAAATGATGAATCTACGAAAAACTGGCTAAAACGGGCTAATCTGTTTTTTTCTGTTTATTTAGTAAATGCAAACTTTCTAATATAACTTACGAAACTGTGGGAAAGTGCATCTATAACTTTGCATTGGTGGGTAAAAATATTATATAAGCTTTGAACAGTTGAAGTACAATAAGGAGAAATATAGAGAAAAGAAAGATAAAATTGAATTTCTTAATTAAAAAAATTATATATATAATATAGATTATAAAGTATGCCTCATATATTTATCATGTAAAATAAAAATATTTTTCTCAAGAACTTCTCGATAGTTTGAACGAGAAAGATTCTAGAAAAGAAAGTTTTAGTCGAGCATATGCATTGGAACAATACGTGGATAGGAAATAGAGGTGATTAAGTAAGCCTTCGAGGGGGGGGGGATTAAAAATCGTTGCCATATTACTCAGCAAAAAAGAAAAAAACAAGAGGCTGTTGCACACATGCTTGCTTACTCCTAGAGTATGTTTGAGAATACCAATGAACATAATAGAGGGGAAAAAAAAGAATGGGCGTTGGCGGCCACGTTTGTTTTAAGGCAACAGGGTTTGGTGCACGTGAGTTATCGAAACGTGACTTCACAAAAAATTACATGCAGATATTGTTTTCCCTTCTCCGGGTTCGAACAGTATAATTTACCACTCTGGTCGTGCCTGATTAGTTTGAAATAATATGATCAGTGTCTGTTAACGGATCGCTAATTTCTCAAGTTTTGCAAGGATTTCAGCAGAAACATGGATCGTGGTGGAAAAGTTTTGTTTGGGATTTTTATTCGATTTTGGGAAGATTTGTGCACGAAAATTTTGCCAAAGGAAAGACGTGTTTAGGCGGGAATTTAACATGTTGTGATCATCTTTGAATAAAATATCCATAAAATGTATCAGAAATTCTGTTGGAATAAAAGCAGGCTGATATAATCCAGTCTGACGATCCAACTCTGTCACATTCAAATCTAATTCGATCATCGTTAGACTGTAAGTTGGGTTGAAAGATATGTAAGTAGTTTGCAGAAAGATAGATGGATAATTGTCGAATTTCTTCCATATTAGGATATTTGACATGTCACGTATTATACGAACAACTTATAAAATTTTAGCGTATTTGAAAATACCACCTTGTGTCGCAATTTTATCGATTAGCGAAAATCTTTAGAGTAAAGGTACCAGTGGTCATCGGTGTTTGACAGTTATAAAATTCAAAATAAATATTAAGATTTTAGAACATTTTCAAGTTTTGATAGTGACTTCTAATTATTCAACAGGAGAATGAAGGGTTTCCTTGATTAGTTTGGTGAAAATTAAGTAATAAAGATAAATCAGCATTTTTTGTTAGTCAATTGACAGCCTTTTCTACAACGTATTGAAGCTAAGCAAAATTAGTTGAATTTTTTTTCTGTCGTCAAATTAACCGTAAATTTAAAAGTAAAATTAACAGTAATTCATTTACAATTTGTCATTGAGGATTCCATCAGATATTATCCAGAGCATTTCTCCTATGTGAGGATAGGAGGACTCACACCATATAGGAAAAAAATTATTGTTCCTATCAGTATCCCTAATCAGTAATCTTTAGGATAAATTACTTTAACATATGCAATAGAAATATATCGTGAAGAATTTCAAAATAGTGGTTGCAACAATATTTCTCCTATACGCTGCGAGGCCTGGGTATAGGAAGATCGAAACGGGATTGATGACCTCTATAACATTTTCTGATAATGTCTGACAAATATATTTCCATCCTTGGTTGCCGAAAAAGAGTTATTCTTGTTAAAATAAAAGGTAAAAACTTGTAAAAATTGTTTCATAGTTGCCAACTAGTTTTCAGATATTATTTTTTTTTATCTTAACTTATTTCTTCATTAATTATCTGATTCTGTTTTATAATGTGTAAACTACTAACACTTTCACTTTTTGACAGTATCAACTAGTAATAAAAAAAAAATACTTTTTGAAAAATCTATTTTTTTTTCCAACTCTGAATCAATATTTTCGGGATTTTCTGTAACGACCTGTTAAAGAAGATTCTGGTTGATAAGATAAAAGTAAATAGGAGCTTTAACTTCAAACAATCGGAAAACGTTAGAAAAAAGTGTGGGTGATCAACCTGTCGAATATTGGTGCCTTTTTATACTATGTAGAAAATCTAGAAACTTTATATCAACTTCTAATAATGTCCCATCATCTAAAGTTCTGCATGAGCAGAAATTTGATCTATATTCAATCTCCTGTTTTGTTACATCCAATCATCAATATTCCGTAGGTTGGGATGAAGGATATAGAAATAAACTGAGGAAGGATGGATGAGTAGCTTTCATATTTTCTCTACAGTACACTGAAAAAAAATAACAGTAATATAAGCAGTAATACACTGCCGCGCATTGCAGTGTACAGTAGGATAGATGTCATGCACTATATGAGCAACTGTAAAATTTCATCCCATTTGAAAATAACAATGTGGAGTGGAAATTTCTCCAATAAGGGAAAAAATTAGGTAGAAAATCTAACAGCTACAATCATATTAGTATAATGTCCCATCAAGAAAACCTCTAAAATTCTGCATCAGTAAGAAACCTAATCCAATCTCATTCACAGAATATCTTGCATTAAAGTCGAATTCTATCACAGACTGCAGGTTGGATGAAGGATGTAGAAATAGCCTGAAGAAGCGTGGATGGATAATTAATTGTCTTTTAGTATGCCCTCACATTCTGATAGTTGACATGCCATATAATTAATTATAGGAGCAAATAATAAAGTTCACCGCATTTCGTCTCATCAACACCGTTGAATATTACTGGAAGAATAAAAAGCTTTAATATATTTCTACAAGCTGAAGCTAAACATTCGTTCATAACTATAGCATTAATGAAGATATTTTAATAAAATGTTAAGTAGATTTACTTTTGCGTGAAATGTAACGACATCAAGAAATAGAATGGTTTCGAATAAAACTAAGCTAGATATAGTACAATTATGACAGTACGGAGTCATTGAAATACTTTACATTTCCAGAGTTTCTCGTGGTTTTTTTCAAATTTCAAACAAAGCAAGGTATGCTTAAATCTTTTGAAATCATCATTCCAACATCTTCATTTTTGTTAAACCGATGAGGCGAAAATCTGTGTTCGACTTGGACAATCTGTATTTTTGACTGAATAAGTGGTATGCGATACCAGGTTTATGGCAAACATTGTTTTATCTTGCTGTGTACAGCCGTCTCCCTTTCCGATTACAAAGATTTTGCGATACTCTATATCATACAAAAATTATCACGAAGTTAATTTGTTTTCAAACATCCCATACATAAATAGTGTTTACTCGTGCATAATATGAATGCGTGTATATAATGCGCATTCTATTTTTAATAAGGAGAAACAACAACAAAAAAGTTTAGACACGCATATAGTAAATTAATGACAGATAATCTCGGAATTTCAAAATAAAAATTCTGTAGAAAATATGACTCTGAAAAAATATTTCCCTAACCTAAATTTTCGTTTGTACAAACGTATACTACGCTGTCATTTAAAATCCTTCTATATTAAAAAAAAGTAATCTGGAACTGAGCCAAAAACGATTTAGACCAATCAAATTCTGCGTAGATATTCCGGGTTAGTCTGATCGCTTTTTTACTAGGGACTTTTTTTGAGGAGCTATTACTTTTTTTTCTAGCCATCCTACGGATTCGAAAATCATACCACCAGACGCGAAATATAACAAGCTTTCAGAAATTCAAAAAATTATCACGGTCGGACAATAAAAACTCAAAAAATCCTTAAAAATCGAGTAAAAAATCTTTTATTGAAAAAGTCATTTTTTTTATATATTGTTGCCAATTTCTAAATAAGCGCAAAGGATTATGTTTTATCTCAAATAAAAAATGTATTTGCGCGAGACTATTAAAAAAATAATGAAAGTTTAAAATAATAATTAAATGATTACGTGTTGAAAGCATTGAAAAAATAGTGTTGAAAAAATTGTGTTTACACATGAATATTAAAAATAAAAAAGATGAATTAAATGAAAAAGCATTATAACCTGATTACAGAAGATAGTCGCCGTTGGTGATATCATCATCTTTTCAAAACAGGATACATTCCAAGGTTTAAGAGGCTGTGAAATCAGAACGGGGGTTGGTGAGCGTAGCGAGCAGGGGGCAGAGCCCCCTAGTTCATTAAAATATAAAAGTTTCTTCAATGTATACTTTCTTTCATTGGAAATCTCGTTGAAACATCGCTAATAAAATACCCACAATATACACTGCTTGACAATTGCGAAGGAACAGAGACATTTTTTGAAATAAATAATCACAGGCAATGATTGAAGAAATGAAACTAAGAACATATATAATAGAGGTAGAGTGTTATATTTATCATGCAAAATGGTACAAACCTCACCACATGGGAAAGCGGGATAACAAAAAAATAAAGAAATGTCTCCTTTGAAAAATTTCGGACTCGCAAAAAAAAAAAAAAAATGTCTTCTCATATGAAAGGTTGAGAGATATCAGTCTCTCAGTAAGAAATATGGCCTCCTCGGACACTAGTGCACATTTTCATCTGTTATTCATGCTGTCTATTAAACTATTGAAGAGTCCTTGGGGCATATTCTTCCACTCCTCTCTCAAGGCGTTTTTCAGCTCTTGCACTGCTCTGGAAAGAGTGACTTCTTTGAGAAACACGTCTGCCAAGAGCATCCCAGGCATGCTCTATAGAATTTAAGTCTGGAGAATAAGCAGGCCATACCATACGTTTAATATTTTCACTTTCTAGTGTGTCCGATACTTCAGCGGTCCTGTGTGGATGCACATTGTTGTCCATAAACAGAAAGTCTGGACCTACCGTACACCTAAAAAGAAGAACCTGATCCAGAATAATATCTCTGCAATACCATTGTGATGTTACGGTACCTTGCTCAAAGATGTGAAGCGGTCTTCTGCCATTGTGCATAATGCCTGCCCACACCATCACGCCTTGGCCATATCGATCACGTTCATAAACATTCTGTGGTGCGTAATGTGTTCCTCTCTATCTCCACACTAACTGATGGCCGGAATCACTTGTCACAGTGAAGCGGGATTCATCGGAGAACATCACCCGGGACCACTGTTGCTGACCCCAACCAATATGTTCCTTACACCAACGCAATCTTTCTCGACCAGCGTGGTTTAAGTGGGATGCATTGAACAGCCTTCCGTACATACAATCCAATCTGATTTAATCACCGAAAAATGGTTCTGGCAAGGTATACATGTACCGGTAGCGGTTGAAAGGTCTGCAGCTATTTGACTAGGAGTGAGATTTCTGTTCCTTTTTGCCGTACATAGGATACATATGCATCCTCTTGAGGTGTGGTGTTCTTTCTACGATCACCAGCATGCTTTCGCATAGCATTTCAACTTCCAGCGGCCTGTTTTAATCACGATATGACACTTTTTGACACTCTCATTGCTGTGGCCACAGTAGTGACACTTTGACATGCTTCAAGATGCCCAACTGCTCGTCCACGATCGTAAGCACTCAAATGATGTGTTGCAGACATTTTGTACTTAATTAATACCGTACCACACGGAATTTCGCAGAAATTAGTTCAACAACCTAAGGCATTACTTTTTTTTAAACTCCTAACTGCATAAATTTTCGAATGAATAATGAGCTACCGTGCACTACCTTTCAGGCAGATAACAAGTCCTGCCTTAGTACACCATCTACAATTAATTTTACTATAATTGGTTGGCTGTTGGGAATGCTACGTGGAAAAAACGAGTTGTTCCTTAGCAATTGTCAAGCAGTGTACATACTGCACGTTATTGTTTGTTAAGCCAATAAGGTACAATAGTTACCATAAAATAATACAGCTATATACGTAAAATAATAGAGCACAAAATCTATCATAACAAACGTCATAAAATTAAAGTTCCGCGATGTACTTTTTCCATCGAAGCTTCGTTACAAAAAGAGTTGGTGGGGTACTAATGTACTAAATACACCCCAATATACTACCTGCTACACGTTCTTTTATGTTAAGCCTATAAGGCACAGTAGTTGTTTCCAAAATTCGTTTTAAAAGTATAGAAAAATCAAAATTTATATGAAACAGGATTGTCTTTTACTGCATCAAAATTGTTTAAATCAAATTTTATAGAATTGAAAAGGAAGAATTACGGTATTTGCCGAGAATACACAAACTACGGCATGTAAAAATGCAGTTATTCCATTTATTTTACTTACCACTTCTATATTTGTACTATTTTATCTCTAAATCTACATGTTGTATGCAGTGACCTAGTGAAAATATGTGTCGTTCGTTTCATATAGCTTTTGGTAATATACCGTGTAAACTGTGTTGTAGGTCTAAATTTGATAGAGAAAATGCGCATCACATACGGCAAATAAAAAAACATGTGCATTGCTGTAGAATGAAAAATCAGTATTCTCCAAACAATTCAGAATAAATAATTAAACACGTCACTTAAAAACAGAGAAAACAGGAAGTACTTGTTCAAGATATCAAATCGCGAAAAATTAGTTAAATTAGCGGCTGATATGCAGAGTAGGTTTATCACTTCTGATATTGAATGAAACTGTATTGTATTCAAATCACTCTATCGTATTTCCGTGCAGATTTCTTGCTGTATTTCAACGTTAAGACGTTTGAGAGTAGTTTCAAAATGTATCATGTATTGTACTTGGTTAAGTTATCTAAACATTATAATTCTTTCTTTATTAAAAATAAACTAGTTTCTGTTAATAAGTACCTATATGACATTGTTATCTGGCAGACGACTTAAAAAAAAATCACTTTCTTAAAATTTAAAAATTAGATAATATAGAGGATACACTGCAAAGCACCCCAGTCTGGGATGTTAGTATTATACTGTAAAATCAACAATCTTTTTTGGCAGTGTAGAAACAGAGGGTGTTTATGAGATGTTATCGTTTCTGTGTTTTTATTATCTGTCAATCGTCTTTAAAATTAATAGAAAGCAAAGAAGACTACTCGATTTTAAAGGAACATTTTTCAAAATAAACAAACTTTTTTAAACGGTTCTCAAAAAATATTTCCCCCTACCCAACAACGCATTACTTTCTGACACATTTAAGTATAAACAATGACATTCAAAAGCATGATAATTGAAGTGATTTATAGTTGAACATAGTTAGTTTCATTTTCCAATAAATGAACTGCACCTTGAATTATAAGCGATTGTTGTCGCGTGACGGCAGTTCTTTTCTTTTCCCTCGCCTGCTGCTTCCGAAAATTCGATTCAAAACGTCAACTTTGACAGCATTTTCTACCTTTATCGAAAATGAGAAAAACTGTTCGTTATAGATATTTTCTGAATAAGAGTACTTGTTATTTTGATACGTTTGTGAACAAAAAGTAATTCCTATACGTGTCAGAAAGAAGCCAGTTTCGATTTGAGAATAACTTTAAACATATTTTCTCTGAACGTATTAAATTGCGTTAGAAAGTGTTAAAAATAAAATTTAATTAAAAAATTAAATGTAAATCAGGCAGCTGGGGTGCCAGTATTATACTATAAAATCAACATTTTTTTTTTTTTCAGTTAACTTTTATTTAAAAAACCATGTTCTCTTCAGTTTTGTCGTGTAACCGGAGTATCATGGGTTGAATCTGATGATTATCTATAATGTGCATGCATAAAGCTTAAAATTTCTTAATTATAGTCAATTAATGTATAAGTGATTACGACGGTAATATTAAGAAAGATGTCCTCTGAATGGCATTTTAAACTGTTTGTTGTAAACTTGGCATAAACACCGTCTACTTGAAACTTGGACCCAACCCATCTAGGTCAATCAATAGTGAACTAATATATAATAATATGAAAATATCCTTTGAAATAGTATTTTTTTAAATTAAATTAATAAATTACTGCCCGAAATTGATGCTGTATTGATGTATGGTGTTTAAATATGTAATTTTTTTTAAATAATCAATGTACTTCTTAACAATAGAACGGCCATAGGGATCAAATTGACCGCAATAATACACTAAGAAGCAGTAATGCATTACCACGCATGCGCGGCAGTGTATTACTCCTTATTTTACTGTTTATTACTGTTAATTTTACGGTACAATACTGGCAGCTGGGATGACAGTATTATACTGTAAAATCAACACTTTTGCAGTGTATAAATTCTATAGATCTTATACAGGGCTACACAAAAGATATCTAGTACATTTCCGTTTATTGACTAAATTTGCTGTAGGGGAATTTTCAACTGTGCTATGCGTTTCCTAACTGTAGTAAAGTTTAGAATACTATATATGCAAATCTATAGAAACCTATACACGGCTGCCCAAAAAAGTTCGGTACTTTTCCGATTATTGATGGTATTTGCTGGTATTGAATTTTCAACTGTGTTATACGTTTTCCAAATTGTTTACTTGGACAGGGCTAGGTGAGCTTAAGCCGAAAGGTAGGCTTCCCCGCTCGGTTTAATCTTGTTTACTTAGACATCTTTCACCGCATTGTACTGCGAAGTTTTGTTAAAGTAATCTGAATGTGTTGGGAAGTTTTTCATAATCTATTCCTGACGCATGATTTTTCTTTCTTGTTTTAAATTATTCTTCAATATCCTAATTTTATCTATTTTACAAGTGATATGTCCAGATATTTTTTTTTCTTTCTTTTAAAGTACTATGCCAGTTTTACTTAAGTTTAGTTGCTCGGTAGTAAAGTTGATATTGTCCTCATTAACGGAAACTCATTCTTCGACTCTTCACTTTGTTCTAAAACAAGTTGGAAATCATATGTCAAACGAGAGAAATGAGGTGCGTTCGTACTTTAACTAGTTTCAGTGAAATGAATTATATCGTCTGTTATTATGTTATGATTAATTTCCGTAATAAAATAAGCACATTTTAAGTTGGCAGCATTTTATGTTTTGTTGACATTTACTGAAAATTCCAATGGGAAACATAAGCCTAGCTTTGAAAATTTCAGAACTTGAAATCCATATTTAGACTTTTTCCATTTAACATCTATTTCTCCGGAAACGTCTATCCATAAAACTGTCGGTAGATTATACGATTGCTATAATTAAACAATTTTAGTATACAAATTCTGTTTTCAAATCCAGTAATACGGAAATATGTCACTATCAATAGGACGTAATCACCATGGCAACCTAGAATCATTACCTATCATGGGATATCATTGAATATAAGACTTAACAGAATGAAGAATGTTTCTATAACTTGGTCATAGGGGTTATAAAATGTCACATACGTCATATATGACTATAACGTCACACATGTCAGATAACTTGGCGATACATCTCGGTCGCTTGACGATTAATCCTCGAAAGCTGCTGTAACAAGGAAGTACTGGTTTAAAAAAAAAAAAAATCAAATTACTTAATAAATATTTTTAGTAATATCTTTATAAGTTTTGAATCGATTTTCATAAAATTTTAAGACTCGACCAAATTCTGCAGCGATTATATATATTAATTTTCACACCATTCGGTTGGGTAGTTTTTGCGCTGTTATATGCGGACAAACAGGAAGACGACTATAGGTGCTACGTATTTATATAATTACGAACTCCGCTAAAAGCCGACTTCTTAACGTGGAAAAATAAAGAAATTAACATTTCCAATTAATTTATTTCTCCATTCCAATAATTTAGTTCCTTTTGCAAGTAGTATAGCCAGATATTATATATGGTATTGCCAAAATTTTCTTTCTTTTTATTGCTGTTAAAGAAATATGACTCTTAAAGGTGGAGTGGTGCAAGTCTCATTTTCACTATGCTCATACTCAAAAACAAACATATCTGGACGTGCTGCAGAGTTGGAGAAATCTTTAATTGCAATTATCTGCAATATAATTACAATTTAAATGTATGTAATTAATTATAGTTACAATTAAATGACGTAAATTCTTGCAGCGCTGTTGCTGGACCCCTCCCCCCTCCCCCGTCTCATTATTTGACGAAATTTCTCTTTTTGAATGTGTATAACTATAATCAATTACTTACAATTAAATTGGAATTTCATTGCAAATAATTGCAATTAAAAATTTGCACAACTCGGCGCTGCAATGATGTTCTATAGATCAAAGATCTTCGGGCGCTATTTATAGACAATTTTGTGGAACTATCACTTATACCGATATTCCTATTGCTAAAAAAATTTCTATAATAGATATATCTACATACTAGAGATAAGACAGGCTCAGCCCGAGTTCGGGACCGACGCGGGTTCGGGCTCTATTTTTATACCAGTTTTCGAGCTCAGGCTGAAAGTGAAAATTTTATTCATTCACAAATTGATAAACTGGAAATAAAAATTGGCTTTTTGCAAAATAAGAATGTAGTATTAGTTTTTTAAAGTGTTTTATAATCCTTTAAAAAATCTTGTTTGAAAGGAAATTGAATTGTTATTGTTGGGATATAAAGAGAAATAATTTATCTGATTCTGAAGCCTTTTATGTTAGTAACATAAAGAAGCGTGGGATCTCCCTTGTCTAACGTCTAGCCTCGCTTTCTGTTTGAAGTCATTTCCCAGAACTACTGGAAAACAGAACTCATGTATTTCTGTCATAGTTGTACAACGGTTTTATAAAATAATAAGAATTAGGATTTTTGCAGATTTCTGCAGTGGTTGGGTATAAATAACAAATTTGCTGTTTTAAACAGATTTTCAGGAAAATCACGAAACGTCATTGTGAGGGAGTATTTAGGATTAATACTTATTTATATGTAAGAAGAGGTTTTTAAATGTGAAAATTAGTCTTGAAACAATTTAAAAATATTATTAATAATTTTTTTTTTTTTTTTACTAAGAAATTAACTTATAAACTTTGTCCTTAGCCAAAATAGTCTCCCTCCGTGGATACTGAAAAATAAAAGTGCCATAGATGACCAAATTATCATTAGGTAGTTTGGGAGAAAGAAAGCCTTTTACTTACTCATCAAACGTAGTATAGGGTAAGTCGTAATAGTTTTGAAAATCGGAATTTTTTTTTTTTTTGACGGATTTACACGTTTCAGACACTGGAGAATTCGAAAAACATATTTTTAGAGAAAAAAAAATTGTCGTCCGCCTGTCTGTGTGTCTGTAAACGCTCTATCTCCCGTACAAATTGAGATAGACTTGAAATTTGGTATGTACTTAGTATGTAATAATGGGAAAAAGCTTATTGAATTTCAGTAACCTTGATTATCCGTAACTATTTTTTTCGGACTCTCGAAATATTTTTTCTGATAAAAGGTATCGAAATTGTTTAAGGAGTGAATGTAAAAGACAATAAAAAAACACAAATTTTGCATGAAGTCGATCGGATAATGAGCTGCCGATATATTTGTAATCCTGTTTTCCACATTCTTCGATTTTTCATGACCCTGTATTTCATCCAAATTTCAATTCAAATATATACTTTAATTGGAAATGAGTCGCTTAATCCGACGCAGTAAACCGTTAGTTAATATGATAATCACTTTTGGAGTTATATAAGGATGTTTATTTTCCGCAGTTCAGTAATAGAGCCTTTAAAGCTTATGACGTCATCAAGCCACGATTTTATTCGAACTGCAATGCATTTTATAAATAGTTTACACACGTTTTATTTTCATATTTTATATTATGCATATCCATGATGGGTAAGTATTACGGTGGCCCCCAACGGCTAGTTTGTTTTTTAGATATAACTCTTTGTTATGTTGTGAATTTATAAAATCTTTTCCAATTTATTAGTTCCGTTTGGAGTTTGGTAAAGTTTTCAGTGTACTCCGTGGTCATCATAAATAAGGTTAGAAAAAGCTAATTTATAATTACAATACAAACTTTAGACTGCTTGAACATTGCATTTTATAAAAAGAAATGCATCATTTTAGCAAACTGAAAACCAAAGTAATTAAAAATTGAAAACTTAATTTTTGTCCCCTCCGTGGACTTGGCATATCCAATTTTACTGATATTGTTTAGTTTGTAGGTCATTTATCAAACATTGTGTGGAGTATAAGGCAAGGCTCGAAAGGAAAAAATCCACGAACCGGAACGCTTTTCCAAAAATTTTGTTGGCCTTTTTTGAAAATATAAACAAATTTATTACTAAGCACATACAAAATAATTTTTAAAATGCCTCCAAGACTCTGAAAAAGTTACATAGACAAATAAGTAAAACAGAAAAATTTTGCTATACTTTAGAAAGCCATAAATTTTTGTCACTCAGTATTCCCAAATCTTTCAATTTTTTGCAGACTATACCTAAGACATCACTCTCCACAATTAACTAATTATGATTATCTATTCATCTTTTCAGTTTTACTTGAGATAAAAATATGGTCATTCAATCTTTGTCTATTATTGAAATTTTTTTCTGAATTTAATTTGGGTTTCTTACTTGATGAGTGATAATATTTTTTAGTAATTACACGACGAACTGGAGCGATATTTACTGTGATTTCACGAACCGGAACAATATTCGTCATAATTTCACGAACCGGAACACCATTACGGTTTGCTCCGGTATACATTTCGAGCCATGGTATAAGGGGGTATCAGATACAAAAAGAAATTTGAAAAATAATGAAATCCTAATGCGCATTATTTTTCAGAAAATTACATTCTATGTATTAAAAAATTAAAAAAATTTTTTTTAGCCAATTTTGTCTTTTTTCTGAGAATGATCCCAATAAATTTTATATTGCGCTCACAGGAACACATTCTTCGACTCTTCACTTTATTGTAAAAAAACAGACTTCATAGCTTGGAAAAATATAGAAATTATGATTTCCCATTCGTTTATTTGTCTTCTTCGTTAACATTTTCCCTTCCTATGATTCATTGTGCTGCTACTCTTGAGCATGATCTCATGTCATTTGGTCGTTGACCAGGCCGTAAACATTCCCCTTTTTTTTCTCTCTTTCTAATTCAACTTTTCCCTTTATCTCTTTGATTGTCTGGTTTCTGTTAATAGCCTTATTCACTTTTTTTGCAAGTTTTCACTGTCCAGAACTTTTTTTTTCAGTCTCTCCTTTAGTTGGTAAAAGTAACAACTTTCTCTATGCCTGGATATTCTTTGTTTTTTCGGAGAAAATAAAAAAAGAAACTTACATTCTCTTTCCCGCTTCTAAACCACTTAAGGAAATCAAGAAGGAATTTTTTTTTCCCTTCCACCTATAATTTGGGTCTCCAGATGTGATTGTGGAAGTGAAGTAAATGACTAATGGCTATTTTCAAGTGCCTTTTTCATTTTTTGTTGAAAATGCATTACAATGGGTTTGTATACAGATTTTATCACTGGCTCTCATAAACCGCGCTACAGAAAAGTAAATTTAGTAAACCAGTTTCGGGATTTTGCACATTTAAAATGTAATTATTAGAATTAGTCTAGTAATTTAAAGCTTTTTAAAAACATGAAATTTAAATAACAGTTCTTCCCTTCAACTATTTTATCATAATTTGTCATGTTGCGGCAAAATTACCAATTAAATTTATTATATTTTGATCACATCCAGGATAAATTTCTTTTGTGGCGACCTAGAAATACATCATATACAAATAGCATATATGAATTGCTCTTATTTGGATCTTCGACGCAACCACCTGCTCCAACACCTAGCTACACAACAGCATTTCTTTCACTAATAATCAATTCCCTTGGTTACTTATTTTTTGATATAAGTAAATTTTAGAACTTAAAATTTCAGCTAATAACTTTAACACATCAGTCTTTTTACACATCTTTTTCAGTAACTTATTTCCGAATTTTCCAAATCTGTTATTTTTTTTTAACTTCTCAAAATAATTATAAAATAAAATATAAAGCATTTTTCCTTCTGAACAAATTCAAAGGGAAAACATGAAAGTCTGGTAAAATAACTGACTTTCCTTTTATTACTTAAAGTCCGGCATGTCTAACAATGTTTCTTCAATCTTATTTGGAAAATAATTAAATAAATAATAACTATCTTCTGTATTTTTTAGAGTCAAAAATATGGAAATATGGAAAATGGAAATACGGAAATTAACTTTATAGAGTCAAACTAAAATAATGCACAATTTGTATGTTGAACCAAAATTCAGACTCCCCCCTTCCCAGATAACACTCTACATTCTATAAACATCCAGAAGATATCATATTTAGGATAACAGATATTCTTCAATATCGGTTATCCTAAATATATCCTCTGGATCAGTGGTTACCAATTTTTTTAATGAATTTCTATGGAGGAGCCCCTTAAACCATCCGTACACCTTAATGCTTTAGAAACTTAGGTGTTTCGAGCCATTGCTACGGGGCAGAGGAAGGGGATATAACTTGTAGTCGAAACAATTGTGCATTGATCCTAAAATGATATTATATTTGAAATTATTACCATAATTCTCAGTTTCTTCTCAATTACCAACAATACACATGATAATGTCAAAACTTGGCCATACATAACTTTTTTCAAAAATTTACTAAATCAAGACATTTGCCTTACGTTACATATTTTATTGTTAAAAAGTTTATTATGTTTATTGTATTTTAACGTTAAATAAAAAAACCTGTGGTGTTACACTGTTTTGCACAGTTTCTTGACATCCAGTTCAAATGCTGATTAATTGTAAGCGAATGTCCGAGTCTGGATTAGAGCGGCTTCTGTATTTCGTTTTGGCGGATGTATAAACGGAGAATCCTGCATCACTGGAATATATCAAGAAATTAATTTGCTTAGACAAACAAGATTTTGAATTCATCTGTCAAATGACCAAAACTCTCTGGTAAGCTTCGGTTTTGAAATGCGATTTTTAGTTCGCAGTGAGATATCAAATTAGTGAGGATTCCGCTAAGCGTAAGTTTGGTGGTTTTCTGTTGGGCTTTGCACACATTCAGTACCTATTTAAAGTAGCCCAGAAATGCTTCTTGACCTGTTAGAAAATAGTGTTTAAACGAGGCTTTCAAAGTTTCCCTACATGTCCTTGAATATTTTTCTAAATTCTTTCTTGAAGCTAAATGTCATTTTCATTCAAGACTCTTTATCAAGGTGGAAGCTATCGATTTCTCTCTTTCATATTCAAACCTATACACAAGTTTTCTCTTAAAAGGAAACACTTAGGCGTTTACATCAAAACTGTAACAGTTTTTTTTTTCTCCCGTAATGATATTCATTTCGTTTTATTTTGCTAAAAATTTCATAAAAATTCGCCAAATCGCCCACCCAGTGTTCATTTAAAACCTTTGCCAGTTAAGTGTTAGATTCCATCAACAATACTGCTACCTCTGCACGCAACTCCATTAAACGTTTAAACGCTCTTCTATATGAAATATTCCCCTGCTTCATTATGCTGGAAGTGGAGCTGATTGAGAACTTGCACATCTTTACATATTAGTTTGGAAAGTAATCTTCTTTTAAAAGGTTGTGATTTTTATAGTTTTTTATTTTGATAATGTCATTCAACACTGTCATAATTTCAGAAGATATTTTTCTCGTATATAGAGCGTGTCTGTGAAAAATGTAATGGCTGCTACTACAGTTCTTGCTTTATCTTTAATTTTGGCAATTGCTCCAGTATTGAAAACCATCATTGCCTTCGCAACATCAGTGAAGATATCTGCACAGTTTTCCCAATGGTATTTCATTTGATAATTGGAATTTACCCAAAAGATTAAATATTTTTTTTAAACTCTTGGTGTATAATTTGTACGTAGTAGTCTGCTAAGAGGATCCTCCTGATAGCTTCATAAGTAAATGTCATACACAGATACTATTAAAACTGTTAATCCAGCGATGTCAATCTATTCAGTTATTTGTAATGCGAGTTCAGTATGTTGGAGGTGGCTAATAAGTGTTTAATTTACGCCACTAACGATATCGCTATTAGTCAAACAATGGTGGTATTTAACAAATGTATATTGGAGACTAAATTAACAACTTTTTCATAAAAAAAAAAAAAACCGGACAATATATCTATTGAGTTGTACTTTTTCAAACTGGACGAAAAATGTCCGGGCCAGAATTCGAACCTGGGATATCTTGGCTGAAGCTGCCATGCTCTACCAACTGAGCCATCCCTGTCGAATCTGGAGGACATAATACTGGATGAATTATGTCATCCAGATTCGACCGGGATGGCTTAGTTGGTATAGCATGGCAGCTTCAGCCAAGATATCCCAGGTTCGAATCCTGGCCCGGACATTTTTTGTCCAGTTGGAAAAATTACAACTCATGATTTCTTTACCAATTTGAATAATTGTGTTAAAATTAATATAATATATCTATTGTACAAATTTTAATTAGAATATCTGTGCAAAGGTATGAGCTTCACCAATTTCAGCTATCGGTAACTTATGGAGTAAGTAGCTACCAGTACGTTTCTTTCTTTCTTTTTTTTTTTTTTTTTTTTTTTAAGCAAATGTTGTAATGGTTTTCGGTGAAGTAAAATTTTATTGCACTTCTTTTGAAAAAAAAAATCAGATGGTTTCCCTATAAATGATATCCCAAAGCTTGAAACATGGAGCTGTTGATTAACATCTTATCGCAAATCACACGGGTAGGCCAATGCTTGATGAGACGTGAAATTCAAGTTGACACATTTATGTTCATAGGACAATTTCTTGCCTTCTTAATTTAAATCAACTTTTTCTTTAATTTTTCATGTGCTGTATTGAATGAACGAAAAAATATAATAAGACATAATTTTTTCAACAGGAACTTTTATATAGAAAATAACAATAGGTGTAATCTAAGCATAAAATAAATTGTATTATAAATAGATATCTATAGTCACGGATATTTGAAAAAATAAAATTCATACACATTTTACAAAAAAAAATCTCCGCTTGCAATGGGTTGATTTCATTCAACTTTTATTTATTTAGTTATCAAGAGTGTCACGGAGCCCCTACAAAGTACAGGCGGAGCCCTTAGGTCTCCATGGAGCACTTAGTTAGGAACTGCTGCTCTATATGGTCGAAACTGTCCTGTAGATAGACACAGGAGGATATCGTCTGGATGACAAACTGCCACATGTATTTTATGACATTTTTGTACAATTATAGGAAAACCGAAAGAAAAAGCCTAATGTGCATGTGGATTCTATAGGTGTATCCACAGGCATTTCTAAGGAGAATGTAATTGGTTAATTATATCTGCACAATCTGCAAAATCTAGTAGATAGTTCTCTTATAAAATATGAAAAGTACAAGATCTGTAGGATCATTGTTGGGTAGGAGGACGACCATGGTTGTTTGGATCTGCATGTTGAACCAGGCGTAAACACGTCTCAGCGAGTGCACGGATGCGCACTCAATCTATCATTTTACTGTTAAAATTTCAGTGCAAGGTTCATTTTCAGATTTATTTAAACTTTATTTTAGTGTAATGTTTTTACAATGCTATTAATAGGCAACATAAGTTTTGAGTATGTCTACTATATGCCATTCTTGTTTAAATGTGAAAAATCGTAGGTTGTCCATTTCATATCAGCTAGTTTTAAATACAGACTATTTTCCTTTCTAGGGCATTAATGAGCCAAAAATCCAAAATTTTAGGAGGGGATAAGGAATTTTTGCTCCTGTCTACCCTCTCGAATTCACCACCAATGTCAACTTATGATTTACCAGTTGGCTTCCAATGTATACTCTGGGAATTCCTGTCTAACATTGTTTATTGATTACACAATTGCTTACAAAGTCCCACCTTCTTAAAAGAGTATTTTGAATACGTGGAAATTTAAGTTCTGTATTAGATGAGAAAGTTTTAATTTTCAAAAAATCCTGCACATTAGCTATAAAATTTAACATTCCATCTAAGAAAGCATTAATAATGTGTAAAACTGGAAGACTATTTTGACAGTGACTTGCTGGAAAAAGCTTGTAAAGACATTCATAGATAAGTAATTATTGATGGTTATATTTTCATATAAAACTAAGGGGCTCAAACCCTTATGAGCTACACTTTCCAACCCTCGTTCAGACACCGCAGGCTCTAAACAACACGCTAACTTGCTCTGTTTTAAAAAGATTAGGGAAGATTGACTTTTAATTAAACGACTAGTGACGATCTTCTGTAATAAGGTTGTCATTAATTTCCCTTTGACTGGGGAAATTTTCGGTTCTTAATGCCAATTCAACTGCTGTCGCAACAACACTAACGGTTGTTTCCGTGATTTGATTAAATAGGATTTGAAGACATTAAACATTTGAAAATCAGCTTGTATAAAAAAATAGCTAATTGAACAATGTCGCTGCCTTGCGAAATGTTATACCAACGTTATAGGATTTTTTTAAAAAAATAAGACGTTTTAATTGTATCGTTTTAAATATGACGCATTTTCACAAATTTCTCTTTTTAATATTCACGTATAAATACATTTTTTAACTGAAAGGAAATATTATTTGCGTGTTTTTAAAATATGGCAAGAATAGGTTAAAAAAATGACTTCGAAAGATCAAATAAATATCTCGCGTAAATAGGAAATATTAATATATGGGCTTTTATGACGTAATTTTCCCACACTTAATTTTTTTACAAGTGGTAATTTAATTATTTAAAGTTTTCTTTCTCTTTTAATATTTACGTGTAATTATAGTTTTCAATTGTAAAATGTTTGGAAATAGTATTATTTGTGCTTTTTTAAAAATTTGTCAACAATATAAAAAATGACCTTTTATAAATAATGAAATTTTTAATGAAAAATAAAAAAACACCTAAAAAAATTAGTCAAAAAAAAATGATTGCAGACTGCACACCGCAAACTCGTGAAGTATGTGCCTGCGAAAGATGGTTAAGTTGTTGGGCATAGATTTTGATCCAATAAAACTTTTTTAACGGAACAATTTTGACAGACTTCCATATTAAATGGCGATAAAAGTAATTTTTCGATTTAGAAACTGTCTGCTTCAGCGTGTTTATCGAACATTTCTATATAAAACTACAAATTTTCATATTTTTATATGCAATAGTTTCTTAATGTAAGCCGAAAAAGACCTCTTAGTCACAAAAAATTTATTTACAGCAGCATTAGTTACTTTTTTTTTTTAGAATGGAGAGAAGATCTTAGTTGATTCTATCTGATTTCACTTTTAAAATATTTTTTTTTCACTTATTTTTTGTTTCAGTTTATTTTTCGGTGGTTAATGGTTACAATATGTGATTTAACATCAGAAAAAAAACTAAAAATAAAATCTACTATACAGTTTTATAATGTCATTTGAAAGGTAATCTTACCACAATAAAAAGTATCGATATTGCTGGCCTTCTCAATTAGAAAACACCATGAAATAATAGCCTTGATAACAAGGTTTTCACACGCTAGTGTTTAACTGAAGAACAAGAAAATAAACTGACGACCTTTTTACGTCAAAATTCTTCCTTACTGTCATAAACATGATTATTTAAAATTCAACAAATACATCCACAAAAGATTTTTTTTTTAATTGAAATATCATATCTTCCAAACTAAATGTTGTTCTCACTTCACCGCGGTTCCTTGACCTTGATGACAAATGGATTCAATTTGTTTGTCAATTAGTCTGAAGAAAATTAAAGCTGAAAAAAATCGTCTAAGAATAAAATGACTAGAGGTGAAAACAAATATATATTAAATGTTATAAATATATACTATAATATTATTTAAATATTATTATGAATATTTAATATAAATAAATATATATTTTTAAGAGGGTTCATCAGTTTTTCCGTACGTTTAATTGCAAGATTTTTTTTTTTTTTTACCTATACTTCATGTTTTATACTTTTCTTCAGATGTATTCGATTTAAACCTACTCTTCAGACAGTGTTTTTTAGAGTCTAATTTTTATGCTGCAAAAAAAAAAAAAAAAAAAAAAAAAGTTTATTTTACAGTATAATACTAGCATCCCAGCTGTCAGTATTATACCGTAAAATTAACAGTAACAAGTAGTAATACACTACCGCGCAATTTTACAGTATAATACTAGCATCCCAGCTGCCAGTATTATACCGTAAAATTAATAGTAATAAACAATAAAATAAGCAGTAAGACACTGCCGCGCATGCGCGCGTGTGTAAAATTTGAGGAAAATCGGTTTGACGGAAGTGGGTCAATAATCGATTGCACGAAGACATCTAGACAGACAACAAACGAAGTTAAATAGTGTGAAAATGAGAGTGGAGATGACGCGCCTCACCAAGTGTGACCCTATCCATTATTCCACCATCCAGGCAAATGACATCAAGCAATGAGCATGGATTCTCCACTGAGTGATTGTACCATTGCGGAATAATGTGTAACTTATGTTTTGTTCCAAGATCTGTTGAAACGTGCAATTCATCACAATCGATACCGACAATTATCCAAAGAGGTGAAGATTACTCTACAACAATGCACGACAGCATAAAGCAAAAGCAATGGTATAGACTGTAAAACGACAAGGTCTGAATTGATTTCGCATCCCCCTTACAGTTTTGATCCTGCTACGTATGCTTACTACGTCTTTGGTTCCTTGAAGGAGACATTATATAGTCGATTCAGCTTGAATAGTGAATTTCAGCAAGCTGTGCAGACGCGGTTTCGTGAGCAGCCGAAAATCTTCTCTTTAGAAGGGAAGAATAATTTCGTTGAACGATACCAAAAGTATTTTACTGTGTAGGAGTATTATGTAGAAAAATGTGCAGTTATGTGCAGTTCTTCATCAGTGGAAAAATCTGCCTACTAATCTAGTGGTTAGGGCACTGACTACTAGTCATGAGGTTCTAATCCCAATTCAGGCTTTGGATGCAGTGAGTCGGACTCTAGTTTAAACGAAGGTCCCGGGACCATAGCGTCCTCAACCAATCAGTGGGAATAACTGCTATATTTAATTTCTGATTCACTCTTATATTAAACTTTTGCTTTTAATCCAATATTATCTGTAGAAATTGGAAATATGCGAACATTTCTGTGAGAAATTTATAGCAGTAAAAAACGAAGAACCTCGCATTTATTTGACATTTTACTTTCATTAGATGTGACACTGAGGCAGTTGGTTTTTCTTTTCTCTTGATCAAAAACAAATTACCCATTCCCCTCACGATTCTTCGACTAATTGAAACAGTAATCCAGTTCATTTCCTCACATAATTGATAATCAACTTACCACGATGATTATGAGCAGAGAAACTAATTTTTTTTGTTTGTGTATCGTAATATGCGCAACAATCATGAATTTTTAATTTAGTCCCGTATTGTTGAATTGGTATATAAGGGGAACTAATGTAATCGTACTTCTTTGGTGATCCGAAACGAGGTTTCCATTTATGTAATCAAATTATCATTTGATCTTATGGTATCGCTTATTAAATGTACTTTGAGAAGGTTGATGTTGGCAATAACTTCATATGTCGTCATCGTCGCGTGAGAAAGATGGCAGTTGATAAAAAATGGGTGGAGAATATGAATGAGCATATTGCGGAAATATGGCTTCGAAATACGTATTTTTGGAATATTTAGTGATATATTTCGAATTTAAGAGACAATGAAATTCACTTTACCTCGATGTATTTTTGCAACAAGAAATTTAAGCTGTTATATGGAACATGTATCACATGTTTCTTTTTTTTTTTTTTTTTTTTTTTTTTTTTTTGTAATGTACTTGTAAAAGTTAAATTTACCAAAAAAAAAAAAAAAAAAATTCCAAATACATTTCCATTTTAAAGATTTTTTTTTCTGAACTAGCCGATACCGGCAGAGCATCTGCGCTCTAGTGTCTACTACTTTAAATATATGCATATTAGAATACACCAATTTCAGCATTATATGTTTAAACACTATACATAAAAACTTCTCCACTTAGGACTGGGTACTTTGAAATAAAATATCTATACAAATGCTTCAAACATTGTTCTCCTGCAGCTTCTTAATGTGGAGTTATCGAAAATAAAAATTAATTTTTAACGCATTTCAACAAAGTTAAACTAGTCGTTGAGGGCCACTGTAATACTTACCCATTATGGATATGCATAATATAAAATATGAAAAAATAAAACATGTGTAAACTATTTATAAAATGCGTCGCAATTCGAATAAAATCGTGGCTTGATGACGTCCTAAACTTTAAATGCTCCATTGCTGAACTGCGTAAAAGAAACATCCTTATAACTCTAAAAATTATAATCCTATTAACTAACGGTTTACTGCGTTGGATTAAGCGTCTCTTTACTAATTAAAATATATCTTTGAATTGAAATTTGAATGAAATACAGCGTCATGAAAAATCGAAGAGTGTGGAAAATGTGGTTACAAATATCTGACAACTCATTATCCGATCGACTTCATTTTTAATGCAAATTTTTTTTTTTTTTTTTTCATGGTTTTTTATATTTACTCCTTAAAAAAAAAACAATTTCGGAAAATTGTATATACCTTTTATCAGAACGAATATTTCGAGAGTTCGAAAGAAATAGTTCCGGATAATCGAGGTTACTGAAATTCAATAAGCTTCTTCCCATTATTACATACTAAATACATATCAAATTTCAAGTCTCTATCTCAATTTGTTCGGGAGATAGAGCGTTTACAAACACAGACAGACGGACGGCAAAAATTTTTTTCTAAAAATGTTTTTCGGAATCTCCAGTATCTGAAACGTGTAAATCCGTCAAATTTTTTTTTTCGATTTTTAAAACGATTACAAGATTTACCCTATACTACGCATGATGGGTAAGTAAATACTCGATTCACCATGTAATATTTATATATTATTGAGAAAATAGTATGTAATGTTCGGTATTGAAAATGAAGTGTGTAGCCATTTGTGTGACTTTGTATTTCGTTTGCAAGGACACACAAGAGAATTTCGTTAATTATAGTGTATGGGGGAAAATCGTTTACGCATTTTAATGATGTTAGGATATTTCAAACATATTGAGATTGATATGCATCAGTGAGGTGGACTACAACATGCTTTCACAGGAGTATAGAATAAGTATGTTTTATATTTAATTTACAGGGACGCAAAAAATAATTTAATTTCATTATGATCTATGGAGAAAAATCGGTTGCGGTGCATTGTTATGCTGTTATGATACTTCAAATATAATGAAAATAAAGAGGATCACTGAAGTACAATACAACATGTTTTCTATCGATTATATATAGCATTTATCGTTCATTTACAGATACGCAGTAAAGAATTCGGTTACAGGACTGAATATGATCGATAATTGCTCGAAGTGCGTCTTCCGCTGTAGTATGCATTTTTCAACTTATCTGGTTCTTAGTGTATTACGAGCTGTGTATAATTATCCCGCATTGCCGGATATGGATAGCAATTGCTGAAAATGAAATTTTACTGATTTGTGTGATTTTTAGGTTCCTCAATTAGATATCACATTCCATTGTGGGAACAAATGAAATTTCTTAAATTATGTTACAGTTGGAAAGTATTTCATTATATAGGCCTGATTTTGCGTTCTTGTCTAATTTATATACGGTTATTAAATGAGTGATGAAAAATCATTTATTTAATATTTAAAATAAAGTTTTTAAATTAATTTTTAAAAATTTATTAAAAATCTAAACTTTTGATCCAAATTTTAAGTCTGTAATCATATCTGTTACATTGAAAACAAATTTTTGTTTGCTACTGAAAGATGTTTAGATGGAATAAATTAGGTAATCTTTTTATTTTGAGATTCTGAAAAGGTTATTTGCATTATTTGATGACATAATTCAAGTTATCTCTATATTTTAAGAGGCTTGAAGTAACTTAAACTTGACATAAATAATAAGAAAGAAAAAAAGATATAAATTTTAAATAGAATTGGGGTTTGTTTCATTTTAGTCATGTAATATCTTTGATGTCATATCCTAACAAATATAATGGGAAATATATTTCTTATTTAACTTATTTTTTAAATACTTCTTCACTCATCAGATTTTACTAACTTTTACGTTTGGAAACCGTAATAAAACATTTATACCTAGCAAGTTTACCGCCTTTTTAAATATTTAAAAATCAAATTACGCGTAGTTCAGAGATATCGTTTGTAGTAAATCATCAAGCCCTCAAAACATTTCAACTCTGAAACTACTTAAAAAAGCATCATTCAGCATCATTTCACTGGAATCATGCCGTGCTGTCTAAAAAAAAAAAAAAAAAAATTACTTTTATAACTGATTATTAACAATCGGATCCAATGAAGCACGGTACTTCATTACCTACTTTTTCTAACCTTCAAGTGTTTCAGCCATTGTTCTCCGGCAGCTTCTTAAAGTGGAGTTATGGCAAGATAATGACCTTCATCCTTAGATACATTGACCGTGCTAAAAATGATGTGTTTACAAAAGTACTAGGCTGTGTCAGCCTACATCTGTTAAATGCATATTTGAAGAATCACTTATAATAGTTGCAAGTTTTGGTACGATTCGACACAGCAGACTGTTCCGATCAGTGGTGTAACTATGTTCAGAAGGGCCTGTGGCAAAACCTGCATTTCGGGCCCATGATCAGGGCCTGTTTACCGAATAGGCCTGGGAAGCCCGTGCTTACCCAAAGAAATACAAAGGGCCCCCAAAATTTACTTTTCAAAATTAATCCAATTCACTTACAGTAAAAAGTGCATTTTTTCCCTTACAAAACTTTCTTCTAAATTATAATCTATATTATTTTATCTAAATCTTTCTAAAGTGTTGTTTACTCGCAATTTTGATGATAAATATTCAGAGAATTTTTTACAGGAAAATTTTTTTATTCATGGTAAAAAATGCATTTTCTTTTCCTTTATGGAACTTTTATCTAAATTATGAAGCTCGCTCTTTCTAAAGTGTTGTTTACTCGAAATTTTGATGGTAAAATTTCAAATTGTTGCAGCATACGTAAAATGAATTTAGTAAATAACCGAGCAATTGGCAGAGTAATAGGGGGGACTCCCCTAAGTAACATCGGGTTTCCCCCTATGATAGTTTTGACCGCAAGAATTAACAAAAACAGTGAGGTTTAGTGGCCATTTGAGGAATGGGGCTCGTGGCATTTTGGCACCTTAACCATCCTGTAGTTGTTTCACTGATTTCGATGAAGTTGTAAATTATGTAACTGCTTTTAGTTCCAAATGCTTTTATGGGGGAATGTTTTATTATGAATTGTTTTTAAACTTCATATTCCGTTATTAATAAATGGATGATAAAAATTTATGTAACATAAGGTTACATTTTTGAATTATTTCAAAATTTTTCAACATTGTAATTTTTTTTTGTTAAAAAGTTTAAAGCGCTAAATGCTATATATAATGCAATCTTTAAATTGGTCAGGCAATTACATCTGATTCAAGGAAAACATTTTTTTTTTTTTTTTTTTTTTTTTTTTTTTGTTAGTGATAGGAAATGATCAGATGAAACAAATTAAGTAATCTTTTTATTTCAAGATTCTCACAGGGTTTATTGACATTCTTTCAGTATTGCCGTTAATAACGGGCTATGCGGCCCCAAAAGAACTAAGTCTGAATTATCGAATATTTTCTTTCTTTCAATCTTAACAAAAAATATTTAAATGTAGAGAAACGATAATGAACTCGAATAATAACTCGAATCTTCGTGTGTATATATTTAATTGCTTGAACTTATTCTCAGCATTATATTAAATATCTTATTCTTCTATCTCATATCGTTAAAAATTGTTTTGGATTATAAATTTACTGTATGTCAATGATATCTATTGAAGAAAAAAAAAAAGAGCATAACACTACTGCTCCCGTTTACTAATTACATGAAAAGTTACCTATCCATAGCAAAATACTTTTAAAAATTAAGGGGACCAGAAATATTTGAAATGACGAAAATTGGCTGAAGTTTAACAACGAAATTAGGTAGCCTGTAACTATTACTTCTTTTTGCATTTATTTATTTATGTTTTATAAGAAAATAAAAAAATATATTAAATTGAAAAAATAAGTTTTATTGTACGACAAAATTAATCTTGCAAAACTAGTTTTACCACGATTTGAAGTCCAGATACTATACTATTTTTGAGTCATCATTTCTTCTTTATACGGTTAATTCCATTGTTTCTCGATTATACCTCAAAATTCTTAAAAATTCTTAAAAAATTATAATAAAAATTTCAAAATCCATATATATATTTTTTTTTAACTTGAAAAAAAAATGTTTTAGGTATAGTTTTTAGAGAATTTAATTTCTTTTATTGAAAAAAAAAACCCCTTCATGTAAATCCGTTAACTTGTTCAAAAGTTATCTTAACAAAACCGCTGAAAAAGAGTGTTTCAAGATAATTGAGTTTAAAGTTTTGCCCATCGCACAGGTATCGCCGTTTTGGGTGGTCCAACTTTTACGGCTCTCACGCCCATAATTTTATGAATTTTCCTATCAGACTAATTATACGGCATTCTTAAAGGTTCAATCATAATAATACTACTAATTATAAATACAGTTTTCGTCATTTCAAACCTTTCTGATCCTGAAATGAAAAATATAAATAAAAGACCTAAGAGTGCCCTCAACATTCAAATTGTTCCGAGACCTCATAAAACTGCCATGCATTCATTATTGAATGATATATAATTCAAATTAGATAAATTTTGAGATAACCGAAGTACTTTAAACTTGGGTTGAGTTGAGTTGATTATTGACGGCCAATTATCTACACTAGGGATATAGGCCCGGGGGGAGTGCCCTTCGTGGGGGTCTTTCTAAGGGAACCTAACCCGTATGTACGCATGGATAAATCCACGGCTCGAAGAAAACCACGAAAACTCCGAACGATTAGGCCGACGGGCGCGATTGGGATCGAACCCAGCACCTCCCGTCTACTAGCTTCGAGAGCACAACCTCTCAGCCACTGGTGGGGCTCTTTAAACTTGGCATTTCATTAACTGATAACGGATAGATAACAACAAAGTGTGCCAGTGAAAACCAGAGAATGATGACAAATGTCACAAATATATTAATGAACATTTAATAGAATGCAGAAAGATTAATAATTATTGATCTTTAAAATATTGGTTTAATATTTGTTTCTTTTAATACATCTCGAGCTTTTAACGTAACAAATCTGATGAACTAATTGAGGGGGTCGAGGCAAGAAAGTGCCAAGCCACATTTTTGGTGAAATAAATTTAACACTGTAATCTGTTGCTTAATATTGTAAATTATAATATACAACATATAATTTGTTTCTAATGTCACTTGGTGGCAGCCTATGTGACAGGTTTCGTTTTTTCCCCCAGATGTTTATGCCTCCAATGAAGATAGCTAATTTACAGAAAACGTAATAGTAATATCATTAAAGTAATGCCATATTGTTACTCAGACTATCTCAAATGTTACTAAGACTTTGGCGAAAAAACTTTAGGTTACATATTTTGATTTGAATATTTGATCAAATTTTAAATTGAAATATCTCAGAAGTTCAAAAATGTGCCTTGGCGCTCTCTTACAACGACCTCTTCAATTATAGACTGACATCTTTATAAATATTCTTTTAATGAAAAGAATAAATCAGAAGTGCCCTTTTCTTTCTTTTGTATCCATATCAAATGAAAATTATCCCATAAAATATCTTACTTCATTTTCCCTTAACATGACAATAATTTTTAAACCTCCGTTAAAACAGATCACTGTTCCTTGTCATGCCTTCAAATTCCCTGTTATGATCTAATAATTATTTATGATCTAATAATTATTTTTTTCACGTTGCTTCTGTGCTGTAACCGTGATCGGTTACACCCACAAGAAAACCAACAAAGAACGTCTAAAATGTTTGTGAAAAGACCGCGAAAAGAATAAGTGTAAATCAAAACACTACTGCCTTTGTTTTGATATTGCCACAAAGACTGTTTATTGTTGTCAACAGACCCGGAAATTCACACCATTGAGCACCACTTTTGAAAACTTTTTTTTTCTCCCTTGATACCGTGGATGAATCTGGAGCGTTTAAGTGTACTCAAGCTGTTTTAGAATTTTTGTAAACTGGTCACACTTCATGAAGTTGTAATAAGAGCGAAAAAAATTCATTTCAGCAGCTTCTTGTGTTGAGAAAAGCGCGTTTACTTATCATTCCACTGAAATGTTATTAATGATTTTTGAAGTAATTTCGTTTACGGAATTGCTCCATCTTTTTTTCCATCCAAATAAAAGCCTTATTCTAATAACATTTTCGTTTGTAATTGAAATTATAATGTGGCATTCTAACCTGCAAACTTTCTTAACAGTTAAACAACTGTTTTATTCTTTTCAACACTAGAGAAGTAGTACAAAATACGCAGCTTTTCAGCATTAATATACTGAAAAAAAAATTGTTTTTTACAGTACAATACTAGCACCCCAGCTGCCAGTATTATACCGTAAAATTAACAGTAATAAACAGTAAAATAAGCAGTAATACACTACCGCGCGGTAGTGTATTACTGCTTATTTTACTGTTTATTACTGTTAATTTTACGGTATAATACTGGCAGCTGGGGTGCTAGTATTATACTGTAAAATCAACATTTTTGCAGTGTAGACTAAAAATAAAATGAAATATTTCTCCCTCTCTATTAAAGTAAAAATGAATTCCTGTTGATCTTTGAATATTTAATTTCAAATAATTTAATTATTAAAAAGAATAAAAAAAGTGCAAAAACATGCAAACTGTATGCAAAAATTTGTCAGAAATTGACGAAGTTAAAAAAAAAAAAAAAAAAACCCTTAATTTTTTTACATGTAACTTATAGCAGCAACAAGAAGAATGTAAAGGATAATAAAACTTAAGAAAATAAAAATCCCGTAACCAACCGATGTATTATGCTAATGATGTTCATAATGACTAATTCATTTATTCTTTATTTTTCCTCTATAGTTCATGTTTTAAACTAGACATTTTGAGACAAATCATAATTATTCGTAAATTAGTACATCTGATGATTTAATTTTTATTCTTTCTTTTTCACCCCACCCCCACCACAGCGTCTACACGTCATGTTTACTATAACCAGTACATAATGCTTATTATTTGCATATTTATTTATCATTCATATCTTGCTATAATTAAACTCTGAAAAAATTAGTACTATAATTCAAACCTTTATTAAATTCAGAAAAATAAGTTGCATCTGGTGATAAATTTCAGAATTTTCGCCTTTTGGAAAGAAAACCTTATTTTGAAAGACTCTGCTCCTTATTTCACGTTATGCGTCAGCTTGATGAGATCTGCTTGAAGGAATATTTAAGTTGACAACTCAGAGAGAAAAGATGATGAGACGTACCTTTAGAGCGATTCATTCATAGCTTTTTCGGAGTTATTTTTCCGAATCGCACTTCACATGTGTTTGTTCAAATGACTGTGACTTGTTTTGGAACGGAAGTGGGAAATTAATGAAAGTGCATTAGTTGAAGTAAGACGTTTCTTCAGAAAGAGAATTCAAAAGAGACAAGTAAATGAGAAAAACAAGTTGTTCGTGAAAGTATATGAAAGGAATTAATCAAATACAGCCGAAAAAGTATCTCGAAGGCAGAGTTGATTTTTTTCCCCTGTGTAATAATAATAATAATAATAAAAAGAGATTAAATTATAAAAGATTTTATTACTTAAATAAATATGTTTTTGCTGTTTACTTAAAAAATGTTATATAGGATTCGAATATAGCTGATAAGTTATTATCCAACTTTTGAAGAAAAAAATATGCTTAATCCGTTCGGGTCCTGGCGTAGTATTGGCGTAGGATATGTCTCTAACAGTGACTATTTTTTATCTTAACATTTTTTTTTTTTACCATTAGCATGCAGTAATGATACTGTATATGTTGCTGTGTTGTCTTATAATGGTTATTATATATATATATATAAAATAAAACTTTTGTGTATAATAACCATTAAATCCCATAAAAAATTGACAATAAATGAACCGATAATTATAATACAATACAAAGACACATATCCAAAAATGTAAGATTATTTACTTTTCTACTTATTTCAATTTGATAAAGATATCTGGAGAAAAAAATCCTATGTGCAGAATATGAAAATATTACAAGAAGCAAACGGAAAATTATATTGTGAAACACTTTATTAAGCGCAATATTCCATAATATAAGTAAATGATAACTGATTTCTATTTGAGTAAATTAAGCCTGAGTCGAATTTACCTTACTTAAATTACCCGGTAAAAAAAATTGAATAAAAATGGACTGATATTGAAAAACCAAACAATATAGATGCAAAATCAATTATTAGGTAACATTATGAAATAAACAAAGCAAAATTTAGTGAAAATATGATAAACTAAAAGAAAAATACAGAAGCTAAATGTATCCATAACATTTCATCGATATATATATATATATATATATATATATTATGACATTATTTATGTATCAGCATTTAGTAATAAAACAGAAAGAAATATTAGTTCGCTTAAATCTCTTTTGCACTGTTGGTGATTCTTTTATTTCAAACATATGTTTTACTCTTTAAATTTAAAATAAAGGCTACTTTTTCGAACAGATAATTTGTGATAAAAAATACTAGAAAGTTGTTACGTCTATTTAATCCTGTTATAAAACGACATTTTCCACACATTTTCTAAAATTCTTCCTTAGCGTATTGGGCCCGGCCTGTTAAAAAAAAAAAAAAAGAAAACTGTCTTTATTTTATCGGCCCCGCCCGGGTCTATGCAGATCTCTAGCTTATTGTCATTGATATTACGCAAAATATAAAATTTTGGTACATAAAATGTCCGTCAAATTTCAGTAAACCTTAACTTTTGTGGTTTGAATAGCTACTTTAAAATTTTTTTTAACAAAAAAGTAATTTTTCCACAAAATTAAAAGAAAATTCGGAATTGAAAGGGTTAATTGAATCATTTATTGCTAAAACACTAAAACAAAAGGGAAAAAAAAATCGAAAATGAGTTAACGCTATGTTTTCTTTTTTTAAGTTGATTGGTAGGGGCTTGGAATGGTACAGAAACCTACTATGAAAACATTTTGCATATCTTAGTTTGGTATCTTTGAAGCTCGTTTAGAGCAGAAACCCCATCAACAGTTTGACTTATTTCTTAACTATCCCAAAGCTTGAAATTCTGCACTTTTGGGGGTTCTGAAATAAACGATTTTATATATCATTATAGCATTGCTTTTCACATCTATAAGTTGCTATATCTCATTAATGTAAATTGCAAGCCTTTAGGTTTCAAATTAGATGTCATCACTTTAAATGAATCATCAGAAAAGGCAATGCCTTTTTATAAATACGGAATATTTCTTCATCAGACATAGACACATGCTACTATTATTAAAACAGAAACAAGACCACTTTTTCAAATTTCATTTATAATCAGAATAATAAGTAGTTTGATATTCATTTGTAGAAAAAAACATATCTGTTTAAATAGCTTTTTTTTTAGACCGCTGATCAGGCCCCTACATAGCTTAACGGGTTGATACCTGGTACCGGGGCGAGAATTCGCCTGCTCTCCGCTTGGCGAAGATGTGTTTGATAAATCTATAGGCCGACGTGGCTTCAGTGCGTCTTGTTGCTTTAATTGCTTTTTCTTAGTTGGTCATTTGCTAATTGGTTTTGGATGAGACGGTTCAGCACTGCGCAGTGTAGCGAAGTCATTACCGTACAAGGCTTCTATATCAACCAGTCGCAAAAATAATGAAAATCGTGAAAAAGCTGCAGGTTTCGCCAGTCAGTCACACATAAAAAAATCCGCGATTTTCGTCAATCTATCACGGAAGTCTTGAAAAAGTCAGGAATTTTGGCAATAAAATGCAAAGTTGAGGCTTTACGCTGTTCAGACCTTCACCATCCACAACACGTGTTTCAACATTTATGTTAACTTATTTTATTAAAATCTTAATGTAAATAAGACAGTATCGTATTTTTTGCATGTTATTTTAATTTTTAAAAATCTGTTGTTCGTCGTGATAAATAAATGATTAAATTCTTCAATGAAGTCATTGAATTTGTCAAAGCTCTGTTCTCCAGCTTTTATAGAAATGCAAAGAATTTCATAAACTTTTAAAGTTCGTAAAAGTTTTGTTTAACATAGAAAACATAGTCAATTTACAAATGTATATTTAAAATCACACTGAAATTTTCACAACATTTTTTTTTTTTTTTTTTTTTTTTTTTTAAATATTGAATTTTAATGATATTGCACTTTTTCAAATTGAGTACGGCTTATTTGAGTGGCCTTATTTAGTTTCTGATTGTAGATATTTTTTCAACTTATGTAAAGATTTTTCAACTGATGTAATGGTGAAATTTGCAAAACAATTTAAGCAATATGTGGTTAAGTAAGATATAGTTAACTCATATATGATGAAACGTGTGATCTTTGTAACAGGAACATCTTGGTGTTAATGTTAGACTTTTAAAAATGAAAGTGTGGCGGCAAATAGGGATGAATTCAGGAGAAAGCTCCAGATGAATAAATGAAATCCCTTATGATAAGTTTAGAAACCTATTTAAGTAGCAACAGCTTAAGTAATTTCACCCGTATTTTAGATGATAATTGACATCTTGTAAATTTGATTTGAAAAAGCAGCAAACATTTTTTTAATGAGCGGGTGGTGAAATGGGAAAGTAGATGTTACTAAACTCTAGTTTCAATTACTCTTCAGTTAATACTAAATTAATACAATTGTATAGTTAAGTTTCTTTATTCACACAAAATGAAATTTTTTTTTATTTCATACTTAAATTTCAAAAATCTCACTTTAAATTTCGGTTAGGGTGGGAAAGTCATCTTATTGTTTTCCTAAGCGCGAACCTTGCAGATATTGCAGATAAATTATCAATTTAAACAAGATTAAAAAAAAAAAAAAAAAAAAAAAAAACTACGATTATTCTATTAAAAATATCTAAATAACCCATCTTAAAATATATCGTATTTTATACCTGTTTTATTATTATTATTATTATTATTAAGTTTATTCATCAATGCTTATTTACCAAATGGCATTATTTGCTTGAAATTTAGAAACTATAAATATTATAAAACCAGATATCCTCCTCCAGCTTGTAGCAAAAAAGTTTTCTTTTATATATATAAATAATTTTCATTTCACATTTTAGGCTTTCCTCTGCTTTTAGAATTTCGCTGTCATAATAGTTTTTGTAGCATTAAAAAAAAAAAAAGAAAAAAGAAAAAAAAACTATAAAAAAAGCGTTACTTGTCGAAAGAAAAAAAAATGAGCTCATCCCTCTAGTCAAAATAGAACCACACCCCCAGAGAAAAAATAATCTCCAAAAATGATGAAGGATGGGGAACTACTCGTAAAAACTTTTTTTTCTTCTTTTTCCCATAACCGTGACCTAGATCTCGGAAGTATTTATTTTGCAGGTTTCATTGCTGGTTTGCTCGTTATAGAGAGGCCTTCTTCGGCGCTTTTACAAGATGTGAAAACGTTGAAAACAAAATAAATAAAAGAATATGCTTAGAAGATTGAACTAGGGTCACTTGTCTTGAAGACCGTAGACACTGGGATAGAAAAGTGGGTATTGCAAAAGCCAATTCCTCTCAGGTATCTGATAGGGGGAGAGTCTTGTCGACATCGAAAAAAGTTCAGGGCGTGGTGCGATTTTGGAACAAATGCGATTATGGATTTAATCGCTTTGGGAGATGTTCTGGTAGATATATATATTTTAAAAGCACCAAAAGTTTGGAATTTTTTCGATATTTCTGTAATTATATTCATTAGATTAAAAAGTTTGCTGAAACTCATTGCGTCCAAAAAGAGGCTATCTTAATAATCATAAGAGTTTCTGGAGTTAATTGGATGACCAAAACACATAAAAATGCAGCGCTCTTCAGAATACAGCACACACACACACACAAACTCATTTTCTTATTATCATAGATTTTTGGTTGTGCGAGTGTGTTTAAAATATTCAATAGGTCTTTTTTGTAATCATAGTGTAAACAATGGAGAACTCTGGAGGAGACAAACACCTAGTGTTGCCAGGTGTTCCGATTTACGTGGAATATCCCGATTTTCAAGTGTTCCATAATGCGTCCTGCAGAATCGGTGCACGGGACCGCCAAGAGTCCCGATATTTCATGATGTAAAAATTCATTTAAATTTCTCTTAGTACTATATACTATTTATTCTTTATTCTGCATAGAGTGAAACTTTATGCAGTAAAATCAAGGAAAACTTTTTACGGTCCCGCCGAAAGAAGGAAATACTTTCCCTGCTCAGCAAATAAGCAGTAATACAGTACCGCGCATGTGCGTCAGTGTATTACTGCTTATTTTACTGTTGATTACTGTTAATTTTGCGGTATAATACTGGCAGATGGAATGGCAGTATTATACTGTAAAATCATTTTTATTTATTTATTTATTTATTTATTTTTTTGCAGTGTGCATTGTTTTTTCAGGAATGTTTTTAACTTATCAACAATGAAATTTAACCGAAATTGTCACAATATTTTTATTCTTATTTACACAGTTGTTCTTTTCAAAGTTTTTTTTTCTTATTATAATGACACTGGTTATCTTTAGTGCCTTTTTTATGTCATTATTGAAACTTTTTATTTCATAATACATCTCTAAAACTTGACATTTTTATAATGTTACTTTTATCTATTTTTACTTCCGAAAGCACTCATTAACGACGAATTTCGCAAAAGATGCCCGGAATGATAAAGAAAAACTAATATTAGAATATAAAACTCGCCTGTCAAATAGGCTTAATTTCATAGAAATTTAGTATTTTGATTGTACTCTGTCATTTCCACTACATTTGCGTGGGTAGACTGTTACGTATAGTTAGAGTGGCTGTATTAGAGTTTAAGCTATTCCGCTACTTTAGGTATAATGATTCTAAATTTAGTCAGGTCTCTCATATTCAAATTTTGAATATGCAAATTTCATGCTGTCATTTGTCTGCAAATTTCATATTTTTATGCATTGTGAATATGTCAGTAAGATTCGCACTGTTAAAGGAAGGAAAACAAGAATGAGAAATCATGCACCAGGCATAGATTATGAAATACTTTCCAACATGGGATATCTAAATAAGCAATTTCAATAAAACGCATTGTAAACGATTTTTCCTCCATAGATTATAATGTAACGGAATTTTTTTGTGTGACCCTGCAAACGAACTATAAACGCTACACACTTCGTTTTCAATAAAGAACATTCTATGGTTCCTTATTAATATATAACAGTTACATATCAATCCGAGTATATTTACGCAAGTTAAAGAACGGGCAGGCAAACAAAACTCATAAACATTTCAACTATGTTGGAAAGTATTAAAAACCATTACTTTTAAATTTATTGCTGCCATTTCTGGTGAATTATATACAAAAGAATTTTTTCTATTTGTGCTGTTTATCTTTATTTTAAAATTTTCCCTTTTTTTCTACCATTTCTTAAGTTTATGTACAGGTTTACGCTCGTTGTAATGAACAAACATTGCCATAAATGTCGATCAAAATTCAGTTTTTTTAAAATGAACATTATTAATGTATAATTCATAACGTTTGATTCATAATACATTTTTTGTTATCCATGTAACGTAATTTTTACGTTATCATTTTCGCCCGAGCAAACACTGATCACAATGTATTTTATTTAAAGGATGCAATTAAGGACTTTAACGAACATTAATACCGGAATAATAAAATACAACTCTGTCGGTCTGGCACAAACTTCCTTGAATTTTAGTAGTATTTCGAATATATTTTCGGCTCTTATACACAAAGTGCCCTTTATGCGGGTTTGAGTGTCGCAGAGAAGGATATGGAAGAACAACCATTCAACTTACCACATGGCGTTAACGAAACGTTGTTATAATTTCCATTCCCTTGTTCTGCTCAACTGAAGGTAATTACACGCGATTTATCTCTTCCCTACAGATCAGCTATTATCATTGTGTATGTGTGTTTCTCTGCTGCAGATGGCTATTGTTAAGATGAAATTGCCTGTGACAATAGATCACGCTTAAAAATAATTATGCTCCGTATTTTGGTATGATACCATCCATTTTCTTAAGATGTCATACTGACTCATGTATAATGCGCACTCGTGTATAATGCTCGCCCTCGTTCTTGATTGGGGAAAATGTAGAAAAAAAGAATACGTCACGTGTATAATGCGCACCATTTTTCAGGATTAGCATAAATGAATGACTGGATTTTAAAAATGTATACTTTCTAAACTATTAGGGCAGAGTAGGGTAAAACCGGGTACCCTGTTTTCTCTTGAATGATGGGTGCTCTCCTGTGCACAGCAACAGGGTTGTAGTGGATAGCTGCCCGGTTACTTACCCAGCTACCCGTCCGGGCTATTTTTTTAAACCCAGGTTTTTTACAACTCTTAGGGTTGCAGTGGGTCGCTGCACGGGTACCCGCCCGAGCTGGGTTTAAAAAAACCCGGGTTTTTTACAACCCTGGACAGCACCCATCTAACTACATCCCTTATTAGAGTCTCCTAGCAGTGTGCCATCGGCTTTTGAAGTGAATTAATCTTTGTCTGTCCAGTGCTATTTTAAAGAAATTCGGCTCATAAGTTTTAATTTTTCACGACGGATCAATTTAGGCAAGTAAACCACTGTTTTCTATAGCTTTCGCACAATATTTTGATGCCAAGTAGAAGTGTGTACGCCCAGCTATCCAGTAGAACGATTATGTTTATTTTTGGTCGTCTGATGATGCAAAATCGGGTACACATGGTATTGCATTGAATTCTGCAATGAATTGTTTCTTCACTCAACAGGTGGTAAAGGTTGGATGCAATGTTCAGTCTGCAAAGAGTGGGCACACGAGGAGTGTAGCGGATACGAAAAGTAAAAGCTGAGAAAGCCATTACAGGACAGCATTTGAAAACCTGAAAAAGAAAAGTTACTGACATTAAAATAATGTATATGTTTTAAAGTTTGATTGAAAATTTATTACAATAAAGCTTTTTGTTACTGGAAGTGTAAAAGCTTAATTTCTGATTAGCACCCGGTTTGACCCTACCAGCAAAATTCGGAGCTGTTTCAGATGGTCCTAGAAAACGCTTTTTCAAAAGTACAGAAGAATTTTCCTGTGGCAACATGTGCGCTTTTTCAATTGACTATATGTTCCCAAATATACTTTTGTGGAGTATTCCGATTTTTCCTCCCTTCTAGACTCCCTCCAACAAAAGAAAACCGTTAGGTACCAGGTTTTACCCTACTTTCCCCTACAGATATTGTAATAAGGAATATATGAAAATAAAGATAAACATTCAAAGTTTTCTTTTCAGTTACAAACACTCGGTGTTTGAACCTTTCGTAATACGACAAACATCTAATCTGAAATGGAGTTCGTTCCACACATTTTGCAGTTTTACACTGTCAACGGTTCTTAATGCTGCACTGATGCGCTCTTTAAGTTCTTTGAGTGTTTTCGGCAATGCACAGAAAAAATAAAACCCAATTTGGGTCGAAAGATTCTTAGGTATGTGCCCAAATTGGGCTATGTCTGTTTTGGTTACCACTGTGTATCCATTTTGGGCACTGTTAAATGATCGATGAAACAGGAATTTCATCGAAAGTTTTGCATTAGTTGTTTGTTTACTAACAAGAAAAGTCGTTTAAATCTGTATTAGTAACGTTCGTGTTAGTAAGGGTCGTCACTTCGATGAAAGCAAATTACCTAAATAAACTTGCCTAGAAATAAAAAAAAGTACTTTTTTGTTTGTTTATTGTGAAAACAGTTGTTTATATTGTAAACAAAATGAATAAAACAGGTTTTATTTCGTTATTGTACAGTACAATTGAAAATTCCTTAAAATTAACTTTTGACAAGTACTGTATAGACCCAAAATTTGCCTTCGCCATTTGAGATGTTCCATTAGTCGAAAAAATATTTTTGATATTCAGGAACACAAAATTAAATATCCCGTTGACACAAAACAAAATATGCCAATTATCGTCTACAGAATTGGATCAGAACACTGAATTCACTCGAGTATGCTATTATCCACGAAAGCGGTATAGACCTTTCCATCAGCAACGCCCACATACGATTGCCATTCCCCCCCTAAGCTGTACGTTTTTAAGGCTTGTTATACGTTTAATCCTTTCCGTGCGACGACGACTTCAGTTTTTTCACTATCATATCATTAATCTTAAATAATCCAAAACATCATTTTGAAGATTTTTTTGTGTCATAACTGTACCTCACTCATATTATATATGGCATGAACTAAGACTGCCTTTCACTTTACTATATCTTTTTGTTATCTAAACTAGATATTTTTGTAAGCTAAAAGTTCCTATATAATAAAAGTCTTAAACTAGTATATCTTTAACTTAAATTTTGATATTTTGTTTATTTTGTTATCTTTTTTGTTTTTAAATGCAAATATTTTTTTTCTTTTTTTTTTGTGGGATAACCATTGCTAAAATGTTCGTGCTCATCACTGGAAATAAGGATGTTTTTATTTGTTTCTGTTGCTATAATTAATTTTTAATTCATAATGGGAAATATGACTGCAAAATTGTCAGTGTGCGGATAGAATATTGTACAATACAATTGGAAAATAATAATTATAACTATTTATTAATGAACTATTTTTAAGGAAAATTTCGTAAAAACATTACTGGCACACCCATCATGGTTTATTAAAATGTTAAAAATGACGGTGGTGCGATAAAACCAAAAACTAACTATCGATAAAATTCTTCATTTTCTTAGAGAGAAATCTAGCAACACTAACATCACATATAACAACTGTGCCAAAGATATGAAGCCGAAGCTAGGTTCATAGAAGCATAACTGAATGATATGATAAATATGGCGTTTAACATTAGTAAAACTACCCACAGTGACACAGTTGTATATTTCGATGTATAACTATCAGCTCCAAATAGAAATATGTAGCCATGTTATCTAGAAATGTGTTTTAATTAACTTTCTTCAATGGTATGTTAAGAAATCAACAAAAACACACTAGTACTAACAAACGTTTGATAGAAGCATAACTGAATGAAATGATAAATATGGCGTTTAACATAGTAAAAATACACACAGTTGTATATTTCGATGCTGCAAAAAGAAATTTTATACTTTTTCGTCTTTTTAACTGTATAACTATCGGCTCCAAATAGAAATACGTAGCCATGTTATCTAGAAATGTGTTTTAATTAACTTTCTTCAATGGTATGTTAAGAAATCAACAAAAACACACTAGTAGTAACAAATGTTTGATATAAACTGTAATAATTATTAATGTAAAATGTTAATCACACCTGTTCCAAGCCCTAGGTTTCTTCACATTTATTTTATTATCATTAAAATGACTAGAAATGCATGCTACAATTAAACCAAATAAATGAAGAAAGATTAGAACAGAATGTTTTATGCCATGGAATTGACATACGACTGTGCACTTTGTAAGGTTTCTTTGGTGGGTCTATTTCTATTGTGACGACACGTATGATTGGCTTTAAAGACATAGCTATAGAATTATTGCTGTCGAAAGTAGTAGCTTACTTAAAATTCTTCTAAAATTTAAGAAAATCCGTTTTCCGTTGGGTTTCTACAATTATATAATAGCATCATATCTCAACATAGCTAAGGCATGAATGAAGTCTTTCTTAACTTGGAATGCAATCAGTTTTCACTCGTTCTTCATCAACAAAGCATGCTGCTTGAAATAGTTAAGCTTCTGAGCTATCACCATAGAACTCGAATTCACTAAAGCATGCAGAGGAATTTCGAACGAAATAACTCAGAAAGAAAGAGGCAAAAATAATGAAAACATGTCATTTGGTTTCACTGCGACAAAATTGACTATGGCCATAGAACCTTGGCTCACGGAACCGTTCCACCCGGCGGAATTTTCTGAATCTGGATGCTCATTGTTGTTCCACGCATGGAAAATCATACAAGAGAAAGGGAGTTGACGAATCAGAATGTAATACCTCAAAACATGCTTCCATGCTCGTTTGCTCACTCACCAAGGCATTTCAAGCGCTTTACTTATGTCGGACTAATTTGCTGTTTACATATATTTCACCATAGAGTTCAAAGAAACTGGCATCCCTTTTTTTGTGTGTGCGTGTGTGTTCCTTTTCTCTCTTTTCCATTCATTTAGTTGAGAAAATTCTCTAATGGAATAGTTGGTTAAAATATGCCAGACACTACTCTAATGATTATTTCTAACTATTAAGTATTACACTTAGATTATGTCAAATTATGTCAAATTTTCTAACTCTACACATAGATTATATTAATTTACTCATATCTTCGTTCGTTTGCTCATGCAACAAATCGTTTCAAGTGCTTTACTAATATCGAACTAGTTTGATGTTCATGTTTTTTTAAATTAGGAAGGTTTTAAAGGAACTAGCATCTTTGTTGTGTGTTTTGAGATATCCCTTTCTTCTTTTTTTATTCATTTAGTTGACAGAATTCTTCAGTTCTGTGCAACAATTCTTTAAAATGTACCACTCTTATTACTCTAATTAATGTTTCTAAGTATTATTGTATTACGCTTATATTATGGTACATTTTACAACTTTACACGCATAGAAATTTTCAATTATACTTTCTTTAAGTCAGGCTTATTTGCTTACATAGTAAAGCATTACAAGCGCTTTATAATAACGGACTAATTTGGCGTTCACGTGTTTTTTGCCAGACACGTCAAAGGAATTGGCATCTTTTTGGTGTTTGAGAGTTCCCCTTCTCTTTTTCTCGTTTTTCCATTTATTTAATTGCGAAAATTCTTGAATGGAATAGATAGTTAATGTGTCACGCTGATCGAGGGTTCCAAAATATCATGTTCATCATTTAAGTAGGAAAGTGCACAAAAATCTAATTGCGATTCGTGTATTTAATCAAAGATATATTTAATCAACGTGTCTTTTAATAAGTAAGCAGTTAAAATATATATATATATATATATATTAAATAAAGATAAAAAAGAAAAATCAATTTCATACACTTTGAGTTCGTAATATACATACATATTAAGAATACAAAATGTATGAAATGTGCGATTATTTTGGTAAAATATTTCAACTGCATACATATATAAATATGTGTATATACATATAAAAAAACATTTGTTTAATCATTTTAAATTTCATCGATAAATTAAAAGACAATAAACTTTTTAAGAATTTTTATCGAATCTCAATCTATTAGTCATTTTTTCAATTTTGCTATGAAATGTGTTACTTTTCAAATCTTTGCTTTTAGAGACTATTCTTTGAAATACCTATGAAATCATTTTAGTTATCATTTTAGCTCGTGATTTCAACAGACTTTTTGAATTCTTGAGTCACATGGATTATTGATTAAAGAAGCAGTATGATAATTATTGATTCTTAGCCAATTTTCTGTGTTCGATACCCGCTGTCTAGACTTGCCGTAATCTAACAAATCTAAATTTAATTTTTCACATAGTTTATTTTGACTAGTGTGCTAGACTTAAAATTTAACTTGTTGTATGGTATTTAGCATTTATAAGCCTATTTAATACAGCGCATGAGGTACGCTTTTGAACAGAAAGGCTTCAGATGATTAGTTTTTTGACTTACATTGATTTCTATAAATTATGAAAAAATCTCAGATATCAAAAACTCATTCAAAAATAAACTTATCGACGTCATATTTGAACCTGCTGTCAAATAAAAGATGTTTAAGAAAACTGCAATATGCAAAATAGTGGCGCTACAAATAGCATAAAAGTGAATGTTTGAGAGTAAAACAGCGATCCTGATTCTTGCGTGATTCTCACTGTGATGGCGAAATAATAAATCTAGGGTATCCAATTCGTTACAATGACTTTGAGGCACCATTTGCCGAAAGAACTGCAATGCAGGTCTTTGTGAGATAAGAGATAGTTGAAAAATCAGATTGAGATGACCAGATGATTAAATGTAGTTTCTTGTAGTTAATAGATTTTTGCAACAATTTCGAATGGTAGATTAGATAACTCGAGAATTCAGCGCAAAACGGCCAAGCGGTGTTGAATTTAAGCATTTTTCTCCAGCAGGGATTTCTGCATCTCCGTACTGGGAGGAGGGGCAGTTTTTTACCATTAATGAGCTTAAAATATCAAATCTTCCGGTCAAGACATTTCAGTTGGCTATCCTCTTAATTCATCACTGCAAATCGAGCGCCGAGTCGCAATGTCCGATATTTACAGTTTCGCGTACGAAGGATTCGAACTTCAATTTCAAAATTATGTGTTATATTCCGTTGCTGTAGCCACTGAAAAGATTATATAAATGACTACTTTGAGCAGAGACTTATGAAAGGGATCTTTGCCTGATGTAACTAAACATTTGTATGTTAATCACCTCGCATAGCAGGAGAGAGATCTGTTGAGGTGAGTGCGTCGACTTGTCCACTGGATAACAGGTGAATGAAGAACTGTTTTCTTCGCAGATGAGTGAAGGTCTAGCTTGCAAGTGTTGATTAATTTGGAGAGAAACTGAAACCCGTTATCGTATTTCAAACATCCATGTAATGTATCCATACTGAAGAAGAAGCGTTTCTGTTTGAGGTGGTATCAGTTTAAGTAGATGCACAGACCTCCATCTCTTTCCATGTGGAATCCTGACTGATGAAGTCTGTAGAAAGTGCATCTATCATGCTTATTCGTGCCCTTAGGTTAGTCAATAGGTGATAATTTCATCCTATAAGATAACATTATATTATATTGGATACGTATCTTCGGCAGCAAAAATCTCAACAGCTGTAATGGTTCATGATTCAAACAACATTGAAAACAACAGATTCTTAATCTCCAGACCTAAATGCCAGCGAGCATATTAGGAAGAATAGCGAATGACTGTTGGTTTCAGTCACTTTCTTCAGACTCTTGCCCCACTAAGAAGAGCAGCTTTGCTATAACTTCCTACTGACATCACATACAAATACCGCAAAATTGGCAGCATCATACATTGCGTATGCGTTGAATCGTTACTCGGGGTGATCACACTCCAAACTGAAAGTACATTTCGTATACCATATTTTCATACCCGATATTTCAGTTTTATATGTGTGCAAATTTCTCACAATTGTTTTGTCATTTTCAGCTTACTATGCGTTGCGTCTATACTTTATAAATAGGGGGAAAAAAATCGGTGAATTTTATAAGTTTCTCGCCTGAAAGGAAAATCTTATAGATAAATATTATTCCCTATGAAAAAAATTCCTTATTCACTATTCTGTTTTATCTATTACCGTATTCTGTAATAATTCGGTATTATTCGTTCAAATCTGTTAACAAAGTTAAATAAACATAAAAAAGGATATGGTTTATACATTTTGCAAGGATATATATAAGCATTAAAGAAGTTGCAAAAAAAAAAAAAGTTTCGGTAAGTAACCGGTAAAAAATTATATTTGAATACTTGCTATGAATGTATTTATCTAAAGGATCTTTTACAACAAAGAAGAAGAATGTAGCTCTACGCATAGTTTATCACTCACTTTTGATTATTATACATTTATAATATTTTTATTGTTTACACTTGCCTATGAGAAATACTCTTTTAAACGCTTTAAAATTTCAGTAAAGTAGGCGCTTAATAATATTCTTAATCAGTAATTTGAATAATAATAGTTCTCTAGAGATAATTCATTTTAAAAATTTAGTGTTTGGCCATTCCACGGTACCTTAATTAGATCTTTTTGTTATCCTTAATGAAGAACTTTTCAGAATTCCCTACTTTATCATCATAAATCCTCACAAAATATTTGGCCATGGAAAACTTGACCTTAATTACTTTTAATTTCTTTACTAATTAGATATGAAGTGTTTTACTTAGATTTCTTTGAGTATGTATAATTTCATGAAAGTTCAATTAAACTACGCCCTAAGAATGTTTTTTCACCCCCAAACAATTACATCCCAAGCAAAATATTATTACAGCGTTAGTAAATTCTATACTAAGATTTTATCGAATATAAAGTTGCATCATGTGATGCAATTCTGAGCATTTTTAACAATGATATATTTCAATATTTAACAAGAAAGAAAAATATTCTTCAAGCATGATTATGAAACACTTTCCAACACATTCAGAATACTATAACAAAACTTCATCATTTAATAAGGTGAAAGAGGATATCCAAGTAAATAATTTGGAAAACGCATAACCCGTTTGAAAACCCTATTTAAGCAATTACCATTTATATAGTCGGGAAAGTATAATTCTTTTTTGAAACCCTGTATGATGTATAGATTTGTATGTACACTACATACTGTGAGAAAATTTAGTTCAGTCAGAAAACTCAAATAACAGAGTTAAAAAATCAACAATTTCCATCAATTTCCTCTTCAACAATTTCTATCAATAAACGGAAATGTACTCTAATTAACCGTGCAGCCATGTATATGATCTATAGAATTTATATACTCCAAAGTATTCCACAAAAAATAAATTAAGTTTAAATAGCATACCACAATTGAAAACACACTACCAGTTATTATCGCTCATAGACAATATTGTAACCTAATTATTTTTGTATGTCCCTGTAAATGGACAATAAATGCTATACACACCCTATTATACAGTAAGTATCTTGTATAGGCCACCTCAGTAAACACACCCTATTCTACAGTAAGTATTTTGTATAGGCCACCTCAGTGATGTATATAAATTTCAATGTGAAATAGTGTAAAACATTAAAATATATTACAAATTTTCTCCATAGACCATAATGTAACTGAATTATTTTGAGTTTCCCTGTAAATAAACTATAAACGCTACATACTTCATTCTCAATAAGCGAACATACCATAGTAAGCCTCAGTAACACATATCAATTACATGGCAATCCGAGTATATTTATGCCAGTTAAAGCATAGTCAGGCAAACCAAAGTCATAAACACTTTTCAACTATGTTGGAAAGTGTTAAAAAATGTTTTCCTACTTTCGGTATAACAAGGCTTTTATGTTACAAAATATAATTTAAGAAGTGAATATATTATCACCAGGGCTTAATTTCTAACAAAAAAAAGTACCGGAGCCCTAATATTCTGCAGTACTAATAATCGTAGCGTCCCCCCCCCCCTTCGCTCTCTCTCTTGAATGACACCTTATATATGTCGCCGCCATCAATGCCAGACATAAATCTGCAAATATCACTAGAATAAAAAAAAAACACTTTCTGTTTCCACTTCATTCTGATCAAAGTAGCATTAACAAAGAAAGAGTTCTTTATTCTATATATATTAGGGGGCTCTGCCCCTGCTCGCTACGCTCACCAACCCCCGTTCTGATTTCGCAGCCTCTTAAAACCTGGTAATGTATCCTGTTTTAAAAAGATGATGATGATTTCATGAACGGCGACTATTTTCTGTAATCAGGTTGTTATGCTTTTTCATTTAAATGGGGTATTTTTCGGTTACCATGGCCTTATCCACCGCTGTCACGACAGCTTACGGTTGTTTTGGGAATTGATAAATAAGACAAATTACTACTTTGGAAATCAGCTTGTATAAAATGATTTGGCTAAAAATGTCGCTGCCTCTCAGACATTTATAAGGACACTATGGACAATATCCTTCCTTTAGGTTCCAAGTTAAACTTATCCGTCTGCTTAGGAATAACATTCAGAATCACAGTATTGAAAAGCAATGTGTTTTAAAATTTTACTCTTATATTTTATGTTTTCGTCGAGTTTTAGATAATTTCAGGAACAGACGTATCTTATTCATCAATTCTTTTCTCTATTTTAATAATCATCATGGATATTTTCATGTTATTTTTACAATAAAGATTATTTGTTTTAATAATTATATACAAAATTTCTAATATCTAATATATCGAGCAGTAATGCGTACAAAATAAATTGAAACTATTTTGCGTTATTTTTACACCAAATGATTCCCAATGTGACGTCGTATGAATATTACCCATAAGAAAATAGTTTTAAATGTATCAGTTTATTGTATGAGGAAGTATAAAGGGGGGGGGGGACGAGGGTTAATTCGCCCTCTTTATTTAGATAAATGGGTTTATCATGCAGAATTATCCCATTTCCTTCAAATTTTGGATATAGGTTTATTTTGATAAGGCGCTTCCCTCATCACTTTTGGGGGTTCATTGGTTAAATATAAAGGAAGGAAAAGGGGCGGCTAATCACCCTTTAATTTATTTTACGAAGGGCATTATTCTTTAAAATAAGACTATAGTATACAATTAGTGTGAATAGCCTGTGAGCTCACTGTCATCAGTTTAACTGGGCACTTTTCTTTTTTATTTTTAATATTCATGTATAAACACAATTTTTATGACGTAATTTTCTTTATTTCCTGCTTTCAACACGTGATCATTGAATTAGTATTTTAAACTTTCATTATTATTTTTAAGTCTCGCGAAAATATATTTTTTATTTGAGATAAAACATAATTCTTTGCGCTGATTTAGAAATTGGCAACAATATAAGGAAAAAAATACTTTTTCAATAAAAGATTTTTTAAGGATATTTTGAGTTTTTATTGCCCGACCGTGATATTTTTTTGAACTTCTGAAAGCTTGTTATATTTCGCGTCTGGTGTTATGATTTTCGAATCCGCAGGATGACTAGAAAAAAAGTAATCGCTCCTCGAAAAAGTCGCTAGTAAAAAAGCGATGAGAATAACCCGGAATATCTACGCAGATTTTCATTGGTCCATTTCCAAATTTTATATATATATATATATATATATATATATATATATATATATATATATAGAGAGAGAGAGAGAGAGAGAGAGATGAATAAATAAAATTTTTAATTTACGTACAGATTGAGTTCGAGCACGCACAAGCCCGAAGAATGATATGAACAATTGTTTGATTGAGCCCATTTTATCTCCATTCCCTACGTGTGGAATACATTATGTCACATATAGTGTTTTGACAGAAAAGAATGCAAAAGCTTCGATATGGGAGGAAAAGGAAAGGGTAATTTAGGCTTCGGTTTTTCGGAAGAAATTGCACTGGACTCCGGAGCCCAGTATTTATTGGCTCGGTGAATTCCGACCAATATTTAAATATTTTACTAAAAGCAGAGAAGTTCCGGCGCAATTTAAGCCCTGATTATCACAACTTATTCCAAATTTAAAAGTCCCTTTTTCTTTTCTTTTTTTTAAAAAAGCATAAATTGTTACTTTTTGTCTGAGATTCATAATAATAATAATTAGACATTAATTTTATTCATCCTAATTTTTCGATAATTAATTTTTAGAAAAATATAATTGCTTTCTTACAGTTCTGAAACGCGTTCTGAAAAAATTACAATTTTCATTCTTAAAAGGGGAAAAAAATAGTTAATGTAAAAAAAAAAAAAAGAAATGTTATCGAAAACGAAATTTTTGTTTAAATAAATCAATGATATTCTGTATTTTTATGAGTAAATTTTGATGCACTTTTACAAAAACAGTATCAGGAAGCTTTATTTTCGAAATCAGCTGCTAGCTCTGATTTATTACTTTCATAGCTATAAAATAAATTATCATCTCAATATGAGAATTTCTCTCGTTCTTCTTTCATTCTCTTTTTCGAAATTTTATCTGCAGCCAAGCAGATAAGCCGAAGTCATATAGAAAGAACTTTTAAAAGCATTAACAAGGAAAAATTGTAAAAAATACACAAATCGCTAAAAATGTTACATACATTTTATAGATTAAAACATAGAAAAGTAAAATTGTTGAAATATATATCTACCCTATATATATAAAATCCTAATGAAACGAATTTGTGAAACGATTTTATGAAACGAATTTATGAAACGATTTTATGAAACGACTGATTAAACGACTGATTATGTTTCAGGGCTATTTTTAATAAAATATTAAACGCTTGATGGTAAAATTAATACCAATTGTCCATAAAAATCCGCGGATGTCAAAACTGGTAATAGAATTTTGAAATTGGAATTATTTTTCGAGATATTAATTTTTTTCTAATTTTAATGACATTTCTGTAATGATGGCAACTAATTACTCAGTTTTTTTGTGACAAAAAAGGGAAAAAAATTGAAAAGGATCCCGATAGGGATTATTGATTTCTTTTTAATCGTCATTTTCAAATTGAAATTGAATTTATCTTTTATTTCAATCGATAATGAAGACAAGATTGTGATTAAATTATGTTTTTCAGGAAAAATTTAAAAAAAAAAAGCACATTTCTATCGTCAGGATTCAATCGTCTGTCAGCATTTAATTTAATTTATAAACTGAAAATACTTTGAATAAATTCGTCCAAATGACGTCATTTATGTAAACGCAAAAGAAAGGGGGGGAGGAATTAATAGTAATTATTATTTATTGATATCATTTTGTTATTCTTTTGTAAAATTTAATTAAACGAATTTATAAAATCACTAAAACGAATATATATTTGCCCAACTGAACGGAAGGAGAAAATAATATCCTGCTTGGTTTTCTTTTCAATTTTAATGAGAATATGACATCAATTATGGTGAAATGACATTTAGTCCTTTCTCTCTTTTATTGACAGCAAAGAAAAAAATGCTCCCTATATATTAGAGAAATGCTATTAAAGTTTAAAATAAATGAATATTTCAGTAGCATTACTTTTTGTTATATATACAATTTGTTTTACATACAATTTGTTATACATACAATTTGTTTTACATTTTTGTTTTACATACAATTTGTTTAGCGTAAAATGTCATTTATCCTATTTTATATATAATCAGAAGTAATATAATTAAACAATAATATTAAACAATAATAATATGCGTATAATTAAAATAGGCATATAAACAAAAAAATCGTCGAATTTGTTTCCATGGCTGTTTATGTCATTTGGCACCAAATCTCGCTTTCTGATGCCCGAATTGCGCCAAGCTTTTTAAAAAAGCCTCAAGACCCCTATAATAGAAAAGCACCAAAAGTTCATTGGGTTTGTTTTCATAACTTTTGGCAACAAATCTATGTATATTAACTAATCTATCCCTTTTTGAAGCTCGAATTACGCCAAACCTAAAAGCAAAGGATGCTATACTGGAAAAGTAACCGATTTTCTTATGGACAATATTCAAGTGACATAACATGGTGTAAAATTATCGCGCATAGGAAATTTGTTTAAATATCTCATCAATTGATGCCGTATAAATGCAGGCATGCATGCACAAAATATTTAATTAATTTTGTATGATAAATAATTATTAGAAAATTCGTATATACATATTAATTAAAATAAATAATTTACGTATTTAAAACAACATGAAAATATGCATGATGGTGCACTAAAATAGAGAGAAAATTAAAACCTGTTACTGAAAATGTCTATAACATAGTACTTTTCAATACCGCGGTTCTTAATGTTATTCACAATCAGATGGAATTTTTCTGATCCTTAAACGCAAAGGAAGAATAGAATACAGATCGTTGTTATAAAAGTCCGAGAGGTAGCCACAATTTAAACCTAACCATTTTATAGAAGCTGGTTTTCAAGTTGTAATTGATTTTGCTTATCAATCCCGAAAACAGTCGTCAGTTGTCGCAACAGCTATGTATGAGGCCATGATAATCAAAAAATGCCCCATTAAAACGTTAAAAGCATGGCAACCCAATTACATATTTACCAATATATTTTTAAAACAAAGCACGCTGTCATGTTTTTAGAGGCCTCGAAGTCTGAGCGGAGGTTGGCGAGCGTAGCTCGCAGGGGGTAGGCCCCCTAGTTATTCTTATATTTTTAATTTAAAAAAAAAAAATCAGCTCACCATGAAAATAGAGGTTAAAAATGAATATAAGTCAGAAAAAAAAAGAAAAAGATTACATAGTCTATTAAAGATACTCACTTTCTTTAAGTGATTTTTATTTAAAATTTTGAGTTTTTATTTTTTCATGTCATATTCTGAATTTTTAAATAGATATGGTATATTTTCGATTTCTACAAAATTTCTTTTTAATGCTTTACAAAATCCATCCGTATTTCCATTACAGATCTACATTTGTGATTATAAATTAATAATAATGCTTCTTTAAAGTTATAAAAATTTGAAAGCAGCAATTTGTTATAGAACAAATTCACTAAAATTGATTATTTTTTGTAATTATATATTTTTTAACTTTGTACCTAAAAATATACATTTTGCACTTACACTGTTAAATTTGTTTTATAAACTGTGAAAGTTTCATTATTATTATTATTTTAAGTTCATTCTGAATAACAAAATGCTTTAAAGTTCAGAAACTGCCCTTTTGAATAACAAATAGATTTTTTAAGTATTCGATGGTCTTTAATGGTGTGTCCTTAAACGGTAATAAAATAATGTTTTTAGAAATTAAAATCGGAGTTCTCTGAAGGGCAGTTAGCACTTTTAAGCATTTTTAAAAAGGTGCGTTTTGTAGCTTACTTTTAAATCTACGAATTTCTATATTATAAATTTTAATTTTAATTAAATTTACATGCCATTTTCAAACTTTTTTGACAGATAATGATCGATATTTTCAAATTTTACTAATTATCAATAAATAGAAAATATACGTAATTTGAGTTTTAAATGCATTTTTTCGAAACTATACTTTTATTCCTTGCGTCCCAGAATTAATAATAATAATTTTTAAAAAATTCAAATTTTCTAATAAGTATATTATATTATTATGTGCGAAATCTACCGACATTTTAAAGTCATACACACATGAGGTTTTCGTGTAAATGAAAATAATTAATAGATTTTTCCCCCTTTTACTAAATGAAACATAATTAGATATATATATATATTAATTTTTTAAGTATAAAATATTTATAAATTTGGATCATAAAACTGTTTACAAAATATATTGTATGTAGCGAATTTGTTATACAAATGTGAGTGCAATTTCTTTATATGAAATCTTTATAACTGAAAAAAGGCTATAATATTTTTCATGATTAAAATAATTTCTTTTTTTCTAATACTTAATAAAAATTTGCATGGAGTAGATAGATTCCCAATCAAAGCCACTTATAAAATTATAAAAATTTTAAATGCAATTTTTCTCCGGATTATCGGACACTCATGGGACCAATGGTATGTTGGAAAGTTGAAATCATCGATAATTGCGAGACCATTATAAGATTTGACCAATATACACTTTCAAATTGTAGAAACGTTAAACCATAATTAAAAATTCTACGAGTAAAATGAATTATTTACTTTATAATAATAAGTAAAATATTATTAGTGAAACAGATAACTGTAAAAATAAAAATATATAAAATATAAAATAAGGCAGTTTTAATCATTTCGTGATTAATAAGACTTAAAAGTACCGGAAATTTTAAATTGATTTTCTTTTTGTCTTAACAATTAGTTTTGTTTTTATCTGCATGCAATAATAACAGTATATGTCTATACACACTTTATTATTACTTCATTTATTTTTCAGCATTTAGTGATAAAACAAAAATAAAACGTTTGCTTAAAACTCTTTGCAGCGTCGGTGATTCTTTTATTTTAAACATACGTTCTATTCTTTAAATTTAAAATAGATGCTACTTTTCCGAACCGATAAGTTATGATACAAAAATATAAAACATTGGAAAGTTGTTACGCCTATTTAACGAACCAATAAGTTAAAAATATTGGAAAGCTGTTACGCCTATTTAACGAACCAATAAGTTATGATAAAAGAATATAAAACATTGGAACGTTGTTACGCCTATTTAATAATGTTGCAATTAAAATTTTTTCAAACGTCTTCAGAAATTCTTCTTTAGACTATTGTCATATTAATAAAAGACAAAATAACTATATTCGTTAAATTTCATTAAATGACATGTTGGTTAAATTTCGGCAAACCTTAAAATTCGTGATTTTTGGATAGCTATTTTTAATTTTATAAATCTAAAAGTAATTTCCTCTCAAAATTAAGAAAAAAAATCGGTCATGAAAGAGTTAAGAAAACACTCCTGCAGTTAAGCAATTTATTATTATTTTTATTAGCCACACACAGGGTGGCTTATTCTTTCAATCTCTATCATTTTTCATGTTTATGAAAAGTCACAGCAATCCATCGTTGCCACAGATTAATCTCGGAAAATGAAACATTTGAAGTTACTTAAAAAATTAATAACTCGAAAAGTATTTGTCACAAAATTGTTTTACAAACTGCGTTAGAATGGTAAAATATTGTATTTTTCTTGATATAAATTTCAAATCTAATGATTATGTCGTTATTCAAATATTAGATTTCAAAAATTACAAAACTTCACAATGGAGTACCGTAGCGAAACTTTTACGCGTAAAAAGATAATGATAAAGGCATTGTGGCTCGACGTGTATCGTGTATACTGGCCATAGCATGAGTAACGAATTATAGTAAACTTATTATTCTGTTAAAATACAAAAGTGAATTATGTATATACACTTCTAAAAAATAAAGAAAAACATTTTATCACAAACATCAACAAAATTTTGTCTTCTATTTATTCAATTATTCCAAAGATATCGTTTTATCGTCTTCTGCCATAGCAGCATGAATTAAATTTCATTAAAAAAAAATTGCTCAGTGGTAGAAAAATATTTTTCTAAATCGAATGGTTATTCAACAACTCAACACTTTAACAGGGGAATTTTTATTTGTTATTTAGATATTTTAAAATTGTTATTTGTCATTGCGTTTTTATTCTGAGTTACAGCTAGTTTATTTATTTTTTAAATAAAACCCGTGTGTGGCAATCTATATTCTGCCTTATAGCAGAATTTTCGCCTCTTGTTTATTTATTTATTTTCTTAATTCATAAGTAAAAATAAATAAATAAATAAATAAATAAATGATTTTTTTTCTCTTTGTGATTTAGAGAGGTAGGAAATGTAGAAACAATTTTTTGTGGCCAAGGGGGATTAGAATATTCAGAGTAATTGTTGGTCAGAATTCCTGTGGATTTCCGAAATTTTTTATATAATTTAAATGATTATTGTGACATTTTTATTTAATAAAATAGCACAAATTTTTTAAATAGCTTCATAGTATTTTAATCTCTTTGTTCCATATTCAGCTTTGCATAATTGATTATATGTTAAAAATAGCTACATTTCTTCCGTATTTTTGGGATACGGCCATAAATACCATTAAATATGCCGTACAAGTCAGTATGTGAGGGATGTCAATTAACAGAATGCGTCGTATAACTAAGCGTCAGATAATCAAGAATGTACTGTATGTATTTGTCAATACTAATTAAAAAAAATCAAAGTTTCCTGCAATTTTAATAACAATTTAAAGTTATAGATTTATTTAAATGCAAACTGGTAAACAAATCTTTGAAAAAAGATGCGTTTTTGACATGTTTAAAGGAGCAACTCTCCGGAATTTGATCGATTTACATGAGGAAAAAGTCAGTCCTTTTATTCAACTTCATTTCTTTTTATATTCACTACAACTGGCAGTTATGAAGTGATACATTTGTTGTAAATTGCCGACACTTGAGATGTTTGAGTAAACTTGTTGCAGTCAGAATCAATTGAAATATGGTTCTTTGTGTGATCTTTTCTTTATCAATGTGGGTCATCATTCTGGAGGAAGTGCTCAATTTGAACAGTTAAATAAATACATAAGTAACAAAAGTGACCGGTAATTAACTTGATTTTCGTCAATTTATAGCCGGCTACGGCAAGCTAAAGAAAGTTACAGCCTGTACTTAAAACCGTAACCGTTAAAAAAAAAATATTTCTCATGGAACGAAACATGGAACTGGAACCTAAATTACTTATTCAGTTCCAGAACTGAACCTAATTATTTTTCCTATTTCTAAACTGAATCAAAAAACATTTTTAGTTTAAAAATTTCAATTTATAAAATAAAACTTACTTAAAAATAAATTAAAATTAAGCCATTGACATTATTTACCTCTGTTTTTATTTTAACTTTTAGATATAAAGCATGTAAAAAGCTAAATCGGAAATTATGTAAACTGAAACTAATTAACTGCAAAAATGAAACAAACAAGCTGATCTGAATGAATAAAAATATAATGAATATAAACTAATATATAAAATTGGAGTGTGTGCCTGTGATTTTCAGAAAACATCTAATTCTAAGTTCATACGACCATTTAGACGACGTATAATCAAAAATAACATTCACAGTTTTTTTTTTTTTCGCTTGTTTGTCCGGAATAGGCTCAGAAACGATTGCATAAGAAGCACTGAACTTATCAGGGGTAAATAAAATAAAGAATGTTTCTGGCCACAATCTGCCGTTTGTCCCTTTCCGATATCTAAAATTGCTTTTGAGAAATCGGGGAAAACCTGGAAAATTGATGAATCTTTCAGTACTCAAAACTCGGGGCTTAATTTAACAATTTTAAGGAATCTTACGACGACTGAGAGGTCTAATTAACATTTATAAATGACAATAGGTATATTTTTAGCTTATTGCTTGTACATTTTAATTTAAAAACATTCTAAATATTTTTAAAATGTAGAATATAATTAGATATTTTCCCAAAAAAACTGGAGAGATCTTATAAAATATAAATCCAACACAACGGGTTTCTACGCAGCTGGTAAAAAAAAAAAAGAAGTAAACAAATAATAAAGTAAACAATATTTTTACAGAACTAAAATCGGTAAATTCAGAACCGAAACGAAATATTTTATTTTACAATTGAACCCTAACAAAGATTCTGGTTCCAAGTCCTTCGTCACGATTTGGTTCAAAAATTCTTAAACACTTCATGAAGGTATGTGTGTTTGTATTTTGAAGTATATTAACAAGAAAGAAAAATCATCCGTCAAGTATAGATTATGAAACACTTCCCAACACTTCCAGAATACTGTAACAAAACTTTACCGTTTAATAAGGTGAAATATATGTCTAAGTAAACAATTTGAAAAATTCACAACACATTTGAAAACCCAATTGCATCAATTGTCGTCTATAGTTGAAAAAAATATTCGAACTCTTTTGTGCAGCACTGTATCTGGCCTACATTTTTGTATATATATATATATATATATATATATATATATATATATATATATATATATATATATATATATATATATACACCACACAGTATGCCAAAAGTGAGTTGAAAATCTACCTTCAGAAACTTCCGCCAATAACCAGAAACGTATTCGAATTCTTTTATGCAGTCCTGTATATAATTTATAGAACTTATACACACCAGATAATATGCAAAAAAATTAGTTAAGGTGGCGGATCAGTCAGATTCTGCATTCTCCTTTCCCATGTTAAACCAATGGCATTAAAGTTCCCCAGTTTCTTTCAAATATCTCATCAAATAATTAAGTCTTTTGAAATTTGTTTTTTGCGAGTGATACTTTAGATAAATCATCACGTAGTTACAAATTTCCCTTTTCTCCTATATAAATTTAAATATTTGTTTTAGCATTTGCAGTTACATCAAGCTTACAAAAGCTTTAAAAAAATGTTTATAATAGTGTGACTGCTACTTATTTTATTTTTTCGTTTCCTTATGCACAACCTTCCTTATACATGCCATGGTAAATCTCAATAACTATAACGTGCATGGCAATCCGAGTATATTTTGCGAGTTACAGCACGGACAGACAGACAAACCGAATTCATAAACACTTTTTAACAATGTTGGAAAGTGTTAAAAATTAATTTAAATCTAAAAATGACCAAATGTATGACAGTATGAAGATAATTTTATAGAGAAATCAAACATTTTTAAAGTTTAAAACAGCAATATTATTCTAATATATGCTGTCTTTTAAACGCTAAAACAAATATTTAAATTTAAATAATAGAAAAATGAAATTTGTAACTATGCGATGATTCATCTAAAGCATCACTCACAAAAAACAAAATTCGAAAAACTCAATTATTTGATGAGATATTTGAAGGGAACCTACGAGGAACATTAATGCCATTGGTTTAACATGGGGAAGGAGAATGCCGAATCTGACTGATCCGCCACCTTAAATCTAAAAAATACCTGACGGCTCGGCCTACAGGCACAGGTAGATTTCGAAGACGCAGAACGTGGGGCGCCTGTTTGTCGGGAATTGCGGAAGAAATGACCTTTTTGCGATGATGCTGCAGTTGGAACCGCCTACTTCGAAACCAAACTTGTTTGCAGGCGGAGCCAGCAAGGATTTTTTTTTTTTTTTTTTTTTTTTTTTTTGTTATAAGAGTTGGTCCTATAAAAAACATGTCAATATAAAAGTTTTAGATAATATTAAGAGGATTTATAATAAATTTAAGAGGATTTGAAATCTTGGGAATTGACGAAGTTATGAATTTTTTTCTTCTAAAACCCCCTTCCCCCCTTCCCTTAAGGCAATTTTTAATTATACCAAAGATCTGTCATACATAAATTTTCGGCCCTTCTCCTAGAAGTAATAATAACTTCAAACGGATTCGATACGTATCATAATTAAGAAATTATGGGTTTTTTTCTGTTTTCACAAAAAGTCCCCCCATTCCCCCCCCCCCTGGTTCGATTTTGCCCATTAACGAACTTGACCGAGATTTTATGCCCCTTGATTTTATGTATCAGTTTCGAAAAGATGCGGGAGTTGGAACCGCCTACTTCGAAAAATAACTTGTTTGCAGGCGGAGCCGGCAGGGATTTTTTTGTTTTTAATTTTTTTTGCTATAACGGTTGGTCCTATAAAAAACTTGTATATATAAAAGTTTTAGATAATACTAAGAGGATTAATAATAAATTTATGCGGATTCGATATTTTGTGAATTGACGAAGCTATGATTTTTTTTCTTCTAAACCCCCCCCCCCCCTGTCCCCCCCTTGGGACCATTTTTAATTATATCAAAAATCTGTCATACATAAATTTTTGGCCCTTTTCCTAGAAGTAATAATAACTTTAAACGGATTCGATACGTATAATAATAAAGAAATTATGAGGATTTTTCTGTTTTCACAAAAAGCCCCCCCATTCCCCCCCCCCCTAGTTCGATTTTGCCCATTAACGAACTTGACCGAGATTTTATGACCCTTGATTTTATGTATCAGTTTGGAAGAGATTTATGCAGAATTTTTCCAGTTATCGTGGTCAGAAAAAAGTGAGATAGATAGATAGATAGATATAAACTTTTGAACTGGGGGTGGTTTTGGGTTCTGGGAGTCATGATCGGCGTAGATCTGCAAAAATTTTTCAAAATTTCCAACTTAGGTGAGAATGTAATAGGTAGTATTTCTTACGAAATCTACCTAAAACGCATACCATATTTGAAAACTCACATCCAGCAATTATTGCTCATAGACAGTACTGTAGCGGAATTCTTTTGTGTGTCCCTGTAAATGAATGATAAATGCTATGCACATCCTATTCTACAGGAAGCCTCTTGTAGTGCGCCTCAGTGATGTATACCAATTTCAATATGTTTGAAATAGTGTAACATCATTAAAATACAGTGCAAACGATTTTTCCCGATATACCCTAATGAAACTAAATTCTTTTGAGTGCTCCCTTAAGCAATCTATAAATACTATACGCTTAAATTTCAATACTGTACATGCCATGGTAAATCTCAATAACTATAACGTGCATAGCAATCCGGGTATATTTTGCGAGTTACAGCACGGACAGACAGACAAACCGAATTCATAAACACTTTTTAACAATATTGGAAAGTGTTAAAAATTAATTTAAATCTAAAAATGACCAAATGTATGACAGTATGAAGATAATTTTATAGAGAAATCAAACATTTTTAAAGTTTAAAACAGCAATATTATTCTAAATAATGTGCATAAGGAAACGAAAAAATAAAATAAGTAGCAGTCACACTATTATAAACATTTTTTTAAAGCTTTTGTAAGCTTCAAATACGTTTTGAATTCAAAACAAAATATGATGAACATATCATACCTCTCACTTGTGCATCTTTCTTAGTTAAACACCAATTTCTTTAGATCATTAAAAAAACACCTTACGGGAAATTAAATCTCTCAGATACGCAAAGTTTTCTCTCATTTACATACTTAAAATCGTCATTAATTTTAGCACAAGGCCAAATTATTTTTATCTAATTTTTATTTATATCAGTTACAATGAAGTTTTACAGTATATAATATAAAAATCGTATTGCTTAATAATTTAAAACTTAGAATGTCTTTTGGGAACTTTTCAGAGACATTGTGTAAATGCACCTTTACATAATGTTTGAATATTTGTCATTTGTGTGACAAACTCATAAATACATGTTATAAATGAGACGAGAAGGTAGAATCTGATCAGCTCTTCGAAGTGAAAATAAATACGTGCGAATTTGTTATTCTATTGTTTTTCTGGCTACCTTAGGAGTGATTTGAGACATTTGAAGTTTCGGTGTTGGAATTTGTTCCCATTATTACCAGAAATTTTTATAGTACTGAGTAGTTTTAAACCAGCTAATTTTCTTATGTTTGTGAGCGTGTAGATGTATATTTGAGATATTTGACTGTTTTTTCTGGAATATTCGTAAAATATAGTATGACGTCTAAAAGTCTGTTTTTTCATCTGTTATCATCTATTCCATACAAAATTACGTAACAATACGTATATAACACGTTCGAATGCTTATGTCTTAGAATCCGGTCATCCCAATACATTAATCGAGGCGTGTACATAATGAGGTATGTATTATAAGAATTGTATCGATCTGTGCTAAGTCATACTTAGGTCAGAAATAAATTCAATATGATGGACACCAGACATATACCAGACAAAAAATAATCTCCGAACATCATCAAGATGGATATACAACGGAACAAGTTGAAGAAACATTTACAAAATACATAAGATATATTTTTAAATGAAAAATAAAATTAGACACAGATGATATACGTAGAAGTGAGAACAGTCTCACACTGCTGCTCTGTATGTAAACATGTATTATTGACTTACACTGAAAAAGTTCCTTTTATGAAGTTTTTTAGAGTTTTAGAATAGCTATGAGCTACGCTTATTCAGGATTTTGTGCTTTTCTTTACATTTATTTTTACATCCCGTATGCAACATAATTTTTTAATGTTCTGGAAGGACATTTAACATCTATGCATCTATGCTTAGGTCCTTTTTTGTCGTTCCGATATAGAAGCAATATTCTAAAAAATAGATAAAACAACATCTAAACACTTAGTCTTAAATGTTCCAGATTAAAAGCAGTCTCTATCGGTATGAAATAAAATATCCTATCTTTATTTGGTGTTTTGAAAGGAATGAATTAGAGTTGAGATATTTTTGCTATAGTGATTTCTTACTCTTTACGTTCTTGAATAAAGAAGTTATCAGAAAATGACACAATTCCTAGCACTCCATTTTTTGTTTAAAACAAACCTTTTTAATTTATGTTTATTTATAACTGAAATATAGATTTAGAAATTTAGAACATATGATAAATAGCGTCTGCATAAAAAAGAAAAATATTTGTGGAAAATACTAATATGTAATATTGTAGGCAGATGATTTCGTACGACATTCAAATCAAGTATTTTTATTTTTATCAATTAAAAACATAGAATGTTGTCAAATCAGCTGATGTACACATAAATACACAACTAATCCAATAGAGTGTTATGAAACAGTTCTTGCACCTTCTCTATGTTATTGCTGGAAAAGTAGCTTTACATGTTTAACTGAGTAACCGTATAGTCAAGACAAGGGCGAATTTTTTTTTTAAGCAGCGATCAATTTTGGCAGCAAAATATTATCTAGAAAATTCAAGAAATTGAAGTTTTAGAAACGATATTAAGCCACAACCCTGAATGCTTTCAGGTAATCTGGGAAAGTTCGAAGTCTCATCAATAAAGTCAGTGTTTAGTGCGCATTACTTTGCCTGCGAATTTAGTGACTACACTCTTAGTCTCTATGCATTCCGCTGTTTTTACATACCACTTACTATATATTAGTCTTTATCTTCGTTTTCTGAATCAATCTATGATTAATGTGTCGGGATCTATAACGTTTTCGGGTGGGAAAAAAGTGTGTTCACTTCGAGTAAGCCTGCGTGTTTGTTTATAAAATTCCTTTCCATCTTATTGAAAAGGGGAAAAAAAAAAAAAATTTGTAAGGCTTGTACAAATTAAAATTTTTATAATTAACTATAGAAAATCAATTTTCAAACCATCGAACAGTTTTTAAGGGATATCATAAATGTCATTTTCCTTTTTTTTTTCCTGGAATACTTTTTTTTACATATGCCTATTATCTAAACGTGGTCGATTTTTGAATAAGTCAAAAACTAAAATTATAAAAGTATATATTGGGTATAAAACAATGTATTTATATGAGAAAAATGTCTAATCGGTGAAAAATATTACTAAAAATACTGTACCAGAGTTTCCCTCAGGTTTAAAAAAGGGCGGGGTGCTGCTGGTGAAAAAAGGGCACTTTTTTATTCTTAAGGGCACTTTTTAGATTCTTGAGGACACTTCTCAGATTCTTATTGGCACTTTTTTTTAATTATTAAAGGTATTCCTTTTAATTTTTAAATCCACTTTTGATATTTAAAAGTCAGGGTACTCTCTTTAAGACAATATTGAGGCAGTTTTTACTATGAAAGAAAAATTTTTAATGCAAAAAGGAGAAAGGGCAATTTTTTTTTTTTTAACTGAGGGGCAAGAAGGGTGCTATTTTGTAAACCAAAGGGCAGGCAGGGTGCAGCACCTTTCTGAAACTGTCTGGGGGAAACTCTGCTGTACATTACTATAGAAATGCATAACACGTATACAGCGGTAGTCTTTTCAAAGATTTGCCGAAAGGAAATTTGAATATTTGTTATGAGTCTTTTACCACCTTAAAAAACAGCCAATTTTTTAACAATTCTGATTTTTTTTGGTGGGGGGGGGGGGGGGGGGTATTGGGGAAACGCAGGTAAACTCTCTCAAATTTCACTACTGGGTAAAATATTAATTTCTAAGTAGAAAGGATAAGAAATTAATATATATATATATTATTCCTAAGTCAAAAGTTCATTATTTATATACATATGAGCCAAGTTACTTCATATTACTGTAATCCTCGAAACTCAATTAATCATGCTATAATCGTTGAATTATCAACGACATCCTTGTTGGTTAAGATATTTCATCAATGACGTAAGTTCTTCAATCTTATAAAAAGCTCTGTAAAATGTCTTCATGATTTATGTTGCAAACATATTTCAACATTGGTTGCATCATAAAATATTAAGAACTGCGTTATAACATGAACGTTACCATTTTCAATAAATATAATTTTCTTATACAAAGAATGTACAGTGTAAACTCATGTTACAAGAAAAATAATAATTATAATATCTGAAATTAAATATCCTTAATCAATTGTCTCAAACTTTTATGTCTCATATGCCCCTTGAAGAATTACATGGAGCTAAAAACTTGAGAAAAATAGTAACAGCAAAATTGCGTTCTTATTATACATATAAAAACAACCTCTATGCGTTTCTTCCATTATTTGTCAATTTTGTCCTGATAGATTGACTGTTAAATGTTTAAGCTTGAGACAGCTCTACACTAAAAATAAAAATAAAAATGTCGATTTTACAGTACAATACTGGCAGCTATGGAATGCCAGTATTATACTGCAAAATCAACAATTTTTTTTGCAGTGCATGCTAAATTTTCTTCTTTTTTTTACGTGGGTGGCATTTCAGATGTCTTATTCATCGTATAGCAGTTGAAATGTTTGTCATTAATTTGTTTCAGAAAATTTTGTTCTAAAACTAAACATTACCATATCTTAATATAAAGAGTTCCAAGCCCGCTCTGTTGTATATTTTCTTAAGATGATTAAGAACTGAGTGCAATCTATACAGAGGCTGAATAATTTCTTATTCTGTAGAAATTTCAAAAGGAGAATTAGTTTAGATTCTAGAGCTAAAAAAAAAAATCCCCGCTCTACAATGCGAAACTTTCTCGCTCATTTTCTTGCTCATTTTTAAGCATCAAAGCATTATACTTGAAGGAATGATTATTGAACTGATTTGTAATAGAACAAGGTTTGTCCCCATAAGTGTAATTATATTTTGAGTTATAGGCGATTGTCTCAGGACGGCATTTTTTTTCTTTCTTGCACTGTCGGTTCAAAACGACAACTTTGACAACATTTCTGAGAAATATTTTGTCTTTACCGAAAAACTGAACAAAACGGTTCGATTATATAATTTCTGAATAAAAACCCCCTGCCAATTTGATACGTTTGCGAACGAAAATGAATTAAAAAATATGACAGAATTAAGTAGCCAGTTTGGATTTGAGAACAGCCTGAAGGCTGATACTGAATTTTAAGTTTGGAAATACAATAATAACTAAATATTGCAAAATATTGTTGTCTACATTTGCATTTCTGCCTAAATTATTTAATTTTATAGAACTGTTAAAGTTATTTAAAAAACCGTGTTCATGCTCGATTTGTCCTTAGCTGTAATAACATATCTTTGCTAAATAATCAGAAATTCTATTTTAATAAAATTAACTTTTGGCTTATTCGAGATTTCTGTGTCAGTATTATTATTAAAAAAATATATATATCAATTGTATGAAAATGCTGATTAAACTAATACAGTTTTAATTTCAGAATACAAGATGGACTAATCGTTTCTATCAATTTTAAAGAAAAGTAAAATTAAACAGAAAGAAAATCGGATGCATTTTTTCAATTACGCATCAGATAATCTGTTTTTACACTCTTTTATTTAACTCAGGTTGATTTTTGTATGTAAAGATGGAATTTTGTAATCGATTTTTAACTCACTTCCTGATAGGCTAGAATTATAAAATCTGTATATACACATGTGTGTTTCTGATGATAAATACAGCATTTTTATATTTTTACAACTTAATTATAATTGAACACATTAATTTTAAGGCATTTTTCCGTTAGCCGATCACAAGTGATAAATCGCCAAATATTCTTTAGGGTTTACAACAACAATGGATTTAATTATACGCCAAATCGCAAGCTTTCCAAAATAAGCTAACTGGCAGTGAAATTGCCATATACGAAATATTTTAAACACTAAAAAGTCGAAAATATAAATAAAAAAATAAAGAGTGTTATATTTTTAATAGAATGCTTATAAAAAAAAAAAAAAAAAAAAAAAAAAAACCTTTTTACCTTTATTACGTATTATCTTTGTGTTGTTACTTGAGGGGTTCAGTTAGCAGTCTGATTTTCAGTAGAAATACTATTTTCGATCTCTTTATTGCATTTATATAGTTTAGTTCATCTAAGCAATACATATATCGCAATTTTCTTACGTAGCCAATTGACATTTTATTTAGATTTTATAATAAAGTTATAGAAAAGAATCCAAAAATTTTACCTCTTTGTCTTTATCTCCTTCACATCATTTGATAAAGTTGCAGTTAAATTTTTTTTTAATTAAATGTTTCAAATTTTAATACAAGAATTGCATTTTTTTCTTGATTAAATCATTTTTTCCCCGTAAAGCCATTTAATAATATGTCATAAAAATATTATAAATATTCAAATAAAAAAAATAGTTCAAAGTTCCCTGAAGACAGTAGAAACTTTAATATTTCCATAGCCGGTTACTTTACTAATACAAAATTTCCTCTCCAGCTGTAGCATGGAATTATTTTCATTTTAACATAAAATTATTACTGTAATCTTTGAAAATCAATAATGTATGTTATAATATTTAAGTTATTGATGATCGTTGTTAAAAAAAGTTAGTTCATCAATGACTCAAGTTCTTTATACTCTTCTTGAAAACTCTGTAACATGTCTACATAATTTCTGATGCAGGGCATATTTCATTTTGGCTGTATCATAAAATACTAGAAACTGTGTTATAGCATGAAAATATTTCGGTTTAAATAAATGCTGTGTGGTCAGTTTTTTACATAAAGATCGTACAGTACGTGAAAAAAAAATCAAACGATGACTATAACTTAGTTCTAATTAATACAAATAAATAAAGGAAATGAAATAAAATAAAAGTATTGTTTAGATTCGTATACAGTTCTTTATAATAGTATGTGGTTTATTTTTTTCATAAGGGTTCATCTACGTATTCTGCTAAACTACAATTATTCTACTAAAACTTTATAAACTACTTAAATTCTACTGAACCTTAACTTTAAAAGTTTAATAGGAAGCACCAGAATTTGATTGGATATTTGAATTCCCCAAGCCAAAAGAAAGAAAGAAAAAAAGAAAACACAAATTGATATACATGTTGAACAAATATGTCAGTGAAGTAAAAATTATTGAAAAATGAATTAATCAATTTTAAAAATCCGTTATTTAGACCTAACTCAAACAATAATTTATGCATTTCATTACTTTTGTTTTATGTGATACTTTGTTAGAGCCCAAACATAACATGCATGTATAGTGACTATAAATATGTTTACGTAATATTAATTAATAATTACTAATGAGATTATTTAAAATTCATAGATTTTTTTTAACAATTAGAATCACAATTCTGTTAGAATCCGCATGGATGCCCCCTGAATATAAATTTTCTTTCACTTCTGACCATTAGTTGTCAAGTTATCAGTAGATATGTAAAATTCGGCAACTTTAAGAGACCATACTTAGGATTAAAGTTGAAAATCTCTTTACTACTATTTCATGCCAGCTACACAGACCAATGAAAGAATGAACTTACTTTCGAGATATCATTTGAGTGAGGTATCATTCGAAAGGTTTTTGAACCGGCTTCTGACATAGTACACTCGCATTTTGTTAAAGCAGGTTTTTGGATGAAGAAAACACAGACCGATGAAATCCATAAATATATCGTTTACTTTAAAAAAAAAAAAAAAAAAAAAAAAAAAAGTTTATTTTACGGTATAATATTGACATCCCAGCTGCCAGTATTATACCGTAAAATTAACATTCATTTTTTGGCAATGCAACTAAACGATATATTTATGGATTTCATGGCAATTATTATTACTCTAATTAACAAATTATTGTTACGTTATTCTTTTAACTCCTTTGGACGCAATATCACGAAATTTTGGAAATGCTTTTCTGAATATTGATATAGTTCCCCAAAACCCTTTGACCTATAGAGTAATGCGAATTTGTATTCAGTTTAATAGGGGATAACAAGTCAAATGAAATAAATAAGTATAGGGCTTCGTAATATTTTCAAAGTTCGTATAAATATGTATACGGCCTCTCAAAAAAAAAATTCCCCTTAACAGGATTGTAAAAAATCAAACAAGGAACTTTGATGCAAAAAACTTTATTCTGCGATTTTTAAAATCGGAGTAGCACTTGTTTTTTTTGTTTTTTTTCCATGTACTGTACTAAATAAACTCAGATATAACCTTATATGATTTTACAATATAATTTTTAATGTCTTCACTATATTGATAGCGTCTGTAATTATGTATGCTTAGTTAATAATAAATATTCTGCTAAAAATTAGCATACTTTTATATAACTATCTTAAAAACGGTATGCCACAGATTGTGTTATTTTTTGTTCTGCATGTGGTTTAAATAAACCCAAGGCAGAGCATTAAAAAAATGAATGAAATCGCCTCGAGTATTTTACCTCATATATTTTGAAGAAATGGAGATCAACAATTTGATCTGGAACACGTGATTTGACCTTAGACAATGAAAGACCGCCGAAAATAGGCCAGTGGTACTTAACATTGAATCTACGAAGCGATGATCTAAAAACTTTCCGAAGAAAATAAAACCATTATTAAAGCTCAAGATGGCCATTGTTTTTCTTTCATCCGGTAGAATGCATGGTACGGCAATAGTAATCATTTTGTACGATGTCTTCGTTTGAAGGAAACTAATGCAATGTCTATTTTGTGATATATCCTTTAGAAACGTGTTCGTATAAAGTGGACAGATTGTTTCTAAACTTTATTTACAACAGCCTATCGTTTGATTTCTGTTTTATTAAAGAATCTAGGTGTGTCTAATTTTAGAAGCTTGCACAGGCCAAAATTTCCAATCTCGAGGTCTGGCCCGATCCGTAGAAAATTATTTTTGGCACGGCCCAGTCTAAAAGTTAAGTCCCGACCCGGCCCATACAAAAATATTGGCCCGGCCCAGTATTAAAACTAAAAGTTCAGCCCGGCCCGACCCGTAGAAAATTATTTTTGGCCGGGCCAAAATTTAGGTTAATATAAAAGTTAAGGCCCGGCCTCGCCCATGCAAAAAATATTGGCCCGATCATGTCCCGACCAGCAGAAACTTATTTTTGGCCGGGCTCATTATAAAAGTTAAGGCCCGGCCAATATAAAAAATATTTGCCCGGTCCGGTATAAAAACTAAAAGTACGGCCCGATCCCGTACAAAAAAAAAATACCGCGCATGCGCGGTAGGCTATTACTGCTTATTTTACTGTTTATTACTGTTAATTTTACGGTATAATACTTGCAGCTGGGGTGCTAGTATTATACTGTAATTTTTTTTTCTTTCTTTTTTGCAGTGTAAATATTATACATCTTATTACACATACGATGATCATTATTCTTTTGCTCTGAGCCAACTGGTTAATGTTGCAAACATTTGTATATATATAATGCATGTAATTAATCCTAAATTATCTGAAACATTAATCTTTACGGTGACTATCTCAAAACCACGTGAAATTCTTTGACATACAATAGCGCTTGAATCTTAAATTTCAAAATAAAATTTTATTTAGAGAAGATAGTAAATTACAGTCGTTTATTTTCCCTAATGTTTTATTCTTTCTAGTATATATCTTTATGAATAAGATCATTTACAGTGATATATGTGTGCGGAAACCATTGAAGTTAGGAATTTTATCTACTTATTTTTACACAATTACAATGATTTTTTTTTTTCTAATTCAGAAAAATATTTATAATAATTAGGTGTTTTAATGCATTACTTCCTAGTGAATTTTTAGACGAATGACTTGCGAAAAGTTATTTTTTCGATCCTCTTCATGTATTTTGTTTTATTGCAACCTGAAGAAAAGATCCTTATTGGTTCATTGGTCATTGCATATTCAAGCAGCTTTCACAGACATTTTCAATAACTGCTCCATTATTAATGACTAATTAATATTTATAATGTGTGCGTAAAAGATAAAATCTAATAATTCATGCAGAGAGTTATTCTGTTAAGGGGATACTGCGAATACACTGCAAAAACAAATTATTGATTTTACGGTATAATACTGGCACCCTTACGGTATAATACTGCCAGTATTATACCGTATAATTAACAGTAATAAACAGTAAAATAAGCGGTAATACACTGCCGCGCATGCGCACTGCATGTCTCCTTTATAAAGGAGATACTAATATTTACGGATTTAGAACGCCATATCTTCAAAATATAAGAGGTTTAATATTTGAAGAGCAAAGAGAAAACTCAAATTCCTTTAGAGATATTTTTTTTTCTCTAAAGATTACTGCAATCGTTATTCGATTGAATAAATAATGAAACATCTTAGAATGTTTTATACACTTTTTATGAGATACATAGCTTAAAAGACTTTCATTGTGGCCATGAAATTTTTATTTCAGGAAAGAACATAAGAGTACTGCGTTGCCAGAGCAGGTGATATTTTTGAGCTATACACTGCAAAAAATAATTGTTGATTTTACAGTATAAAACTGGCATCCCAGCTGCCAGTATTATACTGTAAAATCAACGATTATTTTTTTGCAGTGTAGAAAAGCAACCAGAAATCTGTGTTTTAAATATATTAAGATGAAGTGCAGAAACAAAGTCGGGGATTCTGTGGCGTAGAATTTTCTACCTTTTTAACACTTTCCAAATAGTTGAAAAGTGTTTGACTTTTCGCTTTATCCGTGCTCTAACTGGTGTAAATATACTCGGATTGCCACGTAATTGATATATGTTATGGAGGTTTACTATGTCACGTTTGGTGTTGAAAATATAGTGTGTAGCATTTATAGTAGATTTGCAGGAACACTCAAAAAATTTCCATTGCATTAAGATCCATGGGAAAAAAAAATCTTTGAAGTGTATTTTAATTATGTTACACTATTTCAAACATAATTGAAATTGATATACATCACGGAGGTGCAATACAAGATGCTTACTGTAGTATATGGTGTGCATACGAATGGCATTTATCGTTCACTTAACAGGGACACACAAAAAGAATAACGGTTACAGTGAGCGAAAATTGCTGGAAGGGCATTTTCAGCTGCTGTATGCGTTTTTAAGTTTAACTGAATATTTCCATATTAGTGTGTATAAATTCTATAGATCATATCAAAAAAGTATTAGATTACATTTCCGTTTATTGACGAAAATTACTAAAGGGGTATTTTTGTCTGTGGTATGCGTTTCCCAACTGAACTGAATTTTAGCATAACTGTGTAGTATATACACAAATCTGTAGAGCACATACAAAGCTGCATAAAAGAATTCGGTTGCTTTTTTGACTGTACGTGTAATTTCTGAAATTGAGTTTTCAAATGTGTTATGCGTTTTTTAAATTACTCAGATGATGAATCATGAATTTTCGTTACAGTATTCTGAATATGTTGGAAGATGTTCCATAATATATACTTGACGCAAGATTTTTCTTTCTTTTTTTTTTTTATCTCGCTGTACATTTGATGTAAAGCTATACTTTCTCGGCACTTTCAAATTCATAATTATATTAAAAAATATTTTTTTTAAATTTATTTTTCAATTTAAACAAAGTATGCCAACGCAGCTAAAAACATATTTTATTATAAATTTTATTTTTAAAGTAACAAATACTTATAAACTTACTTTTTATTTTTCTCTTTATTATATTACATATAAGGAGGTATCTGACTTTGAAATTTTTAGAACATCTGCTTTCCAAGATCGAATATTCAGATAGGTGTATTTGTAAATTTTACATCAAGAAGTCTAGGTTAGCTGAAATTTCTCCAAAATTTGTGGTACAATACATCTAAAATTTGTAAAATTTGTTGAAAAAGATTTTTTATCCTATTTTTACTAATTAAAACTCATTAGTTTAAATATTTCTATCGTTTTTCTAATTATATTCTTTCCAGCAAAGTAACTGTTTTCTAAAGACATCATATATTTATTTAAAGTTCATTTTCCCGCATACTTTTATTAACACTTTTCAAATATTGAAATAATTCTACAAGGAACTTTTACTTTAGCTGCCAACCTCCCGTGCTTTTTTTTTCAAATAAAATAAAACCAGCAATATTCTTAAATAAAAGAAGCTAATTAATAACCGCATAGAAACAAGAAAACAATTCTTTAAATATTTTTTATTGTTCAAATTATCTTTATTTTACTTGAAAAGAAAAAACACTGGAAGGTTGGTAGCTATGTACAGTTTGCAAAAAAAAATAAAAATAAGGAGATCACAGCCTACTAACTCTGCCTCAAATCATCGTATAAAAATGTAACTGGCACCAATCGATTAATTATAGCATCTACTAATTAATGCTATAATTTAAGCTTTGCTTAAGAGAGATAGTCTACAAATATAAATTGTAACAAACTTTACAATTTTCAATACTAACACCTTTTTTTAACATCGTATTTAAATTCTCCGGTAAATTTTACCTTTGTATACCAAACAGGAAATTATTCGGTCAAGTAGTTTAGGAATTATGAAGGTTTAAAGTTCAGAGCTCCTAACTTTTTTTTTAATAGTTTCAAGGCAGATTGCAATGCGGATACTTTTTTAAGCATAACTCAAACTACTTGGAGGAATAAGTTGCAATTTTAGATTCGCATATTTGAAGCTTCTAGAAATAGACTTCTATTTACAAAAATCATAGATTGAAATTCTTCTTTTTTCTTTAATGTAACGATATATATTTTTTCAAAGTTAATTTTCGAAAAAAAAAAATATATATTATTTGCAACGTATTTTTCATTGAAATACAAAGGATGTGAATCATCCCTTTTACTAAACAGCATACAACCATTAGAGTGAAAAAATGTCCAGACTGGGGTTCGATCCCGGAAAAGCCCTTGGTGTGCTATACCAAGGGATCCGGGATCGAACCCCGTTCTGGACATTTTTCACTCTAATGGTTGTACGCTGTTTAGTAAAAGGATAATTCATTGCATTTCATTAATTTACAGCGTAATTTCAGCTCTGCTGAAAAATTAATTAGTGTATATTTCATTATTACTATTGTTTCTGGACGTTTCAAATATGGTGATCTAAAATCACAGCTGATTCCACCGAGTAGTTTTTGAGCTTTGCTTTAAAAACTACACTTGTTGCAATCTGTTTTGCAACGGTAAAAATAAAAACTAATCTCGCAGGTTTAAAGGAAATGAATATTTAGCATAATCTGTTAAAGATATTCTCAAATCCATGCTTTTTTTACATTTCACAAAATGCATCAAGCATAGATTATGCAACACTTTTCAACACATTCCGAATAATGTGGCAAAATTTCACCGTTTAATAAGGTGAAAGATGATGAACAATTTGAAAAATGCATAATACATTTGAAAACCCAATTTCATCAATTCCTATCTACAGTCGGAAAATTACCCGAATTATTTTGTGGAGTCCTGTATATGATATATAGATTTATGTATAGAAGCTACATATAGTACACCAAAATTTAGTCCAGTTAGGAAACACATAACAATGTTGAAAATTCCCCTTCAGCATTTTTCGTCAATAAGCAGAAATGTAAACTTTTGTTCTTTTGTGTAGCCCTGTATATGCTCTATAAAGTTTATATACACCAAGGAATGCATAAAAAATTAATTAAATTTAAAAGCGCATACTAAAATTGAAAACGCACTTCCAGGAGTTATTGCTCAAAGACAGTACTGTAACTGTAACTGAATTGTTTTGCATGTTCCTGTAAATGAAAAATAAATGCTGTGAACTCTATATTCTATAATAAGCATCTAGTTGTAAACTTCAGTGATGTATATCAATTTAAATATATTTGAACGAGTGTAACATCATTAAAATATACTGCTAACGATTTTTCGCCATTGAGCTTAATGTATCGGAATTCTTTTGAGTGTCCCTGTAAATGAAGTAATAAACTTTACATACTTCGTTTTCAATTCCGAACATATCTTGGTAAACTTTAAAATATGCCAATTACATGGAGATCCGAGTATATTTACGCGAGTTAGAGCGCAGGCAGGCAGGCCGAATTCCTAAACACTTTTCAACTGTGTTGGAAAGTGTTAATAAAAGAGTGTAAAAAAGAAAAGAACCTCCTTACTCGAAATCTTCGATGTACAAAAAGAGGGGGGGTTGCAAAGCAATGGGGCAAGTAGATTTTCGAGTGTGCATTTCCGACATCACAACGAACATCGTCAGCAGTGCATGAACAGCGGATGCTGTAATTGGACAACAATGGGAAAAAGTTCGTTGGAAGTTTTTGAGTAAGTGCCGCCGCTTTCTCCACTCCGGAAAATAATATCGTCGAGAAAACGCCCAGGTATTGCGCCCAAGAGCATGCGGAAGAACAAAACAATAAAAATATCGTAGGTAAATCGGAGTAAAAGTCTTGTCGTACTGTAGTGGAGACGTTCTATTATTGACAGAGAGCATAAAAATAGTAGCGATATCATATCATTTAACATAAAATCATTAAATTCTAGTAGAATAATAGAAACAAGAACGAAAAATCATGCGTCAAGCATAGGTTATGTAACACTTTCCAACGCTTCCAAAATAATTTTACAAATCATTACCGTTTAATAAGCTGAAAGATAACATCTAAGTAAACAATTTGAAAAACGCATAACATATTTAAAAACGTAATTTCAGGAATTTCCAACATATACAATATTCGGAAAATATCCGAATACTTTTATTCAGCCCTGTATAGGATCTATAGATTTGTATATATATTACATAGGATGCTAAATTTTAGTTCAGTTAGGAAACGCGTAGCACAGTTTAAAATTCTCCTTCTGGAGTTTCTGTCAATAAACGGAAATGTGTTCGCGAACTTTTGTGCTACCCTGTATAGGATCTACAGAATTTATACACGCAAAGTAATATACAAAAAGTGAGTTAAATTTAAAATCGCGTTCAGCAACTTAAAACGCACTTCCAGGAATGATTGTTAACAGACAGTAGGGAATTATTTTGTGTGTCCCTGTAAATGAACGATGACTGCTATACACACAATATTCTGAAGTAAGCCTCTTGTAATGCACCTTAGTGATATATATAAATTTCAATGCGTTTAAAATAGTGAAACATTATTTAATTAAACCGCAAACGATTTTTCTCCATAGACGTAATGTAACGGAATTCTTTTGACTGTCCCTGTAAAGCAATGGTTCCCAAACTTTTGGGCTCGCGGAGCCCTTTTTGAGAAGAATTTCAAAGGCGGAGCCCCTTAATCCCACGGTACTCTATGGTTTACAAACTAATTGTTTTTTATGCCTATGGAGCAGACATAGATCTGCTGGATAAGCGTCCGAACTAGTAGTTTCCAGCATGGGACAAGGTTCTCAGTTTGGCCCTTTTCTTGATACAGAAATTCTGAATCCATGCTAGAAATTTTGAAAATCAAATTTTCTATTATTGAACTCCTTAACAGTCTTACTTAATATTATTGGACACAATATATTAAAAATAAGGAAAAGAAACCACTTTTTGTATTAAAATATCTACCTTGTATAATCGAGATATGTCCGCCAAATACAGCAAAATTTATAGTTAAAAATGTGTGGTTTCTAAAAGCTTTTAGTGGCGAATAAAACATACTCTTCTTACCCGAGCGATGTTCGAGCAATACTCTTAAGGGGTTAATGCCATCAATTTTTAAAATAAAAATATTCTTTTGGGATTTCCAGCATGAACACGGAATTAAAGATCAAAATGGTTACCCTGTCTGGGTCATGCATTGCATTGGGGCTTCCGTCAAACTATTATTATTTACGGCGAAAACCACACACACACAGAAAAAAATGTAAGTTGTACTGTTTTCGTTTGCAAAGAAAGACTTCTGTAAAATCCCAATAGGATACTCGCGAAAAGAAAGAAAATGCACAGGCCTAGTCGCCCATGAGTAATTATATAACACGTTTTCGCTAGTTCCGCCCACCCGTAATAGGATCATGCGATTACGGATTATTTTTTCGTTCTTCTTTATGTTTCTAGTACTTCTAAATATGCAACGAAAACGAATCGCCCCTGAGCTTCTTCTTCTGAGCCATTTTTAAAAATACATTTAGAAGCAGATCATCGTTTTACTGTTTAAGTGGGTGGGGCAAAATCTATAACCTGTATTGTTAGGTTCAGCTATTAATTATAGTTTTGAAAAACTTTCTTTCACCATTGCTTTTCCTCAAAGTATATATACTCTTAAAGCTACTCATGTTAAAACAACTACAACTAGCAGATAATCTTTACTAACAAAACAGTATATATGGGTGGGGTTTAATTTATATCAGGGCGGGTACTCATTGACGAAAAGCCTAAGCAAGGGGTGGAGCTGAGCAAAAGTTTAGATTGTTAGTGTGGTGATAAATGTAAAGAACCAATACATATATATTTTTAAATTGCTACAGCCTTATTTCTGATAAGAAAATGTGGCATCATAACATAAGAATCTTAGCTAATGCTGAGACCAAATAAAACAAAATTTTAAAGAGGGATTGGTAAGTGATACAAAATGTTTAAAAAAATGCGTTTTCAGCGACATACATTGCTTTAAAAATTATGTACAATTATGTAAAAGAGTATAAAAAGTTTAAGTTACTAAGAATTAATAAAAATAAAATAAACAGATTAAAGGAATTAAAATTACAAAAAGAAAAAAGAAAACTATATACACAACGTATACAAATATTAAATGAATCTAATGAGGCTTTTATTAAATGATACAAGATATTACAAAAAAAGAGGCGGTTTTAATCGACAAACATTGTTTTACTATGAAAAACAATATAGAAAATTTAAATATACAAATAACATAAACAGATTAAAGAAATTAAAGTTATAAAAAAGATAAATATATGTACACAATATACACAAATGTAAAATGAATCTAATGAGGGGCTTTAAATGATACAAGATGTTATAAAAAAAAAAAAGATGTTTTAAGCGACAAACATTGTTTTCCTATGAAAAACAGTATAGAAAATTAACTAAAAATTAGTACAAATAACAGGAACAGCACCTTTGCCCTTTCGATTCACGTTGTACATTCGATTCAGAATACTATTTCTTGTAGCTTATATTGAATCGATAGTAATTTTTAAAACACATTAAATGCAGAAACATAAAATAAAGCAGTTCAAACCAAAAATATTATATAGAAAATTAATATATATATAATGCAAATTTTTATATGATTTTAAGAAATATATTATAGTATTTTTCAACACAATAACAGATGTATATATTTTTGACACACACACACGCACACAAATTCCTATATACTTTCGAAAAAATTTTCCCTTGCAATATGCTAATTTCTTTCACGTTTTGTTTATTTTTTCTGGAACGCCGCGGAGCCCCTGAAAAGAACAGGCGGAGCCCCAAGGGCTCCGCGGAGCACACTTTGGGAACCTCTGCTGTAAAGTAACTATGAGTGCTATGCACACCCTATTCCATATTAAGCTTCTTGTAATGCACCTTAGTGATATATATCAATTACAAAGTGTTTGAAATTGTATAACATCATTAAAATAAACCGCAAATGATTTTTTCCCCACAGACCGTAATGTAACGGTATTCTTTTGAGTGTCCCTGTAAAAAAACTATAAGTGCTACACACTTTAGTTGAAATAGGGAACATGCTATTGATAACGACAATAACATATAAAAATTGCAGGGCAATCCGAGCATATTTACGGGAGTTAGAGCACGGACAGACGGCAGACGGCCAGACAAACCGAAGTCATAAACACTTTCCAACTAGGTTGGAAAGTGTTAAAAATGCGTTCAAAATTAGAGTTCCAAGAGAAATTTATTTATATCCCTTTCGCTACTGATAGAACACAAAGTATAATCGTCGCCCCCCCCCCCCCCAAAAAAAAAAAAAAAAAAAAAAAAAAAAAAAAATGAGAGAGAGAGAGAGCCTTCCATGCATTTTAATCCGGGGTAAAAGCTCGGGGGTATTGTAAAACATTGATTCGGGGTTGAAAAAAACAAAAAAGTCAATTGACTGAAAATTGTCTTCTTTCAATAAATGTTAAACAAACAAAGTAAGTTTAAGGGATCGTCTTCATTCTGAAATTGTACAAAACTCTAAAATTTTTCAATACGAACATCCAGTTTTGACAGCATATTTGATTTCTCTGTAAATTTGTCGTTAAGTTACCAAACGGGGAATCATTCGGTTAAATTGTTTAGAAATTATGCGTAGGTTTAAAGTTTGGAACTCATAATGTTAAAATCATTTTTAATCGTTGCAAAGCCGATTACAATGAGGGTAATTTTTAAAGCATAATGCATTCAAAACGAATTGGAGAAAAATGAGCTGGAATATTAGATTCGCATATTTGAAGCTTTTAGAAATCGATTTCTGTTAACAAAATTTCATAGGTTTCTAATTTAAAAAAAATTCATAAAATTCATATTCAATCAATTTAAAAAAATGTATATTTTCAAAAAAGGAAAAAAAAATGTGATTTATGTTTTTAACATAAATCGATTTACAGAAGCTTAAAATATGCAAATCTAAAATTAGACCTAAATCCACCAAGCAGTTTTTGAGTTATGCTTTAAAAACTATCTGCAGTGCAATTGCTTTTGCACCGATTAAAAAGAAATTTTAACATTAGGAGTTCCAAATTTAAAACCTACGTCATTTCTAAACTATTTAGCTTACATAATCGTTTTGGTACCCAAACGTCAAAATTATCCAAAAAAACTCAAATATGCTGTTAAAAATCTATGTGCGTATTGGAAATTTTAGGGTTTTGCACAATTTCAATATGAATACGATCCTCTACGTTTTTTTGTTTTTTTTTAAGGGGAGGGGAACAATTTGGGGATTAAAATGTATGGATGTTCTTGGGGGCAAAATCGCCGCAAAACACACACACGCACATACACACAAATAATAATAAAAAAATAAATAAACGCTTAAAAGCACACACAAAAAAAAATCAAAAATTGCAGAGAAGAAAATTTACTATAGTGGGCTTAAACATTGTAACTGGAATTCTTTCACGAATGCCAAAAAATCGCCGAGCACAAAAAAACTAAAAAAATCGCATTAAAATCGTCAAAAATCAAAATTTGTGGAGGGCAAAATCTATATACATATTTCTCTTACGTGGTGCTGAAATAAGGCTGAATTTCTAGCTTATCTTTTGGCAACAACCGTAGTTTCCAGATTATCCAATATGGCGGCCAGTGTGAGAGCAGTGAAACTCAAACTAGCAGTTATTAAAAATAAAATAACATGTGCGTTATCCAAAGCGTGTGAGATGATTCCGCATTTTAATTTATGAGTAATATCTTTAATTTCAAATGAATTCTCAACTCTTATTTAGAATTTATTGACGAATTTCACTCACCCGAAAATCGGAGAGAATAAAAATATCAACTGTCTACATTGCAACTGCTGCCATCTGTTGCTGTCTTGATGAAGTAAAAACTAATTTATTTTGCAAAAATCCATTATCAATTATAACAGTAACATGTCGAACGAAATTTAAACAATGATTGATAATATATATAAACTATCTTCCTATCACGTAGTGTTTTTTAAAATGAATTTAAGCCGTGCTGTTCAACATTATAGGTGCAATGAGTTTTAAACTGATTGTTTCCAAGATCTTTTTTTCATAGTATTTAAATGATTTATGCCCATTGGTAGCACCAACTAAATGCATTTTTAATTGTGTTTTCTATAATTTTTTTACATTAAATAAAATTTGTCAATTTCATCTGTTAAAATGATTTATGGTAGTACTTATTCCGGCTAGAATTGCTGCAAAAATAAAAAGGGGCGAGCGAGCGAAGCGAACTGGGACCGCGTAGTGGTCTCAATGGGAATTGCTTTGCAATTCACGGGGGTTGGCGAGCGTTAGCGAGTAGAGGGCTGAGCCCCGTAGTATACTATATTAGGATAAAAGTTTAAAACTGAATTCCTTTTACAAATGTCGAAAAATCGCCAAGGAATGCTAAAAATTTCATTGAAAATTTCATTAAAAATTGCATTAAAAATTGCAAAGAATTCAAAAATCGAGGAGAACAAAATTCACTGTAGATTGGATTACTTTCTTTTCGATGGATCCATGGAATTTTTCCAGTTAAGACAGAATTCCGTTATGTACAGTTCTGTTTTGATGTCAGTGACTTGATTAATAATTTTAAATAACTGAATTTTTACAAATTGAATTTTTTAAAAGAAAAATTTTTACAGATCAATTACGGAACAAAAACAAATAATCTCAATTCAGTTTCAGGACTTAAAATAAATAAATAAATAAATAAATAAATAAATAAATAAATAAAATAAATAAAATCTAGCTTCAGTTCTGTTTTTTAATGTTTCTTTCTTTCTTTTTCGGTTCCGATTCGAAGTTATAGAAATGATCCAAAGTATTTTTTTTTTAATGTACTAAACTTACGAATCTGTCAGAAAATCAACTACTTTGAAACAAGTGCGGCATGTTTTCCTATAAATAATCTTTAACTGCTCTCTGTATTCATTTCCGTGTTGTGGATATATAATTTCGGCCATTCATCGAATGAGCCGGAATGAACCATGAATAGTGCCACTTTTTTCATTGTGCGCATCAACCCTCGGACAATATGTAGATTGTGCTGCAAAGCGTTTTAACAAGAGGTTATTTTAAGTGTGTCAAGGAAATGGTATTGAAATTAAATTAAGCCTGACACCTGTTTGCTAAGCAATGACAGATCAATCAATAGTAAAAATTAAACATTCTAATGTTTTATTAAATAGGTAATTTTTAGTCATGTCATTTATTAGGGCTATATTTAAATGTAATTTATCACGGTCTAGTTATTAGTTTTTTTAATCAATAAACAGCATCTCAAAATAGATTTCGCTTAATAGTGGTTTAAGCATTAAATGGTAAATATATCCTGTCGCATAGTTTTGTAATACCTGATTTCAAACACTGTTAATATTTAGTAATTATATATATTAAAAAAAAAAAAAAAAAAAATCGTTTCGTTTGAAAATCGTTTAGAAAATAATGATAATGTATTTGAATTATTTTGGGCGGTTTTGTATAGATAAATGATACCTGCACCAAATACTAATATTCAGTGTAGCTAGAAAACTCCATGCCAGACACTCCTTAAGAGAAAATAGCTCACTGTCAATGATCTGTTTGAATACTTTTATGAGGCCCCTCCCTATACGTAAACTATATACAGTGGGGAAAAAAAAAAAAAAAAAAAAAACACAAGCGGGTAAGTATGATCGAAGATCGCACAAAGGGTTTCGTTTAATATTCCTTTCAAAACACTTTATCCTTTCTTTAATAAATCCAAATAAATTACATTTTCCAAAAAAAAGGGGGGTCATGTTTTTTATAAAGTAACATTTTACCGGTCTATTATTTTTGTTTTTTCGAATATCTGAACCGGCCAGCTATTATACTCTGTCATAATAATATCTGTCATGTGGACTAAATGCGATATTAAAAAAAAATCAATTTCAAAATTAAACATGTTGTATAGACCTTCAAAATGTTAAAATATGCCAATATTTCCATAATCGGATTTTTATCATGATTCAATAACTTGCTGACATCATATCTACTTGCTTTTTCTACTACTCATATTGATACTCTCTTTGTATTATTCTCAAACATTTGAAAAAGTCCGCTAAACTTCCAATATGACGTCAGATTAATTTTCTTTTTAATTATCTAATGACGTCATATTAAGCTGCTTCGCTGCTTTCTGTTTTTACACATACTCATACTCCTTGTTTTATTGAGAAATGTTTGAAATTTTCCGTTTTATTACCAATATGGCATCATATTAATCTTTTTTTCAATTGGTGAAACTTTTTATTTCATTTTCATTTTACACGTGGAAATCTTTCAATAGAAAATTAATTTCATTAATTTTCTATTGAATTAATTTTCTTCTTTTCATTTATTTTCTATTTACATCCGCCCTGGGATCCAAAAAAAAAAAAAAATTTCATCTATTTTTTTTTTTTTTTTTTTTTAAATGGGTATTTAGCAGTGCCCAAAATGGATACACAGTGGTAACCAAAACAGGCATGGCCCAATTTGGGCACATACCTAAGAATCTTTTGACCCAAATTGGGTTTTATTTTTTTCTGTGCAGGCTAGTCAAATATCGCGAAAATTCAGAAATATATCAAAAATATGCTGATCTGAATTTCAGTGTCTTTGTTGCCACATAAGGGATTTTCCACAAATTCTTTTTATTAACTGACTTCCAACCAAGGAGTTAGCATTTAACGTATGCCCATGCGTAGCTTTGTTACAGGTTCTTCGATTTTTTATTATATATATATATATATATATCAACATATTACACATGCAGCTTTTAAAAATATAAATAAACATATATCAGAATTACAAAACAAATTTATAATTACTTATGTAGATAAGTCTCCGAATAATTATGCTATTATTTGTAAAGAGTACTATAAAGTGTTACACAAGTAATATTTTTAATAAAACTAAATTAAATATTGAAATTAATAATAGAAAATTATTAAATTATCACAAATTACTAAAAATCAAATGTAATAATTTAAATTATCCTTATCTTGTTATAATTCCAAAATTTCATAAAAATCCAATTAAATTTCGCACAGTTACCATCGGGTGTAACACATATAATAATAATGCAAGCAATTTACTACTTAATATTTTAAAGCAGATATATGATATAACGATAAAACATAATAACCAACATTGCCTAAAAAACAGTTTTCAGCTTATTAATAAAATACATAATATCAATCCTGTAAAATTCATAAAAACATTGGATTTTAATGATTTATTTAATAACATTGATATAAAAAGACTTACATAAAACAATGTGTATATTATTTAAATAATTTAAATCTCAATTAAAATTAAAAGATCATATTTCCGTAAATTTTTTAAAACTTTCCTAAATTTTACATTGCATAATAATTGCATCATATGACAATATTATTTATAAACAGTGCCAGGGAATACCGCAGGGTAGGACCGCTTCTAGTATTCTCTCTGACCTTTATTTATATTATTATGAAAGAAATATTGGTCCGAACAATGATTATGTATTTTATCGCTATATTGATGACATTATCATATTATATTTCAATTATAAAAATTGCACATCAATTGCAATTTTTATCCTAATCAGCTTACATTAAGCGAAAATGATTTGATTAATAATAATATAAATTTTCTTGACTTAAAAATTAATATTAATGATAATTATAAATTAATTTTTGATATTTATGATAAAAGATTTGATTTTCCATTTAAAATAAATATTTTTACCAATTTTGCTTCATGTTTACATAAATCAGTTTATAAAAATATAATTATCAATTATCTTCATCGTATAAAATATCTATGCTCAGATATAAATAAAAACAAAAATATTAGATTTATACGAGATCATGCAAAACTATATGGTTATCCTATTTTTTTGATAAATTCAATTATCAACTCTTTCAAATAACATTTGTTACATCATATAAATATAAACATGTTATGTAATAAATTATTGATTTAGTGTGGATGAAATATAGCAAATTACAATTAAAACATACATAAATACAATTAAAACATATACCATTAAAACATATAAGGACAATAATTATGATGATTGAACATTATTTACACTTTATATAGTTACTGTGATTGAGCATTTAGCCGATCACCTTTATATTAAGTGATACTAATGATCAGTTTTAAAACATATATAAATACAATTAAAACATATACCATTAAAACATATAAGGACAATACTTAAGATGGTTGAACATTATGTACACTTTATATAGTTACTGTGATTATGCGTTTAGTCGATCACCTTTATATTAAGTGACACTAATGATCAGTTATAAAAGTCTATAAAATATGCATTGTATCAAAATAACTGTAAAAATAACTTGTACAACAATACATAAAATTATACATGGATAACATTGTTAATTATAAATCACAAACATAACTATATGCAATGTATATATATATATATATATATATATATATATATATATATATATATATATATATATATATATATATATATATTAAATATTTTATTGGAATGTTTAATTTTAATAAAGTCTTTTAAATACTGCATTGCATTAAAATGATTGAAACACATATGTAATCTAATTATTATTAATTATATTTTTTGTAAGTTTGAGATATTTTAAATTGTTTTTGATATATTAAATTTGATAATTAAATAAATCTCTATCTTTTTCCATTTTTCTCTATATATATGTATATATATATATATAATATATAATTTTTTATGATGATATTAATTCATTAAATAATAAATAGAAGTATGAAATCTTTATTTTCGGTAAATACTATTTGATATATAAGTAGATAGAAGGTAGCAATATGCATTATATAAGAATTCATTAACTTATTAGTAGAAGTATAAAAAATTAAATATTTTATGTAAATTCTATAATATATATAAGTACATTACCATAGATGGCAGCACCAGCACTATGTATTAAAAGAAATATCTCTTTTACATAATATTTACTCTTGGTAAGAATCTTTGAAATACTATGTAAAATAAATTTAATTATGGTTCAATTTAATTCATATAATAGGATTTTGTTCAATGTTAATGTAAAACTACAATGATATTATTATTTTTTACTATTTATATATATTATTAAATCTAATATAATAAATATGTAAATCAAACTTAATTTTGAATAATTATTATTCCAATAGAGGGCAGCACATTACTTGTCAAATGTTAATAATATTTTTAATTTATCTATAGAAGGCGCTTATCACTTGTGTATTTAAATTTTACTTTTAAAGATTAAAATTAAATGGAAAATTTGTATATTCACAAATATAAATTTGTTTTTGAGTGTATTTATCACAATAATAAATTTGTGTGTTTTAAATCAATTTGTGTTAAGGTGTAATAATTAAGGTGATATTTCAAAATATGTTCTCTCAACTTAACTATCAAATATTTCTCTCAACTTGACTATATCATCAAATATATGATATTTCATGATGTGCGCCATGTGGTCGTATTGGTTTAAATGAAGACCTAGTGTTGTTTAAGGATTTTTGGATAATTATTGTGAGTAAAATATTTTATCTATTCTTTACAAGTTTTTTATTTCCAATTTTATTATTTCCAATTATTTTCTGATAATAATTCATTATACCTGGATGATTATACTGATCTTAGCATATATGCCAGTATAATTATGAAATACTGAATTATTGTTAAAACACGTGTGGATACATCCAGGCTGAAGATTATATTTATACGTGTTTTTTCATATCCAATTCTAATTTAAATCTCTTGTTTTCCAATTTTCCATTATATTTAGTTCATATTTCATTTCTTAATCCATTTGTATTCACTTGATATCAACTCCAAATTATTAACATTTTATGGTTTATTATATATATATATATATATATATATATATATATATATATATATATATATATATATATATATATATATATATATATATATATATATATATATATATATATATCTTTTTAAATATTCTTCATATTTTCAGTATTTTTGGCCAATTACCATTGAAGTACAAGCTATGGTAAAATTATGATTGCACTTGTTAATTTATTAACTATGTGGTATTCTGTCTACACATTATTATTAATTATCTCTTTGGAGATTTAATTAGAATGTTACTAGAACTTGATACGTTTTTTGAAATTCAAATATATTATAATTATATATATATATTAAAACAGGCTCGTTTTGATGATTCGTCCAAGGAGAACAATTCAATCAAGACACAAGATGATCGCCCAGATTTGCTTCTAACTTTCATAGCAACTTGAAATTGACCGTCAAAAGTCACCGGTCACTTTCAATTATAGATGTTTTGTGGAATGTCGACAGAAATACTAAATGAATTTTCAGTAATAAAGAACATGTTTGACATAATATTTTCAACGAAGGTTTAATCATGAAGGCAATTAGGGGACAAACAACAAATTGAATTAAAAAAAAAATATGTGTGTATAAATATATAAACGAAACCATCAATAAAAAAATGAAAGATGATAATTTGGGGGAAAATCTCTTTATCATCCAGCTGCTTTTAGAAGGCAACTGAAATTCAGCTCACTGTATCGCCGACATCTTTCTGAATTTTTACTATATTCCATTGGCCTTTTTGTGTAAATTGCCCTATATAGTTAACACTACTAAGTTATGCAAAAACAATTTTGTTATCCTTAGCGCATCATGATCATAGTTAAATTAGTTAAAAATTGAGGTAATTTAGTTTAAAATAATTTCATACAAATGCTCATAAATCATCAAATATGTAATATATTTATATTTTAATTACAGTATGTTGTTTTTACTGTATTTTGTCAAGTTTTCTGAATGTGGCGTTAAATTTGGTTAAAAATCTTGCCTGGTATTAAAAAAAAGAAAAGCGGAAATTTCTTGATTTTTTTTTAAAGAAATCTTTATATCTGATAATATGTAAGATATATCATGAATATACGTGCCATTTTTAGAAAAATGAACACAGATATTGTACAAGGTCCACAGAGTCATGTGCTACAGCTTCAGATAATTTAGAAGATTTTATTTTACAGGAGTGTTTGCAAAATCTTTTTTTATTCAATATAGTGTTGGTCTCCTAATAGTTGCCCTCGCGATTAAACTTCGCTGAAAAATATTATGTCAAACATGTTCTTTATCTCCTGGAAATTTGTCAAGTATTTTTATGAAAGAAGGAACGATGAGTATTTCTGTATATATTCGATAAAATATTTAAAATCGAAACTATCCGGTGACTTTTGGTCACATGGTGTATACGTTCCCGCGTCTTTATGTAGGCCATATCCGCAAATTGGGGAAAATTTCTGTGTGTGGGATATCGGGTTGACTTTCAGATAATAAGGTGCAGGAAGTTTCACCTTCAGTAGCCGCACCCACCACAGGTATTATCTTAATAATAAAGACAGAGAAACATAAGTAGAATGCTAATAAATCTTATTAAGTTTTGCGACAACGAATACTAATAAGTCTTACGGTTTAATGTATCTTTCAGACGTAAAGACAGATGTAATTAATGATGTTTTCACAGTCCATTTAACTCCTGAAAATTCAAGAGGCAATCTATAATAATAATAATAATTACTAATGAGATCTTACTATTACTTCATTAACATAATCTAACTATTTTGTTAATAAATTAAAATTGTATTAAGTAGTCTTTAGTGTATTAAGTACTTATTAACTCCGAATAAAGAGACATGTCGATTAGATATCCATATTTGGGATCAAGGATTTAAATATTACTACCATTCGCAATTTAGTACCTTTTTGTACAATGGTGTATAATGCTTGTGATAGTAATGTATTGACCGAACAATTGATGATGGGAATACAAAATTCATTCTTAATTTAAATAACTTTCCATTCGGAAGTAATCCATTCCATTCGGAGATAAATTCCATTTCAAGAAGTCTCATACGGAAGTTTTTATATAAAAAAAAAATTCGGGATTTTCTGTCTTTTAGCTAAAAATATTTTTAAACAGTTTAATAACCATGAGAAAAATAGTGTTTTACATTTCAACTTATATGAATAAGTCATATATAGTAGTCTTTAATACTTTTCAAAAGTCTTTCAGTTTTCAATGCCAGAAAACATTTAAAATTCATAAAACTCAAACTTAATAAGTTTTGGTCGTAAAAGAATGCTTTTTTTAATTCTAGCTTAAACGCCGGACAACATTTTTCTGGATACGAGTTATAGGAAAGGTCTCATAAAAAAGTAAATTTCTTATTTTAATATGTAAACAGCCCCTTGTAAAACACATTCCATATCTAAAAGCTATTACTGGATGTGTATAACTTTCTGTAATTGGAAGTGTGTTGCTATCATCAGGGCTTTAAGAGATAATCGTATTAATATCAATAACATCTATTTTGATTCACTCAGTATCCAATATATATTTTAATATATTTAAAATATATATTTAATTTATATAATATTTCAATTTTTAATTGCTTAACAGGAGTATAGCCAACATAGTGAAAAAGTACCCAAGCCGGGACTCGCACCCGGGTCATCGGTATAGCGCACTGACGTTCTACAAACTGAACCATTTGGGAACGATACTCAGCCTGGCACTTTCTCACTATAACATGTTGGTAAGGCTACAAACGCAGCACAAGATGGAATATTTTCCGTGAGCCACCAACCCTGGGGCAAACAACTATGTTTTTCACTATTTTTGCTATACAATGGATAAAGTTTCTATGGAAAAATTTCCAAGTATTAAATATAGATTTAATTTATATATATATATATTTATTTAATATATATATTTTATATATATTTAAAACGCAGAGCGGATCAATTAAGCCGATTTCGGCTGATCTGAGCATGCGCAATAAGCACTTTAAGATGATTTTCTGTCGTTGAACGAATTGGGAAACCAGTTTTGAACAGGTTTAATTTTAGATTAACATTGACGAAGTCGAGGTGGGAGAGTTGTCTATCGCGCCAGAAGGAGGAATTCTGGTTCTCTAAAGAGAGCATGAGTTTGAACTCTGCTCCTGGCATAAGATATGTTTCTCAGATATTGTTAATGATAGTGTTCTGTTCAATAATGTAAATTATATTTTATTTTAAGAGAAAAAGTTATAGAATTTGTTTATTTCTTCATTATTATTAAGAAAAATTTACCATTCCCAATATATTTTTTAATTAATAATTTTAAATTAAAAACTTTGGCATTTAATTATCAGTTAAATAAATTGAAATGATCTACAATTTTTGGTATATTTTTTATTGCAAATGATCGATGAGTCATATGTACTAAGAAAAGTATGTAATTATTTTCCATAAAAGGAAAAAAAAATACGGAAAGGAGGAAAAATATTTATATAAAAAACTGTAGTGTCATCTATTGCTATTGTAATGCAGTCGAATTTTTATATTTGAGAAAACTAAAAACATTTTAACTTCAAAAATTACTTTGTAAATTTAAGTGGAAAAAAACTTTGGAGTTGCTTTCTTTTTTAAAACTGAATTGTCTGGGAAATGTTCTGATGTCTGTATCCGTGTAAAGACGGTTAATATGCAGACGGTCCTCAGCCCGGTTATAAAAGGAGAGGTTTTTATTTCTTTTAATTATTGTTAATAAATATTTAAGAATTTCTGACGTTTTAATAATGATATGAACTTTTTTTCCGTGGAACCTTTAGGTTGTTTGCTGTCAAGTTTTGGCCATATACCGTCTAGTAGTCTTTTATGTATAATCTTTGATATTCCGCAAATCCGAAATGAAATGTAATCCTAAGTTATTACATGGCAAAAAAAAAAAATTGTTGATTTTACAGTATAATACTGAAATCACAGATGCTAGTATTATACCGTAAAAGTAACAGTAACAAACGGTAAAATAAGAAGTAATACGCTGCCGCGCAATTTTTTTTTTTTTTGCAGTGTAGGAAATATGGGTTACAGAAAGATCAAAATTTACTTTAAACACAAACTACAGACTACATATATATATATATATCATTTATAGGCTAGATATCGCGTAATTCAAGACATTCTGAGATGATCTCAGTTGATAGCAGTTTCCAGCCATCTCATTTCACGAGTTTATAAATTAAAAAAACACGACCTGTTAACTTTAGTCTGATGTTATATAATTTTTTTTTTTAATCTTCGCTCAAATTTTTAAACTAAGTATTTATAGTTTGTTTATTCAAAAGTGCATCGAAGTAAAAGAAAAAAAACCTGCTTCCATGAAGATTCGTCAATACATTTCTTTTTTTTTTTATTTAAACCTTTGCGCTCCAAACTGTATTATAACTGTGTTATATAATTTTTTTTTTAATCTTTGCTCAAATTTTTAAACTAAGTATTTATGGTTTGTTTATTCAAAAGTGCATCGAAGTAAAATAAAAAAAACCTGCTTCCATGAAGATTCGTCAATACATTTCGTTTTTTTTTTTTTTTTCTTAAACCTTTGCGCTCCAAACTGTATATAAAAGACATACATTGTATGTCCGACCTTTGAAACGCAAATTGGAGTGCAAAGGATTAAGATAAATATTAATGTATCATAATAAGAATTAAACAGTAACTGAAATTTCCATATTCTCCAATTCTCGCGCATGTCTTGGATTACTCGCTTTTAACTTGAATTTTTTAGACTTTTAAAATGAAGTTTTCTCAGAATTAGGATTTTAGATTTGTTCCTCTGTTACTCTGGGACACAATGACATGGGAAATTGTGTAAAGAGATAAACTGTTTGTGCTTTTTAATCTCACGGATCATCGATAAATCTATTAATGTTAGTACACTGTTCTGAATTCGAAAGGCTTCAGTCAATCCCCTTTCAATCTTCTAGGTTTTCATTTAGCAACATCGTGTTTTACAGCAATGTATATTCAAGGTGAAAAAAACAGCAAAACATTCTCGTGGCTGGGTTTGTCTGATCAGCAAGCAATATAATATCGTCTAGAGTTCATCACGAGCTTACTGATATTAATTACCTTAACAAATAACTATAATTTTAATTTTTCTTTCCCATTGTGTATAATTTATAAATTAAATATAAATTTATTTCATGACAGATTATGATCGGATAAATAAACAATATATAAAATATCATACGCCACGCATAATTCTTTCAACCAGTGCTGTATACGCTATTTACAACAGGACAAACACACAAAAGGTATATGGCGGTTCTTAAAATAAAACAGAATATGGAGTAATACGTTGAGTAGAGTAAGAGTAATACGTTGTAGTATTATTACGTAATAATTACGTAATAGTAATACGTTGGTATGCAGCATTTACCAACGTATTACTCTTCGATATAGTATATTGCTTTCAACCTTTATGCATATAAGGTGCTGCACTTATGACAAAATTATTAGTGAATATATAGTTGAAAGCAGTTCACAAATAACCTAAAGCTGAGAATATTTTACTACTGAGTAAGTAAGGAGACTGGTGCTATTTAAAAAAAAAAAATAAAAAAAAAAAAAATAAAACTCAGAACTCTTTTTATATAAAAATTATATAGTATTAATAATTCATCAATTTTTCGAATATGAATTAATAATTTTCATAAAATTACTAGGGGTTCCAACGCGGGTTTCCCGTGTTACAGAACATAGATGAAATTTTTTTTTAAAATTTATTATTGAAATTCTAATTAATTTTTACATTTAATGTATATTTTTTTAGATGTAATGGGCATAACGATTATTTTGATTATTCGAATGAATCATTCGCGCAGTAACATATGTCAAACTTCAAATTTGTTTTTTAATTGAATTACTACTACCAGAAATTAAAAAAAAAAAAAAAAAAAGTTTCTGCATTTAAGAAACACATTTTTTTTTATTTATATCTGGCATCTAATCTAATTCTTAAAATCAAAAACTTTTTTTTTATTTTTTTTTTCAAAATTTCTGGTAGTAATTGAATTAAAAAGAATTCAATTTTAACAGATATGCTTCTATGAATCTTCTATGAAGCTATGAATGCTTCTATGCCCGAATGATTCATTCGAATAATCAAAATAATCGTTATGCCCATCACTAATTTTTCGATTGTCCACTGACAGCACCAAAAAGCATTTTTATACGAAAAAGAGCAATAATGTATTGAACTACAGTTTTGAAATTTATTAAAATCAATACTTTCGTATTAGCCGTATGCGAGGAGTTAATAGACAAAGAAATCTCCAAAGATTTTGCTACTTACAGCAGCTTTTTTTTATTCTGATAATTTCAGGGATTAAGCACGTAGTTCAATTAAATGTCGGATAAATTTGTTTTTATTTATATTAATATATATTTTATTTATGAAGTTTTAATTTCGTTGTGGAATATTTGTTGGAAACAAATGCTGAACTATTTATACTGTTTTAAGTGCGAACGGAATAATCTTTCGTAGTCGGGCTGCACACGATAGAGATAGATTTTTTTTTTTTTAAATAATGCTTGAAAACTATTTTTAAAATTTAAAAATAATCAGTAAATTGAGATAGTTTATAAAAAAATTGTATTTGTAAGAACATTTCCCCCCTATTTGACGGTGTAAAAATTTTAATTGTGCGATGTTTAGAAGTTAAAAACATTGCAGTAAAAGCGAAATTTATTAGTCAGGTGTTACCACTGTCAATATTTACGTCAGCGTTACTCGCGGACATGTAATTGATTGTAATCATGGACATGTAATTGATTGTAATCACGGACATGTAATTGATGTATTTGAACTAAAAATATGCTGGATTATGTTTGGGGTTTATTCATTATATCTCATTATCAACACTGCAATCGGATCCTTTTTAGGAAAGATATAATTAAAGTTCGTGATGTGGATTGATTTGGCATTAACATTCTCAATTTTGAACCCTTATAATTCCATGAAGATTTAAGGAAAATACATAGACTAATATATACTTTTTTGGGCTGCTTTGATTCAAGAAACTGAAAGTATCAAAACTGAAAGTTATTAGGGTTTGAAGGGGTGGGGGAATTTCCCCCTTTAGTCGAAATTTAAAGGGTTATTACAATTCAAGTACTGAATTATTTCATTTTTTTTATTATTATTATTACAGCCATATTATGGTTACTGCAATTATTACAATTCTATCAAATCATTTGTTTTATTAAATCGTATTATATACAGTACACTCTAAACAAATATGCAAAACCTGGGACCAAGAATTTTGCAGATTTCTGAATTGTATTGATTTCTGATCATTAGTGAAGAAGAAAGAAGAAAAATTTTCTTACGTAGCAAAAAAATTTCAAATTCCGTGACCGATTGAGAAGATGGCGGTTTGTGTTGACCGATTGAATTTCACAATTTTTTCTGCAACCGATTGACGAAATTCGCATTTTTTTCCACGATCATGTAACGAAATTATTTTTTTTTTTTTTTTACGCGATCGTTTGATGAAATTGGATTCCCCCCCCCCCCCCCTGGAATCGTTTGGCGAAATTCGCGATTTTCCCCCGCAATCGTTTGACGAAATTCGCTATATATATATATTTTTTTTTCTTTTTTTTTTCTTTGCATGATCCTTTGACAAAATTTAGCATTTTTTTCTGCAACCAAGTGATGATATATTTTTGTCTGCTCCTGATTGATGAACTTCATGATCTTTTTTCCGAAACCGACTGTCGAAATTCGTGATTTTTTTTTTTCCCCAGACCAATTGACGAAATTCACGGTTTTTGTTTCGTGACCGATTAACGAATTGTCTTTGCGGAATTTCGCAAAAAGCAAATAATTCGCGGAATTCCGCCAAAATTAAAGTATTCACAGAAGAATCACATGTCTGGATAAGAATTTAAGGGGAGAATATCTTGCACAGAAATTTTCATTATACGGGATTTTCCTATTTTATGCACGACTCGCAAAAACCGTCGCGGTATTTCAAACCCTGGTTAGTGACATTTTTAATATGTAGACGGCTCCTCGAATCATAATTCATGCATAGCATAAAATAGTGTAGGCATCATTCTCAGTCAACTGTTACTTGCATCTATTTCATACGATTATTTGCAGCAGAATTAGTAGGAGGTGGAGCTATTTTCTTTCCCGAGATTACACAAAGTACAGTGTACTCTCGATAATGCATTTCCGACGTATCTCCGATTAATGAGCACAATTTGTTTTCCATAATTTTCTATTTGTAATTAATGTTATCGCTTAATGCGTAAGAAACTTTTCTCAACATCGGATAATATGGATAATTTTTTCACAAATTGACCGAGCAAAATCGAAACTGGTTTAGAACATTATTTCTTCAAAAACAACTTTGTTATAACTTGAGTTATTGAGAGATCAAGAAATTGTCAGTGACAGTAATGAAGAAACAGAAAACATTCCATCACTAAAAACACGAGGTTCAAAAATTTAATAACGGCTGTTCGCCAATATTACCAATCAGAATCGAATGTGATGCACGACAGACCAAATTTTCGAACGTGTCGCGCAAAACTATAAAATGGTGTGGTAAAAAAATCATTTGTTCAAGTTCAACTATTGCAAAGAACAGTAAGAGACTACTCTAATTAAAGTTTAAATATGCAAATACGACAATTTATTTGCATATTTTGTTTATCCTAAGTAATTTATTATATTGTAAATAAGCCGTTATTGACTTTTTTTTATACTAAAATTACTAAATTAAACTAAAAATTGGTAACTTGTTAAATTTCTGCCAAAATCTGAATTCAATTTATTCAATGAAAGGGATTGTTTTACATTATTCGAACGATAACGTCGTTTAATTCGAACTTCGCTTAGTGCGGACAAAAAACGAGCTCCCTTGGAAGTCCTTCCTAACGGGAGTTCATTGTATATGTAAAGCTTATGGGGAAGAAATGGCTTACAGAATAATCAAAATATATTGTTCTAACAATATTCCCAGACGGATATAAGTGGATTGTCATTGTCTACAAAATCCGCACTTGTTACGTATCCAATGATGTAAAAAATACGGAAGTGAATCAGAACCACGGTTATTCGAGGATTTTTACTTTTGAATTCTATTCATGATATTGAGTTTCTTTCATGCCGGAGTGACAATATTTGTATTTTAGTGTTTACTTCGTTTATAGAACGAAATCTGGTGAGTCGTTCTTTTGTGGTGTTATATGACACACTTTGGGTAGAGACACTAAAAGACAATGTAATTATTATCTTTGTTCCATTGTCTCCTGTTTGGGTTTGGCTGCAGAAAACCATTCCGCATCACAACAAAATCGACCTTTATGAATAGAAAGTTGCAGTAGCAGTAAATCTTGAATGCTTTTCTGTTTATTTCTTGTGGCATGTCGATACGGATAGTGTCTCGGAGGTTATCGGATACCTTCTCATCTAGGAAATTCTCCATTGTTCGCATTTTCTAAATAAAAAAAATCTTCTTCAATAATCTGAAAAGGACCTAATTAGGATGTTTATTTTCTTATGATATTACCTTACAGTTTAATGATGCTTCATGAACATTTCATTTTTTCAGCATTATTTAAATACATTAAAATATTTTTAATTTATAAAAGTAATTGTTTATGTTCTTATAAAACTGTGTTTATTAAATATAATATCTTGATATGTATATTTATTTTATAAGAAAATATTTATATGAAATTAAATTTTCACCAGAGCTAAAATTACTCTGGAAATTACTGACTGTAACAAATGATGTGAATTTTTACTTGCTACGCAGCGTACAACCAACAGAGTGTAAACACACATCCTTTGTTCTAGTCATTAATTTCCAGAGTAATTTCAGATCTGCTGAAAATTTAATTATGTATATATAAGTTACAGGGAAAACACGAAATCAGTTAAAACCCGAATTAACTAGGGAAAACGGGTTTTAACTGGAACTCTCAGCTAGAACGCGTTTTCTCTAGTTAATTCGGGTTTTAACTGATTTCGGGTTTTCACTTAAACATAAATATTCTCCTATACAGGGATTTAGTTCACCTCATGTATGCCACTAAAGATGTGTGCTCATAATTGTCTTTCCATCTCGTGCTGCAAAGTTGCAGCCTTGCCAACGTATAGCAGTGAAAAATGCCAGACTGGATGTCGTCCTGGTAGCTCAAATGGTGTAGAACACGGGTGCGTTACACTACGAATCCGGGTTCGATTCCCAGTCTGGACATTTTTGACTCTGTTGGTTGTACGTTGCGTAGCAAATAAAAATTTATATCCTTTTGTTATAGTCAGACTATATTTAATTGTACTGAAAGTGTAGTTTTACCAGCTAGCAGATTTTACCTTTCGTGTGTGTTGAACAGAGGGGGCACTTCAAGAGACTTTCTATAATTTCATTGGAACTTAAGTTCCACACTAGATGTTAGTGTCTTACCAATTCATAAGGAAATCAGTCATCGGAAAATAAGTTTAACCGCAATTACCTATAAAAATAATTTCTCAAAGGAAAGACTTTCATTGTGTGAATATTTTTACATGTGTTGCTTTAAAAAAAAAAAAAAAATCCGTGTCATTTTTTGTATATGAGATCTTTAATCCTTCTCGTGTTTTCAGTCCGCATTATATGTACTCCAAAAAGACTTCATATAACCAGACTTCATGTTCAGATTGGAGCCCTGCATCGGGTCGGTAACACGATTTTATCCGAACTCGACCCGATTCGTGGTTCAGGTCGGGTTGGGTTGACGCTAATTTTTCTTGTTGCAGGTTGGGTTCGGATCGAGTTCACTTTAATGTTTCGGTTTAGGTTTTGACTCTTTCGGGCGGGTTCGGGTTGACCCGATTTTTCAAAAGAAAATCCTGAATATTTTTCAAATGAAAAAAAAACTATATTTGAATATTAATGAGTGTATATGTGTTCATTTTTATACAAAAATGATAAAATTGTTATTAGTTATAATTGTAGACTATTTTTCATAATTATATTAAAATATGGATGATTTTTTTCACTTCTGGTTCGTTTCGGATTTGAATATTTTGGGCTCGGTTTGAAGTGTACCAATTTCGGGTCGTGTTTAGAGTTGACGGATTTTATTTATTTATTTATTTTTGTCAAGTTCGGGTCGAGTTTCGGATTGAATTTTAAGCAGAAATTTCGGGTTCGGGTTGGATACAACCCGACCAGTGCAAGGCTCTAATACTGGGTAAAACCCTAAAAAAAATTTCGAAATCGGGACAATGGAGTAGCAGTGCGTTTTTCTTCGTCATTTGAGAAGCAGATTAAAATAAGAAATGGGTATTTTTTTTTTTTAAATAATCGTTATTTAGGTAAGGAAGAATAGTTTAATTTTAATGACAAGGGCGTTTGAAGTACGCGTCGCAATTTTCAAAGGGATGAGAGATATGACTTTGTTTTTGTATTAATATTACGCTTAATGTCAAAATAAGCATCTTTGCATCCTCCTTATAGACATTTTTTGCATTCTATGTTGGAATGATTTTCTATGTAATTCTGAATGTTTTGATAAACAATTGTCAATATTCCACAAGTCTCTCTAACGATTATGTCTTTTTTACAGCGGTCAGGTCGCAGGTGGTTCTGTACGCCATCTTCAACAATGCTGGCATTCGTGGCAATATCACCTTCTACCAGGGACCAGAGGACATCAACGTCACCATCTCAGTACATCTCAGTTCCGTCATTCCTGAGCCGAGGTCTTTCGCTTGGGGTATTTACCAATTCCCTGTGTTTTTCGATTCAAAAGCACCATGCGCTTCATCCGAGCTTGGATCAACGTGAGTATTAAAAATGTGTTCTAAAGAATCATTCGTATCTTATCTTCCCATATAGGGAGAAATGTCCAAATTTATCTAAAATAAATTGGTATTTTTGTAAAACAAGATACAGATAATAATGCTCAAAAAAACCAATTTTTAAAGCAGCTCTTTTTCATACCAATAGAAGATAGTAGTATCATAAGTGATCATAATTAACTATCCTTATTGCTGAGATAGAAAGAGAAAAAAAAATAACCCAATTTTGGAAAAACGTTCTAATTCCGTCTGACTGCTTCAATTTACAGTTCATATATTCAGCATTTGGAAAAGAGGCAGGTAACTTCAACGACAAAATTTATTTTCTTCGAAATTCGGTTGTCTCCTTCTGTACTCTTAAGTTATTAAACAGTAATCTACAGTACAAAACAGAAAAAAAAACTTGTCAAAAATTTACTTGATATAAAAATTAAAATGTTTAAATAAATATTATAATTAACACTTTATTTTTAATATTGAAAAATACTTACTTCATAAGTAAAGTTAAGGGAACTCGGTACCCTTCAGTTTGCGAAAAATGAAAATATCAATTTTCCAATTTTTTGCTTAAAATTAATTTAAACCCCACACTGCAAAAAAAAAAAAAATATATATATATATATATATAATTATAATATCTATGAATTTCAAAAACATATCAAGTTTATATATATATATATATATATATTGATTTTACAGTATAATACTGACACCCCAGCTGCCAGTATTATACCGTACAATTAACAGTAATAAACAGTAAAATAAGCAGTAATACACTACCGCGCATGCGCAAAATTATTTATCAAAATAATAAAACTTCAACATATAATTTTCAATTGACTCTATTTTTTTAATGGACGATCCTTGTGGTTTTCTTCATAAAATTAAGAATCAGGTTTTCAAAAATATAAATAGTTTATTTAAAAAAAATAAATTAAGTAAATAATTAATTTATTTAGTGTAAATTTTTAGTGTATTTAGTGTTTAATATGTATTTCGTGACATTTTCTTTAAACTAATTCACTTTTTGAAAATATAGAACCTTTCTGTAATAATTCAAACTTATAATAAAGTATGAAAAAACCGTTGCAAAAGGTTCAAAATTGTAGAAATGTGATTTTAAAAATTCCCTTTGTATATATATTTCAGATTTTAATATTACGAATTGCATTTTTCCTTGATTAAATCATTTTCCTGCTTAAAACCATTTAATAATACGTGTAAAAAGTATTATAAAATATTCCAATAAAAAAAAAAAAAAATAGTTTAAAGGATACAGAAGTTCCCTTAATGACAGCATATAGAAATTTCATTTTCGTAAAGATAAGTTTCTTATAAAGATGTAATTATATACTGAAAATATTATGGAAATAGATAACCGAAAAAGATTCCTATTTTAAGAATGCGGCATTGGGGGCAGAAAAAAAAAGCTAATCTGAGGGCATTCATACCCTACAGAATATGTTATCCAGTGATGAAAACATTTGGTAGAATCTTTTGCAACGTTGCAAGTTAATGATCAGACGTATCTGTAGTTTATTACAAAATTACAGCCTAATAATTATTTCAAAGGTTGTAAATTTGAAGGTAGTTTTTTAATCTTTCGGTGGACTATTGATAGAATTGTCAAAGATGTTAGTTATTTCAATTATGTCTCCAGAAAAGTACCAAACGCTAAATTTCTTGAGGATAGGAGACTTCACCTTCTTCAATGACTCCTAACATTCACAAACTTTAGTACAATTGAAAATTAGCAGAGTATTAAGAAAAAAAATCCCTGACGGCTCGGCCTACAGGCACAGGTAGATTTCAAAGACGCTGACCGTGGGGCGCCTGTTTGCTGGGAATTGCGGAAGAAATAACCTTTTAGCCCTGATGCGGCAGTTGGAACCGCCTACTTCGAAACCTAACTTGTTTGCAAGCGGAGCCAGCAGGGTTTTTTTTTGTTGTTGTTTCTTTTTTGCTATAAGAGTTTGTCTTATAAAAGTCAATATAAAAGTTTTAGATAATATTGAGAGTATTTATAATAAATTTAAGCGGATTTGAAATTTTGGGAATTGACGAAGTTATGAATTTTTTTCTTCTAAAACCCCCCTTCCCCCCCCCCCTTGGGGCCATTTTTAATTATATCCAAAATCTGTCATACATACATTTTCGGCCCTTCCCCTAGAAGTAATAATAACTTTAAACGGATTCGACACGCATCATAATTAAGAAATTATGGGTTTTTTTCGGTTTTCACAAAAAGACCCCCACCCTCCCCTCCTTGGTTCGATTTTGCCCATTAACGAACTTGACCGAGATTTTATGCCCCTTGATTTTATGTATCAGTTTCGAAGAGATCTGTGCAGAATTATTGCAGTTATCGTGTCCATAAAAAAGTGACATAGATAGATATATAGATAGATAAAGTTTTGAACTGGGGGTGTTTTTGGGTTCTGGGAGTCATGATCGGCGTAGATCTGCAAAAATTCCAACTTAGGTGAGAATGTAATAGGTAGTATTTCTTACGAAATCTACCTAAAAAAAAAAAAAAAAAAAACCCTGCTTGTAATCAGGCTTCAACCAACATTATGGAATAGAAACGCATTGCTGAGGATTTATGGCACAACATGCTTCAAGAGCTTTTGGACTCTTTTCATTGTTATGATAATAATACAGGAATGCATTTCTCAAAATGGGGCAATAAAAATAAAACATTATATATTTTGGAAATAAGAGTGTCTTGAACAATATAATGTAAATTTTGTAACAATAAATATTTTCTTGGCCATTTGGTTTATATTTATATGGTTGACAATTTTTTTGCTAATCACTACAAAAAATTCTTACGTTAGAAGCAGTGGCGTAGCGTCAGAGGATGCTGCATCACTTTACTACTAGTATTATTGTGTGCTAAATTTGGCTTTATTTAATGGCATAACATTAAAAGATTAAATAAGGCCAAAATCAATATGTAATAATACTTGTAGTATAGTGATGCAGCATCACCTGACGCTACGCCTATACGTATAATTAAATCTAAATGTGTGTAGTTTATTAATACAAAATTCTATTCAGATATTTGACTAAGAACACTTTCACAAACCCATACGAATCAGTTATTTTCTTTTTGCAGACGAAACACGAATATAAGCTTTCTTCTAATAAGGATTATCGCATAGATAAATACACACTGGCATATGCCTGTAAAGCATTTAATTTCTAATTTTGCTATAAAAAGGAACTATTCCAAGTCTTCTACAACGAATCTAAACACCCGAAAATGCAATCATTTTAATATTTACTCTTAAAATTCTAATTGATGCTACAGTGGCATATTTAATAGCTAAGGAATTATTTTTCACAACATTGAAAATATTTAAATCTCTAACTTAATTACGCACCGTTTTACGGTTTATATGTCTGGCTATATTTTGTGCATCTCGTAATTTAAGCGGACAATTCAATTCATCTTTTGTATGCGACGGTATAATAGATGGAGAAAAATTAACTTTATGAAAATTTCTTTTTTATTATTATTAAAGAGATAACTTGACCAGGGATTCTCATAGTGTCACTCCGGGTGTACGCAAATAGAGTTTAGAGGGTACAGTGTTAAAACTTTTGTGGTGGGTTGAACAAACTTTTGGTGCTGCAGTAGCTGCAGCTGCAACCATTAGATGGTGATATCTCGTTACAACATTTGGAGCTTCGGTAACCAAAAGTCATTGCAACCGAAGTCAAGAAAGCTTATATTCGTGTTTCGTGTCTGTGCTCACAACGAGCACATGATGCGTAACAGCTAAATAAGTGACTAAGAAGGGGGTTTTTATCCCATTGACTGTTTTAAAAAGAAAATTCTAAAACACGCTAAATGTTGAAAATGACTTACTTGCTCTGTTTCAGCAAAGTAACACCATATATGCAAGAAAAATGCAAGCGTGAAAAAGTGCCCCCATCACATTAACAAAACTTACAACACATATAGCTTACATTAAATATAGACTCAAAGTTATGTTTATTTACAGCCCTTTGTTGTTTTCGTTGTTTCGATTTTTCTATTCGTTCTTCTTACAAATTAAAATATAGGGTATGATAAGCACCTACGCGCATTTCTTTAAAGGGTACATAAGGCATAAAAGTTTAGGAATCACTGAGTTAGACGAACAATTACAAATATACATAGTAAAAAAATAATTTTGAATTTCAACGCCATATGCGAGAGTATAAAAAAAAATATTATGCTTGTCGTAAAAATTACAACAACGCACTCTCTGAAAGGCTAAAAAGGTAAGTTTCGAAACGATGATTTTATAGTTCATATTATGAGACAAATTTGACGTGATCACCATAAGGGTAAAGGACACACATAATTTCATAAAATATATGTAACAGTCAACTATCTCCTATATTGTATGTGTGCATACGTTATGCACGTGTCTACAATAGAAGCATATACAGAAGGAGAAAAAAAGCAGTATAAATACCAAAGTTCATTGACATTAGAAAAAAAGTTCTAGGCATACCTTTAATAGTGAAGTAATAAGAGGAAGAATATATCCTGTATTTTTATTAGTTTTTCCAGTGTAGGACTGGGCAATAAATTAGAGTCAGTAACACCAGTGAATAAACTTAATAAGCTTTTCGATGACTTGAAATTAAATAATATCAAAATCTCTTCCGCTTTCCAATCAACTTAATGCCTGTCAAACAAAATGCTTGGCCTTGGAAAGGTTTAAATTCTTTTCCGAATACCATCCCAATAGGTAGCCTGTAAATAACTCAGTCGTTATTTAAAAAAGAAACAAAAAATCGCCTTAAAGAAACTTCACGGATCTCATTAAAAAGAAAAGTATATAACTTTCTGCAATTAAGCTTTTGAGATGTTACAACAAATCATCTTGGTTATTGATTTAAGAGCCTTGTAACTCATTTTCTCTGCCCTAATGAATTTTTGTAGTTGTCAGATTTAGCATGCTCGACCACACATCTGTTATATTTGGGATTTGAGATAATCCTTTTACTTTATAGAATACCTACTATTGTTGTTTGTTTTGAAAGGTGCAATTTTTCTCGTCTGTTGTTGAATGATTTTTTTAAATATTTTTTTTACCTAAAATTAAGTGTAGCATAAAAATTGACGTAGATTTGAATGTCAATATTTATCATAATGATAATTCTGTGCATGTTTCGCAGTTTGAAAACATTTTAATTTCTGAAAATAAACTGCTACACTAGAGTGAATCTAAAAATTAAGCTCTGTTAAGAATTAAAGAAAAAATATATACATATGAACTATACCAATTGACAAAGAAATCGTATCACTTTAGGAAAAAAATATTTTTAAATTATACTAAAAATGATATTAAATATGCTGGAAATGATACTGAATATGATAAGTATAAATTTATTTTAGAACAGATGCAACTGTGTAAAAAATCAAAAATGGCACGAAGGTATAGTAACGATTTAATTATTTTTGCATATATTTTATATACGAGTTCAACTTCTTGCTCTTTAATGTTAAACGAAAGTGGATTGTTATGTTATCAAAAGTGCAGGAAGCTAAACGAAGAAGAACAATTTATTAATTGATGAAGTTTATGTCAAAAAATGAATTTCACATAAAGGTGCAAAGATTTTTGGTTTTACTGAAAATAATAGTGGTGAGGCTGCAACAACAATACGGGCTTTCATGATAGCGTCTGTATTTTCGTCCTATAAAAATATCCTTGCATTTGTTTCGTGTGAAAAAATTTAATGTTGACTCTTTATTTGAATTAGTAGGCTCTTTATATTTTAGAAGAAGTAGGATTTTTTTCTTAATTTTAATTTCACATAATAACAGGATTAATAGGAATGTATTTTCAAAAGTAGGTCGACAGTTAATTTCAGTAAATTAGCCTGCTAACCATGAAAAAAAGTTATATTTATTATTTGATTCTGTGCATCTTTTAAAAGTCTATCAGAAATAACTAGATAAATTTAAAAAATACAGAAAAAACTTTCATGTACACTGATTTTCATGACAGCTCAAATGTTATAAAACCAAATTTTTTTCAAGAAATTAGCCCCACAATTCTCTTTTAAATTTGAGTATCCTTCTAACATAGAGAAACAAAACGCAAGTCTTGCACTAAAAATATGTTATGTAAATATTGATGTTGCTCTCAAATTTTTTGGGTGATGAAATCAGTTTGATTGATATAAACATGCATCTCAATTTATGCAGCCATATGTTACTGGTAGGCTCCTTCTTCAATATTTCTATCTATTTGTGTTTAATGGTTTAGGTAGCTTCTATTACAAAAAGTAAACTATCTATTGCAGCCGTCCGGAGGAAAGCAATTCCGGAAAATTTCGGTATATTTTCACCGATCATGAAATCCAGGCTCCAATTTGATTTTTGTCATGCGATAGCACTTGTATTTATCAACTGATTTGGATGTGACTAAGCATATATAAAGGGCATAACGAGGTCTTGACAGAATTCGTTGGCCAGCTTCATCTACAATCTTATTTCAAAATGGCGGCCACTTAAAGATTTAAAATTCAAAAAGATGTACAGAAGAAAAAAAAACACAATATGAATGCAAAAGTTCTTTACCTTTAACCCTACAGTGCATAGTGTAGCCAATTGGCAACACTTTCTATTTAACTTTTAATAAATAAATTAAGTTCTTCGCAACCACTATATTTATATAGAAATATTAATCCTGTTAAAATAACATAAATATGCTACTAAATAAAGTTAAAAATCTATCTTAAAATTTCTGGTGTCGAATTCTTAATATAAGTATAAAAAAAAACACAATTCTAAAAGAAATATTCATGCACTGTAGGGTTAAAGTGTTCGGCCTTGATACCAGAATTCGGGACCATTTTTTGTTTTGCCTCTCTGTCTTAAAAAATAGCTGAAATATAATAGTTTGAAAGTCTACTGTAGCTGATTTTTCCATAATCTGGTTTCATTTATGAGCTTTAGAAAATGTGGTTTCTCGCAAATTTACTTTAATTTTTGTAAACATTGTTGCTACTTTCATATGCTTAAAACTATGGAGCCAGTAGCGTCAGTCCGCCAGGGATAGGGAAGCTACCTTTAGGGAACCCAATAGGGAAGCTACCTTTTCCTCCCGGTACAGGGAGGAACGATTTTGTTCACCTATACACAGTTGATATAGTTTAAGAAATTACGAAACAGCTGTATACTGTCTAGTAATGCTATGTCGTACAGGTTCTGCTATCCATGTTTTCAAATAATTTGTGCTTTTTCCCGTTGTTTATTTGTAATTTAATATACCAGTAGACCGGTGCGAAGATTTGGCACTGCAGCCTAATATTTTTTAGATGCAGGTTTAAACTTCTAAAAAAATTAAGGATTAAAAATATCTGCAAACAACATATGTTTAACATTGTTGCAACATATGTGTAACAAGGTAAAATATCATCTAATTTATTCCATCAAAGTTACAGTAAAAACTGACCGAAGATAGTAAACGCAAAATATATATGTATATCAATCGTATTTTAACTGCATTGGAGAATGACATCATCTGTTTCGGAAAAAAAACATAGGATAAAGTAAAATAAATTGAGCATTTGAATTTAACTTTTGCTTTTAAATCATAAATATAAAATAAACCCGTGTAGCAACTATGTCCCACTTTATCTTTATAGAAAAAATTTTTTATAATCATTTTTGTGGTATTTTATTTTTGTGGCAACACTAATTTGAGGAAAACCTTTCATTTCATTTATTGAAAATAATGCCGATTTAACTTTTTAATTACTTGCAATTGTTAATCAAAATAAATATTTTAACGAAATGTGAATGTACTATATCAGAAACCGCTTCAAAATCCTTTCCTATGGTATCTCATTTATCGTTCTGCGTTTTTTATTTGCTCAGAAAAAGGGATGTTGACAACAGAAATAATATATAGTATTGGCACAAGGTTCCATCCATCTATTTTAAATACTTTTATGTTAGTATTTCTAAAAGTCGCGATTTTTTTTTTTAATGACGTCCGCAAATTTAATTGAAAACAATTACTAAAAATATTGTTAATTTTTTTAAGTATATATTGGGAATTTAAATTAAATCATTATCTTTTAATTATTTAAATTAATAGTATATATTATCATTTAAATCTCATTTATTTATCTACATTTTATTCTGAAAAGTCATACCTCATTTAAAATTAGTTCTAGAATGTCTATTTTTACTGTGTAACTTATGTAGTTTGGGTTTAAATTGCATACAGTAATATTTATTCTAGATTCTCCTTTAAAAAAAAAATATTTATATATATAAATAATTATTATTTTTAAATTTTTCGATTTCGATTTTTATTATTATTATTATTATTGCTGTAATTATTGTGGTATTATTTATTTTTAGTCAATATTTGTTTTATTTATGTTTTCATGTAAGATAAACAAACTTGTAGATAATTTAAATTTCCAAATTTTCTTTAATTTCTTTATTACCACTAACCGTAAAACGACAGTTTATACCACGAGTCAAGTGTATATAGAAGTTAATGTAGATCTGGATTTTTTTTTTTTTAAACTGACTTGTTACTTTATTTCTAGAAATTTGTTATTTTTCCAATTGTTGATTTGTTGATAATAATAATAACATTCTTGTACTTTTCAACTTTTTATAATTCTAATCGGATTCTGACAGTAACATTTATGTGATACATTCCTAGTTTAATTTTCAATATACAGTTCCACTCGCTTGGGAAACCATTGGTATATGCATATATACAAAAGAAATAATCCAACATTACCCACTTGACATGCGCATCGCACTGTTTTATGCTGAAAAACTTGCATTTAATTTTCATTTCCCACTGCTTATCTTCTGTACATCACCGATTTTTGAATAATAAAGACATTAAATTGGCTCGATGAAGAAAACTGATGATAGAAATGTGTAAATTGCTTTTGAATGAAGTCATCTGTACGCAATCGGAGTATAAATTAGGATAGCTTAATCATGCATTAAATGAAGCCGTGAAATGTGTCTAAATTCGTTATGCTTAGTCTCTGGTACTGTTTACTATACATTACCAGTCAGCCGAAAAATAAGAGTCAATGAATTAAAGGACAACCATAAAAATAACTTAAAAACGATTAGATTAAAATGTGAGTTATGTGCATAAATATTGAGTAACTAATTGCTATACACCATTTTTTTATGGGAAATGATTTTATTATTATTATTATTTAATAAAAACAATATTAACCCCAAACCTAGTGTCATTTACTAAAGCCAAAATGCTGTTTCTTTCCGAATTGACAATAACACACGGGGAAAAAGAAAAGAAAAGAAAAACTACACCTCTCTTGCGTCAATATTGATCCATAATACCTTCTGTGTAATGCGTTAAAAAGCTTAATAAAGTTTTGTTTCTGATTATTAATTTCAATAACTGAAGTTTGCAGCTAACTAAGGCAGACAAAATTACAGGAATTTTTAAGATTAATTACTATTTGCTTTAAAATAAACATAAAAGAAAATCAAGGAGAATATTAATTTGGCCCATTTTACAGACGTGAAAAAAAAAAAATCACGAGACTGATACATGAATGCACATTTTTACTAATTTTTTATAAAGGTTACTCCATTCGGTAAACACACATGTATTTTCGTACATAACTTTCACATAAATACTGAGATTTTTCTTCTGCGTTTTTGTGAGTGCGTGTGTGTTAGTTTTTTTTTCTTTTATTGTGTTTCGTTGTTTGTCCCGCGAAAATTCATACACTTAATACAAATATGGATTGCTTGTATTTTTTTCTGTATTTTGTAACAGAACTATGACATATAAAACCATTAAGCGCATGCATGTTTCATGTTCGTCTCATTTAAAAAACTGAAACTGTAGCTTTTACAGAGAAATCGTGAACTCTACTGCGAGTGCGAGATAATTATAGACAAAAATTTCAAAACATGTAATTAAACAAAACGAAAAAGAAAAACTCTTTATTTCTCTTTAATGCTTGCAATGAGAAGTGTTAGTGATATTCCATTATTTAATAGACATAAGTGCGTTGAATATTTCCCAGCATTAATATCTTTATTAAGGTAAAACTGAATTTACAGGCAATGTTAGAGTTAGCGGTACACTGTAAAAAAAAAAAAAAAAAAAAAGACAGATTTTTATTTTATTTTTTATCCAAGAAAATATAACATAACCACAAACAAAAATATACACTGCAAAAAAAAAAAAAAAAAAAAAAAAAAAAAGGTGTTGATTTTACAGTATAATACTGGCATTCCAGCTGCCAGTATTATAGCGTAAAATTAACAGTAATAAGCAGTAATTCGCTACCGTGCATGCGCGGCAGCGTATTACTGCTTATTTTACTGTTAATTTTACGATATAATACTGGCAGCTGGGATGCTAGTATTATACTGTAAAATAAACACTTTTTTTGCAGTGTACAATAACCTCCTTCGAGTTACCCAAGACACCGAAAAGCGTTCTTTATCTTTAGAAACCTCAAAAACTAATATATTTTCAAGATTTAAAGAAGTATTTATAAAAACAGTTTCTTTTGCTGCCACTAATTTTTGGACACGTTTCCGAGCAGTTTTTATACTGTGTTAATTAGTTTTCTCAACTCGGAATATAGGTTTCCCAGTTGCTATTATTTCTCAAGTAAACATTTTCATGTTCAACAAACATGTTTTACAGACAAACATGATGATAAATTGACAGCATTAACATTAAAATTATCATCATTATTTTGTTACTTTTACATGTATAAATTCAATTACGCAGCTGAAAATGTTTAATTTAGAATTGATAGTATCCTAAAAACCGATATTCCGGTTTGAGAGAACTGATTAATACAGCTATAAAAACTACTCGGAAACGTTTCCGAAGATCAGTGGCAGCCAAAGAAACTTTGTTTTTATTAATGCTGCTTTAAATCTCAAAAATATATTGATTTCTGAGGTTTTCTAAAGATAAAGAACGCTTTTCGGAAACATGGGTAAGTTGGAAGAGGTCATTGTACATTTTCGTTCGTGATTACATTATATTTTCGTGGATTAAGAAATATTTTTTTTTTGCACTTTAGAGATCGTAACGATATGTACTGGAAATTTCTAATGTACATTTGTGTATGCATTTGCCCCATTTTTAACACTTTCCAACATAGTTGAAAAGTGTTTATGAATTCGGTTTGTCTGTCTGTCCGTCTGTCCGTTCGTTTTCATGGTTTTCTTCGAGCCGTGGATTTATCCATGCGTAAATACGGGTTAGGTTCCCTTAGAAAGACCTCCACGAAGGGCACTTCCCCCGGGCCTATATCCCAAGTGTAGATAATTGGCCGTCAATAATCAACCCAACCCAACCCAACCCGTCTGTCCGTTCTCTAACTCTCGTAAATAAACTCGGATTGTCATGCAATTGATATATGTTATTGAGGTTTGCTATGGCATGTTCGGTATTGAAAATGAAGTATGTAGAACTTATACTTCGTATACAGGGGTACTCAAACGAATGCCGTAACATTATGGTCTATGGGGGGGGGGGGGGAATCCTTTGCAGTGTATTTTAATGATGTTACATTATTTGAAATATATTGAAATTGATATACATCGCTGAAGTACACTACAAAATGCTTACTATCGAAACTTATAATTAGTTTACAGGATATCTCAAAAGAATTCCGTTATATTATAATCGATAGGGAAAAATCGTTTAATCATGTTACACTATTACAAACATATTGAAATTGATATCATTTTCTAAGTGCACTAAAACATGCTTTCTGTAGAATATGGAGTGTAAAGCATTTATAATTCATTTACAGTGCCACACAAAAGTATTCGGTTACATAATGGATTACGGGGAAAAACTGCTTGCATCGTATTTTAATTATGTTACGCTATCAGAAATGTAATGAAATTGATATACATTACTGAGGTTTACTACAAAATACTTGTTGATATATGATGTGCATAGCCTTTATCTTTCATTTACAAGGACACACAAAAGATTTCGGATACAGTACTGTATCCGAAGTATTATCTATAAGCAATAATTGCTGGAAGTGCGGTTTCAGTTAGGTATGCGTTTAACAAAATTTTTGCATACTATATGAATAAATGCTATACATCATATACAGGACTACACAGAAGAATTTGTAAGCATTACTGTGTATCAGCGTAAATTGCTTAAAGGATTTTTTTAATCGAGTTATGCATGTTGAACGTGAAATATATTTAGTATACTAAGAGATGTCTGTTGAATATAAATAGTCATATACAGGGCAACGCAAAGAATAGGATACATGGCCGCCTCTGTATGATAATTTCTTGTAAGTGTAATTTCACTAATTTTCAGCATTATTTAGTTTATTTTTTTGCCTGACTTAAACTTTAGCTTAATACGTGGCGTGTATAAAAATCTTACGGTAGTTAACAGTGATGTACAAAAGAATTCAAATATGTTTCCGTCTTTTGGTAGAAACTGCTGAAGATAAATTTTCAACTGTGTTATGTTTTTTATACGAAACAAAATTGCATCATACTATATAGAGTATATACAAATATATAGATTATATACAAGGCTGCACAAAAGAATGTGAATATATTTCTGGCTATGGCCTGTAATTGCTGAAATCTGGTTTTCAAATGGGTTTGGAGTTTTCTAAAATATTTACTTAGGTATGTTATTTACCTTATTAAACAGCGAACGTTTTTTAAAATATTCTGTTAGTGTTAGAAAGTGTTTCATAATCTATCCTTGATGCATGATTTTTCGTTCTTGTTTCGTTTTTATAAAGGAATTTGGTTTCATGGTGGTACCACGCAAATTTCATTTTGCTTCTTTGTCTGCTTGTCTTCCCCTCTAACTGCTGTAAAATAAATAAATAAATAAAATAAAATAAAATAAAACAAAACAAGACTATCAAAATATTTTTAAAATGTTATTTAAACTAAACAGCATTATTATGTGTGCTTTGGAAAGGAGCTATCTCATTATACACACTTTTATCTTCTAGAGACACATCAAATGTATGAATATATAATTATGTGATGTTTGTATAAAAATGAATCAGTAGCTGGGAAATTAGAATATGTTTTAGAAGCGGAACACAAAATTTTCACATTTTCATTCCAAAGTATCTCTTAATGGCAAGGTCCTATTTTCATCATAATGAAATGTACAATATTAATACATGATGTTCTTCATTTTTCATTTATTTTATCTGCAGGTAGAATGAGTGTCAAAGTAATTATTTACAGAATGAGTACATACCCCTGACACATTTTCAATTATTTTTACAGAAATCTTAATTGGCCATCTGTATGCTTTTATTGCAATGTCGTGTTTTTAGTTTTTGAAAATATAGTCAATATATGAATTTATTCAGATTCTATGTCGGTACATCTGGAAGAAAAGCTTATAAGAAGCATTCTTCCAGTGCGTGAATTAGTATGAAAGAGGTTTTTGCCCCGGAGCTGCAACGGGCAATAGATGCTTGAAAAACATTTTCGATGTTGTTCGTTTAACCGCAGATGTGTGTAAAGATTGAAAAGCGAGACGCTGAAAAAAAATTATCTCTGTTGGAAATGAGAAGAGTAATACACTTCTTATGAACTAAAAACATCTATGCAGGGCCGTACAGAAAGACCTCGGGCCCCGGTAATAGTTCCAGTTCGGGCCCCTTACCATAAGCCTGATAAAATAAAACCTGCTTAGACGAAAACGTACAGGAAATTCCGTTTTAAATTGGTTTTTTTCGTTTTAAAAAGGTATAAATTCATGGAATTTTTTTGGCTAAATCATGATTTTTTTCTCCGTGTACAGCAGTATTCCGTTATAAACAGCCTTTGCTGTATTAGAAAATATATATGTTGGATGGTACTTTTTTAGAAAATCTATATAGTATTTTCTTACAATTTAATTATTTTTCTTTTACAGTAGTATTACAGTTTATGATGCACTGGTAACACCTTTTCATATAAGGATTTTAAATAGAAATTTAAAATATTGAAAAAATAATTAAATTTTAATTCAATTCACCAGTTAAGGCGCCGATTGCCTGACGCTATTGCAATTTTTGTTATTGTGTTTTACAATTCAGAAAATATTTGTTCTATAAAACATAAATAAACAAATCCCTGCATCTTTGCTATGTGCGTTTTGCCGATTTTTAGTAAAAGGTGGATTTTTTTTCGAACGTAAAATGCCTCCTGAGCACCCTCTCCCCTCTCCTAGCCAGTCCGTAAAGACGTTAAGGCAACTACTGACTTTTGAATTTTATTATTTGTTAGTTATTTGAATTAAAATTTTTATGTAAAAAACACCAGTCTACTTTTTCTGGTATTTATTTAAAAAACCAGTACCGAAGCCGGGCCCTGGTAATTTGTTCCTGTTCTACCCCCCTCTGTACGGGCCTGCATTAATTAAAATTCACTATGCAATCATCGAATTTTATGGTGAACGTGAAATGGGCTATAGCTCGAAGTGGTGTCACTTATTTGTTTTAGTCAAAGATTATAAAATAATCTTGCACGCATTACACACTCAAAGTTATCCAACAATGGACGTCAACACTGCAGTAATTAAAGAATTGTTTCACAACTAACTTACGAATGACTTTACACCCCATTGCGTCTGAGCTGGCAGTGAGCTGTGGAGTTGAGCAACATAATTTCTATCGAATCGAGATTGACGAGTTCGTTTTGAGCCCTGATAAAATCTCAATCGATTTGGAGATAAACATGACGAGCAAAATGATGTACCATCTATGCGCTGCTGATGAATCCATCTGTCATTCCATTAGAATTTTATGATAGTCTTTACATTTATTAATATTTGATGTAAACTTTTATCTTATTTTATTCCTCCTCGTAATAAGTCATATATTTTTTTTCTGTAAATATAATCGGAGCTTGATTATCGAACGAGTCCCTGGGGAATCTACACTGAGCATGAAATTTCCAGGCAACATTGCAATTTTCTATAATGCTGTTTAATATATTTGTGAAAATAATTTACGAAAGTAAATCTGTACACTCTAAAACATTTCCAGTATATTTTACAGAAAATTCTTGTCAGCAATGACCAGTTTTCTCCTGTGATTTGTACATAGAACTCCAATTAAATTGATGCAGACATTCTCAGTATGAAAGATAATTTTTCCAAGTTACAGACAAGGTAATCCTGTTAAACTAAAAGAATTTTTTCGCATGAAACAAATTTTCCCATATTTCAGAAAAAAACAATTCTGTTAAATACACTGCCCCCCCCCCCCCCAAAAAAAAAAAGAAAAAAAAAAGTTGTTTTTACGATATAATATTAGCATCTCAGCTGCCAGTATTATGCCTTAAAATAAACAGTAAAATAAGCAATAATACACTACCGCGCATAATTTTTTTTTGCAGTGTAGGATCAGAATTTTTCTGTGCTACATAAAGGATTCTTGCTTAGTTATTACTGCTTTGTACAGGATCCCTTTCCAATATTTCTGGCATTTTGGGATAATTAGAATATAGAGTTCTTTGTATCAATTCATTTTAATTTTCCATGAAAATATTTATGGTATTTTCGTTTTTTTTTGGGGGTAGTCAAAAGTGAAAAGAATCTTGTGATTTTGAAAGTTTCCACAAAGAGTGAAAACGACATTTATACTGGGTAAGAAAATCTATACTTTACATGAAATGGAGATATTCTGTTAAAAATACAGTAGAAAATCTGTTAAAACAGGTTTTTTACAGAGAATATATCTACCTTTCTACTTTTTTTTTGCAACAAATCTACTCGTTAATTTATGAATGCCCTTTGAATGTAATCCTTTTTTATACGTTTTCTTTTAACTTACATTTCTGTATGTATGTGGGCAGTCAAACCTTTTTACTCATTTTTCACCCACTTCTTGTTGACACAGAGCTTTGAAATTTGGAATATATATGTATTCTTGAGGGCAATAAATGAATTTGACATTGAATTTTTAAAATTCGATCCCTAAGAGGATCAACATCAGCCCAAAACTTGCATTTTCCCCATAGAAATAACGTTACGATTGTTTAATATTAATTGAAAAAATTGCCAGTATTATACCGTATAATTAATAGTAATAAACAGTAAAATAAGCAGTAATACGCTACCGCGCATGCGCGGTAGCGTATTATTCCTTATTTTACTGTTTATTACTGTTAATTTTACGGTATAATACTAGCAGCTCGGGTGCCAGTATTATACTGTAAGATCAACATTTTTGCAGTGTACGCGTGGGCCAATTCTCAGAGTGAGCCATTTTTAAAAATTATTATTGAGTAGAGATATAATATGTATTTAAAATGACATAAATTGGAAAAAAATAAGATTACTTCTTGAAAAAAAATAATAAAAAAAAGTAAATTTTGGATTTAAAAAAAAAAATAAAAATAGTCATAATTTCTAAATTTCTGGCTTGATGAACGTAACAGTAGGTCATTTTGTGCATCTATAAGGTTTATTACCTTTATTCAAAATTTAATGAAATTCTATCCAGCCATTTCTTAGAAATCATGCGCTCATTGACAAAAATCACGTTTTGAGAAAATTGGCTTTAAAGATCAAATTATCCCTTGATCATATAAAAAGAGCTCAAACTGTTTTGGACATAACTTTCCTTGTAAAGCGCACTTTTGTATGTGATTTTTAAAAAATGTCCCTAAAGAATAAAGTTTTAATGTAAGCTATGTAAAGAAATTGATTTTTTCTTTTACGCTTTAAAAGGTGCCTGACCCTTTATCTTGATCAAATGGTAGTTAGAGAGTTGGTATCCTAATCAGCCTACTGTGGTCAAAATAAGTATTCGATATGCATAAATTTTTCAATGTCATATTAAAAAAAAAAAAAAAAAAAAGAGGTAAACCTTTAGATTCCAATTAATCTGCATTAGCTAACAATAGCTGCGTTTTATTTCAATCAATATTATCTTAATAAATTTAAGAAATAACGAAAAATAGTAATTAATTCATTAACACCCCATAATTACGAGATCAAAAAAGTTTTCGACAGCGGTAATATTGTTGGAAATTCCTGGTTCTTTGCCAAAAATCAGCCTTTAAAATTTTGGAAATTACAAATACGTAATTTGACAAGATTAATTTGTGTTTGTTTGATGCAATTGTGTTTAAAAAGTTGGGAAAAATGGGGCGAAAAAGCAAAGTGACACCATTTGAACTCAAAAATATTATAATTCACCATTTTATTCAAGGAAAATCAGAAAATGCTATTGCTCAAATTGTGCAAAAACCTAGAGCAACTATCCACTACGTAATTAAAAAGCATAAATCAGATGAAACGGTGGAAAATAAACCTAGAAGTGGTTCTCCCTAAGAAAATGTCTGAGGCTGATGAAAGATGGATTGTGCGAGAAATTAAAAAAGATTCTCGAGTCCATGCATCGGTAACAAAAATTGCATCAAACTACATGAACATTAGTGTTATTTCTCAAACAATTCGAAACACTCAGAAAAAAATACAAATTTTATGCTAGATCTGTCCGGAAGAAGCCATATTTCTCCAAGAAAAATAGACTGGCTAGACTAGAGTTTGCTAAAGCGCACGTTAATAAGCCTGTAAATTTCTGGATGGATGTTATATTTGCAGTCGAATCGAAGTTCAATCTTTTTGGATGTAATAGCAAAATTTTAGTGTATTGGAAAGCCAAATAACAGAGCTCGAGAAAAAAATATGGTGCCCACGGTAAAGCACGGTGGTGGGGAAGTGCTGCTATGGGGATGTATGGGAGCTTCGGGTGTGGAAAATTTAGTGGTAATAGAAGGTACCATGACCCAGTACTCATACATTGATATCCTCAAAGAAAATTTGCAACAAAGTGCAAATAAATTGGATCTTACGTAAACTTATAGGTTTTAACGGAGTAATGATCCTAAACATACCGCTCTGAATACACGACTTTGGTTACTAACTGTCCAAATGTCATTAAAACTCCGGCTCAGTCTCCAGATTTAAACCCCATAGAACACCTGTAGAGTCATTTAGAAAATAAATTACCCGAACGTCATTTTTCTTCTAAAACGGAGATGAAGGAAGTGGTGCTAAAAGAATGGCAAAAAATTGAAAAAAATTTTACTTTGCAGTTAATCAAATCGATGCCAAATCGTTTGAAAGATGTGATTCGCCGCCTATTAGCATTATCATTTAATATAAATAAATACCTTCAAAGTTATTTGTCGAATACTTTTTTGTTTTGTCATTACGAATGCTAATGAATTAATTCATATTTTTTGTTAATGTTAAAAGTTTTTAACAAACCACTCATTGCAATAAAACGTAAGATGTCATAATCTAAATTTTGACTGCTAGAATGTATTTGTTCATTTTAATAAAGATATAAGACAAAACATTGAAAACTACATGTATGTCGAATATTTATTTTGATCGCTTTATCCTGATCACGTGACAGCTAAGAGGAGGGGGGGGGGGAATTATCGCAGCCTGTCTATTTCATTGGCTGCGATTAATCAAGAAGTGCAAAGTTTGAGTTCAGTGTGGTGTAAAAAATGACCGTAGCTTCTCGAAACCTACCAATTAAGAGGTTACTTCACTTAGGCGAAAACACCCGCTCGCTAATGTTAATCCTATGGGGGAAATAATTTACGATATCTCGTTCGCATTTCAATATTTTTAAATTATTCTTTTTCTTTTGCATTGGATAGCTGAGATCAATCTCTATGCACGCTCTTTTGTAATTTTTCGATTTTGATCACAATTTTTTATTATTAAGATACTTTTACTTTCGGAACCCGTTTCGAAATTAAAAGTTTCTTCAATAAAAAAACTGCAACAAAAATGGAAAAAGTACAAAAGAGCGTGCATAGAGATTGACCTCAGCTATCCAATGCAAAAAAAATAATTTAAAAATATTGAAATGCGAATGAGATATCGTAAAATATTTCCCCCATAGGATTAACATTAGCGAGCGGGTGTTTTCGCCTGAGGCCTGAGTGAAGTAGCCTCTTAACCAAATGTACAGAGGCAGTGAGATCTCGTACTTAGGGCCGGGATGATATAGTTTACTTGTTCATCAAGCTGTTTTGATTTGAAACAGAATTTTTAATTAAAAACTAGTCTCAGAATTTTGATTCGTACGATAAACAGAATTTGTGAAAGAATTTGTATCGCACAGTAGTGCGAACTGATGTATGATTGACCTGTGAAAACCAGTAAACTTGTTAGTGTCAGAGCGAAAAGATTGACCCAATTTCGTGTTTAGTGAAATATAGGTAGAACCTCTTGACTTTTTGATGAAACCTGATCTGTCACATAAAATGTTTCGGATCGACGGAATGTCTGGTTCACACGTAGGTTTTCAAAACGATAACGCCTTTTTAAAGTGGTGCCATTTGTTTTGATTTTCGAATGCACTAATATTTTGCGACAGTTTGATCTCCTTATATAGTTTGGAATCTATAATCTATTATTAACTTATGTTATTAACTTCTCTTGCGTATGAAGGTAGTCTTTTTCTTCTTTTTATCTGTGGCATTATATACAATGTATCAATATTAAGGTAAAAAGGAAAAAAAAAATTCAAAACTATGTTTTTTGTTTAAGCTCTCAAAGGCTTCACTTTTTTGTTTGGAAATATCTTCATTAATTATAAACACAAATAAAAACTTGCATTTACCGAAACATCATAGTTACTGCAAACACTGACAATTTGTGAAATTCATAAAAAATCGTTCACCAATCATTTTATGAGTTTTCTTTCATGTACTTCTCCATCAAAAGGAAGTGAAATGAAAAGTTTATAAATAAATTTTTCTTTTTTGGCTTTTAAAATTATATAAATTATTATAGAAATGTTCTGTATATACTTTTGCTTACGAGGAAAATGGCGCACAGTGGACATCAAAAAAAATTTTTTTTTTAACTTCATATTAATAGTCATGAGTAATAAGTAACTCTTATAGTAATAAATATTTATGGCTGTTCGTCAGTGAACTTCCAGATTCCCCTCGCTAATGTTAAACCTATGGGCGTAGGATGCATTCATATATTTAAAATATCTCCTCAGGAAATTAATATTTTAAACCTGTTTTCTGTGTACACTTCTCAAAGGATGTCAAAATTTTTCTAAAATATATATACTTAATTTTATGTAAAATGTTAAAATCTTATTCAGTTTCGCTAAGAACACCTAAAATTATAAATCAAGCACATATTTTAGAAATATTTTGATAACTAAAAAAAGAGACATCCTTTAAGAAAGTGTACACAGAAAACAGAAGTTAAAAATATTAATTTCCTGAGGAGATATTTTAAATATACGAATGCATCCTACGCCCATAGCTTTAACAGTAGCGAGGTGAATTGGGAAGTTCACTGACGAACAACCTTAAATCACATGGTAAAAGTAGAATTTATTCAATTTAGAAGAAGTTTGTTGTTTTTAGCTTACTAAAAGTAAAATTCTGCTTCTTTAGATTTATAGATTCATTGCTAAAAAAGATTAGAAGGCTCGAGGTAGAAACAATTGTAGTTTAAAGATATCAAATATAGATTTCATATTTTGGTAAAGCTATGCAGAATTTGCCTATTTTATTACATTTCCTTATTCCATGTCTACATGAGATAAAGTGGGCAACCCAAAACTGGGATACGCGGATAGAAGGTCTACGCGCGGACCACACTTTTATGTCGATTTAATAGCGACATTTTCAATGGAAAGATTGTAAATAGATACAATGAAGCTTCTTTTTTTATTTAAAATTAAAACTTTAATTAAGAACATGTTCTGCAATATTTGTTCTTTTTTGTTTTATTAAAAAAGGGTGAGGGAATAGTTCAATACTAGTTGTTTTGCGCATTTTTAATATATTGGACAATATGGCTATCAATTCGTATAAAAATAAGAATTTTATTTAGAAGAATGTGTAATTGTTTTTTTAAGAACACAACAATTGTACTTATTAAGGCATAAATAGCTAAGCCTAATTATATACTTTTCATAATGTTCTGCTACGACGGAAAATTTTCTCCGTCCCAATCGATTCCGCCGTGACAGATTTTTTATAATTAGTTTATCTCCCCAAGTTGGTTTCTTAAAACCAATATATATATATATATATATATATATATATATATATATATATATATATATACATCTGTGCCAATTAAGACTGTGATTACGTCTTTTGGCCAGCAGTCATTACTGCAAAATCGTTCTCAACTACTTGCGCCAGCAAAACATCAACATAGAGCAATTCGATATAACGTTATAACCCGGCCAACGTTCCCGAAATTCAACCAATTGAGCAGTTCTGGGCATATCTTAAGTTTACAGTGTATGCTAAAGGCTGGGAAGCAGATAACATCCTGAAATTGATTAATCGAATCAAGTACTGTCTCAAAATTATGGACCTAGATTTTGTACAACGTCTAGCAAGTACCACCAAAGTAAAATCTATAATGTCCTTTTAAACGATTTAATTGAAATCTGATAACTGTTTTACAGAGTAATGTAGTTATTAAAATAACCTTATAGTGCACATTTGTGTTCTTTGTCTTGTTTTTTCATAGCTTTCCCATCAAGAAATATTTTTGTTGATTTCTAGGAAACAACCCTTAGTTTGTATTTATTCAGCTGAAGCACAACGTCTTTATTTAGTTTCTTAAGTAAAATATCACATCCAATAATCCTTAGCTTATTTTTGTTATAAATGTAAAAAATAGAAAATATTTTATGTAAGATTATTTTTTAATTCCCAACACATGTTGCTAGGGAGGAAAGTGTTAATTTTATACTTTTATTTCATGCACTGTTTTCGTACCACTCAGCAGTGGTTCGTAAGCCACCAGAGATACGCTAGCATAATTTCAGAAATCATGCGGTCAACTTCATCGCTACACTGCAAAAAAAAAAAAAAAAAAGTGTTGATTTTACGGTATAATACTGGCATCTTAGCTGCCAGTATTATACCGCAGTAAATAAGCTGTAATACGCTGTCACGTATGCGCGGTAGCGTACTACTTACTTTACTGTTTATTGCTGTTAATTTTATGGTATAATACCTGGCTAATAAGCTGGGATGCCAGTTAATAATAACAAGCTGGGGTGCCAGTATTATACTGTAAACTAAACAATTATTTATTTATTTTATTTATTTATTTATTTATTGCAGTGTACTACTAACTGAACTTAATTTTTTAATTTTTTTTTTTTTTTTAATTATTATTTGATGATTTTTACTATTTTAAAGCTGTTCTCAAATTCAAACTTGCTACTTTCTGAAATTTTCGTCCGGTCCTGTTTCATTCACAAATGCATAAACTTACATATACCAAATAATCAAAATACATTTCTGAAAAGGAAACTATCTTTCAGAACATGTTATCAATCTTTGTGTTTTAAACCGATTTTCGGGACGCGATAGTCCGTGAAGATCGTCATCATGGAGGAATCGATTATAATTCCTATTTGCAGGCAAATGAGAAACGTTATTCTATTTTTAAGCTCTTAAGAGGCTACTTCACTCAGACAGAAACACCCGCTCGCTAATGTTAATCCTATGGGGGAAATAATTTACGATATCTCATTCGCATTTCCATATTTTTGAATGATTTTTTGATTTTTTTTTCATTGGATAGTTGAGGTCAATCTCTATGCACGCTCCTTTGTACTTTTTCGATTTTGATTGCAAGTTTTTTTTTTTTTTTTATTAAGATGCTTTCAATTTTGGAACTGGTTTCGAAAGTAAAAATATCATAAATAAAAAATAAAAAAAAAAGCAACAAAACTCGAAAAAGTAAAAAGGAGCGCGCATAGATATTGATCTCAGCTATTCAATGCAAGAAAAAAAATCATTTAAAAATATTGAAATGCGAACGAGATATCGTAAATTATTTCCCCCAGAGGATTAACATTAGCGAACGGGTGTTTTCGCCTAGCCTCTTAAACAGTAATGTATGCATTCCCCTACGTACAAAATGATTTCGGAAAGTTTTGCTTTGTTGAGAGAGGAAAATGACGTTAACTCATCGCGTTGCCTGTCCGAGGTTTGCTTTCGTGATTGGGCCAAGTTCACTCCACCATTCATCCCTCCAAGCTCGATAAAATGAAGTAATTTCCAAGTGTGCAACTTGGGAACGGGAATTCAGCACCAGTGGTTCCGCGTCAGGCTGATCCCTTGACCGGGATTGCACTACAGTGGTGGTCAGAATTATAAGAACAACTGAAAATTACACAGAAAAAATTTATTTCTGGACTAAATAAAGTGAAATTTATACATAAAATGCTTTTTTATGCTAGATATCATTGTAGAATGCAAAACATTGGAAAATGCAAAATATGAATATTTTCCCATAATTAACAAAATATGTCATTGAAAAAATTGGACAAAATTATAAGAACAATGAATGTTTTTGCCTGAAAAGACACTAATAATTAATAATTCCCCCCCCCCCCCTTCTTCTCAATCACTTTTATCAGTCTTGACGTCATGGAGTTTGACATTTCCTTCAGAACGTTGTTGGAAATTTTTGACCAGACTTTTGCGATGGAGAACACGAGCTCTTGCTTGTTTTAATATTGTATACTATTTTTGTATACATCGTGTGCCAGAATATCCCACAGATTTTCTATTGGATTCAGATCAGGACTTCTGGCCGGCCAATCAACTAGTTTCACGAAATTAGCATCAAACCATGATTTCGAAGTTTGGTAAACATGTACTGAAGTATTATCCTACTGGAAGAAATACTCTCCACTCGTTATTAACGGTGCTTTTAGTAAAAGAGTATCGCCCAATACATCAACATAACTCTCAGAATTCGTTCTACCCTGCACAAAAACTATTGGAGTAGTTCCACCAGTTACGCAACCTCCCCAGACAACTACTGAGCCACCACCAAATGCCCGCTTTGAGAAGATTTCTTTTTACGGAGATCATACCAGAAGTAGCGAAAACTATCTGGTCCATCAAAATTAAACGTTTTCTCATCGGGATAGACACCATCATCCGACATTTTTCCCATAGTAAGGCTTTTTTTGGCACTCTTATGAGCTTTTGTGAGAAGCGGTCGTCGTGACTATAGCCAACGTTTTTTTTCTTTTTGTAAGACACGCCGAAGAGTTCGAGCAATGCATTCTAAGTTCAATTCACGTTTTTATTCTGTTGACCGTTTGTTTTTTGGAACAAGCTCGCTTTATTGTCATTATTTTCTGCCGTACAGAAACAGAAGATGGCCTACCTGTGTGTCTTTGCCGTCTATATTTACCGGGATTTTAAAGATAATTGTAAATAACCGTTCTTGATCTATTAAGCTTTGTCGCAATTTGACGTACAGAAAGTCCTGAACTTTTAAATGCATCCACTTTCCCTTTCTCAAGCTCCGAAAGCCTTGTTCCTAGCGGCATGACTGAACAAGTGGGTAAGTGTGATCAAAGATCGCTCAAAGGGTTTCGTTTAATATTCCTTTCAAAACACTTTATCTTTTCTTTAATAAATCCAAATAAATTTCATTTAGAAAAAAAAAAAAATCATGTTTTTTTATAAAGTAAAAATTTACCGGTCTATTTTTCTCGTTTTTTCGAATATCTAAACCAGCCCGATAGCGGGCAAAGCCCGCTATTATATTCTGTAATAATAATATCTGTCATGTGGACTAAATGCGATATTTAAAAACAAAATTAATTTCAAAATTAAACATGTTGTATACCTTCAAAATGTTAAAATATGCGAATATTTCCATAATCGGGTTTTTATCATGATTCAATACGTTCCTCAAACTCATCTATTTACTATTCTCTATTACTCATATTAATACTAGCTTTGTATTATTCTGAAACATTTGAAAAATCCGTTAAACTTCCGATATGACGTCAGATTTTCTTTTTAATTCTCTAATGACGTGATATTAATCTGCTTTGTGCACATACTCATACTCCCTGTATTATTGAGAAATCTTTCAGTTTTATTACCACTATGACGTCAATCAATTTTATTTCATATTAATCTTTTTTTCCATGGGTGAAACTTTTTATTTCATTTCCATTTTTCACGTGGAAATCGTCTGATAGAAAATTAATTATTGTAGAAAGAATTTCTTTGTGGATTTTTATTTTTTGGCATCTGCTATAACGAAAAATGTTTAAATTTAATTAGAAAAAGCTGTTAGAATTTTGGTTTGTTATCGCTATTTATCAAAATAATACAAATTTTTCAAATTTTAATATTTTGAGCACTTTATAGCTAATATTCTGCTATTACACAAAGTTTCAACTCTGTATGTTACATAGTTTTTGAGAATGGCTCTGTGACAGACAGACAATGGAGCGGGAGTAATAGGGTTTCGTGAGATGAACGAAACCCTAAAAATAGAATATGAGTATCCCAAATGCTTACTATGCATTTATATCGTCTGGCAGTTCCGAGTGCAGAACAGAAAACATGCAAATTTTACTTTTTAGAACACATAAATACAATTGTTCTTATAATTTTGTCCATATCACATGGCTGTATAAATCCAAAATACATTTTCTGAATATGAATTTTCCACATATTTCCATAAAAACTTGTAGAAATATTCTTCATTTTTCATTAGTTTCTAGCCATTAAATTTGCATAATTTTCCGGCCAAGTGTAGCCAAAATTTGGCGATTTTTGCCTTGTCCTTATAATTTTGACCACCACTGTATATATAAAACTTCAAGATACGTGGTCAAGAAAGAAGGGTTGGACACCGCAGGTCATGATATTTCATGAATTTTAGGGCAACAGAGTAATACATTAGCATTTGAGAAGGGGGGGGAGGGGAAATAATAGTTTGAGGATATTTTTAATTCATTCTTATCAATGAAATTAAGCAATATGTTTACCATTTCAGAATGCACGATCTTGCCAAACGCCATGGATCCATTATGATTCCTGCTGCGGACGGAGTGCCTATAATCTTCTCAGATGCTGAGCTTAAACTTCGAGGCCCTGATACAATGTGGGGAAGATCCTTACTTCTGAGAAGTTACAGTACAGATCTCAGGACATGCGCCAACATTGCCAGCGATGGAGATTCTAAGACTGTTGAAGCGAAATTTTCATCACCTATAGCTGGATCTGTCATATTCAGGCAGAGTGAATTGGGAGAAACTACCATCTTTGCAAACATTTTCCACATTACAGAAGAATATACGCCATCCACTACCCACCAATGGAGAATTTTGGCCACGGATATTTTAGATACTGCGAGGGAAGCGTCAAGAAAGAGAAGATGTGAATATTTACAGGTAAGTGAGCGAAACTTTTATAACTGGAGGGACAATGAACCTCTCCCTGAATTTTGAAAAAAAAAAATAATTATTATTCACAAGGGACTTCAAATAATTAACAAGTGGGTAAGTGTGATCGAAGATCGCTCAAAGGGTTTCGTTTAATATTCCTTTCAAAACACCTTATCCTTTCTTTAATAAATTCAAACAAATTTCATTTAACAGCAACAAAAAAAAAGGTCATGTGTTTTATAAAGTAAAAATTTACCGGTCTATTTTTTCGTTTTTTCGAATATCTAAACCAGCCAAATATTCTGTCATAATAATATTCGTCATACGGACTAAATGCAATATTTAAAAAAATAATTTCAAAATTAAACAAATTGTATACCTTCAAAGTGTTAAAATATGCGAATATTTTCATAATCGGATTTTTATCACGATTCAATATGTTTCTCAAACTCATATATTTACTATTCTCTATTATTTATATTGATACTAGCTTTGTATTATTCTCAAACATCTGAAAAATTAGTTAAACTTCCCATATGACGTCAGATTTTCTTTTTAATTCTCTAATGACGTGATATTAATCTGCTTTGTTTACTTACTCATACTCATACTCCTTGTATTATTGAGAAATCTTAGACATTTTCCGTTTTATTACAACTATGACGTCAATCAATTTTATTTCATATTTATTTATTTTTTTCAATTGGTGAAACTTTTTATTTCATTTTCCTTTTTCACGTGGAAATCGTCTGATAGAAAATTAATTATTGTAGAAAGAATTTCATTGTGGATTTTAAATCTTTGGCATCTGCTATAACGAAACATGTTTAAATTTAACAGGAAAAAGCTGTTAGAATTTTGGTTTTTTATCTCTATTTATTAAAATAATACGAATTTTTCAAATTTTAATATTTTGAGCTCTTCACAGCTGGTACTCATCTATATACACGAAGTTTCAACTCTGTAAGTTATGTAGTTTTTGAGAATAGCTCTGTGACAGACAGACAACGGAGCGGGAGTAATAGGGTTTCGTGAGATGAACGAAATCCTAAAAACTAAGAGAAGAAAATACTAAGAATTTTTCGTCTGGGGTCTTTGCCACCTGAACCTCCCGTGGAAGTGAATTTGTATTTATTTATTTGCATTCATGTATTTAAAACCTACTTCAAACAAGAGGTTCAGAGGGTAAAGCTTTTTTAAGTAGTAGTTTAAAGTAAAAGTATCACTTTAAACTACTTAATTTATATATATAGCATAGTTAAACGTACCAATTAGGAACTTATTTACATTTAATATTTCTTAAATGTTAAATTTCTGCATTACTTTTTATGTTTACATGATTAAAAATTGTCTTGCGCGATGGTTTCTGACAAAATTATCTTATCTCATGTTAATATTCTCCATTAAAAAAAAATCGCAGCCAGGGCTGTGGACCACAAGCATATCTGTTTCAGAATCTTGTCCCTATCTAGATTTCGTTTTGCCGGCGCCCATGTCCCATGAGAACAATATTTATATAACTGTGTTGCCAATCGCACAACTCTATCGATATTATTTTATTTACCTACTGTGAATGAAAATTCAATACTGATCGTTTAATCGTTTAATAATATGTTGATAATAAAAAAACATCGCTGTTGAATAAGATTAACGATTTTTGTTTAAAAATTATATTTCTATTACAAGTGTTGAAATTATTCTAATTTTTCACTTCACCTTCATTTTTTTTTTTTTTACAGAATTTTTTTCTATTTTGTTTTTGTAGTTTTGGTTCTATCCTGTTATAGGGGTCCTTGGCAAGATAGACAATATGGACATGGCAAGAGAAGGAAATTTATCACATGTATTTTCTGGAAAAATATTTTGTTTTCACAGCTGTTTATATCATCTGGCAACTTTCTTAAGCCCAAATTGAGACAAGTCTTTTTAAAAAAGCGCCAATGACCTCTATAATAAGGAAGTACCGTAGATTTTAATCTTTAAAAAAAAAAAAAAAACTACTGCTTTTAAAAATGAGCAAGTCGTATTTGCATATTCATACATAAAGCCCACAAAAATATTTCTCAATGAAAAGTAATCATATAAAGCTAGATAAATACCAAAAAACAACATCAAGTTATAGATTTTGAGGCTTCACCAGCAAAAATATTTAAAATTATTAGCAACTAATTTTTCTCTATTTTTTCATAATACATAGTTGTTTTTTCATTTTCCACTTACCACTCAATACCAAACTCAATACCCCTCAATACCAAAAGGCAACATCAAGTTATAGATTTTAAGGCTTCACCAGCAAAAATGTTTAAAATTATTAGCAACTAATTTTTCTCTATTTTTTCATAATTACATACTAGTTTTTTCATTTTCCAATTACCACTCCATGTAAATAAAATTGCCAAATCAAGAAATTACTTCTTATTCGGAGCTTACACAATAATGAATGAGACCAGACAAATGGATAAAGAGGGAAATGCTGGTATTTCGTAAGACACATACGTAGATTGTGGGGAAGGATGGAAACTTTTTTAATCTTTGATTATTTATTTATTTATTTTCGAAACACCTCCAATAATCCACCTCTCTTTCCTTAAAACATATGAAAAGATCATGGTTAGCGAACTCGCTTTTAACCAATGTGAAAAATTATAAGTGGTGAATGATTAACAATATTACTTTGCCTTAAAAATGTGCGCATTTTAAAGTAAAAGCCTAACATGTTTATTTTAACAACGCCGACCTAATTTTTCATGCAAATAATTTTATGAGTAGTCTACATTATTCTGCTACTGAGACACAAGCATTTTAGTGCTTTATTTTTAATATTTTATTCGAAATCCGTGCATAAGTCAACGCAACGTTTAAATTTTGTAGCAAAAAGTCTATTGTCATGGGGTAAAAAATGAGTAGTAACACTTGGTGAAAAGTTTAAGTTTATGATTGGTGTTAGTTGATGGGATATCCGCTTGAACAATTTCCACTCCTTACCAAGTCAGTTTAAATAGGGGTGCGAATCTATTAAAAAGTTTAATTCGGTTAATCAAAGTGTAATTGATTAATCGGATTTTTAATCTGTTTCTATTTTGTTTAATCTATATATTTAAAACGCTAAGCGTTTTGTTTCGACAATCCGGGAGAACAAACTACTACATCAAATTACATCATTCTTTTTTTAAATGAAAGATATTTGGTCACAGATTTGTTATCGTACATTCGTTTGTTCGAAAATTTAATTAATTAGCCGTAATCTTAAATTAAAATTTTACTTCTGCTTATGACGTCATAAAGTCGGCAATCGGATTAACGCCCACTGTTGCGACGTACAGAGTTTATTTTCTGAACTCAATGATTGCGAGCATAAAAAATAAATATTAAATATTAAAAGCACGTGACTTTTAGGTCGAATTTTTTAATTTGTAAGTTAAAATATAGTTAAAATGTTTAAGTATTTCGGTAAAAATATTTATCCGTGTGTTTTATACGCAAATAAAAATTCATATTTACTGTGACGTCACGGAAATATTGTCCATTGGGTTCATTTTACATTTTATCATTAAGCATTATAACTTCGTTGATGCCATTTTTTTCATTACAATTAAATGCAAAATATATTTTTATTTGTATCCATGGTGCTTAAGCATAAATGTACGTGTGAAAAGTTTGTACCGGTGAAAATGACGTTATGCTTAGCTTGAAATGCATTTTAACATTGATAAAACTAAAAAGAAAAATTTATATGATTGTGTCAACATGGCGTAATATTAACTGATATTTCAATTTTTAATTTTAAAGATTAGAACTGGAGCCTTTATTGGTTGCTATTCATCTTGATTGCATACCTTGATTACATGTTACCAATTTTTTTTTTAATTATAGGATTAAGTTATAGGAATTATAGGATTTAAATTATTAAGATTTCCTTTTTTAATAAAAAAATTCACAAAAGTAAAGAATTTCAGGAGAAAAAAAAACTTGAAATAATGATTGTATTTTTAGCTAGAATAAACAATGTAAGGCTAATATTTTATAGGAATTATTTTGGTAGGTTTGTTATAAGTTCATTTAACAGTTCCTTATTAGCGGCAAAGTCTTATTTATTTCACTGTGAATTTTTCTTTCGATGTCAAAAAATGGTAGTCTACTTTTGGACGCCAACCAAAACACAGTGGCAATATTTAGAAATGTATAACGGTTGTGACAACAAACGGCACTATCGCTTTAGCTTTCATCGCGCTTACATCACTTCTAAATACTAAAAATTTAATTTTTTTACTAAATTTTACAATTTAAATTCTTACATTCTCAATTAGAAAAAAAAAATTAGCTTTCGATTGAAATTTATTTGAAATCTGCCGCTTAATTTAACGACCTTTTAAATAATTTTCAAGCATGAAATATTTTTCAATTCTATCTCAACAATGACCATCCGTTTGTTTTAATAATGTAAAATAGCCCCTTGGAAAGTTGCAACAATTGAAAATAGGTATCCCTAACCTTCATGAAAAGTGAAAAAAAAATAATAAAAACCTGATAAATCATAAGATCAGATTATCCATAAGATAGAGTATTTTGGCGCAAATATAAAATCTATCAGAAGAAAAAAAAAACTATTTTTAGTTTATGATTAACATAAAATTGATATGTTGAATTCGTTGATGTATATGTTGAATCAGAATATGCTAGGAACTGTTATTTATTATTTTTTTAAAGATCCATTGGATATTTAACTGTATAAGAGACCGACTGTGATGGAAAAGGAATAATCATCCTGATTATGTAAAGGGATAGAAGAAACCATACAAATAAATTACAATTGAAAACATTAAAATTCTCCCTCATCTGCATATTAATTTATTATTTTTAACAAAAATTCTTCATTTTTACATAAAAATTGATTAGCTTAAAACAATGGATGCGTTTTAGAAGATATGGATTTGAAACGAACAATGATTAAAGAGGACATTTTAAAACTTTTAATTTAAACATTTTAAAACTTTTTTTAACGTCGAATTTCAACGGTGCCTTTGGGCAGATACAATACATATGCGCATAGGAGCTCATTCGATTGCATTATCACAGGGGGGGGGGGGGGGTGCTTATACTATGTTCTTTTATTTACTGAATATGAGATGAAAGTAGGAAATTTGTATGATACTTTATGATAGGACTATTTGTATGATACTTTATAGGTCCATGACCTTTTTTTTTTTTTTTGTCGTAGGGAATATGGTGGTAATGTCAAACTGATTTGCATTACACATTTGTTTACGAGTATTCATTTGGAGTTTGCATCGGAAATAGCATTTCACTGGGGGGGGGGAGGGGGGATTTTTTAAAATAAAATATTTGAAAGACTATTTCATTACGAAGCCCTACTTAAATAATAAAGAAGCTTATTTTACTGATATTGTTATAGTATTTTTTTTCCGTCACGTTTTGACGGGTTCCATCTAGTATGATTTTAATTTAATTAATTAAACTTACGTAAAAATAAAGATAACTAGTATATATTTTTTGTACTAATTAAGGCAAACATATTTTAAATACGTAAATAATATAATAACTGCAAACATATTTCAAATACGTAAATAATATAATAACTGCAAACAACCTTAAATTTCTGAGAATTCAGTGGCGTAGTCAAGAGGAGAGTCTATGGGTTCCAGACTAGAGATGAGACGGGTTCAGTCCGAACCCGGGCCCAAAACAGGATTAGTGTCATGCTCAATTTTTATACCAGTCTTCGGGCTGGGGCTCAGAGAAAAATTTTATTTATTGAAAAAAGAAAAAAAACTTCCTATTTGAAAAACAAGAATGTAGTCTAAGTTTCTTACACGTGTTTTACAATCCTCTAAAAATCAATTTGAAAGGGAATTGGAATTTTTTATTGATGTGAAATAAGGAGAAATATTCTATCTGATTCTGAAGCCTTTGCATGGACAGTGTTGGCAACATAAAGAAGCCGTGGTATATCCCTTATCTATCCTCATTTTTTGTTTGAAGACCTTTTCTAGAATTACTGGAAAAGCGAACTCTTGTCTTTCTGCCATAGTTGTACAATGATATTTTAAAAGAATGCTAATTGTGACTTTTGCAGATTTCTGCCAATGGTTGGGTACAGAATACAGAATTTAGGGAGAATTTGGGAACAAATACAGAATTTAGGGACATGAAAATCGCGAAATGTTGTCATGAGAGAGTATTTAGCATTATTACTTATTTCTATGTACGAAGATATTTTTACGTGAGAAAATTAATTTTGAAATAATTTAAAGATACTATTAACCATTTTCTACTGCGTACTTTTGTTTTCGGGTGCGGGCTCTGATGACACAAAACATTTTGGGCTCGGACTTAGAAAAAAAGAGCCCGAACTCATCTCTAGTCCAGAACCTCTCTGAACTGTAAAAGTGAAAACAGTGCACTTTTATTTTTAATAGGAATTTTAAAAAATATTTTATTTATTTTATAAGTATATTTACATATAAATAAGTTTTTTTTTTTTTTTTTTTAATCAAGCTCCTTAAAAAAAAGTTAAATAAGTTTTATCATAGCTTAAACAACTATAGTTGTTTTTGTTGTCATTTCATAGTTGTCATAGTTGTCAATTTTTTAAAAATCATAGCTCAAACAACTATAGTTGTTTTAAGCTCTGATTAAAAAAAAAATTACCTTTAGTTTTTAGTCTCGGGTACACCTGTTATATCTAAGATAATTACTACAAAAATTGTCTGCAATCATATTAAGTTTGGAACTTCTAAACATTCAAATAAAAACATTCAGAAATTAAAGAAAAAAAAAATGCAATTTTCTTGCGATTCCAAATTTTACAGACAGAATTAGAAGCATATCGTTTTAACATCATTTGAAGCAAACTTTTAGAATATATTTAGGTGGAATATTGGAGGACATTATTTAATAGATAAAATGGCATTTTTAAAATTTATATCTCAGTTTGTTAATTTAAAAAAAATAATCTAATTTTGGGAAAATTTTATTGAATTAATCAAACAGATTAACCCTATACTCTATTAATCGGACCGATTAATCAATTGATTAATACAGTCCTAAATACAATCAGGTCATTTCATATGTTTTTCCATCTTGCAAATCCTGGGAAATTTGTCTTGAATCAACATTTAATTTAGCATCATTAAAATTAATTGGTCATCCTGCACGAGATTCACCATCCAAATACACTTCACCAAAGAAAATTTTTGTTATCTGATAATTAAAAATTATATTAGCAGAACCTTCCCCGTCACAACACTGAATTTTAGTTTCAGCGCCATTTGTAGGGACATAAAATGCAAGTAAAACCACGTTTGTCGTAAAATTTACGACAGCGTGCCCGCTGACAGGTTAATGGTCATCCTTGAAAGAGGTTTCCAAAGATACACCAACACAGAAAATTGTGATTATCTGATAATTCAAGGGGTCGGGGCAAGAGAGTGCCAAGCCATATTTTTGAACTTCTGAGATATTTCAATTTGAAAGTTTGAACACATACTCAAATCAAGATATATAACCTAAAGTTTGTTCGCGAATGTCTTCGTAACATTTGAGATATTCTGAGTAACAATAGGGCATTACTTTAATGATATTACTATTATGTTTTTTTTTGTAAATTAGCTATCTTCATTGGGGGCATAAACATCTGGGGGCAAAAACGAAACCTGTCACATATGCTTCCACCAAGTGACATTAGAAGCACATTATATGTTGGATATTATAATTTACAGTATTAAGGAACATATTACAGTGTTAGATTTATTTCACCAAAAATGTAGCTTGGCAATTTCTTGCCCCGACCCCCTCAATTAAGCTACAGCACCACATTTCTTCTTTTCCTTTGGCAGTTTTAAAGATTCATTTTAATTATTCATCAAGAAACAGCAAAACGGTCATTTCCTGAAATGTCCTTTGAAGTCCATAAAAAGTTACTTGAAAAATAAAATTCAAAGTGTGCATATTTATTTCTTTTAGGTTCTTTTCGATCCAAACAACGTTGAAGATTCAGAGTGCTCCAAAGAAGCTCATCACAACTGCAAAATCGGTGAGATGACTAAAAAGCATGGCGACGCTGTAGTTGGGGCGACGAATTCTCGCTATTCCAAGAGGTAATTATAAAATTTTGCGTATGGTTTGTCTATCTCCTTTTCAGTAATTATCAATAAAAATTTCCGTTATCGCTTTAAGAGAAGAAGCCATATGGCTGTTGATTAATAATTTTTTTTCCAAATTACAACAATAATAATTAAAAAAATATGTAGAGAAGTTCCAAATACCGGCTACAACACAGACAAAAATAAAACCCAACTTTGGTCGAAAGATTCTTAGATATGTGCCCAAATTGGGTCATGCCTGTTTTGGTTACCACTGTGTATTCATTTTGGGTACTGTTAAATACCCATTTTCAAAAAATAAATAAATAAATAAATAAAAATAAATTTAAACCTTTTTGGAGGGAGTTTCGTTTCTGCGCCTGTCCGAAGAAACCTCTACATTTTCAACATGGGCTGTCAATATTGGAAGATATCACTTCACATTTTAAAAGAACGCGGGGCGGATGCGCGTTTTATATTATTTAGGTTTTATCAGGAAATTTTTGTCAAAATTGAAAATTTTAATGTATTTAAATATCAAAAATTAAATCGGCAATCATTATAATGGATTATTATAATCAATATAATCATTAAATTGCCTGCTTATCTGCAACAGGTAAAAAATTAAAGTGTGTTTCAACCTTTTGGGGGACACCTTGTATATTTTATACAAAATATCCATTTCATAATAAATCGCCCTTCGAAAAAATTTATAGAAAAATTCTCGTATTCCTTCAATCTTTACGCAAAATTATGTTCAAATCAGAACTCAAAGGTTTTGATTTTTTTTCAATTTAGAAAATGTATGGAAAACTTATAAAAGGACAAAAAATAATTCTATACTAACTATTGACCGTTTATCTGAACATTTATGTGTTTTGTAGGAAGTTTTTCTGTATTTTTCCTTATTCTAATTATTATTAATATTTGTATCATATACCATTGTTATTTCTAAAATTAATTTTGTCAAAGTGTGAAGAGGGCTATTAAAAAATCCATCTTAGATGTCTTCAACGCATATTATGTAAGTATCCTTATTATGGCTGGAGCACTGCAAAAAATAATTGTTGATTTTACAGTATAAAACTGGCACCCCAGCTGCCAGTATTATACCGTAAAATTAACAGTATTAAACAGTAAAATAAGCAGTAATACGCTGCCGCGCATGCGCGGTAGCGTATTACTGCTTATTTTACTGTTTAATACTGTTAATTTTACGGTATAATACTGGCAGCTGGGGTGCCAGTTTTATACTGTAAAATCAACAATTTTTTGCAGTGAGGTAGCAAGAAGTTTAAGGAAAGGGGTGATTTTGGAATGGATAAGCTTGTAGTCCGCAGCCAGGCTGCGTTTTTAAAATGGGGATCACAAATATTAAATAAATTAAACTAAGAACTTTAGTCAGTTAACTCGGAACTTTCGTCGATTGTCTTGTGCAAAACAATTTTTAAACATAATCAACATAAAAAGCAAACAATTAAGCAATTATAAATATTCAAATATATGTTTCTATAAGCATTTTTTTTATTATTATATGGATAACTGAAACAGTTGGTTCTTTTTTTTTTCATCAGGGTGGTCCTGTCCCTCTCAATCCCCCGTTGTCTTTCACGGGAGAAATATTCTAGTTCTTTTTTCTTTTTTTCCGTCTTAGTGTTTAATTGTCTTATGTCGCTTGCTAAAAATAAATTTATTTTTAATCTTCAGACTTGAAGAAAACTTAGTTAATTAAATTTCAAAATCTATTGAGGTGAAATGGCTCTCCTCTACCCCACCTTTTACCTGCGTCATGTTGGTCTCACCCGTGGCACATTAGAAGATGTAGAGTTTGATTTCTCAAATCATTAAATACCTTTTTTTTTTATCTACCGAGATTTAAAACGAATATTTTGATGATTGCAAAGTAGTGAGCTAGATGTCAATAAAGATATGCATTGAGTGAAAAAGTTTCTAAATGATATTAATCTTGTATTTATATGTTTATACACAGGAGTTTATACAGGTTTATAGATAGGAAAAACATCCAAAATTAACTGTAACGCAGCTCGCGCATATTTAAGTGGGCCAAAGTTGTATAACTTCAGAAATTTGACTCGTAAAACAATTGTTGATATTTCAAATTGATTTTTAAACATGTGTTTTATAATTTTAGCTTTAATTTATTAATTTGAGAGGTTTCTTTCAACTGGAGATCCGGGCGCTTTCCCGTTTGTTAAATCCCTTGTGGTAAATCAATCCCTGCGTTCTCCCATATTTGATTATAGTACAATACCCTTAGCTTCCAATAAATTTACCTGAACAGACATCCTGTAACTTAAGCATATCTTTTGCATTGCTTTTCGAAGCATTGACGCTGACAAATTTCTTTTTAGAAAGTTATTCTAGCATGCAACTTCGAAACTTTGGTTAAAGCTTTGTTTTGGCAGACTTTAGCTTGAAGCTTTTAAGAACAAATATAATTAGAATGGATTTAGAGTAGTAAAAGCATGGCATAAGAGCAACACAAATCTCGAGCCAGTTGGTGTTTCTGAGCGTGTTCCTCTGTGTGTTTAAGTTGTTAAAAATCATCGTTAACGAGACGTATGGTACATAAATTATGTAACTTACAATCTTCTAAGTTTTAGCTTAGTAACTGAAAAAATAATAATAAGCGGATGATAATTTACGTGTCTCGGTAGCTCTACCAGGAACTTCGTCAGAGAAGATTTATTATTTATTTATTTTTATTTATTTTATTTTATTTTTTTTTTTTTGAGTGGAGATAAGGAATACGTGATGTGTAAAAGGATCAGGGTCCATAAGCCGTGTTTTTTGCACATGAAATAAGACTAAAATTCAATCTTGTCATACTGACTTAATTATTTCACTTTTTAATATTAGAAGGTTTGTATGTGCCTGTATGATTTCAACAATATTTTTTTGCATTTTGTTTGGATTTATATAACTTACACAAGCTCAAAGTTCGTATTATTCGTAGTTTTTGATGAAAAATACGCAATTTCGCCTAATTTTACATCAATTTTTAATATACTTTTTAATATTTTACTATGAGCGCAGCTTTGCAACACTTTTATTTTGACATATATTGTGTATTTTGATGTATTTTATTATATATGTAAAGAAGAAAGTATTGCGCGATCGCGCTCATATAAATAATTGAGGTAAAATTAGGAGAAATTGCGTATTTTTCATCAAAAACTACGAATAATACGAAATTTGAGCTTGTGTAAGTCATATAAATCCAAACAAATGCAAAAACTATTGTTGAAATCGTACAGGATAAACCTTCTAATATTAAAAAGTGAAATAATTAAGTCAGTATAACAAAATCGAGTTTTAGTCTATTTCATGGGCCAAAAATACGGCTTATGGACCCTGATCCTTTAAACTAAAGAAAAGCACAAACAACCAGAATAAATTAAATATAAAATTATTTCAAGGCTTTATGAAGGAGGCTTCTTAGGCATATGGATCAATCAATTATTTTTTACCCTTATTTCTGCCCCTCATAAAAAAATTTAATAAATCTATTAATTGTATTTTTCATTTACCCGAATAATAGCTAGATCATTAATCTATTCTTCAGCAGTGCAAAACTTTGAAAACTGTCAATATCTTTGTTTTTAATTGTAACGTTGGAGTCGAAAGAAAACTTTTTGGAGAAAGTAAACATAAGAGGCAAATATAAACTGTAATGAAGTGAAAAATGGATCTAAAACTTCATTTATTAATCGAGTAAATTAAAATTTTGAATTATTTATACAGGTATCCCTTGCTTAGTGGTGTTTCGGTTACTGTGATTTTCAGTTAGTGCGTTAAACTTTTTTTGGATGTTCCCTAGATTACTGCACGCAAAATTTCGATAAGTGCACAAAACACGAAATATGTGACGCTTTTTTTTAGCAAGATGGCACCGAATTAAAAAAAAAAAAAAAAAGTTTCGGAAAATGTCGAAAAAAGAAATAACATAAAAAAATTCTAAGAAGCTTTTCAAAAATAAGAATTCCTTAGACAGCATTTTATACATATAGACCCAGATATCGTGGAATTATGCAAGTGCACCGTGGATTAGAAATAAAACTTTGTGTTACTGCAAGATGTATTCTAAAAAGAAGAAAAAAGTGTGCCAATTGCACTGAAAAAAAAACTGTTGATTTTACAGTATAATACTGGCATCCCAGCTGCCAGTATTATACCGTAAAATTAACAGTAAAATAAGAAGTAATACGTTGCCGCGCATACGCGGTAGCGTATTCCTATTAATTTTACGGTATAACACTAGCAGCTGGGATACCAGTATTATACTGTAAAATCAACATTTTTTTTTTTCAGTGCAATTGCCACACTTTTTTCTTCTTTTTAGTATTATACTGTATATTCTTTGTATTATACTGTAAAATCAACACTTTTTTTGCAGTGTGGCAATTAAGTTTTTGCTTAAATAAATTAAAATGTATGTAAGTTTGAAGTAACCAAATTGTATTATGATAATTTTTAAATCAAACTATGTAATTAAAAAAATTAACCTAATGGTAAGTAATCTAACATAAATAACCTCAAGAAATGCAGTATAGAATTAAAATTAAAATGGACTTTTCAATGTTTCTCGATTGTTATTGTTACTTATTAAATTAGATCACGTGTTTATGTTAATGGAAATTCATGAAAATTAGATAAACTTTTCTTAAAGTTTCAAATCAAGCTGTGAATATGTATTTTTTTTATCAATAATATATCAAAAACAATATCATTATTACATTGTCTATTTATGTATTTTGAGTTTTTGAAAAAGTTGGTTGTGGATTTATTCCAGTTTTTCAGATACAATGTACGTTTCAATTAGTACTGTAATATCGCTGGATTAATTAACCTATATATTTAAAAAAAAATACCTAGCTCGTCTTTTGTGAAAAGTAGAGTTGATTGATTCATATTCATCGTATCGCAAGTCACGCAGACTTCATGCGGAAAGTATAGTTCCACCCAATTATCGGAGTATCAGCTTTTGTAATATCCTACAATTATACTTCAATGTACTGTTGTCAGGGTTGCTTCACTTACACTATTCAATTCCGTCAGACAAAAGAAAAATATTAAAAATAAATTCTGTAAAATTTAAAAATAAATATACATCACACTGGTACAAGAATTCGCTTACCCGCTTGTGATTTAAAATAAAAAAAATCATTTAGAAAGAAGTCAGACCTTCAGCTTAGATTTACAATAGACCAAGACGACCATTCTAGATCTGAAAAGGAAAAAAAAAGTAAAGAACTGGCTGAAACACACAGTTGGCAAGTTTGTCGCTTTGTTCATGTTTTCACAAAGCTTCATATGGGGCTTCAGTATCAGCTATGCCTGTAAAACAAGTTTTCCCACTAAGAGAGTTGTAACGCGTGGGAAAAAAAACTTAATCTTGTTTTCGTTTTATGTGTATCCTTTTAAGCAGTTGTAACTAGAGCCTATTATGTTTGAATAAATTAAACTTTACAGTAGTTTTAAAAAGTCCGATTATTGTTAATAAAAACAATTTCAACCAACAAAAGTTTTTTTTTATGAATGACTCAATAAAATAGTTTTTATAGTAGTTATTATTTTATTCGTGATCGCACTAAAATATGCTTCTAATTGGCTATTAAAAATTTGTTCCTAACACTTATAATGAGTTAAAGAGCGATTGAAATATGAGAGAAAAGAAATAGCTAGAGTACACTCCCATTTATCCGACGTTCGATAAACGATACATGCACTCGGTTAAATGATACCCCTAACATGTTTAATTATAAAGGTGTTAGTGGCTGTATTGCAAAATTTCGAACGGAAATGTATCGCGTTTTAATCTATTAGATAATGCTTTAAATATGGTAAAAATGTTAAGTGATAAAAAATACTATTAAATTATTTTATAACTTTGTAAATTTTATTAAAAAGTACAGAATTTTGCCACAATAATAATTTAATATATTTCGGAAATCAAGAGCAACAAACACTCTTACATATTCTAATTTATTTTGGCTACAAAAATGTTTTGAAAGTTAGGAAGAAGTTTATGTAACAGAAGTTCTTTTATGTTAAAATCAGAAATATTGTAGTAAGTAAATCACAATGAAGGATAAAACTAAAATGTATCAATGATTTTTATAATTATCTTATTTTTACTTATATGACAGAAGTTAAAAGTACGTAATTACATAGTTTTCTCCTAAACATTTCATTATTTCCATTTATAGTAATTATTTCATGATAGTAGCTATTTACTTCATTTACAGTTTTTTTAATATAGTTTAACGTTTGAACAGCTAGAAAAATCATCTGATTATGTCCTCCCGATTACCCGGCGATTTTGATTTTTCGACATCTGATCCAGTGAGGATCGGATAGTCAAGAGACTACTATTGTTAGTGAGCTGAATATAAACACGATAGATGGATTCTGTAAAATCAAACACCCGTTTCGAGATTTGAAACGTTAAAAAAAATCAAAGGCAATAAAAGCATTCGAGCATTCAAAATATAAATCGGAGTGCTTTTTTAATTTAGTTGTCAAAATATTTTTTTAAATACATACTTAATTTTATGTGAAGTGTTAAAATCTTTAAGATTTTAATATATAAAATTATAAATTAAGTATATATTTTAGAAATATTTTGACAACTAGGAAAGAAAGAGACATCCTTTAAGAATGGTACACAGAAAACAAGTTAAAAATATTAATTTTCTAAGGAGATATTTTAAAAAATACGAATGCACCCAATGCCTATGGGTTTAACATTAGCGAGGGGAATTTGAAATCTCACTGATGAAGAGCCAGCGCTTGAAAATAAGGGAGTATCCATGAAGAAATTGCAGATGATACACTAGTGTCCAGATTGGGACAAGATGGATAAACTTTCGATTATTATTATTATTATTTTAATTTCTAGAAAAGTGTTAGACGATTTTTTTTTTTCATATTTGGCCATGTAAAGAAGATGCTTGAATTTGCACTTTCCAGTAAAAATTCTGACTCGCGAGTATTTAAGGGACCAACAATAAATTTAATAAGAAAGGGAAGTATTCATGACCACCCTGTATCATAAAAAGAAACTATCATGTCCCGTATTAGGAATTTATCTGTACACTGCAGCAAAAAAAAATAATAATAATAATAATAATAATAATAATAATAATAATAATAATAATAATAATTTTACAGTAGAATACAGGCATCCTCCCAGCTGCCAGTATTATACTGTAAAATCAGCAAATTTTTGCAGTGAGCTTTTACAAATACCTTCTTATTGCTGTGCGCAATGGTTGTACGCATTTTTGTAAAATTATCAGCTGTATTCAGGTAGATATAAATGTTTCTCAAAAAAAAAAAAAAAAAAAAAAAAAAAAACGCACGTTGTTTGCTTATAAAACATGCAAAATTTTCAATCCAGTTTAACGAAATTTTGAGAAAACGTGACAATTTACAGCAGAAACATTATGCTGAAATTTTCTATGAATACTTTGAATGTTCGATGAGGTTAGTATTTATGCATACTTAAACTGCACCAGAGCAAATATATATATATTTTTTCTTCTATCTTAACTTGGTATCCAAGAGTACAGGGAAACTTGCATAAATTATTGATGTAAATATCGGGAAAATTCAGAAAGATATCAACAATATAGTTAACTGAATTTCAGTTACCTTCTAAAAGATTTTGCTATAGAGTTCAAGTATTTTCTTTACTTGGTTGAAGATGAAGAACGATTTGTTAGGCATTTCTTAAGGAGTTCGAAAAAATGCCTGAAATCGTAAGTTCATCCATCTTGTTTCAAAGTCCCAATTAATTTGCACACTAGTGTAGTTTATGGAAGATATCTGCATTTTCGGTAATTTCCTTTTTTATTAGTCTTTTGAAATTTATGTATTTTTTATTTAATTTAAAAGTTATTCTTGTGTATATTCCTATGCGTATTGCATATGACATCATATTTTTATCTCATAAGATTTTTCTTTGAATCTTTTCTCATACTACGTGCTGATTTGAAATTTATTACTGACCAAGATTTTAAATATTTTTTTTTACAAATTCATCTGAGAACTTTTCAAATTTTTATACAACAATTTACCCTTTCCGATTTATCACTGATTACAAAAAAAAATTTGTAGATTTTAGTGGGATCGCACTATTTACGAATTTACCAATCCATATTTACAAGAAATTAAATCTGGATTCGTACGCTCCTATAATAAAAGTCCTGATATTAAAATGTTTTTTGAAGGCTCCTTTAAACTCTTGAATTTTGATTCAATCGCCTGCAAAACTCCCACTAATTCCTATTTGCAGGCAATAACTCTTCTAAACGCCTACAAAATTCAGAAGTAAAAATCTTCCACATTTCGCCGTATTTCTGCTTTTTAATAGTTTCCTGAAAATTATCAGCTCCCAAAATTTAAAAAAAAATCTCAAAATTCTCCTGAAAATTCTCAGCAAAAAGTTTAAAATCTTTAAAACGGTCCTATTCGTTGCTCTCAAATAACAATCAATCATCTTAATTTTCTTCCCCTTCGTTCCTATCTTTCCCATCATTATCCTCCCAGAATACAAAGTTTAAAATCTTTTAAAACTTTGTATTTGATGAAACAAATTGCTGTATTTGTGGCTCTTTATTGCCAATAAATGGTCAACCATCTAAATTATCCTTCCCTCGAACTTTCGATTTCCTTTACCCTTCCGTATACAAAGTTGAAAATCTTTAAAACTAATTTTTAAAAATATCTTCTGTTCTCTTATAACTATAAATGAATAATCAATCATCTAAAATACCCCCCCCCCCTTCCCACCTGAAATTTACGCTTCTCTTTTTTCCACCAATCCCCATCAACATACAAAATTTTAAATTTTGAAAACTTGTTAGATTAAAAATTTTATTTATTGCTCTTTAGGCTTTAGTAAGAATAAATAAATAATTAGCCATCTAAATTATCCCTCTTCCCCTGAAAAGTTTGCCTTCCCCATTTACAGCATACAAAGTTCAAAATCTGTAGGATTATTTATTAAAATAAATAAATAATAATAAAAAAAACTGCACTATTTGTTATTCGCTTGTAACATTAAATAAATAATGGATCATCTAAATTGGCACCCCCCCCCCCTCCGAAATTTCTGCTTCCCTCTGCTCCCTCAACATTTAGTTTAAAATCTTTAAGAGTCCAATTTTTAAAACTTTTCCTCCCCAATTTGTTACTTTCTAGTAAAGATAATATCAGTCATAAATAATTCCCTCCCCGTCCAATTTCTGCTTCTTTCCTTTACTTTTCTGTCAGAAAAATGGGGGGGGGGAGATTTCTAGATGGGGTGAAGGGGGGGGGGGGGCAAAGCAGGATTGTTTTTCTTTCTTACGGTTTAACCGTTCTCACGCCTGTTATAAATTTACTGATATTTTCTTTCTTAGTGATTTCAAACGTACTGCTAAAAATATAATTTTCTCCTGAAAATCTCCTGCATTTTTATTTCCAAAATTGAGTGTAAACTCTGAAAATATCCACAATTTTTTTTTAAGTGCATATGTTATATGTGAATTTCAACACATGATATCCACATATCCACATCATATCTGGATATGCACATGTGATGTGGTCCACTTCCCATATGATATCCACACCGTAAAACCGTAACACCTCAATTATGTTTTTGAAAAAAAAAAAATACCCAAAAGATTTAAACTATGCATTTCTTGTTATCTGGAAAATCCTTCACGATTTTACCGTCTGAGAAAGATATAAAAACGATTTACACTATATTAATAGTAAATAAGTTAATACAAAATTTCAATTTTTACTCAGAACTAATTATATCCGCTAAGTACAAATAGTCTTTCTGCTCATATCAATAATTTTTATCACAATTCAATAGCGAAAATAATTGATTTCGTTTTATTTTTTTTTAATTCCACAGTATTTTAACTTCTAGAAAATTTTATTTTTAAATCTTTTGAATTCATTTATAAATGGAATAAATATACTAGAATGAAAACCACATCCTAAAGAGATTTCGCCAGAAAAAAAAAAAAAAAGAAAAGTTGTCCTGATTTTCACCAGACCGTGAAAGAACATATTAACTCGTCTCAAATAGAAACAAGGTCGTCACATTTACGTTAAAACTATATTTGTATTTGTTTATTTTATTTATTTACTTTATTTTTTTTATTTATTACGCATTTTTCTTGCTTCAATACTGTCTTTAGAGAATTTAAGACAGTTAAAAATAATTATAAATTGCTTTCAATTTAGATTTTTTTTTTATTTATTTAGTTTAACAGCAGAACACGTTGCCCTTCATAATATGTTATAAGAAAAAAAAGACATTAAATGTAAACACATGCACACACAAAATAAAATAAATATTCAAGGCATGCACTCTGTCCAAATTAAGAATATGCAATAAAATATTTTATCAAGAAATTCACAATAATATGAAAAGACTCATATAGACAATAGAACCTGGCCCAATCAAAGAAGAGATAGCATTCAATTTAGAAGGATTATTGGAAGAATGGTAATAAAAAGTCATTCATGTAAGATAAACTAATGTAATTGTACTATGTTTTCATCAAAAAGTAACATAATAGATCAGAATCAGACTTCCAAAAATTCTATGTCATCTAACATCATCGCAATTTAATATATCAAAATATATTTCAAAGTTTGTCCAGACTATTTGGGTTAAAAGTATAAGGACATTTTCGATTTCAAAAATTTAGCCAAAAATCTAGAGAAATACTTATAATCAAGAATAATAATCAAGAATAATAATCAAGAATAATAAATCAAAAATTTTTCTTGAACTTAGGAATGTAAAGAATATGTTTGACCTCATACTTTTCAGGAAATATTTAGTCCGTGGAGTAATTAGGGGACAACAAATTAAATACAAATATTTATTATCAACCTGTATCGAAAAAAGATCTAAATAATCTGTAGCTGTAACAAATGTGATTTATACAGGCCTTGTACAATGCGTGTATTTAATTCAGTAAAAATGGCATCTATATTTAAGAAGATGTAAACGATTCTTTTAAAAATTAAAACAATTCCGCATGTTTTTGTTTATAACATGAGGGGTTTGGAAACAAATTTAGCGCCACTTTCAAAAAACTTTTAAAAGGTAGAGTAGAAGCATTTTACTGTAATTATAAAAGGGATATATTGAATATTTAATAAAATATGAGCATTTGTATGAAATAATTAACTGCACGTGCGCGAATAACAACATATTCCTTTCATAGTTTAGTAAACAACTATACAGAGCAGCTTATATAAAATTTCCGGTCACATGTCTTCGAAAATTCGGGAAACTATCCCTGATGAAGTAAGCTATATTTCAGTTATATTCTAAAAATGACTGGACGATAAGGAATTTTTCACATATTGCCCTTTTTAACATCAGTCACAGGATAATTTACACTGAATTACATAAAAATTGTTAATGCTCTTAATACACATAACAACCTTGAATATATAAAGAAACTACATAACATATATACTGTATTAAATTACATTTCATAAATTACAATACTTTTTATTGTATAAATACCGACATTCAAGTACTTATTGAAGTGGTCTTTGAGATGTTTCTTCGATATCTCTCAATCACATTTGAAAAAATTGAGATAGATGTAGGGGGAAAGGTGATGTCTTATTTGTGTCATGATTTTCGTTCAGCGACCTTTTGAACTATTTGAATTCTTCGCCCCCTCCTCCCTCCCCCCAAAAAAGGGAAAAAAAATCATATAACTATATCACTGAAGTAAATTTATTAACCTTCCATTAGTTTATAAGAAATTTGAGATGATAATATAAGAAATAGTCCAAGAACAGCGTTTTTTCTGATTTTCTTTTAATACCTTCTTAGTTGTCGCTAATTTGTTACCGTCTATACGTTGTTGTTTTATATTGACACTTGTTCTTGTTAGGAATATGATTTTTTTTTCTTTAATAATATACGCTATGAATTATTTTAACGTATCTCTATTTCCATTATAGATTTTATGTTGACACCAACTTGCCACTTTCAGCTGTGGGAGGCGGTCTACGATCTCTCTATCTTGTTCTTTATGAAAGCGGTAGTAAAAATTCCCGAATCATGGCCTGTGCTCCTCTTGTAGCCATCAAACCGAAGGAAGTAAAAGCCTATATCAGTTCTGATTCGGTCGTTGGTCACATTTTGTTCAGCCAGAGCTACAGGACACAGCCCACAATTGTCACCATACAACTGAAGAATTTAAGAGGCAGGGGTTCATCGTTTGGGATTTACGAATTTCCTATCCCACCCAGAACTAAAATTGGAGAAAATTATTGTAAAGAAAAATACGTAGGGAGCGTATATAATCCCTACGAGATGGATGAGACACAACCACCACCGTCAGGACAAGGTAAGGTTTTCTTATGCATAAACCTCTTATGATTTCTGTCTAAACTTTTCGGAGGAAATATCAAAATGATTAGCATTTGTTTATTACTTATGCAGAGGAATTTGGTTCCAATGGATCAAAACCACATTTGATTATTATATTTTAATTTTCGCCTTTTCAATGGAAATCAATGTATAAAGCAAACAATTTTGAGAATTGTGTTAGATTTCTTGCACCGAACTGAAGAAATTCTTGCGTTTATTCTTGATTTGCTTAGAAATTAACTGAAATCTCTCTTCATACTCAAATTACGGTCGATTTCTGTCTAAACTTTTCGAGAAGAATATCAATATGATTAGCATTTGTTTATTACTTATGCAGAGGAACTTGAATCCAATGGATCAAAACGACATTTGATTATTACTTATTTTAATTTTCGCCTTTTCAATGCAAATCAATGTATAAAGCAAACAATTTTGAGAATTGTGTTAGATTTCTTGCACCGAACTGAAGAAATTATTGCGCTTATTCCTGATTTGCTTAGAAATAACTGAAATATCTCTTCATACTCAAATTACGATCGATTTCTGTCTAAAATTTTCGGTGGTAATATCAATATGATTAACATTTGTTTATTACTTATGCAGAGGAATTTGGTTCCAATGGAACAAAACCACATCTGATTGTTACTTATATTTTAATTTTCGCCTTTCCAATGCATATCAATGTATAAAGCAAACAATCTATATATATATATATTACGTTATCGTACGTGGCACAGAACTCGTGATTATTTGTTAATTGTTTAATGGCAACGCCCGAATGAAACTCATCTCATTGGTTGGCGCTGCCTACTACAGGAATAAAAGCGAAACAAACAATGTCGTCTTGATTATTTATAATTTGTCGACATTAACAATTAAATAGATATATTTTTATACATTTTCATTTGAAATATTGATTTTTGTAAGCATTTAATATTTATAATTTAAAAAATACAATTAGCAATATAAAATTTAAAATGCAAACAAAGCAATGATTTTTAGTAAAAAGGGAAAAGTAAGCGTAATAATTTTCTGACCTTTTCATTTTCCAAATGTAACTGTTATACTTTTGAAATTTTAGCTCTTATTTAAAAATTTTACAAGCTTTTAGTATAAATAAATATTATTCAGTCTTTTTTTTTTTTTTTTTTTTTTTTTGAAGTCCACTCCACTGTTATATTTTTCAATGACAGTCTGCCTGGGCAATGCCGGGCGGGTCAGCTAGTTTTGAGAATTGTGTTAGATTTCTTGCACCGAACTGAAGAAATTATTGCGCTTATTCCTGATTTGCTTGGAAATTAACTGAAATCTCTCTTCATACTCAAATTACGATCGATTTCTGTCTAAACTTTTCGGGGAGAATATCAATATGATTAGCATTTGTTTATTACTTATGCAGAGGAATTTGGATCAAAACGACATTTGATTATTACTTATATTTTAATTTTCGCCTTTTCAATGCATATCCAATGTATAAAGCAAACAATTTTGAGAATTGTGTTAGATTTCTTGCACCGAACTGAAGAAATTCTTGCGTTTATTCCTGATTTGCTTAGAAATTAACTGAAATATCTCTTCATACTCAAATTACGATCGATTTCTGTCTAAACTTTTCGGGGGGACTATCAATATGATTAGCATTTGTTTATTACTTATGCAGAGGAATTTGGTTCCAATGGATCAAAACCACATTTGATTATTACTTATATTTTAATTTTCGCCTTTTCAATGGAAATCAATGTATAAAGCAAACAATTTTGAGAATTGTGTTAGATTTCTTGCACTGAACTGAAGAAATTCTTGCGCTTATTCCTGATTTGCTTAGAAATTAACTGAAATCTCTCTTCTCAATTTTGAGAATTGTGTTAGATTTCTTGCACCGAACTGAAGAAATTCTTGCGTTTATTCCTGATTTGCTTAGAAATTAACTGAAATATCTCTTCATACTCAAATTACGATCGATTTCTGTTTAAACTTTTCGGGGGGACTATCAATATGATTAGCATTTGTTTATTACTTATGCAGAGGAATTTGGTTCCAATGGATCAAAACCACATTTGATTATTACTTATATTTTAATTTTCGCCTTTTCAATGGAAATCAATGTATAAAGCAAACAATTTTGAGAATTGTGTTAGATTTCTTGCACCGAACTGAAGAAATTCTTGCGCTTATTCCTGATTTGCTTAGAAATAACTGAAATATCTCTTCATACTCAAATTACGGTCGATTTCTGTCTAAACTTTTCGAAAAGAATCTCAATATGATTACCATTTGTTAATTACTTATGCAGAGGAACTTGAATCCAATGGATCAAAACGACATTTGATTACTTATATTTTAATTTTTGCCTTTTCAATGCAAATCAATGTATAAAGCGAACTATTTTGAGAATTGTGTTAGATTTCTTGCACTGAACTGAAGAAATTCTTGCGCTTATTCCTGATTTGTTTAGAAATTAACTGAAATCTCTCGTCGTACCCAACCCTTCGCTCCCAGTATGCTACATAGCTACATTAAGTTAATGCATCTGGTAGCGAAGGGGTTAACCCGTAAGTCGCGTTGTAAATTTTTGTCCATTGTGAATTACGTGCATACGAGTCCCTGGCACTCAACGACATTGATTATGTGTTAAAACTCAATATTTTAAGGACGTTACAAATCAGTTCTTTTATTTGTAAATTCTTTTATATAATTAAAGATCTTTGGACCGTACGCGTTCTCCTAAAGTACTTTTAATACTTTAGTTACGTATTTCGGTGTATTTTTTCCACTTGTAGCGAAAGTTTGATTTTCCTTTTCTTTACCATTAATAACATTGCTTATTGTATCGTTAGATATCGAAATATCATGACTTTTACAGCGTTTTAGAGTAATTGAATAAGCGTAATCATCTTCGGATACGGAACTTTCCATCCATTGTTTGCCTAAAAATGTCATTTTGAAGGTAAACAAAACCGTTAGATTATCGATATTGTAATATTTGTTGCAGTTTTACAGCTTTAAAAACTAATTTCTGTCATAACGCAAGTTTATTTTTTCGAACTTCATCAAAATCGATCGAAAATGTCCGAACAGCCTTTGTAGTACTTTTCAATGATAGAAAAAAAGTTTGCTTCATTTAAGAATTTCAAAAATTCCTATGTCTGTTTAAATTTTATTTTAATATTACCTTTGCTACCAAATGGGAACCGAACTTAATGGGACCTTAACCGAATTTAAAGGTGATAATATAATTATGTAATTATATATACTAAAGTTTAACTGAAATTAAGAACTTTTAATAAAGTTATTTTATTTTTTTATAGTTTTATTTTTTATAAAAATAAAATTGAACCGCATTTATTCGAAATTGAAGTATAAATGAAAATTTCAAATATTCAAAGAACCTTATGGATGCCAAATGTTGATTACATTTTTGTTTTAATTGTTTACAACTTTAAAAAGGTGTGACCGAAATTTAGTATTTTATTATAATAGATTACACGCAATGAAAAACTTTCTACTGAAATTTTCCAAATATTTATTTTTATATACGAATAAAAATGCATTTCCGTGGTTTAAATAAATAATACATTTTACTATAAATTTTAAAATTTTCTTGATTTGTAGACTTTGCTTGTTAATTCTGGACAGTAAAGTGGTTTAGATTAATCTTTTTAGTTTACAACTGTACATTTACCAGAGCTAAAACTACGATAAACTGTCAAAAGGCGACATGAATTAATTGTAATGCTATTTGAATAAATGGACGTATATAAAAATGATGAAGGTATAGTCCCATTTATGTTATTCTTATGACGATTAAGGAAAATAAAGATCATTCTAACTACTAAATAGTTAAAAATACTTCACATTGTCTAAAAAGGAAATTATTCTGATGGTTTATAATACGCTACTGTTCCAGGGTTGCCAGTTTGGCCTTTTTTTTTTTTAATTCAAAAATTTCAGATTCGTGCCGGAAAGCTTAAAAGAAGAAATTTTATTTTAAGCAACCGCAAAATGTGTATTTTTCCCTCCCTAGACTTAGGGGTTCGTCCTGGCCATTAGCCAAAAGCTGGTCCCTAGGGTGGGCGCTGGCTGTCTGTCTTTAATTAAAGAAACGAATATTATAAGAATTTTTTGGTATAAATACGAAATTTCGGAATTTAAAAAAACTGGCAACCCTGTACTGTTCATAAATTAAGCAACAGACACAAATTTTTGAACACACAATTTAATTGTGAATATCCAAAAGAATCTTATATAAACGCCAAGGTGTAGCAAATAGGTACTACCTCAATAGTACAGCCAGTCTATATGCCACTGTAATGTTACAATTGGTCAAAGGTGGTCACAGTCTCTACTAAGAACCAAAATATGAACCATGTGATATTTTTTATTCGTCCCATTATTATTCTCAAGTGACCTTCGATTGCCGATTCTACTGTAATGTCACCGTCATTTAGCGACTCCATTGGGAAGTTATGACAGTTGCATTGGGTCGAATCCTCAAATGACATCACAATGATGAATTTTCACAAAGCAACATTCATAGTGACTTCACAGTGGAATCTCCAAACGACGATAATCACCCGTGAGTCTCCAGGTGACTTCATTATGACATTATTTGGTGAATTGTTACAATGCAACGATCATTGTGACTTCACGGGAGAGTCTCCAAATGATGGTCACATGAGTCGCCAGGTGACTTCATTGTAATGTCAACTTATGACTCGTCACAAAGCAACAGCCACAGGCATGGTGACTTCATGGTGAAATCCTCAAGCAACAGCCATTTCAGTGTAATAATGAGACAAATAAAATATATCGCATGTTGGTTCACAGTAGTGATTGAGACTTTTGTGAATTAACTTTTGTGTACGAAATTATATTTTTGAAGTTATCCCTTAATTTATGGAAACTGGTATATGTAATCAAAAATATCAATCAACAAAGACTTTAATGAATTAAAAAATGCCACTGGTATTTATTTGAGTTTGACAAATTAAATTTAGTGCAGCCTATGTTATGTGTATTTTCCTGTACTTTCTGAGAACATGCATGATTGTGCGTTCTTTATAATAGAATAATATTTTCCTACTTTTGCTTAAATTATTGCTCTATATGTTTTGTTTTCTATTTATTCAGGAACAGGCGATCAATACCCTGTGGGCAATCTCAGTGGGAAATTTGGTCTTCTTGATGCTAGTCCTTTATTGAGTCTTCACTTGGGGATTCATGTAGATTTCAATACTCCTTTATTTGGGGTCAACAGTGTGATTGGCCGTTCCATAGTCATCAACGATCTTTACGGTGAACCATGGATTTGTGCAAATATTGGATATCCTGGAGCTACTAGAATGGCTGTGGCCACATTTGTGTTTCCTGTAGCTGGCGATGTATATTTCAGACAGGCGCAAAATGATCCATACGGAGATACTACGGTATTTGGTGAATTCTACTACATAGATGGAAGCATCAACGATACGTTGGATCATAGGTAAGAGTATTTCTCTGTATACAGTGATACCTCATCTAACGAATGTCCCAGCTTGAGGGTTTTTTTTTTCTTGTTTGTTTAACGGAACATTTTTTTTTTTTTTGCTGTTTGTACACGTTGGCTAACGAATATACCAAGTAAATGGACAAACTGATTTTAAAATTCAATAACTTGCAAATGGTGACAGATATTTAAAAAATTCTTGCAGGAGAGTAATGTATGATGTCAGGCGTTTTTAACTGTGATTCCTGATTCCCCAATGTAATCTTGTTCTTAGGGTCCGATTCTGAACTCAATTGGTATGACTTCGATATCGTAAGAGTCAAAGCAACAGTAGAGAAAAGTATTGTTTCCATGGAAGCGACTTCTTCGAAATCGAAATGTGTAACGACAGCGTTCAAAATACCATCCTTTTTAAAATTTGTTTCACCAAAATCTCAACGAAGGTTAAGATTTTTTTTAATTCTTTGTCTTCTTTATCAATTAAATTTATCCTTTCTAAGACTTTCCAACATAGTTGAAAAGTGTTTATACACTCGGTTTGTCTGACCGTCTGCCCATTCTCTAACTCGCATAATTAGTTATACTCGGATTGCCATGTAATTGCGATTTACCATTTGCACCACCTTTTATTGAGATTTACCATGACATGTTCAGTATTGAAAATAAAGTGTGTAGCACTTATGGTCCGTTTACAGGGGCACTCAAAGGAATGCCATTACATTATGGTCTATGGAGATAAATCATTTGCAGTGTATTTTAATGGTGTTACACAATTTCAAAATAAAACCAGGAATCGCAGTACCAAAAAAAAAAAAAATCCTGACATTATACATCACTCTCCTGTGAGAATTTTTTTTAATATCTACCACCGTTTGCAAGTTATTGAATTTAAAATCAGTCAGTCCATTTTGGGACACCCGGTACATACAATTAACGAACGTTTTACTTATACAACACTTTTCATATGATAATTTGAAGCGACAAAAATTGAAGCAACTCGTGAATTTTCCAAGCATTTCATTGACTGTTAAAAGAAAGGCTTTTCCCTCGTCAGTTTTCCAAGCATTTCATTGGCTGTTCCGGGGTATCCTAAAAGAAAGAAATATACTACAAGTGACAAAATTGCTCCGACAATAAAAAGTTTCTTGCAACTTTTTTAAAGTCATAGGTTTAACATGGTGTCGCTCGAAATTAGCGGCAACTTTGAAGCCTCGTATAATAGCACTTTCAGATGCAACGCATAGGCCAACATGCAACATAATACTTAAACATTTTCATATAAAGTGGGTGTTCCAAAAATGAGTATTTTTATGTTAGCCGAGCGTAAATCTCGCCAATAGCAGTTTTTATTTTTCACTTGCGTAAATTAGAAAGAAGCAATGTTTGATAAAAAAGGATGTGAATTATCACTTTACTAAACAGCGTACAACCAATTGAGTGAAAAAATGTCCAGACCGGGATTCGATCCCAGATCCCTTGGTATAGCGCACCAAGTGCTTTACCAATTAAGCTATCCAGACGATATCCAGTCTAGCATTCTCTCCCTCTTATATGGCAAGGCTACAACTTTGCAGCACAAGATGGGACGTCAATGAGCACAATACCATTGGCATACATGAGGCAAATCAAACCCTATTTTTTTCACTCTATTGGTTGTACGCTGTTTAGTAAAGTGATAATTCACATCCTTTGTATTTCAGTAATTTGCAGCGTAATTTCAGCCCTGCTGAAAAATTAATTAGTATAGCAATGTTTGATTTTGAAATAAAATGTTTTGATCTATGGTATTTATTATTACTAGTTTATTAGGTGAAAGGTTTATATTTTAAATGAAATAAATATAATACAAATTATATCACCTGAACCCAGCTAACATAATTGTCCAAAAATGTTGTGACGCAATTTGCTTCAATTTGACTCTGAGGGAATTCTGGATGCGTCAATTTCATGTCCTTCATGCTATTCAAGTTAAAGTTGTAGTGGCATGGGGCAAAGTGTTAGGATACTTAATGTAAAGTGGAAATAAATTATGACCTTACTGCTGCAAGATGTAAAGTGCTACTTTCAGTATTCAAGATGCTGAGCAAAGGATTATATTTGGAGGTAAATGAAGATTTAGAAGAATTTGTTAAAGAACACGCAACAGATCTGACAGCAGAAGATCTTGAAAAGCAACTTTATGAAGAAATAGACAAGAAAGATTAAGAGCGCTCATCACAGAAAGAGAAAGACAGCAACAAAAAGACGCAGATGTCAACGGTTGACATTGAAAAAATGTTGCATCACTGGGGTAAGACTTTAAGTGTTTTACTACAAAGCTGCTTTTTTTTTTTCCCAACAAAATAAAACTATTATAGAAAATTAAAAATATACAATAGGATTCTGAAAACGATACATTTTGGCGATATGAAAAGTTTTAGTACTAAACTAGTAATTTTAATTTCTTGTGAAATTCAAACACCGTGATTAGTTGTTTTTGATAAATTTTGAGCAAAAAAAAAAAAAAAAATCCCACATTTTTTTTTTAATGTGACTGACTGACTTGAAAATTCTGCTGATATTTTTTATTAGTTGCATTTTAACAGTATTGTGAAAATGTAACAACGAATAACATCGTTTTTAAAACGTAATTTTTAAGTTACCAAATGAATGAATTGAATGTTAAAAATTTGCAACGCGGGGATATAATAAGGATTAATTGACATTTATTAGATAGGGAATAAAATTTTACAAACATATATATATAATTTTTCTTTATCTTCCTTCTTATTTAGTTATTTATTTTCTCCCCTGTTATTCAAATTGTTAGTATGATTTATAATATTATATTTTCAAAGGTATCCTTGTTTTTCAATCTTGTTCCAATGATTGTTCGGGCACGGATTTGGCACATTTTTTGGCATTAAGCTGGTGTCATTTACAGAAAACAATCATTCTTTGCTTATAATGTGGTTTCCCTGCCCTTGAAAAAGTGAATTACATTATAAGCCTCCATATGTGTTTATACTCTTGTTTCCCTTCACCCCCCCCCCCATTTGAATAAATAATACTTCATATATTAGGACTATATATTATAATTTGTAATTTGACACTGCTATATGGTAGAGTAATTTCATTGTATATGGTCAGCTTTTTTCTGTTTCAATGGTTAATTTTTACAATAAGTTTATATATACAGTGGTGGGCAAAAGTTTGGACATTTTTTGAAAGTTTCATGTTTTTCAACTTTGTGTGCTTGTACAATATATTAATTTTCACTTAAATACAAACGTTTATATATCAAATTGAAGGTAATTTAATTTAGAATTTAATAATAAAAACAGTATGACAATATTTGTATTACAAAAAAAGTTAGGCTCATTTTAATAGAACAAACAAACACAAATCGTTTTAAATAAGGAAGTGTTTTGTAATAAAAGCGTACTAGCCAATCACAAACACTGTTCTGAGGACCAATCAAATGTCTGTAACTATAGTTTAGGTTATTTGGATGGTAAAAGAGTTATTGTTGTGGAAATATTTTGCGGAATGATGCATACTAGTACAATTAAATAGAGTATTGCTGTTTTTGAATATTTAAAGTCCTTTTTTTTAATTAAACTAATTTTAAACAATGTCATCAACAAGAAGAACTAATTGGACATCTATTAGAAGAAGCCGAATTGTCATATTGAGAGAAAATGGCCTCTCTTATGCTGAAATTGCAAAACAAGTTGGTGGTTCAGTGACTTGAAAACGAAATCAGTGGAAAATAAGGCCAAATCAGGCCGAAAAAAATGCACAAGTGCTACTGCCGATAGAAAAATTAAACGGATATTCCTTCAAGATAGAAAAATTTCATCAGATGCCATTAGATGTGAAATGAATGCAGCGGGTTTTGCAGTAAGTTCAAGAACAATAAGAAGAAGGTTATCAGGATTTGGACTACAAGCTAGAATTCCAAGGAAAAACCCATATTTAAATCAAAAGCAACGCGGAAAACGAGTTAAGTGGGCAAAAGAACACATTAAATGGTTAGAAAATCAATGGAAGCAAGTAATCTGGAGCGATGAGAGTAAAATATCGATCTTTGGTAGTGATGGTACAAAATACGTGAGACGTAGAGTAGGAGAAGCACTTCATCCTGATTGCATTGAAGCAACTACAAAAAACCCAACAAATGTCATGATTTGGACATGTATGTCTGCAGATGGTGTGGGCCGAATTCAAGTGATTGATGGCATCCTGAATGCCAAAAAATACATTGAAACTGTCCTGGAACCAAAATTGATACCTTCCATCAGGGATCTCTTCCCCCAACAACGCACCATTTATTTTTCAGCAGGTTTCAGCTCCATGCCACACAGCAAAAGTATGCAAATCATGGTTTCAAAATAAAGGCATAGATATATTACCATGGCCAGAAAACAGCCCTGATCTCAATCCAATTGAAAATTTGTGGCGACGTTTGAAAATTCTTGTATGAAAAAAACATCCATCCAATAAAAGACAACTTATTGAAGCTATAATTGATTCTTGGCACCATGTGATTACGAAAGATGAACTCCAAACACTCGTTCACTCGATGAAAAGACGCTGTGAAGCTGTCTTAAAAAATAAGGGTTATCCTACTAAGAATTGATTGTGTAAGTATCACTTTAAAAAAATGCAAATCTAAGGTAGATCTTACTATTAGTTGCATAACTTTTTTTTCTAATATAGATATTGTAATACTGTTTTTATTATTAAATTCTACATTAAATTACCTTCAATTTTATGTATAAACGTTTGTATTTAAGTGAAAATTAATATATTCTACAAGCACACAAAGTTGAAAAACATGAAACTTTCAAAAAATGTCCACACTTTTGGATACCACTGTATATACCACTGTAAATATATATATATATATATATATATATTAAGGGAATCTTTAAATCCGGTTTTAGGATTTAGTTTGAGAATGAAAAATTTTAATTTAGTTACTGTCTTAATGGAGACCCGTACCCCATTTTCAGCAAAAAATCATCAAAAGTTCAATTTTTTTTAAATCTCAGAAAACGATAATATACATATTTGCGAATGTCCATGCAAAATTTAAGAACTTGGGAACACTTGGAACAGGTAGTAAATGAGCTTTTTTAATTGTATTCATCAGAGTTTAAAAGACTAGCGGCCATTTAAAAAGCTCATACATCTTTGTTTACTTTTATATTACACTATTACAAAGTTAGGTACAGTTAATAACATTTTAATTTTAGTATGATTAATCAAAGAAGAATACATAATAATAAAAATAAAACAAATAATACAAAATTTTATAATTTTTTTGTAAAAGCGAAAAATTTTCTTCGAAAACTAAATTGACAACAAAATTTTTAATGTGTTCAATATCAAAAATAGTCTTAATATATTAGAGATTAATATAAAAAAATAGTTTCAACACGAAGTAAGTTTTGTTTTACAAATTTATTTTGTATTTTATAATTCACTTTTTTTTTCTTCATATTTTGCCTAAGTTCACTGTACTAAGGTTCAATGGTAAAATAATTTAGAAACAATGTGTTTATATTTTTAGAATCTTGAAAAAATTTGCAACAAACGTAATGAGAGATATATATTTTTTAATGTTTCTAAAAATTGTATATAAATTGGTAAACATCAAAATTATAACGATTTTAAAGAAATTTACCATAGTGTTATTGAATTTTCTCCCCAACATAATTTAAAAAAATCTCTCCCTAGGTCTTTACCATATACCATAACACTATTTAAGAAATATTAGTTATACTAAAATATTGAAAATTGAATGAGGAATTTCTTTTTAAAGTGTAACTTTCTTCGATGAAAATCGAGGAATTTTCTTCGAAGACAAAACTGGCTACAATTTTTTTCTACTATGTTCATTATAAAAAGTTTTTCTTAAAAAAAATTTTTGATATATTAGAAATTAATATAAAAAATAGTTTCAACATGATGGAATTTTTATTTACTAATCTCTGTTGTATTTTATACTTTAAATGCGTTTTCCTGAAAATGACTTTTTTCATATTTTGCCTAAGTTCAAAGTACTAAGGCTCAGTGGTAAAATAATTTAGAAACAAAGTGTTTATATTTTTAGAATCTTAAAAAAAAATTGCAACAAAAGTAAATAGAGATATATTTTTTAAATGTTTCTGAAAATTTTACATAAATTGGTAAACAGGAAAATTATAACGATTTTAAGGAAATTTACCATGCATAATATAATTGGGTTTTTTTTTTTTTTTTTTTTTTTTTTTGGAAGATTATTAAAAAAGAAAATCAAAAATATCTCTCCTTAGATATTTTCCATATACCATAATACTATTTAACAAATTTTAGTTATACTAAAATATTGAAAATTGAATGAGGGGTAGTATTTTTAAAACGTGTATTTTTCCAGAAAAAAAAATCATAAAAATCCCCATAAAAAATTACTTTTTAATAAAAAGTGGATTTTTTTTTGCTGATTATTCCTTACAAAAGGATTCTTAAATAGTATACCAAAATTCATTACTTTAAAATCAATAATAACAATTTTGGGGGGTTTTCTTACGGGTCTGTCTCCCTTAAGTTCAAATGAAAAATAAAATATTCAGAGGTTTCCAGTAATCTTTATCATTTTGTTTTATTTTTTTGTTCGTAAACAAATACTAGAGTTCAGATGTGAAAGTATGGGTTTTCAATTATTTTTAGATGGAGTGTTCACGAATTCGAACCAGGACGAGACTTTTACAACTGGTCTAAGCGTTGCGAAAGTGCTGGAGACCAGTTCAACCCATTTGATGTGGGAGCTGGCAGACAATATGAAAGACACTGCAATCCAGAAAATCCACTGAGATGTGCAGTTGGAGATCTGACTAGCAAAGGAGCCCGTATTGCAATCAGTGCGAAAAAGGAAAATACAAGAAAGATCAGAAACAAGATTTTCTATACTGAAGTGCAGCTCCCTTTATCCGGTCCAGACAAGATTCTTGGAAAGGTAAACTACTCTACGTTAAAATCTTTTCAAATAAATCAAAAAACGGAATTACGATTATTTATAAAGAGCTCTTTAAAAAAATTCTGCGTCTACATTATTTAATTGTCCACAAACACGAATGTCTGCTTCAAGGGTTAATTAAGGATCTCTAAAAAAATCCTGCTGTAAAAATCTATGTTACAAACCAAAATAAAAATACAAGGTGTGTTTAAGTAAATACCGTTATGATATTAAAAAAACACAAGGCCATTTTTTTTACATCGAACCCAGGATCTCATCGCGTCATATGGTTGAGAACAACATCATCACCTTCCGTATAGCCCTGACTTAGCGCTAAGTGACTACCACTTGTTCCTGTACTTATAGAAACACCTTGGTGGTCAGCACTACAACGACGAGACGACGTCAAAATGGCGGTAACCCAGTGGTTAGCACTAGGTCTACTACAATACAGGCTGAATAATCAAACATTTTGTTGCCCACTTAGACTAATCAGCGATTGTTGCCTACGCGGCATGTTCAATCGTTCTTCTAAATACGGGCAATTAAATGGCGACATGAGTCAGTCCGGATTGTAGGAGTCTTAGTTAGTAGGCGGCAGGTTTCTTTGAGGGTAGGATACATAAGATAGTCGTACGATACAGATAAGTGTCTTAATATAGGCGGAAATTATGTTAAAAAGTAGATTAAGGTCTAGGCTTTCACGTAAAAATAAAATTGTAAAAAAAAAAAAAATGGCATTGCGGTTTTTTTAATATCAAAACAGTACTTACTTAATAAACACGTCTCGTAATATTAGTTTTATATTATGGAGTTATTTGAGACTCTTTATATTGAAAATTCCCCAATTCGGTATGGTAAGATTGTTTAGAATACCGTCATTGTTTACTAATGTATTATTTTCGTATTAACTTGTTATAAAATTATTTTATCGGAACACCGTCTGCTAGTCGGTCAAATGCTCTAATTCAAAAGATTTTAAAATTCTCAGCGTACATTAAAATGTCTTAAAACAAAAGTTGCAAAATAGCACGTGAAACAGCAGATGCTGATATACCTTTTCCTCGGAAACTTCTGAAATTAATTCATTGTTTTACAGTTTTGTCAATAGTTAAACTATAAATTAATCGTTTGACAAGAAATAAAAATAAAATATGAGAAACAGCTAACAATGATCTATAGTCCTAGAAGGGAAAAAGTGATCAGCCCGTACTAAATGTGCCGCAAATCATCATAAAGAAAATGTAACTTTTACCAATTTATTCGTAACAACGTCCACTAGATATTTTGCTTAAACTTCGCTTAGGGTCGTCTACATATAAAAATTGTAACAAACTTTAAAATTTTCAATACTAACACGTATTTTTGACATATGTGGATTCTTCTGTCAATTTTACCTTCGGATACCAATGCAAGTTTATTAATTATGCATATTTAAAGTTTGGAACTGTAACGTTAAATTAATTTTTAATCGTTACAAACCAGATTGCAATGCTAGTAGTTTTTTTAAGCATAACTTAAAATTACTTAAGGGGACAGATCACCTTTAAAATGGTCAAAAATTCAATTTCAAGGTTTTGAGGTAAATAGTGCATTTTATTCTGAGTAAAAAGGTACTAATGTTTTCAGAGGCGATAATTATTGACGAAGATATAAAGCAAAACGCAATCGTCATTCTTTGTTTTTGAATGGGGAGTAAAAAGTTTAAATCCATTTAATTCACAACAATGATTTTCAAATTGCGCGTACGATTTCTCCAAAAATAATTTAGATAGAACCTCAAAATTTTTCAAACTTATTAATGTTGCAACAATGAACAAAATGAACTAGAATCTTTAAATTTGATCAATAAATTAAAAAAATAATTACCTGTAATTAAATTAAAAACGCATTTTGAATGCGTTTTTCGATGAATTACAGTTAATTATTTTTCAATTCATTGACCAAATTAAAAGATTCTAGTTCATTTTGTTCATTGTTACAACATTAATAAGTTTGAAAAAAAATTGAGGTTCTAGCTAAATTATTTTTGGAGAAATCGTGCGCGCAAGTTTGAAAATAATTGTTGTGAATTAAATGCATTTAAAGTTTTCACTCTCCCTTCAAAAACAAAGAATGACGATTGCGTTTTACTTTATATCTTCGTCAAAAATTATCGCCTCTGAAAAACATTGGTACCTTTCTACTCAAAATAAAATGCACTATTTACTGACATCAAAACCTTGAAATTGAATTTTTTATCATTTTAAAGGTGATCTGTCCCCTTAAATGATTGAGATGTAATTTTGATTTTGCATATTGGAAGCTTCCAGATATCTATTTCTGCTTTTAAAAAAGCATAGGTTGTTATTAATTTTTTCTTCTCGAAAATTAATTTAGAAAAAATACATATTAGAAATTATTTTTCGAAAACATGAATTGTAAACATATGTGTATGGCTTAACAGAAATCAATTTCTAGAAGCTTAAAATATGCGAATCCAAAATTAATCTCCTTCTACCAAATAGTTTTAGTATTATGCTTAAACTATCCGTATTGCAGTCTGTTTTACAACGATTACCGTAATTTCCAGGCTATAATCCGCGGATCAAATAATTATGTTTCGACCCGGAAATTTTATCTTGCATAATGTAACTTACTAGATCGCTGTAAATATTTGACTTTAATTATTAAATAAAATTTCTGGGTCTAAGCATAATTGCTCGATCCGCGGATTAGTGGCCGGAAATAACGGTAATAATAAATTTTAACATTATGAGTTCCAAACTTTAAATTTTCATAATTCCTAAGGTACGTGACCGAATTACTTGCTATTTGATATCCGAAGGTAAATTTTGTAGAAGAATCCAAATATAATGTCAAAATTATACATTAATTTTGAATATTTTAAAGTTTGGTACAATTTCTATATGTAGACGACCCCCCCCCCCTTCTCTAAACAAAATTTAAGTATAGCATTAATTAATAAACGTTATTACTAAAACCTATTAGTATCAGTTACATATTTATACGATGATTTGCGATGAAGTTAGTAAGGTTGTGATCACATTTTTCTCGGTCAATACTGAAGGGATTTCAAGACTTTTAATAGATTTGGCAGAAGATAAACTAAAAACTTATTGTTCGGCAAGAAATAAAATTAAAAGTTACGTTAATTAAAAAAAAAAAAAAAGGTTTGCAAAATCGCGTAACGATTGAATTTCTAATCTTTATTTTTTTCCGAATGACATAGTTTAACTACTGGCAAAACTAATATATATATATATATATATATATAAAGGTACATCAATGTTAACTGTCTTTACATGTGATTTCACAACTATTGTCACCCCTTAAAAATTGTCAGGAATTTCTTCAGGCGCATCGTGATTCCTGCTTCAACAAGTTAATTTCAAGTTAACAGATTAGTTCAAGTTTAATATTGAAGATTGGCTAAAGTCCGAAAGTTTTAATGTTAATCGAATACTTTTGCAGTGGCGTAACCAGGATTTAGTTTCGGAGGAGGTCCATACATTTTTTTTCATGTTATATAATCAGTAAAACTTAACAAGACTGAATCACAAGGAAGGGGCGAAAATTCCCTTTTAGACAGGTTTCGTCTTAGTAGGTTTAATTATATTTTGTTATTCGGGACCAAGGAAGTTTTGCATTTAAGACAAGACTATATCGGATTCTGTTATAGGCAGCTATACCGTTTTAATAAGTTTTTCTGTGTTTATGTTATATGTACAGTAAAACTTGTCTGTAACAGAAACCTGTTTTAAAGGGAAATATTCAATTGTTCCGATAGAAAGATTGCCATACAATCTTACCTGATAAGACAGAAACCTGTCTAAAACGAAATATTTTTCCAGTCCCTTTCTTTTTTACTGGTTTTACTGTATGTATAATATATACATACATACATACATACCTAAAATAGGTAAAACCAGTAAAAACGAAGCTTGTGTACAAGTTCACCTTGTACTTCTCCTGCATCAAATAAAAGAGTCTAAAGATCCAGATGTAAAGAACACCATACACCTGTTTAAACGAAAACCGGCCTAAACTTTTTCTGGTCTTTTGAAATTCCATCTTTGCAAGTTTTATTGTGTGTGTGCATATCTTATAAAAGTATACTTCAATAAATTTTAAGAATATAGGTATTCCCTTATCAGTTTCTTAATAATAAAAAAAAAATAGATTGTGTAAAATAAGATAACACATCTCTGTAAAGGCATCTAATATATAACAGTGAAGTTACATTAATATTTACCAGTGAAAAAGATTTTACAATCACTATGTTATAAAAATCTGAGCACATACTTAAAAGTTAACTGTATTTAAATCAAGTTTCTAATAACATAAACATTTAATTTGTACATTAAAGTTAGGATCAAATGATTAAGTTTATAACAGCAATCTTCTGTTTCCACTTCTTGTCATTGAATCAAGAACTTCTGCGGTAATGGGAACTGGGTAATGTGTCAATGAATATTACGTGCCAATCCCGTCAACCGCTCTTTATCCATGGAGTTTCTAAGATGAGGTTAGTTTCTTTCTTTTTAAAGAAGAAAAAGGGCCTTTCCATTTTGGATATAGAAACTGGTAATATAGAAAGCAACACTCAATAAATAGGTGACGTTGGTATTGGGAGGCTTAGTTACAATTGTTTAAAACATCCATAATTTTTCTGGATTTCTATGTTTCTTTCATGTTTTGTCATTTTTTTAATACTTTTAAGTAAATATTCGACCTCAATATTTGTTCCCGATATCCGGTCGTCATAAAAGATATAAAATTTTTGTAACAATTTATTTTTTATGGATTAGCATTGGTTCCGAAGCAGAACATCAAAACTTTCCAAGATGTTTCCGCTCTTCCCAAAACGATCAACGATCCTAAAAATAAAGTATCAAGCAAGAATGAAACATTGATCTCCTGAAATATTCTTCAGGAGTGTCTTTAAATGTATTATCCCTTTTCATCTAATGGCCAACTTAACGAGGAACCGTGTGTGGCTAAATACAATTGTCAAAGTTTTCTTTAGCAAAGGATTCTTCTTTCTGGAACAGGTCACCAGTCACCTGTTCCTATTGCTTACTGATTGACTCAAACTTTGTAGAGTTGACATCATCAACATGTTTTATAGCAGAAATCAAATCACATTCCATTTTGTGTCTGAATTTTCAAAGTGACAATGTAATGTTGTGTAACACAGTGTTTAATTGACAAATTATCAGTCCAACAATATAGTTATTTTTTTAAATTACAGCCAGTTGATGATATTGCTCGTTATAAAATTATAAAATGAACGGGCAAGAGTCAGTTGCCCTGACTTCAAATAGATCAGTTGCCCTGAGAGGTTATGAATTTAAACTAGAAGGGAAAAATGAAGAGAAAACACGTTAAATATTTAATAGTAATCTCTAATAGTAAGTTAAGTGGCAACGCTATTAAAAATGTAATAGTAATCTCTAATAGTAAGTTAAGTGGCAACGCTATTAAAAATTACCTTGATATTAATTAAAGCAACTGCTCATTTTGACTAAATTTGGATTTCAGAGATCAGTTGCCCTCAATTTCCAGAGACATTTTCCTTATTATAGTTGATGAGTTTTCAAGATTTCCCTTCGCAATACCATGCCCTGATATTTCATCTACTACGGTCATTGCTGACCTGAAAAATATTTTCTCACTTTTTAGAATGCCAGGCAGCCAGCTTATATACAGCAATACTTGGAGTAGCAACAAGCCGAACAACTGCGTATAACCAGTGCCACCAGCTATCTAGGTGGCAATGGTATAACCCTCAAGAAAATAGCCAGGTAAAAAAATACAATGGTATCATATGGAAAATAAACTGGAACTAAAATCAAAGAAGATGGTGATTGAACGTTGGAAGGAAGTACTACAACATTTTTTGCATTCAATTAGGTCACCACTATGCGTAGTGACCAATGCTACACCTCATGAACATATGTTCATCCATTGCTAGAAGATCCTACAACGGACGTATTTGTTGTCACATCCAGGTGCAGTACTAATGAAGAACCATGCATGTGTTAATAAATATTAACCTATTGTGTAATAAGTAGAGCTCATTGAAGCAAATCCCGATTGCACTCACGTTAAACTTCCGGATGACCGTGAAACAAATGTTTTTATAAGACATTTGGTACCAAGAGGCGAGTATGCTATTGACAGCTATGATGTGGGGTGAAAACCAGCAATCCTCTGAGTCCTTTGCCCTTCAGAATGAAAGATTACCCACTGGAGTTCCTAAAATCTCAGAAAATCAACAGAAGAGAATTTCCAAGACAGTGCTTTTCCTTGTCCTAACAGTCCAGAAGGTCTTGAGGAGATAGCTGATGAGCATTTGCATAGAGATGAATCCTTGCGTGCTAGAAGGCAAATACGTCGGACCTCTTATTTGGCAGGATATGGTACTAATTGATAAACATTTTGTGGGAGGGATGAATGTGGCATAATTATTGTGATATTTGGAAGCACTAAATATATTGTATGTGAATGGCTACATTTCTAATCTTATGTTTTCATTTTGAATCTGATATTCTGCAACTTGCTCTTGTGAAATTCTAGTTGATTAAAGCATTGCTTTAAGCTGAACAATGTTATTAACTTTTAACTCTCATTACAACAGCAACAAAATTATTATTTTAGTTAAGGAAAATGAAAAAGCTTGTAAAGCGGCCATGAATTACGGTGAAATTGAATTTATGCTAGTTTATGCCAATTGAATTTATACTAGTTTATGCTAGTTGAATTTATGCTAGATACGGCATCCTCGTTATATAGGAATCGCAAAAGTACGTGGAATTTGGTAATGCTTCGGTTACTAAAACGCATGTATGTGTGCTTCGCGTCCATAGAAAACAAAAATAAATAATCATTGCAGCAACCTTGTAAAAAAATATCAAAAGTACATAAAAATTGGCGATGCCGCTGTCACTGTAACGTTAACTATCACTAATTTGAAACTTCTAGTAATGAAAGAAGCTCGTTTCATCTCCCACTTCGAGACACCATTCATACTGGGCAAAAGTAGGTAATCCATCAGGGCAACCGGGCGATTTCTGCCTGCGAACTTCCAGAATAACAGACCCTTTTTCTCTGAATGCTAGGGCAACTGGCATATAAATTGGCACATAATTAAAGGAACAAAGATTCACCAAACTGTGATAAATGTGCCGTTGTTGCATTCATGTAATATCGTCTTTTCTCATAAGTGTTAGCAACAATTGGTCCCATCGAAGTGTCTGTAGAAGAAGTTTTACGATTTGGCTAGTTACAGTAATATCTGGGAAAACGAAATCGCTAGAGACAGAAAATAAATTCCGTTTTAGACAAGTTTACGTCTTTTAAAATGTACTTGTCTTTTCATCATCGGGATCATGAAATGTTTCCGTTAAAGAGGATTACTGCAATACAGTAGACAACCTGCCAAGAAGAGCGCAAGGGACCGGATAAAAGTTCCATTTTAGACGTCCAATATTAATGTATCCTGTTCTTTTTGTCGAACCTATTTTTTTTAATTATTTGAGACAATATTCTGTTACAGAAAGGTTACACTTTTACAGCTTTTACTGTAATACATCTAATGCTCTCCAGAAGTGTGCTATAGGGTGGATAAGTTTGAGAGTTTTAGAGGATATCTAAAAAAATGAACGTGTCTATAACGAAATATGATAGTTCCGGTGAAAGGACGAACTTTAATTATACCTGCTAAGATGAAAATCTGTTTAAAATGGAAATTATCACCGGCCGCTTGCAATTTTGTCTTAGCAGTTTTTACTATTTTTCTATTCATGTTTCAGTAACCACTTCCTCCTTCATGGGGTCTAAAAGAACCGTCTGCTCTAATCGTTCAACCACGTATAAGAAAACCGTAATTTTTAAAAATAAAATTAGTATACACTGGTTTCCAAAAATTAAGGAAAAATCACAAAAATAGCGATAACTCGTTCAAAAACAAAGCAATCCGTATGAAATTTGCATATAATGTTAAATAAAAGATGCTGAATAAATATACCAAATGCAAATTAGTGGCGCTGCAATCGCATTGCGTCATCTGTAAGGAACATAAAAATGCACATTAGAGAGTAAGGCTGCAGCTATCGCTGTGATAGTGGTATTATAAATCTGGGATAGCCAATTCATTACAAGGACCTAGAGGCATCATTTGCGCACATAACTGCGATTTACAGCTATTGGGAGATTGGAGGCAGGACAGAGGTGGCTAGATGGCTAAATGTGAGTCCTTCTGTGGTTCATAGGCTTTGGAAACAATTTCAAACCACTGGTTCAAGCTCAAGAAGGTTCAGACAAGGACGGCCAAGGGTTTCGACAAGCGCCGATGACCGATATTTGCGGTTATGTGTACGAAGGAATGGAACTACAACCCCATCTCATCTTAGATCCTCCCTTGCTGCAGCCACTGGAAGGTTGGTGTCAATGTCTACTGTGCGTAGAAGGCTTCACGAAGGTGGACTTTACACAAGGCGACCGGCAATTTGTGTGCCGCTCACCTCACGTCACTGGAGGAACGTTTGATGTGGGAACGTCAACAAGTCCACTGGACGGCGGATCAGTAGAGGCATGTTCTCTTCACGGATGAATCCCGATTTGCCTCCAAAGCGATAGTAGGCGTTGTTTGATTTGGAGAGAACAGGGAACACGTTATCATCCATCAAACGTTCGTGAAAGAGATTGATACGGAGGAGGCAGTGTCTGCGTTTGGGATGGTATCTCTTTGGGTGGACGCACAGACCTCCATGTCTTTCCACGTTTAACTATGAATGCTTACATCTGTAGAGATGGCATCCTTGATGCTTATGTGCGCCCTTATACCGGTGCAGTAGGTAATGATTTCCTGTTACAGGGCAACAACGCTAGACCGCACAGGGCTCGCATCGTGGAAGATTATCTTCAGCACCAGACAATTCAGCGTATGGAATAGCCAGTTCGATCACCGGACTTGAATCCCATCGAGCATATTTAGGATGCATTAGGAAGACGTGTTGCTACTCTCAATCCCCCTCCTCAGACCCTTTCCATGCTTACAACTGATTTGCAAGAGCAATGGCTCTCACTTCCCAGCGAATTCATCGACCGCATAATTCACAGTATGACACATCGCTGTATGTGCTGTATTTCTATTAGGGGTGATCATACGGCATAATAAAGGTACTTTTCCTATATCAAACTAACAAATTGATTTTGCTAATTTTATAATTATGCTATTTTTTGAAACACCATAATTGTCTGGTAATTTCTTTTCATGTTATTTTATACCTTACTATGAGTTGTATATTGTGGCTGAGTTCCATTAAAATCTATATGTAATATTTTGAGTTATCGCTATTTTGGTGATTTTTCCTTAATTTTCGGAAACCAGTGTATTTTATGCTTAAATTTTTCTGGTTAATAATTGTATAGCTCTGGAAGTGTCAGATCTTATTTTATTTTTCTAAATTTATGGATAAATATCCTTAAAAATTTTCTTTAAAAACTGTATAAAGATTTTTAAAAATGTATAAAAGTTTTACCTTTTTCCAGACTGCTTTGATCCAAGGAACTCAAATATGGTGTCAAAAGTGGGTGTTACTATTTGAAAAATGAAAGTTTTGGCACAATTTCTAACATGTAGAATACCTAAATTTTAAAAACTGCATTTATATTCTGAAATAAAGCATAATTTCTAATCTAATGTCACTTTGTTTTGTTTTTATTATAAATGAATCTGTGAATGAAGTCTTTTTATCTTTTTTGACACGGACCGCATATTCTTAATTATATGATTTCTTTGAATTCTCCTTGTTTTCATTTAATTTATTAGCCATCATCGCGTTTCTTGCATATAGGTAAGAAGTAATAAGTGGGTATATTACCATTGACATAGTACTTTGTAATGGCGCTACAAGATTAGAAATATTTACATTTTTATGTCTTTTAATAAGAAGAATGGCAACTATTTCCTCAATAAATGTTGATTTTATTTTTTTCACTTGCAGGCACTTGTCATTCATGATGATCATGCACCTCCTCACAGGGGAGATCGACTAGCCTGCACTGGCATTCGAATTCGTCATCCCATCAAAGCAACTGTCCGAACCTGGCTCAGTGGACCAGCCGTTGAATCGAATGTCTCCGGACTGATTAATTTTTACCAAGAATCTTCGTTCGACATAACAGAAGGGAAGATTGAATTTGGTGGCTTAGCTGGAATGGCTGGTGGATACCATGTTCATCAAGTAAGTGACTCTGGATCTCAACAGCATGCTTAAACAAAAATACCAATTAAAAGACCGTGGATACGCTATAGTACGTAAATTCCAGGTTATGCAAAAATTTTGAAAATTAATACCCCCGCCTTAAAAAGAATGGGACATATATCCCATATCCTTTAGGATGTATAAGTTTCCTGCTGAAATGAATAAAAGTTTTGGCAAATCATCTTAAAAGAAGCAAAGTTTATACCTGCTAATATACATAAATTATTTTATTACCAAACACAGGACACATTTTTGTTAAAAAAAATCCAGAAATATTTGTGTCACAGGGATCCGAAATCACAGGTCTTAGCAGCATTTCTGATTTTAAAATGTTTTTTTTTTTTTTCTCTTCTTATTTTGAGTGATTAAAAGCTAAATAAATTATTTATTCTTAGATGATCTTAATATTTATAAATATTGCTTAATGTGCAATAGGCTTTTTTGATCACGTGTCAATACTTAAAAGAAAAAAAAAGATCTTTGTGTCGGAGGAATTGTTGGCCATTGGATGAATCTTTATATGGAAAAGAAAAGAAGCTATCCTAATTACTAAAACAGCCCTTGTAACTAACTATCCATTGCAAAGATCTCCATGCTATGCTTCGATAAATATCTAAAGAAAGCTTTTTCGTAAACTTAAAGTTCAAATCTCAAAAGTAATAATGGGAAATCGATATAAAGTATAAAACATTTTATGTTACTTAAATTTAATTTCTAGACATTCCTGTTTTATAGCATAATCTGAAAGAATAACAAATAAAAGATAATTCAGATTTATTTTTACTATCAGATTCATTTTTATTACGAGATTCATTTTTATTACGCACATAAAGGATAGTTACTTTTATAACGTTCAAATTTATTACAGCTCAGTTTTGACATTTAGAAGGTATTTTACATATATTTTCACTTCCAGCTCTCTGTTCCTATAGACCGTGAATTCCCTTGCACAGACGATTCAGTCCACGGGCATTTCAATCCTTACCACGTCAATGTATCCTTGGGTCCAGCGCCGGGTGTAGGATCCAACGATCAGTATGAGGTAGGTGACCTCAGTGGTAAATTGGGCACTTTGGAGGACCAAGATTACTTTCGTTTGCCAGAATTCAAAGATAACAACCTTCCATTGCATGGACCTTACAGCATCATTGGAAGGTAAGATATCCTGTTTTTATGTTGAAGAAACCATGCATTTATTATATATCTAGTACAAACCTTCGTTAAAGTATTTGGCTTGTATGTTATTTACAAACCTAGTATATTCCCAGCTTTCTCACATTCCCCTATCAGACATAAACGAATAAAAACTTAAGAAAACTTTATTAACAAAACTGAAGTTGTACAAACATTACGGCCAAAAATTGGAAAGTGAAGTGTAAAATCAGTAACGTTATCAATATTATCAACATATACATTATATGACCGAAAGACACCGGTCACGATTTTATACGTTTTGTCGAATATCTAGAGATATGTTTGACAAAATTCTTCTGGAACTTCGGGAAAATAAGGAACATGTTTGGCCTCCATATTTTTCAGCGGAGGTATAATCACAAGGGCAATTAGGGGACCAACAACAAATTGACTAAAAAAATATTTGGGATCACCCTGTAAATTAAAATGCTGTGAACTGTAGCTGTATCATATGATTATGCGAGTCCTGTTCAACATTTGTCTAAATATGGAATGGAGATATAAAGATTTCTTTAAAAAAAATCAAGAAATTTTTGCACGTTTTTTATAAGGTTTCTATTAAATTTAACGCCATTTTCAAGAATCTTGACAAAGTCAAGTAGAAATAACGTATTGCAATTAGAATTTAAATATTTGATGAAATATGAGCATTTGTATGAAATTATTTTTATCTACGCCTGTGCGAAAGATTTTGTTATTTATTTATTTATTTATTTTGCTAATTTAGTCATTAACTTTATAGGGCAACTCTCATAAAAAGGACAGTCAAATGTCGTGAAAATTCCGAAAGATATATGCGATAAAGTGAGCTGAAATTCATTTTCTTTCTAAAAGGAGCTGAATGTTAAGGGATTTTCTGCAAATTGTCCTTTTTAGGTGCGTTTGTAATTACATAAATATGTAGTACCTATAGTCGTCGTCTGATCCGTCCGTCCGCATATAACAGCGCAGAAACTACCCAACCAAATGGTTTGAAATTTAAGATATTATCTTTGCAGATTTTTGTCGAGACATTTCAAATTTTATGAAAATCGAATCAAAACTTTAAAAGATATTAAGAAATTTGAATTTAAAAAAAAAATCGCTGTGTTCTTGTTATAGGAGCTTCCGAGATACTTATTTTATTACAGAAGTTAATCTGCAGACGATATAATTCATTTCACAGAATTAAAAATCATCAAGATCTTAATATTTATATAACTAGCTATAGTATGAACGCACCTCGTTTGTCACGTTTGACGTACAATTTCCAACTTGTTTATTAATTGATTTCCAACAAAAGAGTCTTTAACGTATGTCCACGTATAGCTTTTGGACGGATATTTCGATTTTGACAATTCTTTTTCTGTTCGAATGGGCTCATTTCAGGGATTTCTTCTAAAGAGAACTAAAACATCAATAAAAAATGACAATGTAAAAAATGAAAAAGGCAACTTGTGGTTCTTCTTAGTTAAGAGTGCGGCGAGGCATTGACGAAAATTGAGTATTCTACGGAATTTCGATTTTTATTCACTCTTTGCACAAATCTAGAATTGTCATCACAGTTAAAACGCAAAAGTAAATTATTAGCTCGTGCTTGTTTTGAAATGGTGTTTCTGGCAGTTGATCATATTAAGAATCGAGGTGCTGTCTCATGTCCCTTTACCAACAATCATTTGTAAGCAGTTGCGTAAAGGATGGATCCATGGGATCTAGACCACCTCCGAAACAAAACAAAAGAAACAAAAAAAAATGCCCTTTTTCAGAGAACTTTAAAGAAAAAATCCTTTTTATTTGTTTTTATATCTATATCTATACATAAATAAAGTTTCTTCAAATCAAGTTCCTTAAAACTAAATATTGTAATAGTTTTGTTTATTTGAGCTATGAAAAGTGGATGTTTTTAATCTTTTAGTCTTAGGTATAGTCAATGTATCTATCATTATTATTTCACAAATTGCCTGCAATCCTATCCAAGTTTCACTTTTATCTGCGCTGTTTATCCAAACAAACATTCAAGAATTTGAAAAGCTTGAAATTTTTGAGACTCCGAATTTTCACGGATATATAATTAGAACCTGAGTACACATTGCGGTGCGACATAGCGTCGAAGAAGTGTCGAAACCTATGAATCTATTGCAAGGGTTGTCGCCATGGTATCATATGACACCAATTTCCTTGAAGTATTTACTTAAAATTTTAAATCCTTCGTACAGTTTTAAATAGCTTTTCCAGTTTAAAAAGGGTAAACAGTTATGAAAGTTATTTTCATTCAAATGGAAAGTTTTAAACCTCCCCCTACACTGCGAAAAAAAAAAAAATGTTGATTTTACGGTATAATACTGGCAGCTGGGATGCCAGTATTATATTTTTAAATCTACAATTTTTTTTTTCGCAGTGTATAAAAAACACGTTTGTAACTAAGTAACTGTTCATCGTGAATATTATGATTCTACTTATTTCTTGACAGGTCTGTTGTGATCCACAAAAGAGCTAGGAATTTCCGTTGGACCTGTGGTACTATCCAGCCCGACTTTAAAACAGACGGCATCAGAGAAGTTATTGGTCTAGCATCTTTTCACAGAGAAGGAATCTCTATAGAAGGATATATAAGATTCGTAAGTAGTACTTGTAACTGCTGTTTCACTCTCACATTATTTTTTTTTTCTCTTGGTAAATAAATCTTGGTACCATAAATCGATGAATGGTTTAAAAAAAGTTAAATAAGTTCTTGGTTTAAATAAATTCCTGATTTTATCTTCAGAGTGTTAAACATCTGGGTTATTCTACAAAAAAAATTACTTTTTGGTACATGCTACTTAATTTTTGACAGAATATGTATTTTTAAAATGTTTTTGAGATTTTACGTAATTGAACACATTTTTCTTGTTTTTTTAAGAACGGAGGTATACATGTGTACCTCCGTTACATGTTGTACCTAATTTTCGCTGTTGGCATCTTTACTTATTTTGTTAATGGGATGAATATATTATTCATTCATTTATGCATTTTTTCTCTATGTAAACTCCGTTATATAAATCTAAAATTTTATTATATATATTTTTTTTTTCAAAAATTATGTTTAATTACTGTTACGAGTTTTTCTTGTATGTTGCTTTACAGTAAAATTATTTCCAAAATATAGTAGTATTCATCACCTAACAAAAATATTCAAAGGCAGAAGGCATCCTATTTTAATTTCATTTGTTAGCCGTGAATGTGCGCATTGCTGTTTGTCAGCTATTTTGAAATACTCGTATTCTTACTGAACTAGAAATGGTCATGAATGCATCCTGATTTACAACGTAAGCACGTATATATATTTTTTTTTAAAAGTTTTTAACTCATATACATAAAGTTTTTTAAAGACGTTTACTTTAAATTTTATATCTTACCATAAATAAGCAGGGCAGTGTAAAACAAAACATTGTGTGCTTGCATCCTCCGTAGTTGTGCCCTCCGTTAAGGTTAATTAAGGAAATTAACCCCAAATCTTTAGAAAATAAATTAAGCACTAGGTAATGAGAAGACTATACGACCACCTACATAAATCTTAAAAGAGATGAACTATGAATATTAATGTAAAACTTTTTGGTTTATTCTTTTTTTAATTGAAAATTTTACGCTGAGAAAGTACGTTTTCCGTAGAATAACCCATCTATTGGCAAATTTTGGATCACTCAAACTGTTAATAAATTATAACAATTAAAAATTTTAGCAATAAAAACCAAAATGAATCTTAAATTCTAGTTAATTTAAAATAAATCGAAAGACAGTTATGACTTCTGTAATAAGTGCAGATCTTACTGTTATTATTTCTCACTACATCGTTTAAATTTTATGTTGAAAAAGAAGCTACTTTATAAATCTTTTGAAAAAAATTTGATATATTTATTCAAATTATTCATATTTTTTTTAGTATTGTCTTTTATACATTACATTGTATTGTAGTCGGCAAAATCAAGCTGAAAATAGCTTTTTATCAACTGCCAGCAGAGCTGCCTCCTAGCGAAAGCGAGGCCTGATGAAAGAACTTTTACGAGGCCTTCCCTTTTAATATCTTCGCAACAAGCGTTCTGTATACATTTTATTTTTAGTGCCACTGTTTTCTATTAGTAATCTGTACCTTATTTAATTATAGAAATTCGACGATTATGTAAGATGAAGATTGCTAATCAGAAATAGTAATACAAGTAAAAAATATATATATATATATATATATATAAGAATAATAATAAAGATCTTACGCATCCTATGCGTCCCGAAGGGATCAAACTTGTAAATTTTGTCCCCTCCCTTCCCACTACGCAGCCACCTATCGAAATCTTTCGAATGACATACGCATGTGGACCTCAGAGAAAAAAGTATTCGTATTACAAAAAGGGAACTTTACTAAACTATAAAACCAATGTTAAAATATTGTTTACTTTTACAGAAAAGTAAATGTTATTGCATTACAAAGCAGCAAATAATAAACAGCACCGGCCTCTTAACAATTCATATTCAATCTTCAAAATACAGAGTGAATCTCAAGCTTGTAGCCCTTCCTTTTCATAATTTTAGTTTCGGCACCCTGTCAGAATCTCAATTCGGATATTTCAAAAGATTATCTTGATTATCTTGGGAATAATAGCATCAACTAGTTTGAATTTTCTCGAAAAAAGGCACACCTATAACAATGGCGTTTAAATAGTGTACACTGTATGCTGAAAAATGAGCAGAATAAACTTTGTGTTTACTGAAAAGTGTTTTAAGGTTGTTTCTTTTTTTGTGTGTGTGTGTTGGTTAAGCATTACTCTCATAATGCTGTTTTTAGATTTGCCAAAGATTCATTTGCAGATTCATAATCAAACAATTTTTATTTTGCGTAAGAACGTACTCCGAATCTTGAATTACAGACTCACTATCTAGGTCTGGCAAATTCATCAGCGTCAATAAAACATTTCTCAAAACTTTTAGCCAGTGTGGCCTCTACTAGTTACAAAGTTTTGGAATAAAAATAAAAGCACTGTAGAAACATCCATAGTATCACTCTGAAATTCTTTACTCACACAAATTACAATATAAAGTAAGGAGTGCCAGAAAACTTGTGAGGCCTGAAATTTGCCATTTATCATTTGACTTATTAGGGATTGGGCATTACTTTTTGCTTGAGCATCATTAGTCAGTGTTTTCTGCAATTCTTCTGGTACATTACAAAGTTCAGCAGCTTGATACCGTACAGCTTTCACGCTTTCCACTCAACATCCCCCCTCGTGTTTTAGAGAGAGTTTTATAGATAGATCTGCAGCGTGTTTTCGAATCTGTTTACATTTTAGTAGATGATTCAATAAAGATTGTAAATATGCTACAGAGTTCCAAAGAAAGTCGCAACATTCTGTTGAATAGCATTAGTGAAATAGTAAAACAAAATAATTTCCTCCATATGAACATGTCTTGGTCATGTCTCTCTTAAAACTAAGCTGTGGTTATGACGTGCCCCTGCCCATCTGATATAATGGTAGTTCTCTAACTGTTCTGTAGAAGTTGTTACACTCCTGAGGTGTATCATTTTATAATGGCACCGTTCGCTAATGTCTACGAATATTTTCAATACCTAATTCTATTGTGTCAAGTTCATGTTGTACAATTTTTTACCTGTTTGTACATCCCTACTTTGAAAAACTGTTTTACTTTGCTGTCTTACTTTGTTTTACTTTGTTGTTTAACTGCCCTACTTTGAAAACCTGCTGTACATGCCTACTTTGAAAAACTTGATGAAATATTCACATATACATGATGGATCATTTAATTATACACCATCAGCTACATATCTAATTACCATCGACATTTGTTCCTGGTGAATGTTGAAAATACAATCGAGAATTGCTACAAAATACTTGATTCGCAAAATGCTTTAATGTAGAACAGTTTGGTCATATATTAAAAAGTTTATTTTGGATACGTTTTTAAATAATGATCATGTATTTCTTTCTTTTTGGGATTTTTTGAAATTGATATTCCATTAATAAATCGAACTTTCCTCGCAACTCAACAACACCACAGAAATTTCTATTATGCGGTGTTCCTATGTGTTTCTAATATTTTTATTAGCTTAAGAAATAAATCACTTATGAAAATAACAATCAACTAGTTGTGTCCTAGAATAACAAAAACTTGCGTTACATAATAAAATTACATAAACCACTGCAGCTCTCTGTAAAACATAAAATGTCATGCTATGAATATGATACATTGCAGTGTAGTGGTGTGTGTGTTAATAAGAAAGAAGCCGAGAGTAGGTTACACTCTCACGGGCACGGGTTTGATTCTCACATATCTATTTTAAAGTACCCAAAATACGCATTAATGATAATTGTGTCTCACTTTAAAAATGTTGCTTTAGAAAATAGTATTGATAATTATTAATTTATGTGTTTAAAGTGTTTATTTAATGATAACGTTTGTATTTTAACTAAATCCGACAAGTTACTTAAGTTTTTATGCTATTTCTGATTTTTATTTTATTTTTATTTTTTCGTGTCTGACATGTGATGACTAATATATTCTGAAATATCAAAATCCTTGGAGATAAAAGTTAGGGGGAAGAGGGGGGCAGTTGTCCTAGCCTCCCTCAAATATCGCCCCTGTTGGCTACTAAAAACAGGCCATCTACTGGCCAGTGGCTAATTTTCAGCTTTACGGCAAAGGTTTTGTGTTTGTCTTAATATAAGATGTGTTTCTATCCATTAATGCTTTTAAAATTTAATCAAAATACGACTAAACAAGAGTTTGCGATTAGTTATTTGCACATAATATTTAACAATTTAAACCAGATAAATGTATACTGTTATAAAATGTTAATGTTTAATTGGTCTATTTTTGTTTGTTCGCTCGCTAATAATTTTTGTGATTAATTTTTTTATATAGTATGCAGCCAAAAATCACTGGACATTTTCGATTTTAGACGTTCATTCTAATATCTGGAGAAATACTTGACGAGTACTTCTGGAACTTCGCGAATATAGGCATGTTTGACTCATATTTTCTGTGTATATTCGGTTTGATCGCGAGGACAACTATGGGACCAACAACAAATTGAATAAAAAAAAAAGAATATTTGCGTTCCCTGTAAAATGAAATGCCCGAAATGATCTGTAGCTGAAGTACGGGATTATGTGGATATTGTGCAGCATTTGTGTTTATTTGTGTAAAAAATCCACGTATATGAATGGAGATATAAAAGTTTCTTTAAAAATTAAAGAAATTTCTGCAAGCTTTTTGTTTATAGCATACAAGGTTTTCAACCAAATTTAACACAACTTTCAGGAAACTTGACAAAATACAGTAGAAATAATGTACCATAATTAGAATATAAATATATTAAATATATTGATGGAATATGAGCATTTGTATGAAATAATTTTTAACTGCACTTGCGTGAAAGATAATAAAACATTCTTTTTTTTGTCCTAATTTAGTAGTCCAACTATGTAGGGCAACTCATATAAAAAAGCCAGTCGAATATCGTGAAAATTCAGAAGGATATCGGCAATATAATGAGCTGAATTTCAGTTGCTTTATAAAAAGGAGCTGGATCATATGGGATTTTTCACAAATTGTCATTTTTATTAACAGACTTCAAAAATGAAGTTGGTATTTTACGTAAATCCACGCGTCGCTTTGGAATGAATGTTACGATTTTTATGATTATTTGTTTGCTGTTGCTGTAGGTTTGTTCTGATTATTCTTCAAAGGAAAATTCACGCATCAATCAAAAATGGAAAAAAATACAGTTTGTGGAAAATTAATTTAGTTGCTTTTGGAAAGCAACAATTATAAATAAATAAAAATGAAGAAATTTCTTTAATTAAAAAAAGAAAAACTTTTGTATCTCCATGCATATACATGCTATTCTTAAACAAATCTTGTAAAAGATCCACATAGGCCTGTGCTACAGCTACATATCATTTCGAGCATTTTATTTTTTTTTTACAAAGTGACCGCAATTTTTTTTATTCAATTTGTTGTCTGTCCCCTAATTGCCCTCGTGATCAAATCTCCCCTTAAAAATGTAAGGTCAAACATGTTCTCTGTATTCCCGAAGTTTCAAAAGAATTCGTCAATTATTTCTCCTTATGTTTGACTAACGTCTAAAATCGAAAGTGTCTGGTGACTTTTGGCCATAATAGTGTATACATAATATACATATAAATTTTGAAACATTTCAGAGACAACTCGAGTACTCAGACGGTGGTCGAGGAGATACGTGGATAGAAATTGATCTCAGGCATCCAGGATCGCATAACCGGAATGTGGTATGTACTCTATTATTGTATTATGCATAGTCTCTGACGAAACTGAAAAAAGATATCTTTGAGTTGAACTATGAAATATTTCTTATTGTAAACTGGGACTGTGCTTAATCGAAATAGTTTTTTTTTGAAGCTACAAGACGATAGTTTTAAAAAAGCAATTTGGGGTATGGAGCTGTGCATATATAAGGTTATCACTCAAGGCATATATAAGGAGGGAGGGGGGGGGGGTTGTCTTTCGATATCATTATCATCATGATCCAACCAATTTTTTTTTTTTTTTTTTTTTTTTTTTTAATGAAAATATACAGTTATTATTAAAGGCATTAAATGATTATAAAATCACTTCATTCCAAAATATGGAATACCCAACATTCGACATAACTGTTCTTCTGCCTATGCACATGTAATTCGCTATTGGAGAAATCAGGTGTGAAATATGTTTGAAATGATACTTGTTCTGTTTACTAGTTTAGTAAAGAAAGAAAAAGAATGTTGTCTTCTTGTTTTGTTGATAAGAAGTTCTGCTTTCACCCTCACTGTGAAGAGCATATCCAAAAAGACCAATATTACTGTTCAATGCATTAATTATGTGACAACAAACTATTCTTAAATACTTTTAAATAGTAACTATCTGTTTTAGATGTTATTTGATATAAAGTTATTTCATATGTATAATAGTAATATTTTATTGACTTTTTCTGTTCATTTGAATCCGTAAAGTATCCGAATAATATATGTAAAACCATATCTGTATATCACTGCAAACGCAAAATAAATAAATAAATAAATACATAAAAATTGTAAAAATAAAAAGAATTTTTAGAAATTGATAAAGATATCATTACGGCGAAGGGAGGGGGGTGGGGTAAAGGAATGATGACATATGATATCGTAAGAGGGAGGGAGGGGTTCCAAAATTACCAAAATGTTGATAACGTTATATATGTACAGCCCCTATGAGGATTTTATAGTAGTATAAAACACTAATTTTGGAATATCACACTTTTCATGAAGACTATCTAGATATATCACACCATTAATAGGAAGAATTATAGTATCGCAAAACTTCTGGCAGATAGCACCGGAAAATATTTTGCTACTTTGGAATTCATTTTTACTCATTTCATAAGCTCTCTATATATTTCATAAAATGTGTCTTACACTTTCATCACTATAACTTTACCTGCCTCTCAACTGAATAAGAAATGCTCCCAATTACTGTTTAACAAGTTTACTGTAATTGTTTTTTTTTTTTTTTTTAAGTTCTAAAATGTTGTAGACATCCGAAATGTATGATACATGGATCAGGTAATAATGTTGTGTCTGTAGCATAAACTGAAAGTCTCCGCTTGGATTTTTAACCACTTATTGCTAAACAAATAAAATGGGTACTTTGAATTCGCGTGGCGAAATATACTGAAAATCCTTGTGGGATATTATTTTTATTTACGCCATCGAAACTGTGTTGTTATCGCCTGATATACAGAAACAGTGATGGAACAGCGGCGCACCAATGGGCTGATTGTCACCACAAAATTTTAATAGTATTTATTCTTTTTTTTTTTTTTTAAATATCAGAAAGTCTGCCATTAAATAAGGCAAAGAATACTATTTAAATTTAATGGCGACAATTGACTCGCTGGTGTGCAGCTGTTTCATCATTGTATAGACAGCGTTCAAGATCACCTAAATTTGGTATTACCGCGGACACACATTATTTGACAAAATGGATAAATAAAAAATACTAGGGGGCTCAGCCCCCTACTCGCTAACGCTCGCCAACCCTCGGTGAATTGCAAGGCAATTCACATTGAGACCGCTACGCGGTCACAGCTCGCTTTGCTCGCTCGTCTCATTTTATTTTTCTAGTAATTCTATTCTAGCCGGAATAAGTACTACAATAAATCATTTGAACATATGAAATTGACAATTTTTTTAATGTACAAAAGTAATTGAAAACTCCGTTGAAAACACAACTAAAAATGCATTTAGTTGATGCTACTAATGGACATATAAATAATTTAAATACTATGAAAAGAGGATCTTGGAAACATAATTAGCACCTATAATAATGTACAGCACGGCTTAAATTCATTTTAAAAAAAAACTACGTGGTAGGAAGATAGTTTATCATCAATGATTGTTTAAATTTCGTTCAACATTTTATTATTCTAATTGATTATAGATTTCTGCAAAAGAAATTATTTTTACTTGAATAAAACGGCAATAGATGGCAGCAGGACATTCTAGAAAGTTTATATTTTATTATCTACGATTTTTTGTGTGAGTGAAATTCGTAAATAAATTCTAAATGAATTCATTTGAAAAAAATGAATTTATTTGAAATTAACAGTATTTCTCATAATTAAAATGAGGAATCATCTCAGACGCTTTGGATTACGTTCATATTATTTTATTTTTAATAATTGCTAGCTTCAGTTTCAATGCTCTGACACTTTCCGCCATATTGGAGGCGGGGCTAACACAATCTTGTCTGGTCATTCGTCTGAGCTCTGGAAACTACGATTGTTGCCAACGATAAGGTAGAAATTCAGCCCTATTTCCGCGCCACGTAAGACAAATATATATATAGATTCCATACATACTTTAAAATTTAGTCAGATGTTTTCGGTAAATTTTGTATATAAATATTTAAAAAAAAAAAAAAAAAAAAAAAAAAAAAAGTTTTGCCACTTTTATGTCGTGAGTAGTTAGAGTAAATTATTAAAAATCCAGTTTAGTTTTCCGCTTCCGCATCAGAGACAACAAGTTCATCACCCTCGATTGAGTTATTTCACTAATTTTTCTATGTGGATAATTGACGAGTGGATTTATTTTTTAATAAGCATTAAATGAGCTGTCTTGATATTGTCTCGTTGCGGCGTGAAGCAACAGTTTCCTGCTTTTACTTCTCCCGCAAAATGCATTAGGTTTTTTGGAATTCGGCTACAAGGTTAATTGCGGACTTCACGCCAAGATATTATTAGTAAATGGATGCATTACGTAATTTTTATACTGAAAATAAATTTCCCTTTTCTCTTCTAAGAATATAAATGCTGTTTTATTCTCGACCATACTTTCTTTGTTGTTTACAAAAAAATAAATAAATAAATTAGTCTCATTTTAGCAAAGCTTAATACCTACGACACATTTAAGTGACTAACAATTCGAATAAAGGATTAGACTAAAAACGAAACGTTAGGCAAAAGAACGATAAACGCTTAATTAAATTTAATATAAATTAGTACCTCATTAAATTATCTAATTGAATAAAAATAGCTTGTATACTTCAACACATGAAAAATCATTATCATATATAGGGTCTTCCTTACAGTGGTGTAATCCTGGGGAAAAAAGTGGGGGGACGCTCATAGTCTCGATCATTATAGGGTCTGTATCTGTATCACCCATAGGGCAAACTTGATTATGAATCTTGCTTTTCATTTTGAATTGCAGAGAAAAGTAATTGAAAAATTAAATTTTAAATTTAAATTTATTTAAATTAAATTAATTAAAGTTTTTTATCTGTTGGTCGTTCATAGCTTCCCATAAATTAAAATATTGTTAACCTTATTTCATGTGTGAAAATACGTATTTGAAATAGAATTCGTAATTTAATAACACTAATCCACGCAACGAGACTTTTGTTAGACATTGTTTATTTTTGAGATAGTCATAGAATAACTATTGTATACTAAGAGCATTGAAAATTATTGCATTTTTACATTACGGACACGTATAATGTAAGGAAAATATTGTAATCATGACAAGAAAAAAAAGATTATGAAATTTATATCTTTACTTTTATAGGTTCCCTGAGTCTGCTTTTCCTATTTCTGTAACAATTCTTTATGTATGTGCGTATGCATGTGTGCGAGTTGGTATTTTCTTTAAGATTCCCAAAGTCTGTGTTTGGTGATTTTGCAATGAGTCAATATGTGTATGTGTCTGAGCAGGGTAGCATTTAAACGGTGTTTTCGGCTGAGATTAAATTTCGCAGGTATGTTATATATGATGAAAATATTATTTAACATTCTGGATTATATATGCCACTGCCCAAACTCTATACAAAATTTTGAACAACGTGTAAAAATATTGGGTTGTTCGGAAAGTTTCTTCCGTTTGGGAAAACCAATTGGTACCAGAAAATTCTATCATTTAATTATTAGACATTAATTTCAATACCTAATGTTAATTGACGGGCGGAATTTTTCGGTACGAATTAGTTTTCCCAAATGAAAGGAACTTTCCGAACATCCCAATACGAATTTGAAAAGGGTGAAATAGACCAGTATCCTTATAAAGAAAATTTCTGAAAATCGCTTTTCATCAAGATTTATGTAGAATTAGTAACTCTTTAAATCAGTTACTAGGTTACTTCTAATCTGTAAGTATTGAATTTTTACGGGATGAAATGGAGAAAGACGTTCAAAAATATTGGTTTCATCATGATTTGTGTGGAAATATTTGAGCAAGAGTAACTGACTTAAAACTTGGCACACATATACTTTCAGGACTTAAATGCTCGTAAAATCTTATTTATTATTATTTTTTTAATTTACATTTTAAAAGGATGAATTGTCCAGGGCTCTCAAATGGTTCACAAACTGAATACCAATATTTTTTAACAGAAAATTTCTTAGTAGGTTTCTAAAACTTTTCTGCAAAAATTTACTTCCGAAGGTTGTTTCTTCAAAATTTACAAGAAAAATCTAAAAATAAAATTTTTCTAAGAAAATACTGGTATTCAAAAAGCGGACCATTTGGGAGCCCTGATTGTTAAGTAAATCTCCTAAACTCGTTTCATCACGATTTATCTGGTAGCTATTAACATGCAGATGCTCACGAAGAATGGCTTTTAAAATATTCGAAATTTTAAGTGCTGATATAAGCCGAAAACTTTTTAAAGTTGTTATTCTTCTGAAACTATCAGTATTAGAAACTTCAAATTTGACATAGAAGTTATTTAACTCGTAAATATTCTCTACGATGAATTGAAATTTTAATGTGGGAATCGTCTCAGTGAATGTTACCACACTATTAATAGCGATATAAAAGTCTACTTTAGTTATAAATTGATTTGAATCCATGCCATTCTATAAGTGTTTAAAGAATTGAGCGGAAATTTTTTTAAGATATAATTTTGAAGTAGAGTTTCTATGGCAAATAATACTTATGCTTGTGCCAGATGACTTATTTAAGAAACACTTTCCTAATAAAATTACTTTTAACGTTAATAAAAATAAATTAAATATAGAAAAAAAAAACATACTTTCAATAAAATTCACAAAAGTCAACTTATATTATGAAGCACAAATGTGTGCGTCGCTCAATGATGTCATACTGATGCGGGCAGCAATGGGTGAAAATGGATGAATTTTGAAACAATGGAGTTTTTTTCTTCAATTAAACAATCGTAATGTTATTTCTATGGGGGTAAATGCCATTTTTGTGCCGACGTTGACTGACCCCCCCCCCCCTTACTGATCTAATTTTTAAAAAATTAATGTCCAATTCATGTATTTTCCTCAGATATACATATATATATATTCCAAATTTCAAAGCTCTACGTCAACAGGAAGTGGGTGAAAAATGAATCACAATATTTGACTGTCACATAGATACAGAAATGTAAGATAAAAGAAAGCGGGTAAAAAAGTGGCTCAAATTAATTTCTTTTATTTATTAAATATTTAAATAAAAGGGGGAAAATGGGTTGAAAACAACAGCAATATATTTAATTCTCTCACAGTTTAATAATATGTATTATTTTTCCTCTTTCAATGAACTTTACAGAAATACTTATTTTCAAAAAAAAAATTTCACCTCTTTATATTTTCTAGATTTTGTATCAGTAGCCATTCTATGATTTACCGCTTTCCAAATTTTGAGTAAGGCTGTGGTTTTCACTTAGATAAGGATGAATCGTTAAAGATTAGAATGAATTAGAAGATTAAACAGATTATTATTCATTAAAGTTAAATTACTATTATAAATTAAAAGCATCAAATTTTGTCACTAAAAACCACGTTGCTATCAAAGTATTGCATTTTTTGACAAAGTCTTCAAGTTTGAGCTAAGGTCGACTTTTACAGGGCGTCCGAAAAAAATTAAACTTGAAGATAAGTAGTCAATGTAAGATGCATAAAAGATTAAAATAAGGTAGGAAATATGCAGGGGGAAGGAGGGGACAACGACTATATATCAAATTAGAAAAGCTATGAGGTATTACAAGAAGGTAACAGTAACAGGGATGATAATAAACATGTGCGGTTGACCCCCAGTTAGGTATTGCAGCTGACGGAAAATACATAGAGCATGCTTAGCCAATTCTTCTTATTATTTTTTTTTATTTGTAAGTTTTAAAACTACACTGTCTCTTTACATGATTTCTGCCCGTGCAGCTTTTCATGTAGATACACTTGCGATGCATTTTTTTTCTTTTTCTTTAATATTTAATTTTGTTCTAAAAATGCTATCGCAAATATGTGCACAGGACCATTTTCACTGATAAAGTAATATTTAAATGGTTCGAAAAGGTTTTATAAGTCAGCTTTCTCCCTTCATTTTTTAAATTTAATTTTAAATATATGCAGATTTTTAATGATTTTATTGCAGCAAAAAGGAAAATTTTTCTGACTGATAAATTTTGAATAGAAGAGCCGCATAAAGAGTTATTGTATAAATGTTTGAAAATTAACAAGATAATTATTTCATTGACAATATTATTTCAATATTATTTTTTGTTTACTTTATTTTAAACTGTTTTATAATTTACGTTATCTACTTATCTCCAGCAGGTAACAAATTAAAGTGCGTGTCAACTTTTATAATACACAGACACACTGTATACCGGCCAATATATATTATATTCATTACACACAAATGTTTGTAAAATTAATTTGGTGCAACAATGTGTGAAGAAAAAGCATGTCTAGCTTTTTTTTCTTCTTCTTCTTTTTTTTTTTTTAAATCGAAAATATAATTTCGTTCAGTTTAAACACATACCAAGCAATAATTATCTATAAATGGTAACGTATTCATTCGAATTATTTTGAGTGGTCATGTATAGAAATTAATGATCATATGCTCTTCACATAACACACTAAAATTTAAACCAGCTGCAAAACGCATTTCAAGAAATATCCGGCCATGACGGTAGTGCATTTGGATTATTTTTGTGTGGCCCTGTATACAAATATCATTTACGTATCACTTAGCAAATAAATATTTTCTTCAGCTGAAAAATACAAAATATAATCGAAAACACGTTTCGAGCAACTGAACCCACGTCTGACAATGTGTCCGGATTCTTTGGCCTTGTAAAATAACTATAAATGTTTCGTGCGCCGTTTTCCATGCATTGCAAACAATTACTGTTAATAGCTCATGGTGTTACGAAATACTTTTTAACGTCCCTGTAAACGAACGATAAATGCTATTTTTGATAGGGAATATGGTTGTAACGAATTTCAATACCATATGGCATTACTTCATTTATGTGTATTTCAAACAATCTCCGCCCAGTAAACAGTAATATGAAAGAACTCTTTTTTGATCACTCGTAAACGAAATACTGATGCTATACACATAATTCACAATAGTGATAAGGCTACATTGAAAAAATATACATAAAATTTTGTCGAAATTCAAGCAAACTTTTGGAAGTTACAAGTAGAATGCGAACAAATGGAGACAGACAAGCGATCTGACACCGTAATGTTGTTGAAAAGTATTAAAAATCAATGCCTTATTTCTTAAAATTGTTGATTTATTGGTGTGCTCATAATTTAAAAAAAAAATTAGTAAGTTTGAAAAATGGCGTCCTCTCGCGTCTCTAGCGTCCCCCTTGAAAATAAAAAGTAAGGGGACGCTCGACATAAAATAAAAAAGTGAGGGGACGCCGTCCCCCCGCGTCCCCCCTCGACTACATCACTGCTTCCTTACCGAAAATAGATACACATCTTTCGTCTGTATAATAAAGACTTACAATAAACTACACAGATATCTTGACAAATGAATATTCCTTTGTTTCCTCTGACTATGCTAACGAATGTTTTATTGTACGCACACCCCAACATAAGGCAGCCGAATTGCGTTTTAATTAGACGGAAAATCGCGTCTCGGTTAAAGAAAATTTCAGCTAACGAATGTTAATCCGGAAAGAATTATCTTCGTTAAGTGAGGCATCACTGTAATAAGTACAAAAATATATCTTAAAACGTGATTTTGAAAAAAATATCCTTTGATTCAACTATACTATATGTAATTTCAATTGACTACTCAAAATTATATATATATAGTTTTCCTGTCCTTATCTTAGGTACTATGGTAATATAGGTACTTTATTATGGTAACACAACATTTGGCTGATTGACCGCTCTTTTTTTTTCTCCACCCTACTTGAGATTAGTTGAAATCTTCGTCCTTTGTTCAATTACAGCAGTTTGATTTGATTTGATAGCCTAAGCGGAACTGCTCAGACGAGGAAACAAAGTCCATAGAGCATAATGTCTCTCCCGGATTCCTTTATTAAGGTACATAAAAAAAAAAAAAAAAAAAAAAAACACCTGCCCTGCCTGGGGAGAACCCACACGCAACACGGGCAGGGTGACTTTGAATAGCATAAAAATAAAAAATATACAAATATACCTACCGGAAAACAGATTTCCCACACGCGACACTGGGCAGTGAAGTTGGTGGTGGATGCAGTTCACAGGGCTGCCACTGATGACTATTTCTAATATTCTATTCGCGCCACTATTTTAAAAAAATAAATTTTGTAGTATATTTCTCTTGCACATGTTGTCAAAGTGTATGTAAAAGAAATTTGTTTTGAGAAAGTAGTGCGATATAGAATTAAAAAATAGTCGCCAGTGGCATCCCTGAGTTCACAGAGTAGCGGATGGGGACAGCTTAATGCAACAATGTTAAAGAAGTGCCAGCGAAATAGAGGAAGGCAGAATGGAATCTCGTAGAGATTTCTTTAAACTTGGATACTTACACACTTCTTACGGCAAGCTTTTCACAAAGTAAACTTCGATTTTACTTCGTTTTACAACTATTTACAAATTTTTAGCAAGTTTTTCTTCACAATTTTTCGATTTTTACAAACTTTTTAGCAATATTTTCTCCAGATATTTCAATTTTTACAAATTTTTAGCTATTTTTTCCTCCTAGCATAGACTTTGATTTTATTCCGTTTTGTGACAATTTACAATGTTTACTTCGTGATAGAAATTTTCATAGGACATAAGTAGTAAGTTCTCTGCCACAAAGCACACAGGTTATAATGGAGAAAATCTCGAAATTTCTGATTGTTCGAATGCACGAAACTCATTCAAACAGCGGTTAGTAACTTATATATATGTACGCTTCGCGTACATTAACCAAAAATTAATTCATGCAGCGGTCAGTAATTTATTTGTTTACTTATTCATGTGCTTCTTACTACAATGTTGGAAAGATTATGTTCTAAAGATTTCGTTTTTAATATTACTTTCACAGACAAATAAAAATCTTATTAATAATCTTAATCTGTGATTATTTTAAAATATTTCCCATAGGTGGCGCTAGTACAAATGCAAAAGCTTTTTTTCCCGCATGCTTCAAACCAAGTTTTAAAAAATCCCTACGAGATTCTTTTCTCACTTCCTCTATTTTGCTGGAACTTCTTTAACATTGTTGCATTAAGCTGTCCCCATCCGCTACTAGTTCACAGTGGCATCAAATGAGGTACTTTGGCACTTGTACTGCTTGAGTCTTAGTGATTATTATTCGAGAATTCGCAATTTCAGCAAGCTCAATTCACGACACTGGGCAGCACCACTCCATGTAGGAACAAGGTATAGCCCAGGTCACTAGTGTGTTAAGTTGCATAGAGCACGGGAAAGGAAAAAAATGGGACCAGGGGCTTCCATCTTCTAATGTCAATGGCAACGAAGGGGTGAAGGGGAAGTGAAGGATGTCCTTAAGAAGACAGTTGAAATTACATAGAGTATAGTGTGTTATTTTAACAAGCTATTGCTTTCTCGAATATATATTTATCCTCTTGAGACCTGAAGCAAAAATAATGCTACAAATACTCATTCATTGCTTTTGCACAAACAAAATGACACATCATAGATGACAGAATCCTGAATTGATACTTTAGGGGACTAGTAATTTAGATTTAAAGATATGGATGTAAATTTACTAGCTCCCTAAAATATCAATTTAGTTATCAATAATCTAAATTCACACAATCGCAAATTAAAAGGAACAAGTGAATGACCAACAAATCCTCAAAAATTTTTATTGTTAAGTATTAAAGTTAAATAATTACGAAAATTACATACTTTCTCGGCCCCATTGTCTTGAAGATATTTTGAAAACTCAGATGAAAATAACATTTAATTTATGAGGAAATAAGCATTAGTGCCGACATTTATTAGTTTTGTTCCAAAACAAAAAACTTTCACCTATACAGGGTGAATCTAAACTCTTGGGCAAAATTTTAAGGGGTGATAGTACACATCAAGACAAACAATATTAAATAGGAAACTAAGGGTCCCAAACGTCTTCCGAAGGAGATAGGCACCATTAAAGTTTAGGCTCCAAAATTTCAAATGATGATAAAAAACGGAAAAATTTGTTTATTCGTTTGCGGTTTTCGCTAAAACTATTCTTTATGTCCTTATTTTCTTAAAAATAAATTTTAAAGATAAAGTTCAAAAAATGCCGATAGAGGACGCTTTAGACTTTGGAGTAACGAAAAACTATTTTTTACCGTTATTTTTTGTATCTCATTAAATGCTTTCAAAAGCTAAGACTTAAACTTAAATTTTGAGCTCAAAATCTGAATCGTTGGGAGTGATTAAGTAGCGCAAACTGAACTGCGTTCAAGAGGTGAAATTTGAAACACCTCCCTCCCCCCACCACTCCTGAACACAGTTCAGTTATTCCCGATCTTGGTGTCGTAGACCAGGCCGAAACAATATGAGTTGTAATTTTCCAACTGGGCGAAAAATGTCCGGGGCAGGATTTGAACCTGGGGATCTCTTGAAGCTGCCATGCTCTACCAACTGAGCTATCCCGATTGAATCTGGAGGGCATAATTCATCCAGATTCAACCGGGATAGCTCAGTAGGTAGAGCATGGCAGCTTCAGGCAAGAGATCGCAGGTTCGAATCCTGGCTCGGACATTTTTCGTGCAGTTGGAAAATTACGACTCATATGATTTCTTTACCAATTTGAATAATTGTGTTAAAATTAATCCAGGCAGAAACTACTACCCCTACACGTAAAATAAACGATAGAGTAATGACAAAATTAAATAGAAAATTTATTCATAACAGACATGAGCAATTTCTCCGCGCAAAATAAAAAGAAACAATTTGATGTATGCATGTAGTGCGCAATATGAATGAAGGTTGACACGTAGAAAATGGTACACGCATGATGTTCGTGAGGAATCACAAAAACTGCTCGAAAGAGTGCCCACCAGCAACGATGCAGGCCTCACGCCGCCGGCGGAGGGAGTTGCGAACATTAGTGAATACCCCGGGTATCTCCCGGATATCGTCTGCTACGACGGCAATCCTCGCAACCAGGTTCTCGTCGGAGTCGACGGTAAAAAAATAGTTGTTCAGGACTCCAAAGTCTAAAACGCCCTCTATCGGCATTTTTTAACTTTATCTTTAAAATTTATTTTTAAATAAATTTTGTATTTAATTTTCTATCGTTTATTTTACGTGTGTGTGTGGGGGGGGGGAGGGGGTAGTAGTTTCTGCCTGGTCTACGACACCATGATCGGGAATTACTGAACTGTGTTCAGGGGGGTTCAAATTTCAACTCCAGAACACAGTTCAGTTTGCGCTACTTAACCACTCCCAACAATTCAGATTTTGAGCTCAAAATTTAAGTTTAAGTCTAAGCTTTTGAAAGCATTTAAAAGGATACAAAAAATAACGGTAAAAAATAGTTTTTCGTTATTCCAAAGTCTATAACGCCCTCTATCGACATTTTTTAAAACTTTTTCTTTAAAATGTTTTTTTTAAGAAAATATTGACATAAAGAATAGTTTTAGCGAAAACCGCAAACGAATCGACCAATTTTTCCGTTTTTAGGTAGATTTCGTAAGAAATACTACCTATTACATTCTCACCTAAGTTGGAAATTTTGAAAAATTTTTGCAGATCTACGCCGATTATGACTCCCAGAACCCAAAACCACCCCCAGTTCAAAAGTTTATATATATATATATATATATATATATATGAAACAAATTAAAAAAAAAAAAAAAAAAAAAAAATTTTTTTGTCGTTGACTTCATTAAGACTATAATTCTGTGTAAATCCCATTATTCTAAATTATTTTCTCGCTCCAGTATTCGATTGTCAAAATTACATCTAGCGAAATATATAGTTTATTCCAAATTCATTCTCTTAAAAAATGGCACTGATAGAATGTTCTATTAAATTTACGCACTTTTATTTTCTTTAAATAAAAAGCATCCTAGAATCTAATAATTCAAAAAATACCCATTTCCCAGCTAAAAATATTTTACTTTTAAGAAATAACAACCTATGAATTTCTTTTCTTTATTTTTTATTTCCCTACGATTCCTGACAAAATATTACTTTCCAAATTCTGAAAGATTTTAATCTCAATGTAAAAATTATTTTGGCATATTGCCATACTTGATAAAAACATATGTACTCCTTTTCTCTCTGCTTTTATTTATTCGAAGGAAGTAGAAGGCACGAGATTGTTCTAGAACATTTTTTGGCGCGCTTTTGCCAGCTTCGGTAAGTTCACTTCGATATTAATTCGCCGAAGAAGTTAAGCCGTGAGCGTTGATTGGCCTAGAGGCTTTTTAGATAGAATGTATTCTGGCGCGCTCGGGAAATGATATACGGATTTTTCCCGCGTTTAGAGCAGAATGTTCCGGGATTTCGGTGGTGGATGCAACTAGTCATGTACTTCCTAATCTTCGAAGGTTCTCCTTGGCCGCCGATTGATTTTAAAGAATACCTGCCTGTACTAACTAAGATGTCTTCTTATATTTAAATTTAAATCATCAAGTTTCGCCACGACCCTAAAATTAGCAGTGCATGGAGTGAGATTTCAATAGAGTAAAGCTTAATCGATTAATCTTTAAATTTTTCGAATAAAGTGTGAACTGGAACGAACTGCCTCTTCTCTGTAGCTTATACGTACACAATGAAGTAAGTCTCGGTGCTCGACTGAAAATCTCCTCGGAGAAACCTCCCTTGCCTTGAATAGGAGTCTACAAAAGTATGGTGACTCCAGTTAAATCGTCACATATTGAATTTTTTTAGTCGACAGGATGTTGACAGTATTCTTACATTAGACGAACATGATTTTGAGACATTTTTTGGAGTCTAGCGAATATGCTACAAGTTGTGCTTTTGTTCAAACATTTTGCCGGTGCGTGCAGACAGCAACTGTCGCGACGGATGGAACGATGTTTTGGTATGATGTAATCAAGATTGAAATATGTGTGTATAGCGGATTTGAAGTGTGTATCATCGAATTAAATGGAAATTTGAAAAGACTTATTTTATGAGTTGCGGCAAGTAAATAAAAAAAAAAAAAAAAAGAAGACGTGGCAGTGTAAGTTATTTTTTCATGATTGATATTTTATTTTGTGACTTTATGATATTTGAATATTTTTATGTGTTTTTTTTTTATTTTATTGTTTATGATTATTTAAAATTCTATTGTTATTTAAATGATACTTAGATCGGGGCTTTGTATAGATAATAGAGTACCTTCTTATATTTATATTGGTAAAAGTAATAAGAATATGGATGAAATTAAGATGATTGCATTTGACCCTGATTCGGGAATGGGGATTCAGCAGTGGCTAGAATATTTCAACCAAATTTGTAGAAGAGAAAATAAGAATGAGGAATGGAAATTTAATCATATATCTCAATATCTTAAAGGTGAAGCTCTTAAAGTGTATGTTAATGATTGCTTAAACTGTGATAATTATGAACAAATTGTAAATATTTTAATAGAGAGATTCATTGACTTAAAATGTCCAAAATTTTCTGAATTTACTACACTTAAACTTGATAAATTGAGTGATTTAGAAGCATATTTTAGAAAAAAAGTAGAGATAGGTAGGCAGTTAAAATTATGTGAAACTATTCTGTTACAAGGATTGACGGATGGATTACGACCAGAATATCAAAATTCCATCAATGTCAATCATCCTGAAAATACCACTGACTGGTATAGAGTTGTGAAACAATTTGTTGAAGTTTCTCCATCGCTCAGTACTCGACAACCAATCAATCAACCATATCGTCAGCCAAATTTTTCTGCTCCCCGTTTCCCAATGCAATCTTTTCGGCAAAATTATCAGCCTTTCCGACCACCTAGGCAAGAATATGCTCCTCGGAATTGGCTGCCAGCACGACAATTTAATCAGAGATCTCCTAATTATAGGAATCCTGTACAAAACAATCATTTTCAAAACCTTTATCCAAGCAGGCCATGCAGAATTTGCACCAATAAGGGGGTCAGAAATGCTTATCATTGGGAAAGAGAGTGTGTTTTTATAAGTAATACTACTCCCTCTGATACTCAAAATGCTTCTACTTTTAATGGTAATCCTGGTAATGAATGACAACTAATAGTGTATGGGTACACCCCTAGTTATAATTTACCTTGTATTGTGGATAGTGGTTCAACAATTGCCATTTTACCATTGAAATTTGTAAGAAAACTTAATGCTAAAATTGAAAAAATTCCTACTACTATTATTGGTCAGGCAAAAGGGTTTATGGAAATTAATCAGAAGTGCAGAGTGCTCATCAGGGTTGGGAAAATTAGTAAATGGATAGATTTTCTAGTATGTAATATAGATCTAAATTATGCAATATTGGGGTTAAGAGAATGTTCAAAATTTGATTTAACAATTAATTGTAAACATTGTATTGTCAAACAAGGGAAAAGAGTTGTAAATAGAGGTGTAGCCATACAAAATGAGAAAGCTTTGCATTTTCATATTGTTGATGTTAATAAAGTACAAGTGAATAATGAAAGTATAAAATGTGAAAATGACAGTAGTAATTTTGAAAATAAGTATGATCATTATAACAAGTTTAATTTTTATCAAGTAAATAACAATTTTGAAAGTAATGAAGAGCATAATGATTTGGATTTTTATCATGATGAACAACTAAATTTTGAGAACTGTAGTAATAGTATAATTATGCAGTCAAATAAGGAAAATAATGACTATGAAGTGCAACCAGATTATAGAAGACTCATGACTCCTCAAATTTCTCGCGAAGTTAATATTTCTAATTGTGAACTAATGGGGGAGATAAATTTGATTCAAAATGGGGATTTAAGGGAATTAATTCAAAATTACATGGATATTTTTGCTAAACATAAATATGATGTGGGTAGAATTAATATTGAACCACAACGCGTTTATCTTAAATCTGACCTACCAATATCTTTGAGGCCTTATAGAACTTCACCAGCTGAGGAAAAAGAAATTCAAAATCAAATTCAAGGATTGTTAGAAGCAGGATTAATTAAAGAGAGCAATAGTCCTTATTCGGCTCCTGTCACTTTGGCTATGAAAAGAGAGGAAGGCAAAAAGACTAGGTTATGTATTGATTATCGAAAATTAAATGCAATAGTAAAAAATGATGCCGAACCATTACCTCGTATCGATGGGATCTTGGATAAATTGAGTGGTGCTCAGTATTTTTCAACTTTGGACTTAGCCTCCGGCTACTGGCACATACCCATACATCCCGCAGATACTGAGAAATTAGCTTTTGCTACTAGCTCTGGGTTATTCGAATGGTTAGTCCTCCCATTCGGGATAAAAACGGGACCCCCGATTTTCAATAGAACTATTAGAAGAATCCTAAATAAATACAAAATAGATTTTGCTTGCCACTATTTCGATGATATTATAATTTTCTCCTCCTCTCTAAAAGAACATCTTGATCATTTAAATCAAATATTTAAAATTTGTCAATTAGAAAACATTAAACTCAAATTATCCAAATGTAAATTAGCTCAGACTAAGATTAACTTTTTAGGATATGAAATTTATGATGGAATTATAACTCCTGCAAATGCAAATATTGAAACTATAAAGAAATTAAAACCCCCGACAAATATTAAACAATTGCAAAGTTTCCTAGGATCAATAAATGTTTATCATAAATTTATAGATAAATATGCTCAAATTCGACAACCTCTTAATAAATTACTTAGAAAAGATACAATATGGAATTGGACTCCAGAATGTCAAGATTCTTTCAATAAATTGAAAGATGCTTTAATCCAAAAACCTATTCTTAAAATTTATGATGCAAAATTACCACTTCATATGTTTGTTGACGCCTCACAGATGGCAGTAGGTGCAGTGCTTAAACAACCAGATAAAGAGGGGTTTCTGCATCCAATTGCTTACCATTCAAGGAATTTGAAGAGTTATGAACAGAATTACTTCATTACAGAGTTAGAGTGTTTAGCAATTATTGACACTCTTGATAAATTTTATCATTACTTTCATGGAGTCAGATTTACCATCCATACTGACCATGCATCTCTAGTTTGGTTAAAAAATGTTAAGAATCCTAGAGGAAGATTATTTAGGTGGTCTTTAAAATTAAGCATGTTTGAGTATGAAATTAAGTATGAAAAGGGGTCAACAAATGTCGAAGCTGACATGTTGTCCAGAAACCCTGTAACTTTTTTCAACCAACATATTAATTTATTGTTAGATAAAGATGAAATAATAGAGATGCAGAATAAGGAAAATGTAAATGATAGGAAATATCGATCAGAGAATGGAATAATCATACTTAAAAAACATGGATTTCGAAAAGTGGTAGTACCAATGGCTTTAAGAAAAAAATTATTACATATTGCACATGAGAATTATGGACATCTAGGTATACAAAAAATGCAAAATTTAATTTCTCCAAACTATTATTGGCCTAATATGACAATAGATATAACCCAATATGTAAAACATTGTGACACTTGTCAAAAAAATAAAAAACCCAAAACAAAAAGATTTGGCTTACTACAAGCCCTACCAGCCACAGATCAACCTTTTGAGTGCCTCTCTATTGATACTGTGGGTGGATTTAATTATTATAACTCGACAAAGAAATTTTTACACATAATAATAGATCATGCCACAAGATATGTCTGGGCTTTTCCATCAAAAAATGTTACATCAGCCACATATATTAATTGCTTAAAACAAATTTTCAATAGTCAGGTTCCCCAAATAATACTCAGTGATCGGCACAAGGCATTCCGGTCACCTCAATTCAAAAAATTCCTCAAGACACATAACATTAAACAAAGATTTACCTCTTCACATCATCCACAAACGAATGGGAAGGTTGAAAGGGTTAACCAGACAATAGTCACTAGATTAAAATGTAAAGTAAACTCAATCTCATCTAAAATTCCATGGACTCGATTATTAGAGCATGTCATTCAAGAATACAATAATACTCCTCATTCCATAACTAATTTCCCACCAGCATATCTATTTTATGGCAAATTACCTTATAACTCTCCTTTAAATCAAAATTATTATCCACCTGTTCAAGAAGCACTAAAAATTGCTAAAAAACGTACTAAAGAATTTCATTTCAAAAATAAAAGGTTATATGATAGAAAATTTGTTGAGTGTCCTTTAAAAGTAAATGATTTTGTAATTTATGAAGAATTCAAATATCCCAATACTAGGAAATTAGAACCCACTTTTTCAGGTCCATACAAAATTATAAACAAACTTTCAGAAGTGACTTATGAAATTGACAGATTTAATTATGAAACTAAAGCCAACTCAGTAATTGTACATGTGTCTAAATTGCGACAATATTATTTTCCAGATGACTTCAAATTATTTCATGAAGATACACAAAAACCAGCACAAACAACTTCACATACAGGTTCACAAAATCAAACTAAAGTAAAAACAATAGATTAAACTCAAATTCTTTTAAATATCGCTTATTACCATAATTTCAACATTATCAGGTATGTTCTTGGGTCGACACAGGAATATTACTTGTTTTTGAAAGTTTTTGAGGTTAGGTAGACACCTTATGCAGGCATAAGATGTGTATTATGATTTTAGGAATTTTCAAATTGATGTTGAAAAATGAAATTAAAATTTTTATATAATTACAGTTTTTAGTAAATATTAGTTATATTATTTAATGGATTCACAGAAGCTATATTTATTTTGTTTAATACAATAAAGGTCTTGAATTATTCTTGAATGCTGATATTCTGTATTAGTCAGAGTTGATATTGTGATGTTGTAGTAAAATGTTAAGAGAGATTAGTTGAAATTTAAGGATTGCAATAGTATAAATAATAGTTTTATATTTCAATTCTCTGTCACCTATCTATCTAACAATTATTATTATTATTATTATTTTTGCTTATTACTTAAAAAGTGTAAAAAGAAGTAGAGGATTCTACACTTAAATTTTGGTAATTAGCTATACCCGATTATGTCATAGATTTTTTAGTAGTCAAAAGAAGAGTATCAGAAAGGGATATTATTGTTCACAATTGTTGGTTGAGTGAATCCTATCTAAATATTTGGGCATCTAAATTATTTAGTATTGGAAAATAATGTAGAGTTAAATTTTTTTTATATAGATTTCGGCTAGCAAAAAATTATTTCCTTATCCTTTCAAGTAAGGAAACAAACATATTTTGCTATGTATTTTTTTTTCCTCAACCAAGAATTTTATATTGAATGTAATATTTACTGTGATATATTATATTGTTAGAGTAGTTATTGAAGTCTGTTGATATTATTTATTTTTGAAAAGATTTATTAATGTTATTATTTATTAAGAGAAAATATTAGAAAAAATGTTGAGAGAGATTTAGAGTTAATATTAGAGTTATTAGAGTATTAGAGTTTTATTTACAAATTGAGTAAACTGCTTACAATGAAATGTAGTTATAAAATATATGATGAATTAGAATTTTTGTACCAAGGTTGTGATATTTCAAAGTAGTATGTATACCATGTTGTGCAATATGGACATTTATTAATTCAAAAATTTTACTGATTGCGACAAAAAGGATAGCTATCGAATGAAATGAATTAGCTCTGGTCTTCAGTGTGACCACAAAAAGAGTGGCACCACAGATTAGAGTGGGGGTAATCCCAAAACCACAATGGAGAAAGACTGAAATTTAGTCAGAACTGTTTTGAGACTGTTGTTGACTGCTGTTGTTGTTCAAACAGTGACTGTTTAAGACTATTGAAACTTCGGTATTCAGTTATTCAGTATTAGTGTAATTAAGTTTTTCAATAGTATTCTGAAGAATACAGTTTTTTCAATTGGTAATATTCTTCAGTTTTCAATGTAACTAATTTCCAACTTTATTATTTATTATATTATTTATTATATTGATTTATTATTTACTATTATTATATTATGTTGGTAATATTATTTATTATGTTAGTTATTTCTTAGTTTATCTTGATGTATCCCATTTATTTACACTTGTAAAAGTAAGTGTTGCTGTAAACTTATGTATTTGAGGTTATGCTTTACTCTAAAAATATTTTAATTTCCATTCTTCCAAAATTTAAGACAATTACTTTGTTTGTGATTCTTGATGATTTAAAATTTTTAGAATTTTATATTTTAGGAAAATTCTCTATTTTTTTTTTATCTGAACTGCTGTTAGGGAACTGCTATTCAGATAAGCTTGTTTTTTTTTTTTTTTGGGGGGGGGGGGGGGGATATTGAAACAAATTAAAAAAAAAAAAAAAAAAAAAAATTTTTTGTCGTTGACTTCATTAAGACTATAATTCTGTGTAAATCCCATTATTCTAAATTATTTTCTCGCTCCAGTATTCGATTGTCAAAATTACATCTAGCGAAATATATAGTTTATTCCAAATTCATTCTCTTAAAAAATGGCACTGATAGAATGTTCTATTAAATTTACGCACTTTTATTTTCTTTAAATAAAAAGCATCCTAGAATCTAATAATTCAAAAAATACCCATTTCCCAGCTAAAAATATTTTACTTTTAAGAAATAACAACCTATGAATTTCTTTTCTTTATTTTTTATTTCCCTACGATTCCTGACAAAATATTACTTTTCAAATTCTGAAAGATTTTAATCTCAATGTAAAAATTATTTTGGCATATTGCCATACTTGATAAAAACATATGTACTCCTTTTCTCTCTGCTTTTATTTATTCGAAGGAAGTAGAAGGCACGAGATTGTTCTAGAACATTTTTTGGCGCGCTTTTGCCAGCTTCGGTAAGTTCACTTCGATATTAATTCGCCGAAGAAGTTAAGCCGTGAGCGTTGATTGGCCTAGAGGCTTTTTAGATAGAATGTATTCTGGCGCGCTCGGGAAATGATATACGGATTTTTCCCGCGTTTAGAGCAGAATGTTCCGGGATTTCGGTGGTGGATGCAACTAGTCATGTACTTCCTAATCTTCGAAGGTTCTCCTTGGCCGCCGATTGATTTTAAAGAATACCTGCCTGTACTAACTAAGATGTCTTCTTATATTTAAATTTAAATCATCAAGTTTCGCCACGACCCTAAAATTAGCAGTGCATGGAGTGAGATTTCAATAGAGTAAAGCTTAATCGATTAATCTTTAAATTTTTCGAATAAAGTGTGAACTGGAACGAACTGCCTCTTCTCTGTAGCTTATACGTACACAATGAAGTAAGTCTCGGTGCTCGACTGAAAATCTCCTCGGAGAAACCTCCCTTGCCTTGAATAGGAGTCTACAAAAGTATGGTGACTCCAGTTAAATCGTCACATATATATATATATATATATATATATATATATATATATATATATATATATATATATATATATATATATATATATATATGTCACTTTTTTCTGACCACGATAACTGGAAAAATTCTGCATAAATCTCTTCCAAACTGATACATAAAATCAAGGGTCATAAAATCTCGGTCAAGTTCGTTAATGGGCAAAATCGAACCAAGGGGGGTAAATGGGGGGGCTTTTTGTGAAAACAGAAAAATCCTCATAATTTCTTTATTATTATACGTATCGAATCCGTTTAAAGTTATTATTACTTCTAGGAAAAGGGCCGAAAATGTATGTATGACAGATTTTTGATATAATTAAAAATGGCCCCAAGGGGGGGAAAAAAGGGGGGTTTTAGAAGAAAAAAAATCATAGCTTCGTCAATTCAGAAGATATCAAATCCGCGTAAATTTATTATAAATCCTCTTAGTATTATCTAAAACATTCATATTGACAAGTTTTTTATAGGACCAACCGTTATAGCAAAAAAAAAAATTAAAAACAAAACAAATCCCTGCCGGCTCCGCCTGCAAACAAGTTATTTTTCGAAGTAGGCGGTTCCAACTCCCGCATCTTTTCGAAACTGATACATAAAATCAAGGGTCATAAAATCTCGGTCAAGTTCGTTAATGGGCAAAATCGAACCAAGGGGGGGGGGGAAATGGGGGGGCTTTTTGTGAAAACAGAAAAATCCTCATAATTTCTTTATTATTATACGTATCGAATTCGTTTAGTTATTACTTCTAGGAAAAGGGCCGAAAATGTATGTATGACAGATTTTTGATATAATTAAAAATGGCCCCAAGGGGGGGGGGGGGGAAAGGGGGGTTTTAGGAGAAAAAAATCATAGCTTCGTCAATTCACAAGATATCAAATCCGCGTAAATTTATTATTAATCCTCTTAGTATTATCTAAAACTTTTATATTGACAAGTTTTTATAGGACCAACCGTTATAGCAAAAAAAAATTAAAAACAAAACAAATCCCTGCCGGCTCCGCCTGCAAACAAGTTATTTTTCGAAGTTGGCGGTTCCAACTCCCGCATCTTTTCGAAACTGATACATAAAATCAAGGGTCATAAAATCTCGGTCAAGTTCGTTAATGGGCAAAATCGAACCAAGGGGGGGAAAATGGGGGGCTTTTTGTGAAAACAGAAAAATCCTCATAATTTCTTTATTATACGTATCGAATCCGTTTAAAGTTATTATTACTTCTAGGAAAAGGGCCGAAAATGTATGTATGACAGATTTTTGATATAATTAAAAATGGCTCCAAGGGGGGGGGGGAAGGGGGGTTTTAGGAGAAACAAAATCATAGCTTCGTCAATTCATAAGATATCAAATCCGCGTAAATTTATTATTAATCCTCTTAGTATTATCTAAAACTTTTATATTGACAAGTTTTTTATAGGACTAACCATTATAGCAAAAAAAAGTTAAAAACAAAAAAAATCCCTGCCGGCTCCGCCTGCAAACAAGTTATTTTTCGAAGTAGGCGGTTCCAACTCCCGCATCTTTTCGAAACTGATACATAAAATCAAGGGACATAAAATCTCGGTCAAGTTCGTTAATGGGCAAAATCAAACCAGGAGGGGGGGGGGTTGTAAAAACAGAAAAAAACCCCATAATTTCTTAATTATGACACGTGTCGAATCAGTTTGAAGTTATTATTACTTCTAGGAACAGGGCCAAAAACTTATGTATGACAGATTTTTGATATAATTAAAAATTGCCTTAAGGGGGGAGGGAAGGGGGGTTTTAGAAGAAAAAAATTCATAACTTCGTCAATTCCCAATATTTCAAATCCACTTAAATATATTATAAATCCTCTTAATATTATCTAAAATTTTTATATTGACATGTTTTTTATAGGACCAACTCTTATAGCAAAAAAAAAAAAAAATCCTTGCTGGCTCCGCCTGTAAACAAGTTTTGTTTCGAAGTAGGCGGTTCCAACTGCAGCATGATCGCAAAAAGGTCATTTCTTCCGCAATTCCCGACAAACAGGCACCCCATGTTCTGCGTCTTCGAAATCTACCTGTGCCTGTAGGCCGAGCCGTCAGGGATTTTTTATAATTATTTGAAATTTTGGACCCTAAACTTTAATGGCGCCTATCTCCTTCGGAAGACGTTTTAGGACCCTTAGTTTCCTATTTAATATTGTTTGTCTTGATGTGTACTATCACCTCTTAAAGTTTTGCCCAGGAGTTTAGATTCACCCTGTATAGAGGCAAGCGCGGATCCAAGGGGGAGGTCATGGGGATCATGACCTCCCTCCTAAATGCAAAACATTTAGATAAAACAATACATTTTTTAAATATAAATATACAATAAAGGCGTTTTCATTTTATTTCCTGCTTAAAAATTCTAATCTACACTGCTCAAAACAATTAAAGGATATTTGAAGTTTTATATAAAATAAAGATATAAACGAAATTTTTTTTGCCGAAAATAGAAGAAGACAATCACAAATGCAAATTTTTCTGGTTTTCAAACTGTGGAGTATGCAAATTTTGAGTTCGACGTCAAAAACGTCGCTTCAACGGCAGCGATTGAAATTTGACTTTCAACTGGATAAAAGAAAATGAAGACAAGGATGATCGGCATTCAGTGATTGCTTTGTTTCGATGAGTACGATGTCTCAGCGAAGTCATTTGACAGATTCAGAAGCTTGGAGAATTGTTGGTAGGTTAGAAGGGGGCCAAACTCAAGCCGAAGTAGCGTAAGCCATTGGAGTGTCACAAAGTGTCATTTCCAGGATCTGGAACCGTTTTTTGGAGAGTGGATGTGCAGGCCGAAGACCAGGGCAAGGTCGTAGACGGGCAACAACGCCTAATGAAGATCGGTATTTAGCGTTAACAGCTCGGAGACACCGAAACATGAACGCTACTCTTCTCCAACAACACCTTCGCTCGGCTACAGGCACCACAATTTCAACTCAGACTGTCCGAAACCGGCTCCATGCTGTAGGTCTGTATGCTCGCCGACCGATGGTATGTGTTAGATTAACATCAAGGCATCGTCGCGACCGCAGGGAGTGGGCAACCGAGCATGTCAACTGGAGGAGAAATGAATGGAGCAATATTCTGTTTTCTGACGAGTCCCGTTTTTCTGTGCATCCGGATAATAGGCGTATTTTCATCTGGAGGGACCGTGGCAGTAGGAATAATCCTGCGTTCGTGCACGAAAGTGTCAGATTTGGCGGTGGAGGAGTGTTGGTGTATGGTGGCATCTCCATTGACGGGCGCACTGACCTCTACATCATTCGAGATGGAGCTCTAACTGGTCGCCGATATAGGGATGAGATCCCCAGACCTATTGTAGTACCTTACGCTGCAGCAATCGGAGATAACTTCATTTTAATGGACGATAACTGCAGGCCACATCGTGCAAACCTGGTGGAGGATTTCCTTTTCGAGGAAGGAATCGTTCGAATGGAATGGCCAGCGTGTTCTCCAGACATGAATCCAATCGAGCACGTTTGGGACGCTCTAGGAAGACGAGTTTCTGGCCGCCAACAACCCCCACAAACTCTCCAAGAACTGGAAAGAGCTCTTCTGGAAGAGTGGGGCAGAATACCCCAACTCGTCAATTATAGCCTCATTGAGTCCATGCCTCAAAGGTGTTCAACGTTGCTGGCCTCCCGTGGAAACCATACCCCCTACTGAAAATGATTTTCTTTGAAGAAAACACCTTTTCTGATTCTTTTTTTCTCATATGCACAAATTGTGTTTTTTTTCTTTTGTACACAAATGCGCAATAAAATGCATTTTTTTCTGCCAAACATGTGTAATTTATTCTCATATAACCTACTATGTCTGTCGACCATGTATCAATCAGTTAAAAAGTTTCCCAAATACAAAATCCACCTAAAACTGCAATATCCTTTAATTGTTTTGAGCAGTGTAGTTACCTCGGAGTTATAGTTATCGCGGAGTTACTTTTTATACAGGAATGCATGACAATTGTAGAAATTATTGTTTAAACACCAAAGAATCGAACAACGTTTTTCATTTTCCTGTAAATGTGGTTACTCTTGAATTGTATTCAATTGCTCCTTCAAGACGATTTTTTCATGACTGTCGTGCCCGTGATAAAATGCGAACTTTGAGAAATTTTCTGCAAGATTCTTCGCTTTTATAAGAAAATGGGGAAACTTTGGACAGATTACACCAATTATCTCTTCTTGGTGTTCGGACATAATCTGCAAATGTTATACATTTACGAACACACCTGACATTTTCATACATTTACGAATGGAAATGAATTGGGTAGATGTCAAGAAATAGTCAATTTGGATTTAAAATATGAATTTTGCTAATAAAGATATGTGATCCTCCCCCCTCCTTTTCCTACCACCACAGAAAGAAAAAAAAAAGAGGCATGACCCCTTTCTAAATGGAGGGCTGGATCCGCCTCTGTATAGAAATAAAGTAAAAATGTAAAAAAAATTAAACAGTTTAGTTTCTAAAAAGAAAAGAATATAGATTCACATTTGTGTACCTATGGTATGAAGAGGTTGGTTAAACCTCTCCCTCCCATGCATACACAAACACACAAGAAAAGAAGAAAAGAAAGAAAGAAAAAGAAAAAAGAAATCCAATAGTTAAAAAAGATTTAAGTATTAAAAGTAAAACTCTGATATTTAGCTATCAGAGTTTGCACTTCTAATACTTGAAACACTTGACTGTATATGGAAATTGCAACTATTTCTATTTAGTATGAGCATAGTGTCTCTTCAACAAAAACTGATTATCGTCTTTAAATTCCGAATCACTAAGTGCAAAATACTTAATCTCCACTTCATCATCGCTCATTCCGTAATATTACATGAAATAAAAACAGCTTTTCGAACATCATTTATTGAACTTCCTGCTTGACTTACCATCATTCACCTTTCACCTACAAAGTACGGTGAGTGCATTGCGGGGCCCCACGCTGAAGGTCGGCATACAAAGGTTGCGCACGCTGCAAGGTCTTTTACATTCCTTGTTAGTGGAAAAAAAAATACATTGTTAAATATTGGATAATTTTTATTAGATAGTCAGCCGTTCAGGTTCAAGTATGGAATTTATATACCAGGAATTTATTTAGGAATTTGTAATCGAGTTGAATCCGCTATCGATTGAGAAAATTACGCACTCTATTGCACAGATCAAATTTTCATATTATGCGTGATTTTAATTCCTTAGGTGTGGGAATTTTAGAATTGAACAGCTTAATTCGCGGAAAAGTATAAGGAAAATGAGAATTTCTTATGTGTGCATATAGCAAAGAACACACAGAAAAAAATAAAACCCAATTTGGGTCGAAAGATTCTTAGGTATGTGCCCAAATTGGGTCATGCCTGTTTTGGTTACCACTGTGTATCCATTTTGGGCACTGTTAAAAACCCATTTAAAAAAAAGAAAAATCCAAATTGGGTTTTATTTTTTTTCTGTGCAGAATAAAACTATTTTCTAAAATGGACATGTGGCGATATACAAGTATGCTTGGCTCTAGAAGAGAAAGATATTTTATATCAAGGTGTCTGTTAGTGCTAAATGCACTTTATCATAAAAACCTAAAAACAGAAGAAAATTAAATAAGAAAATGATACCTTATATTGTGAAACACGTTATCAAGTACAATATTTCTCAATGTAAGGAAGTCGCACATGATTTCTGTTTGAAATAGATCGCGTTTAAGCAGAAATTTTTATTCCCAAACTATCCGATTAACTGCGACAACATATATAAAATATTATAATAGAAATTAAAAATCGATAAATCCTCAATGATATTTAAGGGAAAATGCTAATGCAATAACCAAGGTGAAAACAGTCATGATAATAAATGTGTTCTTATTGTAAATAAAGAAGAAAAAAATTCATTATAGGAAATCCAATATGGGAAAAGAAACAACAAAAATCTTCACTTACCCATACGTACTCATTAAAACGAACTGGAAAATTACACGTTTACAATAAATGACAATTACAGCTATTTCACTGAAACTTTGAAATTATCATAAAGATAAATAATTTAACTAAAAATAAAATATTAATAAATATTAAACAATTGTAAATTTTTTAGAATTATTGTCTGTTTTAACAAACCACAAAAACACCCCCCCCCCTCCCCCCCCCCCACACACACAAACGTACTTCATCAGAGGAAGAATAATATATTCTATTATTAATATTTTAAGTAATAATGTAACATGATTGCTGTCGTCTGTTCATTATATATATATAATATATATATATATATATATATATATAAGAGAGAGAGAGAGAGAGAGAGAGAGAGAGAGAGAGTGAGTGAGTGACAAAACAAAGTATTCGAGGATGTATTAGGTATAATAAGTATTAGGGTGGATCAAATGAAAACTGAACAAGAGCCACAGAATGAAATTCAGGGGGTGGCCCGAGGGGGACATCCCCCCCCCCGGAGCCACAGAAATCCCTCCCGGAGAAAAGTGTCTGAATTCAACACTGGTTGTCTTTTCACAATATTTTAATTTTAAGTTGTAACACATTGCTTTTATTATATTATTACTGCAGATAAATTTAATAACATATTTTTGGAGATCTGACACATCGTTCTGGGACCCACACACTGAAAAAAAAATTGTTGATTTTATGGTATAATACTGGCATTTTGGAACCATCCATTTAAAATGTTTGAAGATGTTTGCAGTTTACTGAATAAACTTAAATATTATTATTTTCCTTTGCAGACGAAAGGTCACAAGTGGGCTGTCTACGTTAATCAAGTATCTCATGACGCCGTAGAGAAAGTAGAATCTTCTAGATGCATTTCTTCGGGTTATATCTGGAATCCATACATAGTAAAAAAAGATGATACTGTGAGTCTATAATCAGCTTTATTTTGTTTTCAGTTACATTTTCCAAAAAAAATTTCTAAGGTGCCTTTTATGCATATTCATTGTCACGAGAGAGATCTAATTCATGTTGTAAATATTTTGAAAGGGAAAACATTTTAGTTATGTAATTCATGTTAATTTTCAAAGGAAAAATATTTTAGTTATGTAATTCATGTTGCAAATATTTTCAAAGGAAAAACATTTTAGTTATGTAATTCATGAATATTTTCAGAGAAAAAAACATTTTAACTATGCTTTTACAAATCTACATTTTCTACTGGGAAACGCACATAATTTTGCTATCTACAGAATTTAAAAGAAAGCTAAAAATATGCAAAATTAATAAACCTTTCTTGGAAAAATTGTCATAAAATAAATTATTCTAATTGTTTTGAAAAAATAAAAATAAATATGAAAAGACGCTTTTGTTATTCTTTGTTGTTTGATTCATTAACCAATTAATATATGTATGTATATGCATATATAACCGTAAAAACACAACACAGAAATATCATACACAAATGAGAAAATAAAAATGAAATATAAACACATACCTATTTTGAATAATATCCAGAAAAAAAATATATATATATAATAACTCCCACCCAAAACAAACAAACAAACCAAAAAAAAAAAAAAAAAGTGTCAATCCAGAAAAAGTAAATTAATGAAATATTCCCAAATTACGGCAGATTCCACAAAAAATGTACGATTTCATCCTTGTACTGTACAAGCTATGATACGCTAAAATAATACAAGATTTGGGCTATAGTATATTAATATACCAGAAAATGAAAGAAAATACGAAATGAAAAAGTTAGAAGTGAGGAGGATTTCTTCATAAAAAAATCCCTGACGGCTCGGCCTACAGGCACAGGTAGATTTCGAAGACGCAGACCGTGGGGTGCCTGTTTTTTGGGAATTGAGGAAGAAATGACCTTCATGCAATGATGCGGCAGTTAGAACCGCCCACTTTGAAACCTAACTTATTTGCAGGCGGAGCCGGCAGGGATTTTTTGTTTTGTTTTTATTTATTATTATTATTTTTTTTTTTTTTTTTTTTTTTTTTTACCATAAGAGTTGGTCCTATAAAAAACTTGTCAATATAAAAGTTGCAGATAATTTAAGAAGATTTACAATAAATTTAAGCGGATTTGATATCTTGGAAATTGACGAAGTTATGAATTTTTTCATCTGAAACCTCTATTTCTCCTCCCTCCTTGGGGGCATTTTTAATGAAATCAAAAATCTGCCATACATAAATTTTTGACCTTTTTCCTAGAAGTAATAATAACTTTAAACGGATTCGATATATATAAAAATTAGGAAGTTATGGTATTTTTTTGTTTTCTCGTCTGCTTGTAGACAGAGCCAGCAGAGATTTTTTATTTTATTTTATTTTTTTTTTTTTTTTTACCGTAAGAGTTGGTCCTATAAAAAACTTGTCAATATAAATGTTGTAGATAACTTTAAGAATATTTACAATAAATTTAAGCGGATTTGATATCTTGGGAATTGACGAAGTTATGATTTTTTTTCTTCTAACCCCCCCCCCCCCCTTTTTCCCCCCCTTGGGACCATTTTTAATGATATCAAAAATCTGTCATACATAACTTTTCGGCCCTTTTCCTAGAAGTAATAACTTTAAACGGATTCGATACGTATCATAATTAAGAAATTATGGGTTTTTTTCTGTTTTCACAAAAAGCCCTCCCCCCATTTCCCCCCCGTTGGTTCGATTTTGCCCATTAACGAACTTGACCGAGATTTTATGCCCCTTGATTTTATGTATCAGTTTGGAAAAGATTTGTGCAGAATTATTGCAGTTATCGTGTCCATAAAAAAGTGACATAGATAGATAGATAGATAGATAAGGTTTTGAACTGGGGGTGGTTTTGGGTTCTGGGAGTAATGATCGGCGTAGATCTGCAAAAATTTTTCAAAAATTCCAACTTAGGGGAGAATGTAATAGGTAGTATTTCTTACGAAATCTACCTACAAAAAATAAGAAAACATGCATGACTTGACCAAAAAAAAATATATATATATATATATATATATACATAATCCGGTTGAATCTTTGTCTTTTTTTTTTTTTTTTTTTTTTGCTTGGTGCGTTGTTTTTGTTCTTTTAAAAGTTTTTTTTAAGTTTAAGTTTTTTGTCTTTTTTAGTTGAATTTTTATTTATTTCTTGGTAATCTTAAAATATTCCAATCATCCTGGGTTTTTTCGATATGTTATAAGGAGCTTAATATCGTCATTTTAGGCCGTATGTCGATGATATTAGAAGAAATAACATGTCTTCACTATGAATTGGAGGTATGAAGCTCTTCTGATTCGTGGTTTTTTATTTTTGTATTTTTAATCTGTCTTTTAATACTTTATCTTTTATTTTTACATTTATTTTCACATACGTTATTTCATAATTGTACAAGAGCAGAATTGATGAGATTTTCCCGCTATTTAGGAAATATTCTTGTTTCTGAAAGATTCCGTTTTGTCATGGGTTGAGAGAGATGTAATGGAAACAATTGTAGGTCTTATTTAATTCCATTGCACTCAATATATACAAAAAGTTTGGGTACCAGTATCGGAAGACTCGTGTACAAGAAATGGTACGCATACCTCAGTTTAAGAAGGCTACTTCACTCAGGCGAAAACACCCGCTCGCTAATGTTAATCCTAGGGGGAAATAATTTACGATATCTCGTTCGCATTTTAATATTTTTGAATGATTTTTTGCATTGGATAGCTGAGGTAAATCTCTGTGCACGCTCATTTGTACTTTTTCGATTTTTGCTGCAGTTTTTTTTATTGAGGATATTTTTACTTTCGAAACCGGTTCCGAAGGTGAAAGTATCTTAATAATAAAAAACTTGTGATCGAAATCGAAAAAGTACAAAGGATCGTGCGTAGAGATTGGCCTCAGCTATCCAATGCCCCCCCCCCCCCCCAAAAAAAAAAAAAAAAAAAAAAAAAAAAAAAAAAAAAAAAAAAACATTTAAAAATATTGAAATGCGAACGAGATATCGAAAAATATTTCCCCCATAGGATTAACATTAGCGAGCGGGTGTTTTCGCTTGAGTGAAGCCCCTTACGAAAATTGTTCGTAGAGCTGTATAGAACTCTATAGAATTCTTTACAAGTTCTATAGAATAGCCATTCTATTGAAAACTATTTCTATAGGGTTTTAAAGAGTTCTATAGAATATTTTTTCTTAAAAAACGTTTGTATAGAATTTATAGAAGTTCTACAGATTTTTTTTTTATTATTATTGAGCAGTTTTTCTATAGAGTACTATACATTTTATAGAATTAAATTCTATAGACTAATGATTCTATAGATTTTTTTTATTATTAAAAAAATATTTCTTGGTCTTTTAAAATTTATGTGTGTAGTAATTTATTTATAACTATATAAAATAATTATTTTTTTAATACATCAGTTTAGTATATAATTGTACTCCATAGATTTAAATGATTATATATATATATATAATTTAATTCAATTCTAATACATTGTGATTAAATTGACAATGTAATATTATATCAGTCAAACTACTGAATTAAATTATGATTAATTAATTTGCTTATAATTCATTAATTTGTTGGTTAATTTTATAATCATTTATTAATTTGCTGTTAAATTCATAAAACAATCCATCTAATTTAATAAATTTTATTCATTAATAGTGTTGTAATTTTTATTCAAATATTTTAATCTGAAATATAAATATTTAAACAATTGTTTCAGTTTTAACAAATAATAATTTATTAGACCTTTAAATATTTTTACCACATTATTATAATTGGGAATGCAAAACACACACAAAAAAAAAAAAATGTTGAAATAGTGCAATAGGAGTTCAGAGACTGTCAATGGTTCTGTCATACTGAAAGTACTCGTTCTTCGTCCGATCATTGAAGTCAAGCAGCTTCGAGAGTGGTTAGTGATTGGGAGAGTGACCACCTGAGTTCTATATAAAATTCTATAGATATTTTTATAGAAACTGTATATTTTTTATAGATATTTTTATAGAAACTCTATATTTTTTATAGATATTTTTTATAGAAGCTCTATAGACATTTCTATTGAACTTCTACAGATATTTCTATAGCTTTCGGTTAAACAAGCTTATAGAAAAACGGGCCATAATCCTATAGTATTCTATAATGCGTTTTCTATAAATATTTTTTATAGAATTCTATAAGAAATTTTTGTAAGGGGTAGCCTCTTAAACTCTGCGCTACACGATGAGGTAGGTACCTAACAGCGCCCTTTTGCTGAGAAGTGTGACATTAACATTGTGTCTATCTCAAAAACGGTACGAGACGTGTGTGTGGGGGGGGGTGGGGACGTTAATTACAAAGTTGTAGAGAGTCCTCGATTTAGTATAAAATGATGTCTTGCATGTAAAAATAACTATTACGGTTATATTTGCATGCGATTTTGTATTTAGGAGAAATACAAAGGGTTAAATAATTTTACAATAAAGATTTTGTGTTTTCTCGAGGGATTTATTAAAACTGATATAAAAATGAATATACAAATGTTATCTTATGCTAACGAAAATTAATATCCTTGGAGAAGACGTAATTTCAGATTTAATAATATTTTCGATTTGGTTTTTAATGTAAATAATTTGCGACTGACGGCGGATATTTTTTAACCGAAAATATTACAGTTAGCATAGTTGACAAGTCTCCCAAATTCTGGCAACCACTTTTTCCGAATAAAAAGTTCTTATCTACTCGCAGAATTTCTATCATTAAATAAAGTTAATGTTTCTATTCAGAAAAGCTGGTGTCTAAAATTCGAAAGAAGAATGGCAGCTATGAGTTAGTCTAATGAATATTAAATAAAAGGCAAATAGGGTTTTTAGGTATGAGTGAATCGGTATTAAAAATTCATACTTCTGTATTAGCTTAAAAAATAAAGATAATAAATGGAAAGTACAAATTATTCTTGGCAACTTTAAGTTGTTGTCAAACTCAAACTGGCTATTTTCTATCTTTCCTAAATTCACTTTTATTCTTAAACATGTAAAACTGGAAGACGTTCTAATTCATACGTTTTGAAATCTCATATCGTTTCTCATTTTCCTATAAAAGCAGAGGACCTTTCAGAAAATGCTGTCAAAGTTTTGAACTGAATTTCCGGCCTCGACAGTACAAAGAAATTCTTCATGTAACATCAATTATTACAAATGAAGCTGTAATGCATCTATCGAAAAATGGAAAAAAGTTGTTCGATTCCAAACCACTTGATTTGTCGTGCCTGTCAATATTATGTATATTATACGTACAGAAATGAGTTCGTTAATGTGTCAGAAAATTTCGCGTTGTTGGTGCTGCATGGCGAAAACTTTTTTAGCTTAACAGACTTAAGGTAAATTTCCTCTGATCCTATTTGCATCATCTTTATAACACTTTCCAACCTAGTTGAAAAATGTTTATGAATTCGGTTTGTCTATCCGTCTGTGTTTGCTCTAACTCGCGTAAATATACTCGAATTGCCATATAACTGCCATATATTATTGAGGTTTACCATGACATGTTCGGTATTGAAAATGAAATGGGTACTGTTTATGGTTAATTTACAGGGCAGGGCACTCAAAAGTATTACGGTCAATGGGATAAAATAGTTTTCAGCGCATTTTAATGATGTTACACTATTTCTAACATAATGAAATTGTATGTTTCACTGAGGTGAACAACATGTTTTGTATAGGGTATCAAATAAGTGGCAATTGTAGTTCGTTTACAGGGACACGCAAAAGTATTCTATTATATTACGGTCAATGGAAAAAAGAAAGTTTTCAGTACATTTTAATGATATTACACTTTCTAACATAAATGAAATTGATATGCATCACTGAGGGGAATGACATGTTTTGCATAGAATAAGTAGCAATTAATGGATGTTTCTGTTAATAATGTCGATTTTTTTTCCATAAAATTTGAGCGTTTATTTCCATAACAAAATAAATTACCTTAATAATCAAAGTGTTGTCCATCGTTATCTATGACTTTTCCCATCTTTCTGGCAATATATGATTCTGCATTGATAAAACAACACATCTTTTGAAGCAATCCATGAATCAACCCAATTTTTGACTTCTTCGAATGAATTTAAATGCTGTTCTAAAAGTTCATGCTGCATCGATCGAAATAAGTGGTAGTCCAAAGGGGCTAAGTCTGGTGTGTACGGTGGGTGGGAGACGTCCCATTTAACGTTTTTGAAATAGTTTTTTACACATTTAGCAACATGGGACAGAGCATTTTCATGTTGAAAAATAACTTTATCCTGCCTCTGAGCGTATTCTGGTCGTTTTCCCTTCAACGCACTGTTCAGTTTTATCAGTTCTTGTCGGTAGTGTTCGCCAGTAATTGTTTGACCAGATTCTCCAACTAATAATGCTTGCAAATCTGCATCTTCGAACTTTTTCGGCTGTCCTGAATGCTCCTTTGTCTTTTCTATCAAAATCGCTACTTTTAAAGCGTTTAAAACATCGTTACTTTTTTTTTCTTTTTTTTTTTTTTTTTTGGAGGGGGGGGGGGGGGGGGGGGGTTAGAGCATGTTTACCATAAGCTTCAACCAACAATCGATAATTTTCAGCAGCCGTTTCTTCATATGAAAAAAGGTCTCCGCAAAACGTTTTTTCTGGTACAAAATTCAACATATTCAAAGCTATGAAAAACTGTGTTTTTTGCATAATGACCAATTAATAACGAACTGGCTTTTGATCGCACATGCTTACCCTCCGAAATAAGGGGGGGGGGGGGGGACGGAAGAATTCGCGCACATTATTGCCTATGGACAGCAACAGCTGAAAATGAATTTTACTGCGTTGTGTTTAAACGTTTATTCAGTCATTTCATTGTAACGAACAAAAACGAAATTTCTTAACAATATTCCAACAGTGTTGGAACGTGTTACATAATCTTTGCCGTGATGCATGATTTGTCGTTCTTGTTTCTATAGGATCTGTACAATTCAGAATGTAACTTAGACAATCCATATCGATGCGAGATGGGAGATCTCTCTGGAAGACATGGAACTTTGGAAATTGGTACTGGCAGGAAAGTGCTGACTGACGTCAATTTGCCATTGGTGGGAAATTATTCAGGTGAGTTTTATTATTATTATTATTACCAGGGGATCCGAAAAGGGCTTCCCGGATTAAAGAGCATACTGCTTGGTACACAGAACATAAGTGAAAACTTTTATTATTACTATTGAAAACTCTAATATACATTTTTTACATTTCATATATTTTATATTGTCCACTAACAACACCAAAAAACATTTTTATATGAAAAATATAAGTTATGTATTGAAATAGTTTTGAAAATCGTTAACATCTGCGTTTTTGTATTAGCTGCATGGCAACATTTAATAGCCAAAGAAATCGCTAAAGAATTCACTTTTTATATCAATTTCTTTCATTTTGATTTTTTTTTTTCAGTGTTTAAGCGCGCAATTCGATTACATATCGGTTAAATTTGTGTTTTATTTATATTGTTTTGTATATTTATTGATGAAGTTTTAATTTAATCATTGTATATTAGCCAGAAACTACTCATTGTTTTAAGACTGTTTTCAAATCCAAATACTTTCTGACTCATTTCTGAATTCATTTTTTTTTTTTTTTTCGAAAACTCGTGGAATTGGTATGTGTTCTTATTCAGAAAATATGTAATCGAAAAACGTTTTCCATTTTTAGGTAAAGGCAGAAGATCTTTCAAAAAATACTGTCAAAGTTGACGTTTGAACCGAATTTCGGGATGCGACAGCACGGGAAGAAAAAGAACCTGTCGTTACGCGGCGCTTATAAATCAATGAATAATTCATTTATCAAAAAATAGAAAGCACCATTAGATTCCAAACCACACAAAGTTTTGCGTGGTTGAACGAAGGGGAAGGGTATTTTTTTAAAAACCGCCTTAAGTGCAAATATGTTAATTTTCCGTAATCGAAATGCAGGCGATAGAAAAAAAAATTAAATTCATGTTTGACTTTTTTTTTTTTTTTTTTTTTTTGAAAACTATAAAAAATCAGTTGAGATACAATTTTCAAGCAAATTGCATCTGAAAGTACATTTTTTTTTTATTCGAAAGTGTACAAATTGAAATTGGGCGATGTTTAATAAGTTATAAAAATTCCAGTAAAAACGAAATTTATTGGTCAGGTCGTTGCCCCCATACATATGACGCCAGCATTATTCACGGGCATGTCCTTGCTTTATAATATAGATTTTTAGCTATTTCTTGGGTCTGGAAGGGTTTTAGCATGCTCTTTTTAAAAAATATCCTTGCACATTCTCAACAACCAAACTGAAGTTGTTCAGTGTTTAGAAGTTATAAAAATTGCAGTAAAAGCAGCATTTGACGCTATTGACTATTTTATCTTTTCTTTTTTTCAGTGATGGGACGTTCCGTAATTATATTCGCAAAAGATGGTTCCAGCAATAAATTTGCTTGCGCCAACATCCTTCCAGATATCCATCTCGTAAGGCACATTACAGTGAAGAAGAATCCTGGATTTACAGTGTACGTAAACATCCAACAATTGTCGTGTGTTATAATTTATGCAGCTTGCTAATTTAAAAAAACAAAAAGGCAGTGAATATTACTTTTATCCAATAAAAGTAAAGCAAAAAGTTTAGATTCTAATGAGCAAATTACAAAAGGCAATACGAAAGCAATCATCACTAATTTTCCTTTATCAAATCTTTATAAAATTTGCATGGGACTGACTATCCATAAAAAACATTAAAACTACTTGAAAATCGAAACTTGCTATTTTCTGACACATTCATGAAATCATTTCCATACATACATACATGCATGCATGAAATGGAGCTCAGGGGGCTGAAACCCGACCTTCTATACAGGGTGATTCTGAATTCGTCATCAATATTTGGTGGGGAGGTAGGGAATAGGAAAAGAACAGTATTTCACATAGGAAAGCATGGGCGCAGACGTCATGTAGTAGGGCAATATGAATCCGGTTAAATGATGGAAAGAAAACATAACAAGAAAGTGGTAAGAGAAAAAACATTTATTTGTGCATCTTTTGTACAGACTTACAAGAGGTGCTCGAAATTCTGACCATTTGCTAGAGTACATGCCTCACAACGACGTTGCATGGACAACCGAACTTTCTGGAATATGCCTGGCGTTTCCCGGATGTTTGCGGCGGCAACCGATATGCGTGCTACAAGGTCCATAGCACTGGCAACAGGGGTCTCGTACACCATGTTTTTCATGGCACCCCGTACAAAGAAGTCTATTGGAGATAAATCCGGTGACCGTGGTGGCCAACAAACCGGTCCACCGCGACCAATCCATTGAGCTCCAAATTTTCTGGTCAGGTAACAACGCACATCATTTGCGAAATGTGCTGAAGCGCCGTCATGCTGGAACCACATTCGCCGGAGAATAACAGCAGGAACCTCGTTCATAAGACCCGGTAACACAGTCTGAAGAAATATGAGGTAGTTTGCGCAATCTAAACGGGATGGTAGTGAATACGGTCCCAGCAAACAGTCGCCGACGATCCCAGTCCACACATTGACGGCAAAGCGTTGTTGCGCAGCTCTAACTCTCGTACCGTGTGGATTCTGATTAGCCCACACATGCGAATTGTGTGTTTTGAAGACACCTTCACGAGTGAAGGACGCTTCATCTGTGAAAAGAACATACGTTGGGAAATTGGGATCAACGGCTGTTCTCTGCATGAACCACTGACAAAAAGTAACACGCTTGGGTTAGTCCTCTGCTTCCAGTAACTGCACTCTTTGCAAATGAAAAGAATGTAAACGTTCCTCGTTTAGTATCCGCCACACTGTTGATTGTGAAACTCCAAACTGGCGAGCCATACCTCGTGTGCTAGAACTTGGCTGTTCTTCGATAGACTGTAGGACAGCTTCCTCGACTGAAACTGTCCGTGTTGATCGGCGGCTGCCTCGATCAACATTAATACCAGCAAATGATCCAGTTTCGCACAGTTGTCGATGAACACGTGAAAACATTTAATGCTGTGGCACGCGCCGGTTGGGGTAGCGCTCTGCATACATTTGCCTAGCTCTAAGACAGCTTTCTCCTGCGGCACCGTAAGTTAGATGCATATCTGCAAGTTCTTGAAACGTATACCGGTTCATGTTACTTCTGCGAAGTCACCTTGTCGAATGACGACTGGCTGCACACGGCAGACAGCTATGCGCGTTCATGGGAGATGCGGACACAAAGCGCCCTCTATACACCGTCATGCGTTCGTTTGTGCCTATGCTTTCCTATGTGAAATAGTGTTCTTTTCCTATTCCCTACCTGCCCACCAAATATTGATGATGAATTCAGAATCACCCTGTATATCTCCCCGCGATTTAATCAAGATCCCTCTAGAGCAGCGTTTCTCAAACTTTTGTTGGCGACGCCCCACCGAAGCATCTGTAAAATCACGATGCCCTTCCACGCACACAGACTGTAACATATTATTTAAAAAATGAACTCTATTCACATGGAAGAGCCTTAACCATAACTATTCATTTCCCATTTTATAACTTATATAGAGGTGGATTTTCTGTCACAAATATGTTTTTAATATAACTCCATTAACATCTTCGCTTTTACGGCAAAAAGAGTTTTGTTATTGTTTCTTTTCAACTTACATTAGTGATAAGTGTTAATGTTCTGCATCAGAGGTCGGAAGTAGCGAAACTATACAGTAGTTTCTACTTTTTACAGTAATTTGTAGTGTAGCGCGCTACATTTTTAACAATGTAGTGTAGTGAGTATAGCCAACACCTACTTGACTCTCTTGTAGAGAGTTAAGTAGGTGTTGGTATAGCGCGATACAAAAAAACTAGTAGTTTGCAGTGAAAAACGACGCTACTTTTAACGCTACTTCAGGTGGAAAAAATGTGCCGTTCTGCAAATCACGTGGTTGAAACTTGCTTCTTTTGTGCAAAATTTGTTCTGCGCGAATCTCAGCGACAAATCTCAGCTGCAGTGTATAGCAACGCGTCGCAGGAAGTCATAGATTATTTCCATTGACACTTGCTGCTAAAATCAAGTACTAAACCACTAAAATAATTAATTCTCTTGCTGGCAATACTTGTCTATTTACCAGGGCCGAAACTAAGGGGGGGCAGAGGGGGCACGTGCCCCGGGCGCCAGCAGAACTGAAGGTGGAGGGGGCGCCAAATGCAGGTTTTGTTTGTTGTTTGATATAGAAATGTATATATATATGAAATTTGTATAAAAAGTCTTGCAGCCGGAAAATCTAAAAGAAAAATGAACCAAATGCATTAAAATAGACAAATAGATAAAAAGATTCATCTACAATACAAGATAGCAAATGAATAAAAACGAACTGTTCTCTTAGGCTATTTTCTTCCTCCCATTCCAAATGTATCATGTCTATGCCGTCTATCATTTAAATCTCTTCCTGTGGTTTAGGAGAATTACTAACATTTTTCAAGGTCAGTCCCTACTCGTGTCTGTATATGACACTGTTCAACATCGTCTGGATACGGTAATGTACTGTCCAGCATGGATAATTGGCAAACGATTCTCTCACTTTGATTTTCTATTAGATAAAAATATTCCATGAAGGCTGTTCTATTTTTTCCCTTTTCTCCCAGCGTGGAGCTTTCTTCTTTTTCCATTCTGTCATGGGCAAGGGGTGACCGCCCTGGACAATAAACACAAATTGGAGGATGAATGCCCAAAGTAAAATTCTCAGTAAAATCTTTTTCTTTTAAGTATAGCCTTTGTAGAGGTACAGTAAAAAATCTCATGCAGCGCGCCATGGCTAGTAAAGCCGGAACCGCCCCTGGCTTTATCTTCCAAAAAGTTTTTTACTCGTCTTTTTGCAAAAGTTTTCTAAGCGTTTTGCCGCCCTTGGCGGCAACAGGAATATGCCGGCCTGTTAATTTTGCTGAAATTACTTTTTAATCCAGATCCAATCTAGTATTATTAGAGGGGGCGAGGTTGAGCGACTGCCTTGGATACTAAAAACAAATAATATTTGAAAGAATAATTTGAAAAATACGCAAAATAAAACTCTTTGTTAAAACTTTTTTTGAAAAAAAAAAATGTCATTTGTAGGGGTGCAGGGAGAAAACCATACCCAAGTTGCTATGACTAATAAAACCGCAGCCGCCCCTGCCTTCCTCCCAAATTATTTTCTCGTCCTTTGGCCATTTCCAGATAAATGAAAACTGCCGCCATACCATTTGTTACAATTACTTTTTTACATACAGATCTGGCTTTAAAGGGCGCGAAGTTGGCTATTGCTAATGACACTAAAAACTAAGGGCACGAAACATATGCAAGATAAAATAGTAACCTCTCCTCCCCTTTTTTCTTTCTTAAGAATATAGCATTTGTAGAGAAGCAGAAAAGAACCTCGCACAGGGTGCCATGGATAATAAAGTCGTCTCTGCCTTTATCTTTGCAAAAAAAAAAAAAAAAAAAAAAATAGTCTTTTACCCATTCTTACGTGTTTTGCCGCCCCTTTCTTTTGCTGTAATTATTTTTTTAGATCCAGATGTAAATTTCCGGGACAAATACACCGTGTGCCCCTGTAATAGTCAAGCTGAATTTCTTTTTGTTTTTAATCTTATCCTACTCCAAAATTGCAAAATATCGATTATAATCAGTAAAAAAGTCAAATGCATTCTAAATATTAGCTTTATGTAAACAGCATACCAAGTATGGGGCACCCCTAAATCAGGGGCCCCAGTGTCACGATCCAGATTTAGATTTATCAGATCTGATTTAATTAGACTCTGAATCTGATCTGTGTAATTAAATCGTCATAAAAGTCTCTAACAGTAACAGGGTTCCTTTCAGCTCAGATCCAAGTTTGAGTCTCACCCCAACCCTCCACAACCATTCACACATTCACAGTCATGATAATTGCTAATAGAAAAGAAGACAAGGAAAAACATTTAAACATAACTAAAACATTTCTGGGAATAGCAAATGGTATAAAAAATATTCTATTTAAATTACATGAAAATTATGTAGTAATACTAATTTAAAAAAGTGCTAAGAAAATCCTTTGATCAAAAAATAATTTTTCTCGTTGAACTCAAAAGAGGACTTTGGTGGCCCTTTGGATGCGGGGCCTCTCGCGATTGAGACCATCGCGACCCCTTAAATTCCGCCCCTGAGAATATCAATAATTATACTTCCTAAGATGAAAACCTGTATAAAGCGGGATATTTTTCGGTTCCTTTCGATTCCATTTTCAAGGTTTCAATGAATCAGTATTTGACAAAGCTGATTACTTAGTTCAGTATTACAGATTATCTGATTATATACTTTAAATTTTAGAAACTTAGAAAAAATTCGCTTTGGAAATTTTCTTTTCGGAGGAGGGGGGGGCGCCAAAATCCATTTTTGCCCCGGGCGCCAAAAAGGCTAGTTTCGGCACTGCTATTTACTCGTTATTAGGTCTTCATGTTTTAACGCCGGGTTTCTTATTATTCGGAATCGCTTTTTTTACAGATTTATTTCTTGTTTGCATTCTGTAATTTTCTAGATCATAATATTTCTCTTAATTTTCTAATGATATTTAAGGAATGATATTTTAATCTCTAAATTTCTAATGTGTGTATAAACTAACATTTTGGAGACAAACACAATATATTTTCTTGTATATTATCGTTCTTAATTTTTTAATGACCTCCCTTGTGTCGCGTTTATTTAATTGTATTCCGGCAGATGCGATATACGGAGGGGTCGCTTTATTATTTAATCCGTGTCTTCGATTTCCAGTGTAAATTGAACCCTTTGACAAAGTTTGAAAATAGCGAAGTAGTGACTACTTTTGAAAAATAGTTTGTAGTCGCTACTTTTTTAAACAAGTAGTTGTAGTTAACTACATTTTCGATACAGTAGTTGTAGTTGGCTACAATAAAAAAAAGTAGTTTTTCCGACCCCTGGTCTGCATTTTTCTCTTCACAAAATGTCTTGAAGAGACTATCACATTTATCATTAAAATTGCTAACATTTTATACTTCATTTTAGTAACTTATTAAGAGTTGGTGGAAACACTTTGGAAGATAAATTTCCTTCCTATAGATAACACAATACACAAGAAGCATTTTAAAGATTATCATCTTTATCAATTTTAAGTAGCCGTTATTCCCCATCAAAACATATTTCTGTTTTCCCTTTCCCTTTCCCTTTATAGTTAATTGATTACCATGTATTATCTGATTTTAAAATTTAAAATGTATACGTTATGATGTATATTTATTTACTGTGTAGGAGGCCTTAATAAATATATTATTTACCCATTTACGTTATTTAAGATTTATAAATTTTATAAAGTTGGTAGTACCTCATTCAGATACACTGCTCAAAACAATTAAAGGATATTTGAAGTTTTATATAAAATAAAGATGTAAACGAAATTTTTTTTGCCGAAAATAGAAGAAGAGAATCACAAATGCAAATTTTTCTGGTTTTCAAACTGTGGAGTATGCAAATTTTGAGTTCGACGTCAAAAACGTCGCTTCAGCGGCAGTGAATGAAATTTGACTTTCAACTGGATAAAAGAGAATGAAGACAAGGATGATCGGCATTCAGTGATTGCTTTGTTTCGATGAGTAAGATGTCTCAGCGAAGTCATTTGACAGATTCAGAAGCTTGGAGAATTGTTGATAGGTTAGAAGGGGGCCAAACTCAAGCCGAAGTAGCGCAAGCCATTGGAGTGTTACAAAGTGTCATTTCCAGGATCTGGAACCGTTTTTTGGAGAGTGGATGTGCAGGCCGAAGACCAGGGCAAGGTCGTAGACGGGCAACAACGCCCAATGAAGATCGGTATTTAGCGTTAACAGCTCGGAGACACCGAAACATGAACGCTACTCTTCTTCAACAACACCTTCGCTCGGCTACAGGCACCACGATTTCAACTCAGACTGTCCGAAACCGGCTCCATGCTGTAGGTCTGTATGCTCGCCGACCGATGGTATGTGTTAGATTAACATCAAGGCATCGTCGCGACCGCAGGGAGTGGGCAACCGAGCATGTCAACTGGAGGAGAAATGAATGGAGCAATATTCTGTTTTCTGACGAGTCCCGTTTTTCTGTGCATCCAGATAATAGGCGTATTTTCATCTGGAGGGACCGTGGCAGTAAAGAATAATCCTGCGTTCGTGCACGAAAGTGTCAGATTTGGCGGTGGAGGAGTGTTGGTGTATGGTGGCATCTCCATTGACGGGCGCACTGACCTCTACATCATTCGAGATGGAGCTCTGACTGGTCGCCGATATAGGGATGAGATCCTCAGACCTATTGTAGTCCCTTACGCTGCAGCAATCGGAGATAACTTCATTTTAATGGACGATAACTGCAGGCCACATCGTGCAAACCTGGTGGAGGATTTCCTTTTCGAGGAAGGAATCGTTCGAATGGAATGGCCAGCGTGTTCTCCAGACATGAATCCAATCGAGCACGTTTGGGACGCTCTAGGAAGACGAGTTTCTGGCAGCCAACAACCCCCACAAACTCTCCAAGAACTGGAAAGAGCTCTTCTGGAAGAGTGGGGCAGAATACCCCAACTCGTCATTAATAGCCTCATTGAGTCCATGCCTCAAAGGTGTTCAACGTTGCTGGCCGCCCGTGGAAACCATACCCCCTATACTGAAAATGATTTTCTTTGAAGAAAACACCTTTTCTTATTCTTTTTTTCTCATATGCACAAATTGTGTTTTTTTCCTTTTGTACACAAATGCGCAATAAAATGCATTTTTTTCTGCCAAACATGTGTAATTTATTCTCATATAACCTACTATGTCAGTCGACCATGTATCAATCAGCTAAAATGTTTCCCAGATACAAAATCCACCTAAAACTGCAATATCCTTTAATTGTTTTGAGCAGTGTATTTCAAATATTTTATAGGTCGAATATGTTCTAGACAGGCAGAGTTAGATATACCCATAAGTAGTTTCACATATCACATGTAAAAGTTTCTTCAGACGACATACTCGTATAACAGAGCGAATATAAAGACAAGGGCTGATTCAATGAATAATTCAAAGTGTTGGGAAAAATTGTAAAATACATTAATAACCAGAAAAGTCATAGAAATGTTTGGAAATAAAAAAGTGTGTGTGTGTGTGGGGGGGGGGGGGGAGATAGAGAGTACTTTTAAAGATTGTTCATATAATTTTTCTGGTTTTGATTCTTTTTTGAATTTTTGATTGGGAACTTTTTTAAGAATCAACAAGAAAGTTTTTTTGCATGTATTACTTTTACTTTTAGTCGACATTACTCACCCCCCCCCCCCCTCCCAAAAAAAAAAAAAATAAAATAAAATAAAATAAAATAAAATAAAATTGACAGCGAATAGCTGAGTAACATATTTTGAATTGCCCTCTGAAAAGTTAAATTGCACCCCGGGCCAACGCCCTACATCGGTAACCATTGCTCTAGTGTGACATCAGAAACTAGTTTTTTTTGTCTTGGATATCGAAGGTCGCGGCTCAAGCCCTCCCAATTTTAATGAAGATAATTTTTTTTTTAAAGTCTCGTGAGCTCTCACAGACTGTTCTTTTCTGTCTTCAGTGTTTAATAACTCATCTCTTCACATAAAGAAGCACTATAAATATTAATTCATTTGCAACTGGTAAATCTACAGATTGGATGTCTCATTTCTGCTCTGCATATTTCATTTTGATTTTAAACTCACTTTGTTTAATATTTCAAACTTTCAACCCATAATTTCTTTTCTTTTTTTTCCATATTAGTATTACTACAAGTAGTCTCAGAGATATAATTCTTATAAATTATAACGGGAAATACTGATTATATTGCACAGATATTCGGATAAGATGTGCACCATATATGCCCAGATAAGTGTTAATTTTCTGTGAAAACTTTTTTTATGTGGAAGGCTCTGCTTCGTGAACCACCTGTTGTCTCATAATTTGATAATTCCCTTCTCTAAAATTTACCGTGTATTAAATCCTCTATCTAAGTTTAAAACGTAAGATTTTGTGATACTGTCATTAATAATTAGTTTAAACGATTAAGAATTCATTATATATATATATTATATATAATATATAATATACTAATTATTGATGATCTTAACTGTTCAATTTATTTTAAAATGAGTATTCGATCCCTCTCATATATTTTCGAATTTCTACGCCAGTGCTTCTATATAAACAAGACATTCAAGTAAGGTTCTCATCAGGTAACAATTTGTTACAGTCACTTTTATAAGAAAATGAAAAACGTTGGTAGATTCTCTGGTGTCGAGAGAGCAAAATATCGGAAAATTCCACGCACATATAGGAATCAAAATAAGCTTGTGAATGTGTCAGAAGTTTTCATGTTGTCAAGCTCAAGCACAGAGAAAAAAAAAATTGGAAACATCCTTAAAATTATCCAAAGGAGAAATTAATGTTCTCATGCCAAAGTTGTATACATATAAACAGCATGCATTTAAGAGAATAAGAAGTGGGGATCAAATTGAGGAAATTTCCTATTTTATGCCAGTTAAAGATTAAAAATAATATGCTAAAAGAAGGAAAGCATATTAAAAGGTTCCTTAATTGTTTGTGTACATTTAAGAGAATAAGAAGTGGGGATCAAATTGAGGAAATTTCCTATTTTATGCCAGTTAAAGATTAAAAATAATATGCTAAAAGAAGGAAAGCATATTAAAAGGTTCTTTAATTGTTTGTGTACATTTAAGAGAATAAGAAGTGGGGATCAAATTGAGGAAATTTACTATTTTATGCCAGTTAAAGATTAAAAATAATATGCTAAAAGAAGGAAAGCATATTAAAAGGTTCCTTAATTGTTTGTGTACATTTAAGAGAATAAGAAGTGGGGATCAAATTGAGGAAATTTACTATTTTATGCCAGTTAAAGATTAAAAATAATATGCTAAAAGAAGGAAAGCATATTAAAAGGTTCCTTAATTGTTTGTGTACATTGCTATTATCAGTTGAGAGATAAATTAGGAGCGTTGGGAGGGGGGGGGGGTGATTTGAACAATTTTTCTCCAATTTCATAAATTTATTAGGGTGTTGTTCTTGTACACTGCAAAAAAGTAAAAATAAAAATAAAAATTTTTAGTGCGGTAGCGTATTACTGCTTTATTTTACTGTTTATTACTGTTAATTTTACGGTATAATATTGGCAACTGGGATGTCAGTATTATACTGTAAAATCAACACTTTTTGCAACGTTTAGTACTATTTTCTGTTTTTTTTTCTTACAGCTCCAAATTCATGAGTCACATGCGAGACATGTTAGATGCCAAAGATTGGTTAGTTGTGCAAGATACACAATCTCAAAGAGAAATTTTGGATGGGCAGTGTATCCAGTTGATAGTTCACTTTTACGGTAAATGATAATTTGTTTGTTTTATAACGACTTCTTGCTTGCTTCTAATAAATAACATTCAGTTATAATGTCTTACTTTTAAAGAGATATATTGTCTTTTTAACAGTTTAAAAATTTAAGCTAAACAAAAAACATATATGTACATAATTTGTAATATGTTTCAGTATAGAATTTAAAATGAAATTCTGAATGAACATTTCATTAAACCTTATGAATATGTATTACCTTATGAAACTTTAGTTTTAAAAAAATGTATATATATTGAAATTTTTGTAAGCTTCTTAGCTTTCTATATATTATATTTCAAAAACTGCTACACACTATCAAAACCATTTCATTTTCTGATAAATAAACTACAACTGGAGTTATTGTTGTCTCATGGTGGCTGCGTTGTCATGTACGGAAATTCAGTTCAAAATGCCGGCAACAATCGCTTATAACTCAAGATGTAAATGCATTTTTCGGACAATGAATGTGCCGTCAAGAGACAGCAATCCCCTAAAATTAGCTTCATGTCGTTAAGAAGAAAGCATAATTTAAAATATTGACATTGAAATAATGTATAAATTTAATTCAAAGTATTGTAATCACAATACTAAATATTGCAATTTATGTAATCTAACTGTATTCTTAATTTTGTAATCTAGATCATTGATACTATATATATATATTACAGAATATTTAAATTCTACCTTAAAAATTACTTTTAAAGATACAATTGCCTAAAATGCTTTTGAATATAATATTTTTCTGCTTTAAACATCTTCTCTCTCTTAAAAGCTTTTAAAGTTAATTTAAACACATAAACAATATTTGATGTACCAAACGGCATTTTATTGCATATTTATCAGGAAATGAGGTAAAAATTAAATTATTTTATGCTTGTATATATTTGCTTCTATTTACTATTTGGCATTTCTAAAATCTACTTAATCTATATTAATAAAAGAAAGATGTTTGTCTCTCTGTCTGCGTGTGCAGTGATAATTATGCGATGCCTAGGAAAATCTACCATGTCTAAAGGTCTGAAAATTTAGATGAGGATATTCCAATCCAGATCCTGATGCACCTGGTGAAATTTATCAAGAGAATCGTTTGCATTTCTGTATTTTGCATAAAATAGGTTAAAAAGGAACACTTGTTCTCAAAGTATTTTTTTTTCTCTTTAATAATGCACAAGCACGGTATATATATATCATTGTGCATTACTGCTTTACTAAAGAGAAAAAAATAATTTAAGAAAAAGTGCTCATTTTTAACCTATACAAAACTTGAATAATGAATTTGGTAACTAGCCACTTTCTATAAAAAATAAATTTTAGCCGTAATTAACTCTTAATTAATACTCCGTAACTCGATAAGTTTGACAGTGTTTTTGACAACTAGGTTTCCAATTTACACAAATTCCAATGTACTTTATGCAATTAAATATTTAATCTCAATTTTAAATGAAAGTACAAAGTACAATTTAAATTTCATAAAAAGTTCATGTATTTACTAGTCTTTTTTTTTTTCTTTTAAGTAAACAGTTACAGTATATATAAGACCAATAATTCTCAAAGTTTGGTTCCAAGCGTTTTGTGGATTTGAAACTTTTTGCTGATTACAGATCCTGTGCATTTAAGCTTTGTTTACGTTTTTTTTTTTTATTATTCATATTTGGAAAAAATTAGGTTAATGTTTAAAAATTAACAAATTACACACTTAAATATATAAATTAAGTAAGAATTATTTTTTAAATATTTTATTGATTTTTATATATTTTAAATACGATGAGTAGTTAGTTGTTTGTACTAAAACATGTCGTTTATGTTTCTGTATTGTATTTTGCAGTCTGTTATAAATTGCCATAATTGGCTGCTAAACCCTAATTTTAGATATAAATGGAGTTTGATAAAATACTATGCAAAGTTTTATTTAAAATAATAATATTATTATTCATTATAAATGTTACGTGGAATCATTGTTGAATTTTAAAATAATGAAAAAGTAACGTGATGCGATTCTTTGTTCTAGACTATTATGGTTTTCATAGAATTTTTTCTCCTCTGTACAAAATTCCAAGAATTGTGTGTAAAAAAAAAAAAGTGAGAAAAATTAACTATTTTTTAAATAAATGATTGAAATAAGGATATTAAAACGAACGAGATAATTTTATTTTATTTAGATAATTCTAAGCTTTTGTTAAATTAAAGTAAGTTTTAAATAAATAAAACTGATTAAATTTAAAAAAAACAAAAACAAAAATAAACGAACTGTTTTTTTTTTTTTTAAACGAACAAGATCGTTTACATTTATTTCTATTTAATTCTAAGCTAATGTCCTATTTTACATTATCATAGTTATTAATTAAAATGTGTTACCGGGCAATTCACCACCAACCTTCAACTCTTTGTTCAACTCCCAGTTGAGAAACCTTAGGTTAACAAATCCAACCACCGGTTAATATTTCGAATTCATCGTAAAAATAAACTTCAAAGCACAAATCAAAACGACCGCCATCTTTCCTTCATCTGCACATGCGCGGTCGAGCAACCTCTATTCTGTAGCAAGATTGAGTTAGTCATATTTTTAACGATTTTTTTTTTTTTTTTTTCACAGGATAGCTGAGGCCGATCCATAATATGGCTATTTTTTACTTTTTCAGCTTCGAAAGGGAAAGTACATTTATTAAAAAATTCTGCAACTGAAATCGAAAAATTAAAAAAATAGCCATATTAGGGATCGACCTCAGCTATCCTATGCCCCTCCCCCCCCCCCCCCACAAGAAAAAAAATCGTTTAAAAATATTCAAATTTAAAGGAGAAATTCGAAGGCAACCTGCGAACGGGTGTTTTCTAGCGAGTGAAGAGTCGACGGTGGATGGGTGAATTACTGGGTTAGAGTAACTGAAGATTCGAAAACGTAGACTGCTGCAGTTAATATACGCGAACCCATCAGGACTGCAAAACCTGGATCTAGATCCCTATTCTATTCCTAATATGAAAATATGCGGGGTTTTTTTCCCACTTTTCTTAAAGTGTTCAGTAAAAGACAAAGAAAAAAAAATTACAGGGAGAAGGTGATTTGAAGGTGGAAGATTGCAAACTGAACAAAAAGAAAATGGTGCAACGGTATAGTACAAAGCTCTTTAAAATATCATTAAAAAAATCTATCTATCGAAAGATAACTGCACGTCTTAAAGAAGCGAAATGTATTTCAGGTTGAAGTACCTCCTATTAAGAGAAGAAGCAGGACTCCTGCTTATTCTCTTATAGAGGTTTGGACGGATACATACTTCAGCTCTCGCACATATGCTTTAGCAGGAAGCAGATTCGTTCCTTCAAAACGCGTAGTTTTCCTTAGCTTTTACGTTGTTTTTAAGAAGTTTTGACCTATAACAAAAGTCCAATACAAACTGATAAGGTAAAATCAATTTGTTGAGAAAGAGAAAAATGATAAACTTATATTAATATTTAATTACATAAAATACATTAAAATTTTGAAGAGATTCTAAAAGAAAATGAATATAGCTGTCTGATTATGTGGCTTTTTTTTCACCCTTTCATACTTAATAATATGGATGATTCCATATTCCATGTCAAGTGGCCTAAAATTGGATACGGTTCCTGCTCGACCCTCTTCAATTTTGGTGAAATCGCAAAAGACCATACATATAAGACTATAATGGACTGTATGCCAGAGTCAGAAGTAGTATAGTTGGTTCACCAGGGGTCCTTCTGTAAAGTTCACTATTTCACAGTCGCACAGAAAAACGGGAGACCATGCTTGTTATCTTGTTGCTCATGATAAAGAAACCTTACTTATTGAAAATATCTGATCTAGTAGAACTTTTTGTGCTAAAAACATAATTGCAGTATTAAAGATCAGAAATTGATACATCCATCATTACTTGGCCTCAAAGTACGTCACACAGCCTGTCGCGATGACTTTTACTCTTACTTAACAAGCTTTAACTACTGAATAAATTACTTTAAAAGTTTGTCCCTTTACCAAATAATTACCTATGAAGATGTCATAGATCTATTGAAGTTGTTTCTCTCCTGATTAAATATTCATTAATTTATTAATCTTTTAAAATCAATTAAAAAATCAACCCAAAGCTTATATCTCAAAAGGGACACTTCTAATTTGTTTACCGTTAGTACCGATGGGAAGTACACCACACTTTAATGGGCGAAAAAAGTTTTTTCATTTTGGGCCTTTTCGGTATAAGGAAAATAAAGCAAGGTTCTAAACACCTACTGTGTGTGTAATTCGCAACTATATCCGCCGCAGAAATTAATACTAAAAATTCCTCTGGAAGGCTGAGAACACTGCAGTGGGGAAAGAATAACATAAAAGTAATATATGAAATAAGTAAATCATTCTATGTCAAATGGCCTAGGGGGTTCTGTCCGACCTGGTACAAATACAAAGTAATGCCCACGAGTACTAAAATATCTCTTGAACGGATAAAGTAAGAACTGTGAACGTCTACCTATAGTGCTTATAGTACAATGACTATGTGCTTATCCTATGAGTATCAATTTCTACGACAGGTATAGTTGTGAATCTCGCACACAGTAGATGTATTGAACCTTGCTTTATTTATCTTATATCGAGGAGACCCAAAATGAAACAAATTTTTTCTTGTCAATTAAGGTGTTTTTTTGTCCAGTGGTACAAACGGTAATCAAATCGGAAGCATCTCTTTTGAGAAATGGGCTTCCGAAAATGTGGTTAAATTTGTGATATTTTTTTAAGAGACTCTGCCCCCTGCTCGCTTACAGCTTGTTAAAGTATGGGTAAAATTCATCGCGACAGGCCGTATATGGCCTACTTGGAGGCTCAATAATGATGAATGTATTGATTTCTGATCTTTAATACTTCAATAAAAAGTTGTACTAGATCACATATTTTCAATAAGTAAAATTTCTTGCATCATGAGCAATAAGAAAACAAACTTGATGCATTTGATCGTTTTACTATACGACTATGAAATAGTGAACTTATACTACTTCTTACTCTGGTAATTTGCAGATGTCTATCTTAGACCTATATGTATGTCCTGTATGAATTACATCAAAATTGAAGGGAAGTAGAGCAGGAGTCTCTAGGCCATTGTTTTTTCAAAATATCTAAAATTAGAAAACAGTCATAACAGAATTTTGATGTAATATATATATAGCCACAGCATTCTAAATAACAAGATTCTCTGTACATTTTTTTAAATTCATCATTTTCAAAATTGATTTCTGTGATTTTGTTGTTTGGTTTGCTTTTATTCCTAAAATCGTAGCATACTATTATGCAATTGTGTGTAACATCGTGTACATTTATTTTTAGGGCCCGAAGCTCACAGACTTCAGATAGAATTCAGTAACCTCATTAACTTAGGCAGTGTCAGAAGAAATACAAGACTAGGTCTCAAAGTTATTGAGACCTATTACAAGCCTTGTAGAAATTGTAAGTTGTTATTTTTAAATCTGTACTTTGTAAATCTGGCCAAATTTCAAAACAAAATAATCATATAGGTGGTTTAATGTTAGATGGATGTAATTACATTTTGAAACAAGAAAGGAATTTGCTTATCAAATTTCTTATTTCAGAATGATCAAAACAGAGTTGTATATTTTTACCCTAATTACTACAGATTTGATGAACGTGATTCTTATCATATTCTAAGTATTCCCGTAAAATTAATTATTAAACTAAATTAAAATATCCGACATCTTAAAGGGCTATACTGCTATTAAATTTTCAAAAATTTCGATTTTTCAGAAAAAAATGTGTGCAATTCATATTTTATGAGTGTCCTAATACAAACTGCGTAAAAACTGCTGTTAGGTATGCTAATTATGACTAAAAATTTGTCGGTAGTTTTTAATGCCAAAAAGCTTAGAAATTTCCTAAAATATACCTGGGTGAGTTTTGGTCGTAGAAGGATGGAAAACTTACTGTTGTACTTGTCAGAAAATGTTTTTTAATATAACTTATAGGACCCAGGGCCCCGTATAAAAATTAAAGTAAAACATTTTGAAAAATAATAGCAGGTCTATTTCAGCAACATAATATTAATTCCTATATTATTTTTTAGCACTTTTGCACTTTACATTACCTATGCTATGCATTTCCAACAGATTAAAAATTAAAACGCATTGCAATCTTTTGGGGACGCCCTGTAGGTACATGCATTTTTTTTTTTTTTTTTGGTATGAATATTTTAAATGATTAATGAATATGTTCGAGATAAATGGGAAATATATTATTGTTTCAATTTTCTTTAAATGAAAAATTTAGCGTTCTGTACTAATTGTTTTTAAATACAAAATGTGGCTATAACTATCTTCAATATTTTATAAATAAATTTTTTCCCTCCTTTCTTTCAGTGAATGATGTTAGCAGCAGCAGCTCTTTAAGGTCATCTATTTATAACTATGTGATAAGTATTTTCCTAATATTAATATTTAGGAAGTATATTTTTTAAACTATGGACACTCACAAGAAAAATGTCATCTACACAAAGACCAAAGTGAACAGCTCAAATCTAAAGAAGAAAGCTTTATTTCAGCGAAACATCATGCTCTGTACATAGTTCATCCGAAACTATTTGTGATTCATTGTCATTATTATTTTTTTTTTTTTTTTATGTAAGAGTTAATGTACTTACTGAATTTTAATGAAAGTGTTAAATAAATCATGAATTTTTACACGTTGTTTTACTGTGTTAAAATGTATAACTTTATTTACATGTAGGGTAAAACCGGGTATCTAACGGTTTTTCTTTGTTGACTAAAGACTAGAAGGGCGGAAAAAGCGGAACACCCCCACAAAAGTGTTTGGAGACATTTGGGCTATAGAAAAATCATACCTGTTGCTACTGGAAAATTCTTCTCCACTTGGGAAAAAACTTTTTTTAGGACCTGTTTCAGTAACTTTTATAATTTCAGGTTTTCAAGCAATTTTTAATGTTGTCATGTAACAGCTTTTCCATCTGAAACAGCTCCTAATTTTCGTGGTAGGGTAAAATCGGGTACTAATCAGAAATTAAGTTTTTACATATAACAAAAAGCTTTATTGTAATACATTTTGAATCAAACTTTAAAACATATATACATTTTTTAAGGGCAGTAACTTTTTTATTATTTCAGGTTTTCAAGCAATTTTTAATGTTGTCATGTAACGGCTTTTCTCAGCTTTTACGTCTCGCACCCGCTGCCCTCCTCATGTGCCCACTCTTTGCAGACAGAACATTATTTCCATCCTTTACTACCTGTTGAGTGAAGAAACAATTCATTGCAGAATTCAATGCAAACCCATGGGTACTCTGTTTTGCCTCCAGCGGACGATCCAAAACCAACATGGTCGTTTTCCTCGATAGTTGGATGTACTCACTTATACTTGGCATCAAAATATTGTGCGAAAGCTTTAAAAAACAGTAGTTTAGTTACTAAATCGATTCGTAAGGCTGGATTTATATGAAAAGCAGAAAGGTGGCGATAAATTAAAACTTTTGAGGTGAATTTCTTTTTAATATCACTGCAAAGACACAGATTAACTCAGTTCAAAAGCCGATGGCACACTGCTAAGGGATGTAGTTAAGACGGGTGCTGTCCACAGAGCATCACCCATAATCGATAAAACAGGGTACCCGGTTTTACCCTTCTCTCCCTTACCTGGTAATTCAAAATAGAGGTTATAGTAGTTATCTTTTAAGCTGTGTATGATAGAAAATACTTCCAATTCCGAATGTATAAATCAAGTATAGCTTTTAGATATTTCACATGGGACTGTATATCTATATTTAATACTTGGAAATTTTTCCATAGAAAATTTCTCACGCTTTGAATTCATAATATTTCAAATTTTAACTGCTTAAAAGGCGTGTAGCCAACATAGTGAAAAAGTACCCAAGCCGGGACTCGAACCCGGGTCATCAGTATACATATGGCTATACTGATGACCCGGGTTCGAGTCCCGTTTTCGGTACTTTTTCACTATGTTGGCTATACGCCTTTTAAGCAATTAAAATTTGGACTGTACATGTATTAAAATAAGAAATTTAATTTTTATATCGCCTTTTTCTATAATTTATAGTTAGAAAAATGCTGCCCTGCATCTAAGAGCATTAAAAAGAAAAAAGAAAAACCTACTCTTTTATGACAAAAACTTTACTGAGTTATGATATTTTGAACTTTCACCATTTTCCGGCGCTAAATACTCTTCATTTTATGAATTTTCAGGCATGCCAGAAAATTTGGAATATTCATAACTTGGTAAGCTTTTTTCATAAAGAACTTGATATTTTTCTTAATAAAGTTATAGGAAAAGGGGACAATATAGCAAATATATATATAGTTCCTTGTGAAAATCTAAAATCTATACTTTTCGTAATTGGAAGTATTTTCTATCATATGCAGTTTAAAAAATAATTTCCACAACTTCTATTTTGAATCGCCCAGCATATTTAAATTTATTTTTCAATGATCTTTAAATGTCAAGAAAAATATTTCAAATTTATAAATTATCTTAATGTTTCATTAAAGAAATACTTAATTGGGTTATTTAAAAATCCTACCTTTATACACTTTCAGAATTAATATATATAATATATAGGCTTTTTGATTATATTTTGTAGCTATACATTAATTTTCCATTTCCTGCTCTCAAATGTTAGGTAAATGTATTTTAGATACTTTATAATTCTACTTTGAATAATCTACGACTTTTATATTTAAAAAAAAAAAAAAAAAAAAAAAAAAAAGTTTCTCCACAAAAATTACAGAAAATTTTCATTTTATATATTCTAAATGATTAAGATTGCATTTCTGATATGCAAACTGTGGTTTCATTGTAACACACTGATTCCTTTTTCTTCCATTTTAAATGTGTATGTTCATTTGTTATCAAGTTACATTCATGCACAAGCCCTTTCTGACTTTGTTAAATTTTTATGCAGACAGTTATATGTGCAGGGTTTGAAAAATTTTATCTGATCTAGGTACCAGTTCTAAAAATCAGATGACACAATTTAATGCTTAGGCTAATATGTTTTGGTTTACAGCTAGGGGAGATGGGGGATGAATGGGACATTTTCACAAAAATATTTATTTTAAATATTTTATATAAGTTATTATCAATATTATATATCACGTGTCAAACTTTAAGTGTTTGACTACATCTTATGCACAATATTTGTTCAAGATTATTATTATATAGAAATATAAATTAAATTAAAAAAAACGTTCTATGTCCCAATCATCCCCACAGCAGGGATGAATGGGACACAAACATTTTCCTCCCCGTATTCAATGTTAAAGACTAAAAGCTGAACAAAAATGCCTCCTTGCAAAAGCTGAGAGATTATAAATTGTAATATGATCTCCAGGATTATTTGTTAGTCAATGATCTTGGACTCATCTCAGCTTTGCCTTAAAAGGCCCATAAACGGTGGACTGAAGACGATGGCTACAATGTTAGGATGAAAGAGGATGAAATGTTAAAAGAATAATTACCATAAAATATTAATTTATCAACCTATATAATATTATTTAGTTAATAAAAATTTTTTAGTATCCTCTAGGGACGAATGAAGCAGTCCCATTCATCCCCATTTGAAATGTCCCAATCATCCCCATGATGCATATATACAATTGTCAGCTATTTTGTCTCGGAAATTATTTTGTCACAATGGTTAATATGCATTCATTTTAATTCCCAATATTGAGCCTTTAAATAAAAAACTACAACATATCTTAATTGTTTATATTGCATAAGATATTTAAGTAACTTCAAATGTAAAAAAATTTACTTTTAAGCAGAGTTTTCAGGAAATGCAAATTTGAAGAAAACTGAAAACAGCCATGTGCTCTTGCTTTTGGTTCTGAAGCACACTATGGTAGTGAAATCTATGAGGATAGGAAGCAACTAAAAAAAATGTTTATTGCCTGAAATACTGAGAGCGTGCCATCCATCCCTTGTCCCATTCATCCCCCATCTCCCCTATTGTCTTTAAAAAGTTTCGAATTTATTTTGGCATATAATCGATTAACATTAACAGCAATTGATGCTATAAATTTTGCAATGTCTTTCATTTTTGTCCATAAATATGCTGTTAGTTTGAACAATGAAATACCAATTGATCACTGCTTTGGCTGGATCAAAACCCTGTTCATGTTAATAAAAACCAAATTATTAAAGCTGTCCAACTCCACTGATGATTCTTAATTAGGTTTATTAAACTAAAACTACTTTCACAAGAGGCACTTGGACTTGATGTGTGTAATGCTAATGCAATGTAAAACAACTTTGGCTAAATTTGAAAATCTGTCTGCATTGGATGCTTTTGTAACTCATTTGACATCTGAATATATACGAAGTATTTAAACTGAAAACACTTGCAATTAAATATATTTAAGATTTAAAATAAATTGGAAGCTGATTTTTTAAATTAATTAATTAGTTTTTAATCATTTGAAGAACATAAAAATAAGAATACCTGGCTGGTAAAAACTATATTGCATAGGAATATTGAACTTAGTACAGACGTTTAAAAAAAAAAAAAAAAAAACTAAGCGCCAACTCTATATTTCCAGTCGACATGTGGCCCAGATTTGTCGAAACCTGTATATGTGTAAACATTTTTGTTTGTAAAAATTAAATCAAAATGGATATCATTCAAGCAATAATAAATTAGTTAGATGTATGTTTGAGTTAAACTGACAGCTATCAGAAAAAATGTAGAATAATTACTATGAAAAAAAAATTATATTAAAAAGATTGTTCAGTAAATATTCTACACATGCAAAAAAGCAATGTCTAAGTGTTAAATTTGAGATTTTGGAATTCTAAACCGTTTTAATATGAGCTTCTACTCTATTCATCAGTAGTATAAACTTGGAAAATCTTCCTAACATGAATGAGAATTGAACAAGTTCAGCTTCTGTGGGATAATGAAAAATTTGAGACTCTTATTAACATTGGGATTTTTATTGAGCATAATTTTATATGCATAATTTTTTATTAAGAATTAATTCATTCTCTGCTGCAATAACATTTTATTAAAATTTTCGCTTCATACTAATATTTTATGATAAATAGAAGATTTTAAAAAGTCAAATGCTAACTTGTAATTATAAAAAGTAAAATAGAAAAAAAGGTAAATATAAAATTAGATAACAATTTTAGGGTACAATATTTACACGAATGGGATGCCCCTCCTTTCCCTCTCGATAGCCACGTTATAATATTCAAAATGACAAAGGTAAGTATTTCTATATACTAATAAAACAGAAAACAAAAATGAGACATATAAATTAAAATGAAAAATATGACATATAAATTAAAGTGAAAAATAATCATAGAAATTTTAATTATGAAATATTTCAAAGGACTTAGCATGTACATGCACACTGTATTTCTGGCAAATAATCAAAAACTATAATTTCACATTTTTTTTTTAAATATAAAAAATTGAGACTGGCAACAAAACATTCCAGTTTTAATATATTGTTGATCCAAATGTTTATTTTCATAAAGTTTTACTTCATTTAAATTTTTACTTTAAAAAATGGGGTTTTTTGCACATTTAGCAGGGAAGCAGGGAATGGGTTAACATGCTAATTCGTTCACTTACAAACAGGGTGTGAAGAATTTTTTTTTCTTTTTTAAATCTAAATAAATCTATCCTCCCCCCCCCCCCGTGTTAAGATATTGAATGTTAACCAACAGTTGTAGGTTTCTAAAATAATTTGTCTTCGCACTTCATCTATTCTTGTAAAAATCTTACTATAAATTTATGTGTACACAACTATTGGGAAAATGCAGAGGGATAGCGGGGCAGTGTTCGGACTCTACCATATCCGTTACCTCGTACAATAAGACATTTAAAATTTTTATTAATTTAGCCCTCCTAAAATACCCCCTCTTATAGCAGACCTATTCGCCTCACCCTACTATAACATAGCTTCCCCACGCTAGCTATTCTACCCACCTAACTGTAATATGATCTCGGCTGCAGGCGATGTTACCGCTGCTACCGCCTGCTGCTAACGCAGAAGTCCCATTCTGTATTTACTGGCTTCCCGTTTGGTATCCGAAGGTATAATAAACCGAAATATCCAAATATGATGCCAACGTTAGGTGTTAGCATTGAAAATTTTAAAATTTGGTACAATTTCTATTTGTAAACCATCCCCTAAACAAAATTTAAGTATTGCTTTGACTCTTATTTAGATTGATGTCTGAGCTAAAGGTATTTTGAGGAAATTAAAGTTGTAGACTACGTTTTTTGCTTTATAAGACGATTTCTCATCCGAAGTCAATTTTTGAATTCGGCTTTTTTTCATATCTGATAGTTTGCATCTATCCTTTTTGCAACTTTAACATTTTTGTAACGATTTTATGCATTTCTATTGCCTATTCAAAGAAAAATTCTTCTAAAGTTACAAAATTTCGTTGTTAACGCTTAAAAAAATAAAGTGACAACGTCAAGAGGTCCATTCTCGACTGAAAACAACAACCATTTTCCCAATGGTTAAAAAAAAAAATTTTTTAAACTATTTATATTAATAAAATAAAGATTTTTGGCTGTGTATGTCTGTCAGTGATGGCTGGGGAAATCTACGGCACATAAGTCTGAAATTCGGATGAGAATAGATAGACAAAGGCAGGTCTGAATGAACCTGAGACTCAGATTTTTGCATTTTTTGATAATTAGCCGAAATATCAATTAAAAACCATACTTAACACCGTAAAATGATGAAAAAAAGATTTTTTTACTGGACCTCGAATCGTATCAGCTTAAGTTTTTCTGCAATTTGAAAATGTCACATCCAATTGAAAATACAAAAACAGATAAAATACCCACTTACTCAGGATACCTTTACCTTTCTATTTTTTTTAATTAATAGTATTTACTATTTTAAAATATATATTTTCTGAAGTTTGATTCCTGGTTTTCATGTTTTCCAATTTCTTTTCAAGTGTTCTGTTTTTTCTACATTTTAAAACTGCCCCATCTACTCCCCGGATAGAAATTAAAACCTTATTTAGCGCACTTTTTCCTGTTCTGGTGGTATCTTTTGGTTTCGAAAAATATTAATATATACTATGTCAAAAAAAATTTCTCGGATCTCGATTCGTATTCATTGTAATTTTTATCTGTTTTTTCTCCAGTTTTAAAATGCCATCTCTATTTTGCAGATACAAAATACAAAACACCACATATTCCCGTTATTTTTTCAGGTCTAACGATATCTTTGGTTTAAAATATATATATACTAGCTGATCAACCCGGCGTTGCCCGAACCCTTGTAATAAACTTAAATCTCTTAAAAAACGGAACTCCGGCCACGGTCTACGATGGCTTCGGAACCGTATACCAGGCATGCTCGTACGCTCCAGAAAATCTTTTATTTCCCCCTACCACCGCCAGGGGAGCATTCTGTTCTAAACAAACCTCTTTCCGAACGAACTTCTGAGACAGGTTCCGGCTGCCTACGTTACTGTATAGTAGGCGCACTACAAAATTGAGCTGGTTTCGAGAAGATTGGAACATTATTAGCCCAATTATTTCAATAAGGCACAGTTAGAGAAAATAACCTTGAGTGAGGTGCCGAAGGGAGGAGATGTTCGAGTGTCCTTCAGAAAATGACTAATTAGGAGGCCCACTATGCATGCATAAATATTCGTTCGTTTTGTTAAGCTAGGAACTTAATTACAAAGTTGGTTTAAACTCTTATTTGTAAATAGTGGTAACCGCTACTCATAAATTTAATTTAATGTTATAAAGGGTGACTATTAAGTTAAATATAATGTTTGGAATCACTTGCGTTGAAATCGGAAAGATAGTTGCTGATATATAGAAACGGGGCATAGTTAGAGAAAAACCTTGAATGAGGGGCCGGGGGGGGGGGAGGGTTGTTCAAGTGCCCTTCAGCAAATGATTAATTAAGAGGACTGCTATGCATCTTTCAAAAATCGTTCGTTTGCTTAAGATATGAACTTAATTGCAAATTTGGCTTAAACTATTATTCGTAAATAGTGGTAACCGCTACTCATAATTTTAGTTTAATGTTATAAAGAGTGACAATTAAGTTAATTATAATGTTTGGAATCACTTGTGTTGAAATCGGAAAGATAGTTGCTGAGATATGGAAACGGAGCATAGTTAGAGAAAAAACCTTGAAGGACGGGCCGGGAGGGGTGGGGGGGGGGGGTTGTTCAAGTGGCCTTCAGCAAATAACTAATTAGGAGGACCACTATGCATCTTTCAAAATTCGTTCATTTCCTTAAGCTTTGAATTTAATTACAAATTTGGCTTAAACTGTTATTCGTAAATAGTGGTAACCGCTACTCATAAATTTAGTTTAATGTTATAAATGGTGACTATTAAATTAATTATAATGTTTGAAATCACTTGCTTTGAAATCGGAAAGATAGTTGCTGAGATATGGAAACGGAGCAGAGTTAGAGAAAAAACCCTGAAGGACGGTCCGGGAGGGGTGGGGGGGGGGGCTGTTCAAGTGGCCTTCAGCAAATAACTAATTAGGAGGATCACAATACATCTTTAATGATTGATTCATTTGGTTAAGCTAGGAACTTAATTTGAAATTTGGCTTACTACTTTTACACTACTATTCGGAAATTCTGGTAACTGCTTTCTAGAAATACACCTTGAAGCTTAAATGTAATTAGCCCCTTGTCCCTTTTAATTCCCGCAAATATAAAAAAAAATCTATTAAATAAAGTTTTCTGTATTAACAATCTCCATCATAATAATAAATGTCATGTAAAAAAAACTTAAACCTGACTAATTGTCATAAAGAAAAATATGCCTGCAAAATATTTCAATCAGTGGGACGTATGTGTAATTTGTCATGTACAGGTGGCGTGACATTCGCATGGCTTCTCTACGCTAATAACTTCAATCCATGTTGACACTATTTAGTTAGAAATCCTTATTTGTGCATCGCTACTCTGGTTTATTTAATTACTTCTGTGAAGAATCGATGCAACCAACCAGTGAACCAACCAACCCAAGAGGTTAAAAGCGTATTTTTAATGAGAGTTCTTTGTGCATTTTAATTAATATTTCAGAAAGTAATTAAAATATTAAAATTCTGAAGTAATGTTGCACCAGGAGAGGGTTTGGACTACCTAAATCTAAATTTCCAGCCTTCTATACTCCGTTCGCTGAAACGAGATAACGAAAGTAAACAAATGCGCGTGCGGATTGGCGATGCTTAAACCTGGCGTTGTGCCAGAAGCGCCAATTGTTTGAGCCTCTGCTTTTTTTCCCAAACGGCTGTTTGTTTCTTGTCTTTCACTTTTAAAATTGACGATTTTTTTCGATTGATTTGGTATTTTATATACACAAATGGAGTGTGAAAATTCTTCTTTGAGCCCGCCTAAGAAGAGAGTAAAAAGAAAAGCTTTGAGTAAGGTGGAGAAAGATATGATTTTAAATGTATATAAAACGGAACTTGAATCGAATCCTGAACTTCCGATTTCTCATATAGGAGATAATGCTGCTCGTATAACAGGCGTAGGTAAAGCTTCTGTTTTTCGAGTGTTAAGAGAGTATAAAAAATGTGGTGTGTTAAACTCGCCGAAGAAAATAAAATTACGTAAACGTGTTTTAGAAAATATAGATGATTTTGATAGGAATGCTATTAGGAGAAAAATCCACGAGTTCTTTTTGAGGAATGAATTGCCCACTATAAATAAAGTTTTGGAAGTTGTAAATGATGACCCTGATTTGCCAACCTTTAAAAGGACAACATTTTATCATCTCCTGAAAGAATTAAACTTTAGATATTCACGGAGAGGACGAGACAGTACTCTCATTGATAAAAACGAAATAATTGTGTGGCGAAGAAAATATTTAAGGCAAATCAAATCTTTCAGAGAAGAAGGGCGCAAAATATATTATATGGATGAAACTTGGTTGAATGCAGGCCATACAGTTAGTAAAGTTTGGAAAGATACCTCAGTAAAATCATCAAAACAAGCATTTTTGTCTGGTCTTTCTTCCGGATTAAAATCTCCTTCCGGAAAAGGAAAACTGATGATAATTACCCATATTGGTAGCGATTCTGGTTTCGTGGATGGAGGGCTTGACTTATTCGAATCAAATAAAAATAAAGATTATCACGAAGACATGAATTCAGAACGTTTTGAAAAGTGGTTTGGTGATATCTTATTTCGACTGGAAGATAACTGTGTGATAGTAATGGATAATGCTCCTTATCATTCCCGAAAATCAGAAAAAATACCGAATACTTCGTGGAGAAAACAAAAAATTGCTGATTGGCTTTTAACAAAAAATATCCCTTTTGAGGACGGAATGTTAAAAGCTGAACTGTTGCAGTTAGTGAAGCAAAATAAAAATAAATATGACAAGTACGCTGTCGATGAAATGGCAAAAGCACAAAATAAAACTGTCTTACGATTACCCCCCTATCATTGCGAGCTTAATCCTATTGAACTGATTTGGGCACAAATAAAGAACTTCGTTGCGAAAGAAAACAAAACATTCAAAATGCCTCATGTAAAAGAAATATTCTCTCAAAGTATAAGCAAAATTGGCACTGAAGAATGGAAAAGATGCATTCAACACGTAACAAATACAGTGGAAAAACAAATGTGGGATTTAGATAATGCTATAGATAATATAGTAGATTCCATGATAATCAATCTAGATTCTAATAGTTCCGATACTTCAACTTCATCTTCTGAATGATTTATGAGGTAAGTGGGCTTCAATAATGTAAGATATAAATAGTTTTGTACTATTTTGTATTTAACAAAATTAACTCCTGATGATGGTTTATAACAATGTTGAATTCAGAAAGTTTGCCCCGGGAGGAAATTCCGTTCGGGGCATTAAAATGTCCCCTCCCGGAATATTTCAGATTTTATCATTTTAATGGTCAAAAAGTATAATCCCCCCCCCCCCCGAAACTATATAATGTCTCGCCTGGAGGCACAGAAATCCCACCAGGAAAAAATATGTCTGAATTCAACGCTGTTTAAAATAAATAGTGAATAATTTATATTTTGACGTCTTAAACTTTTACATTTTTGTTTAAAATCTCGATGTAAGTCAGTTAGCAACTTATGTTGTTTTCATATAGTTATCAAAATAAATGTTTAAAAAATTAACAAATCGAAATAAAAAATAAAATTTGCCAACCTAGGGATTTGTGCCAAATGTGTGGCTCCTTGGCGATTTTTCTGCAACCCGTTTGTTTACTTTCGTTATCTCCTTTCCCTGAACAGACTATAGGTGGGCCAGATTTTCCTAGCCATCGCCAACAGACACACAGAGCGAAACTTTCTTTTATTAGTTTAGATATACTATATTCTTGAAGTTGTTTCATGGATTCAATCAGAAATTCCCCACCTCCCTTCTCAGTGCGTTTGAAGATATTGTTTCCCGTTCTAGATAATTGTGTTTTGGATATTACTTACGTTAGCGTTTTAAAAGGGTGAGGGAGTAGTACACATTTTACATTATTTAGGTTTTCTCAGGTCAAAATTAAAAGCTTAATATATCTAAATGTCAGAAATTAAACTGACAATCATTATAAAAGGGGCCTCTTACTTCATTGGGAAAAAAAAAATCAAATATATAAAATCGTAAATATTTGAGGTTTGTTTGCAGTAGTAGGCATGTTCTCTTTATAGTATTTTTGCCAGGACAGTGGCAAAAACAGAAGAAAAGATGGTAAAAATGGCAAAAATAATACAATAAACAACATAATTTTTTACATACTATAATAGAAACTTAAATCAGAATATTAATTTGCTATTTTGTTGATAATTTGATTAATTAAAACATTTTTAAATAATTTTAATTGATGATAACATAGTACAAATTAAAAAAAAAAAAATCTAGTTTGTAAATAAATATATACCTTTGATGGAGATAAAAACTGTTTTTCATTCCTCATTTTTAGGGTTTCGTTCATCTCACGAAGCCCTATTCGTCCCGATACTTTGTCTGTCCGTCACAGAGCCGTTTCTCTTAAACTATACAACTTACAGACTTGAAATTTTATGCACTTATAGCTGAATACCTACTATGAAGCTGGAAATCATAAAATTTTGAAAAAATCGTATTTTAATATAGAGAGATAAAAACCCAAAAATCTAACAGCCTTTTCCTATTAAATTTAAACATTTTTTGTTATAACAGTTGCCAACAACTAAAAATCCACAATAAAATTCTTTCACAATAATTTATTTTCTATTGAAAGATTTCCACGTGAAAAATGAAAATGAAATAAAAAGTTTCGCCAGTTGAAAAAAAGATTACTATGACGTCATATTGATAATAAAACGGAAATTTTCAAACATTTCTCAATAATACAATGAGTATGTAAGTACAGAAAGCAGGTTAATATATAGTCATTAGAGAATTAAAAAGAAAATGAATCTGACGTCATATTGGAAGTTTAACGGACTTTTTCAAATGTTTGAGAATAATACAAAGAGAGTATCAATATGAGTAATAGAGAAAGCAAGTAGATATGACGTCAGCAAGTGATTATAACGTCATATGAGTTTGAAGAACGTATTGAATCATGATAAAAACACGATTATGGAAATATTGGCCTATTTTAACATTTTGAAGGTCTCTAAACAACATTTAATTTTAAAATTGATTTTTTATTAATATCGAATTTAGTCCACAGGACAGATATTATTATGACAGAGTATAATAACGGGCTTCGCCTGCTATAGGACCGGTTCAGATTTTCGAGAAAACGAGAAAAATAGACCGGTAAATTTTTACTTTATAAAATACATTTTTTTTAAATGAAATTTATTTGGATTTATTAAAGAAAGGATAAAGTGTTTTGAAAGGAATATTAAACGAAACCCTTTGTGCGATCTTCGATCACACTTACCCACTTGTTAATAGAGTAATGCTATATTAATAATAGTTTATATATATATAAACCTTTGAGCCCACAATTTATATATCATAACTATTAAAGACAAAATTACTACAGTAAAAGTTGCCTTGTAACACACATATATATGTTACAAGTTATAGATATACCCCTTATATAGTACCCTGTTTTATATATATATATATATATATAATAGGGCAGTAACCTGTTGTTATAGTCAAAAGGAGGATTTAAAATTTTTTGGTGGGGCTAATTCACAGCTGTCGCTGTGTGTATTAAAATCAGTTTTTTCTCTACTTTACTGATATTCAGGGTGTCCGAAAAGTCTGGAAACGGTCGAATAACTCGAGAAATATACATCCGATTGAAAAACGCACGTTCAATATTTTTGAAAAATCTATTTAGGGATATCAAAGTTGTCACCCCAACTCTGCCCTCCTGGGGGGAAAAGGGAGGCAACTTTGAAATCTTAAAAGGTAATGCAACTTTTTTATTGCAGATTCTGATTCTAGGAAATTTGTATTAAAAGGAAGGCAACTTTGATATCTTAAATGGTTACGCCCCCTTTTTTATTGCAGATTCTGATTCTACGGAAAAAAATATGTAACTTTTGTATTTAACATTTTCTTTGGAAAATCGTAGATGGCGCCGCTATCGAGTAAAATGCAGTGAGAATCGTTTCCTTTGAAAAGTCTGGAAACGGTCAAATAACTCGAGAAATATTATATCAGATTGAAAAACGCACGTTCAATATTTTGAAAAATCTATTTAGGGATATCAAAGTTGCCTCCCTCCTGGGGGGGGGGGGGGGGGAAGGCAACTTTGAAATATTAAATGGTAACGCCCCTTTTTTATTGCAGATTATGATTCTACGAGAAAAAATACGTAACTTTTGTATTTAACATTTTCTTCGAAAAATCGTAGATGGCGCCGTAATCGAGTGAAATGCAGTGAGAATCGTTTCCTTTGAAAATTCTGGAATCGGTCGAAAAACTCGAGAAATATACATCGGATTGAAAAACGAAAAATAAGTGTTCAATATTTTAGAAAAATGGAAACTTTTATATCCGTAAATAGATCTTTCTAAAATATTGAACACGTATTTTTCTGTTTTTCAATCCGATGTATATTTCTCGAGTTATTCAACCGTTTCCATACTTTTCAATGGAAACGATTCTCATTGCATTTTACTCGATTACAGTGCCATCGAAGAAAATGTTAAATAAAAAAGTTACGTATTTTTTCCCGTAGAATCCGAATCTGCAATAAAAAAGGGAGGTTACAATTTAAGATTTCAAAGTTGTCCCTACTTTCCCACCAGGGGGCAACTTTGATATCTCTAAATAGATTTTTCAAAACTAATGAACATGCATGTCTCCGTTTTTCAATCCATTGTATATTTCTCGAATTATTCGACCGTTTCCACACTTTTCAAAGGAAACGATTCTCACTGCATTTTATTCGATTACAGCGCCATCTACGATTTTCTGAAGAAAATGTTAAATACAAAAGTTACGTATTTTTTCCCGTAGAATCCGAATCTGCAATAAAAAAGGGGGTTACTATTTAAGATTTCAAAGTTGCCTCCTTCCCCCCCCCCAAGGGGGCAGAGTTGGGGTGGGGACTTTGATATCCCTAAATAGATTTTTAAAAAATATTGAACATGCATTTTTCTATTTTTCAATCCGATATATATTTCTCGAGTTATTCGACCGTTTCCAGACTTTTCGGACACCCTGTATAAATATAAGCTTTTGATTACAAAGTTTAAAGGTAATATAGCTGATATTAATACTGAAAGATTATGAAAATGAGGGTGGGGGGGGGGGGGGGGGTTCAGCCCATCTTGCCCTTGTCTGGTTACGATTCTGGTTCTCTCCCCTGACACACATATATATTATCATCATCAACGGCTTGCAATCCACTGCTGGATGTAGGTCTCCCCCAGATTTTTCCATTGTTTCCTGTCTAGTGCTATAGTCATTCAATTAACACCGGCCACTTTTCTGATTTCGTCATTCCATCTTACTTGAGGTCGTTTTACATCTCTGGGATACCACTGTAGCGTGTTTGTGCTGCATCTATTATCTTGTCTTCTTGCAATGTGCCCAGCCCATTTCCATTTTGGCCGTTTAATGCTCTCAATGATGTCAAAAACTTTCTTCTGACTTCTTATCCAAGTTATTCTCTTTCTGTCTCTTCTGGTTATGCCTAGCATACATCTTTCCATACTTTGCTGTGTTGTTTGTAATCTTTGTACCATCCGTTTTGTTAGCGTCCCTGCTTCTACTCCATAAGTTAGTGCAGGCAAAACACATTGGTTAAACACCTTTCTTTTCAAACAAAGAGGCATGTTACTCTTCAGAATAATATTGTTCTCCATCCATTTCTTGTTCTTCTATTGCTTTCATTCATGATGTTGTTGTCCGATGATATTTCCTGTCCAAGGTACACATAACTTTGCACTTCTTTAATCTCAGTGTTATTGTAGGCGATTTTCTTTTTTGATGCAAATGAATTGAACATCACCTTAGTCTTTTCCAAATTTATTTTTAATCCCACATTAATGCTAGCTTCTACCAAATCTTTTAGCATGTTTTCCAATTCTTCAGGGTTATTACTGAAAATTAAAATGTCTCATCAGCAAACTGGAAATGGCTTAAATATTCCCCATTTATTCTAATCCCTTTGTTTTCCCAATCCAGCTTCTTGAAAATATTTTTTAAGACAGCAGTAAAAAGCTTAGGCGAAATTATGTTTCCGTGTCTTGCTCCTCTTCCAAGCTTGATCTTCGCTTTTCCTTTGTCCAAACGGATGGTGGCTGTTGCTTTCTTGTAAATCTTCTTTGTGATATTGATGCAAGGTTTGTCGTTTGTCTGTCTTCCAGAGAATCAACTACTGCAGATGTGTAGAGCGAATCAAATGCTGTTTCATAATCAATAAAGGCAACGCAGAGAGGTAAATTATATTCTTTGTTTTTCTATAAGTTCCCTTACTATTTGAATATGATCCATTGTGCTTAATCCACTTCGGAATCCTGCTTGTTCTCTATGTTGAGCCACGGCCAAACTCGATTCTCCCTCCCTTCATACGGCCTTCACAATCACCCCGTAGTTTCGGAATCGTTAAAAGGCTGCTTCGCCGGTAGATGGCGCGATATACTTACCATAAATAATGCTTAGTAAATGTTACTTCTATACATAAAAATACAAGAATCTTTGCAATATATTCATTATAAAAGGTATATATAACATATGTATCTTTTGTTTCGGCATTTTCTTTACTACAAACAGGAAAAACTAAAAGATTTAGAGATAAAATAAATAAATACAATGCTTTCAGCAATTAAAAATAGTTTAAATAACACGCTACTATAAAATGCAAAACAAACATTATAAGTAAATTTCTATATTTATATACATTTAAATTCTTGATTACTTGAAACATTGATAATTCTGAGCGTAAAATGCACAATAAAAAATTTAAAAAATAATTACTGCTCAGCCAAGCTTTAAAGACTGGTCACGTGAGTAACGGGTCCAAATATGACCAGTCTATTCTTCGTAATAGGGATCGAGGTAATGAAAGGGAGTCACCCCTAGTTTTGCTTTCGTGGGGGGATGAGTTGATTCCCGATAGTTTCATGTTTACTTGTTCCAAGATTATAAAAGGATTTTTGTTCTTATGTAATAAAGCACATAAAAATTGTAGCTTTCTCTTCGATGAAGGGGGATATCTTCAATCTAAAGAAACATGTTATGATAATTTAGATTTTTTAATTATCGGATATAAACATGTTAAGTAAATAAATACTATTTTTTACTGTATTTTTACACATGTCATTGCAATTTATTGTTTTCTTAAATAAATAACGATTTTAAATATCGGTTCCTTACAGTTATAGGGTACACTTATGTAATTGTAGGAGAAGTGTGGTTTTAAAATGTTCTTTTATTAGTATGGTTATTAATAATTTTACCGCAAGAATTCCATTTTTTTTTTCTTGATTGCTCATGTTCATTTTCCTATATGAAACCATTTAATAATATGGCGAAAATGTATAACAAAATACTCAATTAATAAGAAAAGAAAATAGTTCAAAGTGTACAGAGTCACACTAAAGGATGAAAAATATTTTTTACACTCAAATATTTAAAAAAAAAATGTGCTCGAATTCAAATTAAGTTTTCTGATACCTTTACTAAATCTTTTTAATTGATAAATGCGCGAAAGTTTCAGACGTTCTTATTCAGATATCAGGAAATTGAACAGCGTTTTTCGTTTTATTATAAAAGTAACTAATCTTACTGAAAATGTCGTTGAAGTTCGCACTTTGAACCTATTTTTCGGATAAGTTCACGAAAAAATTGTAATTGTAACTCACAATGTACCGATTTTATAGGAAAATTAAAGACCCTGTTCGATTTTTAAGTATTTGAATGTTAATTCTTGAAAATTTTCAGGCAAATAGGAATAAAATTGAAATTACTGTCAAAATGAAATGAAAGAACTTAACAAATATATGCTAAAGCTAGTAAAATTAAAATTATTTTAAAGTGAAGGTCTCAGAAAAAAATAAAGCAATAAAAATGCTTGTATTTCATAATATCATCACGGACCTTCTCTTAAAAAAAAAAAAATGTGCAGGGGGGGGGGGGGGGGGTTATTCATTCACTTTCGGTGTCATCATCAGAATCATCCGGAAAAAAATCATCGTCGTCATCATCGTCGAACGAAATAATTAATGGCTCACACATTTCTTCTATTATGCCGTCTTTCTTCCAATACTCATTTTCCAGGTGTTCTATGTTCGTGCAGTAGTTTTTCCATTTCTCATCATTAACATTTTCCAGTGCTAGTTTGGTCAATTTAAAAAGTTGATCCATATTTAAATCCGCCGTTATATTTCTTTTTCGAATGAATTCCTTCATATCCGCCCATACATACTCTATTGCATTTATGTCGCAATGGTATGGAGGCAATCTTAACGCATAATGCCCATGTTCGGCTAACATGGTGTCGAATTTGTAGATTTTAGTAGAGGGCGAATTCGTCTTAACAAGGTCCATCAATTCAACTTTTCGCATGTTTGAAGAATATGGCACTTTGTTCAGTGCCAACCAATCCATAATTTCCCTTTTGTTTATTGAAGAATTCGGAGGCTTATTCAATTGAATAGAGTGATATGGCGCATTGTCTATCACAACAACAGAATTTTTCGGTAAGTTTGGAATGAATTTTTCATTTGCCCATTTTTCAAAAATTTGTTACGAATTACATCCAAGTTAAAATTATCCAAGTTGACATTCTCTATGGTTGTTTTCACCTTTTTCTTTTTAGGAGAAGCGAAATTATTTGCATTGTTATTAGCTTCTTTCCGAATTCTTCTTATAGCGCTATCCGAAACACCGGCAATTGCACTAGCTCTTTTTGTTGCATGTGCTAATAGAATAGTTAGACAGCCTTTATCTGCTTCATTATCACAATATTTTACAACATTGTTTAACATATTTTTCACTGCACTGTGAAAATGTTTGCCTTGAGAGCTTTTAGATTCTTTTAAATCCATTTTATAGAAGTAGAAACAAATACAAAATGAATAGCAGACAAAATAAGGAGAGAGAGAAAAAACGCTAATAGTACAAGAACAGCCAGTGAAGAAATGACAAGCGGTCTGGCAAGATAAGGGAAACTTGAATTTTGTCTCCTCCTAATATAATGCTTCCCTCCCTTCGGACGGGTCTATTTTTTTGGCACCATGCCAAGGTCCGTCTTTCTAGAGTGGTTCCACAGTACTAGTTTCATAATAGTAGTAAGAAAATTAAGCAAGTTTGCCAATATCCGGCAATGAACTCATATCGATTTTTTTTCTCAAAACATGGATTATTTTTACACGATTCTTAATTATTTAAAATATGTATATATATATATGTATATTCAAAACAATTTTCAATAAATTTAATCATTATAGGTACTGATCTGAAATATATAATATATAAATATAGATATGTAACATATCTATCTTTTACTTCGGCGTTTTCTTTACTACAAACAGGAAAAACTAAAAGGAAAAAAACTAAACAAAACAAACAGGACAAACAGGAAAAACTAAAAGATTTAGAGATAAAATAACTAAATACAATGCTTTAAACAATTAAAAATAGTTTAAATAACATCCTACTACAAAATGTAAAACAAACATTATAAGTAAATTTCAATACATTAAAATTCTGGATTACTTGAAACATTGATAATTCTGAGCGTAAAATACACAGCAAAAAATTTAAAAAAATATTTACTAGTTTCACAATAGTAAGAAAATTAAGCAACTTCGCCAATATCCGGCGATGAACTCATATCGAATTTTTTTTTCTCAAAACATTTATTATTTTTACATGATTCTGAATTATTTAAAATATATGTATATATGTGTACATTCAAAACAATTTTTAATAAATTTAACCATTATAGGTACTGATCTGAAATATATAAGCATATAGAAATATAATAGAATTACATATAAAATTAAATATTATATTCTAGTTCTGGAAAGTCATGGTATAAAAGTATATATATAAAAATATACTTTCATGTTTCATAATATCAACAGAATAAGAAAACATATTTCGCCAATATCCGGCAATCAACTCGCATCGCTTTTTCTTTTCTCAAAACATGGATTATTTAACAAATTCATAATAATTTTTACAGGTTTTATTATTTTAGAGAATGAACAAGTTTTTTTTCTTTTTTTTTTTTGCTGTAGCATTATGTACTCCATTTATGAGAGAATAGTTTTTGTGGAAATTTTAGAATATTGTGTGGTTACAGAAATTACAGAATATTTTTTCAGATTTTTAAAATATTAATTCATAAATCTATCCACCCTACTTGTATATATATATGTATCTATAGGTATATGCAGATTCTATTTCTTGATTAGACTTTAAACATTGATAATTTTTACAGTGAAATATACATTAAATATTATAAAATTAAAATTAAGTAAACTTTAAAATTTTTCTTGATAAAGAGTTCTTACATGCAGATAAATTGGTTTCATTTGTAAAATACCTTGCCATATTTTTTTAAATGATGGGCAAGAATTTTGCACATATTAATGAGCATATATATTTTATGCTCGTTTAAGTCACATTCCCCTAAAGGATTTTTTATTAATCTTGGATATATCAATCCATAAATAGTTTTGACGAACGAAACGCAAAGATAAGGAAATTCTCCATTAGTAATGGTAAGTAATAGCGCCCCCTACGTTCTTCCGGGGAGAAACTCTTATTCCTCTTGAACAAAGGGAAAATGACTTTTTGTTACGGCCGTATAAAGGGAAGGAGAAAATCGAGTTAGGCCGTGGTTGAGCTTAGTCCAGAGCTAATTCAAGTCTTGTCGTTAAAACTTTGGTGAAAATTTTATAAATCACTGACAGTAAGCTGATTGGACAGTAGTTTTTAATGTTTTCTTTCTCCCTTTTCTTGTAAAGTAGCACAATCACAGCATTATTCCAATCTTCTAGTACATCTGATTTCTCGAGACATTTGAAAACAGTAAGTGTGACGATGAAATATTGTAAGTGCCGTTATAATATTATTTTATGATTATTTTATAATATTATATTATAACACATCGGCAGAAAACAAGAGCGACGCATGCCTAAAACGCAGGAGCGGGGGAAGCCGCCGAATGCGATGACGTCACAGCTCAAGGTTTTGCAGAGAAAACAACATCGCCGATTCAACGAACGCAGAGCACGATGAGGGATGCTTCGCAGAAAAAGCAACTTCCGTAATGCTTGTTCAAACCACGGCCTAACTCGATTTTCTCCTTCCCTTTATACGGCCGTAACAAAAAGTCATTTTCCCTTTGTTCAAGAGGAATAAGAGTTTCTCCCCGGAAGAACGTAGGGGGCGCTATTACTTACCATTACTAATGGAGAATTTCCTTATCTTTGCGTTTCGTTCGTCAAAACTATTTATGGATTGATATATCCAAGATTAATAAAAAATCCTTTAGGGGAATGTGACTTAAACGAGCATAAAATATATATGCTCATTAATATGTGCAAAATTCTTGCCCATCATTTAAAAAAATATGGCAAGGTATTTTACAAATGAAACCAATTTATCTACATGTAAGAACTCTTTATCAAGAAAAATTTTAAAGTTTACTTAATTTTAATTTTATAATATTTAATGTATATTTCACTGTAAAAATTATCAATGTTTAAAGTCTAATCAAGAAATAGAATCTGCATATACCTATAGATACATATATATATACAAGTAGGGTGGATAGATTTATGAATTAATATTTTAAAAATCTGAAAAAATATTCTGTAATTTCTGTAACCACACAATATTCTAAAATTTCCGCAAAAACTATTCTCTCATAAATGGAGTACATAATGCTACAGCAAAAAAAAAAAAAGAAAAAAAACTTGTTCATTCTCTAAAATAATAAAACCTGTAAAAATTATTATGAATTTGTTAAATAATCCATGTTTTGAGAAAAGAAAAAGCGATGCGAGTTGATTGCCGGATATTGGCGAAATATGTTTTCTTATTCTGTTGATATTATGAAACATGAAAGTATATTTTTATATACATACTTTTATACCATGACTTTCCAGAACTAGAATATAATATTTAATTTTATATGTAATTCTATTATATTTCTATATGCTTATATATTTCAGATCAGTACCTATAATGGTTAAATTTATTAAAAATTGTTTTGAATGTACACATATATACATATATTTTAAATAATTCAGAATCATGTAAAAATAATAAATGTTTTGAGAAAAAAAAATTCGATATGAGTTCATCGCCGGATATTGGCGAAGTTGCTTAATTTTCTTACTATTGTGAAACTAGTAAATATTTTTTTAAATTTTTTGCTGTGTATTTTACGCTCAAAATTATCAATGTTTCAAGTAATCCAGAATTTTAATGTATTGAAATTTACTTATAATGTTTGTTTTACATTTTGTAGTAGGATGTTATTTAAACTATTTTTAATTGTTTAAAGCATTGTATTTAGTTATTTTATCTCTAAATCTTTTAGTTTTTCCTGTTTGTCCTGTTTGTTTTGTTTAGTTTTTTTCCTTTTAGTTTTTCCTGTTTGTAGTAAAGAAAACGCCGAAGTAAAAGATAGATATGTTACATATCTATATTTATATATTATATATTTCAGATCAGTACCTATAATGATTAAATTTATTGAAAATTGTTTTGAATATACATATATATATATACATATTTTAAATAATTAAGAATCGTGTAAAAATAATCCATGTTTTGAGAAAAAAAATCGATATGAGTTCATTGCCGGATATTGGCAAACTTGCTTAATTTTCTTACTACTATTATGAAACTAGTAATTATTTTTTAAATTTTTTATTGTGCATTTTACGCTCAGAATTATCAATGTTTCAAGTAATCAAGAATTTAAATGTATATAAATATAGAAATTTACTTATAATGTTTGTTTTGCATTTTATAGTAGCGTGTTATTTAAACTATTTTTAATTGCTGAAAGCATTGTATTTATTTATTTTATCTCTAAATCTTTTAGTTTTTCCTGTTTGTAGTAAAGAAAATGCCGAAACAAAAGATACATATGTTATATATACCTTTTATAATGAATATATTGCAAAGATTCTTGTATTTTTATGTATAGAAGTAACATTTACTAAGCATTATTTATGGTAAGTATATCGCGCCATCTACCGGCGAAGCAGCCTTTTAACGATTCCGAAACTACGGGGTGATTGTGAAGGCCGTATGAAGGGAGGGAGAATCGAGTTTGGCCGTGTTCAAACGAACAAAGATACACTATGAGGGGGAGAGGCACTGCTGTGAAAAATAGTAGCTACTAGTAGCTACTAGGAAATTTGGTTGGGTCGAGTGTTCTGAAAAGGCCTCTTCCAGAACAGACTGCGCCCCCTGGCGGTGGAACTATGGACCCGATTTCGAAGGGGTTTGGTTTAAGTTTCGTATAGAACAGATTATTAATATTTTTGGCCCGTGCAACGCCGGGCGGGTTAGCTAGTATATATATAAAGAGCACCATATTTTCATTTGTTAAAAAAATAAATTCATTTTTAAAAACTTCATGCTTCATGAAAATTTGCATAAAAGATTCAATAAATCTCATGGAAAAATACCAGAATAAAAATTAATTTCTGTTAAAATATAATTTTTCAATTAAAAATAATTTATTAAATATATGCAAGCCAGTTGAGAACAAAAGTTCCGAAATTAACGATGTATTGCAAACATCGATCTGCTGTGGAAAAAAAATTCTTTAATTTCAGCAGCACAAGAATATTTTTTAACTTCTAAATAAATTAATAAAAATCACTAAATCTCCAAATAATATTCCATTTTTAATATAAATTAATTAAGAGAGCATCAAATCTTCCAATAATATTCTATTTTATAAGTTTCAAAATTTAAAAATAATTTTTAGAACAAAAATTTTTTTTCAACTTTACTCTTCATAAAAGAATAATACGGCGCCAAATGTGACGATGATATATTGTAAGTGCCGTTATAATATTATTTTAATGGATCAATGATGGGAAAGATCGTATAGGTTTAATAAATTGCAGTTGTGAATTAATAAAAGCAAATAACCCTGCACAATTTGTGCATCTGTTCTTTTGGTCGAATTCTTTGAAGAGAATCACATCAAAATAATAAAATAAATAAAACATTCTTACTTGATCGTTAAATAATAAACTCAGACTACTTGAAATAAAAACTCCTTTAGAATTGGATCCAATAATGTTTATTATTATTTTGAGGAAGGCGGAAGGATGAGGATGACAGCTGCACATCTTGTCTTTAGGAAATTCTGGCTCGAACATCATAAAATTCGAGAATCTTTAAAATATTCCTTCTGGCCGAATCCATTAAGAGTTGTAGATTAATGCAGACATCAATTAAATTACCAGTTGATTTAAACCTTTAAAATATTAAATTTAAAATTTACAACAGCGTTTTTATAGAATAATTAAAAACCTTGAAAACGCGAAATTGATCTCCATAAGAATCTAACGCAACGGCGAAATTTCTTGGATATGAGAGCTGGCACAGGCCAGCAGACCTCAGATCATACCACGTTTTCAATAAATTTTTACAGCATCATTTTTATTAAAATTCTGTTTGAAAAATGCGCTACATTAGTATTAATACCCGTAACAGGGGTGCACAAATGTTAAAGCAAGATTAATTTAAACTAATTTGTTGATTATGAATTACGCGAAAATTAAAAGAGCAAATCAAAAACTCATTAACATTTAATAATTAAAAGAAGCCTTCTAATTTGTGTTTGAAAGACACGCCCAATCACCTGCAGCGCTAAAGCGGACTAAATATGAAATACTTCCCAAGTCCGAAGAACACATCGGCAGAAAACAAGAGCGGCGCATGCGTAAAACGCAGGAGCGAGGGAAGCCGCCGAATGCGATGACGTCACAGCTCAAGGTTTTGCAGAGAAAACAACATCGCCGATTCAACGAACGCAGAGCACGATGAGGGATGCTTCGCAGAAAAAACAACTTCGCCGTAATGCTTGTTCAAAACGAACAAAGATACACTATGACTATGAGGGGAAGAGGCACTGCTGTGAAAACCAACTGCACGGCGCGCGCTGCCGATAAAAAAAGCTTTTAAAAGAACGGCAATTAATACTGGAAAGCTATAACATACAGAAATACGTTGAGCTGAAATAGAAAGTGATTAAAAAGAATTAAGACTGTGATATATCTTTATCACAGTAAGCCTAGCATTTTTGCAAATTTTTCTCCTGCTTCTTTGATAAGGTCAATTATAATTCCATCTTCGCCAGGACATTTGCCTTTTTTCATGCATCTAATGGCTTGCACAACTTTAATCTGTCATCACTGGAATTATCTCTTCAATTTCTGTTATGTTTACTCGTGGATCACGTAGGTTGTCTTCCCTTTGATCTTCACATTTATATAGATCGTTATAGAATTTTTCGACAATGTGTACTATTTCATTATTGATCCTGGTGATTGTTCCATCTCCCTTCTTCAGTTCAAAAATACCTTTTCTTCCAACGTACAGTTTGCGCTTAGCTGATTTTAAACTTTTGTTATCTTCTAGAACTTTCTTGACAAGATTGCAGTTAAATTTTCTGATATCTTCTATAACACATTTTCTTATCGTTTTACATAATTCTGTATATTTAATTCTTGATTTAGAATAGTTTTTCTTCATTTTAAAATCTCTGTGTTTCTTCATCAAACTTCTTGTTTCTTCTGTTGTTTTCTTTGTCTGCTTTACTGGTCCTTGCAATTTCTTGTAGAGTATTTGTTATTTTCTTATTCACTACTGTAACATCTTGCTCTTCTTCTAAAGTTGATTGAAGTACTACTTGGAAACGATTTTTAAGTTCCAAATTAAATTCTTCCTTATGTTTCTGGATATTTATATTATCGACTGATTTCTTTGAGTGTTGCAAAAGCTTCATTCTTTCCACTTTAGTATTTAAAAGCAGTTTACATCTAATCAACCTGTGATTGCTTCCTGTGTTGAAGTTATTGAGACCGCTGCAATCCTGAATAAGATGCTTTTTGTTTGTCAAGTTGTAGTCCATTTCACTTGTTGAGCCATTTGCACTATGCCATGTCCATTTTCTTTGTGGCTTTTTCTTGAAAACATGATATACATCTGTTCACATTCTTCAAACTTAATCAATCTGTTTTCTATTTTATTACGCATTCCATATCCATGTTTTTCTACTGAGAACTCTCCTTTCTTCCCCCCCCCCCCCACCAAGTCTAGCATTCAAGTCTCTGATGCACTGAAGCTACTTCTTCATAGAAATCCTCAATTTCTTCATCAGTATAGCTAATTATTGGTTCATAAACTTGGGTAATTTGCAGCTTGTATCTTCTTGACACTTGTATAACTAACCTTGCAACTCTATCTGATGCACTATCATATTCTACAATGTGATTTTTCACCTTTTATGAGAAATCCTACGCCACTTGTTTTTCCATCTTCTGTACCTCTGTAGTACAATACATGTCCCACTGGCAAGACCAATCTTCTCTTCACCTTTTCTTCTTACTTCGCATAATCCTAGGATGCCCCAGTTGATTTTTTCCAATTCTTCTTCAAGTTCCTGTAAACGACTTTCCGAAGATAGGGATCGTCCATTATACGTAGCCAAGGTCATCAACTTATGGCAGCCAAGCTGAGTCCAGTGATTCTTAGCGAGGCGCCTGATTAACATCCCCATGATATATGCCCCCATACGTCATTTTTACGTCACGAGAAAAGGGGATATAAATCCAGTGCTTGAGCATTTCACTTTTCACGAAATCCTGATTAATGTCCCCCTGATATATGCCCCCATATCTGAAAGGAACACATATGTAAAGCTAGAGAAATTTCGTTTCGTTGAGAGCCTGATTAACGTCCCCATGATTTATGCCCCCATACGTCATTTTGACGTCATAAAAAATGGGGGTGCAAATCCTGTGTTCGATCATTTCACTTTTCAAGAAATCCTGATTAATGTCCCCATGATATATATCCCCATATAAGAAGGGGACACATATCCAGTGATAGAGAATTTTCCTTTTATTAAGAGCCTGATAATGTCCCCCTGATTTAAGCCCCCGTACGTCATTTTGACGTAAAAAAAATGGAGGCACAAATCCAGTACTAGAACATTTTATTTCGTCGAGAATTCCTGATTTACGACCCCATAAGCCCCCATACGTCCTTTTTATGTCCCAACAAAGGGAATTCAGATTTCATGTAGGATAGGCTACTACAGTTTTGCACGGACAGGAATAGAAGTCTGCACGGGCCGAAATTTCCAGGTCCGGGCCCGGTCCGATCCATACAAAAAAATTCGATCCGGCCCGGCCCGATACAAAAATTTAAAGTTTGGTCCGTGCCCGGCCCGAACAAAAAATAAATTGGCCCGGCCCGGCCCGATTTAAAAGTTAAAAGTTCGGCCCGAGCCCTACCGGGCACGGTATAAAAGCTAAAAGTTCGGCCCGAGTGAATTTCTACAAAACATTGATTTTTACGTCGATTTGGTTAAATATTTGCCTCGTAAGAGGAGATCTAACCAAAAATTCCTATCTAAGCCCTATTTTTCATGTTTATAATCTTCATTTTTACAGAAGTGCCGCAGCTTCCGATATTTATTTTTTTTAATAAATCTCTATTTGTTGTATGTATGTGTTTAAGTTATCATTAATATTGTTAATCCATATTCCATGTATTCAAGTGTTAAAAATCAGAAAAATGCTATACAGTAAAATCTTCTAAGATGGAATTGCATAGGGAAGAAAAAAAAATGACAATTTGCCTTCTTAGCAGGTGTAAATGTATTATATATTCTTTTCTTAAGAATTAGTCTATTCATTTTGCATGGATAAACACATTTTTCAGTTTAAAACAGGATTCCGTCATAAGCAAGTTCTTTTTCACACATTTCACTATATTTTAATTTAGCCATATTTTAATAAGCGCACAAATCTACTATTCTTTAAAAATAATAAATTTTAATGTTCAATTGTAGAATAATGGCGATTTAAAAATGTATGCATGTTTTGCAAAGATTTTTGTGCCAGGTCTTATTATACTGACCTTCGAACGGACCAAGCCACGCCGAGATAATGATTTTCATACAGGTCAAAATCAGGACTGAAAATTTTGGGGCGTAAAGACTAGAATAAAGGAAACCAGTCCCGGTTATAAATTAAAAATAATTTAAGGCACGGTCTTAAGGAAAAAAGCAAGGCCCGGCACGGCCCGTAAAGAGTAATCGCTAGGCCCGGCTCGGCCCGGCCCGAGCGCCGTGAAGGAAAATAGGCCCGAGGCCGAACCGCTGGCCGTGCCGGCCTTTAACTTTTCGCTTCGGGCCTTGCCCGGCCCTTGCAGATCTCTAGGCAGGAATTTCCAGTCTGATCCCGGCCCGGTGCAAAAATTTAAAGTTCGACCCCAGATGTGTTAAAAAGAAATAATCTTGTGTAATCACGTGTTCAACGTTTTCTGGCGTTTCCATAACCTGCGATTTTATTTTGTTGAGCTGATCATAATTATCAGACCAGAATTATAATTATTAAGGTTAAGTGGGTTAATTATTCCTTTCAGCTTCTCCAGGATTTCATAATTGGTAGAGCATTGGCGGCTTCAGGCAGGATATCCTTGGTTCGAATCCTAGCCTGGACATTTTTCGCCCAGTTTGAAAAATTAAATCTCATATGATTTAATTACCTATTATAATAATTGCGTTTAAAAAAATTATTCTTGTATAAATACTTATCCAGCGTTTTCTGGCATTTCTATTACCTGCGATTTTATTCTGTTGAGCTAATTCATAAACATCAAACCAGATTTATAATCAATAAAGTTAACTGAGTGAATCAGTCCTTCTAGCTTCATCCAGGATGGCTCAGTTGGTAGAGCACTGGCGGCTTCAGCCAGGATATTCCTGGTTCAAATCTTGGCCTGGACATTTTTCGCCCATTTAGAAAAATTAAATCTCATATGATATATCAATTATTCTAGGGAAAATCGGGGAAATGTTTTGCAATAAATAAAGTAAACATTGTTTACGCAGACGGCATAAAGCTGTTTCTATCCCACTTGCTACAAATTGGTAAAATATATTGTTTTTGAGGCATGATTGTGAATAGATTGTTTTCCGTAAATTGTTTTAATAGTTCCGTATTGCTAATTTTGAATTTTGATTATGTTTTTGTCGTTAAAATGTTAAATGTAGCCTTATTATTCTTTTTCTTCACACTAACACACTAAATAAATTTAGTGCATAATTTCATATAGTGGACTGGACAAAGATGAAATGCTTATGTATATTACAATACTAAAAAAAAAAAAAACAGTGAACTTTGTAACATTTTGTTAAATGATTAATCAAACAAAACTTAGAGGTTTTTTTTTAATTGTATACTAAAAGAAAAAAAATGTTAAAGAAGATTTATTGCTGTTTTCAAATCCAAAGAAGCTACTTTCTGCTAGGTGATTGCCTGGGACAAGAAAAACAAAGGGGGGGAGGGGGGAAATTCACAAAATAAAATACTTAATGATAACTTGATATATATATATATATATATATATATATATATATATATATATTAGGTGTAGAAATATCTCACTCAGGATGAAATGGCTAGCAAAACCGCCCCTGCTTTTACCCCCCTCTCCCCAAATTATTTTTCCTCGGCATTTTGCCATTTCTAAACCGAAAAAGGCCATTTTTTTTAATCTAGATCCGGGCGTAGAAACTGCGTGGTTGAGTGACTGCATGGAAACCTAACAAGTGGGTAAGTGTGATCGAAGATCGCTCAAAGGGTTTCGTTTAATATTCCTTTCAAAACACTTTATCCTTTCTTTAATAAATCCAAATAAATTTCATTTAGCAACCAAAAAAAAAAACTCATGTTTTTTTTTGTTTTTTATAAAGTAAAAATTTACCGGTCTGTTTTTTCGTTTTTTATCCAAACCAGCCCGATAGCTGGCGAAGCCGGCTATTATATTCTCTCATAATAATATCTGTCATGCGGACTAAATGCGATATAAAAAAATAATTTCAAAATTAAACATGCTGTACACCTTCAAAATGTTAAAATATGCGAATATTTTTTTTCAAATAATAATTCATGTATTCATATACAAAAATATTAATTCATATTTAGTATACAAAAAAATTTAAAATAAATAAAAATCACATATAATTTTCTTTGCGACACTTAAGGAGACTCGGTACTTTGATCTATATTTTTATTTGAATATTTTATAATACTTTTTTGACATATTGTTAAATGTTTTTATGGAGAAAAATAGTTTAACTAAGAAAAAATTCAAGTTTGCGGTAAAATTAAAAAAAAAAATAGATTAATTAAAACAAATAAGAAAATTTAAAAAACGCACTTCTCCTACAATTTGGAACTTATTGCAATCTTTTTTTTTTTCCACAGTTTTCCTATTGTAACTGTGACAAGATATTAAAAAAGTAGTTTTTTTTTTTAGAGAAAAACAAACTAAAATGTCACGACTAAATGCGATATTTAAAAAAATAATTTCAAAATTAAACATGTTGTACACCTTCAAAATGTTAAAATATGCGAATATTTCCATAATCGGATTTTTATCATGATTCAATATATTTCTCAAACTCATATATTTACTATTCTCTATTGCTCATATTGATACTCGCTTTGTATTATTCTCAAACATTTGAAAAATTCGTTAAACTTCCAATAGGACGTCAGATTTTCTAAATCAAAGATATCTTTGTTGACCACACGTGAATTTGGCATCCCTTAATTCGACATTTCAAAAAACAATTACGCTATTATTTTGCCCAAGTTTTGCCCAGTTTTACCTACCCATTAGATATAGTTTGTGATAGATATAGCCAACTCCAAATATCATATGTCCAAAAGCTCAAAATATATCCTTTCCAAAAAGCTGTAAATTAAAAATATGGTTTTGACCACGTGTTCAACTGGCACCCCCCCCCCCCCAATTCGAATATGGCCATAAAACTTACATACAAGTTTTGTCCAAGTTTTGGCCACCCATTATTTAATATTGCTCACCCTTTATAACGCTGTAAATCAGATTTTATTTTTTTACCCTTTTTTCATACTGGCACCCCCCAATTCGAAATTTCAAAAAACAATTGTGCCATTATTTTGACCAAATTTTGTCCAGTTTTGCCCCCCTCCCCAATTAGATAAATTTGCCCACCTTTTAAAAAGCTATAAATTAAAAATATGGTTTTGACCACGTGTTCAGTTGGCACCCCCCAATTCGAATATAGCCATAAAAATTATATAGAAGTTTTGCCAAGTTTTTATCCCCCCATTATTTAATTTTGCCCAACCATTATACCGCTGTAAATCAAAGATATCTTTGTTGACCACGTGTGAAGTTGGTATCCCCCGAATTCGAAATTTAAAAAAACAATTGTGTCATTACTTTGTCCAAGCTTTGCCCAGTTTTACCTACCAATTAGTTAATTTTGCCCACTTTTAATAAGCTCTAAATTGAAAAAACATGGTTTTGACCACGTGTTCAGCTGGCACGCCCCCAATTCGAATATATTTATAAAATTACATAGAAGTTTTTCCCAGTTTTGTCTACCCATTAGATAATTTTTATCGCTGCAATTTAACGCTGCAAATCGAAAATATCTTTGTTGACGACGTGACGTGTGAAGTTGGCATCCCACATTACGAATTAATCCTTACAAATTACATAGAAGTTTTGCTCAAGTTTTGCACAGTTTTGCCCTCACATTATACAATTGCGCCCCCTTTTTATAGAGCTGTAAATAAAAAAAATGTTTTTCACCGCATTTAAAGCTGGTACCCCCCCCCCCCCCCCCCCCCGACTGGAATATAGCAGTTAATTTTACTCGTAATCCTATATCATTGCTGACTTTTTCCCTTTGGTTTTAGAGTTTTTCCCAACAATTCCAGTTTTGTCCAGCGTCCTTAAAGGTTTTCCAGCTGTGTCCAACTTTTTTATGGAATATCCCTGTTTTCTTTTAGTTTCGTCTAGTTTTGTCCAGTATAATTAATGTTTTACCAAGTCTCTCCCAGCCTTCCTAAAGTTTTCCTCAGTTTTGCCTAACGTTACTAAAGTTTTGTCTATCGTTCCTAAGATTTGTTCCGCTTTGTCCAACATTCGTGTGGCTTTGAGCGGTTTTTCTCTATATCCTACAGTTTATCCCCGTTTTGCCCACCGTCCCTACTCTTTTGCTTATCATTGCTAAAGTTTTGTCCCACATTGATCGTGACCCTGTAAAATTGCCCTGTTTTGTTCAGTGTTTTCACAAGTGTATAAGGGTCACATGCAAAGCCGGTCAGAATTTTACGAACGGTAGGCAAAACGGTAGGGACTATGAGTAAAACGGAGAAAAATTCTTGGATATTGAGACAATACAGTCAAAACCACCCGAATGGACAAAGACAGACAAATTTTTAGGACTCTGGACAAAACCTTAGTTATGTTAAGCAAAACTGTGAAAACTCTTGGAACACTGGACAAAACTTTAGTAACGTTAGGTAAAACTGAGAAAAACTTCAGGAAGGCTGGGCAAGAGTGTGTAAAACATTAATAAAGCTGGTCAAAATTATAGGGACATTGGTCAAAATTAGACGGGACTCCAAGAAAACAGGGAAAATTTGGCAATACTATAAAAAAGATGGGCACAGCCGGACAAACCTTTAGGGACGCTGGACAAACTGTAGGATTGTTGGTCAAAACTCTAGAAGCAATCAGAAAAACTGGGCAATGCTATAGGATTATGGGTAAAATTCTCGACTGCTGGACAGAACTCTAAGAACGTTAGGGAAAACTTTAGCAATACTGAACAAAACTTTGCAATGCTGTAGAAAAACAGAGCCAGAACAAACAATTAGGAATGCTGTGCGAAAAATTTGGAACAATGACCAAAACTAGGGTAATTCTAGAAACACTGAACAAAACCTGAATATGCCATAGGAACATTAGACAAAACCTGGGAATGCTATCGAAACACCTAAAATCCTCGCAAAACTTTAAGAATGCTGTGCAAAACAGGGCAATGCTGAAGTAAAACGGGTCGAGAAAAACATTCCAAATACTAGTTTAAATTCTAGAAACGCTAGTGAAAACTCTAAAAATCCTGTGCAAATCTGGGCAAATACCGTGGATCACTGGGCAAAACCGTATAAAACTACAGCATAATTTGGAAAAAACGGACAATGTTATATGAAAACGGGCAAAATCTACAAAACTTTAAGAACGCTAGGTAAAACCGTATAAACACTGGGAGAAATGCTGTAAGAATGTTAGGCAAAGCCAATAAAATCTTTAGAAAATCTAAACAAACATAAGAGAGTTGGGCAAAACACTAGGAACAATGGGCAACACCTGGCAATGATATAGCATCAAGGGCAAAACTTCAGTAACGCTGAACAAAACTCTAGGGACGCTGGAAAAAACGGAAAAAAATTCTAGGAACACTGAAAATCTTTCAATTTTCAACCTGTCAACATCTCAAACTATCAATCTGGAATCACTCTCGCCATCGAAACATACCGTGAACGAGACGCTGAACATAAGTTTGGGACTTTGGAAAAAACTCTACGAACAATCTAAAAATCAGGCAACGCTATTGGAAAAAGGGAATTTGTAAAAACGATGGGTAAATTTCCAGGAACACTGAGAAAACCAAGTAATGCTATAAAAACTTTGTACAAATCTTTAGGAACGCTAAGTAAAATTGTAGAAACATGGTCAACAGACACATAATTGATTATAATGTTATAAAACTTTGGAAAAACTATTCCTGCTTAAATTGTATAACTTAATTCGTATTGGAAAAAGGGGATCTAAAAACTTCACACATAGCCAACAAAGATATCTTTGATTTACAGCGTTATAAAAGGTGGGCAAAACTATCTAATGGGTGGGCAAAACTGACCAAAACTTGGGCAAATAATGGGACAGTTGTTTTTTGAAATTTCAAATTGGGGGGTGCCAGTATGAAAAAGGGTAAAAAAATAGAATGTGATTTACAGCGTTATAAAGGGTGAGCAAAACTGTGCAAAACTTGGGGAAACTTCTATGTAATTTCTATGGCTATATTCGAATTGGAGGGTGCCAGCTGAACACGTGGTCAAAACCATATTTTTTATTTTACAGCTTTTACAAATTGGGCAAAATTATCTAATGGGTGGACAAAAACTGGGCAAAACTTGGGTAAAATAATGGCACAGTTGTTCTTTTAAATTTCGAATTGGGAAATTCCAACTTCACACGTGGCAACAAAGATATCTCTGAATTACAGCGTTGTAAAAGTTGGGCAAAATTATATAATGGGTGGGCAAAACGACTATGTAATTTTTATGGCTATAATCGAATTGGGGGGTGCCAACAGAACGCGTGGTCAATATCATATTTTTAATTTACAGCTTTTTAAAAGGTCAGCAAAATTATCTAATAGGTGGGCAAAACTGGGCAAAACTTGGGCAAAATAATGACAAAACTGTTCTTTCGAATTGGGGAGGGGGGGGTGCCAAATTCACACGTGTTCAACAAAGATATTTTTGATTTACAGCGTTATAAAAGGTGTGGCAAAATTATCTAATGGATGGACAAAACTGGGCAAAACTTGGGCAAATAATGGCACAGTTGTTTTTTGACATTTCAAATTGGGGGGTGTCAGTATGAAAAATGGGTCAAAAAATAGAATGTGATTTACAGCGTTATAAAGGGTGGGCAAAACTGTGCAAAACTTGGGGAAACTTCTATGTAATTTCTATGGCTATATTCGAATTGGGGGGTGCCAGCTGAACACGTCGTCAAAACCATATTATTTATTTTACAGCTTTTTCAAATAGGGCAAAATTATCTAATGGGTGGGCAAAAACTGGGCAAAACTTGGGCAAAATAATGGCACAGTTGTTTTTTGAAATTTCCAATTGGGGGGTGCCAACTTCACACGTGGTCAACAAAGATATCTTTGATTTACAGCATTATAAAAGGTGGGCAAAATTATCTAATGGATGGGCAAAATAATGGTGCAATTGTTTTTTTATATTTCTAATCGAGGGGTGCCAGTATCAAAAATGTGTCAAAAAAAGATCTTATTTACAGCGTTATAAAGGGTAGGCAAAATTAAATAATAGGTGGGCAAAACTGGGCAAAACTTGGGCAAAGCTACTATGTAATTTTTATGGCTATATTCTTCGAATTGGGGGGTGCCAGCTGAACACGTGGTCAAAACCATATTTTTTAATTTATATCTTTTTAAAAGGCGGGCGAAATTATCTAATGGGTGGGCAAAAACTTGGGCAAAATTATGGTACAATTGTTTTTTGAAATTTTCAATTGGGGGGGGGGGGGGCTTCCAACTTCACACGTGGTTAACAAAGATATCTTTGATTTTCAGCGTTATAGAAAGTGGGCAAATTTATCCAATGGGTGGGCAAAACTTGAGCAAAATAATAGCACAATTGTTTTTTGATATTTCGAATTGGGGGTGCCAGCATGCAAAATGGGTCAAAAAATAAAATGTGATTTACAGCGTTATAAAGGGTGGGCAAAATTAAATAATGGCTGGGCAAAACTTGTATGTAATTTATATGTTTTAATTCGTAATGGGGGGGGGGGGGGGTGTCAACTTCACACAGGTCAAAAGTTCCACTTATAACGACACACCTTGTTTAACACAATTAGCCATCTGCATTTAGTTTATCAGCAGTTATTATTTTGAAAATTTTCCCGTGTAAGATAGTGCATCGTGTATCATCACAATTAAATTATTCACTTGATACAATTTGAATGGGAGCTCTAGAAGTATTGAATTCGTTTCTGGAAGTTAATATAAACATACTTTTTCAACTACTGGCACGATAAGGATTATAACGAATCATGAACTGCTGAAGCATTTTTGTTGAATAGTTAGAAATGTAATATGTTCTATAAGTCTTGATACTTCTTACTATGTTATGACCAACTACTGTGTGATAGACAGGAAGGACCATTTAGAGTTTTGCTGCGTATTGTATTTTTAAAATACGATAAAAATATAATGCAGTTTGTTATTTCGAAGACTCGTGAAAGGATGACTAAAGACAAAACAGACAAGCACACATTTTACTTTTGTGAAACTTTGATCTGTGGTTTATATGGGTTTTTAATGTGGAAAAATATTTTCCACATTCTTTTAAAAAATCGGGTCAACCCGAACCCGACCCGCAAGAGTAAAAAAGCCAACCCGAAACCGACCCGGAGCATTAAAAGCCAACCCCACTCGAAACCGACCCGCAACAAAAAAAATTTAAAGTCAACCCGACCCGACACGACCCGCAACGGTAAAATATAGCGTCAACCCGACCCGAACCACAGGTCGAGTCGGGTACGGGTAAAAGCGGGTAACCCGAAGCAGGACTCTAGTTGGTATCCTGGACCAAGACCCCGATGTTTAATAGGTTAATGCGGTACTGCATCCAATGTCTACTTTGCCAATAAATTGTAGTACTTATGAGAATTTTATTTTAAAGTGTCTCGATTTTTTTCCAAAAATTACAGTTGTTGAGAATAGGCTCTTCGTTTTCGTAAAACGCTAAAAATGAAAAAAAAATAAAAATAAATAACGATTTGTTCCTACAGTTGAAGAAAGTTTAAGAAAGCCTAGCTCAATAGCTTAATAAAAGCCTAGCTCGCCTAATCACAACCTTTGGCTTAATTAGGTTGCCATATCGAGCGATATATAGCTCGTTTTGGCGACATAAATAGATTGCTTGCAAAAACCTTATTTTTGGGATTTTATTTTAGTCTTCTTTTGAAACATTAAATATAATTGGTTATTTACAATCTATCATGAATGCACATTATTTGTGATAAATAAATATATATACATAAAATAAGTCGTTTATAATAAAGTCGAAAGAAGAATCCAAATAATTAAAGCATAATCAAATTACTGCATATATACACTATAAAAACATGTAAAATAAATTTATAAGCTTAAAAAATATTTTTAGACTTCTTTTGAAACATTAAATATAGTTGGAAGAAAAAAAAAAACTAACAGTGAATTTCTGTTTCTCTCTCTCTATATATATATATATTGCTAAAACCAAGCCCTCCCCCGCAGGCACATACACCAACAACAACAAAAATATTACATTTACATTTTTAAAGATTTTTTTAAATTATTAATTTTTTTTAAAGATTCTTCTTCTCCTTCAACCCCACCCCCCTCATTTGCATATGTGTATGTTTCTGTTTAATGAAAGATTCGTGTTGTTGAGAGAAAATTTCCTTTGTTTCTTTTTATTACAAGGCAGCATTTAATAAACACATTTCCATTCATTTCAAGGTGGTTTTTAAATTCCTTGCTAAATAACGCGAAACTTTCTTTCTCGTTTTTAAACATAAAGACATGAAATCAGCAGGCCTGGCTATTGAAGCGATTTGCAATCGAAATGAGTTTTACCTTTTTTGATAATTACATTTCTTATCGAATTATAAGAGATTCGTGTCACGTGACGACACTTTTTCCCTTTTCTCATGCTGCGACAAATGGGAATTCGGTCAAAACGCCGACTTTGACTGTATTTTCTGAAAGATCCTTTGACTTTACCAAAAAAGGGAAAACGTATTTATATTAAAAAGTTTTTGAATAAGAAAACCTGCCAATTTCATTCGTTTCCGAACAAAAATGAATTTAGAAAGGTCATAAAATAACCAGTTTAGTTTTTAGAAAAGCCTTAATTATATATTTGGCATCTCCTCCCTTCATATGCCTATGTTTCTGTATCATGAAAAATTCGTGTTGTTCAGCGTGGTTTTTTAAAATTATTTATTTACAACCACAGCATTTAAGGCTGTTCTCAAATCCAAAGGAGTTTCTTTTTGACACAGTTTTGAATTCATTTTTGTTCGGAAACGCATAAAATTGGCAGGTGATCTTATTAACTATGTCATACAAATTGGTTTTCCATTTTTTGGTGAAGGCACAAGATCTCTCAGAAAATACTGTCAAAGTCGGCGTTTTGAACCAAATTCACGATGAGAGCGAGAAAGGGGAAAATCGTGTCGGCTCGTGACGCGAATCGCTTATAACTCGATAAGTAATTTATTTATAAAAAAATGTAAAACTCATTTCGATTCAAAATCGCTTCCATAGACAGGCCTGCCAATTTTATACTTTTGCGTTTAAAAATGATTCAAAAAATGTGTCAGAAAGTTTCGCGTTGTTAAGCACTTTATTTGAGAACACATTTCCATACATTTAATTTTCAAAAGTTTTTTGTTGTTGTTATTTTAAATATATTATTGGCATGCTTGGTATGTATTTCAGATAAAATTTCCCAAAAAGTTCATATTCACAAACATTTTTGCTTTTTTTTTTAATAGTTTCAAAAATAAAAAACATATATTTTGCATTTAAAACCACTATCTTAATGTAATTATCTGAAAATTGACGGAAGTGGGGTTTAATTATCATCATTAGGTTTGCAGTTTCTCTTCAACCTGTCCCCGTCTTTCGCCAAAATTCCGCCAAGCGAATAGATACATTCTTTATAAAATATTAATATATATGCATCATAACGTTCACAGTATATTGTGTACTGTCAACTTCCACGTTCCTCAAGTATAGTCGCTTTAAATTGAAAAAAAAAAAGCAAAGTCCTGAAAAAGTTCCCTTTGCATCAACAATCGTAGAGCAATTTGGTAAAAATAGTTTTTCTTAAACTATAAATAGACTTAAAATTACACAATGTGCTAAATACTTAAAAGATGACAGAAATATTGAAAAAATTTTTTATATTATTTTAATTCTCAGTACTTTCAGCCATAAACATTGCAGACGTCAGAGAATACAATAAACCAATTTATTTTTTAAATATTTTTATCATCTTTTAAGTATTCAGCACATTCTATAATTTTAAGTGTAACTTTTAAAGATGAATTTAACATTCTATTTATTTATCTATTTGCTCATATAAATGGGGTATCACAGATTAATCAATTAAAAAAATATCAATTTTGTTACAAATTCTGTTCAAAAATCAGATTTCTTATGCATCTTATGGTCTACTAAAAGTTAAAATTTTATTTATATTTTTGAAACTAATGTTCGTTTACCACAGTATAATTATTTATTTGAAAGTTCGCTGTACACTCATGACATAGTATCTTCTTTAGTTTGTTCTTAAGATTTGTTTACTTTTCAATTAATATGGTTATTTTTTTTTTTTTTCAAAAACACAGTTTTAAAGATAATAATAAAGAAGTTGATAGTAGATTTCAATTCTAAATTCTGATCTTCTGATTCTAAAAATATTTGTTTTTGTGTCAAATTATTAATATTGGATATTTCATTGGGAATATTAAAAAAAAATTAAAAGAAAAGAGCAAATTCTAATTTAAAAAAACCGAAAAAAAAAAAACATTTGAATTTTTTATTAAAGATTCACATCTGATGTTCTACTCAACGACAAATATCACACGCACACATTTTCCGCAAATATAACAAAAATCTTTGTTTTCGATGAGTTTCTATGAGCCTTCTAACAGATTATGCTTTGAGCAATATTATATCACATTAATACTTAAACCCCTTTTGTCCGCCTAAGTATGTGTTTGATAACCGAATATGAAAAGTAAGCAACATACTTTTACATTACGCACTAAATCTCGTCTGCGCATTTCTTCAAGGCCGTATAATAATAATTCACAGTAACAATAATAACTAGACATAAAAGAGAAACACATTCCGAGTAGAGATCGACCGAAATTTCGGTTTCGGTTTCGGTTTCGGCGCAAAATCGGAGTTTCGCCGAATATTCGTTTTCGGCGAAACTTCTGCCAAAATTCCGGCCAAACCGAAACTCGACCGAAACTACCTGTATTTCAAAATCGCTTTCCTTCTTTCGGAAATTTTCAACTTTACTCATTGATATGAGTTTTATCGGCTCAAATGAGACACTGTTTATTGCTGTGAACTCCACGGTTTATCATTATCGGTCTTGACTGATCCATGATGCGAGTGTAAATTATAAAGCAAGCAAAGCATATATGACTAAACTTAAAAGACGCTTATCACTTGATCTTTAAAAGCTGAAAACTTAACAGTAATAGAATTTTTTTACTTTAAAACTACAGATTGTTTCGAATGCTTTATGAGAAAGGTGCTGTTAAAACATATAAAGATTTACGAAATTTATTACAAAAGATATATCGAGGTATGTATACTTAAGATAATTTTTATTAGATGAAATTCGTATAATTGGAAACCATTTGGATAGAGACACAGAGAGTCAACTTGGCACCGGAGATAAAATTTTCAAGCAGGGGTGCCATTTCAATACTTTCTTAGAGAGGCAGGGGATGGCAAAGCTTTCTTTTTTTTTGGGGGGGGGGGAGGGGCAGAGTGAGCAAAGATTTATTTTGATCTTATTGTGCACATCCTAAAAGAAAATTGACAACTGTTACATTTTTATCCTTATATATATATATATATATATATAATTATAATATCTATGAATTTCAAAAAACATATCAAGTTCTATTCTACTTAAATCTCCAAAGAGATAATCAATGATACTGTGTATACAGAATACCACATAGCTAATAAATACCATGTGCAAACATAATATTACCATAGCTGATGCTTCAATGGTAATTAGCCAAATTTTACTCATACCAAAAGAATATTGAAAAAAGAAATAGAGAGAAAGGGGAAAAAAAAAAATTATAAATTGGAGTTGCAACTAAGTAAACACAAATGGATTAACAAATTAAATATGAACCATACACAATGGAAAATTGGACCACATGAGAATCAAATATGAATTGGACATGGAAAAACACATGCACATGTACTCATCAGCCTGGATGCACCCACATGTGTTTTAAATAATAATTCAGTGTTTCATAATTCCACTGGCATAATGCTAAGATCAGTAGAATCATCCAGGTACACTGAATTATTACCAGACAACAATTGGAAATACCAAAATTTGGAAACATTTAAATAGGAAATAAAAAACCATTAAGAAAATACAATATATTTCACTCACATCGATTATCCAAAAAACTGTAATTAACACCTCACTAAATTACCACGAGATAACAGTTTTGAAATAATAAAATTGGAAATATGAACTCGTAAAGTGTAGATAAAATATTTTACTCACAATAATTATACAGAATCCTTAAAATGTCACAACGTCTACATAATATTCACATCCACATGGCAATGCATCATACATGTTAACTAAGTCGAGTTGAGAGAAATGATTTGTAAGACAAGTTGAGAGCACACTTTTTTTAAAACACAACCCCATAAATGACACCCAATCACAAAATGATTCAAAAACACTCAAAATAATTCTGGTTTTAATACACTTATAACAAATTTATATCCGTGAATATATATTACTCCATCCAATTTTAATTCCTGAAAGTAAAATTAATATACAATCAATAGCTCCCTCTATAGTTAAATTAAATATAATATTAACAATATTATCTACAACTACCTGAAAGGTAAAGTGTCGCCATGTATTGGTATTATAATAGTTCATATTTAATATTTAGTTATATATCCACTTTATTAGTTACATACTCACTTCATTAGATTTATTTATATAAATAAACTTTAAAAAACAATACTAACTTGTAATTTTACTTAAAATTCAAAAAAAATATAATACTACTATATGAATAAATCTACACAGAATTAATTCAACTTGCACAGCATTTCAGATATTCTTAACAAGAATATATTATGTAAAAGAGATATTATTTTAATTCAAATTATTTTTGCTTCCAGCTGTGTTAATCCACTGATATTATAGACATTTATTAAATAATTAATGTTTTATTTTTACTACTACTTAAATATATATTAGACTTGTTTTTAAATAATTAATGTTTAATTTATACTACATTGTAAATATATTTTATATTTATAGATTAATTTAAATATCTAATTAAATAATTCATAAACAATTCAAAATATCTCAAAATTTATAATGTTGATAATTAATAGTATTACTACTGTTTTTCAATCAAATTAATGCAATGCAGTAATTAAAATACTTGTTAATTTTAATTATTCATAGACAAAAATAAAAACTATATATATTTATTTTTATATATATTGCAAATAGATATATATATATGAGTTATAATCACCAATGTTATCATTGTATAATTTAATTTGTTATTGTATAAGTTAATTTATAAATGTATGAAAACTTATATATATTTAAAATTAGCTAAAGTACAAAATGGTGTTAAACATGTCTCACTTTGAGAATATTTAAATGGAAAATAAAGTTTATATTTAATAATTTCTAGGCTTAAAATGTTGTCTTAATGCTAGTTTTCCTTTTTTAGTCAAATTAAACAAATTAATTTAGCTTTTGTGCCCTTTACTTATACTTTTACTTAAACAATTACTTCTACTTAACCAATACTTAACTCTATACTCAAACAATTTAAATGCAAAATATTAACGAACTGAAAATATGAATATATTTAAAAATTAAATATTCGTTATTGAATTTGTTTTACATTATTTAACTACATTGTTAATTAATTATTGATAAATACCTACAATTATTGCTTGTTATACAATAATAAAATATAAAAGTTGCATTACTCATGTTTCATTTTTGTTTGAAACTTATACACCTAGGGCTGGGCGATATAGCGATAAAATCGATAAAACCGATATAAAATGCATACCGTGATACCGATATCAAAAAATCCTACTCAACGGTATATCGCAAATATCATAAATTTGACGAAAACCATGAAAACCACGATATTAAATCTCTTCCTCGTCTTCGAGTATTCATGAATACGAACGGTGTGAGCTCCTCCAGCCTAAACCATGATACACCGGATACAGCCTAACCATGATACAGCCATGATACTAAACCATGATACTAAACCATGATATAGCCTAAACCATGATACTAACAGTGTGGATTCTCGCAGCTGATAAGGTTTTTGAAAAGAGGAAGGGTGATTTTCTCCAGCTCTGAGCGCATGCGTGGGATATCGCCTATTCTTTCATTTCATTATGATATTCAGTGGCACCGGTGTGGATGAATATTCGAAGTTATTGAATGATGCGTAAATTTAGGGCGATAAAGAAAGGAAGTATTTTATTTGCAACAGTTGATTTAATGAGACAAATGAGCAAAGAATAATTCAGACATGTTTTTATTTGTTTTTTATAATTATTATTTTATGAAAAAAATATTAATTCCTTAGTAGTATTTATTAATGCATATTCTAGGGTAAAGAAGGATTTTTAAAAATGCAACTATTTTTACTTCTATACGGCGAGTTTTTTTCTCCCCAGAATTTATTTTTAAAAATCGCGTTCGCGTGACAGAGAGAGAGAGAGAGAGAGAGATGAGTATTTGGTATTTGATTGCCTCTGTATATATGACCACTGGTCACTGCCAAAAATCATTTGGTGGTAATTTTGCATTTAAAATTTTAAAACCATTAACCATTATTATATTTTATTTGCAACGGTGGAAATGAATATCATGCAATTTTAATTTTAATCGAATAAAATATGTTGAAATGTTTCTTCCCTATTTTTATGCGATTTACCCCCCCCCCCCCCCCCCCTCATTCTTCACAAATGAGATATTAAAAAACAGTTTAGGCGATGGCGCGGCAAACAAGAAAAAGATAATATATATTTATTTCTTCATAATTTTAGTTGTAAAATATTAATGTACTATCTGATAAAAAAAATAATCGAACATGCAGATTATTCATTTTTTAATTATTTTTCATATTTCCATCCATTTTTTAAATTTTCTTCGTGTTTTTTAGGTGCGTTCGTAATTATATAAATACGTAGCACCTATTGTCGTCGTCTGGTCCGGCCGTCTGTCTGTCCGTCTGTCCGCATATAACAACGCAAAAACTACCCAAACGAATGGTTTGAAATTTGAAATTTAAGATATATTATATTATCTTTGCAGAATTTTGTCGAGACATTTCAAATTTTATGAATATCGAATCAAAACTTTAGCAGATATTAATAAAAATATTTATTAAGAAATTTCATTTTTTTTTTAATCGGTGCTTTCTTGTTATAGGAGTTTCCGAAGTTTAATTGTCAAGCGATCGAGATACTTATTTTATAACAGAAATGAATCTGCAGACGATGTAATTCATTTCACAGAACATCAAGATCGGAATATTTATATAACTAGCTATAGTACGAACGCACCTCATTTGTCACGTTTGACGTACAATTTCCAACTTGTTTCCATTATCATGAAAAAATGTGCTTGATGACCATTTAATACTCTAACCAGTCTTGAATTCCGAAATTTTTCTCTAGGAGGTATTTCGAAGGTTCGGGATGGCGGGTTGCTGTGTGTGTGTGGAGGGGAGGGGGATTATCATGGGCGCCTGCAAGGGAGGACAACTGCCTCTCCCTGAATTTTGAAATTTAAATCTGTATTTTTTTATGTTGAATAAAATATATAATTTACTTATCCCCAAGTAGCATGATTAATTACGCACTGGCAGAAGAAAGAACTATGAAATTTTGGTCACCGGGGATCTGCCCGCTAAAACTCTCATGGAACAAAGTTTTTATTATTTAAAAAAAAAAAAAAATTGAGTTTATGTGTTGAAAAATTATCTCATCTGACGAAAAAGAGATGTAAAAAAAATTGATATTTTTTATTTGTTAAATTTCTGTATTGCATGTTGAGGACTAGCAGCACAACTGATTCAATATCTTACACCCCCTGTGTTTCGTCGGCGTCCATGGCATCAGCGTGTATCTGAGAGGGGGGGCAGGGCCTGATTACCAACGGGGCACACTTCCACCAGTAAAAAATTATAGAATTTTTTCCCTTATTTATGGCAGTAGTTTAGCATGAATACGACGTTCTATTAAGACAAAAATTTCTATTAAATTTTACTGGTGGAAGTGTGCCCGTTGGTAATCAGGCCCTGAGGTGGGGGGGGGGGGGGAGATTTGCACTTTCGGGACATCATTAACCGAAAATGTGGAGACTCTAGGGACTCAGTATCACTCCTGAATTTCTCACTGACTGTAATGTTAAAGTAAAACAATTTCTGTTGAAATATTTTACATGATAGAAAATGTTTCTCTGAAGTGTTTATTTCAGTTATTTGGGATTTTGAATATATCAGTACAGGAAATTGCTGATTGTTTTAATGTAATATATGCTGTTAAATTTATTATATTATAAATTGAGTGGAGGAGGGTGTGAAGCGAACCAATAATTACGACGAGCAAACCGAAAATTTTTGTTTGAATTATTGTAATAATCAGTCTCATTACTTTGTTAGAGATTTCACAAGAAGCTAAAATTTCATAAAGCGCAAATTGGCGAATAATTTAGTAAAACTTATTTTATATTATTTATAGATTTTTTTATGCAAGTAATGCTCTTTAAAAGATGTTGTATATAGCAATTGTTTTAATAATGAAATATGGAAGTATTTAAAATTTCCATGTTTGGTGCCAGATGCGGTTTTACTAGCCCGTGTCCCTTGAAGGCGAAATTTTTATTCATTGCTACGAATGATATCTTTTAAATATATTTAAGTTTTAATCAAACTTTTTGTCTATCTCCCGCTAGTTTGATTTTAGCGACTCAAACTGTTTCCTGAATTCGCTTTCGTCTAAAGCCAGCCCTGTTATGGATATACGAGTAAAACTGATTTTAGGTAGATTTCGTAAGAAATACTACCTATTATATTCTCCCCTAAGTTGGTATTTTTGAAACATTTTTGCAGATCTACGCCGATCATGACTCCCAAAACCCAAAAGCACCCCCAAGTTCAAAATTTTATCTATCTATCTATCTATCTATCTATGTCACTTTTTTATGGACACGCTAACTGCAATAATTCTGCACGAATCTCTTCCAAACTGATACACAGAATCAAGGGGCATAAAATCTCGGTCAAGCTCGTTATTGGGCAAAATCGAACCAGGAGGGGGAGGGGGAATGCTTTTTGTAAAAACAGAAAAAACCCCATAACTTCTTAATTATGATTCTTAATATTATCTAAAACTTTTATATTGACAAGTTTTTTTTCATAAGACCAACCCTTATAGCAAAAAAACCAAAAAAAATCCCTGCCGGCTCCGCCTGCAAACAAGTTGGGAAACAAGTCTGGAAACAAATAAGATTGTGGGCGGTCCCAACTGCGGCATCATGGCAAAAATGTCATTTCTTTCGCAATTCCCAACAAACAGGCACCCCGCGGTCTGCGTCTTTGAAATCTACCTGTGCCTGTAGGCCAAGCCGTCAGGGATTTTTTTTTCTTTCTTCTTCTCAAAATATTCTTTTATTTATTCTGTATATTTAGTTTTAATATCACGATATATCGTCATATCGCGATATTTAGCTGACGATATACCACGATATTGAAATTGAGATATCGCCCAGTCCTAAACACACACATATATATCTACGTTTGTTTGTCATAAATGTGATTCAATACTCGTATAATTAATAAATTAATTAGTAACGTAATTAGTTATTAAGTAAATATTAATTATTTGTTATTAATTAATTAAATAATTAAAAATTATATGCAATTATGTATGTATTAATCAGTTTTTTAATTTTTTGACACTTTCGGTTTCTGTTTCTGTTTCGGCCGAAAGTGGGAAGATCACCGAAATCCGGTTTAGGTTTCGGTTTCGGTCTTAAAACCTGTTTCGGTCGATCTCTAATTCCGAGTGCCAGATATTTAGCTCTCGAAACAAGTAAAATGTTCTAGCATTGTAAATGTGACCCTACATTGTGACATCAAATAGACGTATGGGAACACTTTTCATGGGGATGGATTTCAAGCTCTCAGTAAAAAGAAAATTCTCTAGCACTGGAAAAGTTCCCCCATGCCATGTATCCCCATCTGCTGTGACGTCAAAATGACGTATGGGGACACTTTTCATGGGCGAAGTTTTCGAGATCTCAGTGAAAAGAAAATTCCCTGGCACTGGAAAACTTCCCCCTTCTGGTTTGGGGTAACTTATCATGGGGGAAGTTTTTCAATTTTCGACGAAAGTAAAATTCTGTAGGACTGGAAATCTGCCCCCATCAGCTATGACGTCATAATGACATATGGGGGAACTTTTCATGGGGACATAAATCAGGCGCCTCTTTTCCACACCTTAGTTTTTAGGGTTTCGTCCATCTCACGAAACCCTATTACTCCCGCTCCGTTGTCTATCTGTCACAGAGCTATTCTCAGAAACTATGTAACTTACAGAGTTGAAACTTTGTGTATATAGCTGAATACCAGCTATAAAGAGCTCAAAATATTAAAATTTGAAAAATTCGTATTATTTTAATAAATAGAGATAAAAAACCAAAATTCTAACAGACTTTTCCTATTAAATTAAACATTTTTCGTTATAGCAAATGCCAAAAATTAAAAATCCACGATGAAATTCTATCTACAATAATTAATTAACTATCAGACGATTTCCACGGGAAAAATGAAAATGAAATAAAAAGTAACACCAATTGAAAAAAAGATTAATATGAAATAAAAATGATTCACGTCATAGTGGTAATAAAACGGAAATTTTCAAAGATTTCTCAATAATACAAAGAGAATGAGCATGTGTATGTACACAAAGCAGATTAATATCACGTCATTAGAGAATTAAAAAGAAAATATGACGTCATATTTTAAGTTTAACGAATTTTTCAGATGTTTCAGAATAATACAAAACGAGTATCAATATGAGCAATAGAGAATAGTAAATATATGAGTTTGAGAAATATATTGAATCATGATAAAAATCCGATTATGGAAATATTCGCATATTTTAACATTTTGAAGGTGTACAACATGTTTAATTTTGAAATTAGTTTTTTAAATATCGCATTTAGTCCGCATGACAGATATTATTATTACAAATATAATAGCGGGCTTAGCACGCTATCGAGCTAGTTTAGATATTCGAAAAAACGAAAAAATAGACCGGTAAATTTTTACTTTATAAAAATATATATATTTTTTTTTTTTTTTTTTTTTTTTTTTGCTAAATGAAATTTATTTGGATTTATTAAAGAAAGGATAAAGTGTTTTGAAAAGATTATTAAACGAAACCCATTGAGCGAACTTCGATTACACTTACCCACTTGCTTCTAGTTCGTCTTTCTTTTTTTTTTCAATATAGGTATGTGCAAAATGCTAAAACTTCAACATATATTTTTGAACTGAATTCATATTTTTTATTGACGTATGGTGTGATTTATGAAATGAAGGATAAGATTAGCAGTAGTATGAATAGTTTATTTTTTTTTTAAATAAAAATGTTAAAGAAAAAAGCCTTTGTTGCTCTACTTTTGCGTATATAGTGACATTTTAATTTGTTTTTCTCTAAAAAAAAAATATTACTTTTTGAATATCTTGTCACAGTTACAATAGGAAAAATTGTGGAAAAAAAAAAGATTGCAATAAGTTCCAAATTGTAGGAGAAGTGCGTTTTTTAAATTTTCTTATTTGTTTTAGTTAATCTATTTTTTTAATTTTACCGCAAACTTGAATTTTTTCTTAGTTTATATATATATATATATATATATATATATATATATATATATATATATATATATATATATATATATATATAAAGTTATCATTAAGTATTTTATTTTGTGAATTCCCCCCCCCCCCCCTTTGTTTTTCTTGTCCCAGGCAGTCAGCTAGCAGAAAGTAGCTTCTTTGGATTTGAAAAAAGCAATAAATCTTCTTTAACTTTTTTTTTTCTTTTAGTATACAATTAAAAAAAAAAACCTCTAAGTTTTGTTTGATTAATCATTTAACAAAATGTTACAAAATTCACTGTTTTTTTTTTTTTTTTTTTTTTTTTTTTTTTTTGGAATTGTAATATACATAAGCATTTGATTTTTGTCCAGTCCACTATATGAAATTATGCACTTAATTTATTTAGTGTGTTAGTGTAAAGAAAAAGAATAATAATGCTACATTTAACATTTTAACGACAAAAATATAATCAAAATTCAAAATTAGCAATACGGAACTATTAAAACAATTTATGGAAAACAATCTATTCACAATCATGCCTCAAAAACAATATATTTTCCTAATTTGTAGCAAGTGGGATAGAAACAGCTTTATGCCGTCTGCGTAAACAATGTTTACTTTATTTATTGCAAAACATTTCCCCGATTTTCCCGAATAATTGATATATCATATGAGATTTAATTTTTCTAAATGGGCGAAAAATGTCCAGGCTAGGATTCGAACCAAGGATTTCCTGGCTGAAGCCGCCAATGCTTTACCAATTATGAAATCCTGGAGAAGCTGGAAGGAATAATTAACCCACTTAACCTTAATAATTATAATTCTGGTCTGATAATTATGATCAGCTCAACAAAATAAAATCGCAGGTAATGGAAACGCCAGAAAACGTTGAACATGTGATTACACAAGATTATTTCTTTTCAACACAAAAATTTCTGGAGTCGAACTTTAAATTTTTGTACCGGGCCGGGATCAGACTGGAAATTCCTGCCTAGAGATCTGCAAGGGCCGGTCAAGGCCCGAAGCAAAATGTTAAAGGCCGGCCCGTCCGGCGGTTCGGGCTCGGGCCTATTTTCCTTCACGGCGCTGGGGCAAGGCCGAACCGGGACTAGCGATTACTCTTTACGGGCCGTGCCGGGCCTTGCTTTTTCCCTTAAGGATCAGGCCGTGCCTTAAATTATTTTTTAGGTACAGAGAAGGGACTGGTGTCCTTTATCCTAGTCTTCACGCCCCAAAACTTTCAGTCCTGATTTTGACCCGTATGAAAATCATTATCTCGACTTGGCCTGGTCCGTCCGAAGGTCAGTAAAATATGACCTGGCACAAAAATCTTTGCAAAACATGCATACATTTTTAAATCCCCATTATTCTACAATTAAACATTAAAATTTATTATTTTTAAAGAATAGTAGATTTATGCGCTTATTAAAATATGGCTAAATTAAAATATAGTGAAATGTGGGAAAAAGAACCTGCTTATGACGGAATCCTGTTTTAAACTGAAAAATGTGTTGATCCATGCAAAATGAATATACTAATTCGTAAGAAAAGAATATATAATACATTTACACCTGCTAGGAAGGCAAATTGTCGATAACTCATCTTTTTTTCTTCCCTATGGAATTCCATCTTAGAAGATTTTACTGTATAGCATTTTTCTGATTTTTAACACTTGAATACATAGAATATGGATTAACAATATTAATGATAACTTAAACACATACATACAACAAATAGAGATTTATTTAAAAAATAAATATCTGAAGCTGCGGCACTTCTATAAAAATGAAGATTATAAACATGAAAAAAAAGGCTTAGATAGGAATTTTGGGTTAGATCTCCTCCTACGAGGCAAATATTTAACCAAATCGACGTAAAAATCAATGTTTTGTAGAAATTCACTTGGGTCGAACTTTTAGCTTTTATACCGTGCCGGGCCGGGCTCGGGCTGAACTTTTAACTTTTAAATCGGGCCGGGGCAATTTTTGCTCGGGCCGGGCTCGAACCAAACTTTAAATTTTTGTATCGGGCCGGGCCGGATCGAATTTTTTTGTATGGGTCCGGCCGGGCCCGTGCAGACCTCTATTCCTGCCCGTGCAAAACTCTAGTAGCCTATCCTACATGAAATCTGAATCCCCTTTGTTGCGACATAAAAAGGACGTATGGGGGCTTAAATCAGGAATTCTCGACGAAATAAAATGTTTTAGTACTGGATTTGTGCCCCCTGATTTATGTCCCCATCTTCTGTGACGTCATCAAAATGACGTATGGGGATGCATATCATGGGGGTGTTAATCAGGATTTCTTCGAAAGTAAAATGCTCCAGCACTGGATTTGTGCCTCCATTTTTTGTGACGTCAAAATGACGTACGGGGGCTTAAATCGGTTTGTTCCATTTCTAGTCAAATTCCTTGCCAGTGGAAAGCAATTAAGACAGTGAAATACAGGGGGTTGTGTAGGACTCTCATACTGTCATCTTCCAGGTCTGAAATGGACAAATACGAGCCCCACCCTCACAGGTTTATTGCTATGGAAGGGGTTTAGAAGAGGGGTTTAGAAGGCAGAAGGTACGCGAAAGAAGCCTGCGGCGAGAGCTGTCGGTGAACTTGTTGGAGTAAAATTTATCGTTTTATTGCTTTTCTGAGCAAGGTTTAGTATTATTTGATGTTTCATGTCCACTGACCAATAAAATGGGATTCACTCCCACGGTGCGCTGGGTCAAGCCCCACAATAGAACCCTATTAGAGTACCCTTTCTTATCTCCCGGCAGATCTGAACTCCGGTGGGGAGAAAACTAGGTTATTCCTTTCTAGTCGAATTTCTTACCAGTTGAAAGTAAGTAAGATGGTAAAATATAGGGGGTCGTATATATATATATATATATATATATATTAACCAATTGTATATAAATATATTTTAATCAAAAGTATAATTTGCACATTAATTTTGCGCAAATATAATTACATTCATATATATCTATCTGTTATAGCTTTTGATTTGTATTTGCTAATTTTTTCATGTTTATAACTTTCGCCATTTCACAAGTTAAATTCGATAATCGTTAAATTCATAGATTCAATTCTGAATTTATACGAAATTTACCATGCTTAGGAATGTTAGCAATTAGAAATAAAGGTTATTTTAAATATGCCAGTAAACTTCTGTTGCTCTTTCTGTTAAATAAGTTGTTAAAGTACTTATTTTAAGTAACATAATAAAAAAGGACTATATTTCTATAACATAAAATTCCCCGATCATAAATCACCCATCAGAATCATGCTTCGACAAATGAAAATAACGTTATATTTCAAGAAATATTGCATTGGCATTCATAAAACTGTAATTTTATTAAAATATTGCATTTTCTGGATTCATTTTTGTTTGGAAACGAATGAAATTGGCAGCTGCTTTTATTATGATACTATACAAACAAATGCTGTTTTTTGATAAAGACACAAAATACTATCGAAGTTTGTGTTTAGAATCGACATTCAGGACGTAACAACGCGGGAAAGAAGAAAACCTTTGTTCACGTGACAACAATCACTTATAGCGATAGACAATATTCATTTATCAAAAGATTGTAAACACCATTTGATTCCAAATCACTTCAATAATCAGGCATGCAAGTGCCATCAATTTTCCGTTTAAAAATGAGTCCGTGAATGTGTCAGAAAGATTCAAGTTGTCTTATTGATTGACAGATTAGTTCGGATGGTGATATTGACATCATTCTCAAAGAAAAAGATCATTTTCGTTTATGAGAATGAAATAATTTAGTATGATTGAGTCAGTATGAACTCATATTCAATAACTTTTAGTTCTGCAAATAAAGTTCCTACTTATATTCCCCCCCCCCCCCATTTTTTTAAAAATAAATTTTATATGCACCAAATTAAAAAGTTTCCGAAAATTACATTATTTCCTTGAAATAAAAATAAGTAAATCTATAAAACTCAGACATTTAAAAATGATTGAAATAATTAATATACTTAACTCAGGTAACCAATTTAGGTAGTGATAATGAAGTTATTCTAAAAAGAAGAAAAATGACTTTTGACATATAAAAATAAAATACTTTATTATTATTGTGTCAATAGTCAATAGATTTTATTCTGCACGTACAGATACTGAAACTTTACCATTTATTAAAAGATCTTCATAATGCATATATCTGGTAAGTAAATCAGAAGAAAAGTGAATTAAGATATAGAAATATCAGGTTTTAAAAACTTATTCTATGAAAACACATTTTTAAACTTCTTATAAGAAATGTTTTATAAGTGCGTTTTGATGAATTTGAAAAGTTCAACGTTCTTACACAAGTAATAATAGTTTTTTATTCTTAATTTGTAAAATAATCAAGAATAATATATTCAATAAACAATTGCAGCCTTTCACTACAATACATTTCTGAATTCTTCAATACCATCATACACATATATGTCAAAATTTATTCCTCAGTTAAATGCAACATTTTATAATTAAGCTCAGCGGAGGGAAAGCACCAAGTGGTATGCAAAAAAAAAAAAAAAAAAAAAAAAAAAAAAAAAAAAAAAAAACCCTTAAATGTTAAAATGCGTCCAACAACTGAAAACGCACTTCCAGCAATTACTTTTGATAGACAGTACTCAAGCCAAATTCTTTTGTGTGTATTTGTGAAAAATCGACAAATTCTATGCATACCATAATTCTACAGTAAGTGCGTCTTGTAGCACACCTCAGTGATGTATATTTTAAATGTGTTTAAAATAATGAAATATCATTGAAATACACCGCAAACGATTTTTCCTGATACTACACCAAAATGTAACGGAATTATTTTGTGTGTCCCTGTAAATGAACCGTAAGTGCTACATATTTCATTTTCAATACAGAACATGCCATAATAAACCTGAATAACATCATTTACATGAAAATCCGAGTATATTTACGTGAGTTAGAACACTGTCAGACGGACAGACAAACCAAATTCATAAGAAAAACGAATATATATATTTAAATCAATTAAAACGTTTTATATTCTTTTGCCAATAATCAGTCGTTAGCCCAGTTTAATAAAGAAATAATTATTATAATTTCTAAAGTTGCTCCTCCCCTTAAAAAAAAGATTTATTTATAGATGTACATAACTTTTATTTTGGATAGAAAACAAATACTATCGATGGTAATTGAAATCTCAGAAATACTCTTTTGATTCGCTTCGATGTCGAAAAATATTTAAGTTCAATGGAAAAACAATGATTGTTTTTTAAAGTGAATAGTCTTATAAATATTCTAAAAATGTCTTAACGTTAAAAATTACTAATTGGGAGTTAAAAATCATTGATATTATACATTTTAAAACATTCATGAAGGCTTCAAATCAGGGTACGCAAAAATCATGATTTTGTTTTTTTTTAAAAAAGGGATTTATTTCATTTAAATCATATATTTTTTTGTTATTTAAATCGGATTTTTTTAAATTTTAAATTATTATGTTAGAAAGTTAACTTTTCTACACATTATACATATAAATTTAGCAAGAATGCTTGATGATTTTTTAAATTTTAAATGCAAGTACCATATGAAAACTAATAATTATAAATTAATTAATTTTTAAATGGATGAAAATATGTGAAGAAAAGAAAAACAGATTTTTTTTTTCCTTTTTGCAATATTAGATAGTATTTGTCAGCATATAAGATATGTCCTATTTTTTAAAAATATTTAAATGTGTAAGTGTAAAATATATAAAATATCTAAAATCTTTTGAAATTGCATTTCTCATAAAAAATATGCATAATACAATTAATTTTAAATATATGACATAAATGTTCAAGGTTTTTCTCAAAAGATTAAAGTTAAAAAGTATAACAATTAATAGTATTTTAGAGTCACCTCCATTTTCATTTCTAATTTTATTAATACCTGATATTGAAAGTCAATGGAAAGAAATTACTTTGTACTTTTGTTACTACTTGTTACTTTTTTGCCTTGGTGACTTTTAATAAGTAGATATATTGAAATGAAAAATAGACGAATACTTTAGAAAATATGAAAAATGTATTATTTTTTTCAAAACACTCAAGGGTTTGGAATGCAAGCAGGCTTTGTATAATAAAAACAATTTTCCTGCTTTTTCATTCCCCACTTTGTTTCTAAGTTTTGAATGTCCTATAAACCGTAAGTAGAAAATAGTCCTTAATACAGAGTTGCTTTATTGCTTTTTCACCTGACATTTCACAAAAACTTGACTTGAAATGGGCTCTCCACCTCTCCGAAGGAGACATTTCGAATACAGTATTTTGCTTAAAAATAAAGTCATAAAAAGCATCTGCCTTAGCTAGGAATCTCATGATTAAAGTTATAAAACTACTAGTAAATTTATTCTTCTTAGAAAAATTAAAAAATATATATATATTTCCGATCTCAGTCAAATCGCATCTTTTTTAATTCATCATGCATGCTCTTGACATTTGCTGCAATATCTGTGACAAGGACAAGGCTACCAATAAAACAGTTACATTCAGCTTTGCACTTTAATATTACTTCATGAGCAATTTTTTAAGGTATATTCGGTTCTGTGTGAATTTTCTTATGTGTCAATAGAATCCACAAGATACCAATCCTTGCTGCATTTGGTGACGAAGTATTGAAACAAGCTATTGTTAGAAAGAAAACATTCAAAATTCATTCAAAAATTGATCAGCTATAAAGATCTGTAGATTGACAGTATTCATCCTCTTTATTTTGCCTTTCTGTGCTGTTACAGCGTGTGACACAGCCATGGATAAAACAATTGCAAGATATTTAAAAATAAATATTAATATTGATTTATCAAACAAATTACAACAATATCATATTAAATAGCATCTAAGTGAAATATGTAAAGGTAATAATGGCCTTTTTAATAATGCCATATTAATGACCAAATGAATTTTGGGCCACTTTTGTTCTGGAAATGCCATCAGGATAACCTTTTTGTAATAAATACTGTTCTATCATTAGTTAGAAGAAAAAAAAACAATATGTACAGATTGCAAATATAAAATTTAAAATTGAGAATTTTAAAAAAAGATTTCAGAGAAGCGGAGATTTTTTTTTTTTTTAATCCAAATAAATAACATGTGGGTCGCTTAAATTTTATTATAATCTAAATCAAAGCAAAAATACATATTTCAGCAGAAATTTTTTTAAATATTGATTTAAATCAATCACCCTTAGCATTCTACGTATTCTCTGCCCCCTATGAGTATGATCGCAAAGACCCGTCCACACCTGGTAGACTCTAAAAACACATTAATTTGGTGGAATAATTTGTTAGAGTGGAATCTCGTTTCCGTATTTTGATTTGTAAAATATCCCTCATTTTCTTTCCAGATAGAAAATTTTCGGGTAAAAAGGAAGCCCTGTTATCCCAATCATTTACGGAGTTCGAATTCAGGCTATCTTTCTTTTAATCTACGTCTTTCTCCCTTCCTTGACCTTAGGGGGGAGTAAGCGAGCGGCTTGGGAAGTCTCCATAAAATGGTATTAAGGCAAAAACAACTAGAAAATTCTGTGAAAAGTATCTTCCCAGGGATTTTCTTTCTTTCTTTCTTATTTTCTTTGGTCTGATTTTTGCCACAGTTCAGCTTTGTGTCAGTCACAATGGTAGTGCGCTTTATAAATTCGCTAAAAAATAACAAATTTGCGATATACAACGATTATTTATTACTAAAAAATAATCAAGTATGTGCCTATGAAAGATGGTTAAATGTCTATGCATAGTTTCTGATTCTATAAAACTTTTTTACAGATACGTTAATTTGACCCCCCCCCCCCCCACACTTTCGAAAATTTAAATTTCAAAGTTACCAGTAATTACTCTCAATTAGCTCTAATTTGTTCTCTAATATTAAAATTTGCTCTGGTTATGTACCGCGATATTCCAATTAGAATGTTGTGGGGGGGGGAGGACTAAGTTAACGCTAGCCCCCCCACTTCCGAATATCGAAATTTCAAATATGCCAAAATTTAGCTCTCAATTAGCTCTTTGCTCTCGAATATTAGAATTTGCTCTGCTTCTGGTATCGAGATATTTCAGTTACAAGAAGGGGCCGAGCGTTAAGGGGGCCGAGGGGAGCCCCCCCCCTCCACTTTCGAATATTGCAATGAACAAAATCACCGTTCTTATAAAATTAACTTTAAAAATCAAATTTCCATTTGATCATTTAAAAAGAGTTCATATTCATTTGCACACAACTTGTCTACGAAAACGAATTTTTGCATGGGTTTTTTTTAGTTTCGTAAGTACTTTTAGCATTCCTAGCAAATACAATCATGATAGAAATCTAGGCATTCATGCATTCAACCTCTTTTTTTGGAGCCCAAACCCAGTGACTCTAAATGCGAACCCGAGTCCGACAGTAGGCAGCAGAAAATCATTAATAAGATTTTAAAATTGTTTAAAGATTTATTTTGTTATTTAAATATATCTCGTTACATAGAAATATATATTAATCCTAAATACGCTTTCACGTTTCGTGATTTTTCATGTCCCTGAAAATCGGTTCAAAATAACAAATTTGTTATTTATACCCAACCATTGGCAGAAATCAAAATTCTTATATTATTTTTTTAAATATAATTGTACAGCTATGGCAAAAAGGCGTGAATTATGTTTCTCAATTATTTTGGAAAAGGGCTTCAAACAGAAAGAAAGGATAGACAAAGGATATCCCACGTCTTTTTTATGTTATTAACACTGACCATGCACAGGCTTCAAAATCAGGTAGAATATTTCTCCTTTTGTCCCATCAATAACAACTCAATTCCATTTCAAACAAATTTTTTAATTTATTTAAAACACTTTAAGAAACTTAGAGTACATTCTTGTTTCTCAAATAGCAAGTTTTTTTTTCGCTCTTATCAATTTGTGATAAAATAAATTAAATTTTTTTATCTTTAATCCGCCCGAGCCTGTGGACTGGCATAAAATTTACAGACCTAACTAGTTTCGCGCTCAAACTCTGATTCGAACTGATCCCTTTTCATATCTAATGCATGGTTAATAAAAGACAAAAAAATTACGCACAAATTTTCAACGTTTTGTAAAATGGTAAATCAATCATTTATTCATGCATGTGTGTGTATGTTTGAAGATTTTGCTATTGATAAACTTTAGTTTAAAAATAAAATTATTAGCATTATTGCCACTTCCAATTCAGAATTAAAATAATCATAAATCAATTTGATTCTTTAATTGAAGAGGGTTTTAATGAAGAAGAGAACTAAAAAGTTAGTCATGATATTTAGAAATGTTTTACATACATATCATTACTTTTAGAATATTTAATCATTAAATGTATATATTTTTTGATACAATAAAAAAAATTGTAGTTAGTGAGAGTATTACAGAATGCTTTTTTTTTTCAACATAAAATGTTTTATACTGAGTGTTATAAAAATGTGACGTCATAACAGAAGATGGTTATGGTTTGAAAATAAAATTATTTTTTAATAATTACGAGAATTATTGTTTTTTTACCTTCTATTTATTCTGTTAACCGATAATGGCATAAACGTTTATAAAATGTTTTTTTTGTTCCCTTAAAAATATTTTTGTTAAGCCATTTCAACTTGTAAAATAGCCACCTGCAATTAACTTGATTTCAGTAAATGATATGTTCGTTAAACTTTGGTAAAATTTAATTTTTGTCACTACTTTAAATTTTGTAAACGTAAAAGGTTTTTTTCCAAAAATTAGAAAAAAAAAAGGAATTAAGAAAATGTTAAATAAAATAAATGTATTTATTTTGAATTTTTTTTTTACATTGACAATATTTGATAAATAATGTACCTAACTTCCATATTTCCGCAAAACATTCTGTTCTGAATTGAAATGTTTGTTATTTGAAGCCCTTGCTAATGACATAAAGATATGTAAAGATTAATAATCAAAGACAAAGCTATTTCAAAATATTAAATTCCTAGGCATAAATTTTCCCTTTTAATAATAGTAAATAGAAATAATAAGCAGTTATGAAATTTTAAAAACACCTTCTTAAGAATAAAGGAAAAAAGCAAAAATTCGCAAAAATGATAATATTAACTTAGTAAAATCTTAAATTTAAAGAAATTATAACTTTAGATTTATGCTAAGTTTATGAATTTAAAAAAAAAAGTTAATCACAAACACATATGGATTTATCAATTGACTGAATGCTAAAAACTTATTTTATGTATATCAAAGTTGGATTTTTGAATAGATTTTAGGCATGCGACAGTCCAAAATGCATCGTCATGAGACAAAATCGTTTATGACTCAATATTTAATCCATGCATTTATCAAAAAATGAAAAATGCTATTCGATTTCAAATGTTTTCAGTAATATTTATATTTAAAACGGACTAATGCGCATGAATGTGTCAGAAAATTTTGTGTTGCATGAGCAAAATCTTCAAACATCTACACATATGTATGAATAAATGATCGATTTACCATTTTACAGAACGTTGAAAATTTGTACTTTTTTTTTCCCTTTTATAAAGCATGCATTAGAAGCGGGATCAGTTGGAATCCGAGTTTGGGCACGAAACGGGTTAGGTCTATAAATTTTATGCCAGTTTTCGGGCTCGGGTGAGTTCAAGATAAAATATTTTATTTTATTTTATCACAAATTGAAATGAGTGACAAAAAAACTTGCTATTAGAGAGACAAGAATGTACTCTAAGTTTCTTAAGGTGTTTTAAATTCATTTAAAAATTTGTTTGAAATGGAATTGAGTTGTTATTGATGGGACAAAAGGGGAAATATTCTATCTGATTTTGAAGCCTATGCATGGTCAGTGTTAATAACATAAAAAAGACGTGAGATATCCTTTGTCTATCGTCTCTTTCTGTTCGAAATCCTTTTCCAAAATTACTGGGAAACATAATTCACGCCTTTTTGCCATAGTTGTACAATTATATTAAAAAGAATAATATAAGAATTTTAATTTCTGCCAGTAGTTGGGTATAAATAACAAATTTGTTATTTTAAACAGATTTTCAGGAATATGAAAAATCACGAAACGTGAAAGCGTATTTAGGATTAATATATATATATATATATATATATATATATATATATTTAAATAACAAAATAAATCTGTAACAATTTGAAAATTTTATTAATGATTTTCTGCTGCCTACTGTCGGACTCGGGTTCGCATTTAGAGTTTGGGTTTGGGCTCCAAAAAAAGAGGTTGAATGCATGAATGCCTAGATTTCTATCATAAATGTGATTGCTAGGAATGCTAAAAGTATTTACGAAACTTAAGAGCCCCCCTGCAAAAATTCGTTTTCATTAGAGAAGTTGTGTGCAAATGAATATGAACTCTTTTTAAATGATCAAGTGGAAATTTGATGTTTAAAGTTAATTTTTTAAAAACAGTGATTTTACTTATTGCGATATTCGAAACTGAAGGGGGTGGGGGGAGCTAAATTAACGCTCGGCCCCTTCTTGTAACTGAAATATCTCGACATCAGAAGCAGAGCAAATTCTAATATTATAGAGCAAATTAGAGCTAATTGAGAGCTAAATTTTGGCATATTTGAAATTTCGATATTCGAAAGTGGGGGGGGGGCGTTAACTTAGCCCCCCCCCCCCCACCATTCTAATTGGAATATCGCGGTACCATAACCAGAGCAAATTCTAATATTAGAGAGCAAATTAGAGCTAATTGAGAGCTAATGCCTGGTATCTTTGAAATTTAAATTTTCGAAAGTGGGGGGGGGGGGGAAGCAAGTTAACGCATCTCTTTTTTACAGGAATTATTTTGATCGACTTCAACATTGCGCTTAAAAGAATTCTTCGATCGATTTCAACATTGCGCTTAAAAGAATTCTTCGATTTAAAAAATACCTGCTTCAACATTTTTATTTCTATAAAACTACCAATTTTCTTTCAGCAATCTACTAAACCTGTATATGCAATAGTTTTCTTAATATAAGCCACCTCCAATCACAAAATATTTAATTAAGGCGGCATCAGCATCAGCTGCTTTTTTTTTTTTTTTTTTTCTATACAGAGAAAATTATTGAGATATTTTCTGCAAATTTCCACAAATATTAATAAATTTAAGAAGATTACTAATTCGGAAACCTTTTCCTATTTTATTTTCTACAATATTTATATTTACAGTATTTGTTGTAAAATGAGATATCGCCATTGATCGACCACGCACGCACACACAGCTTACTTATTCCCAGCTTTATTAACATCCATTCATATCTTTATTTGAAACAATACATTTCTTTGGATGTTAGGTATATTTTGCGACAAACAAAAGTAAAATAAACACATTTTTGCTCGCTGAAGTTCTTTGTTTCTATACTCATTTTTTTGACAATGGTCAAAAAAGGACTATAACCTTAATTGCTACCAGACCGCTTCAGTAACCTTTTTGACCCCTGAACCCGCGAAGAGGGTTATGCACGCATGAATGGGTGTGACACTCCTTATCTCGGATCCGTATTTTGATTTGTAAAAGATCCCTAAAGTCCCCTCTCTTTTTTCGGGTTGAAATTTTTTGGGGAAAAAGGAAGTCACGCTTAAATCAGGGGGACATTAATCAGGCTCTCAATAAACGGAAAATTCTCTGTCACTGGATATGTGTCCCCTTCTTATATGGGGATATATATCATGGGGACATTAATCAGGATTTCTTGAAAAGTGAAATGATCGAACACCGGATTTGCACCCCCATTTTTTGTGACGTCAAAATGACCTATGGGGGCATAAATCATGGGGATGTTAATCAGGCTCTCAAGGAAACGAAATTTCTCTAGCTTTACATTTGTGTTCCTTTCAGATATGGGGGCATATATCAGGGGGACATTAATCAGGATTTCGTGAAAAGTGAAATGCTCAAGCACTGGATTTATATCCCCTTTTCTCGTGACGTAAAAATGACGTATGGGGGCATATATCATAGGGATGTTAATCAGCGTCCCCTAAGAGGATCCTCTGTCTTTGTGTTTCTGATCGCTTCCGTAACCAGGAACATGCAGACTGCCGGGAATTGAGGGCCAAGATTTGTTTTGTGAATTCATGGTAAAATAAGGGGGGGGGGGGGCAAATTCCTCCACGCTGGCCAAACAGGTTAGAGGAAGCCCATCCGCGTTCGTTCCCCATACACTAGGCAAGAGGCTGCACCAGTACAGTTCGTACCCCATACAACAGGCTGCACCAGTGGAAGGTGCAGATTGGACATTAAGTTTCTGCTCCCAGTCGATTCCTTTAAGTCATTCTCGGAGGTATTTAAAGGGTCTTCTAGTTAACAAGCAGAGGCTATTAAACAGCCCATATATATATGAAGTAAATAAATCTCAATTCAAACCTGTGTCACTTACTAGTGTAAAAAGACGATTGAGAGAAACTAATTTGTTTGGCCGCGCTGCCGTCCAAAAACCGCTTTAAAGTCTCAGAACAAGAAGAAACGAATGCAGTGGGCCCTTACACATCGAGATTGGACAGAAGATTTTTAAAATGGAGTATTCTTTGGAGTGACGAATCCAAGTTCGAAATATTTGGAACAAAAATAAGAATTTTTGTTCGACTTTGCCGGAGAAAAGATGCTGCCAGATTGTGTGGTGCTATCTGTAAAGCGTGGAGGTGGGTCTGTTATGGTCGGGTTGTTTCTCTGTGTATGGAACCGGAGATTTGTTACAGATCTAAGGAATTGCGAAAAAAGAACAAAAAATGATCTACTAAACAAATGCCATTCCCTCCGGGCTGAGATTCATTGGCAATAGGTTAATTTTCCAACAAGATAACGACCCTAAACATAGTTCAATATTACGCAGGCTATTTAGAACAAAAAGAGGCGGAAGGTGTATTAAAAAAACATAATATGGCCTCTTCAGAGCCCCATCTCAAATCCGATCGAACTTTTCTGGGAAGAACTCGATAGAAACATTCGTGATCTGTGCCATATTCATCACATGAAAGCATGTGGAAAGCTTTAAATGAAAGTTGGAATATATATACTACAAGACCCAATCGATAAACTGATTGATTGTTCGTATGCCGAGACTGGTGAAAAAAGTTATAAAATGCAAAGGAGGATTTTTCGATGAAAAATCAGTTTAAGCTGTTTTTATCATTAAAAAATGTATGTTAAAAGCAATAATTAATAATTTATCTATATTTAGATTAATTTTATTTCTCATGTTGTATATTTTGTGATGATTAATATTTTTTCTGAAAATACCAACAAGTTGAGTTTTATTTTATTTTCTCGTTTTCCTTAGTATGGTCTCAAACTTTTGGCCGGCAGTCTATATATAGCAGCTTTGCAACAACTAAATAAATTTTCATTTTTTCTTTTATCTGAAACTCTATAACTTTAACAATTAAAATTTATAGAGACATTCCTTTGAAATTCCGACATAAATAATCTGTTTATATACAAAAAAAATTATGGACCAGATAAAACTTGCAATGCATGAGACAGAGGAGGTATTTATGTACTTTGTATCTTCAAATTACTATTGTTCTGATAACACAGCAAAGTAGGTAATATTTCTTAGATTGTTTTAAAGATTAACTGAAGCATAAAAATTAGCTGTTAAAAAATTGTTGGCTGTTTTAGCCAAAACCTGGGAATTCTTTTATTACTACCCCCCTCCTCTCCATCCATAACATAAACTAAAGTATTTTACACAAAAAAAAGTGTGTTTAGTAAAATATTTAGTAATTTATAGCATTTAATAATGAATTGAATATGTTCCATATTAAAAAAAGTCAGTTACATGTTGTTAGAGTTTAAATTAGTAAAAATGAATTACATTCCCTTAAACAAAACATATACTTATTTTTGTCACTTTGACAAAAACCTATTTTTGCTTAGACTGTTTTTTCCATGTTTATTTCCACCTTTAGCAAAAACTTGCCAACCGTAGTTTGCAGAAACAGATTGGAGCGTGCATACAGTGGCGTACCCAGGATTTTATTTCGGGGGGGGGGGGGGGGGGGGGGGCTGACTTAAATTTCCATAATGTTCTGAATATTACGAAACACGTTGAATTGTGTTGTAAACAACAAACATTTTTGACAATAAGGACGAAGCCAGAGGGGGGAGGTATGGGGGGGGGGTTGATTCTGTTCCAAATTTTCCGAAAATTTAAGACATGAGATTCCAAAAATTAAAAAAAATTGGTCATCAGTCCGAAAATTCGGACTTAAAAATATATCGCTATTTTTGATAAATGGCCAACGAAAAAAATCAATTTCGTCAATCGTTCATAGAAAAGAATCTCCAATTTCGTTAAAGCATCATGGAAAAATCCGAATTTTGTCAAAGGGCCGAGGATAAAATGCGAATTTCATCAAAGAGCCACGGATAAAACTCAAATTTTGTCACAAGGCGCAAAAAAACGTGAAGTTTATCAAAGTATCGCGGAGAAAAGGTCAAATTTCGTCAAACGATCGCAGAGAAAGGCAAATAATCGTGGAGTAAACCCGAATTTCGTCAAGTGATCGCGGAGGAAACGCAAATTTCGTCTAATGACCGCTGAAAAAACGCTAATTTCGTCAAAGGACTGAAGAAAAAACACGTATTTCGTCAAAGGGCCGTGAAAAAAAAAACACGAATTTCATCAAAAGATCGAAAAGTACACAAATTTCGTCAAAGAGCCATAGAAACCTCAAATTTCGTCAAAGGGCTATAGTAAAAATGCGAATTTCGTCCAAAAAACGCTGAAAAGCTTTAATTTCGACAAAAGACCCTGAAAAAACGCAAATTTCGTCGAAAAGATGCGGAAAAAATGCAAATTTGGAAAAAGGATCGCGAAAAAAGGTCAAATTTCATTTAATGATCGCGGAGAAAACGCGAATTTCGTCAAATGGTCGCGGAGGAAACGCGAATTTCGTCAAAGGGCCGCGGAAAAACGCGACTTTCTTAAACTATCGCAAATTTCGTCAAAGAGCTGCAGAAAACCTCGAATTTCGTCAAAGGGCTATAGTAAAAATGCGAATTTCGTCAAAAACGCTGAAAAGCTTGAATTTTTACAAAGGACCGTGGAAAAAACGCGAAATTCGTCAAAAAGACACGGAAAAAACACAAATTTGGAAAAAGGATCGCGAAAAAAGGTCAAATTTCATCTAATGATCGCGGGGACAACGCGAATTTCGTCAAATGGTCGCGGAAGAAACAGGAATTTCGTCAAAGGGCTGCAGAAAAAACGCGAATTCCGTCAAAGGGCCTCGGAAAAACGCGACTTTCGTCAAAGAATCGCAAAAAAAACGTAAATTTCGCCAAAGAGTCGCAGAATAACCGCGAATTTCGTCAGAAAGACGCTGAAAAACGCAAATTTCTACAAAAGATCTCGGAAAAAACGCGAATTTCGTAAAAAAGCGGCGGAAAAAACGCAAATTTCGACCAAGTGTCCCGAATAAATAAACGTTATCTGTCAAACGGTCAAAGAAAAACATTAATTTCGTCAAAAGATCGAAAAAAATGTGAATTCCGGACTAACGAGAAGGGCTAATCCGCTGTATAACAGAAAGCTAAATTACAAATTTAGGGGGGGGGGGGGATTAAAATTTTCTCAAACAGAAAGGTTAACAAATCAGCACTTTTTCCATGTCATTTTCGAATAGTTTGGAAGGGAGAGGGCTGTAACCCCATCAGTCTCCTTTCCCCTTCTTTGAGTATGCTGTAATGTCAACGTGGACTAATATGGGAGTAACGAGAATGGCTATATAACAGAAAACTAAATTACAAATTTATCTAAAAAAAAAATCAGCACTTCTCATTTCATTTTTGACTATTTTGGGAGGAAATCTGTAACCCCATTGCCCCCTTCAACCTCTTTCAGCAACTGTGCACTGATATAGGACTAAAGAGAAGAGCTTGGCTAGTCTATTGAATGATAGGAGAAAAAAATTACAAGTTTCTCTCAAATAGAATGGGGAAAATATCAGTGCTTTTTTTCATGTCATTTTCGACTATTTCAGAAGGGAGTGGAGGGATGTAACCCCATCAATCTCCTCCCCATTCTTTGGGTATGCTGAGGTGGTCTATGTGGAGCAATATGTGACTAACAAAAATGGCTAATCCGCGGTAAAATAGAAAACTAAATTACAAATTTATCTCAAACAGAAAGAAAAAATACCAGCATCATTTTCATTTCATTTCGAATATTTTGCAAGGGGGCCTGTAATTCCATCAGCCCCTTCCCCTCGTTGGGTATACTGCAGTGTAACTGTGCACTGATATGAGACTACACAGCATTGGTAGTTCGTCCTATTGCAGAAAACAAAGTTACAAATTTATCTCAAACAAAAAGAAAAAAATCAGCATTTTTTTTCATTTAATTTTCGACTATTTTGGAAGAGGGCTGTAACCCTAAACCTCCCCTTTCACTTCTTTGGGTATAATGTGGTATCACTGTGAACTAACATGGAACTAAAGAGAAGAGAGCTGCTAGTGTGTTGAATGATATGAGAAAAAATACAAATTTATTTCAAACAGAAAGAAAAAAAATTTTTTTTTTTCATTTCATTTTCGATTATTTCAGGAGGAGCGGGCTGTAATCCCATCAGCCCCCCCTCCCCTTCTTTTGATACACTGTGATGTCAATGTGGACTAACATGGGGCTAACGATAATGCTATTTTGCTGTATGACAGAAGAAAAAATTACACATTTATCTAAAAAAAGTAAGGATTGCAGAAAACAAAATTACAAATTTATCTCAAACAAACATAAAGAAAAAAATCAGCATTTTTTTTTCATTTAATTTTCGACTATTTTGGAAGAGGGCTGTAACCCTAAACCTCCCCTTTCACTTCTTTGGGTATAATGTGGTATCACTGTGCACTAACATGGAACTAAAGAGAAGAGAGCTGCTAGTGTGTTGAACGATATGAGAAAAAATACAAATTTATTTCAAACAGAAAGAAAAAAAAACACACTATTTTTTCATTTCATTTTCGATTATTTCAGGAGGAGCGGGCTGTAATCCCATCAGCCCCCCCTCCCCTTCTTTTGATACACTGTGATGTCAATGTGGACTAACATGGGGCTAACGATAATGGCTATTTTGCCGTATGACAGAAGAAAAAACTACAGATTTATCTAAAAAAGTAAGGATTGCAGAAAACAAAATTACAAATTTATCTCAAACAAACATAAAGAAAAAAATCAGTATATTTTTCATTTCATTTTCGACTATTTTGGGAAGGGGCTGTAACCCCATTAGCCCCTTTCACTTCTTTGCATATACTCTGGTGTCACTGTGCACTAATATGAAAATGGAACTAAAGCGAAGGGAGCGGCTAGTCTGTTAAATAATAGGGGGGAAATGCACATTTATATCAAACAAAGAAAAAAAAATCAGCACTATTTTTTCATTTCATTTTCAACTATTTCGAGAGGAGGGGGCTGTAATTATATCAGCCCCCTCCCCATCTTTGGGTATACAATGTGATGTCAATGTGGACTAATATGGGGTGAACGAGAATGTCTATTTCACTGGATGACAGAAGAAAAAATTACAGATTCGTCTAAAAAAGTAAGGAAAAAACACTTTTTTCATTTCATTTCAGACTATTTCGGAAGGAGAGCTGTAACCCCATCAGCCCCCTTTCTCTTTTTTGTGTCAATGCGGACTAATAAGAATGGTTAGTCCGCTGTATAATAGAAAAAAAATATTTTTTTCCAAAAAAGAAAGAAAAACATCAGCAGTTTTTTCATATCCCTTTCGAAAATTTCAGGGGGAGGGAGGAGGGCTGTAACCCCATCAGCCCCCTCCCCATCTTTGGGTATACTGTGATGTCAATGTGGACTAATATGGGGTTAACAAGAATGTCTATTTCGCTGTATGACAGAAGAAAAAAATACAGCTTTGTCTAAAAAAGTAAGGAAAAAACATTTTTTTCATTTAATTTCCGACTATTTCGGAAGGAGGGAGCTTTAACCCCATCAGCCTTCTTTCTCTTTTTTTGTGTCAATGCAGACTAATGTGGGACTAATAAAAATGGCTAGTCCGCTGTATAATAGAAAAAAAAATATTTTTTTCCAAAAAAGAAAGAAAAACATCAGCACTTTTTTCATATCACTTTCGAAAATTTCAGAGGGAGGGGGAAAAGGGCTGTAACCCTATCAGCCCCCTCCCCATCTTTGGGTATACTGTGATGTCAATGTGGACTAATATGAGGTTAACGAGAATGTCTATTTCGCTGTATGACAGAAGAAAAAAATACAGATTTGTCTAAAAAAGTAAGGAAAAAACATTTTTTTCATTTAATTTCCGACTATTTCGGAAGGAGGGGGCTGTATCCCCATCAGCCCCCTTTCTCTTTTTTTGTGTCAATGCGGACTAATGTGGGACTAATAAGAATGGCTAGTCCGCTGTATGATAGGAAAAAAAATTCCAAAAAAGAAAGAAAAACATCAGCGCTTTTTTCATATCACTTTCGAAAATTTCGGGGGGGGGGGGGGGGGGGGGGGGGCTGTAGCCCCATCAGCCCCCCCCCCCCTTGGGTACGCCCATGCGTGCATAACACATCTAATGTATGTTGCTGAAGGTAGCGGGGCCTCAAACTATAGGTTTGTTTAGATAAATTTTCATCTAAAAATATAAAATCATTAAACACTGATTTAGGTACATTTAAGGTGGTTCTCAAATGACCTGCTGAATGTGAAACTTTCTGACACAAAAGCATAAAACTGGCAGGTCTGACTGGAAGAGATTTGAAATCAAAATGAGTTTTCCATTTTTTGATAGGTAAATTACTTATTGAATTATAAGCAATTCGTGTCGCGTAATGATACGATTTTCCCCTTTCTCACTCTGCTGCCTCGGGAATTTGAATCAAAACGCCAACTTTGACAGTATTTTCTGAAAGATCTTTTGCCGTTAACAAAAAATCGAAAACGTCTTTTGATGACTTAGTTTCTGAATAACAACATCTGCCCAATTTCATCCGTTTCCGAACAAAAATGAATTCAAAATTGTGTCAAAAAGTAGCTCCTTTGGATTTGAGAACAGCCTTCAGGTTATCACGGGCCTGGGCATTGGCAGGTGGATCAATACCTTCAAATAAAGCTGTCATAATGCAGACAAATTCAGATCATCATGGTTTTTTCGGTGAATTATTGGAAATCGTTTGGTAACACATAGATCATTTTGAAGTAAACTAAGACAGACTGCAAACAGAGGTGACAAAATATGGGACATTCTGAAATTCAAATCTGTTTCAAGCCCATTTTTTCTCCTAAGACATAAGTTGTGTCTCCCCAGTAAACAGCCTGCCTCAAACAATATTTTGGTAAATATTATTTACTGCAAAAATTTTAGAAAAAAATTACCTTAGTTTTTGTTTAGTACTTCACTTATTATTATTAATAGAAGAATCAGTGTATGTTTTTGTACAATGTTGCAGGTGATCATGGATTGCTAGATACTTTATGAAGATGTTTTAATAAATTCATAATAGTACATATAAATAATAAAATCAATTATATGAGGAATCTCATCTATTTGTTACCAAAAGAATTAATATGTTTTTGTTCAAGAGATAAACTTTCAAAATTCTTTCAAAAATTGATCAGCTATAAACATCTGTAGACTCCATAGCTTTTACTATATTTACTCTGCTTTTCTGTGCTCTTATAGTCTGCAACACAACCATGGATGAAACAGTTGCAAGATATTTTAAAATAAGTTAAAGTTATTGACTTATCAAGCAAATTTTTAAAATGCTATCTCAAATAGTATTTAAGTGATACATATAATAGTAATAAGGTGATATAAATGACCAAATGGATTTTGAGTCGCTTTTGTTCTGGATTAGACTCCTACAATGAATACTGTTATATCTTTAGTTTGTACTAAAAAAAAAAAAAAAGCACAATAGAAATAGCAACTAGAGATAAGATGGGCTCAGCCCGAGCCTGAGATTTTTATACCAGTCTTCGCGCTCAGGCTGAAAGTTTTTATTTTTCCACAAATTGACAAAAGAAAAGAAACTTTCTATTTGAGAGCGAGAAACAGAAACGTAGTCTAAGTTTATTAAAGTGTTTTAAAATCCTTCAAAAATCAATTTGAAAGGGAACTGAATTGTTATTGATGGGATATAAGAATTAATATTTATCCAATTACGAAGCCTTTGCATGGTTAGTTTCAGTTTTCAGTGTTAGTTAAATACCCCTTTGTCTATCCTCGCTTTTTGTTTGAAGTCCTTTTCTAGAATTATTTGAAATCAAAACTCAATTTTTTTGCTAGAGTTATACAATGTAGATATTTTAAAAGAATGAGAATTGTAACTTTTGCAGATTTCTGCCAGTAGCTGAGTATAAATTTTGATTTTAAACAGATGTTTAGGGACATGAAAATTACAAAACACTGTCATGAGGCAGTATTTAGAATCAATACTTATTTTTATGTAAGAAGTGATTTTTTTAAATGAGAAAATTTACAATTTAAAAATGTTAATAACAATTTTCTACTCCAAACTTTTGATCTCAGGATCTGATGACAAAATTTTTTTGAGCTCAGTCTTCGAAAAAAATAACCTGAATTCATCTCTAATAGCTACAATTGCGAATTTTTAAAAAGTCTTTCTTAAGCACTTTTTTTAGGCTTATTTGACCTAAAAAACACACATTTTTCAAATAACCAAGGCAAACCTACTTATTTCAAAAGAATAACATTTCAATATTGATTTAAATCATGATTTTAATCAACCTGAGTTAAATTGGTGTACTCTGCTTAGATACAAGTCTGTTACGGGCATTTTAAATTAGTACTTAGAATTGTGTATTAATATTAAGGTTATTTCATATAAGAAAATCAATTTTCATTTATTTTGAATTCAAAATTTGAAAACTCTTACATACAATCAAGATGAAACTCTTCGAAAAAAAATATTTAGCAAAATCACTATTCATTACTATTCAAAATTCAATACAATGATTATTCAGGAAAAACTAAAATTTATTTGCGACTCTCACCCCTCCCCTACATTAATGTCTTACCAAGATTACTATCATAGAAAACTATAGAAATCCATATAATAAGCATAATGTGAATGTATAGATATTTGGCAGATATATGTGAACAATACACACAGATCAAATTCCTTCAATTTAAAACTGAATTTGCAATTAATACTTATAAGAAAACGGGGAAACAAACCTTTGTTAAGTAAAACAATCATTTTAAAAGAATTCATCGTTTTCTTTAGTTACTACTACTGAAAATATGTTAAGCTGTTGTCAGTCATATAGGACTTTGCTAACTAACAACTTTTCATGTTACAGGAAAGGGACATCAGCAAACCTATGGCACAAGACAGAATATTTTTGGGATAGTACTGATTGAAATTCTAAATCAAAATATAATGAAATTTCACAAAATACACAAAATTAGACAAGCCGAGCTTGTTACGTTTAAAACGATTGGTTAGTAATTAAATTGAAGAAATTCAAATGCCAACTTTTTGAATTCCAATCTAGTTTAATACAGGCTCAAAAATTTGGAGACTATTTATTCTACTATCATTATTGCAAGTTCTCAGGAACACAGATTTAGAAATATTGTGGTATGGGGAAGATTTTTACAAATCTTTCTTAAAATGGGACAGGGTGGATTTTGCAAATTTTTATAAAGGGCAGGGCACCATGCCCTTAAAAAATGGCCTAGAGGAAACACTAGTCATATGTTTCCTTTTGATGGGTCACTACTAAATTATGCAATAGACTTTTGTTTTCAATCAGAACGTTTTCCCCAAATAAAAAGTATAAGTTTAATATGGTCCAATGTGATCCATCAGAACAAAACAAAAGTACTGATTATGTTATGTTAGTCCTATGCTCAAATGAACTGAAGAATAGCTCATTTTGTGTAATTTATGCTAAAGAGAAATAAATATAACCAAATTATTATAAAAAAGCAAATATATTTTGACCCATGTATTTAATTATATTATTGTTGTATTACATGATTATTGTTGTAAAAAAATATATTTAAATTGCATTTAAAATTTCTTCTTTTTTCATATTATTTTTTACCGTTTAAAAATCTGTGCACTTTTACACAATCACAGCCCAATCTGTTACAAGGGTTAGATCCACAAGTGGAAAACATTTTTTCTAATGATGCTGAATGAGCTGGGCAACTAGTTAGTCAATCCATTCAAATATTTGCAGAAAGCCTTCACATTCTCATTTGTTGAACGTTTTTCCAAAATATTCCATCACTGTGCAAAGCTAAAACTTTTAATTACATATCATCCACAAACATTGATGATGAATATATTTGTGTGTCTTTAATTTTGAAAGTTAAAAATGTACAAGCCATTCAATTCAGGGTGTTTGTTGTTAAACAAGATTCTACATCTTTTTCTTGCTCAGGAGATAAGCATTTCCATGCATATTTTAGATTCATCATGTTTGCTAGGTAATGAATTGGCAAAAGAGCTTCACACATCTTTCTCTGGATATTGTTTTTATGCATTGTAAAATCAGAACACTCTGCTAAAGCTAGCCAAAGTTCCACAGCATCAAAATTATTCGTGTTTTCAGCTTGCATACATACAATCAAATATTTTTCTTACGTATTTCAGCTGTGTTTACATGTGGATAACTTTATTCTTATTTTTAACAAGCATTTTCCAAAATTCGGGCAATATTTTCTGGATTTTCAGAACATTTCTCATTCTGCATTTCTACATAGTTAAAATAATTTTTAGAAAATGTATCTATGCAATCAAGCCGAGAATTCCAGCATGTAGCATTTGGTATCTGTGGCATTAAGCCCCCTTTTTCTTTCAGCCATCCGTAAGGTTGATGGTGATTGCAGAAAAAATTATTAACCTCAATAATATAACGAAGGATTTTTTAATTTGAAATTTCATTTACTAAAAGATTTACATGATGGGCTGAACATCCACATGTTATATTTTCATGTGTTTTTTCTAAAATTTTTCGAATTTTTCTCATTTTGTTTTCATTATCTGTGCATACTTGCAAATAGTTTAACTCTAAAATTTCTTCTGACAATATAATAAATACTTTCTGCAGCAATCTGTGTACAGTCTTCAGCTGTTTTCTTGTTGCTTTCACAATTATTAGCTTTTTTTTCTTTTAAAGACGATTGATGTAGCGAATTGATGTAGCAATATCTGCTTCGTTTTTAACATTTGTCCACCCATCCAGCTGCAAAGTAAAGTTATAAGTATGCCCTTGAATTTCTTTAATTAAATCAACTTCTGAAGATGTTTTTTCTGGCAACTGAAGTCTGCACTACTGGGACCAGAATATCCAGGATGCAATGATTTCATCATTTTTTTGTATTCATTGCTTAATGGTGCATTAAAAGCAATATTGTTGGAATAAAAGAATTTAGCGGCTTTCAAATCCAAGTTGCATTTTTGATGGTTAGTAGTTTTGATGGTAAAATCAGACACTAACTTTTGACGTTTCAATCATGTTGCTAAATCTCCACTACTGTCCCATTTCTCGCAGTAGGCTGCAGAAGTAGTAGGTTGAGTTTTCAGAACTGAAGTGATGCTTGCATTTTCTTGAAACTGAAATTGAGTGCAAAGCATACCTTTTTTTTTTAACATTTATTGAGATGAACCCCTATCTTTTCAATTTTAGCACTTATTTTAGTTCAATTATCACATTTACTTTTTTTTTGGACAATGGGCACTTTGCTAACTTTTAACCATTCTGGTGCACTTTTTCTACCACTACCTACTGGCATTATTTAAACTAATGTATGTGTAACACACAAAACAAAAAATAAATACTATGTTCAAAGATATTTCAAATAAATATATAGTGTGAAAATCAGCTTTAACAGAATACTAGTTCTCCACCTAAACAGCAAAATGGCTTACAATTATAACACAGACATGTGCAGCTTTTAAAAACTTAATGTCAACCTTCAATCAATGATCAGTATCTTACTTAAGGTAGCCAGCCAATGAACAGTAAGTATTGTAACAAATATGAAAACGAAACAATAAGAGTTGCTAACCAGCATATATTTTATTATTATGAGATTTTAAACTGAGATATAAAAATTAAAATCACAAAACAACAAATAGTACTCAACGTTTTGACTTATCTTTAAAACCATCCTCAGGAGTTAATTTTCATAAATATAAAACAATAAAACGGCAGAAAAATATGTACATACTACGCAATTGGGACAAAATTCAAACAACAATCAGCAATGGAAATTTGATATAAAACATTTAAAATAAGTTCAGTGGCACCATCTATTAAAAAAAAAAGGTAAATTCAAACAATGTACAGGAAAAATTATGCAATAAAATCAAAGTTCTTTCAAAATACTTATCCAATAGCTGGAATTGGAAAAGATAAATTGTCATTACAAATTTCATGATTTCTTAGACGAATTTCAAAAGATTCTTGAATAACTGCTTTAAATGGATGGTCTTGCTTTGAAAGTAACTTGACATTGTTAATGATAAGATGAAAGTTTCAATTAAATCTGGCTTAAACTTAATTAAGAAAAGCAATGTCTTTATATTTAAAGACAAGTTTTTTAAACAAGTGAAAGGAGTGGAGTCCCAATTGGATCCCCTGTTTCTAGTATCCTCGCCAAATTTAATTACATACTTCAGAGAAACATATTTTTGATGTGTGTAATCCTAAACCTACCTTATGGTTGCGTTACGTTGATGAGGTTTTTGTTATCTGGGAAGAAGGAAGACAAAAATTCCTCGATGGAATGGAAAAATTCCTCGATGATTTTAACCAGATTGACAATAATATTAAGTTTACGATGGAATGACTCGCTTCCTTTTCTTGATGTGTTACTTATTAAAGAAGACAATTGTTTAAAACATAAAATCTTTCAGAAACCCATGAAGTTAGACAATGTTATCCCAGTTACAGCAGCAGCTCCTTGGATATATGAAATGGCAAACTTTTGATTGTTTATTCGACGTGCCCTTTTAGTTTGTTCTGAAGAATTTCTGGATAATGAACTTAATTACATTGTTAACATTGGTTTGAAACATGGGTATAAACCACAATTTATTCTCAAATTAATATATAAATGCAATTTTGCAAATAATTATTCCCCTAAAATGTGTCAAGATAGATTCCATATGTCCCAATCCTCTTTGAAATGTTAAAGAGAATTTTCTTGAAATATAACATTCCATTGTGGCATCCAATTCCAAGACTTTATTTAATACTTTGAGTAGAAATATTGATCCTATTCCACCTACATTTTTCTTTGGAGTTTACGAGATCCCCGTTAAACTTTCAGACAGTGCAGATTTTTCATATATTGGGATGACAAAGCGTTGCCTCTTTGAAAGGTTAAAAGAACACAGAAGTGATATAAAATAAAACAGTCTTTCAACTACGTTGTCAAGAACCTTTTTTAAAGGTGGTATTTTGTTAATTGACTTTGACAATGTCAAGTTACTTTCAAAGCAAGACATCCATTTAAAGCAGTTATTCGAAAATCTTTTGTAATTCGTCTAAGAAATCATGAAATTTATAATGAAAATGTATTTTTCAGTTCCAGATATTTGGTTAAGTATTTTGAAAGAACTTTGATTTTGTTGCATAATTTTTCCTGTACATTATTTGAATTTACTTTTTGTTAATAGATGGCACCACTGAACTTATTTTAAATGTTTATCAAATTTCTGTTGCTGAATGTTGTTTGAATTTTGCCCCAATTATGTAGCATGTAAATATTTTTCTGCCGTTTTATATTTATGAAAATTAACTCCTGAGGATGGTTTTAAATTGAAAGATAAGCCGAAACAAGGAGTATCATTTGTTGTTTTGTGATTTTTATTTTTATATCTCAGTTTAAGATCTCGTAATATATGTTGGTTAGCAACTTATTGTTTTGTTTTCATATTTGAATACAACGTAAAGTCCTTATTTATTATGGTTAAAATAAGTTTATTGCTACTGGAAGTGGTTAAAAGATGTTTATTGCTACTGGGACTGGTTAAAACAGGTTTTTCTTTTCCTACTTCCTTACAAGAATATGAATACAATATGAAATTCCAGTGTATTTACTATTATTTTAATTCTGAATTCTTATTTAAAGAATTCAGTAAATTCACATTTAAATTTTTTATAAGAAGGATAAACAATTTTTAAATTCTAGAAAAAAAAAAAGTTAAAAACCCAGCATTTTTAATAAAACCTCTAAAAAGAAAAAAAATTTTTAGAGAGGAGGGGGTGTTATTAAAACCACGTGGGGTGGGTTATTAAAAAAAAAAAAAAAACACATGGGCTGAGTTATTTTTAAACCCTGTTACCACTAAATCAAAATTCATATTTTTACAATGCCATCTTTATCCAAAGTAATTCTAACATTTAAAGTCGTATGATTATATATTTAAATTAATACTTAGATTATCTTCTTTCACTGTCATCCAAATAACTAGAAACTTGATTCAAATTTTCTAAAAGCTCATTCATCAAGGTATTAGAAGAGATTAGAAATATTATAAGAAAAAAAAATAATCACTGGAAAAGTTGTAAATATATATAGGGTAAGTCTCCAACGTTCACAATGAGATAAAATGCTTTATAAATAGTTTATTTTTGGTTCCAAATAAAACAGTAGAATTTCCCTATGTTATACCACCTTTTTGAGGAGAACACCATAGCTGGCTCGCAATAACTTGGCTGATGAATAATACAAATATAATAAATAAATTTGTTCATTAATTAAGGCAATAATTACTACTAGCAACCAACAAAATCTAGTTTTTAATTAAATAATGCATTGCAAGCACACAATACAGTACTTATGATATAGATATCTTGTGAAATTCGCTCATCGGCAATAAAGGAGAAAAATTTTTAAGTATGCGGTAGTGCCACAATTTTTTTTTTTTTTTAATTATTTTAAATTTTATAATAATTTTTTTTATAGTTTTTGCATACCAGTACTTTGAAAGCTTATGTATCAGAACCAGAATGCTTTTTATAATTTTAGAAACCCTTTAACAGGTTATTATCCACAATCAAATTAATAAAAGTATCAATTGTATTTTAATTCATACATACTCCCACAAAATTATTTAAGATTCAAAAAAAAGTAATGCACAACTACATATTATGTTTATTTTAAAATATGTACATCAAATTAGTATTTTCAATATTAGATACCTATTTTAAATTTCATAATGTTCATTAGCTACTTCCTTTTACAACTCCTACCATAGCAGGACGAACAACACGTTCATGCAGTTTATAACCAATTTTTGTTACACTTCCTACAGTTCCTGGTTCTTTAGAAGGATCTGGAAGTTCAAACAGAGCCTCATGGTGGTTAGGATTGAATTTTTCTCCTAAAGGATTGATTTGAGTAATACCATAGCGTTTGAAGACTGATAATAATTGTGCCTCTGTCATCTGCAATCCTTGATATAAACTCTTTAAATGGCTATTACTTTCTAAAGCATCCTTAGGAACTGATTCTGTAGCTTTCCCAAGAACATCGGCTACTTCTAAAAGATCTTTAACAAAGTTCTGAATACCATACTGTTTAGCATCATTTACTTCACGCCTCATTCTATTACGAACATTTTCATTATCAGCCAAAGCTCTCTTGTATTTATCCTAAAAAAGTAAATGTATTTTAAATTAGTAAGAAAAATAATCTGAAATGATTTACATATTTACTATATAAAACATCAAAACCAGGATTATTCTAGTCTTATTTTTTGTGAGAAAAAAGCAGTTACAGAAGAAATTAAATTTCAAAAATTTTGTTCAGACATAATTAACTCAAAAAAATTAGCTTTTTTTTTTTTTTTTTTTTTTTGGTGTAATGCGGCGGTATGGAAAGGGTGACTGAAATCCAAATTCTCACAAGTATCAAAATAGGAACAAACTTCAATTATATGATATTATATATAGAGTAATATTGTGATCATAAGTTCATTTGAGATTCCATTAAGGTAAAATTAGAAGATAGCCATCAAGTGCATGGGTGCAAGAAGCCCATCCTAGTCAAGCCTGAAAACTTTTCTGAGTATTAGGAGTAACCAAATAAAAATGAACTAGATTTCTATGTATTGCATTGTGGCTAAAAATTTATCTCTTAAGTTCATTTGAGATTCCATTAAGGTAAAATTAGAAAATAGCCATCAAGTGCATGGGTGCAAGAAGCCCATCCAAGTCAAGCCTGAAAACTTTTCTGAGTATTAGGAGTAACCAAATGAAAATGAACTAGATTTCTATGTCTTGCATTGTGGCTAAAAATTTATCTCTTACAATAAAAGATAGGGATTAAAAGTTCTTGATAGTAAAATTGCTATTATATAAGTATATAAAGTAGAATTTACTATTAATAAAAAAATTTCCCCAGGACTGAAATCAGCCCTGAGACGGAAGTCTGTCTTACACCCATGATCAAGTGAATAGGTGGAAAATAATTGAATTTTAACACTAATCAGTTATTTATTTCAAAACATCAAACTCAAAATAAAGATTTCCCAATACATTAGGGAATCCAATAATACAAAATTAGCAGGAGAATAGAAATTCACAATATGGACATTTTGTGAAGGACATGCTTTTCTGAATACAAAATACTTATCAATAATTCCTTTCAGATATTTTCAATATTTTTTTTATTACAATGGAAAACAAGGATGTTAGTAAGGCTGTTTTCAAATCCAAAATGCCTACTTTCTGATGCATTCACAAAGTCTTTATATGCAAATCCAAATTCCCAGGTGCTCTTATTTAAAAGCTAAGAAATTGAATATAGTTTTACATCTTTTTTTTATTAAGGCAAGAAAAGTTTCAGAAAATACTGTCAAATTTGGTATTTCAAGCTGATTATCAGGAAGCAGCAGCCCAGAAAAGGTCATTAGAAGAGAGCAATCTAATATAATTAAAGATGTAATGCACTTATTGAAAAATAAGCACTATTAGATTCCAAATTACTTCAATAGTTATGCCTGCCAATTTCATGCTTTTATGTATAAAAATGAACCCATGAATACATCAAAAATTGACTTTGTTAAGAGGCTGCTTCACTCAGCGAAAACACTCGCTTGCTAATGTTAACCCTATGGGGGAATTAATTTATGATATCTCGTTCGCATTTCAATATTTTTAAATGATTTTTTTTGTATTGGAAAGCTGAGGTCAATCTCTATGCACGCTCCTTTGTACTTTTTCGATTTTTGTTACAGTGTTTTAAATTGAGGATACTTTCACTTTTGAAACTGGTTCCGAAAGTGAAAGTATCTTAATTTAAAAAACTTGTAATCAAAATCGAAAAAGTACAAAGGAGCGTGCATAGAGATTGACATTAGCTATTTAATGAAAAAAAAAAAAAATCATTTAAAAATATTGAAATGCGAACGAGATATCGTAAATTATTTCCCCCCATATGATTAACATTAGCGAGCGGGTGTTTTCGCCTGAGTGAAGTAGCCTCTTAAGCCGGGAATTTATTTTGAAGAGCATATCAACCACAGAGTTAGCTGAATCAAACTTTACAATAATTTTTACTACAAAGCATAGGATGCCGCATAAACCAAAATGCATTAAGAAAGTATGATTGAAAATTGCCTCCACTGATATGGCAATAAATTAAATGTAAAACAAAATTTATTAGATTGCATAACAATAAATATTGGGTCATCAGGAAAGTTATGAGTTTTTTCAAAAAGCGAAGCGTGGTTTTGTCTAGTTATTTTGCTACTTCTGATAAGGAGTGAGCTTGAATGATCTAGATAGATATGTACATTCGGTCTTTTCTGTTTGCGCTGCATAATTCTTGCTTGTGTTGTGGCATATTTGTTTTAGTGCAGTGCTGAGAATGGAGAACCAAAAAGTTCATTTTCATCATATTATGCTCTGAAATACATAACATGGTAGCTCCTGAACTATGTAACATGGATTTTTAGCAATAGCTTCTTTTAAGAGGCCCTCCTTTACAGATAATGGTCATCCAGATCGAGTATCATCTTCGAGGCTGAAATTTCTGCACTTAAACTTCTCTAACAACCTTTGAACTGTGTCATCTTAAACAGTATTTTGTCCATCTGCAGCACAAATTTTACAAGCAGTCAGACTAGCATTTTTACCTTTCTTGAAATAAAAGAGTATTATGGATGAAAAGACACTTTTTGGTTCTCCACTCTTAGCACTGCATTGAAACAAAAATTATGCCACAACACAAATGTTAATTACATAAAACAAGCAGAAAAGACCGAATTTATACATCTGGGTCACTCCTTATCAGCAGTAGCAAAATAACTAGACAAAACAGCGCTTTGCTTTGAAAAACCACAGAACTTACCAGACGACCACCATAATTGCAGTAAAAATCTGTCTGAAATGGTATCTTGCCTTAAAACAAGAAAATTTCATGGTCCTATAAGAAAAATATGTACAGTAGATTCCCAACTACCCAGCCTAATGTGGCAAAAGGGTAGACCAGATAACAAAAAAGACGGATAGTCTAGAATTCTATGAATATCTATATACGGCCAACCCCATATTTCTAAAAACATACTGTACAGGAGGTACTTTATAAATGTTTGCTATTTACTGTATGCTTTAAAAATTTATTACAGAAAAAGAATAAAAATATTGTTACACATTTTAAGATAAATTTTATAATGTAACTTAATTTCAGGAAACATAAAATCATTTACCCTGATCAGTATCAATACAGTTCATACAATTTCGAAATAAATAAAATCTTAATGTAATATATAAGCCTAATTTAAAAAAAAATGGTTTAAACTTATGTTAATGTTCATTGATAAATGATTACACAAATGTGAAAAAATAGGCATGAGATTTAAAAAGTCAAAACTTATTTTAGTTTTTGAAAGTCTTTGATGGATGACTCTTTTTCCTTTTTAGCCATCTTCTATGATGTCACATGATATGTTGGAAGATCATAGATCTTAGCAGACAGCTGTGTCCAATGTCTTGGCAAAGTAATTTATATCTTACTATGGAGAATTTTTTTTTTAACTAAGCCAGATAGTCAAGAATCAAGTCTACCATAATGCAATTATAACAAACAGTTTTCCTGCTAAGATTGAAATTGAAATCTGTATAAAATTAAAATTTTCTCTTGCTATTCCATCTTCAAATGTTTTACTGTATAACAATAAATTTATCAAAGTTTCATAAATATTTTAATATGAAAGTACTTGTCTACTTTCCCATCAACCACTTTCTATTTTCAAAAAACGATCGTCAAACAATGTGTTTTAACAAACAATAATATAAAAGCATAATGTCACGTTTGATTTCAAATGCAGCAGTAGTATACGTATTCCATTTGTATTTATTTTGTGGATAGGTCAATTTAATTTTTCTAATGAAGGATACAAGTTAACTGCTATTTCTCTGTTTTCTCTCACATTTTGAGAAAATAATAATAAAGATCTGAGATCTGCCATCTACAGAACTTTATTTGATAGCTATTTTCAAGATTATGGGATTCTACCATAAAAACAAAAAAGTGTGCATTAATGGACATGACATGAGACTATCTGTAACGGATAAACAATGATGTGATGTAATGTTAAAAATTATGATAAGCGAATATCTGTTAAAAAAGGAATGCAGTTCGGCAACTCAAAATTTCTAGGCTTAATCTAATTTTAATGCAACATTTTATATGTTATGTCTGTTATACAGAGTTTCTCCCAGACAGTTTCAGAAGGGTGCTGCACCTTGCCTGCCCTTTGGTTTACAAAATAGCACCCTTCTTGCCCATCAAAAAAAGAATTAGCACCCTTCTTGCCCCTCAGTAAAAGAAGTGCTCTTTCTCTTTTTGCATAAAAAAAAATTTGCTTTCATAGTAAAAATTGACTCAATGTTGTCTTGAAAAGAGTGTCCTGACTTTTAAATATCAAAAGTGGCTCTAAAAACCAAAAGAATACATTTAACAATTAAAAAAAGTGCCCTCTAGAATCCAAAAAATGCCTTTAAGGATAAAAAAGTGTTTTTTTCACACCAGCAACACCCTGCAGTTTTTTTAAACCTGGGGAAAACTCTGCTGTTATATATTTTTGTTGTATATGTTATTTCTGTTTGCATTTTTTTTTTAACTAAATAAAGAGCAATCTGATCCTCCCAAACTTCTGTTATTATTAGCATTTATTACATTCTTCTAGAAAAATTAACTATAACAGTAGTATACAAAACCATAAACAAGGAATTTTGATGTGAACAGTTTTATCCTGCAATTTTTAGGACAGGAGTCATGGCTAATATTTTTTTTTTTTTTTTTGGCAGAGTACCTCCCCGGCAATCTTCCATAGTCAGGATCAGGATACACAGATGAGGCATTCGGCCATGGTTATTGCACAAAAATCATGAACATGTAAACGTCTTGCTTATGCCTTTTTGGCATTAAATCCCATTGTTTGGCTGCAGTTATTTTTTAGTGAAAGTGGTCGACAGGAAAATAGACAAGTACTGATTATTTATTTTTCATCTCAATATTTTTCAATAGTAAAAGATCATGTGACTAATATTTTTAATAATAGAATGTAATGAGTAAATTTTGCAGAAGATTCAGTAAATCACAAGTTAGATGCATTCCGCTGCCAAAGGAAGCTAATATATGGGCCATTTTCAAAATTCGCTAAGATATGCTGCCCAGAGTAAAAATAAGAAATTTAAACATACATTAATATTTTAATGTTTAATTTGAGCCATGCATTATATAAAGAAGACTATATTAAATATTTCCAGCATTAAAAATTTAAAAAATCAATAAAAATTGTTGATATATAAATCAGTATAAATGGATTAGTGTCAAATCCGTTACCAAATGTCAAGTCTTACCATACAAAATTACTGAAAATAGTCACCTTTAAATTATTTTAAAGTTTCAAAAATCAACTTACTTTGAAGTGTCTTATGTCCCTAAATTTCAAAACATTATACTTAACAATAACACTTAAATTAAACTGAAATGAGAGACATTTATAATCACAAATTTTGACAACATAGAAATTTATGTATATTATTGAATTTTAAGAAAATTATATCTGTATTTCTTAGTTGAAGGAAAAATAACAATAGAATGGTTAAAAAATTATATTAATATTAAAATACATTAAAAATGTGCGGTAACGGGCTTGACATTTGGTAACAGATTTGACACTAATCCATTTATACTGATGATTTATATCTCAACAATTTTCATTTATTTTTTGTAATTTTTAATGCTAGAAATATTTAATATAGTCTTCTTTATATAATGCATAACTCAAGTTAAACATTAAATATTAATGCATGTTTGAATTTTCTTCTTTTTCCTCTGGGACAGCATATGTAAGCGAATTTTGAAAATGGCCCTAATGCAATTAGAGCTATAGACAAAGATTGCAAAATATAGATAAAATAATGTAGACATTAATAAGCAAATACACTATAATGATGAAATTTAAAGTAAACTGCTCCAAATTGACTTGAACATAGTATTATTAACTTCTGAATAACTGTATTGAAAAGCACCTTTTAATCTCACTAAAAAGGACGTTAGTAAAAGTCATAAAAGAAATTTATCAAGTGATATAGCAATTTATAATGTATTTTACATAGTATCTAAATGTTAAAAATTTTTTAAACTCTATATTTTGACAGGCAAAATACAGGTGTCCGAATCAAATGTCTGTTACAGTTTACACTTGCAAATATTGCGCAGGATACAATATGGAAAATTTTTGCTTTAGATACAACCATTTTACATCAAAATAAATAAATTTTATCTAGTAATTAACCAGCTGTAATAGCAGGGTTGGTTTTTGGTTTTTATCGGTAAAAACCTGGGAAAAAGTGGTAGAAACCTTAGGATACAATAAACTCTACTAGTCATTAAACTGTATTTTAATACTATTAATAAAAACTGTATTTTCATGTAATTGATATATTTTTTATATAGAGAGAGAACTTGTTAGTTGTTTTTTGATTTTCAAAGGTTCTATTTATATTATATATATATAAATATGTGGGATAAAAATATCCTCAACAATGCAACTTAACAAACTTAAGAGTTTAATTAATCAATATACAATATCATATGGACAGAAAAAGTATAACACGAAGTACATGGAAAAATTGCAAGATATGAGACAATCTTCACATGTAAGAAAGATTTAAATTAAAGTACCGAGAAAGGTTGACTGTGTTCCATAGTTTTTATCTCAACATGAAGACTGAAGTTCCGTTAAATGGCAAATAAAAGGATTTTGGCAAGAATTCTAGGTGAATTCCAATATTTATGTTTACAAGTGTATTATATTCTCAATGTAGTTGGATTGCCGTAACCTACTAAGCATATTATTTATTTGAGTGAGTAATAAATATAGTATAAAATTAAAAAGTTAATAGATATATTCATTTGTATAGTTATAAGCCAAGATGGAACATAAACAGGGGTCTGTACAGACTTTTTTCATAGGGTCCTGTTTTTGTGAAATTGTGAACAGTTTTTTATATTTGTGAAAAATCTAATCATAATTTTGTGAATTTGAAATGGTCGTTATATTCAGGTTCTTGTTTACGCATTTTTAAGAAGATATATGGATATAAAATACACATATTTTCTTTATATATGTAAAAGTGACAGGTCAGATTTTACTTTTAAAGGATTAATTTGTGAAATGCTTGGTTTAAAAATGGAAAAATTTTGTGAAAAACCTATTTTTAAGACACAGAATTTTGTGAAGGATCCTGTTTTAGGGAAAATAATTTTGTGAAGGGTCCTGTTTTAGGGAAAATAATTTTGTGAAGGGTGCTTTTTTGAAATAAAAAATTTTGTGAAGAGTCCTTTAACGGACCCAATTTTTTCCTAAACAGATCCCTGATAAAGAGATGGAAAATAAAAAATTAGTCAATTCTCTAAAGCTGCTGATAATCTTTAATCTTTTAGACTTTAATCATAGAGATTTTACTATATTTTCTATTCCCCATCTATAAATGGAACAACAGACGTTCAGTATCTGTTTTGCAAAGCAGGTTTTAATTCCACTTGTGAGAAAGGGATTTGGCTTTAGAAACCTTTCACTTTTCATCATGTACGACAGATCTAATGCACAAAAATAAAGATCTATTAAGTGAAGAACAAAAAGAAATGAGTAGAAAATGGCTCATAGATTTTATGCCAAATTCTCTTTCACTCCTGTTGGCATATGAAGCTGAAGGAGGATCACTTCCAAGAAGCTTCTTTAAAACAAAAGATGCAAAAGCCAAAATTTGGTGGAAAGCGTTAAATAACAAAAAAATGAATTCCAAATTCATACATTTAATGGCGAATCTTCACTCCATACCTTGTAGTTCTTTATCTGTAGTGCGAGTTTTTTCGAACTTTTCACATATCCACAGTAAATTAAAAAATAGACTTGGTGTATAGAAAGCTGCAAAGTTTGTATTTTGTTATAGAATGCTATGAGGGTCCAATAAACTGTATTAACATTTATACAAACTTACATTAAGTGATAATTAATATTTGTAAGCGTTTTTATTAAACTGATTAAGGTTTTTAAATGTGATAAAAGTGTACTTATAATTTCTTTCTTCCTTAGTAAAAATTAGTAAACTAATCTCCATCAAAATAAATATTGTAGTGTGCATTCTCTCATAATAATAGTTATAATGAGTTTTAGGTTTAATAATGATAAATGTACAATAATATCTTTAAAATTGATTTCTTGTCAGAGGAAAACATGGTTGGAAGTTTTCCGGACTTTTTATATTCCTTATAAACCAATATTTTCGTATAGCATTCTTTTATTTACCTAATCAGAAACTAAATTAGGGGAATATTGTTATGTGGAAATGGAAATAGTGGTACTAAATACCCGAAGGAAACCCAAGGGAAAATGAAAATTTGGTTGATAAATTTTCATAAAAGTGACAAAAACAGTCAAACTAATGAGTTTTTTCAAAGGTAGTAAAAACATGTTTTTCCAAAGACGGTTAAAACCAGTAAAAACCATCAGACGGTAAATACCATCCAACCCTCTGTAATAGCCAAAAGAACATGATTAACAAAAAAATTAGTAAAAAAATATTGCCATCGCCACTGATTTCAGTGCCATCTTGAATTTTATTCCTTCAACTTAACTGTAAGTTTCACTGTTTATATCTGCAACGATACACAGATTTGAGGGAGTCTATGTATTGAATTATTGGTGTTGAAATTTGTTATTGTAACCCTTGTTTGAGTGGAGGTTAAGGGAAATGATTGTGCCAGGATAATTCTGAGTAAAAAAAAAAAAAATTCTGAAATTCACAGCAAATTTTCTGAAAAGTTACAATAGGGGTGGGGGTGTCCACTCCAGCCACTTTTTTTTGGCGCATCCCTTTCATGAAATTTGTGGGTTTTTTTCGATCTTTTGACGAAATTTGTGTTTTTTTTTTCTTGATCTGTTGATAAAATTTGCATTTTTTTCGCGATTTTATTTGACAAAATTTGTCGTTTTTTGCGATCTGTTAACAAAATTTTCGGTTTTTTTTCTTGATTTTTTGACAAAATTTGCCGGTTTTTGCAATTTTTTGACGAAATTTGCCATTTTTCATGATTTTTTGACAAAAGTCACATTTTTTCCTGCGATCCTTTGACAAAATTGGCGACTTTTCTTTGAACGAATGACGAGAGTGATTTTTTTTCGTTGATCATTTGCCGAAACACCGATACATTTTATGTCCGAATTTTCGGATTTATGACAGATATATTTTTTAATTTTCGGAAATCATTGCCTTAATTTTTCGGAAAATTCAGACCAGAATCACCCCTGGATTGTGCATGTGTGTATTACATTGTTGGTGGTGAAAATTTAATAAAGCACATAACTGGTTCTAGAAGAGTGTTCTATTGCACGCGATTGGTTATAGAGTCACATATGGAACTGTATATGAGACAAAGAAAAATTTGTCTGTGAAAATGTGGTCTGTGCCATTGGATATTAATTTTAAAGAGTACCAGGCAAGTTTTTTTTACCTAATACTTTGAGTGAATTACTTTGATATAGTAGGGTATTTTAACCCTCTGACAGTCCAGCAAAAGGGCTAAATTGTAATGTTTTCTCTGTATTTTATTTTAAATGCTAAAAAAAGGCAGTTTTTACAAAATTACATAAAAAACTTAATTATATATATGAATGTAAACCTTGAGACTATCAATCATTACTCAATGTATTAAAACTGCATTATATTTGTCGAATATATTAATTTTAAAATTGCTTGCATTGTAGTGAAACCTGGAGCTTAGTGATCATATTAACACAGGCTTGTCAGTGAGAGGGTTAAAAAAAAGATTGAAATAACGTGATGATTTTAACTAACAGTTTGTGCAAAATTAGAAATTCAATTATCGAATGATTATTTTGATTGTAACAGTCCACTTTAAAAGAATGAAATGACGTATAGGTAACATATTTTCCACTAAATTTATGTTCTAAAAAATTAATTTTTGCTTTATGTCGCTATGCAAAAATACGCTTTCTGTGTTTTCTAATATGCCGTTATTTATAAATGTTGTGCTTGTCACGAAATTACAATTTAAATAATCAAATGTTTACTCTGATATAGTAGGGCATTTTAAAAGATTGAAATGACGCAATGATTTTATTTAAAAGTTTATGTGAAATTAGAATTATCGATTGATTAGTCTGATATAGAAATGCACTTTAAAAGATTGAAATGACATAGGTAGCATTTTCCATTAAATTTATGGTGTAAAAAAATGTATTTCTGCTTTATTTTGATTGCTGTGTAAAAATATGCTTTTCCTGTGTTTTCTAATATATGTATAATGTTCTAATAAACATAAATGTTGTGTTAGCCATGATTCCAAGATGGCGACTGAAAACAGCAGCTTGGCACAGACTTGAAAAGCGCACCAATCAAAGTCGCCAAACATCGGTGCGTGAGTTCCCAAATTAAGCATATAACTATATTTATCTTTTGTCGCCAATTAAATTGACAAGAAAAGTTTATCGAATATAACTGCTTAATTCTTAATAGAGCCGTACCGAGTACTCTGTATATACTCGGTACTCGGCCAATTTGCCAAGTAGTCGGTACTTGGCTAAATTTCAGCCGAGTGCTCGGCCAATACAGAGTAGTTCTAAGAATTTCATTTTTTAAACATATTTGAGGACAAATGAATTTATAACTGATCTGTAAAAAGTTATTCGAATATAAAAGTATATATGCAATAATTCATAAAATCTATTTACTCAGTACATAAAAAAATCAATTTTAAATCTGCAGGAAAAGCCTATAATCCTCTTTAATAAAAAGCTATACGTTGCTGACGACTGGGATTTTTGCTAATCGTTGCCACAGATTAATCTCAGAAAATGAAACATTTGAAGTTACTGAAAAAATTAATTGCTTGAAAAGTATTTGTCAGAAAATTGTCAGACAAACTGCGTTAGAAAGGTAAAATATTGTATTTTCCTTGATATAAATTTCAAATCCACCGATTATGCCATTTTCCAAATATTGAATTTCAAAAATTACCCAATTTCACAATGGAGTACCATAGCGAAAACGTCACGCTTAAAAAAATAACAGCAATGTGTCAGCACGAGTCACAAATTATAGTAGCCATATTATTCTGTTAAAATATAAAAGTGAATTATGATGTCACAAGTGCATGATTTTTATTTAATTCTCAACAAATACTAGATGCGCCATTTTTTTTTAGTTGTGAATAATACAGGTTAATTCACGTTATTAAAAAATGTAGCTATAAAACATATAAATCAATGGAAAATGGTAAGTAATAAATTGTAAACGTAATAGTAAACCGTATTAAAAAAACATAACTTAGTGAAATAGGTATCCGTTTTTATGTTATTTTAGGATATTCCAGGTAAAGGTACAGATTACTTTAAAATACAAGGTTAAATCCACTGATGTATTTCATTTGATTCAAGGTTCTTTTGAAGAAACCGACCAGCGCAGCGGGCGTAGTCTGCTAGTTTTGGATAAAGAAGCAGTTTGTAGACACAGAAACAGAAAATACAATGAATGCAATTTTAAAAAAAATAACAATTAAACTTGTTATATTGCTAAAACATTAATATCATTCTACATTTTCAGGAGATAGGGCATTTCTTTTATTAACGTAAATTTGGCCTGCATCAGAAAAAAATTTGTTTGCTGCGAGCGCTGGTAAAATAACATTTTTGTATGCTGTACTTTATAAAAAAAATGAAAAGAAACTGTACTAGAGATGTAAAATTTCCGGAAATTTCGAAGTGGCAGAAAAAAAACAGTTTTTTTCTGTTTTTTTCCTTGAAAAATTGGAAATTTTAGAAAAATTGATTTTTTACAAATGTTTTTCAAAAATAAGTTACATTTTCTTAAAAATTGAGCAATTTAAAAAATGTTTATTATTTTATATTTTAAAATAATAAACATTTTTTAAATTTCTGCAAACTGAACAAAATTTTTTCTTTCACTTTACATGAATATAATTACAAAAAAGAAAAAGAAAAGTCAACTTTTAAAAGTTAGCCTTTCAATCTCAAAATTTTCATTGTAGCTTTTTTTGCTTAATTTAACACCATTGTTTGTAATATATCATGTCTCTGTTGCAATGATTTTTCAGTTGCATTTGTTCAATTACCAGTAGAGATAATTAAAAAAATAACAACAAAATAAATCTTATGAGTTTCAACCAATATCACTGCAGTTTGAAAGCAAATTTAAATCCCCTCTACATAGTATTGCTTTGTATATAAATGACGCCATTTTAAAGAAACAAATTATTGTAGTTGTGACATTATAAAAATTATCATTTTTATATCTTCTATTGCTTAAAAATTTATAATAATTTAAAATTTTACAATTCTTTTTTGGTACAATTAGAATTTTCAGTTCTTGTGTATTTAGTTTTGGTATAGTTTTCCAGTTTAAACATAAACCAACCTTATGTTTTCGTTTAAGTTTTAAATTCTTAATATGAAAGTAATATTATATATATATATATATACTTCTTTAATGAGGTTTATAAAACAAGTGGATTTTTTTAATACTTCGAAATATTTAGTTAGAATTTTTATCAGAAAATTTAAATTTTTTTTGCAAAATTTAATTCTATGCATTTAAATAAAAAAAATATATATATGTACAGTTAGACAAGTCTTAAAAACTATATTTAAGGAAAAGGAAAAGACAAGAAAAAAAGCTTGAAACAACTAAATAATTTCAATTGTAAAAAATAACTTGTCTTTAACAATAGTTAAATATTTCTGGCGATTATTATCTGATTACATGAAAAATCGCAGCTATGCTGAAGTTGCATGGGTCTGCTTACATTTTTTTCTCTACATGATCCTGTTTTTGTGAACATTTTGTATAAAAAATATTGCCTTATTAAAAAAATCATAAAATTGTCATAAAAATATTATCAAAATTTTGTGAATTAGAAATTTTTGTTACATTTAACAAAGAAAAAGAAAAATAATTATCGTCAACCTAACCAGATTTTACTGTTTTTTTCTTTCTGATTATTTAGCTATATAACGTTTGATATTTTTTTTAGAATTGAACAAACTGTATTGTATGATATTTTCAATTAAATTATCTTTCCAGTGGTATATAGCTTTTATGGTATAACTAAGAAATATTGGGTGTTATAAGCCATCAAACATAAAAAAAAAAAAAAAAAATTCCCAAAAGGTTTCCACAATTTTGGCCACTACATTATATACATCTAGATAAGAGACTCATTGACGATTTCAGTTGCGTGACATGTTTTGTTATTCTAAAATCATCACATTTCTGAAGGATTCAGAATGGAGATTGAAAAAAAATCCGAATTCTTTTAAGGGTCCTATGTTTTAAGATGAAAAAATTGTAAAGGATCCTTTAAAGGACTCAAGTCCCTCCTAAACTGCTTACAGATCATATTTTCTATGTTAACATTTTCATGGGAGACACTGAATATGAAAAAATATCAGAATGCAGCAATAATAACATTTTGAATATATTATTTTATAAATTAAATTTCAATTTTTCCAATTCGGAAAAATTGAAAAATACCCATTCGGAAAAAAACCTGTTTTTTTCCGACTATTCCCATCTCTATGTAAAGCTAATACCATTTTTGGTACTTTTGTGTTATAGTGGCCCCCAAATTAAAGGTGAACATAAGAAATTTCGCTTAGTAGCCACTGGCCGGTAGGTTGATTTCTTTTAATAGCCAGTAAGTACATTTATGTCACTGAATATTTTTTTTTTTTTAAATATACTGACTTTACAGCAAACAAGTAATTTATGTATTAAATAAAAATATTTTATTTGAATAAACTTGAGGTATGAATTTCCTTTAAATTTTAAAATAAGCAGTGTTGAATTTAGGGGTGGCATCCCCCCCCGCCGGAAGATTCGAGATTTTATGGTTTTAAAGGTTAAAAAGTTCAATTCCCCCACCCCCCTGGAGCTTTACAATGTCCCCCCCCCCCCCCCCGGAGCCACAGAAATCCCTCCCGGAAAAAAGTGTCTGAATTCAATACTGAAAATAAGTCAACAGCAAAGTTATACGCAGCATGCTTATGTAGCTAACTACATAAGTCACATTAAACTTGTGTAGCTAACTACATTAAGTACCTTTTTTTTAAAGAAAAATATTTGTCTAGAATTAAGGTCTGACAATAATAAAATAGGTATGTTCATGCACTAAATAATAACCAACAACATGATATGCATTGCACATGTACAACCTATGACCAGCGGGCCAAAATCTCCAGAAATTCCGGAATTGTGTGTATTTTGCCAATTAGTTTCGATAAAAATTACAAATTTCGTTATTCGGGAGCATCAAAATTATGAATTTCGTCGATCATGGGCATAAAAATCATGAATTTTGTCGATCATGCGCATAAAAATCATGAATTTTGTTGATCATGTGCATAAAAATCATGAATTTTGTCGATCGTGCACGTAAAAAACATGAATTTCGTCGATCGAGCTCAGAAAAATCATAAATATCGTCGATCGAGCTCAGAAAAATCATGAATATCGTCGATCTGATGCAGATAAATGATGAATATTATCGATCAGGTGCAAAAAAATGAATTTCGCCATCGGGTACATAAAAATCGCGAATTTCGTCATCGGGTACGTAAAAATCACAAATTTCCTCATTCGGGAGCGTAAAAATCATGAATTTTGTCGATCAAATGCATAAAAATCATGAATTTTGTCGATCGAGCCCATAAAAATCATGAATTTTGTCGATTATGCATGCAAAAATCTTGAATTTCATCGCTCGGGCGCGTAAAAGTCATGAATTTTGTTGATCAGGTGCGTAAAAATCACGAACTTCGTCAATCGGGAGAGTAAAAAGCATGAATTTCGTTGATCGGGAGCGTAAAAATCATGAATATCGTCGAACATGTGTGGGAATATAATGAATTTCGTCGAACGGGCATGGGAAAATCGCGAATTTTAGGGGAAAATGGTAATCAGGAAATTCTGTATTTGGCCCGTTCTTTCTATATTTTTAATCTCCAGTTTTTCAAGTTTAATCGACGAGTGGCGACTGCTTATTTTCACCTTTACCCCAAATTACAATTACGCAAAGGTTGCAGCTATGATTTTGCCACGATCATCGAAAAGCTTATGAAAGGAATCGCATATTTATATATTCAAACATTCATACATGTGCCATATACATAATTATATACATATCATTTAAGTGTTATATGTCATATATATACCGGGTGTCCCACAAATGACTGATGGATTTTAAAATTCAATAACTAGCAAACGGTGACAGATATTTAAAAAATTCTTGCAGGAGGGTTATGTATGATGTCGGGAGTTTTTTTACTGTGATTCTTGATTTTAGTTAGAATTTTAAACAATAGATGGCGCTGACAGCGGTTGGCGCTCAATGGAGGCCGAAACTGTCGTTACTCGGCATTGATGCGAAGAAAGGAGAGTAAGGCTATGGAGTGGGTCTCATTTGCCAGTACAATCTTGCTCTTAGGCCTCGATTCTGAACTCATTCGATATGATTTCAATGGAATGCGTTGTTGCCATGGAAACAACAAATTCTTCGATAGTGGAATACAGCGTTTAGATCAGGGCATGAATTTAACAAGCATTATTCGAGTTTGCAGGCAATTTTACATTTATGAGTATTTATGGGAATTTTATCTAACCAATATGAAAATTTAGTTTCGCGAAATGACGGCAATGCAGGTATGTGAGAGCTGCACAGAAATCAAATCCGTCACATCTTCATTCGTTATTTTGCTACGCAATCTGCTAGTGAGTACTTTTAAAAGAGTGTACACTATTTATTGAAAATGGTTTATTTCACCTAGTATTTTTAAAATACGATGAATAAAATATTCTTTAAATCAGGCCATAAAAAGTAATTTAATCCGAGAAAATAAAACAAAATAAATGTAGAATCGCCTGCAACTCGAACACTGCTTGTTAAATTCATGCCCAGTTCTGAAAGCTGTATTCTACTGATCGAAGAGTTTGTTGTTCCCATGGCAACAACGCATTACATTGAAATCATATCGTCTGTGTTCAGAATCGGGTCCTAAGAGCAAGATTGTACTGGCGAATGAGACCCACTCCATAGCCTTAATCTCCTTCCTTAACGTCAATGATGAGTGAAGTTAGTTTCGGCCTCGAATGAGCGCCAACCACTGTCAGCGCCATCTATTGTTTGAAATTCGAACTAAAATCAATAATCGCAGTAAAAAAACTCCCGACATCTTACGTAACCCTCCTGCAAGAATTTTTTTAATATCTGCCCCCGTTTGCAAGTTATTGAATTTTAAAATCCATCAGTCACTTGTGGGACACCCGGTATATACATAATGTTATATATCCATTATATACAAATAATAACTTGGCAATTATATGTCACAAAATGTTATATACATCATACACAAAATGTTATATACATCCACTAATTCTTAATATCTTGAGTATAGGTACAACAATTCAGGAATTTTATTGAGTATTTGAAAGTACAACTAGTTGTTTTCCAATACCTTATATTTCAAATTTTAATATTATTACTATTCATCAAAAAAAAACTTCTCAGGTTATGATATACTGATGGAAGTGGGCATATTTAAATTTTATAATTGATGCAAAACATAACTTACATCTAATGTACGAACAGCTTCCAGAAGCTTTTCATTCTCAGCTAACAATTCTTTTTCTTTGGAAGATATTTCACTTTTAGTTTCTGTTGCTGTTTCCTCCGTTTGTGTTGTACCTGCCCTGTGAGATTTTTCAGCAGTTGAAGTACACTGATTCAAACCAGCTGAAGTGCAATAATATACCCTATAAAAATAGAAGTTTCAATTTGATAATTATGAAAGATTTTTAAAACTATTTGCTAAATGAAAGCAGTGAGATTCTTATTATTCTCCAAGTTTAACTCAAGAAATCACCATTTTGGCAGTCTGTCTTTGAGTAATTTCTTCCTAGAATAAATGTAATTATAACATTTTTTTACAAAATTGTCATTCCCTCACTTTGTAATCATTCCCTCATTCTAATAAAAATTTTAAAATCTAAGAATTATAGTATTTCTTAATATTAAGAGTGAGGGCTATTTTTTATCTATTAAATACCTCTTCTAGTATCTTGTTACAAAAAATTAGGAACTTCTGACAGGATTTTTTTTCTTTCATCACTAATATGAAAATGGCCTATTTGCATAGAATCACCCATATGCATAATGTACTGTAACCATGTCCCGCAGTGGCGCGGATGGTAAAGCTCGGCTCTCGTAAGATCGCCGAAAGACAAGCAGCATCGACCACGGTCAGTGCTTGGGAGGGTGCATCGTCTATCCTCTCTCGTCTGCCTCTGCTGTGGGACCGTGTACGTTAATGGGAGCTGGTGCACATTAAATCTGTTCGTGGCTCCAAAGTCCTCCAAGTTCTGTATAAGCGCTACCTCTGGAGGTGCCAATCCAGATGCATGTCTCTCATCTGGAATTGGTTCAAAATTAGGAGACCTGGGGGGATAGTACAATAGACCTCTGGTAGCGGTGCTTTGGCTTTTCGAGCCTCCCCCACAGTAATACAGTAACCATAGAAAGTAGCGCAAAAAATCCTTAAACTTGTGCTCTTTGAACAAAGCTAAAACAGAAGCACTTTATGCAGCAATAAGAGACACTTGCATTAATGTTTTGAAACTTAATGAAAATAATCTTCAATAAAAGTTAAAATTTCAGTGCAAATTCACCTTTTTTAATAACTAACATTCATTAAGATACAACTAAATGTAAATATATTGCTTGAAGGTGCGTAAAAACATACATAAAAAACATTTAAAAGCACATTAAAGTCCTTTTCAAAATTCCAAAACGTTTTCAACCGAAACCCGGTCATCATCAGTGGAAAAAACTAATTCTGTTGAGTTGAGTTGTTACCTCTTTGCGTTTTCTTGCTTGCCCGGAATAAACTATTTCACTTCAAGGGTTTGGAAAAAAAGGTGGGATGGGAAAGGTGATCAATGATGCATTAATTCATTCCAGACTACGTGGATATCATATGATAATACATCGTTACAGACTATTTCTTTTTTAGACATTATTTCTAGAGACTCTCTTATAATTGCTTCCAGGTGATTATTTGTGCGGAATATAATTTTGGATCTATTGAAATCAACTTTTATAGGTTCAGTTTGCACTAATCTTGCTAAGGCAGTGTGGGGTCTATTTAATCTCAGATCTGCTTCATGTTCTTTTATTCTGTCTCGGAATTTCCTCACTGTCATACCTATGTACATAAAATCTTTATTATCTTTCTTGAATGGTATAATATATACTCCTGATCTATTGATAGCCTGGATTGTGTCTATTTTTCTGTTTAACAAAACCCGCAACTTTGGGGGAGGGACTGCGATTAATGTAATGCCAAACCTAAAGAGTGAATGTCTCATACTTTCAAAAAACCGTGGGATGTAGTTAACTTTACAAAACTTCAAACTTTTAATTGTACCTGTATTCTGATTTTCTTCATCTTTCACTTTAAATTTATTTATGATTTTTTCAATGAAACGGGATGGAACTGAATTCTCGGCTGCTATTTTTCTAATTACATCTAATTCTTCATTAAGGAAAAGGCATGAACAAACTTCAAACGCTCTTTTTACATAAAAATTGAAAGGTGCTAACTTGTAACTAATGGGTGAACTGCAATTAAACGGGATGGTGGAGTTAGATCTGTTAATTTTCCTAAACACTGTGCAATCAAGATTCTGTTTATCCATATTTCTGATTAGTTGTACATCCAAAAAAGCAAGCTTTTGATTTTGTTCTATTTCTAGTGTGAATTTTATTTTATTGTCTAGGTTATTGATTTTATCTAGAAAGGAGTATAACTGATCTTTTCCGTGATTCCAAATAATGTAAATATCATCTACATATCTTAACCAGCAATCCGGACCCGGTTTTATGGTCTCCATGATTATATTTTCAAGAGGACGTAGTTTAAACTCTGCAAGCAAACCTGAAATGGGGGAACCCATTGGGGCCCCATTGACTTGTCTGTAACCTTGATTGTTGAAAACAAAAACCTTGTTGTTGATAATTAAATTTAAACCCGACTTGACTGTATTTTTAATATTTTCTGTAAACATAGGATCAGAATCGATCAGACTCTCTATGGTGTTAGTAACTTCTTTTATATTGATAGACGGGTATAAAGATACCACGTCTAAACTAGCCATAAAACTGGAATTTTCAAGCTTTTTATATTTAATTTTCTCAATAAAATTCGAAGTTGATTCAATAACAAAATCAGATGGCTGTAAATATCGCTTCAACAGATGCATGTAGGTTTTTTCCATAAAATATGTTGGACAGGAGCATTTTGTAACAATTGGGCGGATGCTCCTCTCCAACATATTTTATGGAAAAAACCTACACGCATCTGTTGAAGCGATATTTACAGCCATCTGATTTTGTTATTGAATCAACTTCGAATTTTATTGAGAAAATTAAATATAAAAAGCTTGAAAATTCCAGTTTTATGGCTAGTTTAGACGTGGTATCTTTATACACGTCTATCGATATAAAAGAAGTTGATAACTGCAAAATAAATTTTGTTTATATTCTAGGGGGGGGGGGGGGTCACTCGAAGCGTTAAAAAGGACTTAATAGAATTTTATGGCCCGGGCCAGTGACTCTTTTTTATCATTTCTAACACTGATTCTATATACTATATCTATTTTACTTCAAAACAGACCTTTATTGAAAAAAATAGAGTCAATGTTTAGCTAGGAAAGCTCAATCAGTTACAAGAAAGATTTTAGTGATGAAAATGTCATTAATCTGATGCAACACTCATGCGCACTTACTTTCCGACACAAGTTTCGGAATATACAATTAAATGGAAAACTCGATAAACATACCTTGGAAAATATGCTCTACAAATTGTTGATATTAGATCTCCAGTAGCATTAAATACAAATTTTCGGCAAACCGCTGCCATGATTTTATAATTATTTCAATTTCTTTCAAATTTTAGCAAAAACAGAGGAGCCTGAGCCGGGACAGGAATGTTTGATGCCAGATTCTAAAATGAAAATATTATGGCAGATAACACAAATCATGGATGTCGTCTATGTTTTTGATTAGCGATTTCTACCATTCGAGCAAAAATTTTATAAATAGAGTCGTCTTAACAGCAATTTCATAATTTAAATAATTTTATTATGCATAAATAGCAATATCGAAAGAAGTAAATATATATGGGATAAATATATATATGGGATTTGAATCGTAAGATGGCAACACTGCAGTACGTCTGCTATTTGTTTGTTTACTAAAAAAACTTTACTCGCGGAGTAAAACAGCTGAGGCCTTCGTGGCCGAGTGATTAAGACATCATTCCGCTAATCGCTTGAAAGCGTAGCAATCAAAGTGCGTATATAATATTATTCTTATACGCACTTTGGTAGGAATCAGGCCAGCTCCATTGTACGCACTTTGTAGAGCTTCCGTTTCTAACTCTCTGGTGTTGTAAATTTTCTTGTGCTATCTCGTCAAGATTTATGTAATTGTCGAAGTCATGTATGTGTTTCTGTGAATAAAATATATATGGATCATTCGAGACAACAGCCTTTGTAGCTATAGGTCTCAAAGCATCACTCCTCAAATGTCAAGTAAGACAGCTAAACAGAAATAGAAAGCTGCTCACTGCATAGAACGGGCCAAATCAACAACAACTGTTTACTCAATCTTACTCATTCACAAAATTTTAAAATAAATAAGAATGCTAATAAAAATTATGAATTCTAAGTTCAAAATTATGCACTTTTAAAAAACACATATTCTATTTAGTATCTAACCCGTGTAAATGCCCGTCCGGAAATCATGGTTTTCACTTAAAATTTGAAATAATTGATAAAAACATTCATATACTATTCATCGGCAATAAGAAAAACTGGCATGAAACGTTAAGTTGAAGGCCCGGATAATGAATGGGCCTCTGGGACTTTAACATCAAATTTGTAATCTGATATAAATAAGATGAGAAGGGGAAATTGTAGATGTATCATATTAATAAAAGGAAACAGATATATATTGAATGTAATATCTGTACAAATAGTTTTTACTGACTGACTTGTACTCTAAGAAATATAGATATGTTTACATACTATTCATCGACAATAAGGAAAACTTATGTGAAACGTTAAGTTCAGATCCTCCGGAGTTTTAACAAAAAAAATTTTATTTTATTTAAAAAAGATGGCAGAACAGAAAAAAGTTACCAGATATTTCTTAATTAGTAAAAGGAAACAGATATAGATAAAGTTCTCATTTGGGTACAGATGTTGCAAATGCACTGGGGACTGGAGTACTATCTTTTTGGTGTCAAAATGGCGATTTTATGCCTGTGCAACTGGTGATTTTGACGAGATTTTGCTTTTAAATATTCACTAAAACACTTTTATTTTGCTTAAAAGACATCAAACATAAACATTAAAGATGTTAAAATTTAAATTTTAACATCTTTAATGTTTATGTTTGACGTCTTTTAAGCAAAATAAAAGTGTTTTAGTGAATATTTAAAAGTTAATTCTAATGGACGTATTTTGACTCTCCACGTTATTTGAAATATAATAACATTTGGAGATTTTGCTTTGTATAGCAACCCGGTAGAACAGATTGTACGCATTTTATATTAAATTAAACATTGTGTTAAAATAATTTGTATGTGTTTATAATAAAAACTGCGTGTTTTTTATAATAAAGTTGTGTGTTCATTATAATAAAATAAACTGTTTTATAATAAAATAAAACTAACATGCTGTTTTTGCAAGCTAGGACTAACAGTACACAAAGACGGGTTTTCTCGCCAAAATGGCACAAAACCAACAACAACAACGGTGCATCTGTAACATCTGTTCCCTAATTTGTGTTTTATTATGGAAGTCTTAAATTAGTTATGGTATATTACCCAGAAACAAACGTTGAACTATTTATTTTGTTTTAAGTGCAAACGTGTTAATGTTCCATAATCGCTTCAAGCTTTTTTTTTTTACCATAACACTACTTTTAATAATTTTATTTTTCCTGAAATCCTCTACTTTTCTGAATTCTTTATTAAAAAATTAATTCATCTTACGTGATTTAGTCTTTTAAAAAAGCAATAGCGAACATATAATTAGGGTATACAATATAGGTGCAGATTCACGGTCGCCAGTCGCCACGCGGCGACTAAAGTTTTTGCTTTGGCGACTAACTTTCTATGTTTAAGTCGCCAAGTGTTTTACATGGATGTTCCTTTTCCGCCGAAAGGCAGATTTCCGCTTTATTTTTTAATATGAAATCCGGTGATTCTCCTCCATAATTCAGTAATATTTAGCTCTTTTTTTTCTATTGTCCATAATTAAAAAATATAATTAAACATATTCGCAAATTTCCCTTTTTTTTTTTTTTTTTTTTTTTTTTAAATCAGCAATGTCCGCAATCAGAAAAAAAATCATGTTGATATGCGTCGCGAATGAACTCTGTGCCGATGGCATGCCACAATAAGCCCGTGACACAGTAAAATTTGAGCCGAGAAGAGAATAAATTTATAGCTCTGGGATTTTTCAGATATGTTCTTACAGGTACACACAGATATTGGCATGCGATTCTTCCACGAAGTAGCAAAACTCTTTGAATTATCATTATTTATTTATTTTTAAATTTCCGCAAATCAATTCGCCAATCAGTCATGAAAAGAAATCTAAAATTTCGTCAATCTGTCGCGAAATTCGTGAAATCAGTCACTGAAAAATTTTGCAAATTTCGTCAATCGCTCGCTAAATAAAACCACGAAATTCCTCAATTGCTGATGAAATAAAACCGTAAATTTCGCCAATCGGTCGCAAAACAAAACCGCGAATTTCCCCAATTGGTTTCGGTGAAAAAAAAACGCGAATTTCGAGAAGAAAAAAAAATGCACATTTCATCAATTGGTCGCGAAAAAACTGCGAAGTTCATCGATCGATTGCAGAAAAAAATTTGTGAATTTCGTCAAGGAGTTGTGATAATAAAACATGAAAATCGGCAATCGGTCACAAAAATTTAAATTTTTTTTTTTGTCTCCATATAGATTTATAAAATTCTTTAATAAAACCTTAAAAAAAAAATCCCTTTGCAACCAAAGTTGCAATGAGGCTTATAGTATTCGATCTTTCTCCACCATCCTTGAAAATGTCAGAAATTTTTTAATTTATTTTATTAAAATCTAAAACCTAAAAGAAAATAAATCTTCTCCATACTTTTTCATATATATTTATTTTAATTTTGATTTTTATAGACATATTTTCTTATGCAAGTTTCCTACGTTCAGCATTTATTTTCAGCTATAAAAAATCCTTTTTTTTTTTGGGGGGGGGGGGAGGGGGAAGTTTATCTATTTATAAAAAAACTTTAGAGAATCATTTATTCACAAAAGATTCAGCCCTTACATTACAAAATTTATTCCTACAAACTGTATGCAATTATGATGGGAAGATTCAATATTCCATTGTCCAAATTTAATTGAGAGAAAAATATTGTTTTTATGTGTTTGTTTCACAATGTGGCCACTGGATATTTTGGGTTTAGGAGCCACTGGCTCCTTTCAGATTTTGAGAATCTGAACCTATAGTATACAATCAAGATGAAGTAATCAATAAAGGCTCCAATTCTAATTTTTATAATTAACAATTGAAAAATCAGTGAAAATTATGTTATGTTGGCACAATCATATTAATTTTTTTTAGTTTTATCAATATAAAATACATTTTAAGCTAAGCATAATATCATTTTCACCAGCACAAACTTTTCACACATACTATATATGTGTACTTTTATGCTTAATCACCATGAATTCAAATAAAAATACTTTTTCTATAGCATCTGAAAAAAATGGCATCAATAAAGTTATAATGCATACAGATAAAATAAACCCAATAGACGCTATTCTCATGATGTCACAGTAAATTTGAATTTTTATTAACTTATAAAAACAAAGTAACATATGGAGAAATATTTTTACCGAAATTTAACCTGCAAATTAACAGAAATGTCCAAAAAGCCACGTGTCTGAATATTTTTATTATTTCTCTTTTCTCTGCATCAATGAAAGTAATCTATTGTTCGGATGAGTTTGTACTGGAATCAACGCACTGTGTTTTATTATATTTAGATTCACTAGCCTTGAGTTTCATATTTTCATAATAAAACAGAGAACTTACTATAGGGAAGTTGCAATCAACTGATCAGCCATTGTACTTCAACTAGAGGTCAGGATAATTCCACCAATCAGAACTGCCTATTTACAGTGTGTGACTTCCAGCATGATGTCAATTGCAACTGTCCTATTATCTTACACTGAATCCAAAGGTCAGTCCAAGAATACAAAGAGTGTTAAATTCAGTGACAAAATATGGCAAAACACTGATTTCCTCCACAGGAGAGATATATTTCCGCATAGATATTTTCAAATTTGATATAGGATAGATGTGCCAGTAATGGACACCCTTCAAAGTTTTTTGTTTTATAAAAAAAATAATCAATAAAAATTTAGCTTATTTTATTATTTTTTTAACTTTCCTTTGCATGTTTTATATCTAGGTTATTGTTGACTCTCGTAATCTAATCGGGAAGCAGAAAATAATGTTTCACTGTTCCACTGTTTTTCATTGAAAATCTTAATGAATACGCTAAGAGCTGGCTTTACTTAATTTATACATCTTCTTTAATTTATTTTAAAAATTGCCAGATTTTATTTTGACAGTAATAGAAAACTTATTTTATATAGGTTTATTACTACTATTGACCATTTACAAGATTTCATTTATTTTTAAGGTTTTAGAGCCAGTGTCTATTACTGGAATGCTTAATAAGTCAATTTTCAGTAATGTACATGTGTACATGGCTGTGGAGTCGGTAGGGAAAAATGACCGACTCTGACTCCTGAAATTTTAAAGGAACTGACTCAGACTCCAGGATGGCTAATGTACTAGTATTGTCTGTTGGGTGGGTTCCTATTATTGAGATTGCTTCATTGTTGTCATTTGTTTTGAAATAGTAATAGTCGTTTTATTAAATTAGTCATTAAATAAAGGAAAAATTACTATTTAAAAAAAGTGATAGTAATTCAGCAATTTGAATTAAAAAAATACCCAACTGTCAACACTGCAACTTACTGGCACATTCCTGTTTGACCTTGAAGTATGTAATGTGCATATCAACCAATGTTTTTTTTTTTTTCATTTAATTTCTTCAGATTAATCATGGGTGTAAGCTGTGATAGGTAGCCAAGACCAGGACCCAGTTACTGTTGGGGTAAACTTCCAATGGTATTTTAGTATAAGAAATTTCCCCATTTTTAAACGCAGAATTTTTGTTTTAAATAGAGCAAAAATACTCTTATAAAATGCCTATGGAGATTTGACCTGCATTAATCAGCTCTGCTGAAGACTGAAAATATTTTGACCCCCTCCCCCCCCCCCTTCAGATACTCTATGCACACTCACACAAAAACACAATATGCGTTAAATTTTATATGTGGTAAAATTTAATTATGTCAAAACTGTATCTAAAATATTTATACACATGTAAATTGTAATAAAAAAGTTAAATTTGAAGTTATTAGATAGAAATAATAGTTAAAATCTAATAAATCTCCAAAATTTACTTTGAACAAAACACAAAGATCTATCAGTTGAATCCAAACAACATATATTATGCTGGTATCATTTTAATACAATAACCAAAATATGTTGTGCCAAATATATATTATACCAAAATATGGGTGAAAATGTTTAATTTTGGTTTTATATCCATTCCCGCAGACCCAAAAAATAGAAGGTGAAAATTTTAAATTTAAGCATCATTTGGAATCTCCAGAATACTAAAAAGTACAAGAGAACTAAGGAAAATAAAAGCAAAAATTTTATTATTTTGGCATTAATTCTGTTCTCACAGCTTCGTAAAAAAGGGCAAAAATTTTATATTTTCAGCATTATTAATTGTACAATTTTGAGTTCTGTATACCCAAAAAATCCAAATATTGAAATCTCAAAAAGAAAATAAAATGGGAATTTTAATATTTCAGATCCCGCTGACTTGGAAAAGAGAATGCAAAAAGTTGCTATTTTGGTTATTTCATCTCCTCCAGACCAGAAAAATTCTAATGTAAGGGAAGAAAAATAAAGATGAAAATTTTATTAGTTTGGAAATAATTTGGGTTCTGTGGATTCGAAAAAAGAAAAGGTGAAAATTTTATATTTTCTACATTAATTTTATTATTTCGGGTCTTACAGACTCGAAAATCAAAAAGAGAAACATAATGTAAATTTCACTATTTCATCATTATTTCAGGTACCACAAATTTGGGTAAAAATATTACAATTTCATGTTCGTTTGGGTTCCGCACACTCGATAAAAAGTGGGAGAAAATTACAATTTTGGTTTTATACCTTAGTCCCACTTTCCTGAAGAATCTGAGGCAAAACATTAAAAAAGGGAAAAAAGCTTCTAATATAATGATATTTCCATATTACTTTAAAATACATGGTCGAATTCACCATTTCGTTTGATTCAAGGTTCATTTGGAAAATGGACCAGCGCAGCGGGCATAGCCTGCTAGTTAGGTAATAACACATAGCCAATATTTTAACATTGCAATATAATATGTTAAAATCTTATTTAAAAGTAGCTAAAATATAATCATGATAAAATACATAAAAATGAACATATCAATATAAATAACAAAATCTCATGTAATCGGGTCTATTAATGATTAGGTCTAGTCCATTACAAAAATGTTAAAATAAGATATAAATTAGAAACATTTTATTTCATAATGAAAGCATCGTATTTAATTTAATATCACAAAAATAGAATGTTACATTATATAAGACCCCAAAATCTTTTAATATCATTTACAATTTGTAAAAATGTATCGTTAGCTGTTCAAATCATTGTTCAATGGATCGATAGTTGTTTGCAATTCAAATGATGCTGATTGAAACAAGGTTTGGTGAGTTATTACTGGCGTCCAGCTAACATAAAAGCACCCAAACATTTTATAAATAGCTGCTTTTAATTAATTTCATGTGATTAATAAAATTTTTAATATTTTGATATAATTATTGCTTTTTTTTTATAACTCTGCCTTGCATATTTTATAATCTAGCAATCAAACAAACAAATCAGGAAGCAGAGAATAATGTTTAAGGACATAGGGAAAGGAGGGACTCATGGAGTTCAAGCCTTCCCTATGTAAATAAAGACAATTTTGTAAGTTATACAAGTTGTTAAATCTATTATTTTTTGTCTTAAATGTTTGATTATTCATCTCTGACAAAACAACTCTGTATATAAAAAATACTATAATATTAATTAAATTTATAGTAGTAATTAAACTAGCAAATCTGCAAATCAAGGTCCTCAAACATCAGTTCTGCAGTTTTATATAATTTTATTTAGTATTTAAAACATTCAACCTTCAGTTTCATATTTGTAATATTAATTACTACAAGTAATATATCAAGTAGTTTCAGGATATTTATCTGTTAAGAATAATGGGAAATGCTAATCCATGCACTAATACTAAAATAAAATAAAAAATCATTTTTTTATTTTTATTTATTTTTTACTAACCGATATAAACTTATCACTGCCTCAATTAATTTGATAACTGTAATTCCCTAAAATTTAGTATTTTAAATCTTCTATCTAAAATAAATAAAATGTTGATCTTGTGATAATGACAATAATTAACTTTTCTCATAAATATTTTCTTAATTATTGATATCATAATTCCTAATTGTTAAATTAATTTGAAAATGACTATTTTGTTTTATTAGTATGTTTTCATTAAATTCTTGTTCTAAATACAATCATAAAAACAATTATCTATTACTTTTTGTAGAGTGTCCATTACTGAAATTTTAGGCATTTTGATTATTTCTGTTATTTGCAATTAAATTTTGATTCACATTGGAAAATGTGACTATAATAATGGTTAAATATTGTTGATAAATTAATATAATATTAAAAGAACTGGAATATAATAATTATAACTATTAATTAGAAAATAATGTTTAAAGAAATTCCTTAAAAGTGTCCATTACTGGCACATCTACCCTATATTTCTTTTTGTAAGACGTATATGTTGTTATCTTCCCTAAATGTTGATTTATGTAATAAGCCAGATAAAAAAAAAACTTTTGTTTCCTTCCAATCCTTCTCAAGCAGAAAATAACCCAGAATTCCCTTTTTTATTTTCTTCTTATGTACGCTTCCTCTTTTCAATCATAATAATAGGTTCCTGAAAGAATGTACAAATAAAGCCATTGTTTAATATTAGGGATACATCTTTAGAAAGTACCTCAGATTAGAAACAAGGAACTTTATTCCTCCTAAATCTTATCAAGGTGAAGCTCTGCTAATCCATACTGACTTTGCCAACCACTGGCTTACTAGAGTAGGAAAACTTTCTGAACTGACAGATGTCTGTAGATGCAGGAAATTCATTCTCATGTTACTTGATTAAATGTGCAAACTTAATTTTTTTTCAAACATTTTTTTTTTTTAATTATTTCAATATGATAATGAAGAAATATTTGGTAGATATTTTCGAAATCAGTTTTCTTTTTACAGTATGATGATTATGCTGATTATGTATGATGATTATTTTTACATTGAAAATCAAATTATTTATTTAAAAAAATCATAGATTTTATTTGATTTTGTTACAAAACATTACTTGCATTAGGAAAAAAAAACTAAATTAAATAAGCTTAACAAGAATCAATTAAAAAATAAAAAAGCAATTTAAAAATAAGGTACTTTTCTATTTTGCCATTTACTACTTTCTATAAAAAGTAACTGCTCCCAAAAAAGGGGATTTAATGCCAAAAATGTATCAGTTAGTGTCACATTTGTTACATATTCTCAATTTTCAGCCAATAACCATGGCTGAATGTCTCATCCGTGTATCCCAACTACGGAAGATTGTTGGGAAGGTAACGTGCCGAAAAATTAAAACCCCCATCCTAAAAGTTGCAAGATAAAACTGTTTGCATTAAAATTTCTTGTTTATGGTTTTGTATACTACTGTTATTGTAAACTTTTCTGGAAGAATGTAATAAATGGCAATAATGGAAGTTTGGAAGGTACAGGTTGCTTTAATCAAAAAATGTAAACATTTATAACATATACAACAATCATAAATAACAAATATAACATATATTTAAAATGTAGATAAAAATTAGATAAAACCTTGCAATTATGAGCCAAACAAATTTTGAGCCATCAAATCATGTTCTTTTTTTAATAGATATCCGCTTATCACAAATTTTAACATTACATACATTACCATTATTCATCCATTTGCAGATAAAGTCTCATATCATGTCCATTCATGCACACTTTTTTTTATAGCAGAGAATCCCATAATCTTGAAAATAGTTTATTGCATCAAGATCTGTAGATGAAAGATCCCAGATCTGTATCTCTCTTTTCAAAATGAGAGAGAAAACAGAGAAATAACAGTTAACATACAACCTTCATTAGAAAAATTAAACTGGCTTATCCTCAAAATATTTTTAAATGGAATACATACCTTGCATGCTAATGCTGCATTTGAATTCAAACGTGACGTTACGCTTTTGTATTATTAGCATTAAATCCCATTGTTTGTCGAAAAAAAAATTATAGAAAGTTTTCGATGGATAAGTAGAAAAGTACCCAAAATAACAACAACTTAAAAAGAAACATGAAAATTTTAATAAGTATTGTTGATAAAAATGTGAAAAAGATGTAGAAATAACAAAAAATAACGCAAAAAATGTCAGAAAAGTGCAGGACTCAATACTTGATCACATTAAAGTGGTGTTGCGATCTTGGCAGGATAGGGACCAGCGAGTAAGAGATCCATATTACTATATACAGTGATGATTCAGCCCCCCACATCCGAAAAAACTGAATTCAACAATTGACTATATGGCTAAGGGTTAACAAGTCTAAGTCTTGTATTCTGTCAAGCTTACATTTTGTATAATATTTATTCTAAGTACAGAAAAAACAAAGCCATAAATGTTTTGTTGGTAGCCATATATTAAAGACCTAGCTCCTTTTTTCTGCCATGTTCATAATTTGCTTAATTATTCAGTTTTGCATATAATACACTAAGGAATTTAGAGGTTAGCTTAAGGCTGCTCGTCAGTAAACTTCCTGATTCCCCGCGCTAATGTTATTCCTATGGGCATAGGATGCATTGGTATTTTTAAAATATCTCCTCGGAAAATTAATATTTTTAACTTCTGTTTTCTTTGTACCGTTCTTAAAAAATGTCTCTTTTTTTCTTAGTTGTCAATTTTTTTCTAAAATATATACTGAATTCTATATGAAATGTTAAAATCTTATTCAGTTTTGCTCAGATTTTAACACATAAAAATATAAATTAAGCACATAGTTTAGAAATATTTTGATAACTAAGAAAAAAAGGGACATTCTTTAAGAACAGTACACAGAAAACAGAAGTTAAAAATATTAATTTCCTGGGGAGATATTTTAAAAATACGAATGCATCCTACGCCCATAGGAATAACATTAGCGAGGGGAATCGGGAAGTTTACTGATGAGCAGCCTTAAGGGAATTCACACTGCACCTGGAAAATTTCTGACATTTTACATACTAATTTGAGATTCAGATGATGTTGTTTTGCTGTCTAAAGTCCCCCCTCTTCCCCCAACTCTCTCCTTTTCCAGAAAAGTTGGAATTTACCTCAATATAAAAGATCTGAATGCAACTCAAATGCTTAATCAAATCTTATAATATTATTGCCTCTTCTGACTTTGTAATAACATAAAAATGCTTGAACTGAAATGAATATGCCTATGTAGTGCCATTTTATTTTGGATTATTTTTGCCCTTTTATATCCCTCCGACATTCTTAAAAGTAAAAACTAATAGTTCACTCACTATCTTTCATTCTTACATGCTTAAATATTTAAGTAAACATACTGAAGATCAGAAAATATAGAAAGTGACCTTCTTTGTCCTCCAGGGAATTGGTAAATTCACAACATAGTTTGGGAAGCATTGCTGGAGTAAACCAATTCTGAGAATGAATTTTCAATTCTTTGATATAATTCGAAAGAAGTTAAGAAGAAATTATCTAAAAAACTAATTTGAAATCTATTGCAATAAATAACAATTTCAATCATTCTATTGAAAAAAACCATGAAAACAAAGTGTCAGTAAAAGTATAGTCACTAAAAGTATATATTTTTGCCATTAAAATAATCCTTTTGATACATTCTTTGCTCTCCTGTTTTAATCAGCTTTTAATGTATTATTTAGCTAAAATTTTAAAAATTTTCAACTTTAAAATATATGATTTTTAAACCTATAATTTTAAACTTTTTCCTTCTACTAAATCAATCAATCCAATGGTCAATAAATATGGAGTTTCTATTATACCTTCTAATAATTGTAAGTTATCTTACATTAGTCAAACTATAAGTCTATTACTTAAAAGAATTTCTCAGCATAAAAATTGTTAGAAAACAATAATTATGTAAATCTGTCATAACATAATAGTCACAGCAACATAACCGTGCCTTTAATTTCTCTGGCTGTAAAATTACCTATAATGCACATAATGTAAACGAATTGGAATTTTTGGAAATCCGTCTATTTATTAAGTAAGTTAAGATAAAATCATTAATAAAAAACTTGAATCAAATTTTCTATCCACTGTTGTAAAAACATATTAAAAAATTTTCCTAATTCATTAGATTTTTTTAATGTGTCAATTTTTTATTTCTTTCACATTATATTTTTCTTCCATCAGTAATTAATTTTTCTTTTTGATCGATAACTATTATGGTGATTTTTTAAACAATTTCTGTTAAGTATGTATATTAGGTCTTGTATATTTTTATATATGTATATTTAGTATTTCAATCTAGATTAGTATCCAACATGCTTATCTCTTCTTTCTAACTTCCCCTTCTGGGAGTGTAGGTGATGATTTTTCTTCCCCACACAGAGCATTCCTTCGAACCCTCCTTTGCAATAAAAGTTTTATTATTCAGCGAGCATCTACTGCCTTTCTTTATTGTATTTATATAAAAAAAATTGCAGAATCAGTTATACTTATCAAATAACTAAACATATTACATCTGAATCCCAATTATTAAAAAGTTTTAGCCATTTAATTTATTTCAGACATTTAAAAAAAAATAAAAAATATACACAATTATATCACACAATAAAAACAATTTTTGTAAATGTTTCAACCTCTAAACGAACAGCATTATACTGATACTCATTTGGAGATTGAAACATTTATAAAAATTGCTTTTATTTTGTGATATAATTGTATATATTTTTAGTCTTTTTAAATGTCTGAAATAAATATTTTTAGCAGTTATATTTTTACTGGGTTGCAATGATAAGTGCATTAAGAATTTTGAATCTTGTTTGTTTTAGTGTCTTCTCTATCAGATTCATGTCTTCTTGATTTTTTTATTCTTAAAAAAAAAAAAAAAAAAAAAAAAAAAAATTGAACACTTTGTTTTGGTACTTTTGTGTGTGTGTAATTCTAGCAGCTACTTCTCTATAATATCAAAATTCATCTATAGCTTTTTCATCTTCAACTGAGTTAAAAGAATTTGTTCATATATATATTTTTGACACCATAATTTTAAAAGGAATTTAGATAACTTATGAGGGAAAAATCCTTGTTTTGTTATGTTAAACATCATAACTTATAACTAGGAAATGAAAATCTACTTTTCTGAATACTACCCTTGGCAAAAAGTATGGAATCAGCATCTACTTATCTTGACAACCAATGAAATGTGAGAAATTGTATTTAAAGTAGTAAAGTGGTGAAATTTCGTTTTTAATTAAATATTTACAATCATGTCTATAAATTTAAAATTAAGAGAGAATTTAAATAAACATAAAAGATTGCTAATTTATGCCAGGAAGTTCCAGTTTTGTGCTTTTTTTCGTTTATTTGATGATTTTATAAAAATAAATTAATAAATATTTGATTTAAAAAACAGAATTTTTTTTTGACAAATATTTAATGTTTAGGGGAAAGTGGGGGCTAATGGGACAAATGGATTTTTTTTTACACTACATATATTTTAGTGACAATTTATACACCACTGGATGACAACAGCTCTAGCACACATTTGCAGCATGGGAGGTCAGCCATGACAGTTGATTACTGTTGAGAAAAAGGCCAAGTTTATTTTTGAACAAGCCAAAGTAAGTATTAATTTTAGTGATTGATTTTATTTTGTAAATAATTCAGAATACTTATATCCTATTTAAATACAGTTTTAGATACTACAAATATTAGTGAATGAGAAAATATTATTGAGAAAATAATGAATTATACATGTAAATAACAAATTCTCAAATTATAAATTTGCATATTGTGGGGTCTAATGGGACATTTCTTGTGGGAGCTAAAGGGACAACTTAATGATTACCGGCATGACTCAATATTTCTTTAAAACAACATTGTAATGGTTTGTTTGTCTTCACTTTGTGTACATTTAATTGCCCTTGAACCTCAGAGTAAAATTGTGCTTCCTCTGTTGATTCCAAGGAGACCCTAGAAGAAGTATGCCCATTCCCAAAAGCAGGTCCCAGAAAAGAATCAAACTGGGGTAGAAAGCGAGGCAGGTCAGCAATTTATACAAGCACCCCTGAAAAGGAAAGGGTACTTGAAGAATCTCTGAGAAGAGAGGAAAACAAATCTCGCCATGCCAAAAATAACACTAAAAAAGCAAAATATGTCAAAAAGAATGAATTTTCATCAAGCAGTGAAGATGAAGAGCAGTTGCTTAGAGAATTAGTAAAGCCTGATTCTAGAAGAAAACCAAAGTTAAACAATTTGTGTGATAACAGCAGTAGTGAAGCAAGTAATTTAGATTTCCAACAAAACTGTGAATCTGGATTTCCTGAGTACAAAGAAAAACTCATTGTAGGAGACTATGCTTTGGTTAAATTTTCTCGTAATCGAGATGTCATTGCATTTGTGGGTCGTGTTTTGACAGTGGATGCAACAGAATATGAAATGTCATTCTTGAGGAGACAGGACAAACATGGGTGGTTATTTTGTTATCCGGAAAAAGAAGATCGATCTTTTGTTATTGAGGATGATATTCTTTTGAAGCTAAAAATTCCAAAAGACTTTGCGAAATTAAGATGTCCCATGCTTAAATTTGATGCACAACAATTTTCATGTGTGCAGTGCGTTTGTTAATAAAAAATGCATTTGACATTCAATTGAGGCTTTTTTTTTTTCCAATTACACTGCATGTCCCAATAGTCCTGCACTGTGTCCCAATAGTCCTGCACTGTGTCCCAATAGTCCTGCACTGTGTCCCAATAGATCCCAAGTATGGGGGCTAATGGTACAGTCGCATTAAAGTACAAAAATGGATATAACACAATGATTGGTAAAGTTTTTTACTTTATGAAGTTTTTATTTACTTAACTGTAAAAGAAATTAGAATTTAAATAAATAATAATAAAATGTGCATTTTTGTTTTTATACTAGCCTAAAATAAAAAAATGTCCCATTAGCCCCCACTTTCCCCTAAATTTTAACTAAGCAAAATAACGATTACATTTAATTGATACAGTAATCACACAAATTAAACATTTATTTAAACAAACTATTCTTATTTTATGTAAAGCAATGATCATTGCTTTAGCAACTATCAATGTTTGGCTGGCATTGACTGTAGCCAAAACATTACAAAAGCTATCAATTTGCACGTGCTTTTATTTACTTGTTTTCTCCCTTAAGGCTGTTTTCAAATCAAAACAGGCTACTTTTTGACACATTTTTTAATTAATTTTTGTTCTCAAATGCATGAAATTGGAGACTATGTTCAGAAACTATGTAATTGAAACATGTTTTCCATTTTTTGGTAAAGGCAGGTAAGATCTTTCAGTAAACACTGTCAAAGTTGGCGTTTTGAACTGAATTCCCGACGCAGCAGTCAGAAAAGCACGAAGAACAAGTCCCATAGCCAGAATCATTTATAACTCAATAATTTATTTAACAAAAAATGGAAGCCTCATTTTCATTCCAAATTGCTTCAGTAGTCAGGCCTACCTTTGCATTTAAAAATGTGTCAGAAAGTTTCACATTATTGAACAGGACATTTGAGAACCACCTTAATTTTGAATAGACTGTAGAATGTGCAGACTCAAAATAAATGACAAAATAATTACACAATTATTTTATATATTATTATTTCTCCAAATACTGTTAGAAAAAATTATGGAATCACATTCTATCTAAAAAAAGAGAGTTTGGAATATTCAGTCAAAATATACATGGTTAGTACTCTGTGTTTCCAGTTTTTTGCCTCGATGATTATACCTTTATTCTGTCAAACACATATTTAATAAGGTCTTCCCACTTGTTTTGATCGATGGCTCCCCAATCCTTTCTTTACAGATTCCTTTTGTTCCTCCATTAACTTTGGCTGGAGCCTTAAATAGTTTTTTTTTTTTAATCTACTATATATTTTTTATGGGAATGACATCTGGACTGCATGTTGGTTACTCCATTTGAGGAATATTATATTTAGAAGAAAACATTTTCACAGTCCAGTACTATGGTACAAAGCATTGTCATCTAGAAATATAACATTCAAATTGAACTTCTAGACTAAGAATCCAGAATTTTTCTAAAATTGAAACACATTTCTCTGAATTTCCATTTGCTAAACACAGTCTTCTAAGTTCCTTAGAATACATGTAGCTCCAAATCATGATTGAATCCACAATTTTAAGATGAAAACCGGAACAGTTTTAACTCAGCTTTACGTTTTGAAACCTCCACACAAATTCTCCTTCATCAATACAAATTTTTGATTCATCACTTAATATCACTTTAACCCAGTCATCGACAGACCAGTCCCAGAGTTCCTTGGCCAATCGTAATCGGCTAACTGTCAGTTTGGGTTTTGCCTTGGCTTTGTGATAATGATATCCAGCTTCATTTAAACTGTTGTGCAACATTCTGTTTGATACATATAATATTGATTTCAGTTAGCCGTGAAAAATAATTTAAAATAAATATAGTGGGAAACTTACATTAATGCAGGTTCTTTAAAAATGTTGCTAAATCCCTTTCTGTAAGATAAAATTGAGTCAAATATGTTCGTGAAGATTTTGAAAACTTTAATTAAAACGGAATGGAAATGCAGAATAAAATAGGAAGGTATGTGGTGCCTTAATCTTTTTACAAAAAGCCAACAATCTACATGTTTGCAGGCAGGTGGTCAGAGAAGGAATCATGATACTCATACGCCGTAATTTCTTAGTTTTCATTTTCTGGCATCATAAATTTGGCGAGAGTATATGAATCATAAAGTATCCGTTAATAAGAACATATGGATGACTTTCTGAACTTACAGATAAACTAACAATTTAGCAAGATTAAACATCGCCAATAATTACGTTACAGAAGAATTTTTACAACCCCGTGAGAAGTTCATGGATAGACACAATAAGGTGTAGTGGCTGCTGCATTGCCTTTATGATTCAGAAAGAAACAATAGTTTTAAATTAGCTACTTTTACTTTAATAAATATCCCTTTCCATAATTCATTGATTAAAATTAAAGCAGCTAATTTAAAACTATATGTGATTTCACATCACAATACATGAGCCTTAAATGCTTTCATCCATTCAGTATTCATATTGTTAGATATTATGCATATCATATTTTCAGCAATGTACAATCCTGACGTGCTGATATAACTGATGGTTTATTAGAACGGGGGCAGTTTTATATGCTTTTAACCTTTATGAATTTTCAAAATATTAGATTGTGAACATGAGATCTTTGTTACATTTGTCTGCATTTTTTTTTTTTTTTTTTTTAGCAGCTTACCTATCACCTCTCTGATTTTCAAATCCAACTCTCTTACAGGTGCCATTTCATCCACTAGTTTCAAATCAGCAAAGATAAAAATGTCTAATGTATTCAAGCTTTTTGGGGCACGCTATACAGAGAAAAAATAATTCTGCCAATTTTACACGCTTATTTAACTTAACATGTTTTTTGTATGTAAAGATGGAATTTTTTTAATCGATTTTTCATTCCCTCCCTGATATGTTAGAATTATGAAATTATATACAAAGGTGTGTTTCTGATGAGAATATAACATTTTAATATTTTTAGAATTTAATTATAAATTAACAACTTAATTTTAAGGCACTTTTCCATTAACCCACCACAGGTGATAAATCACCAAAATTGTTTGTGGTTACAATGTATATGAGTTAGAACAACAATGGATTTAGTCTTGCCCTGTCTTGCTTTTTCTAGCACACTGTGCTTTGCTCTTTGTCACACTGAAGAAGAATCTCCCTTATAGATTTGAAATAGCTATTTGCTGCTTTTTGTGTATTATTTGTGCATTTATAGCGTTGGTATTCTTCCTTCTAATGGATTTAATTATCTGCAAAACCACACTTGTCAAAAAGGCCAACTTAGCTGTAAAGCTGCAACAATGAAATATTTTAAACACTAAAGTAGAAAATATAAATAACAAAAATAAAGAGTGTAATATATATATATATATATTAAAAATGCTTTAATCAATTAAGTTTCATATTAATTAAATTATGATTATATGTTGAGAAATAAATCAATTTAGAAATCCTAAAAAAAAATAGTTTAAATGATGCTTTTTCTCTTTCCTGTTGCCATATCATAGGAAAGAAGCAGAGCAAAAACTATATATTTTTTTAATGAATTCATTTGCTAGCGCTTCCTAACAAACATAAAAAAAAGTAAGAAACCAGTGAATTTTCCATAATCGGGTTTGGTGCCCATGCCAAATTAAGATGTAGGTAAATTAAAAATAACTTTTTGGAAAAATCATGAAATTAGGCATGATTTTCAGGATAAATATTGAATGCTTACAAAAGAGTGTATATTTAAAAAAAAAAAAAAAAACGAGTTTTTTTTTTTACTTTTGTACTTATTTATTAATGTACTTTCTTTTTAGTTTTTCTTTTCACATTAGTCTTCTAGGTATTAAAGTTATACTTTTCATAAATTTTATGAAGAGCTAAATGAGGAGCACATATTTCTCAAAGTTTCAACCCATTTATCTCAGATAGTTAAAAAAATACAATAAAATTAATGTTTACAGTATAATAACTATATCAGCTCATCATTTGTTAATTTTTAAAATGGCTAATAGTCTTTGGAGAAGCAGTCTTTACAGGTTCACTGTAATGTAAAATAAACTGATGAATTTTTATGCTGAATATTATTAATTTTGATCATTAACAGATATGACAATAAATAAATGTTTCTCTGTATTTGTATATATGTATTATATATATATATATATATTCTTATTGATGGTAGATGCCTGAGTAGTGATTAGTGCTGGTGCAGATTAAGCTAATCAGCCTTTATTCTAACTGCTGGTGCAGGGGCCACCTTCTACACCACCCTTGTTGGGACCGTATGGATTTATTTAAGAATGTGCACAAAAGTTTTATTTTTGCTGTAGAAGATGGTGAAACTAACATTATCCACACCTGAAATTTATTTCAAATTCTGTAACATAATCATTTTAAGAGATGACTGTATTTTGCACAGCTAAAGATAAAATAATGTAAAAAGTAATATCAGAAACAGGGTTCTGACAGTTCTTGAAAAAGCCTTCTTATACTTTTCATTTTAAACACCCTTAACAGTATTTTTTTCTCATTCATAGTTCTTAGAAACATCAATATTTTTCATTTCAGAGCTTTCCATTATATATATTTTTTCTAATATTGGAAAATAATAAAATATCTTAATTCACAGCTTAAATTAAAATTTAGATTTTGAAGAATAGTGTTTTCAAAACTGATACACTGTATTAATTCATAAAATATAAATGCCTGGAAATGGAGAGGAGCTTTTTTTTTTTTTTTTTTTTTTTACAGACATTGCAGAAAAATTACATGAAAAAAAAATTCATCCACTTTTCTATAATATATGCCCTTTATTTTGACTTTTCTCACAAGTCTTTTAGACATTAAAAATCAAGAAAATTCTAAATAAACTCATTATTAGTTAATATTTAATTAGGCCAAATAAACAATAAAGTTTTATTACTTATTTTAAAAGTGGTTGTTTCAGTGTACTAAAAAAAGTAAATATGTCATGAAATAACACAATTTTGTCAACAAAAGTTTATAACAATATTTATTATTTATCATTCATATCCATGATAAATACAGAATATGCATAGTTTTTCATGATCTTCATACATTTAAAGCACCCTTTGGATAATAACACTCCTTAGGAGTGGTAAATCCTACTATCTACTAAAACAGTTGAAAACTAATAATTATATGCAACTCTTACATATTAATAATATGGTTAGAACAACCATATGATTATTAAAATTCTTCTGCAAAGGCATTGACACTGGTTTATCAAACAGGAACAAAATATCTATTTGTCAATAAATATCTGCATATTAACAACAAAGTTATTTAATATTCAAAATATCTATTTGTGAATAAATACCTGCATATTAACAACAGAGTTATTTAATATTTAACCCTCTAATGACAACCCTAAAAACTGCCCAATTCAGTTTCATTTATTTATTTATTTTGTTTGTTTTACACCAAAATGAAATAAAAATTATTAAAAAAATATTTGATACTTGTTTACTTTCATGTCCACCATTTTTGGTAAACAAACTTTGTCTCCAAACAATGTGATTTAACGTAAAAAATGGATAAGCTTGACTTCAGAACATACTTATAGGTTTTATATAACCTGGATTAATTTTCTGTTAGCCAATTTTTAAAGGTTTCAGATAAATGTGCGAATAGTAATCAAACAGTATTTAATTGAAATAATTTTGAAGAACGAATTATGTTTTATTATAAAAGAGATAGAACATATTGTTCTCTTACCATTTAATGGATGTTAATTCTTTTGGCCAGCTGTAAATAAACTCTAGTGCAGTCATAAATATAATTTTGGAGCCGTCATTTATTTTTTAATAGATTAGGTGTCATAATTTTTCACAGTGCATCGCCATTGTTTAGATAAAGTCTCAGATCGTACTTGTACCCTTTAATTCAAGCTTTTGTATAGCAAAATACTGTAATTTTGATAATACTTCACCGCATACTGTTTTGTAGACTGAAGGTCCCAAATCTTTGTCATATTTTTCAAAGTGACAGAAAGAAAAAAAACAGAAATAACAATTAACTTATATCCTTCATTACAAAAACCATACTGGCTTAACCGCAAAATAAATAAACATGGAATATGTACATAATATGTAACATGCAATGCCGCAATTGACACAAACGAAAGTGACATCATTATTGACATTAAATTACATAGTTTGGTAGCAGATTTAGTTTAGCATAAATGGTCAACGGGAAAATAAAGAAGAACCAAATATCTTTTATGCTTTCTTTTTATTATATAGCATGTTTGTTACCATGATTTTAATTCAGTATTTTATTTAACTTAATTTAGGATTTTTTAACACTTTCCAACTTTAGTTGTAAAGTGTTTATGAATTTGGGATGTTTGTCTGCCATATGGCTGTCTGGTTTCTAACTCACGTAAATATACCCAGATTGCGATACATCTGATATATGTTATTGAGGTTTACTTTGGATTGTTCGGTATTGAAAATGAAGTATGTAGCATTTACAAGAACACCCAAAAGAACTCTGTTACATTACAGTCTACAGGGAAAAGTAGTTTAAAGTGAACTTTAATAATGTTACACTATTTGAAACATATTGAAATTGATATACAGTAGACTCCCTGAAATCCACGACCGTAAAATCTGCGTATCATTGCAGATGTAAAAAGTGAAACTTACAGTTAAGTTGAAGGAACAAAATTCAAAATGGTGCTGAAATCAGCAGCGATCACAATGGTTTTCTTACTAATTTTTTTGTTAATCATGTTCCTTTAGCTATTACAGCTCGTTAATTACTAAATGAAATTTGTTTACTTCTGATTTTGGTGTAAATTAGTGCATCTAAAGCAAAAATTCATCATATTGTATCCTGCACAATACTGCAAGCGAATTGTTTGTTTATTTTTCTTATGTTCATTTCCCTGTTTTTCAATACTAATTTTTAGTTTTTCATTATTATGTACACATTTTAATATGTAATTATGGTTAATCTGACCGAACTCGAGCTTTCACATTTCCGAAAAAAAAAAATGGCGCTAATATTAATGGCAATCGAGATGTTTTTTCCAAAACAAATTTTAATTAATCAAGCTTTTTTGTTTACTAAATCTGCATAAACATGAAATAAAATTTTGTTATTTTAAGATTTTGATGCAAATTATTTTCATATCCAAGGTAACAAATGGTGTAACAGTATCCCCTTTGCATCGGTGTTTAATTTCAGCTTTGATCTTTAATGTTTATTTTTATTTTTTCATGATTTTGTACATAATTTTGACTAATATGGCTGAATCAAACAGGAAGGATTGATATTTAATCATTATTATGCCTATTCAGTATTGCATCATTAATTATTATTTGCTTGACCTTTATTTTTAATATTTAAAATTTTATTATTTTACATAATTATTTTAATATTTTACTTATTGTAATGATTCGTTATAATTTCCAATGCTTTACTACAGTCAAATTATTGTTTAAAAAATGTTTAAAAAAAGTGTGTTTTTAAAATTAACTCATTTTTTGCATATTTTTTCGTGTATATAAATTTCATATATCCTATACAGGGCTGCATAAAAGATGTTGAGTACATTTCCGTGTATTGGCAGAATTTGTTGTGCAGGAATTTTCAACTGTGCTATGCATTTCCTAACTTAAGTAAATTTTAGAATACTATGTAGTATATATAAAAATTTTCAGATCCTATACAGGACTGTACAAAAAAATTCAAAATTTTTTCTGATTATTGACGGTAATTGCTGGCACTGGATTTTCTAATGTATTATGCATTTACCAAATTGTTTACTTTGACATAATCTTTCACCATATTGTACTGCGAAGTTTTGTTACAGTATCCTGAATGTGTTGGAAGGTGTTTCATAATCTATGCTTTATGTATTATTTTTCTTTCTTGTTAAATCAGTTCATTTATAAAATGCACAAAGTTAAAATATAAATTGTATGACAAAGTAGCAATTTTATTTTCTATATTAGTAAATAAATAAAATAAAATAAAAGGCCAAATTTAGTTTTAATTATTTATTTATATTTTTCTAGACACTGTTTTGCCATCTGTATTAAAACTTAAGAGGCTACTTCACTCAGGTGAAAACACCTGCTCGCTAATGTTAATCCTATGGAGGAAATTTTTGAAGATATCTCGTTCGCATTTCAATACTTTTAAATGATTTTTTTTTTTGCATTGGATAGCTGAGGTTAATCTCTATGCACGCTCCTTTCTACTTTTTCGATTTTTGTTGCAGTTTTTTTTATTGAGGATACTTTCACTTTCGAAACTGGTTCCGAAAGTGAAAGTATCTTAATAAAAAAAACTTGTAAACAAAATCGAAAAAGTACAAAGGAGCGTGCACAGAAATTGACCTTAGCTATACAATGCAAAAAAAATCATTTAAATAAATTGAAATGCGAATGAGATATCTTAAAATATTTTCTCCATAGGATTAACATTAGCGAGAGGGTGTTTTCGTCTGAGTGAAGTAGCCTCTTAAAACTACCAATAAATAATATGGCATCAAAAGATTGTTCCTTTTAGAAAAATCTCTTAAAATCACTAAAAGTTTCATAGTATCCTTACTACCATGGACAGTAGAGGGTTAAATCTTAAATATTCTGCTTCAACTCTAAAAGTCAAATGTCTAAAATAATATAGAAATTTTAAAGCAGATGCTTATAATCTAAAAACACAGATCTCTATACAGTTGTATGAAAACTGGCAGAAAAAAAAAATCATTTGCAAAAATATTTTTAACACACTGACGGGTTGTGAGTTTATTTGTGTTTATATAACTAAATATCCCCAATTTTTCATTTTGTTTAGCTCTCTAAGCTAAAACACTTAAAACACATGCTGTGCTGGATATTTACAAATATAAAGAAAAAGACATTAAAGCACAATTTGTTAAATTCTGTAGGAAAGTAAAAAAGTGTGAATGAGTGATTTCTACTTATAGAAAACTAGATTTTGCATAAAATTGTCAGTCAACAAAGTGTTAATACTTGTAAAAAAAAAAAAAAAAAAAAAAAATTCCAATATACCAAAAAAAAAAAAAAAAAAATGCTTCCTAATTAAAATACTCAAAATTTATAAAAAAATTATTTTATTTCATTTTTGTCATGATTAAGGTATTTCAAATTATACACTAAAACTAAATTATGCTAACTGCTCTCACATAGTGATCTTTAAGCTCTAAGTGATCTTACAATGAATGTACATTTATATCATTGATGAGGAATCTTTCAGAAGTATATTATGCTTGAAGAAAACAATTATTGATGGGATTTTTTTTTTTTTTTTGGTTAATTTATGAGTACATAAAAGTTTATTTAACTAATAAGAAAAAGTATGGCATGTGAAAAATATGAAAAGGATTAAAAAATAATAAAATAAATATGTATATCAATATAATAACTAAAGGAGAAAAATATCAACTTAATAAATTTCATTTCAATTTTAATCCTGTGATGTAAAACTAAAAAAAGACCAATTCATTTCAAAGAAAGGAAATTGGTCAACTCGAACCGCTCCTAAATGTGACAATATCTCAGATTTTCTGCTCATTATTTTAAATATAATTTATTTTATACATCCAATAATTAAACTGTTGGAGTGATATTTTATCAAAATATTAAATTTAACAGCTGTAAAAAAGGAAAGAGGTAGATTGTGCATGGCATATTACATCTGTTTCTGTATATCATAAAAATTACAAGGGGTTACGGATCAAGAGTTAATAATGTCTAGCAATAAATCTGGAGTCTAGGAAAAGCTTTTGCTTTAAACAATCCTGAGTATTTCACTGATACATACCTTCAATTTTAGATAGATAAATACAATAAAAATTTTATTAAATAATTAAATGTAATGTTTTGAACACTTAATTTATTTTGGAAATTCGAGATATAATAGACACAAATGAATTCAGGATTGTTATGCTTTCTTACATTGTACTCAATTTACATTTTCTGTATACTGACAAAATTTTTAAACTTGTAATAAGAAAGCTACACACTTTATTAATGTGTCATCTGATTTCTCTACAAATATTTTTTAATTTATGTTAAGTAATTTCTTTAAGAACTTTTATAAGCATTAGGAAATTCATTTTATACGTATAATAAATGACTAATTTGACATAAAGAAAACAATGACATAAAATATAACATGGATTGATTTTCAAAATTTTTTAGCTCATTTCAAGGCTTATAATACGTTTATTGAAATTACCTCCTTGTGACCAAAGATTTTCTTTATCTAAATCAAAATATCAATAAATTAACTAAACAGTATCACAACCATAGAAAATGATAAGTACAGCTGAAATTCAATATTCCTATAAAAATCTTACTGATATGTAATGTATAACTAAACTGATACTGGAATCCTCCTCCCGCCAAAAAAAACCCTCAATAGGACTGAAACATTGTTTTTCGGATAAATTTTCAGTTGTGAAACTGAAAACAGAATATGAAAATATATCCTAGTCTGAAATGCATCTTACACAATTTATGTCTAACAAATCATGCTAGAGAATAAAATTTATTGCAATATATTTAACTTTCCATTCAATTTCTTTTACATGGTACTCTGAAATAATACCAATATCCATAGGGAACTCCCAAATAATAAATATTATTAGAATTTATCTTAAAAGTTTAATATATCAAAGATCAACCTCAAACCACCCTTAATATTAGCTGGCAGATTTCCAATTGAAAAAATGTTGATCTACAGAGAAGAATAAAACTGTACTAATGGCACAAATGATTAATGATGTAATCATTCAACAAACTAATTAGAAATTACTAAAAATAAATACTCTTATTAAATTTTTACTGAAAGTTTGTTTAACATAAAAAATAATAAATATCTACATATGTGGGCGTGTATTATGATTAATTTAATTATTTAGATAAAAAAGAAAAGTACAACTTCTCTTCAAAGATATGTCATATAAAAATTTCATTTATCATTATATGCAAATTCTTCTCTAGATTATCAAAAAAATGTTAACTGAAACAAATTTACAAACATTTGTGAAATAAAATATATTTTGAAATAATCTATATCCATTAAATATGTTAAAAAATAAATGAATTAAGTACAAGTAATAAAATTAACTTACATGAAATAATTCATCTATAAATATAATACAGATGATAGTAAAGTATTAAATTACAGCTAAATTCGTGTTAAAAACTTATTTTTCTATAATTTTCAAATACATACATACATATATATATCTTGAAAAACATGCACATTATCCATTAGTTTTCTTCTTTTGATGAATACAATACTTTATTTTTTCTTGGCATACGTCAAAGAAAATGAACTTTATAAAAGGGGAAAAAAAAGAGCAAAAAATAATATGAACAGAATCTTGAAAGAAAATGTACAGTCCTTGGGGAAAAAAAAACTCTGACTAATTCTGCTACACATCGTTATGTAAAAAAAATACCAGTACCAATCAAATGAGTATTGAATGATATACACAAATTAAGCTTTATCTATATAATACATTTTGAACTACTTTTTTAATTTTCAATTGCAACACTCAGTTTTGATAAAATATTTTATGTTACATTTAAATTTATGCTCAGCTACCAAATTTCAAATCATTTGAATCCAAAGTTTTAGAATTAAAATTGGTAAGTTTTGACCTTCTAATATTAAATTACTTTTGCATATTTTTGTTTATATTTTTAAAATAGTAATCTTATAATCATGAACATAGAACTAAAGAAGGACTTTAACGAAATAGTATTAATATCATGTCGCTACTTTGGAACGAAATGGCCTACGCACACGGTTCTGCACAGTCGGCAAGAATTCCTGCTAAGGCAGCACCACCTACAGCATCAAACCGAAACTGTATATCAGATATCCACCAGACGACAGACAGTTTGAAGAAGCAGATGAACTGGTGACGTATGGAGAAGCTGTCTTACACATGCGCCACCTATTTGAGACATTTTTCCTGGAATGATTTTCTTCTTGGAAAGGCTATTTCATTAGAAGTCCTTCTTTAGATCTAGGTTCATGCTTATAATGATGATATTTTGTATTAATATACTACTTAAAAACCCAAACACAAATATCTTAGTCTTGTAATTTCATAATTTTATTGTACAAAATATGAATTATGAAATTAATATTTAATAAATTTTTGAATAATAATTTACAAAAAAAACTTTATTGCAGTTGATTTATAATTGCTTCGTATACAAAAAACATACATATAATTAAAATAATTATTCAGTTGGTCTGATTATCTCAATGAACTTAATATCATAAACTTAACATAAAATATTCAGTCTTAAACTTTGTGAGTGTCATTTTCTTTAGACAAAATCACAGTATTGAAATCAAAGCCTCTAAAGAACTAGTAATTCCAAAGGACATGAATGATGTACAGTAATGCAACTAATCACTTACTTTTTCCAAGGAAAAACTCAGCTAAAATTGCAAGAGTCACTGCAATTATTGAGCTATTGATTTCACGTGTTCATTTAATTTTAACAGTGCAATATGAAAAGGCTGGTAAATATGGCCCAGAATCTAGATTTAACGAAAAAAATGTTTTCTTCTATGCTCTTTCCATTCCATGACTCAGTTATACATTTTACAAAGGAGCAGTATTTGAAACATCCTTATCTCCCCCTGTCATTTTTTCAAGACCTCGGGACATTGCTTTGCATTTTCTTGGGTGGAAGATCTCCTTGAAGGTTGAAATTCTTGTCTAGTAAAACTGATTAATTATTACATTTTGACAGACAGAACTGTAATGTAGAAATGTTATTACTCAGAGAAAACAGTACTTGATAAGAAAAGGATTTTTTCGCTAATTTTACCCTACTTTTAGTGAAAATCACATTGAAATGAACAGGTGTATTACTCGTTTTAGCTGCAATACTTCTTTTGTAGCTGGTAAAAAGTATGAAAATCTGAATATAGTTTAAATGATGAACCATTCATAGTGTGCAACTTGCTTGTATTAAACGAGTTCAATTGTATATACAACTTCTTATCATTGAGTAGATCTTTAAAAACACTATAATACAGACTTAGGGGATGAAGTAAGAGTTGGAAAAGTTATGGATATAGATTTAATTGTAATTTCACGTATTTTTAAATGCAAGTATGATTTTTCTTTTGTCCTGTGTACAGAAAACTTTGAATTAAAATTCTAATGCACCTTTAATAAATGCAGTTGATTTATAGTACTGAAGAATTTGTTATTATGAATACTCGATATAGATACAAAATCTCAATTTTGAGAGAATCCTTAAAATTAGTTCTTTTAAAACTAGTTAATAACTCTGAAGCTAATTGCAGGAACATCTTGAAAATTTGTATTAATACTAATTGAGGGATTTAGGGGTTTTTTAGTGTTGAATTTGATGGTTTTTATTGAAAAATTTAAAGTTTGTGTTCATTTTGATTTGAAAATAACCTTCTCACTTTAAAAAAAATAATAAATGTATATTTTATCCCTTATTGGTTGGATGACATAAGCATAATTTTTCTAGTACTATTCATGACAGAATTAGTAGCGCTATTTTTTCCCCCCCAGGATTGCATATAAAAGAAATATCAATGAAATTTGTTTTGCAAAAAACTACTTTTCAGTAATTCTGATACAAGGTATATTAAATTTTCTTTAATCTTTTTTTATTCATTTTATGTCACTGATACAAAAAGTGATGCCATGAAAATCCTTGATATTTTCAAAAATAGAATGTCAAAGTATTATATAAAACAACAGAAAATAATAACTATAATAATGGTGCTGATATCAAAACAAATGACAAAGAAAATGTATATTTCATAGCACACACATAAGGATACAATCTTATTTTATTATAAGAGTATGATTATCAAATAATGAAAATATAAGTCAACATAGAAGTAATATATAGTATACATATATATATATATGATTTTATATATATTTCATACTTTAGAATAAATTTTTAAAACTTTATATTTTGCACATTAAAAAAAAAAAAAAAAAAAAAAAAAACATAAGGAACATGCAATGTCCATCAAGTTAAGAATCAAGCTAAGAAAAAATTAACAGAATTATGATTTTTATAATAAAAACAAGAAAAAAAGTATGAATAAATTATCAATTTTATACAATTCCTAAAAGAAAAAAAAAATTAACAGAAAACCATTAACAAATTTTAAAATCGTTTATTACCAAGTAAACCTGAATAAATGTAGGTTCTCAAAGTTATGTACAAATTATAAAACAACATTTTTTTTTTTTTTTTTTTTTTTAAGGAAAATTGATGCAATGAAACTACTAAAATTATTTTTCAATATGTAAATTCGAAGCATGTACATATATATACTTATGACTGTAAAGAAATTAATATTATTTATTTTACATATCATACAAGAGTTTAAAAACTTCAAAAAATATTTTAAATGCAGTATGCTTTAAAAGGAATCGTTTGCTATACAATTATTACAAACACGAACATTATAATTCCATCCACGGGAAGGAACTGGTTTACGAGACTTTGAGCATCCATCACAAACACCTTCACCACAAGAACGACAATGATGTTTGGGCAGTTTTGGACCAAATTCATTTTTACACACAACACATTCTTTTAATAGATGATCAGGTACCCAATATGTTGGTCTAGCAGAATCTTTAATGATACCTAGGGAGACAATTATATAAATGTATGTACATATATTTTCACACTACACTACCATTCACAGACATTAACAACAAATTTCACATATATAAAACCAATGTAGATGTTATTTACAAAGATATACGCTACTTTCTTCCAAACAGAAGAAGTCAGTCCTTTTAAAATCATTTATAAGTGCTAAAATAATATTTTCGCCCATCGTCTTGGGCATCCTCAGTTTTTCTGATCTTCATCATCGCCTCTTAAGAGGCGATGTAAGAATGAAGGTGCGGCAGAAGGCAGCGTCCAATCCACTCACTTTTATCATTTCATTGTATAAAACCATACATGAAGAAAATTTATTTGCAAAGGCATCTATCTACGCAACAACTTAAAGATGTAATGGAAAAGGTTGTTAAGATCTTAAAGATGATAGTAACATGATCTGCATTAGTACACAGGTGCTTCAAAGCTTTTTTAAAGGAAATTAAATTGAAATATGGAGATATGCTGTCACATTCGGAAATATGATTGTTAAGTCAATGCAAAGTTCTTTATGGATTTATAGAGTGTTTTGATAAGACAGAAAAATTTCTTTATGAAACCAGCAAACATGATCTTGGACTCAATGATAACGAATGGTTTTTAAGACTTTTGTTCTTAACAGACATAATGAACCATTATAAATGATTTCAACCTATGACTTCAAGGGGAAAAAAACACACAATTTTGAAAATGTACGAGGAATGGAAGAGTTTTTCTTTGAAATTAATATTACTTGAAACAGATATAGAAAGAAAGAATTTCATTTCTTTCCCTTGTTAAAAAGGCAACATGAAAAATAAAATATTGATGAGAGCAATCTTAATATGTTCAAAAGTTGCATTTTCTGCATTAAAAATGAATTTGAAAGTCGGTTTTAAATTTTTAAGAAGCACAGCAAAATGTTTACTTATAATAAAACCCGAAGAAATAGAAGAAAATGTTTTATACTTGCAGTATTTTCAATATCTTAAAGTTGACAATTTTAGTTTAGAAATGATTGATTTTAAAAGTTCAGTGTTATGGACAGATAAATTCAAGACATTGAGGAAAGATTTGGAAAAATCAGAAGATTATGATCTTCGCACAATATCAATCTGATGAGCATCACTTCCTATGAAGTTTTCATCTCTAAAAAAAAAAATTCGCTTTGCCATTTTATCCATATTTGGTTCCACTTGTAAATGTGAGCAAATATTTTCACACATAAAATTTATTTTAAGTAAGAACAGAAGGTTTATGCATCAGGGGAACCATTGATATCGAAAAGAAAAGTTCATTCAGTTAAGAGGTTACATATGTTCTCAACTTTAAAAAAAAAAAAAATTCTGACGGAAATTAAATCCTTATAGTGTGTAGAATTATGGGCAAAAAGATTTAAAGTGATATCTCAATTACTAAGAAAGACATGAGCAAAAATGTGAGCATGCACATGATCAATAAAACCGACCTCACCGAAAAAATTCTACTCTGTTATTGAAGCTGCATATAGTGTTGTGAATACATGTGGAGCAAACAGTGGATTCTGCAGTTTATAGTGTTTTATTATTGTCTTATTATTATTATACAGTGAAACCACCTTGAATGGTCACCTCTAAACAATGACAACCTATATTGATGGAACCAAACATGTTCTATAGCATTAACATTAGTATGAACCTCTAAATAAGGAATTCTGAACAACAGCCACTCAAAAGTCAAGAGAAAAAAATTTAACAGCTCCTGATACAATTTCATATTTACTTGCAAATCGAAATGTGAAGCAGAATTTACTTGATATGTCAACAAAAAGTCACTTAATCTCTTAAACACTTAATCCTTTTCCATAAACTAATCTCTTAATCCCTTTGATAGCCGTTTCTGCCTCAGTCAAAATGTCATAAATTCCCAAGACTCAAGATGGACAGAGTGCACAGAAAGAATTTCGTTCCACTGAGGGTAACCGGACAACTGAAAACAAATAATCTGTTAAACGAACAATGTGACCACCCAGTCTTTTTTCTACTTTTTTTCTTTGGGGTGAGGTCTTGAAAATATCTCTTTACCATAGAAATTGTTGCAAAAGTAACTCATTTATATATAAAGTAACTTTTACTCACACTTTACTACACACTTACTCATCTTTTACTTACTCATCAACTTTATTTGAAGTACTTAACTCATCTTTTATATAAAGTAACTCATTTGCAAAAATACTCAAAATTCTGTAAACATTGAGTGTCTTTGGAAATTTCAGTTTTCTGGAAACTTAGAAAAGTAAGACAAACTCTATATTGCACCCCCTCCTCCGCAACACCAATCGCTGCTACTGAATACAGCTAATGAACCTCATTCCTTTCCGTTTTCGAAGATCCTTGCTTTTTACGGCATGCCGGGAAAGACCAGGGACTACTATTAAAAAAATCTTGTCTCCCTCGAATTTTGCAGCATGCCTTCTAATGCGGGATTATACAGTATATATATATATATATATATATATATATATATATATATATATATATATATGAGTTATTTTTTTATTATATGTTTATAAAATAATTTACTAACCTATAGGAAAACTAACTGCAGATGCGACAGTTCCTAATGTTGTTTGAACAGCCTCTCCAATCTTACGAACTGTGACTTCTGGTGGATTATGCAGTGTTTGAACATCAGATGCAGGTTCTAAATGAACAGATAGAAAACATTTTTTTAAAAATAAATACGTGAAATTAGTCTCTAGAGAGTTTTACATACATTCAAATTTTAAAATATAATATTGATTTTTTTTATTATTATTATTTAAAATTTGTTATATTTTGTAAATTACAGCAGTGCTATTATTGATATAGCTAATAAAACATTTACAGGTATTAAAATATTATGTAATAAGGACTTGAATATGGAAGAATTGTTTTTTTTTTTCTTTTCCTCCCGACTAATCAAGAGGGGAAGAGAAATAAATCTCATGTAAGTTAAATAAAACAACATAAAATAATAAAATTTATTAAAAATAACAAACAAATATTTGAAAGCGATAGCACAATTATTCTTCCTACACTCATTTTGTACATAACTTTTTAAAAATTTATTTTAACAAGGTAGTTTTATTAATTTCAACAAACAAGTTAGTTTTTCTTTTAATTTTAAATATAATATAAAATAATAAATATGCTTCTTAATTTTTTTGTGAGGGGGGGGTGGGGGAGAGTAGACAATTTTCTTATTTTACTTTACATAGAGAAAGTCTGAAGTGAACAAAATTATGCTCACATTGACATACAATTGAATACTCATGCACATTGGAATGCTGCCTGTATGAATTCTCACATTATTTCTTTTGCCGTGCTTTTATTTTTTTAGCGGCATTTTCGTACGACATGTGTTACGGTGCTTCAATGCTTTATTCCAGCCCTCTTGTTTTTATTAAATATTGCTTCACTAATTCTTTACAGCAAGGGTTTTCAAACTATGGTACATGTACCAGTACTGGTATGCGAAGCTCTGGCTACTGGTATCCAAAAGTCTGATACTGATATGTGAAATGAAATACAGCATATTATTATGAAATCAAAAACAGCTTAAGTTTATTACCCAGGAAATTTTCGAACGCTAGTCCCCCCCCCCCCTTTTTTTTTTTGTTACTAGATTTTAGAACAACATATCTATGTAAATGTACTTTTTCTGAAATGCTTCATATGAAAAACAAATACAGGAAAGAACTAAACATCGAATCTGGCTTACGACTACAGCTAACTAATATAGAACCAGACATAAGGAATCTGTGCTCGATAGATCAAGCTTACCCTTCTCATTAACGATACTAGCTGCAATACTAATTACTGCAATAAAGCTACTATGTATGAATCAGTAGGCCAATATGTTGAGTATTGTGGTTGTTTTTCAACCAAAACAATGTATTTTGATATGGTATGTATTACTAAAATGTAATGATGATAATAATTTTTTTTTTATTTGAATGTTAATATAAAGCAGTCAATCTAAGTATCAATTTGGTAATGTAATCATGCATTTTGAAGTACAGTGAAACCTGCTAAGACAGAAGCATAAAAAACTTAGGAAATATTCCATTTTAGACAGGTTCTGTTTTTGCAGTGTTTTTTATATTAAGTTTATGTTTGTTGCCTGGTGGTACACGGAAGTATGAACTTCAATTTAATGGTACGCCTGTCTAAAAGTGTGGGAACCCCTGCTTTACACAGGGCCTGATTAATGCACAGACCAACTAGGCCGCAGCCTTGGGCCCACTACTGTTGGGGGCCCCAAAATGAATAAAATAATTTAGAAAAAGTTTCTTAAAAATGAAGTTTTCTGCAATTGTTTTCAAAAAACAAAATAAAAATATTTTGTTTAAGTTGGCAATTGTATCATAGTGTCAAATAATAATCCTCGAAAAAAATTCTAGGTACTATTTTAATTTGAGGGGGCCCCAGACAACTTAAATTGGGCTCTGGCTTTACAGCAATACTTCATATGCGTTACGCATTTTGTTTACATTCTCATCAGAACCACGTGTGCTGCGCACGCATTGTTTGCTATCCTCAGCCTTTTCCATTTCTCCTCTCCTGCTTCGGTGCCGTCTCGTACACGCTCAGTATCCATGGCTCTATCCTTGAATTCATCATTAGAGCGGTGTTTTGAATCTTTGTCATACGCGCGTACGGTTTTCAAAGCATTTATGCGTAAGTGTGTCAGCGAATAGAAGACAGCTTTACTTTCAGTTTCTTTTTAGGCATGCTTATTCGTTTGTTTAATTACCATTCGCTTTAAATTCTAATCAGTTAAATTGAAAGGCTCATGTTTTCACTTTGGCCATTCCTGTTTTCGTCATATATATACTTTTACCGTTACTTATTTGGTTAGTTTTTCTGATGGGAGGTGTCGATAAAAGTTGTGCCGACTTTTTAATTTTAATCTTTGCCATTTTGTTTTAGTTTAAATTTTTAAGTACCAAATTCTTGCTGAACTACAATGTCTTAATATAGTAATTTAAATATGATATGTTCAGTGATTAAAATTAGTAGCCAAGAGGAAAACCTTCTTTTCTTCATTTTTAATTAGTGAAATAAAGAACTTTGTTTTAATTTCAACATAGTGTAGTTCCTATGTTATTATCAGCATGCTTCAGACTTCAAGTAATCGTAATCGTGTAATCGTAGTCGATTATAATCGATTACAAAAACTGTGTAATCACACTGTAATCGTAGTCATAAATTTTGGTTTCGAAATAATCACAAAGTAATCATAATCAAAAGATTTCACGCAGATTACAATCATAATCTAATCATAAGCACTACATAATGTAATCGTAATGTAATCTGTATTGAAAATCTCTGTAGTCGTAATTTCGCACAAACATGCGATTACACCTTTTTTTTCTTTTCTTTAGCTTCCCATCCAAAAAATACTCGGCTTTTCTAGATAAACATTGCAGGAAAAGAAGAGATCTGAATATGTTCACGTTTTCAACTCATTAAAGTCACTCTAAAGTGGAGAGACTGGAGAGGTCAGAGATCACAGGGGACAGTAGCAGTAGACGGCCTTTATTAGGATAACTGAAACAGGATCAGGATGTATACTGTGACATAGTAGTATGATTTGACTTGGTTAAAGATCTGAGAATTGGGATAGTTTCTTGGTATGTGGTCATTCCAGAGTCATGGGTCAAAGTTATCCAGTGGGGATGATGAAGTATAAAACAGGAAAGAAGAAAACATATATTAGGGCTATTTATTTCACTGTAACACACTATAACAGTTATAATAACACAACACTCCACCCTCAAATGTGGGAGTGTAGGAGTCTGGGTTTTGGCAATAACGAAAAAAAAAAGGTTCTTAAACAGCATACGAAATATGGCAATTTATCTAACAACTCATTCTCACTTTGCTCTTCTTAGCGATTGTTTATACTTTTAAATTTACCATATCTTTCGTATATATTACAGAAATGTAATGAATTTTACTAGCATTTTATTTTCCATTTTTCTAAAAATAATTATTAAAGTAAGCTATTTTGGTAATTATATAACTAAATGTGTTCATATAGTATGATGTGATACATGATTTACTCTTACTATAATCTCATACATACATATACATATGAAAGGATAAAAATAAACCCTTTTTAAAATGCAAAATTAAAATTTAAAATCCCAAAACGTTTTTTCTAACTTATAAATCTAATGCTTAAATCTAATCTGCCCCTGTGATCTTTGTTTCTCAGCCTCACAAATATTACTTTCATCTATCAATTTCGACATCTCTTTAAGTTTTAAAAGTGATTAGTTTGCATTTCTTGCAGCAGTCTGTGGGGTGCGGCTCCCAGGCACGGCCAAGCCTTGGTGTCGGCATAAGATCCCAGACATCAGTCAAAAGCTAATCGACCAATTAAAATAAATGATCCTCCCAATTTGACTCTTTCTCCCTCTGCTGGAAAATATCCTAAATTCGAATTAAAACCAGCCTGCAAGGGCGAAGAAGACAGATATTTGGCACATTTGAGCGGTCAGCCAAACCCTCGGCCATGTAGATCTCAAAACTTAACGTAAATGGGTCGCGGGACCTCTGATTGAACGCGCGAAGATGACTGTAAGAAGAAATGCTTCAATAAACGAGTTCGATCTGACAAGAGGTCCCGAGTCCAACTTATTTCTCGGTTTCTGTCATTTAGTAGTCTCCCAAGTCGTCCCCGGATAATTCGTTACATATATATATATATATATATATATATGTATATGTGTGAGTGTGTGTGTGTGTCCAGAAGAGAATATCAAACTTGAGATTCAGTAAAGTCAGTATAATCTTTTAACTTGCATTTCTCCATTTTTGTCTGAACACAATATAAACAGAGTTGCCAAGTGTCCTGCTTTTTGCACACCAGTATTTTCTTAGAGAAAGTGTTGTTCTTTTAAATCACAGAATGTTTCAATTAAACAAAACAACATTTTCTGTACTAAAATCTGTAAAAAATGCCGGAGATTTGGCAGCTCTGTAAACATTAATGCTATGTTCTACATATCTCTGACAACACACAGATGAGACGGGAAATTCTGCTTTAATATGACAATTGACAAATAGAAGAAAATTTAATCTTTTGTAATCGGGTATGAGAAGATCAAAATAGAACTTCCGAACTCTTTACTGAGGCATTTTCTCGATATTGAATATTAATATGTGTATGGCAAAATGGGATTTTTGTTGAATTTTTCTTGGTTCATAAAATTTTTAAACTCAGTAGAACAAGGGGGATTTGAATTGTCTAGATCAGGGGTTCTCAAACTATGGTACGCGTACCAGTACTGGTACGCGAAGCTCTGGCTACTGGTACGCAGAAATCCGATACTGGTACGTGGAATAAAATACAAAAATCAGCATATTATTATGGGATCGAAAACGGCTTGTCTTTATTAACTTGGAAATTTTCAAAAAAATTTCGAACGTGATTTAGGATTTGCAAACGTTTCTTCTATTTTCTTGTTACGAGAAATGTTTGTTACAGAAGACTTGCTGAAATTCGCACTCAACGCTTATGATACAATCAGTTTTCCAGAATTAAAAACACAATTATTAGATTTATATAGATAAACATTGATTTTTTAATAAAGACCTAATTTTAAAATTAATGAATGAATGAAGTACTTTTAATTAGAGGAAGAACTGTTTTTAAACATGCTTTACAAATTGAATTATCTGAAGGTAAAGTCTGAATGCTTGGAAGTAGGAGGAGCGTGTGTGAGTAGGAGGAGTTAAAACAAAACAACATTCCAAGTGTAATTTATAAATTACACTTGAAATGTTGTTTTATTACCCATTGTTCTTTTTGTACTAGAAGAGCGTCTAGGAGGTGTTGAAATAAAAGTCTTATTTCTAACATAATTCATAAATTGATTCATTGTGTTGATTGAAATATTTTTCTTCTCTTGTACAAAAAGTGTTATAGTTTCCTCCTATTTCATGGAAATCAGTTTTTAAGAGACTAAGGTTATTTAAAATGGCCAAGAGAGTAAGATTATTCAAATCAAACAAAAACTGTTGTCATATGCAGTGGTATATATATAAGTGTATGAAGAAACTTGCAAGTGTTTGCCTACTGAGCGACATTATTGTCGCATTTAAAGGTATCCAAATTATTAATACGGTTATATTGAGCCTATGTTAAATGCGCTAACTAAGCTTTAGATAAGAAATTCGCAGGACCTGATTAATGCAGAGGCTGACTAGGCCATGGCCTATGGCCCACCACTGATGGAAGGTCCCAAAATAAATAAAACTGTTTACAAAAAATTTATTAAATATGCAGTTTTTTCCAATTATTTCTCCCAAAACCAAAAACGATTTTGATTAACTTGGTAACCATATCATAATATCTAAGGATAACCACCGAATACTTCCTCCAAAAATTTATAGCTATTATCTTGGTTTGAAACTGGCTCTGAAAAGGTAATGAGTCTTGATCTCCACATGACCTTAATTGGGCTCTGGAAATTCGTTTCTCATTTGAGACACCCTGCCACTGTATCTCACCAGAGAGGAAAGAAATTAACTTATTCAGCTCTCCTCTCCTGTGATGGATTACTGGAGTCCACATTCAAAAGGATGAATGTAACAGAATTTTCGCTGACGAGAATATCAGAGTACCGTCTAATATCGTCAAAGTCTGTTTGTGTTTAGCACAACATATCTCTGTGAATGTGCTCCCCCCCCCCCTTTGTTATATGAAAAACAAATACAGGAATAAACTAAACATCGAATATGACTTATGACTAAAACTTCCTAATATTGAACCAGACATGAGGAAGTTGTGCTTGATAAAACAAGACCACCCTTTTCATTAGCCTACTACAACAGTATGTGAATCAGTGTGCGCCAATATGACATTAAGTATTGTGGCTTTTTTACTACACCAAAATACTGTATTTTGATATTGTATGCATTTTTAAAATTTAATGATGATACTACTTTATACTTGAATGTTATTACAAAGCAATCAATTTAGTAATATAATCATCCAATTTTAAATGCAATAAAACCTGCTATGACGGAAACACAAAAGACCGGAGAGATATTTCGTTTTTGACAGGTTTTTCAATGTTAGCTTTACGTTTATTACCAGGTGGTACGCGGAAGTATGAACTTCGATTTAGTGGTACGTCGGTCTAAAAGTTTGAGAACCTCTGGTCTAGATTCTTTTAGACAAGTTTAATTGTTTTGAACTGTCAGCAAACACATTTACTTATATACTAATGAAGGTCTTCATTCCAAAATAATTGTAAAATGTAAATATATATTACATAAAGATAGATAAACAATGAATTCGAAGCAAGAAGTGTTCATAATAGAGTCCTGCACAGGTTGGGTTATACCCAACCAAATCCTACAATTTTATTTTAAGTTAACCCAAAACCAGATCTGAGCCCAACATACTTCAACCCAAAACCGACCAGAACCCGAAATGTAGGGAAATTAGTCCTTATTTTAATGCAATTATAGAATATTAATCTATAATTATCTCTCTAATATCAATTTTATCTTTTATGTAAAAAAAGATATACACACACACACACATGCACACATATATCCTACTCATTAATATTCAAGTATGCAATTTTTTCACCAGACAAAATATTTTTTGCTTTCTTTTGAAAAATTGGGTACATCCAAACCAGACTCGCAAATGCAAAAACACAACCAGAAACATTTAACGTAAACCTAACCTGCAGCAAAGAAAAAAAAGAGAGAGAGGTGAACCCAACCCGAACTGCAGCGAAAGAAATTAGCTCCAACCTCCAATGCGACCCGACACACAGTTTGGGTCGGGTCCCGATAAAATCATGTTTCCCGACACAATGCTGGACTCTATTTTGTAACATGCAGATTACGAAATCAGTGTAATCGAATTGTAATCGTAATCAAAGAAAAAAATATTAATTGTAATCTAAACATAATCATAATCTATAATTTAAAAAGGCGATAATCACAAATGTAATCGTAATCCAACTTGCATAAATAGAGATATAATCCTAATCTGCTTTTAGAAATTGGAAGTAATCGTAATCGATTACAGTCCTCTGTAATCGACTCGAAGTCTGGCATGCTTCAATTTGGTGAGATCTTTTTTTCTCCTTTTCTGTGACCGTTAAAGAATTACTTAAATAATTTATTTAAGGGGTTATTGCCTCGCTAATTCATAGAATTTGAGTATGATTTTTATATAACTGCAATGATATTTTCCACTTACAATCTTACAAATAAAATAATTTCAACCATCTTCAATAACAATATCACACTGCCTTGTATAGAAAGACAAACTTTTGTATTTATTACATTTCTTTTTTTTTGCAACTCTTAGATTTTGAAAGAAATTTTAGGTTAAAAAATATTAGTATAATTATCTTGTGAAAAATATGTAAAAATTCTCTTTTTATATTGTTGTTATGAAATTATTTAACTTTCAGTAGTTTTCTCAGCTGAGATGTTTATTAAAACAGACATAACTATTTCTTCCAGAAGTGCATGTAAAATTGCTAGAGTTATTAAGAATGGTGTCATTGATTAATAACAAAATATAAGCCAAAGTAAATTAAGAAATGCATAGTATAAATAGGATTGGTTATTTTATTTTTATATAGGTATCAATTATTGCAAGAAGTTATTTTATAATTCCCAAAAATTTTGCTTTAATACATAGTTAAATTGCATATATCAAAAATAAAAAATAAACACATCAAAATTGGCTAATTTTTACAGAGTTTTACTGATAAAGGTTATATAAAAAATATCTCATTTACTTATTTATTTTTCCATTTTAACAGGTATTAAACAAAGAAATTTTAATGCAGTACTCAGATGTTATAAAAAAATGTTTTAAGAGTTAACTCAAATGTTTATTATGCAAGATAAACGGAAATTTTTAGAATTTTGAAGCATACTAAGCATAAACTGATTTCTGATCATATTTTCGTTGGATAGTTGCTTTTTAGCCCTTGCCTTGTTAAAGGCAGATACATTTTGAATTTTCATTGGAATGTTTTAAAATACACAAAATCAATTTTATCACACTTCTCTAAGGTGGCTTTGGAGAGCTCTATCCGTATTACACAGAAATGAGCTTTTGGATGATCTTTTCAATAAATCAAATGCACAGAAATCCAATGGAGTGGTTTCAAGTGGTTTTACAGGTAACAGAGAAGGTGATGACTCTGTGAAAAAACAATTTCAATTAGTTTTTCACCCAATGTGATAAGCTGGAAACAACAATTTTAAAAAATTCTCAGATTCAGTGCTGGAGAAATTTTACCAGAATAGCACAAGAGAACATGCTGTGGAGAAGACGAGACAAAGATTGATACAATTAGCCAAAAAGTTTAGTTTCTTTTACCAAATTCCCAGGAATTTTTACAATAGACAAACACACAATTTTGGGAAAACAACTACAAAAAAGTCAGGAAAAATGCTAAAATTTGTAAAGGGAGGTGGGGGGAGGGGAATTTAATAGAGTTAAAATTAAAGATATCAAAAATACCTTTTTTTTTTTTACTGTTAAATCAGTTATTGTACATTTTATTAAATAGATGAATCAATCATAGAAAAAGCTTACACAGCTTGTTTTGAATATCAGAGAAATTTATAAACAAGTTTTAAATTAGTCAAGAACTTTTGTAACAAATTAAATAGGGTAAATTAAAATTCCAGGATACACAAAAAAAATATTTATACTTTGGTTTGTTTAGTCTCAAAATCTTGAGTTCTAAAGAGTTATTTTGGCAGCATGATGAATTCTGGCTTTTCACTTGTGTTAATATACAGTATAGAAAAACAATTCAAGTAGTATGCAACAAAAAGAAGGAAGCAAAAAACATAATGCAATTTAAAAACTAAACAGAAATCAAAATTTCAAAATAGTTATGTTAAATTAAGATAAATGTATGGAGATACACATAAGAAATTAAAAATATGATTAAATTTTATAATGTACAGCCTCTTTTAAAATCATGTAAAAGAGATTCAATATTAAGATTTTATTCAAATCATAATTCATATATGCACACAGTGTTTCAAAGAAAATAATTTAAAATAAAAAATATACTAACTGGGTAAATTACCTTCTGCATAACATTTCTTACAAACACGAACTGGAGAACTTCCCCAAGTTGGCACAACCTTAAAATTAAAGGCACATTCTTCACAAAAACCTCCACCACACATACGGCAGTGATGCTTTGTTTCAAGGTCTGCAAATGACTTCTCACACAAACCACAATGCTAGGAGGGGAAAAAAAGAGCATATCATTAATACAATATATAAATTTTTATAAATTTTTGTCAATATCTTTCAAATAATTAGAGAAATAGGAAATTGAGATGTCAAACAAATACAGTTCATTTCAATCTGAACTTTAACAATGTTTTTGGTCCACATTATTCAAATAACTACAGAAATAGAAAACTAACATATCATATAAATGCAGCTTAAACATAGTGGAATTGTTTCAATACTATAAATACAAATTTAATAACCTTCATTAAAAAGTAAAGTTATGTATAATATAATCACAATCAAAAGTTATTCTTCAACAAGATATACATACGCAGGAATAATATTTTGATTTTTTAGCTGCTTACATTGCTATCAATAGGAAATAGGGATGAAACTGGTGTAGCAATTTATTTGCAATAACATCCCAAGTGCAGAAGACTTATCAAAATATTTAAAATTCATTGTTTCAAATTGCAATTTTGATTTGGAGTACAGCTCTAACTTTAACCAAAAAAAAAAGGTAGAGGGGGGGGGGGAGAGATTGTTATAGCTAGGCTATGGCTGCATTATGTTTTATTATTTTTTAATTCTTCAATTGACCCCCATTTCTGCAATAAAGAATGAGCTGAACTTGAGACAGAAAAGAGCCATAGTTTTTAAATTAAAAATTAAGACACTAATTTCATTCGTGCAATAATGAAATTTTTATCAAATGAAACACGTTTCAGGATTTTTTATTTAATATTCTGAATCAAATTTCTACATTAGAATAATGGTAGAAAACTCCTCTAAATCTATATTAATAAAAGAAAGTTTTTGTTTGTCTGTGTATCTATGTGGGCAATGGATAAAGAAATCTATTGCATATCTGCAAATTTTGTTACAGGTAGACAAAGACAGGTATAAATGCACCTGAATCTCAGAAATTTTAATTTTTTAATTAGACTTTTTGTTATTTTATATTGAACAGTAAAGTTCTCGTATTTTCATGACTTTTCAAGTTTGCCGGTGACTTTCATCCGCTCATAAAAGCAATCTAAATTCAATTTTTTAGCCTAAAATAGTAAATATTTTCTCTGAACAATAAATTTATTTTGAATTTGTACAGTGATTTTTGAATTTTCACTTTTTTTTTTTTTTAAATCCCCCTTTCTACCAAAAATGATTACTTTTTTTTAATGAAATGATTTCTTTTTGATACTTTAACCCTCCAATATTATATTTTATCCTTTTAAGGAGAAAAGCCTCAGGAATCATTTAAAAAAATACATAAAAAATAAAAATTATGACTCATTTGAATTTATACAATTTTTTTAAAGATTAAGAAAATGAGAAATTTCTAAAAACAGAATGAAGTTCCAGTGAGAGATTTTTCCGCGCTGGGTTGCTACGATAACCTTTACCTTTTATTGCCAAAACCTGTTGTTATGAATGATATCGAAGTTTTTTCAATCGACAAAGATAAGTGATTTCGTCATGTAACCTTGCAACCCTTTTTTTTTTTTTTTTTTTTTTTTTGTGGCTGCAGGAAATCAAAAATAGCATAGTAAGGATTTTCACTATTTTTAAAATGAAATAACTTGAGGAATGTTGTTGTTGCACTCAGTAAAGTGTTTCCCCAGGCCTGGCCCGAAACCTGAACCATGAGTGGCCTGCAGGTCTGTCTCAGGTTGATTTTCCCCCATTACACTGAGGCCAAGATGGTTCCGAGCAATGCTGGGAGGGTCTGCTAGTATGAAAGTAAACAAAGTTGGCAATAGGAAAAAATACATCAGCTTTGCACAACTATTGTTGCATCAACTTGTCTAATTGCTTTAATATGCATGACATTTCAAACAATTCAAGCAATGATGTTTGCATCTCTGATGCTTGAATAAATTACATAAAACACACAATACTAATCAATCAATTCCTATTTTTAGCGTTTATCAGTTTAACATGGTTGCAAGAGACATTGATTGGGTAATTTTGTGCATAAAATAATTAATCATCCAAGTAATAGTATATCACTGTTTAAATTACATAAACCTTCGTGAATGCTTAGATAAGTTAGGCATTAGTGGGTATTAGTGCAAATTAGCAACATGAGCCATGAGGTGCCTATAAGCATAGCATACATATTCTTCATAAATAAGTTCAGTGAATTATGAAGCTAACACAGGCCCCACAAAACTTGAGTGACTTACTTAATGGATTTAGTGTTACAATTCAAATATACCAACGATCATTCAAATATACTAACACATGTGGTAAATTAAAAATTACAACCTAATTTAATAAATTTTTAATTCAATATTTATTTGAAAACCACTTAAATGTATTTGCCATAGTAAAATTGTTAAATAATTTTCTTATTTCCTGCAATAGTAAATAAAAGGCTTAGTATTAACATTACATTTATAAAAATGTCAAGCATATAAAGAATATATATAGAGTCTTTTAATTACATTGTAACATAAATTTAAAGAAAAAGTCCTGCAGTTTTCTATACAATATACATATTCTAACATAAAAAATGGGAAATATAAATAATGCAAAATATGTGAATGAAAATACTTGCATATAGGAAATGAAAATAACTTTACAATTATGTCATAAAAATTTAGCATTGTTTCAGCAAAGACAGAAAATTTTGAGAATAGCATTAAAGTTTATAATGAAAGTTGCATTAATTAAAATAGTTTTAAAACAAATCATGCGTCAATATTTTTACAGGAAAAAATATCCAAATCAAACAGTTTGTTTTAATGGTTTCTAAAGCAAAAAAGAACTAAGATAAAAATTAAAAAAAAATAATTAAAATAATTACTGTTATTCGAGAATTAGGAATCCAGTATGAAGGGGCTATCTGATCAGCAACCCAGCTCGAAAGAACTTTAGTTGGCTTGGCACTAATACTTGATACAACCTCAGAAACAGTTGCCAAATTATCAATGACATACTGTGCTGTATTTTTTTCTTCAGTACCAGAACCATCAGCCTAAAATTATTAATAATTATAAAATCTGTTTAGTCTTGTATTAATTATTCATACAATACGAGCTGAAAGACAGAAACACTTCATCAATGTTTGGAAAAAGAAAGGAACGATAATACATATATTTGGTTTATATTATTTCCTTGTTTTAGAAGTTTTATAAATTATGGTTTAAGCTTCTCTCAATTTTTTAGAGATTCCCCTTGGTTGAAACCAACCTGAAGTAACAAATAATATTCATATTTTATAAAAAAAAATGTTAAGATTTCAGTTAATTGGGCCCAGTTAGAGAAATTTTTGAATGCCTGTTTGCAGTTTACAGTATTCTAAAATTTGATATGGTCAGCATATAGAAAGCCTCACAAGTTACTTATAAAAGAATATAAGCCCTTTGAGTCTCATAATCTTTTAAACATTATTAAAATATATATTTATTCCTTTTTCACTGAGATTTAAATCACAAAATTTATATTTATCTGCTCTTAATAATATGAAGCTGGTAACTCAGTGATCAGTGCGTTGCACTGCCATGATACAAGTCTGAGGTTTGCTTTCGAATTTTAGACAAAGTTCACTCAATTGTTCATCCCTTCAAGTTCAGTAGCAGAATTTTCTATGTCAATCTGAAGCAAATCAAAATTTATCTGCAACCCAACAATCTTGGATCAAGCCTACTATAAAAAAAAAATAATAGTAACCCATAAAATAAGTAAAATTGGCATTAAAAAATATAATAAAAATATACAATAAATCTAAATATTTTTTTTAAGCCCAGCATTTCTTTTTAAGCAGTTAGATTAATCTGCTAAGTCTGAAATAATCTGCAGCATAGCTGCAATCAGCTGCAGTGCATGTCCTGCACTGTTTCTGCTCTTGGGTCTTTGGAGTCGATAAAATCAGTCAAACTTGCATGATAACTAAACACTGGGGGTTCTGCAATTAGGCTGACCATCTGACCAGGACATATGCTATATAGCAGATCTGAGCCCATGGTTAAGAAAGCAAAGTTGAGAACTGCAATGATCCCAAATTTGCATGATCTTGAATGGATTGTAGTGCCGCAGTTTTAGTTTTAGCTCTTAATATATACACATTTTATTGCATTTTGCTTATGAAATATATATTTAAGAAATAGCTATATATTAATCTGCTTTGAACATTTCCAATGTAATGTTAGGAATATGTGTACCCATGGTTTTATCAAGGTACACATGTATAAGTATATTTAGATAATACTACTATACTTTTTAAGTAACTTCCAAGTTTATTTAAATAGTTTTACTTAAAAATTCCCTTACCTGGTATTAGAGGCAGGCTTTAACCTTTCTCATCAGCTGACGCCTGTTTGATTACTAACTTTTATATTTATCATACATATTTATCCACTTACAGCATTTTCTACTTTCTCTTTCCATGCAACTTTCTTTTTCTTTCATATCTGGCCATGGTACTTTTGGCCTCCACATAGGCCATTCAGGCTGATTACATTTCACTTTGGTGATTGACGTTGTGATTTCGTATTTGTATAATTATGTTTCAGAAGTCAATAGGTGTGATAGACCTGTTTTATGCATCTGACTTTAGATAAATATCCCAGATATCTGGTCTTTGTGGCAATGTTTAGTTCTAGTAATCTTTTAGGAAGATGTAGGTTAGAGATACCCTCCAATAGTCTGGAAACTTGTTTTAAATGAGTTGTATCAGAAAAGAATTTACTTTTAATCAGTGCTGGTTGCAGCAGTGTTGGTCATAGTTTTTAACATGATGTTTTGCTTTTAAAGTCTTTTAGTTTTAACTTATTTTGCTCATGGATATTAAGAAGAGGAAAGTTTTTAGTCTCAGCAAAAGACATCTGTTTTGTTTTTGTGTGAAAGGACATTTTAAGAAAATGTCTAGTTTTTGTTACAGTGGAATTCTTGGGACATGAAAGTTTTAGAAACAGTTCCTGGATGAGTCAAGATAGATATTGACTGTGTTCTGGTGGAGATATTTTCTTTTCCATTTAAAGCTGAGCTAATATAACCAAAGAATAAGTTTTGGCTTCGCAGTGAGACATGTTGAACTTTTCCTTTCAAGTTAAAATGATCTTGGGTTTATAAACTTTGTGGGTGGAACAGATGTTGTGGCTGGGAGCTTATTTTTTAATTTTTGATCTTTCCTGTTTCAAATTGACTGACCTGATGAAATCCATAAAATTCTTGTTCCAGAATGAAAGTTTAGTGACCTCGCCCAGTCGACAGACAACATAAAATTGTGCGGATGCTAAGATTATAGTGAGATTAAGCCAATAGATCTATTTATGATTGAGCTCTGGAACACACATAAGCATATGTTTTATTCAGTTAAAGTTATACTTAAAGATGTTTTTTTCAAATGTTAAATCCATAGTGAATTGGTTCAAATATCATGATTCTCCTTAAGATGAAAGTAATGCAGATAAGAATGTTTCTCTATTAAAAATTTTTTTTTAATGTTATATGTTGAAGTTCTTTATTTATTGTTTTACTTTTATGCTTGAAGAACTAATAAATGTTATTGTTTTAAACTTGTATCTTTTCTTTTCATAACATACATGCTTTTTTTGTTTTGTTTTTTCATAATTCATTAGTTTCAGGCAGCTCCATGTGCAGACTTATTTTATTAAAGTCTAATTTAGTTTCACAACTTTTTAAGTTTCTTTATATTTCTTTTATGGTTCACAAATCAGCATAAATACTTTTTTTTGCAAATGCAGCTCTGCCACTTTACCCCCCCCCCCCCAACATTATGTTATCATGTCAACATGTAGCAATCATGTATATGAAGCCAAATTAGAGTTGAGATTTTATTAATAATTATTTTAATGTTTTTGCATATTATAGCATTAAATTCAAGATATTAATTAAATTATTTCTATAAATTGAATTAACCAAAATCACTACGAGTTTCAATTACCAAGCTTTAAAATAAACATATTTAATTGTAAAAACATGAGGAAATAATTTTAATGTTTACAGATAAATGAACCAAATATTGGGCAAGCACAAAATCTTTTACTGATTACAACACCTTAGCATGAAATAACCATTGACAATATTAATATATTTTTTTTATCATTGCACAGCCCTATTCTTATTATTTTTTTTTAAATCATCAAATAGATGGCAATTAGTCCATAAATGTAAGCAGTGAATCAAAAGTTAATTTTTAAAGAAATGATTTTGATGAGGGAAAAAGTGCAATGCATTTTGTGGTTCAATGAAACTAGACCGCCCATCTATGTTTAACAGAGACATTGTCAAAGACACAAATCCTGCAGATATCAAGAGCAGAAAGCTACAGTATGAAAAGTTTAAAGAAACTGGTAATATTGGTGACCTTTCAAAAAGTGGAAGCTTTAGAGTGCGTGATTGGCATTTCCCAAACTCTAAAGGAGAGGTGCATGCTCAAATTTACTAATGTAATTGGTTTTACTACAAACTCTATTAAGGTATTTACAATTTACTACAAAAAACATGTGTCTAAGTATAATAGTTTTTGTACAATAAATTTTTGTAACCAGGGAGAGACTTTATGCTCACCCACAAAAAGAAACAAAAACACATTGAAAATTTGTTTAAACAAGAAATAATTTTAAAAAGACTAAGTAATGAAAATTATTACCTGAGGCCAAACATGACAAATTTCAGTTCTAACACAGGTTTCCCAAGGATTTTGATTCCCATACCAATACTGACGACTTCTATAGATTACACCACACTTACCACATTCTAGTATATAACTGAAACATAAAAGATGATCTTTTTTTTTTCTGATACAATTAGAATATAACATAATAAACTGGTTTTTACAATACGTTTAGGCATATTACTAAAAAATAAATAAAAATGGCAAAAAAACTATTTTACAAATTCTAAAAATGTTTTAAGAATTTTATCTATACTAATAAAAGAAAGTTTCGCTCTGTGTGTGTGTGTTTTTTTGTTTGTTTGTTTGCAATGGCTAGCAAATCTAGCCCACCTAGAAGCCTGAAAATTTACATTTAGGTAGTCCAAACCCTCTCCTTGTGCACCTGAAACTAAGAATTTTAATATTTTAATTACTTACTGAAATATTAATTAAAATGCACAAAGAACTCTCATCAAAAAGACTTTTTTTTCTTCAGTTAGTTGGTTGTATACGATCTTCACAGAAGACATTAAATAAACCAGAGTAACGATGCATAGATAAGGACTTATAACGAAATAGTGTCAATATGGATTGCATTTACCAGCATACAGCCAAGCTAATATAGAGCCACCTGCTCACGGCAAATTACACAGACCTGTTTGAAACATTTTTCTTCATGATAATTAGATGGGTTTAGGGTTTTTTTAAAACAGGACATATATTATTATGATAGAGATTATTAATACAGAAAACTTTATTTAACAGATTATTTGTTATATTTGCGGGGATAGAAAGGGGTTAAGATCTAATTACATTTAACAATTTTAACATTTTAGCTTCACCTGTAGCATTGAATTACTGTTTTATATAGAAAATACTGCTACTTTAAATCTCAGCTAATAATGCTCCGAACTTCTCCATTTAGTTCCACTTTTACTAAATTATCATAAAAATCAGCATTCATAGCTTCAATGTGTATTTCTAGAAAGCAGTTACTAGTATTTCCGAATAATAGTTTAAGCCAAATTTCAAATTAAGTTCCCAGCTTACCCAAATAAATCAATCTTTAAAGATGTATAGTGATCCTCCTAATTAGTTATTTACTGAAGGGCACTTGAACATCCCCCCCCCCCCGGGCCCTACTTCCAAGGTCTTTTTCTCTAACTATACCCTGTTTCCATATCGCACCAACTATCTTTCCGATTTCAATGCAAGTGATTTCAAACATTATAATTAACTTAATAGTCACCCTTTATAACATTAAAATAAATTTATGAGTGGTGGTTACCACTATTCCGAATAATAGTTTAAGCCAAATTTGTAGTTAAGTTCTTACCTTAACCAATCGAAAGAAATTTTTAAAGATGCATAGTGGTCCTCCTAATTAGTTATTTTCTGAAGGACACTTGAACATCCCCTGGCACCTCACTCAAGGTTATTTTCTCTAACTGTGCCTTATTTCAATAACTCGGCTTATACTGTTCCCATCTTCTTGAAACCAACTCAATTTTGTAGCATGCCTACTATACAGTACCATAGGCAGCGGGAACCTGTCTCAGAGGTTCTTTCCGAAAAAGGTTTGTTTAGAACAGAATGCTCGCCTGGCAGTGGAAGGGGGAAATAAAAGATTTTCCGGAGAGTACGAGCATGCCCGGTATACAGTGTCAAAGCCATCAGAGACTGTGGCCAGAGTTTCATTTTTTAAGAGATTTAAGTTTATTACACAGGCTCGGGCAATGCCGGGCGGGTCAGCCAGTATATAAATAAATAGAAATAATTTAATTCTCAATTTATCTTCATGTTTATAGTTTTTTTTCCTGTTGTTTCAAATACATACCCAGACCAGGCATACTTTGCGAATCCAATTATAGATGATTCATTTGATTCCATGGTCTTAGGAGAGACAACTACTTTTTCTCCACGCTCATAACAACCCTATATAAATAAAAATACACAAACATAGATTTTATAAAAATGGATCAACATCACATATTTATGTGGACACCAATTACAAACATTTTTTAGTTGAAAATGTGGCAGATCACTTACTCATAAATCATTTTGTTAAAAAACTCTCGTTAATAAATTTCTATAATACCTTTTAAAATCTCACAATAATTATTTATAAACTTTTTATGCAAGAGATGAAGTTTGTTTCATGGAACAATACACTTATAAGGGATATAAAAAAAAATTATTTCATAGAGCTAATGGACAGTTGCAGAATAGTGAATGCTGTAAGTCTTACAATTAAACAAAGATTTATATATTTTTAAGTTGTTATTATTAAGCATTCTAAGATATTCACATATGTTTAACTTAACCCATTTTCTGCCAAAGGTGCGTAAACGCACCATTTCAATAAATATATTTTTATTAACACTGTGACGTATATTTTTCACTAATTTTATTTTTTCTGCTATTTTTAAGGGTTCTGGAGACATTTATAAAATATTAGTAATTCAATTGAAGTAATCACTTTCTGTTGAGAAATTTTCAAAATACGCTGGTTTTTTACTTGAAACGATTATTGACAAATTCGACTTTTTGAAAATGTATAATTACTCCACTTGAGATTAATCATATGTTTTTATAATGGAGTAAAGTTGCAAGTTCTGTAAAAAAAATAAAAATAAAACAAATGCCATAAGAAAACTTAAATTTTTTTATTTAAATTTAATGGTAAATTATTAATGGTAAATTAATAATGGTAACGTTAAATTAAATAAAATATTATTTTTCATGCATGCAACTTTTTTGGTGTCTTAATGAATGTAATTTAAGCAAATTTCAATGCAAATAATACCACATTTTATAAAATTTCTATGCTTGGCCTAAAATGGGTTAAAAAAATTTATAATAAAACTAACATTAAAAGTTTTATTTAAAATATATATTTCAAACCTTGCAAAGAAATATCTTGTTTTCATATTGATGTTGATAAATGCAGTTATTTGATGATACATGAGGAATATCATCTTTTTCATGATTCATACTGTTAGAGCAACGGGATCTAAAAATACAAAGCATATCATTTTTTTCTGATACAATTAAAAAAGGTAATTAAGAAAAAACAATGTATATGGAGATAATAGAATCATACATAATAAAATAAACATCATACATATATGATGGGTGAGACATTTAGTTTTGCTTTGTACAAAACTATTACAACGAACAATGAGGGGAGTAAAAATTAAGCAATATTTGTTTTCTTTTTTCATTAGGGGGTGGGGGTGTAAAAAAAAATCATTTTTTTGTTGCTGTTGTTTTTTCTGCCTCAATTTTAAAAACTACAAGTGCAATTATTTTTTAACTGCTTATAAAATTATAACAAAACACTGCTGCATTTTAATAAAAATGTAATCTTTTCAAAATAAATATGTACATACACTGGCAGAAAAAAAAAAATCCAACACCAAGAAGAAATTAGTTCAGAGGAATTAAATTTAGGCAACCATTTGTCTAGGTAAAATATTTACTTGATTAAAATTTCAAGATCACAGGTTAAAGTATGCATGCGAAAAGCCATTTCAAATGTGATATGGTGATGCATTAATAACTGCTTTAGATTTGCCATGATTTTGAATGAAAGCATGCAAACATGCATGGATTATGTTGTACAGGTTCCATATGTCCTTCTGTAATATGGAGTTCCATGCCTGTTGCACTTGATCAGTCAAATCAGCAACAGTCCATGCTGGTTGTGGATGACGCTGGATTTGTTGTCCAATAATGTTCCATATGGGCTTGATGGGAGAAAGATCTGATAATATTGCAGTCCAAGACAACATATCAACAATCTGTTAAGGACATAGAGTTACAGCAGTGGCATGGAGACAAGCGTTATCGTGTTGGAAAATATAAGGAATAGTGATAAAAAAATGACAGCACAATCGGTTCAATCACCAGTCTGGCATACAAATTTGCTGTCAAACTGATTGAGATAACAACGAGTGCTCCTGCAGTCATAGGAAGTTGCTCCCAAGATTCTAATTCCTGGTGCAGGCCCAATGTGTCTATTGCAGTATCAAAGTATGCAAGTAAAAGAGCTAAGGTGGTATCTCTATGCTCGATTCATAGCAGAAGGGCTTGTGACTATCTCTGTAGATTTTTACATCCAGGAGTGTTGGTAAAGTAATAGCATATCTAGGAAACCTAGAAATATGGTCTAGGGCCTGGTGCTCTAATGAGTGTCTGGTACACCCGAAGTTCCTGTCGAACTCAGAGGTGTGAATCCCGAATCACGTGACTAATCCTTTAGTCTCTAAATTTTGCTGTTGCAGTTTGCAGTGACCACATGTTGTCCATTATGTTTGGGGATTAAGGAGAGTGATGTGCATTGGGATGTGCACTTCCTTGGTCGGTAGCTCGAGTCATGACAGCACCATACTGGCCTATGCCAGTCCTGTATGACATGTTGTGCATAAGGGCTCCTCAAAGCTTAAATTGGCAAGATGACTTACCATAAGGTATGTTCGTTTTACCTGAAAGGCCCCCATGGTTAACCACAGTTTGTTATGAAATGGCTCATTATTAAACGAAAGATGCTATCCTGACAAAGGAATTATAACACAGATTACAATAATACATTTTAATAAATAATGCAAATTTAAGATTCTGGTTTGCCTACTGTTGGCCGTAGTTTTTGATAGCCGAGAACTTTACCAGAGATATTGTAGGCATATTGTTGCTGTTAATATGTTAATGTTCATTTCCAAATTAGAAATTATCAATGTCTGCTTGACAACATCAAATAAATGTTTTCTCGCTCAGCTCAATTTTGTGTAATTATCTAGTATAACATACAACAGAATGTAAAAAACTGATTACTAAAAGGCAAATCTCAGATAAAAAGTTTCTTTCAACTCTATTACAATACCTTGTAAAAATACTATAGTTTTTGGAGCAATCAATTAGTATTTCTCTTCATAAGCAAAAGTAGAGAGCTTATACACCAACAAGAACAAGGGTAGAAATAAGGCTGTGAAGGGAATATTTAATTCTTTGATATAAACAGCAAGAACCTAAATGTATAAGACTAAGAAATAATAAAAGATTCAAAAAATGATCATTGTTTTCAGAAGGTTTCATTATCTTTTAAATGCCCTTTCTTTTCCCAGAAGTTAATTAAAATTTATTCAAACTTCCTTTCTTGCCATAAAGGAATCTCTTTCCCACATTTTCTTTTAAACTGAGTTTTATAACTTTTCAATTTTCTACATTCCAACTATTGTAATTTATATCAAAGAATTAAGAAACTCATTTATAGATTTGTTTTTATCCTAGTTGATATATGCAACTTTGTTCTAGCAGATGAAGGAAGCTACAATTTATAGCTTCTGAATGAATAGTTGTGTAACATGATTTTTTTAAATCAAAGATTATGGACTTTTTTTAAATCTAATACAATAAAAACCTACTAAAACAGAATGGCAAAAGAAATTATTTTATTTATTTTTTTAACAGTTTTTTCTTTCTTAAAAGATAGACTGTCTCTTATAATTTGTATCATATTCTTGTTCTTTGAAGCACTGCAATGGGCTATTCTTTGAAGTGCTTATTCAGCGATATTACAACAAAAGAAAGGAAAAACAGGATATATTTCTTGGTAAGATGTATTTTCCAAGTTTTCAAAATTTAATTTCTTATGCAATATATAAATCAATAAATATCAACAGATGGCCAAAAAGATAAGATAAAAAGCATTGAAAATTTTGCTGATTAAACTTTTTAATAGCAAATATTACATAAAAGTATTTTGTTGAAAAGGAACAGAGTAAATTATAAAAACAGTAGAAATAAATTTTTAGCATTGATTTTTTATTTTTTTTTTTTTTTTTAACCTGAAAACATGATTAAAATATACTTAATTTTAGGATCAATAAATAAATTTATTGTTATTCTGACAAATCAGTGCTAACTTTCACAGCATGTTTAGTAGCTAAAAGAAAGACTGTTAATGAACGTCAATGCTCAGAGCATGTTTATTAGCTAAAAGAAAGGCTCTTAATGAACATTGGTTTCATACAAGTACATAAAAACCTAGAATCAAAATGTCAGAAATGGAAGATTTAAACAAAAATCTTAAGTAAACTTTCTTTGTCCAAACTAAAAAATTTAATTATATAAAAAAATGTCAAACAACAACAACAACAAAAATCTACTTTTTATTTATTTATTTTTTTAGTTATACTCATTAATAATGCTATAGGAAATTTTTAAAGATATATAATTTTTTACAGTATTGGGGGTAAAATATACATTCATTAATTTGTGCAATTACCAAATATTTTGACAGATAAGATGAGGTGGCCAAAATTTTATGACTTAGCTTATGGTATAAAACAACTCCCAAATTACCAACTGTCTATGAATGAGTTTAGATCTGTGCACACTGTTCAGAAATAATACATATATTTATAAGGTATAAGGATTATTTAGATGTGTTATTGATGCAATTTTTCAAGTATCACTTATAGGATGAAATATTATACAGTAATTTACAAATTTCAAACTATCTAAATTAAACATAAAATGCTAATCAAAAGTATATAAAATCTGTTCAGTTATTTAGATGTTAATTATTTCCAATAGCTGAAAACAGTTTTAGAAAACAACCATGTAAAAACTACATGAATATGATTATATACCAGTATGCAGACAACACACACATGCAATACAAGATTCAATTTTCAGAGAATGAGTTTCAAGGAAATGTGGGAATTGCAAGTGATGAGAAATCAGCTATAGTTTTAAAAGGGAAAGAGAAATATTTTGAAGATTTATATTAAATTTTGTATATAAAAAATATATATACATATATGTAGCGAGAGAAAGAGGGAGATAATACAGTAAAATCTGCCAAGATAGTATTGCAAGGCATCTCCCCCACCCTCACAAAAAAAAAAAAGTATATTTTAGACAGGTTCCCATCTTAGTTGCTGCATTCTCCTTTACAATACAACTAACTGTATTGTAATATTTTTACCAGGACCATGAAATTTTCTATTTAAGGCAGGTTTTAGTTGTATATAAGTTCTTTCTACATGTTTTACTGTATTGCCTACACTATTTTTTGTATATATAATTCATTTAAGATGGTTTCGTTTGTAGATTATAGGTATGACGGTCATTGTTTGCGGACCTTGTTTAAAGTGGAATCCAAATCACTACAAACATCCATGCCTGAATTGGGATTCAAATCCAGCAGCTCTGTCTTGTCCAGTAGTCAGCACACTAGACAAGCAAAAAGCTTCATTTATGAAGAATTTTACTGGAAAATATTTTTAAATATATAATTATAAAACATGTATTAAAAACTTTTAAAAATAATAGTAACTAGTTGATTTTAAAAAACAGAGGTTGATCATTATACATGTAAAATTCTTTACTTGTATAAACTATTTACAGCGAACAATAGTTTTCCTTGTGTATTAGAGAAGAGGAAAATGCCCATTCACCTCATCCTAGTTACATTCATGTTTAAAAGATATAAAAAATTATAAAAATGAACAATGCTAAGTTGAAACTTTTTCATGATAAGTCCTTTATTTAAGTAGATAAAATGAATTTGACATAAAAAATTAACAAAAAATTATAGTTGTTTATACAAAGAGTTAAAAATTAAACTTTATGCTTACTTGCAAGATTTGCAGTACACACAGCATGTGAAATACTGATCAGGAAATGTATTTGGGAGAGATTTATCGATATTTCCACAGAATTTATCATTTAAAACCTATAGAAGAGAGCAATTAATTTTAAACTATGAAGATTCTTCAAAATATATTTTAAGTAGATAAAACATGAATTTTCATTTCTTACCAAACATGGCAGAGATGAAAACAGCTGAAATGCCAAAAAGGAGAAAAGCATGAGCAATTAAACGAAATACATAAGAAATAAATAGGGGATAAAAGAGGAGAGTAATAGGAGAAAAAAATTTTGAAAATCAAGAGTCAAAACAGTACGAAAGAAACAAATAACAAGAAATAAATGCAGAAAAGAAGAATTTAAAAAAATGATAATAATAACGCACATTGGATCACTAAAAAAAAAAAGAAAAAAAACATTAAAGATAATAATAATAAGTAGTACCAACACATTTTAAATAAAAATTTTGAAATTCTGCTTAGTATTTGTTAAGTTGCAAGCTGCCCTGCCCTAGTAACACCTTGTGGACCAGTAATTTTATTGCAAGCTTAGATCAAATAAACTTGTTTTGAACCAGAAATTTTACTTAATAAAAGAAATAAAATGTGTGTTGCACAGACAGGGCTGTATCATGCCAAAGAGATGTTGTCACAAAAAAATTAAAACATTTCTATGCCTTAGAATACAAATATGAATATATAAATACATATTTAGATAAATATATTTTTTGTTTTTAATCCTATCCAACTTTAAAGGTACAAAATATGAATTATAATCAGTACAAACTCAAAATACTTTACCAGATTTACAAAAATTTCAAAACAATTTCAAGGCCTACAAAATCAAGAATCCCCATTACCCAGGCTTTAATCAGGCCATGTGTACATAAAGAAATTACATTTAACTTAGCAAAGAAGTTGCCCCAGAAATTTGATAACTCTCAACTTCATTTATTTAAAGCAATCCAGAAGTTAAGAAAAGTGAAGGATATTGTTTTAAGAACTGATAAGAATAATAAAATTGCGGTTCTCAACAGAGATGATTATATTAATAAAGTTAAGACCTGTATTGAGGAAATGGGCTGTGAAATCCTTAAAAAGGATTTCAATAAGTCGATATTCAGAAAAACGCAAGAATTGTTAAGGACTAGAGAATGGCCGGATTGCATGAAACATCATATAAAGCTGAATCAAACTGGGGTTACCCCCAAAACTTACAGGTCGCTTGAAAGATCATAAACCTGGCCTTCTAATCAGACCTATAGTTGCTTGTTGCTTGGGACCTGTTTATTTTATTGAAAAAGCGTTTGTCTCCTTTTTGAAAAAGATTTTGTCCCCCTCAAATTATGTCGTTAATTCTACTGCTGAATTTATGGAAAGGGTTAAGACCTGTACTTTAAATGGTAATACAATGTTAGCAAGTCTGGATATCATCTCATTGTACCTCTCTCTTGACATGCAAGAAATTATTCAGAATATTATTACTATGATCGATAATCAGGAGAAACTTAATTACAATATAAAAACTTCACTTATAGCAGGTTTGAATCTTATTGATCAAAGTAATATATTTAGCTTTAATGGGGAATTTTACAGGCAATATAGGGGGGCCCCCATGGGTTCACCAGTTTCTGGATTATTTTCGGAATTTAAATTGAGACCTTTAGAGAAACTTATATTTGACACTGTGACATTTTCCCAAATATCCCAGCAAAGGTACCTCTTTTAACCGTTACCACAGGTCCCCCAAGTTGTCGGGCCTAACCTAAAGGAACGATCAATCTCCTATGCTGAATGGTGTGGACATTTTATGAACAATACCTGAGACTGCATGGCAACTATCCAACGTTAACGAATTATTTATTCTACTTGTGAGGTCGCCGATGGAAAGGTTTTCCCAGAGACTGTCGGACTCCAAGGGAAGTCCTTTAAATCTGCGAATGAGAACGAGATATCCGCAACGATAGGCCGCCGTAAGTTTAGGAGGCTGGGATGAACCTTCCCCCCGCCCCCCTTTTTTCTTAGGCTGGAGGAAGAAGAGAAGACGAGAGGGAGATGGGTTGTTGGAGGCGAGAGGAAAGGACGGTGAACCTGAGAAGCGGGTTTTGGCAGAGAAGCTAAGAGCGAAGGGGAAGCCGAAAGAGAGACGCCCGGTCTGTGAGAGGAAAATTCGGAGGAGCTATCCGTCTCGATCCCCCAAGGACACCCTGTCCTGTTTAAATAGTATCGCCAAATACAGAGAACGGAAACTAAGTTTAGAACGAGACTGTCTGGTGTAGAGACCTAAGGAGAAGTTAGAGGATTTTATGGAACTTGTTTATAATCACCTGCACCTACACATTTCATCTCATTTTATTTTGTTTTATTTTATTTAAATAATGAAACCTGTAGGAGGAATACTCTGTACTTCGAGCTTCGAATAAAGAAACATTTCTTTCTACAAATCAACTTGAGTAATTACTCCGTCTAACCACGGCTACCAGATCACAAACATTAATCCCCCGGAGTTTTTACAGAAGAATGGTGGCAGCGGTGGGATTTAAAGTGGTGAAAGAAACAAAGAGTGATAAAGTTTTATAGATTCGGGGCAGAGCAGGACAACTCGCCGAATCGAGGAAGACCCACCGACTCAAAGCGACCCGCCAAAGCCAGCTGATCTGAAACTGCATCCGCTAACTAGAAGCATCCGAACTTTGCTGACAGTGTGGAGAGAAAAGAAAGCAGAATCACCGCTGAAAATCGCAGACAGAGCTATACCCAGGTGAGCACTTGTTTTATTCTCAGTGGAGGCTTAGTGTGTATATTTTTAAATTTTGGACAGGAAGCAATTTTTCTTTAATTATTTGTGTTCGGTAATATAAGTAAAAATCTTAAATATAAATTACCAACAGATGTTTTTTGTGTGTTGAAGGTAAATTAATAGTGTAACAAACCTTAAATTCATCTTGTTTCAAGTAATTGAAAAATTCTTTTAATCTTTTTATTTAAAATTTTTTTTTGGTGAAAAGCTAATTATGATAATTGTATTTTTCGGCCATAATTTTTAATGTCTTCTCTTATTGCAAAGATTGCTAAGGAATTAGATTTTGAATTAGATTAAGTTGAGGTCTGTTAGTGATTCAGTCAAATTAAAGTAATATATATGTTTGTTTTGGCAAGTGGAGCCTATATGTGGAATTGGTTTGCTTGTAATTCAAAATTTTAAAAATCTGTGACCAGCGGTCAAAATTTCATGAATTTATGTTTTTTTGGGTGTATTTTATTTTGTTTGTAATTATTGTTTATATTGTGTGGTGAAGTCAAAATTCTGAATTTTTACAGAGCATTTATGTATGAAATAGAGTAGGGTAAATTATTGTGCTAGGATTTCAAAATTGTAAGCATGTCGAATTTAGCAACGTTCAGAAGATGTGATTTGCAGTCTTTAGCTGCGGAATTAGGAATAGAAGTTTTGCCTAAAGATACGATACCCAAATTAGTAAAAAAAATAACGGAGGCGCCTGAATATGAAGAACAAATGGCCCTAAGTCAATTGAAAATTTTTGAAGAGGATCGGCTTGAGAAGGCTCGTCTTGATAAAGACAAGGCTGATAAAGAATTTAAATTGGCTAAAATCAGAGCAGAATGGGAAAGTGATACGATTACATTATCATCCAGCCAGATAGAGAAAGATCCGAAAATTATCTTGAAAAATGTTTTACCGAAATTTGAATTGGGAAAAACGGAAATCTATATATATATTTCTCTTACGTGGCGCGGAAATAAGGCTGAATTTCTAGCTTATCGATGGCAACAATCGTAGTTTCCAGCTCCAATATGGCGGCCATTGTGACAGCAGTGAAACTTAAACTAGCAATTATTAAAAATAAAATAACATGTACGTAATCCAAAGCGTTTGAGATGATTCCTCATTTTAATTATGAGTAATATTGTTAATTCCAAATAAATTCTCAACTCTTATTTAGAATTTATTTACGAATTTCTCTTGCACAAAAATCGGAGAGAATGAAAATATCAACTGTTTACATTGCACGTGCTGCCATCTGTTACTGTCTTGAAGAAGTAAAAAATAATTTCTTTTTCATATTATTGAAGGAATGAGTTTTAAACTAATTGTTTTTCCCGAGATCTTTTTTCATAGTATTTAAATGATTTATGTCCATTGGTAGCACCAATATAAATGCATTTTTAATTGTATTTTCAACGAAGTTTTCAATTACTTTTTTTAAATTAAAAAAAATTGTCAACTTCATATGTTAAAATGATTTATGGTAGTACTCATTCCGGCTAGAATTGTTTGGGACCGCGTAGCGGTCTTAATATGAATTGCTTTGCAATTCACGGGGGTTGACGAGCGTTAGCGAGTAGGGGGCTAAGCCCCCTAGTTTCTTTATATTTGGACTTGTTTGAGCAACAAGCTTCGAGAGCCCAAATTGAGAAAAGTCAATGAGTTACAAATTTGATAGGGATGCTACCTTTTCAGCTATCCGAAGTAATCTTGAGAGAACCGATAGAGCAGGCAGATAATTTCGAATTCGTAAAGAGGAAATTATTGGAAAAATTCTGAATTAGCGCGGAAGATTTTCGAATTAAATTCGTAACGACGAATAGAGCGTCGGAAAAAAGCTGGAAAGATTTTGCTTACGAAATAACTAATTATTTCGACCAGTGGTTAGAAGGGATTCAGGTGACCGAATTTAGTCAAGTGAGAGACCTGATAATATCCGACCAGATCAAGCGAAAAGTCCCTGGTGAAATGAGACAACATTTCATAGATTCCTGGAGTGATTTAATTACGCCCATGGATTTAACACAAAAATTAGATCATTATGAGGCGGTTAGGAGAACAGTGAGGAAACAGTCCCCGCTTAGAAATCCAAATAATAGCAAACAGTTTGAGAAAAACAGATTTGTCGATAGATCAGAAACAGAACCCCAAAACACGGAAATGAAAAGATATTGGAGGGAGAGGGAAGATGAAAAAAATAGAGATATAATTTTCGATAAACGAAAAGACAGGTCTTGTTTCCAATGTGGAAGTTTTTCTCATATATGAAAATTTTGCCCCAAACTAAAATGGAGTGATGAAATTCCCGAAGTGGTTAATCGGTTGTCCGATCTTGACGAATTAAATGAAATGTTCCAGCCTTATTTAAGACAGGGAATTGTAAATGGGAAAGAAATGAAAATTTTTAGAGACACGGCTACGTCGCTAGATTTAATTAGTGCCAACCAGGTAACCCAAGAGCAATACACAGGGAGAGTTGTGTGGGTAAAACAACCGTTACAAAATGATTTAAAATGTCTACCCCTCGTTGAAATAGAGCTTAATCTGTGTGATTTAGGAAAAAGAATTAGGACTAGAGCAGGTGTTGTCGATGCAGACGTAGAAATGGATTATTATTTATTGGGAAGCAAAACACAAAATTTGCTAGACAGAATGAAACCGAAACCGCCTGTTAGCTTTGGGAGTGCGGCACCGAAAAAAAAGCACAGGAGTGTTCACTCAATTCCCCCCAACCCCACGAACCGCTTAGTTTCGGCTTATCAAAAGAATGAGGCGAGAAAACCGGACAGGAAGGAAAAGAAAGGCTTTGTTCCCTTCCCCCTTAGCCAACGTGCAGGAGTAACGCACTGTGATTCTTCCATTAAAACGAAATTCGCGACGACCCCGATCCGCACGGCACCCAAATCAAGGATGAAAGAAGAGGGTTATAAAGAAAGAGCCAGGATGTTTTATTTAAGGAATGAAATCCGGGAAAGTAAGGATGAGGAAAAGAATAAAGACACCGTCTTAAAGCGAAGGGAAAACTTTAGGTTCCAATCTTCGGGACGGGAATTCACAAAAGGGGTAAACCGTTATTGTGCGTTAGGAAGGAAGAAAAAAATGTTTTTCGAATCAAATTGGTTAGAAACCCCAGGATACATATCGCTGCGTAACGAAACTAAAGGCAGCGATGTTAAACAGTCGAAAAACGACGCCGGAAATGATTTCCGACTAACTAGAGATTTTGGAAAAGGGCAGGATATTCGCAGATCCTTAGGATATAGGCCAGGTATACTGAATTCCACATGTAGACTGTTTAAGTAGAATAGAATAAATAACATTCTACTCAGTAATTTTGTATATAGTTTTTTATTTTTTGTAACTGAAATAATTGTGCATTTGAATCATGCAATGAATTATTGAAATTTAATTAACGATGTGAGTCTGTAAAGCGTATTGTAAACTTGTGAATAATAATGTTTAAGGTAAGCCTCTATTGAGAATTAACATGTGTGTTGGGTGTGTATGGAAGGCTAGCGCACCAGTAATGATGTAAGATTTTCCAAATGCTTGAAAAATCTCATCTGCTCGAGGGGGTAATGCTGTGACATTTTCCCAAATATCCCAGCGAAGGTACCTCTTTTAACTGTTACCACAGGTCCCCCAAGTTGTCGGGCCTAACCTAAAGGAACGATCAATCTCCTATGCTGAATGGTGTGGACATTTTATGAACAATACGTGAGACTGCATGGCGACTATCCGACGTTAACGAATTATTTATTCTACTTGTGAGGTCGCCGATGGAAAGGTTTTCCCAGAGACTGTCGGACTCCAAGGGAAGTCCTTTAAATCTGCGAATGAGAACGAGATATATGCAACGATAGGCCGCTGTAAGTTTAGGAGGCCGGGATGAACCTTCTCCCCGCCCCCCTTTTTTCTTAGGCTGGAGGAAGAAGAGAAGACGAGAGAGAGATGGATTGTTGGAGGCGAGAGGAAAGGACGGTGACCCTGAGAAGCGGGTTTTGGCAGAGAAGCTAAGAGCGAAGGGGAAGCCGAAAGAGAGACGCCCGGTCTGTGAGAGGAAAATTCGGAGGAGCTATCCGTCTCGATCCCCCAAGGACACCCTGTCCTGTTTAAATAGTATCGCCAAATGCAGAGAATGGAAACTAAGTTTAGAACGAGACTGTCTGGTGTAGAGACCTAAGGAGAAGTTAGAGGACTTTATGGAACTTGTTTATAATCACCTGCACCTACGCATTTCATCTCATTTTATTTTGTTTTATTTTATTTAAATAATGAAACCTGTAGGAGGAATACTCTGTACTTCGAGCTTCGAATAAAGAAACATTTCTTTCTACAAATCAACTTGAGTAATTACTCCGGCTAACCACGGCTACCAGATCACAAACATTAATCCCCCAGAGTTTTTACAATACCTTTGCTATAAAGCCTACTTTTTGAGTTCATTACGTGGATGACATTTTCATTTTATGGGATCACGGTCGCTAGGCCCTGGATAATTTTCTTTGCAGTATTAATAATTTGGACCGTAATATAAAATTCACTTTAGAAATACAGAAAAATGCTTCTTTACCCTTCCTGGATGTTGAATTACATCGCAATAATCAGGTGCTGAGCTATAATGTTTATAGAAAACCTATGAAGGAAAATACTGTTATCCCCTTCAATGCTAATTTACCTTTTCAACACCGGATTTCTGCTTTTAAATCGTTAAATCAAAGAGCTTTCTTAATTAGTTCTGGTATGCAGTTAAAACAAGAGCTTAGTTTTATAAAGCAAATAGCCACTAATCATGGGTTTCCCCTTAAGTACATTTATAACATCATTCACAGGCATTGTCCACCCCCTCACAGCTTGCCTAATAACCAACAGAGGCCAACATATGGTCGGTTTGGATATGTTCCTGTTATTTTTTTAAAGTTAAAGAGTATAGTTCGTGAGTTTAATATTCAGCTTATTGCTATTCCCCCTCCTTACCTCACTAATTTATTAAGTAGTAACCTGGATCCTACACCGTTGCACGAATGTGCGGGTGTTTATGAAATACCTATTAATTTGAAAAGATGGCACTGAAAAGTTTTACACTGGGGTTACAAAAAGAAAATTTATTGAACGTCTAAAAGAACATAAAAGGAATGTTTCGTAATATCAACAGACGACAGCCCTGGTTAAATTCTATTTTAATAATCCTGGCAGCCGCATAGATTTTGATAATGCTAAAATTTAAATTCTATGTAATAACGTCTTTGAAGGTCTGCGAAAGGAGTCCATTGAAATTATGATTAGGAAAAATGAGGTTTGTAATGATAGCATTTCATTTCACATTCCTAAACTTTGGATGAGCATCCTGAAATAGTCAATTACGCTTTTATTTATTTTTAAATTCTTCATCGATAACACATTTACAGCAGTTAGATTTTTGTCCGTTAGGAGCTGCTTCTGCATTGTTTCTACTTGTGGTTGGTTGGTATGATGGTTGAGTGTTACCCTTGTTAATTTTTAATTTGTGGACGGCAATAATAATGTGGCAACAGACGGATTGTTTTTCGCATTTGAAACTTCAAAAGCAATATAAAAAAAAAATTCCTGAAGATGACCATAGAAGGTGGTTGAAACGTAGATATTTTTAATATTAATGTATGTATAAAATTTTTAATTTGTATACACCATTCAGTAAATTTGTGACGTTTTATACTCACTTCTTTAATATTGTAATGTTTCATGGTGTAATCGTCCAGCATTTATATTATATTAAGAAATTACATGTTATTAAATAAAAATTTTGGCTGGAAATTTATTAATAGAGACACACATTATAAGCACAATAATTCTTGTGAAACATCCTTTTTAAAATTAGACATAGCAAAGAGTCTTTTTTTTTTTTTTTTTCAAATTAAATTTGACAGTCCATTTTTTTCACCTGTATGTGAAACTTAGTCTAGTTCAAAAGTTTATGAAAAAGTTTATCTAATTTAATTTGTTATTTTTAAAGTTGTTTAATATAACTGTCTTATTTACAGGACAATTGTCCAATATGGGTTTAAATGCTGAAAATCCAGAGTCAGAATAGTACATAAGAAATAACAAAAAGTTGGGTGAAAGTAAAAGTAATAAAATAAATGCATCACTTATCAGTTATAAGTTATCTCAGTTCACATTTACTCAATAATTATTTTAACGAGAAATGAGACATTCCTAAATGCAATATTAATTTTAGTTTGACTATTGCAGTTAAGAATTTTTAAATAAAAGTTTTGATCTGAAGCAAAACTTTGTTTTATAAATCTGTTAAATTTCTAATCATTATATTTTAATTAATATTAACTAATGAGCATGATATTTATAATTTATTTTTTTAATGTGATTTATAGTACTATTTTGTACCTTCCTGTTATTTTTCATTATAACTTACATCTTAATCTTCTATTAGTTGATCATCTGTAACTCAAATTTTTTTTAATATCTCAAAACGTTTTTCTATCCTCTGCAGTAAAAACTGTATTTTCAATTCATATATTCTTTAGCCCTTTAGGCTCTGGTGGGCAAATTTCTTCTCACATACAAAAAAATATATATTTGCAATCAAATTCCTTTTATATTAAAATGGATGATACGATTTAGAGGTTTTACTTCTCCTTTCCAAATCTACATGGCAGCAGCATACTCTGCCAATGTTTAGTTGCTTTTCCGAGATGAATTAAATTTTTCTAATTTTCATGAGTTAGAAATTTTGTCTTTTTCGAGCATTTTAAAGAAATATTTTTTATAATAGATTATATTGTCTCTTGGACACTTCTTGTAATTAATATTAATTTACATTTTTTACAATTATAGTAATTTAAAAATAAATTTGCAATGTCATTTCTTATGTTTGCATGCTTAAATGATGCCTTAGAGCTCTGCTGAAAAAGAAAAAAAAAAAACTTCCTAGCATCCCCAAACTAAAGGGGGTGGGGGGGTAATTTTTTTTAACCATATAATCAAATTTCAAACTGTCCCCTAATCACAATTATAGTGTTTATTTAGCATATTTTCAAAATTTTTATAATCTGGAGCTCAAAGAGTTAACCAATATATTTTCTTTATCCCTAAGCACTTCAGAATTAGAAAGTTTGACTGTAACTTGATAGTAACATTAATGATTTCCATAAAATGTTTATGCTGGAAAAACGATTGTATAAAAACCCAGATTAAGATGAGAAACTTTAGAGATGCAAATAATTCTGAAGGCACCTGTTTTCTAAACAAACAAACAAAAAAAAAATGCTTAAAAACATTGTTAAGAAGGAACATAAAATTGCACATTTACACTTTTTCATCCCTAATATAAACACAGAATGACTGAAGAAAGAAGGTATCACATACAGAAATTTATAACACACAATCAACTTTAGTAAATACATGAGCTTTTTTTTTTCTTTGTAAATTATTCATTATTAAAGGTATATTTTAAAAACATGGCTGGCACATATTTTTCAAATTAGATATAATGATCTAGTTCTTCCTTCTTCTGAATATTAATGAAAATAAAAAATAACATTAAAGATAAAACCATAAAAATAATTTCTCACATTGTTCTTTATTTTACACATATCCATCATACTTTTATTGTAATTAATTCTTTGCCTATTCTTAAAATATACAGTTGAATAGAATCTTCTAATGAAAGAATAAACATTTTACAACTTATTACATTTTACAGTGTTCAGGAGAAGTTCAAGAGCAAGATGACAAGAAGAAAACTAAAAATTATTTAAATATATAAGTGAACTTCTTTACTTCGTACAATTACAACAATTTTACAGAAAAATTAATTTATAGTTAATAAAATTTTTATTATTATTTTTAACATCAGAAAATTTCTAAATTAATTTCAAAGTACAATACTTTAAGATAAAATTATCAAGAATGAGAGACTTAAAATGCAACAAAAACTCTATTAATGTATATTTATTAAAATTCAAGAGAAATTAATATTTATTCAGAAATTATGTAAAATAAAACCAGTAACAATACAAAAAGAAAAGATTCATTCACTTTTCATTTTATAGAAGTTAAAACGTGGAGCTTTGCAATTGAGAATAGTAATTAGATTACTAGATTAGAACTATTTTTTCACTCTACTTTTCATTTTAAGTTGTTTTGCATAAGCTGTTTTGCATAAACATCTAAAATACTCTCATTTGTAATTTATCATCTTATGATTTTATAATTAAAATAATCTGAAGATTTTAATATTCATAGAATTTATAAAAATTGAATCCTATTAATAATATAAGGACATAAGAAAGCATATTATTACAAATACAATATCTTAGTAAAATAAAATTCAAGGGCTCAGGCCTTAGACTCCTGCATCGGGTCGGGTTACCCGATTTATCTGCACCCGACCCGACGGCGCTACATTTTTTCCTTTTTGTTTCGGGTTGGGTTTGGGCTGATCTACTTTTTCAAAAGAATGTCCAAAATATTTTTTCAGGTTAAAAACACTACAATAAGACCTTCATAATGGACACTCCCAAAAAGCAGATACTTCTATTTAGCAAACACTTTTTCAATTCCTGATATAGCATGTGTTTGTGTGCATAAACTATCACAAATACATGTTTTATTGTATGTGTCATAAACAAAATGTTGGCAATGTTTTTCATATTCTGAGAAAAGAAAAAAGGGTTCTTGACTCTCTTAAGTCTGTCTTTTAAGGGTCTCTCTTAAGTCTGTGCTTATAATGTAATGTTAAAGATGTTTTACACTCATTCCAAATTACAATGCTAAAGAAAAAGCTTCAACCTAAAGAAAAGTTTTTAATGACAATTTCTTCATATTTAGGCAGTTATGGTCAGTGGTGACCAAGGCTTGACAAATGCAGTCAACAGGTCATCATTGGTGACCAAAATATTTTAAATGGTGACTGGAAGTATCAGCATTGAACAATCTAATGATGATTCACTTGAACAGCCCTGTACTTTATGATTATAAACTAAAGAAAACTACAGGTTCTTTGGATTGAAAAATCTAGACATATATACACAAGAACATATGACAGGCACTAAGAAGAAAAAAGTAGAAAAATACAAATTTTGAAGAACTATGTCAGAAAAAGACTGTTTGTAAAACTCTTCAATAAGGTTAAGTGGCATTTAGCTGACATTTTAAGGATACTGCTCAGTGTTTTGCACAAGTAATTTCTTTCAAAATAATTTTCTTAAAAAACAAACAATGATTTTAGTAAAGAACAACTGTTTTTTATGATATTGCATATTTTATTCATTCAAGTGTTGTAATGCATGTTTGATGTTTCTTAGATTTATGTAATTTTGATAGGTTTTGTTGAGAAACTTAATTTACATTATCTTTCTAAATTAATTTAACTGAATTGAAGAGAGCAATTCATAATTAACTATGCTCATGATTGTTCTTTTTCAATTAATTCATAAAAACTTTTATGCTTTTTAAAATTCCATGATTAACTTAAAAAATGGGGAAAAAATGACAAAAGTTGAGAGTGACTAGAAATTTTTGCTAGCTACAAGATTTTTTTTTTCTAATTTATAGAGCCCTGGTGGTGACATTTTTTACCTTTACATTTAACGTTTGTATGAAAGAGACACTGCAATCGTCTACCTTTTAAAAAACCTATTAAAAATACATGACATAATTGTAGCATAGAATAGTTTTCATTTAAACAATTTAAAAATGATAACAAACAATTTAAAAATGATAACGAACAATTTAAAAATGATAACAAGCAAATTTAAGCAGCAAAACACTATGTAAGAGAATAGAGAAAAATTATTAGAAGACTTACAGAGATGGTGGAAGCAGTTTATTCAGGTTTTATTGTTTATACATTGTCAATTCTAATGACATTACTGTCTTTTAAGATATATTCTACCCTAAAGATGAAAACTAAGCTTGATTTTTTTTTTAACATAAATAAATCTATTTTTGTTTCATGTAAGAAACCAGCGTAGTTTTTATATGTAGTTTTGAAACATTGTGTGAAGTTTACTTCAGTTGTCTGATATGAATAGACTGGTATTTGCTGTCTGATAATGGTTATCTTATATTAGTCATCCAATAAGCAAGAAAGTAATCATCAATGACTAATAAAATTTCAAATTTAGCTTTGAATACAAACAATTTGCCAATAAAATAAACATAATAGCTATCTGACATTAATTGTCTGATATAGATGATAAAAATAATCATCAACATGCAGTAAAAATATGATTTTAATTTTGGATACAAAAAAATTTTAAATAAAATAAATAGAAGTGAAAAAAAATGACATAAAAAAATGGAAGACAGTTTAAAATTATTTGAAAAAAAAAATTGGAGAAAGTTACTGTAAGAAAGAAACTTATTACATTTGAAATCTGATTATATAATGAAATGTCTAGTTTAAAAAAATAATTAACAGAATATATTAAACGAATTTATACAAATTCCGAAGTATATCATTGTAAGGTGGTTATGTTACTTGATTACTAATTCAACATAGTCTTAATGATATCAACAACTGATAAGAATAACTGTTTAAGTGTTTACAAGGATCAGAATGTCAAAAAGTCTTTAGATTTAAGTTACAACCCTACAACTTTAACAACCTATATCTTTTTTAGTTGAGGTCAACTAGTTTTTAAAATATATTCAGTCTTCTATTATATTTTAGAAAATGCTTTTAAATAGGGTTTATTAATGGGTCATTCCATGCAAAATGAACAAAAATTAAAAAAAAGTCGTGGCCACATAGTAACCGATTTTAATAAAATTTGGTACACAGATTCAATTCATATTTAAATAGAGCTATTCAAAATATCTTAACAAAAAATAAAATATTTTGGCAGTTCTGAACATTTAAAAAACTTGTGACATTGAATGGCATGTATGGAATCGTTCAAAGTTGCACGTTTAAAGTTCCGTATCTTGAAAACTATTTAGCATAAATTAAATTTTTTCATAATATTGTAACCTGTGGAAAATTATTATCATATTTATTTAGTAATAATAATTTCTTAGCACCATGGTTAACCTTTAATTGGTTGTAAAAATTGAAAATATGTCAATTTTGAGAAAATTAAAAGCGTTATAAAAATCAAAGGAATTTAAAAGCATATGTGAAATTGATGCCTGATCTGATGTAGTGTTACATATGAAAACCAAATTTCTCGAATTTGGAAGTAGCCATTTATTTTCTTCATCTTCAAAATACCTTAGAAACTAAAAAAAAAATTTACAAAATCACAATTTTTCCTCTTATGTATACTTAAAAAATAGAATGAAGGAAAAATTTGGTATTAACAATATTGTATAAGCATAAAGTTCAATAAGCTCATGATATGCTTAAAAAAATTCAAGATTGCCTTTTGAATGCTAACATAACAGAAATGGGTTCAAAACGGTAATATTTGTTACGTTCTGTGGGCTATTTCACTTCAAATTTGTGTGCCTTTTCTAACATCTTTTTAAAAAAATGTAGTGCTGCCATCTATACGGAGTTATGGTTACTATATAATTGTTTGTTAAACCACTGCTCCATTCAAATCAATAATTTATTCTACTCTAATTTAAAATATTGCGGAGGAAAAATAAACTGAAGGCAAGAATGAAAGTTTCTATATTTAAAATATACACTTTTATCTATAACGTCAAATAATTTTTTTATTTTAAGATGTTTCCTTCATGTTCAAACAAGTAACAGAAATATTGAATTTTCTCCTCAAAATTTTTCATTATTTATTTTTCTCTCATTAAGGAATAAAAAGGTCAGAATGAAAGTTTCTATATTTAAAATATATACTTTTACTTATAACGTCAAATAATTTCAAAATTTTAAGACCTTTCCTTCATGTTTAAACAAGTAATAGAAATATTGCAAAATTTTTCATTATTTATTTATTTTTCTCATTATGGAATAAAAGGGCAATAACTAAATTACTCTCTGTTACTTATTATTCATTCTTAATTATAAATAATTTTTGATAAAGTCTTTCTACTCCTAAGGCTAATAATGAAAATTGAAATTTCAAGCATGTAGACAAAACCTCGATCTTATATCAACTTTTAATGTAAGTTTTAATACTTAAATAAACAATCCTGAAATTTATTATTTTACATTTACTCATAAATAAATATGATCTACTTATATGCTGATTTTCATTAAAATCTATGACATGTCAGCCACAGCTGATTTGCTCATTTAGCATGAAATGACCCTAATCTAATGTGTTTTTATGAGTTTGAATTAAAGATGCATATTTGGCCATACTACCGTATATCAAAATATTTGGTCAAACCGAATACTTGAAAAAAACTTTTTAAAAGCCTTACATAACTTCTACTTTTAACTGTAAACTAATAAAAATATTCAAAATAATTAAGAAATAGTAGGGTGTAAAAAAAATCATGATTTTAATTAAAAAATCAGATTTTCTTTATTAAAATCAGATTTTTTTTTAATTTAAATAATTTTTTTATAATTTTTTTTCCCTCTGTGTTAAAATACAGAATAGCTATAAAGAATTTTAGGTTTCCAAACAATTAAACCTCTAATTGCTAAAATAATCTATGTTTTTGTGCTTAATAAAATTATAATTACTAGTTAGCAATTGTGAAAATTATAAAAACAGCAAATTAGTAATTTAATTAGTTAGTTGTATACAATAACATCATGTACATTAATATTTTGGAATAATTATGTAAAACTATATTAAGTACTATTGATATTTACATTTATTAAAATTATTAATAACTGCATTTAATATTAAATTGTTAACATTCCTTAAAATGAATAATTATTAAACAATTAACTTTTTAATTAGGAAAATATACATTTTTATGCTTTAATTACTAAAATGACAATTAATAATTTAGTATTCATTCTAGAAAGAAAAAGGGGGCGGTATGCTAGTTCTCAAAAAGGGCACTAGTTCAGTAGAAAAAGGCATTATTTCATGAGGAAATACACTAGTAATGTGTTTACTTATGATATAAGAAAAAATAGTATATATATTTTTAATATAATAAATAAAGTGACATTAATTTTTAATGAATTACAAATTGAAAAATTAAATTAAATTACAACATGATTTAATAATATCCTGTTTTTTCTAAAGAAATAAAGATCTGTAATTTTTGCTAGGTCTTGAGCACACAGATTTAAAAATTCTGTTGTATGGGGAAGGTTTTAGACGAAATCTCTGGGTACAACTAAAGGTGATTTTCACCATTTAAAAAAAAGCAGGGTGCATTTTGCCAATTTCTAAAAGAGCAGGGTTCTGTGCCCTTAAAAAATGGACTAGAGGGAACAGTAAATAATTACAGAATTAATAAAAACTGCAAATAAGTATAATTTCATTAGTTAGTAGCACAAATAATAAAACAAACAAATAGCATTCCTAATTGGATAATTTTTGTAGCAGTTATCGCGGAGCAGACAGACAGACAAACAGACGGAAACCAAAAACTTTTCACGTTTCCACGGTGAGCCTACACTGACGTTTCGGCAATAACTGGTGTGAAGTAAATCGTTCTATGTTTGATATTCTAAGAGGCGTAATTGTGAAATACAAACAGACAGTCAGATTTTAATATAATAGATTTATGTTCATATTTCTTTTCCTGATAATCATAATGTGATTTTTGGCAAAAAATTCTCATTTGTATATAACTGATATTCATATATATCAGTATAGATAAAAAATATTTAAATTTTCAGTTTAAGTAAGGCATCAAATTCAACTACATTCTTATACTTTCTGATCTTTGTATTATTAATGCATGAAATTGATTCATACTCCTTGTATTATTAAAATATATTTAAAAATGTCCTTTTTATATCAACCATGATGTCAATTTTTCCCACAGAAATATTTTTTCTGGCGTGAGTTTTGGCAGAAAACTCTCATTTATAAGTAAATGATATTCAAACTTATTAATCAATATTGATAAAAAACATTTCAGTTTTTCCTTTTAAATATGATGTCATTATTCATCTACTTTCATTATTTACTGATTATTCATGCTCTTTGTATTATTACAAATATTTGAAAATAAGAATTTTATTTCATATATGATGTCATATTTTCCCAAGCAAAATCTTTTCTTAATAGATGCTTTCAGACATGTCAGTAATGATGTTTTGGATGGAAACTGACTCCAAACAAACAGTTGCTATGCTGAATTTTCTATTTTGTCTGTATCATATATATTCTAATACGAGCAAATCTTGTGTGTGTGTGTGTGTGGTTATGCAAATTTTATCTTAAAAACGATTTTAACGGGCACCAGAAAATGATTGGGATAGGTCACATGTTCGAGAAAATTCGATTAGTGGGTCATTTTGGGTCATGGTCAAGCTAATTGTATCTAAAATACGGTTCAAACGATTCTGATGAAATTTTGTATCCGACCCTTTTCGGGCATGGGAAGACTATTGGGCTGGGTCACATGTTCGAGAACTTTCGATTAGTGGGTCACTTTTGGGTCAACGCGGGTCAAATTAATTTTATCTAAAAAACGGCTCTAACGATTTTGATTAGATTTTGTGTCCTATGAGTTTTGAGCATGATAAAATCATTGGGCTAAGTCACATGTCCGAGAAAATTCGATTAGTGGGTCATTTCTGGGTCATTGTGGGTCAAGATCTAAAAAGCGGCTCAATTAACACTAAATTTTACATACAATGGTTTTCGGGCACGAGAAGACTGTTGGGCTAGGTCACATGTTCGAGAAAATTCAATTAGTGGGTCATTTTGGGTCATGGTCAAGCTAATTGTATCTAAAAAACGGTTCAGACTATTTACACTAAATTTTGCATCCTATGGTTTTCGGGCACGAGAAGACTGTTGGGCTAGGTCACATGTTCGAGAAAATTGAATTAGTGGGTCATTTTGGTCATGGGTCATTAGGGGTCAAGCTATTTTATCTTAAAAACTGCTCAGACTATTTACACTAAATTTTGCATCCTATGGTTTTTGGACACGAGAAGACTGTTGAGCTAGGTCACATGTTCGAGAAAATTCAATTAGTGGGTCATTTTGGTCATGGGTTGAACTCAAATTTCAACTCTAATTTAATTTTGACCGAGCATGGCTCGGTCTTTCCTGCTCATATTATATCTATATGTCACAACTAAGTGTTAATACTTTATATGAAGTGGTAACCTTTTTTACGATTTATATTTAATAACAACATAGCAACCATTTGTCAGTTTCCAACAAAAACCGTCATGAGTGACGTCACACTGAAAGCATCTTTAGTATTTGTTCATTTTTTCTTTCAAATTATAATGCAATTTTCAACAGAAAGCTTCTTCTTAACGTAACCGACATTCATATTTCATGAATAATAGCAAAAATTCCATTTTTTTCATTTCAAATGCCACGTCATATTCGTTGTCTTTTGAATTTCAATTTTTCTGGTGGAAATCGTTCAATTGAAAATGAATTGTTGTGGATAAATTATTATTCCAGGTTTTGATTTCTTTTGGCAACAAGAAAGAAACATGGTTAAATTTTATGGAAAAAAATATTCATTGATTTTCTATGAAAATAGTGAAAATTTGAATTATTAAGAAAAATATTTGAATAAAAAAATAAAAATTAGCCTATATTCATTTATGGGTTATAATCGACCTATATGCAAATATACAGAGCCATTAAATAATCTGTTTTAATGTTTACTTCGGCCAAACATTCACACCCACTTTCACATTTATAATATTTTTAGGATATATTTCTATTTGAATCCAGTATATAGCAGCCATATCCTGTCTCACATATTATGAAGTAACATATAATTTTTAAAAGTATGGGCCAGAATTTATTTAAGTAAATGAACATAACCTGGTACCAACACACCAACCATTTTTCATTATACTCTGTCTATTGTTGTTGCTTTGTGCTAAAGTGTTGCAAGTAGCATTGTGGTTTTACAAAAGGTAATGCCCACAAAATCACTATTTGGTACATCCCTAATCTGAATGTATGTAAAAGAATGATGATGAATTTTTTTTTTTTTTTCAATTTTGATGTAAAAAAAGGCAAAAATTAAAGGTGAATACTTTTCTATTACTTTAACAGTTATACAGTAATACAACTAATTTAAAATTTAGTAGAATAAAAGAATAAATAACATTCCAAAACTACAGCAATACTTCTGTTCTAAAATTTGGTTTTTAATATAAATATTTTCTATTCTGCATGCATTAACAAATATATACTCATTTTAATCATTGAATAAACTGAGAAATATTTTTACTTCTCTAAATAAGTATAAATATGTATATTTATAATGCCTAATTATGAAATTTCAGAGATATTCAACTTATATCCAACATTTACCAGTAAATAGGAAAAAAATAAGCATAAGATAAATCACAGGGTAACTTTATAAAAACGAAAGAAAACAGTGAAAAATAGTACCATTAAAACAATACAACAATATTTGCTGTATGGAAAAAGAAAATAATTGCAAGGTATTAAAATAAAATTTACTTTGAGAAGTTTAAAAACAACAGCTGGAGACCTAACAGCACGAACAGATGAATTTTGTATATGTTTCGCTATTTTTTCCCGGAGTTCTCTGAAATCTGTAGGAAGAGTTTTGCTGTTTCTTCCCAAATACTCCAGACTACAGAAAGCATCGATTTTCAAGTTTTGTTCTTGAATTTTATTTCTCAAAGATAGTTCAGGTTCTACTCCATCAGCTTCTGCAAAATAAAATTAAAAAATATTAAAATATCAAAAGGATAAATTAAGATAATAGAAGAAAAAGACAAGTCTTGTTCTTTTTAAAATTATTATTTATTGTCATATCTCAATGATTAGTATTAATTTGTAACCAGAGATGACGCTACTAATCAAGCATTTGTTTTCTCTGGGAAGAGTCAGAAAATACGATACACACATACACAGTTGCAGAATGGATGTTCTAAGCAGCGGTTCTATTTACCGCAATTGTAAATAATGTATAATAAATCTATATAGTTAAATATAGATGTCTCCTTGCTGTATAGTAGAATGAATGCACAATATTAAAGTTGTATTATTTATATTAAAAAGGCACACTCTGTGTTCACAAATAATAATCTAACTCAGGCTGACTTTGTTATTAATTTATTTGTATGGTAATCTTCAGCTTTTATTTCATAACTCCTGATCCCAAAGAGATCCAACTCTAAAAATTTTTTAAAATATTTTTTTAACCGACCATAGTCAACTTGCATATCAAATTAAACCTTATGGAATTCTCTTTAAAATGAGTGGGCAAATAACTTCCTACACTTGATACAACTTAAGAAAATTAAAATTGAAATCATTTATGCAAGTCAAAAAATTGTGATTTTTCGAAATTTAAAAAATTAACTAGATGAAACACGTCAAAACTTGAAAGAAAAAAAAATTACTATAACAATATCAGTAAAATAAGCTTCTTTATTATTTAAGAAGGGGTACATATGAAACAGTCTTTCAAATATTTTATTTTAAAAGTTTTTTCCCACCAGTGAAATACAGTACTATTTCCAATGCAAACTCTAAACAAACAATCCGTAAACAACTATGTAATGCAAATCAGTTCAACATTACTGCCATATTCCCCACGGCAAAAAAGAAAATTTCATGGACCTATGAAGTATCATACAAATAGCATATTCCTACATGCATCTCATATTCAGTAAATAAAAGAACATAGTAAATAAAGCACACATCTCTCCCTCCCCCTGTAATAATGCAACTGAATAAGCTTCTATGTGCATGTGCATTGCATCTACCCAAAGGCATTCGTCGATAAAAAAAAGTTGTAAAATGTCATCTTTAATCATTGTTCGTTTCAAATCCATATCTTCTAAAACGAATCCATTGTTTTAAGCTAATAAATTTTTAAGTAAAGATGGAGACATTTTTTTTAAATAATAAATCAATCTGCAGATGAGGGAGATTTTTAATCTTTTGAAGTGTAATTTGTTTGTATGGTTTCTTCGGTCCTTTTACATAATTAGGTTGATTAATCCTATTCCATCACAGCTGGGGATTTTTTCCCTCTTATACAGTGAAATACCCAATGGATCTTTAAAAAAATAATAAAAGAGAATTCCTAGCATATTATGATGCAACATATACCTCATCGAATTCAACATATCAATTTTATGTTCAACATAAACTAAAAAAAGTTTTTTTTTTTTTTTTTTTTTTTTTTGACAGATTGACAGATTTTAGTTTAGTGCCAAAATGCTCTATCTTAGGGATAATCTGATCTTAAGATTTATCAGGGTTTTTTTTTTATTATTTTTTTCACTTTTTATGATGGTTAGGGAAATTGATTTTCAATTGTGTCAACTTTCCCAGGGACTATTTTACATTATTGAAGCAAACTGATGGTCATTGTTGAGATAGGTTTGAAAAATAATTCATGCTTGAAATTTATTTAAAAAGTCATTAAATTAAGCCGCAGTTTTCAAATAAATTTCATTCGAAAGCTAACATTTTTCTAATTTATAATGTAAGAATTTAAATTGTAAAATGTAATCAAAAATTGAAATTTGTAGTGTTTAGAAGTGATGTAAGCATGATGAAAGTGAAAGAAATAGCACAGTTTGTTGTCACAACTGTTATACATTTCTAAAAATTGCCACTGTGTGTTTGGCTGGCGTCCAAAAGTAGACTAGCATTTTCTGATGTTGACAGAGAAATTCACAGTGAAAGAAATTGGACTTTCCTGATATAGGATATTTATTCCCTGAAATAGGCCTTCCTAGGCAAGAGGCACTGTGTGGCTGCACCTGTCATACACCCCTAAAGATGGCTCTGTATACAGATTTAAATTTATGAAAGTTAGAGTGTAAACAGACAGATGAACTGAAGTCAAACAGTTTCCAACGAAACTGGAAAGTGTTATGGGCCAGATTTTTACATTCTGAGAATATCCATCCACCTTACAATCTTAAATGAAAATTCAATTTTTGGAGCATTAAATAAAATATATTTTTAAGATCTTTTTAAAAGAATTTTTGTATATTTTGAAATATATTTAACAGGTTCAGGCTTCAGGCATGCTTTAAAGTCTAAAAACAATCTTTTGTGATACAATATATATTCTAGAGTGAGGGTCATTTAATAACTGAACTGCAGTTATGTGACAATATCTTTTGGCTATTACTACTAAGAATAATTTTTTGCTGGGATAGCTACACTTGATCAAAGACCACTGTACTGTCTGGAACAGGATTCACAGTCATTTGAAATATCTCAGATTTGCAACTGACCATTGGCTTATTCAATACTCCTCTGAAACATCTCTTGTTCATTACCAGGGGTCTGTTGAGGGTTTTCTTACAAGGTACTGCTTTTTTTTTTTTTTTTTGTAAAAAATCTAATCATAATTTTGTGAATTTTAAATAAGATTATATTCAGGTTCCTGTTTACACAGTTGAATTCTAACAAGGTCCTTCTTTAACAAACAAAAGTACATATATGCATTAAAATTAGATATATCAATTTATATGTATAAATACATGCTTTATAAATATAGCTACATAATAGATTCTTTGGTGATGCCAGATGTTTTGTGACAGGTTGAATTTTATTTTAAGACTAGTATATAACCCCCGTCAAAAATGACGGAATGTTACGTTTCATTTTCATAAGAATTGATACAAACAAACAGCATTAAGATGTTATGAAATAATATCCAATCCTTTGATATATAAACAACGACATTCTCGAAGGAAATAAACTGTTTTGATTGAACTTCAATAGTTTAAAGATTTCACTATAAAAAGATTCTGTAAAGATTAAGAACGATAAAATCTTCAAAACATTGTTTAGATTAACAAAGTTGTTTAAACATCCATTGCTGGGTTAACATATCTCCGGGCCCGCTAGAGGACCCTAATTACATCGGGGTGGGGCTTTGCATACAAACCTCGTAAAAAACTGTTCTAATACTTCACCAGGCAGCGCTGCAAAGCATATTTTTAAGCGACATTAAAAAGTTCGAGTAATTTGGGCAATCTGCATCATTTCGATCTTTTAAACTGCCCTGCTATATCAGAGTAAACATTTCATTATTCAAATTCCGATTTCACAAATGTATACAACTGTAATAAATTTCGATCATTAAAATAATTTATTTTATTTTATTTCTTAATTAAATCACATCTATTAATTGTATTAATATGACTGATAATTTTTTTTTCACTACAAAGTTACTATGTTAAAATTCAAAATTTTATCTGCATTGATATAACTAATACTTGTTGTACCACAGTATTACATTATATTCCTTCTATTTTAATTATATTTGATATAAAATATTCATTTTATTTACAATGCAAGCAAAATTGATATAATACAGAACAAAGTGCAATTTCAACAGAAAGTTTATTTGCCAAAATAACAATTAAATAACTTAAATTTTAAAAAGTTTATCTCAAATTAAATTCGGATTTTTTATAAACAGGCCTAAAAAAACTGTGGATAAATTTTGATCATTAAAGATCATCTTTTATTAAATAAGTATTTTTTTTTAATTATCTTATTAAATTATAAATTTATTTTCACTACAAAGTTTCTACTATGCTAAAATACAAAATTTTATTTGCATTGATATAAATAATGTATGTAGTATACGACATTACAATTACATGTTCCTTATATTCTAATTACATTTTATAAGAAATACAGTGACCTCATACGCGATGTTCAGTAATTACTTTTTATACCACTATTTTAAAACAGTAAAATTCCATTTATAAATTCTGCGATTAAATAAGGAGAAAATTACTTTGAAAAGGAAGAAAAATAATTACAGTGTATCGCGTATAAGAGAGAGGTATTCATTGAGAATTAAAACTACAATTTCAGAAGATATTTTGTTTATATTAATCTCCGATAGATGGCGATAAAGGCTCACGAACGAACGAAGTATTTTAGCGAGTTTTAATCACCGAGGGTGGTAACTTCTTCTGTTTGCGATCACTTCTGAACGGTTAGCTTCATGGTTTAATATTTTAAACGTTCACGACGAATGAATGATTTGTTTGTTTACTCTCATGGAGCAATAAACCTAATTTCATTACCGAATTAATCTCAGAATATAAACATAATTTAATGTAAGTCTTCTCACAAACATTAATTTATTTTGAAAGACATGATTTCAAGTAGGAGAAATTATCGTTTAGTTGTTATATGTTAGAATAGGATTTTCATTAAGCCTAACATGACGTTTTACTACGGTCAATTCGCAGAACAGAGTGGTTAAGCCTGGAATGGTTACAAACACTTTCTTGCCTTCGGATTTTATTATAAGTAAGATGATTAAATTTGTGAAGAATTCATTTTGATATAAAAAAGTTTTATAAAAGTTTCTTTTTTAAGGCAAACAATTTTGTGAAAGGTCCTGTTTCCTGATGAAAAATTTTAGAAAAAGTCTTTCATTTTAAGATTTAAGGCGACAGTGGACCTTCAAAATCAGCAAAATCGCTCAAATTTTCGAAAAAAATTTCTTGTCCCCAAAAAATAAAGCACCATGTAAGCTTTCATCTCCAACTTAAATAATTACAATCGGATGATTTTTTCGGATTTTATTTACATTTTTATAATTAATTAAACGGCCGTCGTGATCAGCTGATGTTTGTTTACAAATATTTGCAAATGCATTTTTTCTTCTAATTAACTGTTTATTTTTAATTTTCATTCAATTACAACCAATTGATGAATTTCTCGGTTTCATCTTGCGACAGATTACCAAAATTCTTGATTCCCCCCCCCCCCCTTGTTGAGTGACCAAAAAAAAGTCATTTTTTACTGCGAGTAATTGAAAAAATTAAATTTTTTTCTTCGCAACGACTTGATAAATTTGTCGGTTTCATCTTGCGACAGATAACGAAAATTCTTAAATCTCCCCCCCTAGCCCCCCCCCCCCCCTGTTGAACGACTGAAAAAATTAAGAATTCCAAAGTTTTGCTAATATGCCGCTAGATAAAACCAAGAAATTCATCAGATGGTTGCGAAGAAAAATATAAAAATTTATTAATCAATTGCAGTAAAAATTTAATTTTATCAAGGGGGGGAGCGGGGGGGAGAATCCAGAATTTTGGTAATCTGTCGCAAGATGAAACCAATAAATTCAGTAACTGGTTTCGAAGATAAATCTCAAAATTTATTAGTCAATCGCACTAAAAAATGAATTTTTTAGTCGCTCAACAGGGGGGGTGGCGGGGGGGAGAATCGAGAATTTTGGTAATCTGTCTCAAGATGAAACCGAAAAATTCATCAATTGGTTGTGAAGAAAAATCTCAAACTTAACTTTATTAGTCAATCGCAGAAAAAATGAATTTTTTCAAAGGGGGGGGGGGGGGGGGGCGAGAATACAGAATTTTAGTAATCTGTAAAAAGATGAAACTGAGAAATTCAATAATTGGTTGCGAAAAAAAATCTAAAAATTTATTAGTCAATCATACTAAAAAATGAATTTTTTCAGTCGCTCAACAGGGGAGGGGGGGCGGGGGGGAGAATCGAGAATTTTGGTAATCTGTATCAAGATTAAACCAAAAAATTCATCAATTGGTTGCGAAGAAAAATCTCAAACTTTATTAGTCAATCGCAGAAAAAAATAATTTTTTCAAGGGGGGAGGGGGGCAAGGGGGGCAGGGGGGGCGACAATACAGAATTTTAGTAATCTGTAAAAAGATGAAACTGAGAAATTCTATAATTGGTTGCGAAGAAAAATCTCAAACTTTATTAGTCAATCGCAGAAAAAATGATTTTTTTAAAGGGGGGGGGCCAGCGGGCAGGGGGGGCGAGAATACAGAATTTTAGTAATCTGTAAAAAGATGAAAGTGGAAAATTCAATAATTGGTTGCGAAGAAAAATCTCAAAAATTATTCGTCAATCGCAGTAAAAAATGAATTTTTTAGTCGCTCAACAGGGGGGGGGGGGGAGAATCGAGAATTTTGGTAATCTGTCTCAAGATGAAACCGAAAAATTCATCAATTGGTTGTGAAGAAAAATCTCAAACTTTATTAGTCAATCGCAGAAAAAATGAATTTTTTCAAGGGGGGGGGGTGGAGCAGGGGGGCGAGAATACAGAATTTTAGTAATCTGTAAAAAGATGAAACTGAGAAATTCTATAATTGGTTGCGAAGAAAAATCTCAAACTTTATTAGTCAATCGCAGAAAAAATGATTTTTTTCAGACACTCAACAGGGGGGGTGGGGGGGGGGGGGGGGGTTATAAATAATTATTTTGGTGGAATCATTCATTAAACATGTAAAGGTTTTGCATATATATGATTTTAGTCCCTTTCAGGGTATATTTTCTTATGTTTACCAATACTAAAACTTTAAAATTGTTTTTCTCATTTCGAAAATTTTGTCGGTTTCCATTTTTTCAAAATGCTCCATGGGCATACTATTTCATCTGAATCAGGGTTAGAAATTAGCAGTCGTTAGTCGCCAAATGTAACTAAATTATTGCATTTGACGACCACAAAATTATACCTGGTTGTCAAATTTGACGCCTAGCTTTTTGTTTTACAGATGCTTTTATTCCTACTTTAACATAAGTTTCCACTCCCCCCCCCCCCCCCCCCTCTGCTGCCTGCACTTGACACACCTGTTTTCGATAAAAGATCAGACATTAGCACACTATGTAAATTATATTCTTTTAAGACTCCGTGAACATGTCAGCAGAAAAAAGAAATAAATTATTGAGCAGCAAGTAAACAGGAAAATAAAAGGAAAAAAAAGCCAAACCCCTTAAAAAAAAAAAAAAAAAAAAAAAAAAAAAAATCTTGTTAATTGAGAGATTTCCTTGAAATTTTCACCAAGTTACAATAATAGTAAATTAGGCAGTGTAAAACTTTTTTATTAAAATATAATAGCTTATTAGAAAATTAGAACCTCCACAAAAATTGGCCAGTACAGAGCAATTATAAAGAAGAACCAATGTGTTTTTTTGTTTATCCAAATGCCATGAAGTCTGAATTGGAACTGAAACATGATAGTCCAGGCATTTGGTAGAAAATAAAGGAAAGTTTTGGTGTAGTTTTTTTTGTGGGGTCCCTTTATGTTTTTCGGGTCGCTGAACACGAATCCGAAGTTTTCCAACAAAATTTTTTTCGGGAAATATGTTTTTTTTAGAAAAAACGTGTAAAAAAACAGACTTTTTTCCGTTTTTTCAAAATAATTTCAAAATTATACATTTTACGTGAAAGTCGGCAATATATGAATTAAAGAAAATAAAATTTCTTACATTTTATGTATTGAAAGTTTTTTTCTCTGATCAATAGTTTAGCCGTGAGAGTGCCTCAAAAATGGGTGGAAAAAACAAAAAACTGTAAAAAAAACGGGAATTACGGTGCTGTATGTCAATGTAACATAGAAACTAATCCTTTTACGCAAATGTTGACTATTAATGTTACTAAAGATTATATGTTTGACTATATTTTATGCATTTGAGGTAGAGGAAAAGTGCGGATCCGACACCAGGGGAAGGTGGGAGCAGTGGGGCAGATCCAGCTACTCTCATGAGTCAAAGTTGCTACTTCTCCGGAGAGCTCGTATTCTAAGAGGCGGTAACATTGTAGTCCAGTAGAAATAGCATTTTACCTTACAAAAATTCGGGTAGTTCTGATTTTTGGGTATGTTGTAAAGGTTGACCCTCTAATAAAAAACCAAGTTTTCGACCTTCTAGACCTTGTGCGTTTTTGACAATATTAGAAAAACCAATATTTTTCGGCACTTTCTTCGATTTTTCTTAAATAACTCAATTTTAGTGCATTTTACAGACAAAAGCAGAGTTACCATTTTGTAGAGCATAAAATTCTCTACAACATGCAGTATTCAGGTTTGTAAATTGTCCAAATACGGGGTAAGATACGGAGCCAGGAAAATAGGGTAAAATTTGGAAAAAATGTAAAAATTCACAAATGACGTTAGTTTTTGCTTAATAACCTACTTTTAGTGCATTTTAGAGACAAAAGCAGAGTTACCATTTTGTAGAACAGAAAATTCTCTACAACATGCAGTATTCAGGTTTGTAAATTGTCCAAATAGGGGGTAAGATGTGGAGCCGAGAAATAGGGTTAAATTTGGAAAAAAAATGTAAAAATCCACAAATGACGTTAGTTTTTGCTTAATAACTTACTTTTAGTGCGTTTTAGAGACAAAAGCACTTTCAACATTTAGTAGAACATAAAATTCTTTACAACATGCTGTATTCATATTTGTAAATTGTCCAAATAGGGGGTAAGATATGGAGCCGGGAAAATAGGGTTAAATTTGGAAAAAATGTAAAAATCCACAAATGACGTTAGTTTTTGCTTAATAACCTACTTTTAGTGCGTTTTAGAGACAAAAACACTTTCACCATTTTGTAGAGCATAAAATTCTCTACAACATGCAGTATTCATGTTTGTAAATTGTCCAAATAGGGGGTAAGTTATAGCAAAAACTAACGTCATTTGTGGATTTTTACATTTTTTTCCAAATTTAACCCTATTTCTCGGCTCCGTATCTTACCCCCTATTTGGACAATTTACAAACATGAATACTGCATGTTGTAGAGAATTTTATGCTCCACAAAATGGTGAAAGTTCTTTTGTCTGTAAAACGCATTAAAAGTAGGTTATTAAGCAAAAACTAATGTCTTTAGTGGATTTTTGCAAATTTTACCCTATTTTCCCGGCTCTGTATCTTACCCCCTATTTGGACAATTTGCAAACCTGAATACTGCATGTTGTAGAGAATTTTATGCTCTACAAAATGGTAAAGTGCTTTTTTCATTAAAATGCACTAAACTTGAGTTTTTTAAGAAAAATCGAAAAAAGTGCCGAAAAATATTGGTTTTTTTCAATATTGTGAATACATGTTACATCGACATACAGAGTCGTAATTCCCGTTTTTTACAGTTTTTTGTCTTTTACACCTCCCAATTTTACAGTATGAGCACTCCGGCGGAGGAGCACCTTCGACTCATGAGAGAAGGTGGAACTGCTCCACTGTTCCCACCTTCCCCTGGCGCAGGATCCGCACTTTTCCTCTACCTCAAATGCATAAAATACAGTCAAACATATAATCTTTAGTATCATTAATGGTTACCGTTTGCGTAAAATGGTTAGTTTTATGTTACATCGACATACACTACCGTAATTCCCGTTTTTTTACAGTTTTTTGTTTTTAACACCCTTTTTTGCGGCACTCTCACGGCTAAACCATTGATCAGAGAAAAAAACTTTCATTACATAAAATATAGGAAATTTTATTTTCTTTAATTCATATATTGCCGACTTTCACGTAAAATGCACAATTTTAAAATTATTTTGAAAAAACGAAAAAAAGTCCGTTTTTTTACACGTTTTTTGTAAAAAAAACATATTTCCCGAAAAAAATTTTGTTGGAAAACCTCGGATTCGTGTTCAGCGACCTAAAAAACATAAAGGGACCCCCAAAAAAAAACTACACCAAAACTTTCCTTTATTTGCTCTTTTTTATCCCCTAATGCCTGGACTATGAGGTCTGCAGAGGGGCAGGCGTTATCAAAACAAGAAAATCAGCTTTGGATGGATATTTTGTTATGCAGAAAAAAACCATGCAGAGATTTTTTTTTTTTCCTAAAAGGATATTTTATATTTTACCATGCTTAAGAAATCAATCTAATTTATATTTTTAAGAGATCTTATTTTATTTAGTATATCTTAATTTGACATTGTTTTGCAACATCTGTATGTAAATGAGCAAATAACTTAAAATTAATAAGAAATAACTAAGTCATTCTATTTAAAATTGGCGTTATTTTTACAGCACATAAAAAATATTTATGCTGAAAAGGCCATTAATTTATGGTACTCCGATGTAACACCTGGATTTTTAAAACTAAATATCATGATTTTAATTTTAAAAGCAATTGTTGTAAGATTATCTAAATAAATAATGGATGATAAAATTCCATTTTCGTGTTATTTAATATATGATTTTTAAAATTATTTAATATTTCTCCTTCCTGATTTGCTCCTAAAATAAGATACTGTATAAAGAATGTTTTAAAATTTCAGTGTTTTCCCTCAAAAAAAAAAAAAATAAATAAAGTATTTATATAGAAATCAATATCGTTAAATGCCATACAAATATACATTAATTGGTATCCAAAAGTTCATTTATTTGCTTCGTTTTTTTTTCATTTTCTTATGTACTTTCAGTCATAAGATTTTTTTTTAAATTAAGCTTATACCTGGTTGTATCTAAAAGTTCAAATTTTCTTTCTATGGATATAATTGCTTGATAATTGTTTTGTATGCATATTAGCTTTATAGAAAGAATTATTTAAACATTTTTCTAGAATCCAAATATTGTAGTTTAACGCTGTTTTAAAATTTTATAAAAAGCCAGTTTTTATTTTGTTTTAGTGATTAACACAAAGATAAAATGTTTAATATGTACAGCCCCCTCGCCCTTAACACATAAAGTTAATTACAATATTATTGTTAACATGGGTTCGAAAAGAAATGAGAAAATATGATATAACATAAAATTGCAACCATGAAATGCAGTTTGGCACCTATTAAAAAATTTGCAGGCGTCATTTGACGCCTTACTTAGAATTCCCAATATCTAACCCTGATCTGAATAGTTTGAAATTTTTTGTAGCTATTTATCATTATATTTGTCATAAAACTTGGTATAGTTTTTTGAAATGAGGTATAATTTAAAAAATTTAAAGGTAGTTAATTGAAAAAAATATGATGCAAAAATGCGGAAAATTTAAAAAAAATTTGATTTTTTTTTTTTTTTTTTTACCTTTATATTCAAATATATAAAATTTGATACCAAGTTTTATTTGTATATATAAACCAAACCTGCATAAAAAATATTGATGATTTTAATAGATATGGAATGCACATGGGACATTTTGAAAAATTCTGCGTAACGGTTAAAAAATTCAGAAAAATTCCTTATTTTTCTCCAAAAAAAAATTTTTTTTTAATTCCAGTGTGATAAATACATGCCATAATGCATATAGTGTGTCCTTGAATAGTATTTAAAGTGAAATAAAAAATAATAAAAAAATGAGTTTGAAGGTCCACTGTCGCCTTAAAAAAAATAAATGTAATGGGTCCTGTAAAGGACCCAAATTTTCTTCTAAACAGAACCTCCAATGATGAATCAATACAGATCACATGATTTTGCAATTATAAAGAAGGTGAACTGAATTATTGTATTTCACACATTTGCCTTCAGCTGTTGCCTACCAATTGTCAAACTCTCATGACAGAAAATTTGCATTTGTTCCTGAATCTTAATTTTTGAACATCAATATAGTAATTCAAAAATAAATATTTACCTTTGGACAACACATTATTGTTGTATGTTTCATGAAATATGATAACTGCTGGACCCAAGACAGATAAAGGACCATCAACATTGCACCGAACACTAGCTTCTTGTAACTCTTGAGAAAAATGCTTAGTATATGCTGCAGATGCATCTCCCAAAAATGTGAACATGTCAGTATGAAGACGTTCGGCACGAGTTCGATATATTATAACGTCTGAAATAGCTAAAATCTAAAAAAAAAGAAAGAAATTTAAAATTATATAGAAAAAATCGGTACTTTTCGTTTAGCCGAGTGCCAGTGAAATATATATATATATATATATATTAGGGGGCTCAGCCCCCTACTCGCTAACGCTCGCCAACCTCCATGAATTACGAAGCAATTCACATTGAGACCGCTAGGCAGTCCCAGTTCGCCTTGCTCTCTCGCCCCTTTTTATTTATGCAGCAATTCTAGCCAGAATAAATACTATCATAAATCATTTTAACATATGAAATTGACAATTTTTTTTAATGTAAAAAATTAATTGAAACCTTCGTTGAAAACACAATAAGAAATGCATTTAGTTGGTGCTACCAATGGGCATAAATCATTTAAATATTATACAAAAAGGATCTTGGAAACACAATTAGTTTAAAACTCATTGCACCTATAATATTGTACAGCACAGCTTAAATTCATTTTTAAAAAACTATGTGATAGGAAGATAGTTTATATATATCATCAATCACTGTTTAAATTTCATTCAACATTTTACTGTTCTAATTGATTATAGATTTTTGCAAAAGAAATTATTTTTTACTTCATCAAGACAGCAACAGATGGCAGCAAATGCAATCTAGACAGTTGATATTTTTACTCTCTCTGATTTTCGTGTGAGTAAAATTCATAAATATATTCTAAATAAGAGTTGAGAATTCATTTGAAATTAACGATATTAGTCATAATTAAAATGAGGAATCATCTCAAACGCTTTGGATTATGCACATGTTATTTTATTTTTAATAATTGCTAGTTTGAGTTTCACTGCTCTCACACTGGCCGCCATATTGGAGATTCTGGAAACTACAGTTGTTGCCAAATGATAAGGTAGAAATTCAGCCTTATTTTCACGCCACATAAGAGAAATATATATATATATATATATATATATATATATATATATATATATATTCCACTGGCGCCCAGCGTACCTTAAAGTACCAAAATATCTTAAGGTACATAATACGAGCAGGGAAGACTGAGCTATGCTCGGTCAAAATTAGCTTTGAGTTCAAATATCACGAAATATCTTTCAATTTGCATCAAGTATGTGCTTTGTCATTGGTAATCTTGAAAGTCAATTTTCCAGCCTAATATGGCCCATATTTCTCCAAATTTGGCAAAATTCCAGCTTCATTTGCTGCCAACTATTCAACAACTTAATAACTGTTGCATTCTTCATCTCCATTGAAACGTATTACACATAGCGTACACACGTATTACATCAATGATCACCAAAAAGATCCACTAATGAAATGTTCTCGAACATATGATCTAAACTAATGGTCTTCACGTAATCCAAAACGGTAGGATAAAAAAATTATTCAAAATCGTTAGATTCGTTTTTTAGATAAAATTAGCTTGACCGACAGTGACACCAAAATTACCCACTAATCAATTTTTTTTCTCGATAATGTGACTTAGCCCAATGACCTTCTAGTGTCCGAAAGCCATATAAGATACAAAATTCAATGAAACAGTTAGAGCCGTTTTTGATTAAATAAGTTTGACCCACAGTGACCCAAAAATGACTTATTGAAATTTCTCGAACATGTGAGCTCGCCCAATAGTCTTCTTGTTCCCGAAAACAGTAGGATACTAAATTTAGTTCAAATCATCTGAGCCATTTTTAAGATAAAAATAGCTTGACCCATAATCAAAATTACCCACTAATCTAATTTTCTCGAACATGTGACCAAGCCCAATTGTCTTCTCATTCCCGAAACCCGTAGGATATAAAATTTAATCAAAATAGTCTGAGCTGTTTTTAGATTAAATTAGCTTGACCAATAGTGACCCACTAATCGAATTTTCTCAAGCATGTGACCTATACCAATGATTTTCTCATGCCCAAAAATCGCAGGATACAAAATTTAGTTCAAATCATCTGATCTGTTTTTAAGATAAAAATAGCTTGACTCCTAATGACCCATGACCAAAATTACCCACTAATCAAAATTTCTCGAACATGAGACATAGCCCAATACTCTTCTTGTTCCCGAAAACTGTAGGATACAAAATTTAGTTCAAATCGCCTGAGCCGTTTTTAAGATAAAAATAGTTTGACCCATAATGACCCATGACCAAAATAACCCACAAATCCAATTTTGTTGAACATGTGACTTAGCCCAATAGTCTTTTTGTTCCCAAAAACTGTAGGCTACTTAATTTAGTTAAAATCCTCTGAGCCATTTTTAAGATAAAAATAGCTTGACCCATAGTGACCCATGACCAAAATGACCCACTAATGAAATTTTCTCGAATGCGTGACCTAGCCCAACAGTCTTTTCATGCCCGAAAACCATAGGATACAAAATTTAGTATAAATAGTCTGAGCCGTTTTTTAGATAAAATTAGCTTGACGCACAGTGACCCAAAAATGACCCACTAATTGAATTTTCTCGGACATGTGACCTAGCCCAATGATTTTCTCATGCCTGAAACTCGTAGGATACAAAATTTAGTCAAAAAAGTTAAAACAAAGAAAATAAACAACAGTAATTACTTAAAGAATCATAAATTGAATAATAATCTATGCTTTTAAATAATCAATTTATAAACACTAAAAAGTTATCAAAAAGAAATTATAAAATAAATAAATTACAATTAAATAATTCAGAAATAAAGCTATTAAAATTTAATATATATATATATATATATATTATGAAATATATAACACATAGCTATGAGAAATAAATCTGGTTTAATAAGAGACATTGTTTACTATGTCTAACAAAACATCATACAATTATCATCGGCAATCACACATTAAATGTGATTAAAGATGTACAGATGTGACAGGTGCCTATTATATGTATATACATTTACATAAGGGAACACACATGAATAAGACAAAGCAATAAGACACTTGTGTGCTATTTATTATGTATTGTGATTATCCCTCTCACTGATACGCCCGTATTAATACATTCACTAAGCTCCAGGTTTCACTGCAGTAAAGGTATTATTTAAATTAATATAATTCTATGGATATGATGCAGTTTTTTTTTTTAATACATTGAGTAATGATCAATACTCTCAAGAATTACATTCATATACGTAATTACATTTTTTACATAATGTTGGAACAATAATTTTTATTTAGCATTTAAATAAAGTACAGAGAAAACAACATTACAATATTGCCTTTTTGATAGACAGTCAGAGGTTAAATATAAAATAAATAAATTAAATCTCAGAAAAGAATTTCATGTTACAACTTCTTCAAATACGAAATCACAAAAATCAGTAATACTGATTTAAAAAGATATATCACAGTTAAATTTTAGTTCAGAAATAAAGTGTACCTTTAACAACATCCGTGGCCTTTGGTGGGAATTAGGAGCCTGTCCAAGAAGTCCTTCAGTATCGACAGCAATTATTCCTAAAGAAGGACAATATGCAGCCCATACACCAACAGTGCAAGATTCTTGGGAGGCTGATGTTTTGAAAACTTCTTCTCCATCAAAAAACGTATGGTTTAATGTGTGTGACTTTCCATCACCAGTATTGCCAAAAATTGATACAACTTTTAAAGATTTGTCACCACAACCTAATTTTTCAATTAATTCATCTGCATCTTTAACCTGTAAAAATTAATTTTTTTTTTAATTTGAAAAAAATCAACCACAGTAAAAATAAACTCTATTAAAATTTAAATAGAGAAAAATGGTTAGATCTCAGAAATCAATGTCCTTCACAACTTTAATTTGATAAAATATAAAATTAAACCTTATTAATAATGAATTACAGACAAAACATCATCTATATAAAACTGATTCATAAAGAAATTGTAATAATTGTACAATTTACTGAATATCTAATTTTTAAATTTAGCTAGAATAAATTGAAGAAGCAGAAGTGAGATGCAAGAAACAGGAAATTTTTTTCTTTTCCCTTTTTAACTTTCTCTAAAAATATTAATTTTCAGGATATCCTATGAAAAAATTCCATAATCTACAGTTACATGGAATCAGGGCTTTAGTGGAGGATATATGGTGGTAATGTTGTATACCTTCTGGATTTTTTAAAGAAGCATCATATGTAGGTACCCTCTGTTCCTCAAGTCAGGCTATAGCAGATACTTTCTATCATGTAGCCTCCTCTTATAGTGCCCTGTGGCAGAATCGCGGCAACAATATCACAGAATGGGAAAGATTTTTTGCAGAACAAATTTTCATTTGGGGAAAAAATATGTATTTTTCGAAGGGAGAGAAGATGCATGCAACAGAAAAAAAATCTTCTGTATATGTTTCAATTCTGAAGAATGATATTGGTAAGAGGTGATATTATTCTGCTTTTTGGCAGATTTTCGTCCCTCCTCCACCACCCGAAATTTTCGTTTTCCCACTCTGCTCTTTCCCCACTCCTCAAACTTTAAAGTTGAAAATCTTTATAATTTTTATGTTCTATGTTTTGCCCAGTTTTTGCTCAATTTGTTTTATTTGCTACTTTGAAATACTAATACATAAATAACAAATCATCTACATTTCCTTCCTCGCTGAAATTGCCAATCATAACCCTTCCCCCTAACATTGTTTAAAATCTTTAAAACTCTAAAAAAAAAAAAGTCCTATTTATTACTTTGAAGTAACAATTAAATAAATAATCTACCTCCACTCAAAAATTTTAGTTTCCCTTTCTTTGCCCTCCCTCCTCTCTCTCCAGCATTAACCCTTAACTGCTGTGTCAAAAACTGTTGCATAGATACTGTGAGCAGTCAGTCATTGAGGCTGCGTGATCAAAAGATTAATAAAAGGCTCCATTTATTCATAGGATGTACTGTTTCTGTACTAAACTTTATGTACAAGATTATTATAATTAAAATTTGCCTAGTCAGGATTCTCTAGCAATAGTACTAGTGCCCCAAACAAAACAAAATTTCACTATAGTTAAATTATTATATAGTATCTGTAATTAAACTATGAAAATTGGAAAAAAACAAAACAAAAAAAACGGTGGTCTGTGAGACTGCTAACAAGAGTTAAGGGTTAAAGTTGTTAATCTTAATTATCAAGTTTTATTTTTTTTTAATTGTGTCTCTTTTTTTTAATGTTTTAATGTCTTAATTCTTTTATTTGTTACTTTGAAATACAAATACATAAATATACAACTATATTTGCCCCCTCCACTCAAAAATTATGATGATTTTCCCATTTACATCATTACAGTTTAAAATCTTTTAAAATAATTTCATAAGAAAAAATCTGCCATATTTATTACTTTAAAATAACAATAAATGATCATTTCCTTCTCCCCCCCCCCCGAATTTTTTACTTCTCTTCCCCCTAACACACAAATTTTAAAGTATTTAAAGTTCTTTCTTTATTTTTTTTTTTAAGTTTCCTTGTTCTATATTGTTATTTTTCATATAAATATATCATCCTTTTTTTAAATTCTCCCCTGAAATGTCTACTTCTCGTTCATCCCCTCCCTTCCCTCCCCAGCATACAAAGTTGAAAATATTTTTAAAAAATTTTTACCAACAAAAAATTATTATTCTAAATTTTCCAATTGGAATTTCTAAATGTGAAGTGGGAGAGCAAAGTATTTCAACGTTTTTGTAGTTTGCAACGTTTTTTCAAGTACGTTTTTGTAGCCTATTATTATTCTTGTTTGACTTCAGGGATTGTTGCTGCAGAAAGATTTTGTTATTAATAAAGTTTGTTGCACAAAATATAGTAATTTTCTGCCACATGGCTATAGTGCAACTTCTGTATTTTTTACGATTGCAACATTGCATGGGGTGATTCTTAATCCAAAATTACTAACATTTTAATATTAAAAACTACTAAGAGTAAAGAGTTTTTTGCTGTGAAGGCATCATTTCATGCGATTGTTATAGCATATTTATTTCTACGAAAATTAGAAATCTGTGCAGCATTACAAAAAAAAAAAAAAAAAAGGGTCAAATAATAACTAAGTTAAAGAAAAAATTATGAAAAAGCATCTTATTCAGAAAAGTTATAAAATGATATGTGAACTAAACAAGTGATTTTTAAAGAAAAAATATTCCAATTTCATGGGAGGATTAGCCGACTTTTAAAAAAGTTAACTGGATTGTGTGAAAAAAATCCAAGCAGACTCCTGCTAAGATAATTAAATGTAACTTCTTCTGTTAAAAATGAAAATTCGTGTGCAAAATTATTTTAATACTATAATAATTAATTAAAATGGTAAGATTGAAAATTTAAAATAAAATTTTAAACATGCATTTATTTTTATTAGCATAGCTGTAATTTTTCACTATTATTAGAAAAAAATTATTTTTTAATGATATGCAGTTGAAATTATTTACCTTTTTCTCTCTTTTTAAAAAAAAATATAGATTCTTAGAGTTGTCTTAACTGCATTTTAAAAAATATATAAATCCATACAAATAAACTTTGCAAAGAAAATGTAAGCAATTTTCTGTGACAAATTTAGTTGAAAACAATTTTATGTAAGCAATTTTCTGTGAAAAATTTAATTGAAAACAATTTTATGTATGCAAAATCCCGCCTGTTTTAAAACTTTAATTTTAAAAAAAGGCAAAATCCTAGAACAAGCAAAACATCCGATTTGGCGATTTTTTTTTATGCGCGCCAAGCACCGACGCACGCCAACTGAAAAATCGGCAACCTCTAAATTCTACCCAATCAAAAAGCATGCTTTCAGCAGGCAAGCAGGTACTTACACACTGCTTACGGCAAGCTTTTTCAGAAAGTAAACATCGTTATTTCGCTTTACGACTATTTACAAAGTTTTAGCAAGTTTTTCTTCACGATTTTTCTATTTTTACAAACTTTTAGCAATATTTTCCTCTGTATTTTTCTATTTTTACAAACTTTCAGCAATATTTCCTCTGGATATTTCGATTTTTACAAACATTTAGCAATTTTTTCCTCTGGATTTTTTTATTTTTACAAACATTTAACAATTTTTTCCTCCAGATTTTTCTATTTTTACAAATTTGTAATTATTTTTTCCTCTTTGCTTAAACTTTGTAAATTGTCACAAAACGGAATAAAATCAATGTTTACTCCGTGAAAAAAATTTCATAGAAACTGTGTAAGTAGTGAGTTCTCTGCCACAAAGCACAAAGGTTATGATTGGGGAGAATCTCGAGATTTCTGATTTTTCGAATGCCCGAAACTTATTCAAACACCGGCTAGTAACATATATATGTACGCTTCGTGTACATTAAGCGAAAAAAAAAAAACCTTGGATGCATGTAACTCCCTGTGCAGCAATCTCTAGAATGCATGAAATTCATTCAAACAATGGTTAGTAACTTATATTTATGTACACTTTTCGTACATTAACCGAAAAAAAACCCTCTGGATACACAAAACTCGCTGTTCAGCACTCTCTAGAATGCATGAAATTCATTCAAACAGCGGTTAGTAACTTATATTTATGTACACTTCGCATACATTAACTGAAAGAAAAGACTCCCTGTGCAGCAATCTCTAGAAAGCATGAAATTCATTCAAACAACGGTTAGTAACATAGGCTTAGATGCTTTACACTCACGCTAAAAAAAAAAATTTAATTGGTTAAAAAAAAGAAAAAAGTCGCCAAACTTTGGGGACTGTTTTTTCTTTTATGGCAACCTGGCTATTAAGCTTGTATTTAGTTACTGGTGTTGAAATTTGTTATTGTAATCCGTATTTGCGTGGATGTTAACAAGGGAAATGTTTGCGCATGTCTGTATTACGTCACTGATGATGAAAAGTAGAGAAAACGTGATTGGTTGTAGAAGAACGTTCTATTGCACGTTATTGGTTGCAGAGTCGCGTATTATAGAACTATATATGGAAGGGAAATAAATTTGCATAACTGTTGAGTTAATGATTGGTTTTTAATTGTCATGTGAATTATTACGTATTGGCGGTTATTACAGTGGCAGAATTGAATTTATCATTCTATATTGTTTATCAAAATTGTTTTGACGTTTGTAGTTGCTGGTAGAAGTTGGAAAATGTCCGTGGCTATGGATACCACTTTTCGAGAGTACCAGGTAAGTTTTTATGAGGAAGCAGAAAGGCAAGTTCAGCACTTCAAAACTGAAATAATGCGATGATTTTATCTAATAGTTCGTGTTAAATTAGAATTTGAATTACCGAATGGTTACCCTGATTGATATAGCAGTGCTCTTTAAAAGATTGAAATGACGTAATTTTATCTAAAGGGTTGTGCGAAATTACAAAATCAGTTATCGAATGATTATTCTGATTGTAGCAGTCCACTTTAGAAGAATGACGTAGGTAATGTATTTTCTATTAAATTTATATTAAAAAAATTTATTTTTCGTTTATTTTGATATTTACTTTCTGGTTTTACTAATACGTCATTATTTATAAATGTTGTGTTCGTCATGAAATTAGAAACTAAACTTAGATTATTCCTTGAGGGTTGGCTCAATGAATAATGACCATGGTAGATTATTCCTTGAGGGTTGGCTCAATGAATAATGACCATGGTAGATTATTCCTTGAGGGTTGGCTCAATGAATTGCGATCAGAGACACTGAATGAAGCTCGTGCCGTACCGAGTGAATATTGTTTGTTGTTAAAGTAACTTTAACTGTTCTTGAATTGTTCAGTGGTCTGTTATGCATTGGATTGTTTTTTGTACTGATGATGCCTTGCGTGTCGCATGGCGAAACGTCTACTTATTTGTATTTTTAAATGTTTTTAAGTATATTTTTTATAAAATTTTATTTTTTAAAGTGAGCTTATGTCTGTCTTAATATATTTTAGTTGGTGTTTTTTAATAGTTTTTACATTCAGACGTTAAATGTATACATATTGCACATTATTTATAAATGTTCTGTTTTTTATGTTTCCAAAATGGCAATGGAAAATAGTAGCTTGGCACAGTCTTGGAAATCGCGCCAACCAAACAGTTGCCAATCTTTTGCTTACATTTTAGCGTGAGTGTAACACATCTGTTCCGTAACATATTTATGTACACTTCGCATACATTAACTGAAAAAAAGACCCCTCTGGATGCATGAAATTTGCTGTTCAGCACTCTCTATAATGCATGAAATCCATTCAAGCTGCGGTCAGTAATGTTCACACAAAAATTGGTTTATAGCAATCTCTTAAGTGCATAAAATACGTCTTATCAAATAAAATCAACAAACATGCACTTACCTTTATTTCTCATCTTTCGTTTTTTTTTTAATATTTCACAGGAATTATCCTTTATGACATACGACAAAACATCAAACCATAACACTTCTAAAAACACATTTCACAAACGTAATTCAACAAATCTGACACACAACAAACTAACCTACAGACAATAAAACCCTATTCCAGAATATTCTAAATCTGTCAACCAACCAATCCAATCTAATTCCATCAAAAACATTACGAAACAAGTTCAATTTCCAAAACCATGCATTCTGCCCATGCCAGAAGACGAAGAAAAAAACAGAAGAAACAAGAAACAAACTGGTAGCAAGAAAAACTCATTTATCGTTTCGCTACATTTGACGCTGCCAAGCGTCTCGCTTGTTCTAGGATTTAACCAAAAAAAAATTACCACTTTCATATTAAGAATTTAACTTAAAGATAGATGGTTTGGGCTTAAACTAGAAAACTATATCAATAAATACACAGGAGATGAAAATTATAATTGTAAAGGGTGGCGGGGAGAGTAATATTTTAAAATAATATCAGTTCTTAAAAACAATGGTAGATTTGAAAATGATAATTATAATAATGCCAGAACTATTATAATTTGTTTCTTTAAACTGGCATCATTTATATATACTTAAAAAACAATACTATGTAGATGGAATGTATAATACAGTTTAAATTTGCTTTCAAACTGGAATGATATTGATTTAAAATAACTCTTTTTATTATTTTTTAAATTAGATCTATTAGTAAACAAATGCAGCAGAAAAATTATTTCAACAGACACGTGTATAATATATTATAAACAATGGTGTTAAATTAAGCAATTAACTGAACTGCTAAACCTTTTACTTTTTTTGTAGTAGTATATTCATTCAAATGTGAAATAATTTTTTGGTACTTTTCGGTTAGCCGGGTGCCAGTGATATATGTAAATACATATGTACACACACACACACACATATATATATAATATATATACAGTCAACTCCCTCTAATCCGCAAATGCCTATAATCCGCACACTGTTTTGGATGTAAACAATGAAAATTTGGTTACCATTAACTGTGCGAGAGAAATTCAGGAATGGCAGCAATTTGATTGATTATCAGTAGACAGTCCCCTCCTCCCTAAATTTTTCTATTTCAATGAAATAAAACTTTATTTTTCACTTTGAAAAAAAAAAGTAAAAAATCACGAGACTTTTTTCTTGCCTATTATATGTTGTAACAATAAAAAAGCGTGGTTTCACCCAGCAAATTTTCACATAATGGTTTGGAAAACATTTTATAAATGAAGACTACATACATTGAGTACAAAGGTTTGTTTATCTGTAAACTGAAAAATATTATTGCTCTGAGACAATTGTGCCAAAATTATTACAAAAAGGCAATGTATCTACATTACTTTTACCCCCGAATACAAATTCTCTTATTCAGTCAATAGATCAGGGAATTATTCGTAGCATGAAATGCCAATACAAAATGGAATTTATGCACAAAATTATAACCTTTGATTTATCGGCTAATATGGAGGAGTATAGAGGGCAATTTACAACTAAGAGCTGTATATTTCTCTTGGCTGATGCATGAGTCTCTGTATACAAAAACACTTTAGTAGGTGTAAAGCAAAATTTGTGGCCAGCATCTTTAGTTATAGACAGTAATAATGATGATGTTGACTTAGGTGGCTTCAGTTTGGTTAGTACTAAACAGAAATCTGCAGAAAAATTCACTAACACAAATCTAAAACAAAAAAATTCACTAACACAAATCTAAAAAATTCACTAACTGTTGTGCCAGATTTCTTGAATGGAGAAAATATAATTGGATGAATATCATCCCAAGATGTATGAATGTTGGTATGAATATCATCCCAATGAGTACTCAGGTACCCATTATGAGTACTCTACATTATGAGTACTGAGTACTATGTTAAACTCTCCTGAAAATAGGATAATTCTGACACAGAGTATGATGATGAAGGTGAAAAAGTAACTCTTGAGCAGGTCTAGGATATAGGTTATAAATATCTAGATTTTCTTCAGAAAAGAGTTTTGTCTCAGAACAAGAAGTAATGACAAAAAAGAAAAAATACTAGACTAAAAGTCAAAAGTTTTCAAACAAATGACAATTAATACTATGTTTGAAAATTATAAAAACAAACAAAAGAAATTGCAAAATAAAATTTAAAGAAATTTTTCCTTAAACATAATGGGATTTTTAATTAAATAATCCAATGTTTTACAATATCTTCCTTTTTTACCAACTAATTTATGCATTAATAATTAATTTATTGTAAAATTACAGGAGAAAAAAATTTAAACAAAGCAATGACCTATAATCCGCAAAATTCTATAATCTGCACAACTTTTGGTCCCAAGCTGTGCAGATTAGAGGGAGTTGACTGTATATATACATATATGCATATATGTGTGTATATATATATATGTATATGTAGATATGTGTATATATAATATGTGTGTGTGTGTATATATATATACTATGTATATATATATATATCACTGGCGCCCGGCTAACCAAAAAGTGCCAAATTTTTTTTAGTAATGTGCATAAATTTGAAACAAGTTTATTATTTTATATTTTTTTAAGAAAATATAACTTATATTTTAAAAACATTTGTAAGAAATCAATTTTTCAAAAATTTCTAATTCTTCCCAAAAAAAAAAAAACGGAAAAAACAGGGTTTTTTTTTTTTTTGCTACTTTAAAATTTCCGGAAATTTTACATCTCTACATATACATACATTTAAAATACACACACAAAATATAAAAGCTGCTATGGGCAAGATTTTCACCCCAGCTGAACATCAAGGGAAAAATTAAAAATAAGAACAAACACTGGCTGTGTAATTTTACACAATTTAAAACATGCATCAATTTATTTTTATTAACATTATGACAAACGTTCATTATAATTTGTCATCACTACATTTTGAATTTTGATATTAGATACTGTTTAAATGTCATCCAGGCAAAATTTGGGGCCTATTTAAGACCCCTTCGCATAAATCCATTTAATAAAACAATGTCACAAAATTCCTATTAATAAAATAGGTTCCTTCACAAAATTTCATTAATTATTTTTATTTTGTTAATTTTAAAATATATAATTTGCAAAGAAAAGATGTTGACCCGAAAAAAAACTTTAGAAGAAGGGACTTCACGAAGCTATTATTAATAAATGCCTGGTTCGAATTTGAGTAAGTGGATTTTATCTTTTGCTGCAAAATGTTATTTTTCACAAAAATATAATAAGTTTCACAAATGGCCGCAAGATAAAAACCTGCATCGACTCATGAACATAAAAGTCTTGGAATTTCTATGGGATCACCACCAAAACAAACTTTTTCATTAAAAAAAAAAAAAAAAGATGAATTATCAAAATTTTATTATCTATTGCTACACATACTATATTCAACAGTAAGCATCTTGGGTGCATTTCAGTGATATATATCAATTTCAATATATTTGAAAAAGTGTAACATCATTAAAATGCACTGCCAAAGATTTCTTCCCATTAGGTTAAAATGTAAAAATACTCTTTTGAGTGCCCCTGTAAATGAACTATATATCCTACAACACTTAATTTTTAATAAAAAACATACCATGGTAAAACTCAATAACGTATATCAATTACATATTACATGGCAATCAGAGTACATTTTTGTAAGTTAGATCAGAGCACGAACAGGTAAACAAACTGAATGCATAAACACTTTTCAACTATGTTAGAAAGTGTTAAAAAATGGGGAAAATGAATACGTGACATGTAAAAACAAATATAAACAAAGTATGTGGGCTGTTGTTGCTCTCATTTTGCACTGAAGATTCTTTTATCAAAGTCTTCAACTTGGTGTATTCTGAATTTATTTTGACTACACTACTGCAGGGATCATTCTAGAGAGTTTCAGAAGGGCGGCCTGCCCTCATGCCCTTTTTAGATAAAATCCCACCCTCCTTGCCCCTTTTCCTGGTAGAATTCTACCCTCCTTGCCCTTTCTCCAGGTAGAATTCTACCCTCCTTGCCCTTTCTCCAGGTAGAATTCTACCCACTTTTTATTGGGAAGAATCTTGCCTTGTTTGCATTGTACTTTCAAAAGTTCTTTACTTATCTTTTATTTTTAGAATGCTGGTATGGTACATCAGGAGTACTCCTCTTTCCCTCTTTATTTCTATGTGAAATGCCCTGGTATGTCTAATCTTTGACTTTGTGCGATTCATTTTTTCATTTATTTTTTCCATTGAACAAGACATAAAGGGTAACCAAGGGTCATTGATTAATTTCACCTTGTCTAGTGAAATATAGTATTAGATCAGGCATTCTGGCCTTTGACCACATGATAACTTACATAAGTTCTATAAAAAATTTGAGAAGTAGCTTTAGAACTTTTTGTAGCTTTTTCAAAACCAGTTTTGCTAAAACCGGGAAAAAGTTATCTGGTGAATAAAAGTTTTAGAGAGAAGTTTTTGAATATCGTAAGAAAAGGGGGAAATGACTGTGAATATAGTAAACAATTTTACAATAAAAATCGAGAACAAGTTTAATTTTGCTATTTTTAATACTTTTCAAACGGTAAAGTTATGGAAATTAGAAATGTTACTGGATTTTTAAATTAAGGAGTACTTTAAGCTGTTGCCAGACTTCCCTCCCAACCAGTATATTGTTATTATGCACTTACTACAAAAATGCCCTTTTCAATAAAATTGCCCTTATTATGTAATGGGCACCCTGCCCTTTTTCATGTTCTAGAATGATCCCTGCTACTGTTTTTCCTATATGATTTACCTATATATTTTAATGCATCACATCACAAAGGTTTTTTGTATGTCTTATAAGTTTTTTAATGTTCTGGAAAGAATTTTAATACCTAAATTATACCAGTGCTTAAATTTCTTTCTATTTAATGATGCTAAGACATTTAAGCAGTAATCTAATATCAAAATTCAAAATGTGGTGATGGCAAATTATAATGAAGGTTTGTCGTGTTTGTTCTTATTTAAAATATTTTTAAATATTAAATTTTCAATAACTGAAAAAGAAAAAACATTGAGCAAAAAAAAAAAAAAAAAACATTGAGCAAAACTATTTATAAAGGTGCAAAGAGTAACCTGTAATTGTTCTTTGTCATTGATAAGCACAAAACTTTTAGGTTTTGCTATCTCCTTAGGGCTTGTACGAGAGTACTGGGAATGTATCTCATGCTCGGGGAATAAGTCCGGGAGATCAGATTTTAAAGACAGCATATCGCTCATATCATCGGCTTCTTCGTTCAGACCAAGTTCAGGCAAATAATCTTCAGGAATATCTTCACACGAAATAAACTCTTCGTTTTGAGAAATATATCTTTGTCTCGGGTGACTTTGTTTACCTTGAAGATGAACTAAGTGATCGCATAGATAACAATAATTACGTTGACAAACTGCACAAGTTATATCTGCAAAATTACGATCCTCACAAGTACCTTCACATAATTCCTCCCATGGGGGTCCAATAATTAAAATTCTTCTATGCAAATTTAAACGGAAATCTTCATGAAGTAAGGCTTCACACTCTTCACATTGATTAGAACCACATTCAAAGCAATTATATACAGCAAATGGTTTCTTTCCCTTGCAGGCTAGTCTTTCGTCGCAAACTTTTTTTGAACTTCTAACTCTAAGTGCTTTGTATTTTACCATAAAACGTGAGTTACTAGAGACGGATTTAGCAGACATCAATAAAGGATTGCGTCACTCACGCCATCGATGAACTAATAACAAACGATTATAATTTTTTATCTGAAAAAGAAACTGAAACTCATCAAGGTAGTGAAACAGGTTGTTTTAAAAGTCACCTCTACACTTTTCGTCATTCGTAGCAAAAAGTAAATAAACAATACGTAAAATTTGTTGACACAAGTTGTTTATTTTCCTTTCCTTGGCTGTGTTCACAGACGAAGATCAGGTGGCGCGCAGGCGAAGGAGACTAAAATATGGAGTGAGTCACAACTTGCATTGCAAACATTGATTTGACTAATACGCCGCTGAAGTGTGACGTTTCAACATGGCGCTGGGCATCAAGATCTATTTATCTCTCTTTACTTATAAGTAATTTCATATTTTAATTATAAGTAAACAGAAAATCCTATTAAAATTAATAAATCATTAGATTATTTTTAATAATTCATATATTATAATACTGTATATATATATAATATATTAAAATTTAGTATTTTATTTAAATATATTATATTATTAATTTAATGTAGTATTAATTTAATATAATTCCATATAATATTATTTATATATATAATAATAATAATTATTTATTAAGATTAATACTCATTATAATAATAAATATTTTATTATTATTATTAATTATAGTTTTTAATATTAAATAATTAATATTTTAGTTCATATTATTATATTATATAATATATTTTAATTATTTTTAATTAATAATAATTAAATTATGTTACTATAATAATTTACACTTATAATTTGTAATATTATTTATTATATTATTATAAATAATATATAAATATTATATTATTTATGTTATTAATTTATATTAAATATAAATATATTAATATAATTATAAATATTGATACTATAATATAATCTATAATAAATATTAAATATATTATTTATTATGTTATTATAAATATTATATAATAATATTATTTTATTTATGTTATTAATTTATATTAAATATAAATATATATTAATATAATTATAAATATTGATAATACTATAATAAAATTATAATATAATCTATAATTTATAATAAATATTAAATATATTAATATTTATTATATATATTATTAATTAATATATATAATAAATAAATATTAATATGGAATATACATATATAATTAAATAATTAATTTTATATTATTTATTATTAGTATTAATTATTCATAATATTAATTTAATGTAATATAGAATTAATTTAATATGTTTAAATTCATTTAATATTTAATTTAATATAGTGTATCATTTTAGTATTATAATTTAATATATTATATTTTATATTTATTTATATTATTATAATGTATCATAATTTATATATTTAATATATTATTTAATATATAATTTATATATTTAATTTAAATATTATTTATAATTTATGCATTATAATGATTTATAAATTATAAAATATCTTTAATAATTTTTTAAAATATAAAATTGCTAAAATTATTAATTAAAATTAATAAAACTTTTACTTATAAGTAATGAGGGACAGAGATATCTTTACATACATGAATGTATTCACCAATTCAGTATATGTAAACAACCGCCATGTTTGTCGAACTAGAGTTAAGCTAATGAGTTTTTAATAAATTGATCAAATTTAAATCACAAAATCAGAAGTTTGGTGAATTCATAATGAAAAGCGTTCCTTAAACTTTGTAGAAAAGTGATTAAAAGTTCTTAAATATGAAAATTATTATTCCTAGAAGATTTTATTTATTACGTCCATGTTATTTCAATGGGCACTTCGATCTGTTTATGCCCAGCGCCATATTGATGATGTCATGACTTCAGCGGCGTATTTGCACATTTTAATCATTGGCGCAACCACAGGGGGGCGGGGTTAACACCCCTCTCAGAGCTAAGAGATGCAGTTATTGCCGCTTATATGAATCTCTGGTTTATCAAATAAGCCTCTTTTAGAAATCAAGTAAACCAAAAATCAGTATTAGTATTTTTACCTTATAAGCTACTTGTTAAAACTGATTACTTATAAGTATACGAAATAATTACTTCGTATAATAGCAGTGTTCGTCGATTTTTTTTTTCTCGAAATAAGACTAAACCTTAAACCGTCAAATTCATGTGAATACATGAATTCATGTAGGAAAATATAATAAACAAGTGGGTAAGTGTGATCGAAGATTGCACAAAGGATTTCGTTTAATATTTCTTTCAAAACACTTTATCCTTTCTTTATTAAATACAATAAATTTCATTTTCTAGAAAAAAAAAAAAGTCATGTTTTTTATAAAATAAAAATTTACCGGTCTATTTTTCTCGTTTTTTCGAATATCTGAACCGGGCCGATAGCGGGCGAAGACCGCTATTATATTCTGTCATAATAATATATCTCATGTGGACTAAATGCGATATTAGAAAAAAAAAAAAAAAAAAAACTTCAAAATTAAACATGTTGTATAGAGACCTTCAAAATGTTAAAATATGCCAATATTTCCATAATCGGGTTCTTATCATGATTCCATACGTTCCTCAAACCTATATAGTTACCATTCTCTATTACTCATATTGATACTCTCTTTGTATTATTCTCAAACATTTGAAAAATCCGTTATGACGTCAGGTTCATTTTCTTTTTAATTCTCTAATGACGTCCTATTAAAGCTGCTTTCTGTATTTACACATACTCATACTCCTTCTATTATTGAGAAATGTTTGAAAATTTCCATTTTATTACCAATATGACGTCATATTAATCTTTTTTTTTTTCAATTGGTGAAACTTTTTATTTCATTTTCATTTTTCACGTGAAAATCTTTCAATAGAAAATTAATTATTGTAGGAAGAATTTTATTGGGGATTTTTAATTGTTGGCAACTGCTATAACGAAAAATGTTTAAATTTAAAGGGGAAAAGGCTATTAAATTTTTGGTTTTTTATCTCTGTATTAAAATAATATGATTTTTTCAAATTTTATGATTTTGAGCTTCATAGTAGGTATTCAGCTACAAGTACACAAAATTTCATGCCTGTAAGTTAAATAGTTTCCGGCTCTGTGACGGACAGACAACGAAGCGGGAGTAATAGGGTTTCGTGAGATGAACGAAACCCAAAAAGCGCTAAAACACATGATAAATTTTGAACGTACAGAAATGGAATTTGAACTGTTTACTTGTTAAAGCTGGGGGATATTTGATCGGAATACAATAAACCCTGTCAAAACAGAACCTCTCTATAACGGAATCCAGACTTAAATCGAAATAATTTATGGTCCCGACGAAAATAAAACATAAAATTATATGTGCTAAGACGGAAACTTTTTAAAAACATGATTTTTTCCCGGTCCCTATCTATTCCGTTTCCATAAGCTTAAATAAATTATAAACCGGTGTTTAGTTTAGTATGGTTCAAATTTTCTTTCGTTAGACTCGGACCAGTGGGGTCCCCGCTAACTTTTTTTTCTATTGATTTTAGGCTGGAAGTGGTTCTGCAGTCTCGGGCCTGTCCGAAACTGGACTTCATTTTTTTCAGGCCCAAGACGAATCAAAGAAAATTTCCTTGATCTTGCGTCATTGTGGCAGTTTTCTTTTCCTTTTGTAAAACTAATAGTGATATTGCATATTTGGTTAAAAAATTCTTAGAAATGGAATTTGGTTTAATTAACAGAAAAATATTTAAATCACAGGTGTCAAGTGTCTATTTTTTTACATAGAGCCTTAAAATTGTTATTTAAATTTATGAATCGATTTTTTCTTTCATTCCAAACTACATTCATTTTTCAGTGCGTGTTCATGTATGTCACTGTCTCTAAATGATCATTAATTTTGTTATTCCGTACTTCATAGATTGTGGACATATAATTTGCTGTACCTTAAAATGTTTACATACATATGTATGCAATATTCTGTTAAAAGAACTTAAACTGTAGGATGATATTGAATAAGAAATATCGGCATACGTTGCAGAAATTGGGTCGGAACCGGAGCAATAAACTAAGAAAAACTAAACAGCACGAACCGAAACAGGGTTGAACATTTAGTTTTTGGTACGTGCCGCGTACGGACAATAAAGCTTTCATAGGGATCCTGGCTAATCTTTTAGCTTTTATAACGGATTGGACCGAGTCGGGTCCGGCCTTAGAAATTTCGGTCCGAGACGATCTCCCGTGTCAACCAGAAACGTTTACTGTTTCTTCAGGCGGAAAAAAAAGCAACACAGTGTACTCAAAATATTTAAAGCACAACACAAAAATGACATTGTGCAGTCATAGAATCACAAATATTTATGACATACAAGCTGTTTAAAAAAAAAAAAGAAAAAAAAAAAGACGGAACAAACTGCAATGATGGTAGAGCAAATTACAACAAACCATTTTTGGCCAGGAAACGAGGGTCGCAATTAATTTAATCAAATAAAAATATAAGGGGTATCTACTTCAAGTCGAACCCTAATCATTTATGCAGACATTTAACAGTAATAAAGATGTTTAACGGAATTTTCAACAGACTTACCTTGCTCACGATATCACGAAAAATGCTAGAAATGCACAATAATTCGATCAATGACATCGTAGAAAATTTCCACTTCATTCCAAAATGTGGAGCGTCTAGTTCAGTGCTGTTTGGACGCGGATAATGATAACTTCCACCAGTTTGTGTGATATCATTTCATTTTACATAAAGGTTATTGACAATTTTGTTGAAATATCTTCATTATTTTTAAGGCTGTTCTCAAATCCAAACTGGCTACTTTATGACATTTTTTTTAATTCATTTTTGTTCAGAAACGCATGAAATTGGCAGGCGTTCTTATCCAGAAACTTTATAATCGAAAGACGTTTCCATTTTTTGGTAAATACAGAAGATCTTTCAGAAAATAATTTTCAAAGTGGACGTTTTAAAACCGAATTTCTGACGCAATAGCGTGAGAAGGGAGAAAAATGTGTTGCCACGTGACACGAATCTCTTATAACTCGATAAGTAATTTATTTATCAAAAAATGGAAAACTCCAATCGAATCCAAATCGCTTCAATAGTCAGGCCTGTCAACTGTATGATGCCTTTGCGTTTAAAAATGAGTCAGAAAATGTGTCGCGTTGTTGAGTAGATCAGTTGAGAACCACCTTAAATTTATGAACAAAAATTCGTGTTCCGCTTCGAGTGAAAACACCCTGTATTTTTGATTGAACAAATGAGTTCCAATCCCGGTTTCCTACACAAAAATTATTTCTTGTAGTGTATTCTTTCACCCCTTAAAGTTTGTCTCATCTTTGTTGAAACAATTCGTATAAATGTAACATCAGCTGTGTGTTATTTCATTGATGCTTGTTACGTTTTGTAACTCTAAGAAAGTAAAATGCCGTTTAAATGAATCATGTTTTTTAACACAGTGTCTGATTCTAATAAACGGAAAAAAGTAGTAGTATGATTTAATTTATTAAAAAGTCTGATTCGGTTAACCAGTGATTCTAATAAGAGGCGAGTAATGGACTAGCTATCAATAACTCAACATCCCCCCCCCCCCCTAGAGCTGAATTCTGGCTGCACAACTGATTTTAATAGCATTTTGTTTAAGGATCGCAGTGAACTTGTTGACCGAATGGTTAGAGCACTGCGCATGACTCTGGAGGTTGCGGGTTCGATTCCCCTACCTATCTGTTAGATTTTTCTACTTTTTTATTTAAAAATGTTTTATCGGGTGATTTGTATTTTCCATTATAAGTGGAATATCTACTATATATATAAAACACAAACTGAAATTTCGTTCCGTTCCTTTATAACTCGAGTTTCGCTGAATGGATTTTGATGGAACTTGCACTGTTCGATAGATAATTTTTCAGGGAAGGTTTTAGTATATAACACAACGTTCTACGTACATTAGTTACAGAATTATGATAGAAAGTTCTGTTATTTTGGCCGAAAAGGTTACCATTGCTAATTTTTTGGCGACCATTATTGTTGCAGAAAGAAATGAAAAGATCTCGAAAAATAAAAGAAAAACTTTTGCTAATTTTATTAAAAAAAAAAAAAGAGAGAGAGAAAGAAAAGAAAAAAAAGAAAAAGAATTTTGATGCGAGATAATATTATAAAACGAAAATATTTAATTTAAACATGATTAGGAATGTTCGTAATGCTTAAAAATTATTCAAGGCGCAAGATTGCTATTGGAACAAAATTTGGCGACTTATCTTTTGTTTTGGGCGATTTTGATTTTACTTTTGACCCCAAACAATTTGATTTTAATCCAAAAGGTGTTTTTTTTTTTTTTTGGTTGCAGAAAGAATTGAAATGGCTATACATCTGAAAAAATAAAAGAAAAACTGTTACTCATTTTATATTTAAAAAAAGAAAGAAAAGAAAAACAGTTTTGATGAGAGATTTTAAGCCAAAAGGTGTTTTTTCAAGTGTACGACAGCATTTTTGCAGTATTTTTTATTTTATTTTGTACTTTTCGGTTAGCCGGGCGCCAGTGATAGATATATACATGTAATATATATACACACATATATCTACAAAAATACATAGATATTACATACTTATATATACACTTATATGTATGAATATATATATATATATATATATATATATATATATGTATGTATGCATATACATATATATTTATATATGTACATATATCACTGGCGCCTGGCTAACCGAAAAGTACCTTTTTTTATTCAAATGCAAACTACATTAATGACAATATACTTCTATTTACTTCTACATACATGAAATTTCGTTCCGTCTGCTGATAACTCGAGTTCTGCTGAATGGATTTTCGTAGAACTTAAACTGTAAGATAATCTTTCAGGGAAGGTTTTATTGTATAACATATCGTTTTACGTAGCTTAGTTATAGAATTATTATGGGAAGTTGTACAATCAGATCAATCCGATTATGACAAATTAGCCTTTTTAAAAGATTTTGCCGAATGGATTTCGATGGAACCTACACTGTTAGATAATTTTCTAGGAAAAGTTTTATTATGTAACATATCATTCTACATTGCTTAGTTCTAGAATTATAGGGGGAAATTCGAAAATCGGGTGACCATTTTTTTATCAAATATTAGCCTTTTCAATATTTGATTCCGATTATGAAAGATTAGCCTTCTGAAAAAGTTTTACTGGACGGATTTTGATGATAATTATATTGTTAGTTAGATGCTATTTCAGGAATGGTTATAGTGTACTATATATTGTTCTACGTTGCTTAGTCAAGCAGTTACGGGTGAAGGTTATTGTTATATAGTCAGGTGAACCCGATTCCGAAAGATTAGCCTTTTTGAAAGTTTTTACTGGGCGTATTTTTTGCGACTTGCATTGTTAAGTAGATAATTTGTAAGGATGGTTTTAGTATATTTCATATCACTCTGTCAGTTTTAGAATTATGTGGAAAAGTTCTATAATAAGATTATCAAGGATTAGCGTTTATAAAAACTTCTACTGAATGGATTTTGTTAGTTAATTTGTTTGCATTGTTAGTTCGATAATTTTTAGTGATGGTTTTAGTATATTGCATATAGTGTTATCATTCTTTAGCAAACCCTAACTGTAAATGACCAAATAAAAGAGTTGGTCCTTACCAGCTAAAATTTTGACTGCACATTAGAAAATATAATAGCGTTATTTTTCAGTAACGTGGAAGGATATTCCAGGTAAATATACAGATTGCTTTCAAATAAAAGGTCAAATTAAACGATATATTTCGTTTGATTCAAGGTTCATTTATAGAAACCGACCAGCGCAGCGGACGTAGCTAGCTAGTATTTCATAAAATCCTTCATCCTTATATATTATTTCTCCTGTCAACATCCCTTTTACTCAGAAAATATGAAACGCAGAACAACGAATGAGATACAATATGAAAGGTCTTAGAACAGGCTTCTGACATAGCCCACTTAACAATTCGTTAAAACATGTTTTTGATTAAAATTTGCTGAAATTAAAAAATTAAATCGGCTTTGTTTTCATGAAAGAAATGAAAGGTTTTCCTGAAATTATTGTTGCCAAAAAAATAAAATACCACATTATATGATGCTGATAGAAATTATTATAAAAAACACCGCACGGGTTTATTTTATACTTATGATTAAAAAGCGAAATTGAAATTGAAATGTTTAGATTTATAAGTTCCATGGTTTTCCCGAAACGGATGACGTCATCCTCTAATGCAGTCAAAATACGATTGTTAATTTTTTTTTCTCGCGCGTGCCTTTAGCAATCTTGGATCAGTTTTTAGTCTAACTTTGATGGAATAAATTACATGATATTCTGGCTTGACTAACAACTAAATGTTGTTTGCAGATATTTTTATCCTTGCTTTTTCTTTAGAAGTTTAACCTGCATCTAATAAATATTACATATTGATAAAAAATGATACTTCTCTATTATCCCGTCGACCACTTTTCATAACAAAAAACTATCGCCAAATAAACGGGAGAACGTTGCCATTGGAATATCAAAAAATAAATAAAATATAAGAATTTAAGGACACAATTGTTATTTTAATTAATAAAATAACTACTAAATCAGTAAAACATAATGAAAAATACACGCAAATGTCGAATGTAATACCACTAGATGACGTAACAAACACGCATAATGATTCTGACATCAAGTAAATGGGACTGCATTTTTGGCGTTTAATCTTACAGTTTGGCGGTAGTTTTTTGTTATGAAAAGCGGTCGACGGGTTAATAGAGAAGTACCTAAAAAATATTAGATTTCAGTGCGAAATCTTCGCACGGGCCCTCTGGTTAAAATATGATATAACTAACAATTACTTATTTAAATACGACAAATTCAGCTATTTCACGATTTAAATTTTACATTACAGTTCCTTTTTAATATTTAAACACTATTATTTTTGTTTTCTTTTAGCAAATGTAAAATAAGTAATGAAAAAATAAAATGAAAATATCAGTTTGCACGAATTTCTCCAGGTTTTTTATAATGAGTACTTCCACAGTGAATTTTTATTACAAATAGAATGCAAAGCCTATTTTACAATCTAAAAATCAATGTGAAAAATAGGTACTTTTCGGTTAGCCGGGCGCCAGTGATTTATATACATGTATATATACACATATATATATAGATACAAAAATATCTATATACACATATATATATATACATACATATGTACACACATATATGTATGAATAAACATATATATGCATATACATATATATTTATATATGTACATATATCAGTGGCGCCCGGCTAACCGAAAAGTACCGAAAAATATTATAAAAATAAAATGTAAAAGATATACACTATTTAAACTAGGAATATCAGTACCTATTTTTGTAAAGAGGTAAAATACATGTGGTTTACCGTCTAGTTTCGTAATGAATAAAATGTAGTTAGAATGTTTATAAATTTTCTACTGAAAGTATAAGTATTTTGCATATACTAACATGATTTTGAGTATTGAATGGTATTTGTTTCTCGTGTTTTATGATGTTTATTCCAATATAATAAATAATGCAATTTACATAAAAAAAATGAATTGCAAGAAAAATATATTTTTAGAAATTAATAATTTTGCTAATTATATATTTATGTTTCACCAATGTTGTTATCGAAAAAGATGTTTTAATGAAATGTTTAAAAGTTTTTTTTTTATCAAATGTTAACAAAGATATTATTTTACTATCACTACATAAGTATAAAACAAAGTCGCTTTTTCTGTCCCTATATCCCTATGTACGCTTAAATCTTTAAAACTACGCAACGGATTTTGATGCGGTTTTTTTTAATAGATAGAGTGATTCAAGAGGAAGGTTTATATGTATAATAACATCCATTAAACAGTGGAAAAATACTGTTATTTTTTAGGTTTTTAATGTGATGTCGTAAATAATTTCATTTTTTACATTTGTTATTTTGGCCGAAAAGGTTACCATTGCTATTTTTTTGGCGATCATTATTGTTGCAGAAAGAAATGAAAAGGCTATACATCTCCAAAAATAAAAGAAAAACTGTGTTAAATTAATTTAAAAAAAAAAAAAAAAAAAAAAGAAAAAGAAAGAAAAAAGAGTTTTGATGAGAGAATATTATAAAACGAAAATATTTAATTTAAACATGATTGGGAATGTTCGCAATGCTTAAAAAATTATTCAAGGGGCAAGATTGCTATCGAAACAATATTTCGCGATTTATCTTTTGTTTTTGGCGATTTTGATTTTACTTTTGATCCTAAACAATTTGATTTTAAGCCAAAAGGTGTCTTTTTTTTTTTTTTTTTTTTTTTTTTTTGATGCAGAAAGAATTGAAATGGCTATACAGCTGGAAAAATAAAAGAAAAAGCTGTTATTAATTTTATTTAAAAAAAAGAAAGAAAAGAAAAACAGTTTTGATGAGAGATTTTAAGCCAAAAGGTGCTTTTTTTTTTTTCAAGTGTACGATCACTGGCGCCCGGCTAACCGAAAAGTACCTTTTTTAAAATTCAAATGCAAACTATATTAATGGCAATATACTTCTATTTACTTCTACATATATGAAATTTCGTTCCGGCTGCTTATAACTCGAGTTCTGCTGAATGGATTTTCGTAGAGCTTAAACTGTATAAGATAATTTTTCAGGGAAGGTTTTATTGTATAACATACCGTTCTGCGTAGCTTAGTTATAGAATTATTCTGGGAAGTTCTATAATCAGATCAATCCGTTTATGAAATATTAGCCTTTTTAAAAGATTTTGCCGAATGGATTTCGATGAAACCTACACTGTTAGATAACTTTCTAGGGAAAGTTTTATTATATAACATATCATTCTACGTTGCTTAGTTCTAGAATTATAGGGGGAAATTCGAAAATCAGGTGATATTTTTTTTTTATCAACTATTAGCTTTTTCAGTATTTGATTCGGATTATGAAAGATTAGCCTTCTGAAAAAGTTCTACTGGACGGATTTTGATGAGAATTGTATTGTTAGTCAGATGCTATTTCAGGAATGGTTTTAATGTACTACATATTGCTCTACGCTGCTTAGTCAAACAGTTGTGTGAAGGTTATACAGTCAGGAGAACCCGATTCCGAAAGATTAGCCTTTTTGAAAGTTTTTACTGGGCGTATTTTTTGCGACTTGCATTGTTAAGTAGATAATTTGTAAGGATGGTTTTAGTATATTTTATATTGTTCTGTTTTAGAATTACGTGGAAAAGTTCTATAATCAGATGAACCCGATTATAAAAGATTAGCCTTTATAAAAACTTCTACTGGATGGATTTTGTTAATTAGTTTGCATTGTTAGTTCGATAATTTTTAGTGATGGTTTTAGTATATTGCATATAGTTTTATCATTCTTTAGCAAACCTTAACTGTAAATGACCAAATAAAAGAGTTGGTCCTTAACAGCTAAAATTTTGACTGCACATTAGAAAATATAATAGCGCAATCACGTCATTTTTCAGTAATGTGGAAGGATATTCCAGGTAAATATACAGATTGCTTTCAAATACAAGGTCAAATTAAACGATATATTTTGTGTGCTTCAAGGTTCATTTGTAGAATAAATAAATAAATCTCTTAACATGATGATATCACGATCTTGATTTATTAACAGAGTATTCTATTTATCTAAAAAATATATAAAGCAACTGATAAATCATTTTTAAATTAATAAAAATAGGAAAAGAATTCTGAAATAAACGGCGAGCATCGACTTTGTATCCATACCATTCTGGTTCATCTGTGTAGGACAACCCAAACGACTGTAAAATGCGTAACTTTTTTTTTTTTTTTTTTTTTTTTTTTTTTTTTTTTTTTTTTGTTGTTGTTGTTGTTGTTGAAAGAGAGAAAGAGAGAGTTTACATTATCTTTATTCAAACCAACACTATTTTTCAGGAAATCGGTGATCCGAAAGTCCTCTCCCTTCTTGTTAGTTAAAGATGCACTGGTTATAGAAAGATGAACTTTATTTTATTATATGCATTGTTTTGTACAATACATATATTTATGTAACTGCTGTCAACTAAACTAATATACAATATATTGCCAAAGGTGACCGGTCACTTGCGATTTTAGACGTTTTGTTAACTATCTAGAAAAATACATGAGGAATTAACCTGAAACTGCAGGTGTGTAAACAGTATAGTATAGGTTATATATTTCCGCGAAAATTTTTTCACAAAACCCCATAGGGGACTGTCAACAAATTGAAAAAGAACGAATATCTCTTGGATAACCCTGTAAAAATCAATGTAGCAAAAGCGTTCAAACTCGAGATTTTTAATAAGTGGCTTATTGTGATATACTGTGTTCATTTTTATGAGGATAGCATGTATACTCGTAGATAAATTAAGGTTTTTATAAAAACAGTCCGAAATTTCACCTAGTTTTTTGCTTATAATTTGCAGAGTTTTTAATATATAAAAAAAGTTATTTTGAGAAAATATGACAAGCAACATTGTACATAATACCCTGCAATCAGAATTTAAAAATAATGAAAATTGGATGAAAAATGAGCAGGTTTACTAAAAAAAGGTTTCATTGCGCATGCGTGAATGCAATCAAAATATAATATGCATAATGTATTAGCTAAGTATATAGAGCAACTTTTGTGAAAGTCTCAAAATCATAGCTTGAAAATTCTGAAAATTATCGTGGATAGAATAAGCTCGAAATCCGTTGTTCCCAAAAAGATGAGGGGTTGTATCAAATATATTTGATACAACCCCTCATACCTCAACCTCCTCATTTGATACAACCCATCACAGATATATCTGTTGATTAGTGCCAAGATAGCGTACACAATATTGCACGTACCTCATATTTGGATACAACCCCTGCTCATTTTTCATCCAATTTTTATTATTTTTTAATTCTGATTGCAGAGTATTATGTACAATGTTATTTGTCATATTTTCTAAAAAGAACTTTTTTTTATATTAAGAACTCTGCAAATTATAAGCAAAAAACTAGTCGAAATTTGGGACTGTTTTTATAAAAACCTTAATTTCTCTACGAGTTTCCCTGCTATCCTAATAAAAATGAACACAGTATATTACAATAAGCCACCTATTAATAATCTCGAGTTTGAACGCCTTTGCTACGTCAGTTTTTACAGGGTTATCCAAAAGATATTCGTTCTTTTTCAGTTTGTTGACAGTCCCCTGTGGGGTTTCGTGAAAAAATCTTCGCGGAAATATATAACCTATACTATACTGTTTACACACCTGCAGTTTCAGATTAATTCCTCATGTATTTTTCTAGATAATTAACAAAACGTTTAAAATCGCAAGTGACCGGTCACCTTTGGCAATATAGTGTATTAGTTTTAGTAGGCGCTGTAGTTTTAGTGACATATAAGTTGACATGATATGATGTATATATGTTAAGGTCAATATGATTAATCTGGTCATTATTAATAATAACCGGTTATTATTAATTATGACCGGATTAATCATATTGACCGTAACATATATACACTGATGTTCAGAAATTAGGGGGCAGTGACTAATTTCAGACGTTTCGTCGAATATCTACTGAAACTCGTGGGGAAATGCCGTAAATGCCCTTGAACTTTGAAGATGTAAAGGGCATGTTTTTCATTGAAGATTTAAAATAATATTTTCCATCACCCAAGTAACAGAAAATGCTAAAAATGGTCTGTCACTGTAGCAAATAACTATACATGGAAAAATGGTATATAGGTCCTGTTCAACTTTTGTGGGCATTTGTGCATAGCACGTATATTCGTGACGATGTTAACGTTTCTATAAAAAATTCAAAAGGTTTTTTTTAATAGCATGCAGAGTTTTCAACCGAATTTAACACCGCTTTCCAAAAAATTATAGGAATAGTGTACTGCAATTAAAATATTAATATGTTGTATATGTATTAATATTAATAATTATTAATAAATTGAGGAGATAATCCCATATAATCCTATGGGATTTCCTCCTCAATTTATCAATTATTGCTGTAATTTTTTGAGTTTTCACGATATTTCACTGGTCATTTTATATGAGTTTTCCTATAGTATTGACTATCAAATCATGACAAAATATTTTTGCTGCAGTTCGCGCATGCGCAGTTAAAATTGATTTCATACAAATACCCATATCTCATCAAATATCCAATCTCATCAAATATTAATATTTTAATTAGAGTACTAGATGGAACCCGTCAAAACTTGACGGAAAAAAATTACAATAACAATATTAGTAAAATAAGCTTCTTTATTACATAAGAAAGGGTGCATGTGAAACAGTTTTTCAAATATTTTATTTTAAAAGTTTTTCCCCCCAGTGAATTACAGTACTATTTCCGATGCAAACTCCAAACAAACAATCCGTAAATAACTATGTAATGCAAATCAGTTTGACATTACCGCCATATTCCTCACGGCCAAAAAAAAAAAATCCTGGACTATATTTAATAATTTTTAATTTTCCTGAAATCTTTTATTTTTGTGCATTTTTTTATTAAAAAATGAAATCTTCTAACCTATAATTAAAAAAAAAGTAATTGGTAACATGTAATCAAGGTATGCAGTCAAGATGAAGCAACCAATAAAGGCCTCAAATCTGACCTTTGAAATTAAAAATTGAAAAATCAGTTAAAATTACGTCATGTTAACACAATCAATTTCCTTTTTAATTTTATCAATGTTAAAATGCATTTCAAGCTAAGCATAACGTCATTTTCATCGGCGCAAACTTTTCACACGTACTTTATATAAGTTACTTTTATGCTTAAACACCATGTATTCAAATAAAAAAATATTTTGTATTTAATTGTAATGAAAAATGGCATCAACAAAGTTATAATGCATAATGATAAAATAAACCCAATGGACAATATTCCCGTGACGTCATAATAAATATAAATTTTTATTAGCTTATAAAAATGAAGTGCGCGCGATAAATATTTTTACTGAAATTTAACTTGCAAATTAAAAAATTTGGCCTAAAAGCCACGTGCCTTTAATATTTATTATTTATCTTTTATCATCGTCACAACCACAGAGTTCCTTGTTACTCTGTGCCTCGCAAAAACTGGCCGTTATCAGATTGCCGACTTTATGACGTCATAAGCAAATGTAAAATTTTAATTGAAAATTACGGCTAATTAATTAAATTTTCGAACAAACAAATGCACGATAACAAATCTGTGTCTAAATATCTTTCATTTAAAAAAAGAATGATGTAATTTGATGCAGTAGTTTGTTCTCACGAATTGTCGAAAGAAAACGCTTAGCGTTTTAAATATATAGATACTATTTCTACGATTTTTTGTCAAGTTTTTTGAAAGCGATGTTAAATTCAGTTAAAAACTCTGCATGCTATAAAAAAAACCTTTTGAATTTTTCATAGAAACGTCAATATTTTCACGAATATACGTGCTATGCTTACACAAATGCACACAAATGTTGAACAGGACCTACATAGTCATTTGCTACAGTAACAGACCATTTTAGCATTTTCTGTTACTTGGGTGATCGAAAATATTATTTTATTATTCGAATTATTATTGCCCCTCCCCCCCCCAATTGTCCTCGCAACAAAATCTTCACTGAAAAATATGAAGTCAAACATGTTCTTTACATCTGTTCAGTTTTTATGAACTTCAGAATCAGAAGTTTTTAGATGTAGGGTAAAAACATTCCATATCTTTATCACAAAGTAAAGTTTATTTACAGTTCTAATTTGTACACTCGTACACTCGTTTGTTTTAACTCACAAAACTATACACAGCAATACTTATGGCGTAATAATATATATTAAATTTCTCAAAATAAAAGAAATAGAATCTCAAAGCCATTTAACTGCGTATTAACCAAAAAAGGAAAACATGAACACAAGACTGTTGCCATCGGCAACGTAACTTACAGAATATCAAAAACAAAGATAATAATCATGTAGAGTTTTAACCCAACATCCTCCCACCTAAGTTAAATTTTAACATAAAAGTTAACTTACAATTAATAATAGTCACAATTACAATAGCAAAATTATATAAATAGTTCACAAGTCCAGTCTATGAGGCATTTTAATGATACGGCCACTTCTAGTTTTCCTTGCCTCCTCAGAAGATTCAATATTGCAGTCAATTGATTGACTGGCTGTTGGTTTCTCACTTAATTTTGTACCTGCCAATTTTTCTCCAACTATAAACGACTCTGATGCTGACACTTCTAAAGGATAGAGACGTTGTAGCGGTCTAAGCAACTCACCCCTCGCAGTTTTTAGTCTCACAAGTCTTGTAACACCATCTTTCCCGGGGATTACCTCGATTATTTTCCCAAGTGGCCAACTGATACGTTTTGTATTGTCGCTTCCAATTAAGACAACGTCACCAACCGCTACTTTGGCAGCTCTTTTATGTTCTGGTCTCTGAAGTAGAGCTCCCAAGTATTCCGATCGAAATCTATTTCTTAAGGCCTCTTGTAAATTTTGACGATACTTAACACGTTGGTTAAGACTCCGGTGATCAATTCTATCACAGTCAGGAACACCACTCACTTTGATATCTTGTAGGAACATTGAAGGAGTCAATGGAACAAGCTCTGCGTCGTTATCTGCGACATACGTCACCGGTCTTGAATTGATTATGGATTCGCAATCACACAGCACCGTCGTCATTTGTTCGTAAGTTAAAGAAGATCGGCCCAGTACTCTTCTCAACAATTTTTTAAGAATACCGACCAGTCTCTCCCACCAACCACCCCACCAAGAGGCAGTCGGTGGGTTGAATTTCCACTTAATAGGATGAAGAGCAGTGTCACTTACAATAAGGTTCCAATCCAGTGCACTTAGCAGATTTGAAGCACCCACAAAATTGGAGCCATTGTCACAATAGATAGTGCTGCATCGTCCTCTACGGGCTACGAACCTGCGCAAAGCTAGTAAAAAGGAAGGTGTAGATAAATAATCCACTAATTCAATGTGTACTGCCCGGTAGACGGCACATGTGAATAGACAAACCCAGGATTTCTTATTATCTCTGAGAAACAGTGGCCCCGCCAAGTCAACTCCACAGATCTCAAATACAGCAGCGTCTCGTATACGGTCCTCTGGAAGAGATGGAGTGAGAGTATCGAGCTTTTTTACAGAATGTCTCCTACAAACAATACATTTGGATAAGATGGATCTCACTGTCTTCCTACCATGCAGAATCCAGAATCTCTCTCTTAAAATGTTAAGCAGCATTTGAGTCCCAGCATGAGCATATTTTTCATGATAGTATATCACTATACGCTTTACAACTTCATGTTGAGATGGTAAAATTGCAGGCATTATAAAATCTTCACTATCTTGTCGATACAAAAGTTTTGTTTTCAATCGGATAATATCGTTTTTATCCTTGAAAGCTCCCAGAGTTTTTAACTTTTCATCCTTTTCATCAACGAAGCTTTCTTTCTGTATTATTCTGATAACTCTATACTCAGCTACAGAAATTTCTTCGGAATCAAGGCTACCATATTTTCTACTACTTCTCGGAATACGACTATTATTGATGAATCGAAGTAGCCAGGCAATAATTCTTACAGTTTTGTTGTAGTTCGAAAACTTATGGATAAAGGAACTGTCTATATTTTGAAGGTTCACCATAGATGATACTATTTCCTTTCTCTTTTCCTTTAACATTTCTTCTTCATTTACTGAGAATTCTGATCTAGACCATTCATCAGATGGGTAATACAGCCAAGGAGGACCTTTCCACCACTCTGTCTCCAATAATTGTCGAGCGGAACAACCTCTGGAGGGTAAATCCACTGGATTGATCGACCCAGGTACATAATACCAATTTTCTGGTTTACTCACTAATCTAATTTCTCGCACTCTGTTATACACAAATGGTGTCCAGTTTTCGCTACCCTTTATCCAATATAATGCGTTACTGGAGTCAGTCCAAAAGAAGGTGGGAATATCTCCTAATTTTAAATCTGCTATAACTCTTTGCCACAGTCGGGTACCAATAGTGCACGCTAACAACTCTAACCGAGGAATTGTAATAGACTTCAGCGGAGCTACTTTAGATCGTGCTTGAACTAGTTGACATGAAGTTAAGTTCTTACTTTCACTCCTTAAATATATGCAGGTAGCATAAGCTACTTTGCTCGCATCACAAAAGACGTGTAAACTTAAATTGCAGGTATCATCAGGGTCTTTTATTAAGCATCTAGGTATAGTAACTTCTTTTAGTAGATCCAGCTGTTTTCTCCACTTTTTGAATTTTTTAGAAATTGCTGATGGCAGCTCTGCATCCCAAGTTGTTTTCATTTCCCACAGTTCTTGTAACATTAATTTCGGATATAAGGTCACTGGACAAGTATAACCAATAGGGTCAAAAATTTTGTGGACTTCTGACAATATTTTTCTTTTAGTAACAGGTCCATTATCTTCACAAACTTCTTTTAAATTTACAGAAAGAGTATCTGAGTTCAAGAACCACTGCAGGCCTAATACTGGGACAACTTTATTTTTTGTACAAGAAGCCTCTTTTGTTGAGGAATGGGGATAATTGTGCTCCCACCCTCTAAGGTCAAACTTCCTTTCTGACATAATATCTGTAGCTACTTTAATGAATTCATGCAATTCTGTCTCCGTTTTTACACTAGTTAGACAATTGTCTACATAAAAGCTGTTCTTAAGTTTCTGGACAATATCCACAGGGTATTTTGAGTTTCCAAGTTGTGCTTCCTCCAAAATCATTTCCAGATGATACTGAATCACAGAATTAAGTAAGAAAGGACTACTTGAAATTCCGAAGACGACACGACAATGTCTATAATATTTCAGTTCATTATTTTCGTCATACCAAAGAAATCTTAAATAATCTTTATCGCTTTCTTGTAGGCGAATTTGTAAAAATGCTTTACGGATGTCCGCCGTAACTCCAAACTTGTTCATCCGAAAACGTGTTAATATTGTAGGAATTAACTCAACAAGGTTTATCCCTTTCTCCAGGCAGTCATTTAAGCTTGGGAAAGCTCTCAGCTTTGCTGAAGCATCAAACACAGGTCTGATTCTAGTTGTGCTATTTTCTTTCACGATATGTCTGTGTGGTAAATAATGAGACGGTAATTGAATCTCGTGCTTAGGAATTTTTTCAATTATTCCTTCTTTTTTCCATTCTTCAAATATTTTATTATAATCATCATATAAATTTTCTTCTTTCAACTTCCGTGCAGTACCTTCCAGTCTCTTTAAAGCCAAGTTATAATTATCAGGTAGTGGAGGGTGATCGGCAAGCCAAGGTAAATGTACCACAAAACGATTGTCTTTGTCGATTTGAACTGTGTTAAGAAAATGCTCTCTGGCGGATTCATGAAGGTCTTCTTTAGTTTTCTTCTCAGAAGGATCTGTAATACCGAGAGTGTCAAGAGTCCACAATTCTGTTATTGTTCGAGTATTAGAAAGCATAGAATTAGCTACTGAGATTTCATTTACCTCTGAAGAAATCTGGGGTATACGTCCCATTGTGGTCCACCCTAAACGTGTTTCCATTGCTGTTAAACCACATGATAAGGATTTGTAACCACCGGTAATGATTTTTCCGGCTACATCGGCTCCTATTAAGATTTCAATAGGACCTATATAATCATCGTTGACACAAATATTATAGTCAGTAAGCTCTTTTAAATGAATCGCAGGTATTGTCGGTGGAACGCTCCCACAGATAACAGGTTGACTCAGTACTTTAAAATGACAGTTATAAGATCCATCGCAACTTGTCAAATATAAAGTAAACACATCATGCTTGCACACTCCTGTATTTTCTCCTCCGAACAGAGAATGCTGAAGATATTCATAGTCTTCCCTTTTATATTTCATCTCTTTGGCAGTGTTTTTTAAAATGTAAGAGCGCTGCGAAGCAGAATCTATGATGGCTCTTGCCTTCCGTTTTCTCCCATTACCTCTGATTAAAACCGTTAATGTTAATAACATAACACTAGGGCTTTTGGATATATTCGCAAGTGCTTGATCCTCTTTTGAAACATTATCTAACTCTGCAGTTTCTTTTCCGGTTGGTGAGAATGCTGGTTGCTTTATGTTACGACAGAGTAAAATATGATGTCTTTTTCCACAACCCAAACAAGTTATCTTTGAATAACACTTACGAACTTGATGACCCGGTTTTAAGCACAGAAAACAGCACCCTGATTTCTCTACGAGATTTTCTCTATCTTTCATCGTCATTTTCCGTACCTTCAAACAGTCAGTGGAATTATGGAAATTGCGGCAAAATATGCACTGCTTTTGTTCATTCGAAGAGGTCAAAAGCTCAGCTGCACTAGCTATTTGACGAGTGTCCCCGTATTTGTGTCTATCATTTCCAGCCCTCTTCTCTTTGAACAATTTAAAATTACTCTTGGTCTCAATCCCAAAGTTTTGAGAGGCTAGGATTATGCGCTCCTCTGCCTGCACTTCATCTTGAAGAAAATCAAGAATTGAATCGAGATCAGTCTTTTCAGTAATTTTAGATGTATTTTGATCCTCCTCCTCATGTGATCTATGACTTACAGATCTATATCGTTCCCAAGCTAGAAGCGTTTCCTCAAGTAAAGCAGATTCGACAAGTGGTAAAAGCATCGACGCATACTTATCTCTCGTTACCCCTAGTATTTCAAGCGCACGAAGCTTTGTTTCTAATAAATCATAAAGATTTCTCAAAGATTTTTTCGACATATTCTGTTTTTGGATAACCAATGACAGAAGATCCCTAACATACACCTGTATAAGTAGCTCTTCTCTCCCAAAACGTAATTTCAATTGCTCTATTGCTTTCTCATAACTATTTCCCCCGGGTGGAAAACTTTTAATTAACTCTTCGGCAGCACTTCCCTTCTCCATACATTGGGATAGATATGCAAACTTATCATGCAGATCTAAATTAGGGTCTTTATTAATTTTCTCAAACTGCCCCCAAAAACTAACCCAGTTCCTTAGATTTCCATTAAATGTAGGCAATTTTATTTTTGGGTAACGTAATAACGTATTTTTCTGAGAATCACTACAATTCGAAGAAACGTCTTCTCTTTCTGAAAGCAAAAACTGACTCAACTTAATCTGTAATAACCGCCAATGGTCTATATAACATTCGGATTCATCGATCTCTTTTTCAATTAAATCATCTGTAATGTTTTCAGAATAAAGAAACTGTTTAACATTTTCTTCAGAATTTAGCATTAGCGTAGCTTTCTCCTCAATAAGTTTCAGTTTAATTATTTTGTCAGAATTCGTTAAGTTTGTTTCTTCAGTATCGAACTCGTTACAAGCTTTGCCAAACAATCTCCTATGCTGAGTTCTAATTTTCTTTGCTGCTTCCATATCAACTCAAAAATAAGACAAACAAAACAAAACTTACTCGATAATCAGCAGCCGAGTCCTGTCGGCGGACGCCAGATGTTCAGTTTTTATGAACTTCAGAATCAGAAGTTTTTAGATGTAGGGTAAAAACATTCCATATCTTTATCACAAAGTAAAGTTTATTTACAGTTCTAATTTGTACACTCGTACACTCGTTTGTTTTAACTCACAAAACTATACACAGCAATACTTATGGCGTAATAATATATATTAAATTTCTCAAAATAAAAGAAATAGAATCTCAAAGCCATTTAACTGCGTATTAACCAAAAAAGGAAAACATGAACACAAGACTGTTGCCATCGGCAACGTAACTTACAGAATATCAAAAACAAAGATAATAATCATGTAGAGTTTTAACCCAACAACATCCTCAAAGTTGAAGGGCATTTCGGGCATTTCCTCACGAGTTTCAGTAGATATTCGACGAAACGTCTGAAATTGGTCACTGCCCCTTAATTTCTGGACTCCAGTGTACTTCATGCTTCGGTATTATTTTTATGTTGGATCATCAGAAAATATGAAGGTTTAAAAAATCATTTTAGAATATTAAAAAGTTGAAAATTTTCAGATATCCGATGAGGCTGCTACAGCTGTATCAATCAACCTACCAAACCAAGTAAAACATAAACACAAAAAAGCCCAATCACGTGATCAAACCATCCACAGATTTTTTTTTTTTCTAGGTGGATCGAGTGCAGCCGCAGCGCGGGAGAAACTTTTGCGGGTTATGAACGCTGATCGGGCTAAATCAGATCACGTGGTACTTTCATGAATGTTTTGGATTTTGTCTGAGTAAATATAGGCATGTATTCCTATTACGAGAGCCATTGTTTTGGAAAGATAAGGATATGTAGTCGTTGTTTTTACCTGTTCTGAACTATAAAAGCATGAAATAATTAAATTATCATTAAATACTTGCTCCGATAACGTATACTCCATACGCAAATCTCCTTCCCCCGCGCGCCGCCTGATCTTCATTTCTGAACACAGCCCCTATATTACCATATTACTCATTTCCTTTTTTTTTTAAACGATTATACTTTTCATATTGCGCTCGTCTGGTATCGATTATGAATATCGAGTTAATAATTTAATATGTTTCTTTAAAAAATAAATCATATTAAAATTTATTTGTCTATTTTTTCCATGAAATAAAAAAAGGGCGCTAGCTGCAGCTGCATCCTACAACTTCAGTACCTCAGAGGAATCGCATATATTTTCCTCCCTGCAATGTTTTACGATCTCGTAATCTGATTGGCCAAAGCTTTCGGCGTCAAACATATCTTGCCGTAATTGTGCTTGGCGAAAACCATCAGTATAGTGCCTAGAAGTAACATGTAGACAATACTTCCAGGCACTGTACCATTAGTGTTTCGACGGCAAAAGTGATTTATAGAAAAATATTAAATTGGTTTTCTATTTGGATATTTTCTATCCAATCAATTGATTATTAATATTACCCTGTGTAATTTGATCTTTTAACCCTCTCCCGAAAACACAAAAAATAAAGATAATCTCCATTATCTAATGCGGGGAGGGGTGGGGGATCTTCAAAGTTTCGTTTCGATAGATTTCTGCTGTTTCTATTTTTTTCTTTTTAAATCATCTAAATCAGTGGGGATGTAAAATATTATTTATTTATTTATTATTATTATATAATTAAAATATAGGCAGAGCCGTCCTTAGTGAAAGCGAGGCCCGGTGCAAGAATTTTTGCGAGGCCCTTTCTTTCCAAACTAGTTTATCCTTCCCTCCACACACACACATACATTATAAGTAATCATTGAATAATAGTTATCATTTATCTAAAATAATCAACAGTACTTGCTTTTTAACAGTTAATATTATAACTTCAAAATAATAAATGAATCACAAGTGAATTGTGTATTGGTTATACTCAGCAGTATCAGCACCGTATCTGGAGCTTGATACCTCAGCAGCTTGTCTTAAAGGTCTTCACGGGTCCGTACCTACATCCGAAACCCAAGCAATAGCCAAACTCGGGCTTATATTTTTCTGCAGACTGTGATCGGACTGGACCGGACCTAGTTTTTTTTCTTTCCATGTCAGCCCTGGTCTCACTGTTTTCTGCTGAATCTGACTGGGCTGGACGTGGACTTCATTTTATCTGCGCTGAGTAAGGGCATGGACTATTTCATTCCAGCAAAGAAAACTGCCCCAAGCCCATGTCGGATTGGCGAGTTTTATTTTTAAGAAATAGTGATATTGTACTTTTGTTTAACGAAATCTTTAAAAATTTAATCTGATTTAACAAATTACTAAGAAATGGTTTTAAAAATCTACATTTTTTCCTTTGCAAAGCTTTAAATTTATGATTTTCTTTAACCATCTGTTTCTTTCATTCTAAACTACATTAATTTATTTTTAAGTATTAAAGTACAGCTGTTGAAAACAAAACAAAACAAAAAAAAATCACCAGCCCACGTATATTGTATCTCCAAATTGTCACAGAGATATATGACAGGTACCGCGCAACTGGAAATCGTGTTTATATTTCGAATATGATTGCAATTTCTGAAATAGGGGTCGTCTACATATTAAAAGTTGTAGCCACTTTCATTTTTCATATGTTAGCATTCACTTTCGACGCTTTATTTGATTTCCTTGAATTAAAGCAGCGCAGTAAAATGTTTATATATTTTTTCTTAAATTTTCATAGAGTTAGAAGAGGTAAAAATTTGAAGGTGCTAATATTAAATGCGCGTGAAAAACTTTAATTTCTATATTTCCAAAATATCCTCCTCTAATTCGAATATTTCTCTTTTAGTGAGATACAATGAACAGATCCAAACAAGTTCCAGGCATTTTTCCGATTAAAAAACATATTTCTAATTATGAAAACAATTAATAAATGTATATTTAAAATATTTAAGAATTATGATCTGCATTAATTTTTTTCATAAAATGAATCAGTGTCGTTGAAAACATGGCTATATGCTTTTAAAGCTCCTTCCTTATAATTAGTTTTCGAGATACAGAGAAATTTTACTTTTCAACGGTCTGATGGAACTGTCTCCTGCATTCGTTGGCATCCACAGAAAAGAAAATCAAAAGCAGCTGGAAAAAAAATTCTAAAATTTTCTTTTAATTGAAGTAAGTTTATGTTAAATATAGAATTTTTAAATGTTTTCCTGTAACTAATTGAAAGTTCCAGCGTTCCAGGTACTTTTCCTTGTAAAATCTTAATGTCATTATTTGATTATATAATAGACCCTAATACATTTTTTTTATAACTATGAAAATTTAAGAAAAAGTATACATAACCTATACCTTTTTCCGAGCTGCTTTGATCCAAGGAACTCAAATAAAATATCAAAGGTGAGTGTTTTCCATTGTGTGATCCATTTGAAAAATCAAAGTTGGTATATTTTTAATGACTCCTATTAAAAATTTTCATTCATATTCGGAAAGCAGACACAATTCCAGTCGAAACCTCTAGGTCTAGGGTCTCTCTGCGAGAATTCGGTGATAAAAAAACGTGGGATGTGCATTTTATTTTCTTTCTTTCTTTCCCATTATTATTGCGTATTCCATGACTTGGGAACATATAACCTGAAAAATAATGCTGCTTTTTTTTTTTTTTTTTTTTTTTTACAATATTATTAAAATACTTTTAATTATAAGATAATGTTCGAGATAATGTTTTGCGCCTGAATTCATTGCATATGTAAAGAATTTGAGCTTCGACATCCAGCTGCACTATGTGTCATTCTAGCATTTCCTGTGAGTGCACTTAACTGCATACCTTCCCTCGCTATTTTTGCCTTGAAGACTAGCAGACGCCGAATTCTATTGTACTGTGAGCGGAAAGTTCGGACAGTGATGAAGTGGTAAGGCGTTACCCAAAAAGGGGTCTTATGCTTTGATCCTTGCCGAGTTCGTGGGAAAGAGTTCATCTGCGAGAGAAGCGATCTCTGCACACGATTTTTAGGTTTGCGCCCGAAACTTTGCCCTCTGTCTTAGAACGTCCAATGACGGACTTAGTGAAAACGAAACAGAGGGATCTCAAGGCTGCTAAGAGGCTGGAGAGTTTCGAGGGGCCCGCCTCGACAAAGCCCCCGCCCCCAGAAGAAGTTCTCCTGCGAGAATGAAAAAGTGAGAGAGGACAGTTTTTGGAGAGATCGAAAAGGAGAGTGTTGACTCTCTGGAGAAGGGAAAAGGAAACGTCAGTTTCTAACTCAGCGTGGTGTAAGCGCTAGTGAGGTCCGACCTCTAGAATTGATACAGCAGGTATCCGCTGAAAATCCCAGCGAAGTGAAAAAGCACACCAAGTGCGAGAGTGAGAGTTCTTAGACTCAGAATTAACGAGCATTAGTAGATCTTCCGAAGAGAAGGAACGGACGAGCCTTGGTCCGAATGAACTTTGTTTTGTAGTCACGACTGTCTGTAATGTTTAGAGACTTTTGTTTGTTTCAGTTACACTTGGAGTCAAGAGGTCATTAATTTATAAGCGATTGACTCACGAAAAATAATTAAATGCTGTATTGACGTCTTGTATATATTTTTCATTAGAATTAACATTGTTATACAATAAAATTCTATTTTCTAATTTATGCGAGAAATTCTCTGTGCCAACGATCCGATCTCGCTACCACTCACCATCTTTTATCGGGTCGGTATAGAGGAGTTACTATAACTGGTGGCAGCGGTGGGATTAATTAGCAGAAATTAATGACAATCTTCAAAGACAAAGAGTGGACTCTGAAATTTAAATCATCAAAGTGCTCCAAGAAAGAGTCTCCTTGTGACTTGTGACCTGAGTCTCCTTAGACGCCCCTGTTGATCAACACAGCATCAGAAAGAGTAATCTACCAAGAATTCTGGAGAGTGTTCCCCCATCAGAAAGAGAAATCTACCAAGAATTCTGGAGAGTGTTCCCCCATCAGAAAGAGAAATCTACCAAGAATTCTGGAGAGTGTTCCCCCATCCGAAAAGTGTGACAGAGAACCCCGTCTGTGCTCCTGAGAATCTCTGAAGTCTGTGCTTCTGACGCCCTGAAAGACTCTTAGTAATGGAGGTAAGCTCTTTTTATACTCAGAGTGGCTTTAATTGTTATTAGTGTTTGTATAGGTGTTGTAGGCTTCAAAAAAAAAAAAAAGTTGTATGTTAATTTTTGTGAGAGTAAATATTTTGAGAAATTTTTCCGGTAGAAAAAAAAAAGTATGATGAGATACTTCCGAGATTACTGTAACTTATTTAATAGACAAATTTTGTAGTTAAAAATTAAATTATTGTTGAATTAATTTAATGCAAACTGAGAGTTGTGCAGTGTTACAAAATTTTAGCTGAATCTATAAATGAGAGTTCATTGAAAAAAAAAAGTATTGAACGCATTTCATATTTTACGATAACAGAGTTGATTTTATATGTTTTTTGTGAATTATTCTAAATTTTTTAAGAGTGGATGCAGAGATTAAGACCACCATTGATTTAAAAAAAAAAAAGGAATTGAATGAGACTTTTGCAATTTAAAATATTTTTACTGTACTTTTTGAATTTGAAATTGTTGTTTTGTGTCAAATTGATCCCATATGTATTTTATAACCAATTACCAAGGTGAATGTGGACGATAGGATAGGGTTGCTTAATTTTATATGTTGCATATTTCTTATATATTATTGTTATGCGTACTTTTTATGAGCGTATATTTTGGTAATATTTTGACGCACTTGGTAGGATTTGATTTAATCTTATTGTATTGTTTCATATTTGTGGGAAAGATAATTTCTAATTTTATACTTTAAAAATGTCGGAGCTTAAATATTTTAGGAAAGCTGATTTGCAAACGTTAGCTTACGAATTTGAGGTCATTTTAGAGGAAAATGATACTGTACCGAAAATTATAAAAAAAAATAGAGTCGTCAGAGGGATTTGAGAAAGAGCTAGCTTTAGCACAAATTAAACTTATAGAAAAAGATAGGGAAAATAGATTATTGGCAGAGAATAAAGAGAAAGATAGACTGTGGGAAAAAGCAGAAAAAGAAAAAGAGCGGGAACATGAGTTGGCTAGATTAAAAGCGACACAAGAGTCAGATGACCGGAGTACCGCATCCAGTAGCATCTCAGTTAGAACGAATCATTTACCCCTAAAAACAATTATGCATCGCTTTGATGAAAAGAATTCGGATATTTCGTTGTTTTTGAATTTATTCGAGAGACAGGCAAAAAAATGTAATCTAAATTCGGATGAGTTGGTGACGAATTTACTATCATTATTACCTGTGGGAATGGCCGAGCTAATTTTGAGAGAACCCGAAGACAAAATTGATGATTTTCAATATGTGAAAGAAAAACTGTTAGAACGCTATCGTTTGAATGCAGAGACGTACAGACAAAAATTTAGTCAGCATCCGCGTAATCCTAATTCAGTTTGGAAGGATCTGATATTCGAGCTTAATAGTTTTTTAGAAGGTTGGCTGTCATGCTTACAAGTTTCGGATTTTGAGGGTTTGAAAAATTTGCTTGTCACGGACCAAATCAAACGGAGAGCGTCTCCAGAAATGCGCGAACATTTTATAGATAACTGGGCGGAGATTAAAAATCCCGAAGAGTTAGTGAGGCTTTTAGATGCGTACGAGGCAATCAAGCGCCCGTCAAAAAAAACTTGGAATACGAAACTCCCTTTAGAGAAGAAATTTGAAAGACCCAGAACTTTTGAAAATGGGCGAAACAGTAACAGAAATCCGGAGACTAACTTTAACTGGAGGGATGGCGATGATCATAAAGAAAGGGAAAGAGTTTACGAAAAAAGGCGAGAAGTGAAGTGTCACGCGTGTTTTCAAAGCGGTCACTACAAAGTAGATTGTCCGGAAATTAAAAAGAGAGATGTTGCGCGGGTCAGTCACTTAATAAGTAAGCCGACACTTGAAGAAACCTTCTCCCCTTATTTGAGTAAAGTGTTAGTGAATGGAACTCAGACAACTGCTTTAACTGACACTGGGAGTGAAATTGATATCATCGCATACGACTTGGTCAGTCAAGATAAATTGAATGGAGATCACGTATGGATTAAAACTCCGCTGGACAGTAAATTATACTGTTTACCTATAGCAGAGGTCACTTTAGAAATTGAAGGCGTGGGGGTCATTGAAACCAAGGCAGGAGTTAACAATAGAAATTCAGATATGTACTACTATTTGTTGGGTAATCGCACTCAGAAATTGTTAGAACAGGCGAAGAAAAAACCCGAATTGATGAATGCAGTTTTGACACGCGCTCAAACGAGAGAAAAGTGTGGCCCAGCTCCGAATCCGGTAAATAAACAAATTATGATTTCCGAGGGGGAAGAGGATATTTCTAACGGGAATGTGGAAGCGGAAACTTTGAATTCCGAGGAAGAAAAAGAAGGGGGAATTTTTCGCGAGTGCAGTGAAGCGGAAGCGTTGAATTCAAAACTACAGGGTGAAAATCTAGAAAACCCTATTGAACTGGTCAGTGTGGATAAGGGATTATCGCCTTTGCCGATATGTGAGGAATCTTCGATCTTAGCAGAAATTGGAGGGAAAGATAGTCAAATTGATTTAGACAGAGATCAATCTCTCAAAGGGATTAGTAAAAAAACGGAAGGTGAAGAATCGCTTTGTAATGCAGGAGATTCTTTGATAGTGGCAAAAGCCAGAGAAAATCGCATGAGTGGGAGGAAGCAGGTGCTTGTCCCATTGCCTTATCAGGTAGATATTTTTGGCGCGTGTCTAGAAAAAGTGTCATTACACTTAGGGAAAGGGAAAGTTAGAGGAAATGTGTCAGAATACATGGACCTTGGGAGAAGTTTGATAAACGATTTAGCTACCGCATTTCTAAAAAGGTTCGGTGTTAAATTGAAAAATCCGAGAGTGTGTCGCACAATAAGCGATAGTATTGCATGTTGGCATCGAAAAGTTAGAAAGCTTTTGAAAGCGTTAGTATTTGGAGAATGGATAAGAGAAACGGAGGAAAATAAATTCGTGAAGGGATGTGTGTTTAATCTCACGAACAGGTTAAAAAGAGGTCGAGTTTTAGCCGTTGAAAATTTGTCAGAAAAACGAGAAAAGAGGAAATTTTGGTTTGACAGAAAGGCGGTAAAACGGAAGCTTAATGTGAAAGATGAGGTTTTAGTTTTAACTACCAGAAAGCCAATTAAAATGTCAGATAGTCGGATAGAGCCGGGAAGAAAGGAGTCAATAATTACGGAAGCAAATTGTATTGTGAATGTTCCTGGGAGGGGACAGAAATCCCAGATTTCTCACTTGAGTTTAGTAAAGCCTTACAGAAAACGGGTGGAGTTAGCAGATATCTTAACGCGGGAAATAAACGCACTTAAGAATTTCTGTTTACCGTATCTAGATGATATGGCGATTTTTTCAGATAGTTGGAAGGACAATATGCGTCATCTAGAAATAGTATTAAAAAATGTTAATGACGCGAAACTAAAAATCAAATTGGCGAAATGCAAGTTCGCTCAGAAAACCGTAAAATATCTTGGGCATATTGTAGGTGAGGGTAGACGGAGGCCAGCTGAGGCGAAAGTAAAGGCAATTAAGGAATTACCGGTTCCGAAATCGAAAACTGAAATTCGTAGATGTTTGGGAATGGCTGGATATTATTCCCGGTACATAAAAGATTATGCAGTGATTGTAGAACCATTAACGAGGGCGCTTAAAGGCAAAAATAAAAAAAGAAATTCTGGAAATAATCCCAGATTATTAAGGTGGTCCTTAGCTCTGCAACCTTATAATTATGCCATTTCTCATCGCGCAGGCAAAGACATTCCGCATGTTGATTGTCTGAGTCGAGTTTAAGGAGATTTCTTGATAAACTTTTGTATATAATTATTTTAAGATTTTTTATTTTTTATTTCACTGTGTTTTATTTCATTCTATGTTCATGATTTCTTATCAGAGCGCGAAAAAAAAAAAGGAAGGTAGTATTATCTTATTCATGTATGTTTTATTTCTTGCCACTCTGATGTAATTTGAGCTTGCAATTCTTTATCCGACTCTTAGAGATTCTTAGTGTTTCACCCTTAAGAATCGTTTGAGGAGGAGGTGCTGTAAAGAATTTGAGCTTCGACATCCAGCTGCACTATGTGTCATTCTAGCATTTCCTGTGAGTGCACTTAACTGCATACCTTCCCTCGCTATTTTTGCCTTGAAGACTAGCAGACGCCGAATTCTATTGTACTGTGAGCGGAAAGTTCGGACAGTGATGAAGTGGTAAGGCGTTACCCAAAAAGGGGTCTTATGCTTTGATCCTTGCCGAGTTCGTGGGAAAGAGTTCATCTGCGAGAGAAGCGATCTCTGCACACGATTTTTAGGTTTGCGCCCGAAACTTTGCCCTCTGTCTTAGAACGTCCAATGACGGACTTAGTGAAAACGAAACAGAGGGATCTCAAGGCTGCTAAGAGGCTGGAGAGTTTCGAGGGGCCCGCCTCGACAAAGCCCCCGCCCCCAGAAGAAGTTCTCCTGCGAGAATGAAAAAGTGAGAGAGGACAGTTTTTGGAGAGATCGAAAAGGAGAGTGTTGACTCTCTGGAGAAGGGAAAAGGAAACGTCAGTTTCTAACTCAGCGTGGTGTAAGCGCTAGTGAGGTCCGACCTCTAGAATTGATACAGCAGGTATCCGCTGAAAATCCCAGCGAAGTGAAAAAGCACACCAAGTGCGAGAGTGAGAGTTCTTAGACTCAGAATTAACGAGCATTAGTAGATCTTCCGAAGAGAAGGAACGGACGAGCCTTGGTCCGAATGAACTTTGTTTTGTAGTCACGACTGTCTGTAATGTTTAGAGACTTTTGTTTGTTTCAGTTACACTTGGAGTCAAGAGGTCATTAATTTATAAGCGATTGACTCACGAAAAATAATTAAATGCTGTATTGACGTCTTGTATATATTTTTCATTAGAATTAACATTGTTATACAATAAAATTCTATTTTCTAATTTATGCGAGAAATTCTCTGTGCCAACGATCCGATCTCGCTACCACTCACCATCTTTTATCGGGTCGGTATAGAGGAGTTACTACACATATAATTCCCAATTTCATCGATTTTATACATGGGCACAGGCTAAGGGGGCTGAAACCCCCCCCCAGACCCTAAAACTTAATAATAAAGTAACTATATAAAGTTTTCTATAAAATTATAAAAAGTTTTTTTTTTTTTAAAGGTCTTTAGAAAATGTTTAAAACCTTTGTATCTCATTTCATCTTTAATTCTCAAATCGTTTTCGACATACGTTAAGCGTAAAGACTTATAGTGGTACTCTGATTCTCTCAGTTCTGAGTACACATCTATCATCCATATTTTTAGCACGGTCAAGCGGATTCAAGTCCAAACGAGGGTGATATTTCGTCTACGTTGTACATTTGTGTAATGGACAATACGACCCATTCAAGGTCGATAAACGATTGGCACTATCCATTTTGAAAAACATTGAAGTGGGGTGCTGGAGAAATGGCAGCCCCACACTAAAAACCTTTTATTACTCTAGTACAAATGAGGTACAAACGAGGTATAAACGATTGGCCCTATCCATTTTGTAAAACATTGAAGTGTGTGGGGGGGGGGGGGGGCTGGAGAAATGGCAGCCCCACACTAAAACCTTTTTATTACTATAGTACAAATGAGGTGCAAACGAAAAGATTGTTGGTGCAAACGAGGTATAAACGATTGGCACTATCCATTTTGTAAAACATTGAAGGGGGGGGGGGGGGGCTGGAAAAATGGCAGCCTCACACTAAAATCTTTTTATTACTCTAGTACAAATGAGATGCAAACGAAAACATTGTCGGTACAAACGAGGTATAAACGATTGGCCCTATCCATTTTGTAAAACATTGAAGTGTGGGGGGAGAGCTGGAGAAATGGCAGCCTCACACTAAAATCTTTTTATTATTCTAGTACAAATGAGGTGCAAACGAAAACATTATTGGTACAAACGAGGTATAAACGATTGGCACTATCCATTTTGTAAAACATTGAAGGGGGGAGGGTTGGAGAAATGGCAGCCCCACACTAAAATCTTTTTATTACTTTAGTACAAATGAGGTACAAACGAAAAGATTGTTGGTACAAACGAGTTATAAACGATTGGCCCTATCCATTTTGTAAAACATTGAAGTGGAGGGGGGGAGGGCTGGAGAAATGGCAGCCCCACACTAAAATCTTTTTATTATTCTAGTACAAATGAGGTGCAAACGAAAAGATTGTTGGTACAAACGGGGTATAAATGATTGGCACTATCCATTTTCTAAAACATTGAAGTGGGAGGGCTGGAGAAGCGGACGCTAAAAATCTTTTATTACTCTAGTACAAATGAGGTACGAACGAAAAGATTGTTGGTACAACCGAGGTTGTATAAACGATTGGCACTATCCATTTCGTAAAACATTGAGTTGGGGAGCTGCCTTTTCTCCAGCCCCCCCCTATTAAAAACCTTTTATTACCCTAGTACAAATGAGGTACAAACGAAATGATTGTTGATACAAACGGGTACAAACGAGGTATAAACGTTTGGCACTATCTGTTTTGTAAAACATTGAGGTGGGGGGGACTGGCCGTTTCTCCAGCCCCCCCCCCACATTTAAAACCTTTTATTACTCTAGTACAAATGAGATACAAACGGGTACAAACGAGGTATAAACGATTGGTAATATTTTCAGCAAAATGTGAGTGGTGGGGGGCTGGCGAAATGCACCTCTATTTTATTAGTATATCTGGTTATACACTTTTTTTAAAAAATTATTTAGCATCACTCGTGTTAAAACATTTAACTCAACGTATAAAAAAATAGCCATATTTTTAAGTTTTATATTTGGAGAATTTATATCATCAAAGCTCGTGAAAATCATCTAAGATTAGAATAATTCACCAGGACTTCATCACTAGAATTGTAAGCCTACATATTGATTTCTTTCTAAGGATAATTACACTAGTATATTCGTAAGCATAAAGTTTCAAATTTATTAATAGCCAAGAGAGGGCATATCCCGCGGTCTGCCCCTCCCTCCTGTACCGAACAAGGTACTTATTTACTGAATCATGGACACAAATAAAAAAACAAAATGGTAAGACAAAATTGCAATGAATCGGTGAAGAATTCCGTTTTATACAGGTTTTTGCTTTAGCAGGTAAACTTTCAAGGTGTTTCTTTTGCTGAGACCATGGAATGTTTGTGATCAAGACAATATTACGTTATAGACAAGTTTCATTTACACAAGTTAAAAAGTATGGGGTTATTTACACAAGTTTTACGTATACAGTTTAACCAGTGTAAATGAAACCTGTCTATAACGGAATAATCTTAATCGCAAACATTCCATGGTCCCATCGAAAGAAACATCTTTACAGTTTACCAGCTAAGACGAAAACCTGTCTAAAGCGGAATTTCTCACCGATTTATTGCAACTCCGTCTTAGCATTTTTTACTGTTTTTGTATCCATTGTATCCAAGCCAAAGAAGACTCCATATTATAAAATTGACTTGTTTTCCTATTCACAATAGATGTAAATTATCATGTTAACGATTTTTAGCTCACAGGTTATCAAAACCTGAGAGCTAATGGCCGCCGGTTCTGTAGTACGTAACGCGATAACTCTTGATAGAACTAACCGCTTTGCTTCAAATTTTGTTTATAGGTTCATTGTGATAAGGCGCTTCCCTGATTAGTTTTGGGGGTTCATTATTTAATTATAAAGGGGTACGGGGGATGATTCCCTTGTTAATATATTGTCAATTTCTTTATTTTTCGAGGGTTTATTTCAAATTATTTGAAATAAGAGTATAATATACAATTAGTGTGAATAGCCTGTGAGCTCAATGCCCTCAGTTTAACTGGGCAGTTTTCTCTTTATTTATTAGCTTACAAGCGACCAAAGCCTGCGAGCTAATGTGCCCACAAGTTCTGTATGTACGTAAGTATGTATGTATGTAACTCTTGATAGAAATATCCGATTTGCTTCAAATTTTGAATATAGGTTCATTCTGATAAGGCTCTTTCCTGATTAGTTTTGGGAGTTCATTGGTTAAGTATAAAGGAGGAGGGAACAGGGACTAATCCCTCCCCCTTAATTTATATAAATGGATTTTTCATGCAGAATTATTCGATTTGCTGCAAATTTGGTATACCTGTTTATTCTGATATTAGATTTGGAAGTTCATTGGTTAAGTATAAAGGGTGGGAATTGGGGAGATAATCCCCCCCCCCTTAATTTAGCTAAATGGGAATATCATGCAGGATTATTCTTTGAAATAAGAGTATAATATACGCAATCAGTGTGAATAGCCCCGTGAGGTCAATGCCATCAGTTTAACAGGGCACTTTTCTTTTCTTTTTTTTTTAATTAAAAAAAGTTTTAAAAATGAATTGAATGTTCATAATATTAATTAATTCATTGAAGAATAGTTTTCCCCCTGTAAATACACAGCGGCAAAAAACATTTGATATTGAAAAATAAATAAGTAGATAACATTTTCTGTCATTCATATCAAAGTTCTATTTACAGTAACAGGCTAACTATTTTATTATAAAATTATATTCCTCTGTTTTCTTCACAAAATGTTTCATTCTGTTCATTTATGATAAATAATATACGTTTTAGCATATGTTCAAATTCAAGCAATATCGAATTACCGATGATAAAGCTGAGACGCACATGCAAGAGCAGTCATCGTTATTTCATTATGTTGCTGCACTACAACGAATACCGTACTATTACATTACATAAAATAATATACTACAGAATATGTCAGCTTTATATAGTAAAATAAAGCATTTTTGTAACATTTTTCAGTAATCGTAAAGTATAAAGGAAAAAATGAAAAAAATCTGCACGTATCCATAAATAATTAACAAATTTTTATCACTGATGGATATCAGAAGTGATTATAGTAAATTTCAGCTACTGTTGCAGTACGCAAATGCAGATGGTCACTTGATCACCGACTCTGCACAGGCCAGAATTTCGAGGCCACGCCCGAACGAAATCTATCTTGCCCGTTGCAAAAATTAAAAGTTTGGCCCGGCAAATACAAAATTAAAGAAAACAGGCCCGACCCGGTCAGTGACAAAATCAGTTATATCATGGCCTATCCAGTCAGCTCAATTTGTATTAAAAAAAATTCCGATTTTACTCAACATAAAATTAAGGTTCTTTTAAAGAATATTGCATACATATTTTTGGAGAAATTTTACAATATATTTTAACTTATTATATGTTTACAAGACAGAAAAAACAGAATAGAAACATTAATGATTACTCAGATTTTTCAGCCTTCAAATAAAGATTTAATCTAAGAATTAATGTAGTTTAGAATAAAAGAGAAAAAGAGGGTTATAAAATCATAACTTTTAAGCTGTATAAAAAAGCAGATTTTTGAAAATATTTCCTCGTAATTTTTTAAGGCTCTTCTCAAATCGAATGGCGCTACTTTCTGACACATTTATGAATTCAATTTTTTTCGGGAATGCATAAAATTGACAGGTGTTCTTTTTCAGAAACTATGTAATCGAATAGCGTTTTCCTTTTTCTGATAAATGCAAAAAATATTTCAGAAAATACTGTCAGAATTGGCGTTTTGAATTAAATTTCCGGACGCGATAGCACGGTAAAGAAGAAAAACCTATCGTCACAACAAAGGAATACTTATATCTCAATAGGTTATTTATATATCAAAAAATGGAAAACAGTACTCGATTCCAAATCGCTTCAAAAGTCAGACCTGTCAATTTTATGCCTTTACAGTTAAAAATAAAAGTAAAAAAATGTCTCGGAGAATTTCATGTTGTTAAACTGGGAATTTGAGAATCACTTAAGGCATATTTTCACTGAATCCGTTAACAGCAACTTATTATTTCTATTACTATTTTGACAAAACAAACTGTTTGGTCACAATTAAGTCCAGTTCCGATCCGGTTCGACTGTATGTAAAAGAATTTAAGCCTGATCTCGGCTCGGCCCGAGTCTGCTAAAACAATAAAACTTGGACTCAGACACGATGTAAACATCCGATGTCAATCTCTACGCTTGACATGTTATATTACTCTATTGATGATGTTGCTAAACTAGCGTCACTTCATGAAGCAGATTTATACTTATTCTCACGAACGTTATCATCACATTTTACTGGCTTCGTTTAAATTTTTATATCGGGCCTGTTAAACGTAAAATTAATTTTTAAATTGGTAGTGATAGTGACAGTGATGAACTGATTTTTATTCAAAGGCGAAAAAAAGAGTGTTAAACGTATATCTTTCAAATATTCTGATTCTGACGATGCATGAAAACAACTGAAGTTTCAACAAGTAAAAATCTACAAGTCATCACGGGTCCGAGGCCCGTACCCGGCTCCATTAAATGTTTTTGTTAGCCCGTTTATTTTGTCAGTCGGCCCGGCACGGCCTATCAAAAATCTTCTAATTCTGGCGGCCCGGCCTGTTTTAAAGTTTACCTTCATTTTGCCGGATACGGGCCGAGCCGGGCCTGTGCAGACCTCTAAAATGCATTAGCCCCCCCCCCTCCCCCCAAAGCGAAATCCTGGGTGCGCCACTGCATGGGCATGGTCAATAACGTTTTCCTACGGTTGGATTGGCCTAGACCTGGAAATTTCGGTCCGTTGTAGACCCAGTGGCGTAGCTAAGGGGGGGCGGAGGGGGCGGTCCGCCCCGGGTGTCACCCTCTAAGGGGTGACACCCGATCTTTATTTGCAAAAAAAAAATATATCTAATCTTATAAGATTTTGGAAAATAATTCTGAGGTAAAATTAAATTCTAGCGCACCACGTAATACAGTTAATTTTCTTTTCTTGGGAAATTTGAAATTTTACACAGATGGGGGTGTCTAAATTAGATATGCACCAGTGAACAAAAACCTAACTATCCAACGAGTGGGTAGGGAAAGCAAACTTTAAAATAAAAGAATTTTCTTCTACATCACCGCATTGACTTATGCGGACTATGGGATCAGTCGCCCCCGAGGTTTCTTACATGGGAGGACAAAACGCAATGTCTGCATTTGTGAATGGATTTTGAAAGTGGTGGAAGCTAAATCCTAGTGTTTGAACATGATGTCTCAAATGAACATCTCCAAAATCTCGAGAAATGGAAAATTTTAGAAACAAGACTCAGATTTCATTCAACAATAGATCATACAACCTTTCAACAAATAAATGCCGAAAGAAAGTAATGGAAGGATTTGTTGACTAGATTATTAGATATCACACTATTTTTAGCTAAGCAAAATCTGCCATTTTGTGGCCGCGATGAAAGCAATATTTTCGCAAATAGAGGTAATTTTCTTGAATTGTTTTAGTTGCTTTCAAGGTATGATCCTGTATTGAAAGAATATCCATTGAATTTGGAACATTGTTCTCAACTCAAAACGTTTCTTATCTGTCCCCAGTTATATAAAATGAATTCATATTATCAAGCTACATTAAAAGCAAACTTGTTGAAGAGATAAAATCTGCTGTATATTTTGACATGATGTTTGACAGTACATCAGATATTGCTCATACTGATCAAATGTCTCAGGTGATTTGTTGTGTGAAAATTGATGACAAAAAAGTTGAAATAAAAGAAGCATTTTCAGGATTTTTCCTTTAAAAGGAAAAAAAAAGCTGTTGATCTTAGTAAAGAAATTCTAAAAAAAGCTTGATAATGATGGTTTAGATGTTATGAGGTGCCGCTCTTAAGGCAATGCTCTTATGACAATGCCGCTCTTATGACAATGCCGCTCTTGGCGGTGGTTCCTGATGCGGACATCAAAATTCGAGAGATCTGACGATTCACTATTTCACAGTTATCAGTTGATTTTCCCCAGGTTTCAAGGTCAATTTTGTGCACCATTGTTTCGGAGAAACTGGAATATCGGTGGCAGATTTCTTTGACGTCTGAATTCAAAAACTTGTTGAACGGTATGACAAATGTTTGATAAAAAAATGAAAATTGTGTAAAAAAGTACATGAAAACATGTAGAATATGGAAATAAATATATTTTAATGATATTTACAATATTTTTCTTCTTATTAAAAAACGGACCTTATTTAAAAAATAACAATCGTATATACGGAAAAAGGACTTAAATTGTAGAAAAAGCGATTGAAAATGCATTCAAGACATCTGAATATAACGACATTCCAATTGAGCGCAAAATACGCCGCAAAAAGAAAATGGCTGGGGAACAAGGTAGAGATGAAGGAGATTGAGGCTATGCAAGATGAAAACAGAAAAGACATGTTGGAATGCCTCGATCGATTTCATTCTGAAATTCAGACTCGTTCAAATGCCATTCAAGATATAGCTTGAAGTTTTGAAGTGCTAAAAATCAACAATTTATTATTGACAAGTGGGGAACAGTTAAAAAACCGTGTACCAAAACTAACTTCCTTCTATGACGAAGTGTCTGTAAGAGAAATTTGCCTTCAAATACCAAGGTTAAGAAGACATTTCATAGCTGCCGCTCTTGATGTTCCAAAAACCAAAGATTGGGTTGCCTTAGAATTTTTGAAGTTCTTGAATGGGGATTTATAGAATCTCTTTCAAACTTAGTTTTATCGTTAAAGTTATTTTTAACGAAATGCGTGTCAGTCGCATCTTGTGAGAAGAGTGTTAATAAAATGAAGCTGATTAAAACTATTTGCGGTCAACAATGAGTGACAGCTGGTTGGGCAACTTGGCTACGTTGACCATAGACCATGAGGCCGCATAAAATATAGACTTCGACGAAGTAATTTCCAACTTTTCTTGTATGAAAAAAAAAGACAGAAAACATTTAAAATATATTAAGTTGTGCACAGTTAATTACTTTTAATTTAAGATTAGTTAAACTGTGTTTACAGCTGTTAATTTGATTATTGTGTAAAAAAAAGTAAACATAAATAAAAGAAAATTAAAGTTGAGGTTTTACTTTTATTTTGTTATAAATAGTTACATTACTATGTAGTGTTAATTATTGTAACAGATAAATTTTTACTGTATTTGAAATTTGAAATATAATAAATAATTATTTTCTTTCTGCTCGTATTGGTGATATTGGTGTGTGTGTGTGTGTGGGGGGGGGGTGACACCATTTACATCCGCCCCGGGTGTCACCCATCCAAGCTACGCCACTGTGTAGACCTATAGGTTTTAAGTTTTATTGATTGTCTTGAGTATAGAGGCATGAACTAAGTCAACTTCATTCCTGAAAAGTATCACACTTATAACTTGTTGCATTTTAAATAAGTATATAATACGCTGAGAAAAGAGCAGAATCAATTTTACTTTTCAGTGTGTCTTATCTTATGCGGTAATCTTATTCGAAATAAAGTGAAGTTCTCAATAAATGCTAATTATTTTATCATTTATACAAATTTTGAAAATTAAGTAAATGCTAAATTTTTAACTTTTTGTTATTAAAACAAAAACTTTTTTCGAGCGCGAGGCCTTTCAAAAGGCGCGAGGCCCTGTGAGGCCGCACCTGTCGCACATCCCTAAAGACGGCTCTGAATATAGGACAAAAGATGTAAATATATATATCAGGGCCAAAACTAGCTTTTTTTTTCATGGGGGGCACACATGTATTTTGGCGCCCCCCTTGCTTCCTTCGGAAAGAAAATTTTACCAAGTTTCCAATAGACCGCTTATTTTAAAATTAAAAATATGTAATCATAAAATACGTAATATTGAACTATGTAATCAGCTTTGTCAAATATTTATTCAATAAAACTTGCGAAACCGGAATAGAAAGGAACAGTAAAAAATTCCACTTTATACAGATTTCTGTTTTAGCTTTAGCATGTATAATTGTTGATATTCATACTGATGGGACAATGTAATTTCTTTTCATTTAAGACGCGATTGCATTATATATACATTTTATTTTCCATATTTTACTGTAGTTGTAGTATTACATTACAACTGAGCGTTCCGGGCAGTCGCCCCAGCTTGTCCCCTGTAAGGCCGGATCTGGATGTAAAAAAAGTAATTTTTTAAATGCGTATTTCCCATCATTTAGTTTTTAGTGTCCAGGGCAGTCACCCGACCTAACCAATATTTTTATCCATTTGTCAATTTTTATGCACTTCGCTCAGTTTTACTTTTGGATTTCCAGCTGCAAAACATTTTTCCCCAAATTATATATATATATATATATATGTATCAAAAGACAAACCTGATTTTCATTTAGCACCCCCTCCGCCTACCATTCTTCCGCCCGGGGCACATGCCCTCCCCCCCTCCCCTTAGTTTCGATTCTGTTATATATATACTAGGGGGCCTACCCCCTGCGAGCTACGCTCGCCAACCCCTGCTCAGACTTCGAGGCCTCTAAAAACATGACAGCGTGTTTTGTTTTAAAAATATTGGTAAATCTGTAATTGGGTTGCCATGCTTTTAACGTTTTAATGGGGCATTTTTTGATTATCATGGCCTCATACACAGCTGTTGCGACAACTGACGACTGTTTTCGGGATTGATAAGTAAAATCAATTACAACTTGAAAACCAGCTTGTATAAAATGGTTAGGTTTAAATTGTGTCTACCTCTCGGACTTTTATAACAACGATCTGTATTCTATTCTTCCTTTGCGTTTAAGGATGAGAAAAATTCCATCTGCTTGTGAATAACATTAAGAACCATGGTATTGAAAAGTACTATGTTATAGCTATTTTTAGTAACAGGTTTTAATTTTCTCTCTATTTTAGTGCACCATCATGCGTATTTTCATGTTATTTTAAATATATAAATTATTTATTTTAATTAATATGTATATACGAATTTTCTAATAATTATTTATCATACAAAATTAATTAAATATTTTGTGCGTGCATGCCTGCATGTATTCGGCATCAATTGATGAGATATTTAAACAAATTTGCTATCCGCGATAATTTTACACCATGTTATGTCACTTGAATATTGTCCATAAGAAAATCGGGTACTTTTCCAGTATAGGATCTTTTGCTTTTAGGTTTGGCGTAATTCGAGCTTCAAAAAGGGATAGATTCGTTAATATACATAGATTTGTTGCCAAAAGTTATGAAAACAAACATAATGAACTTTTGGTACTTTTCTATTATAGGGGTCTTGACGCTTTTTAAAAAAGCTTGGCGTAATTCGGGCATCAGAAAGTGATATTTGGTGCCAAATGACATAAACAGCCATGGAAACAAATTCGACAATTTTTTTGTTTATATGCGTATTTTAATTATACGTATATTATTATTGTTTTTTCTATACAAATTACTTCTGATTATATATAAAATAGGATAAATGACATTTTACGCTAAACAAATTGTATAAATATTGAAAAAATGCTTCTGTATACGAAATGACAAAGTAAATAGGTTGACAGAAAGTATGTTGCCAAATTTCCTTTTCCGCCAAGGCTATTTTCCCTGTTTCGTCAAGGCCCCATATACTGAAAAAGCACCGAACTTTTATGCTTGTTTATACATGTATTTATATGTATATATACAATTTATTTATAATTGGACAATTAATCCTTACGATAGAAATGTGATTTTATTTTCAAATTTTCCTGAAAAACATAATTTAATCACAATCTTGTCTTCATTATCGATTGAAATAAAAGATAAATTCAATTTCAATTTGAAAATGACGAATAAAAAGAAATCAATAATCCCTATCGGGATCCTTTTCAATTTTTTTCCCTTTTTTGTCACAAAAAAAAAAACTGAGTATAGTTGCCATCATTACAGAAATATCATTAAAATTAGAAAAAAAATTAATATCTCGAAAACTAATTCCAATTTCAAAATTCTATTCAGTTTTGACATCCGCGAATTTTTATGGACAATTGGTATTAATTTCACCATCAAGCGTTTCATATTTTATTAAAAATAGCCCTGAAACATAATCAGTCGTTTAATCAGTCGTTTCATAAAATCGTTTCATAAATTCGTTTCATAAAATCGTTTCACAAATTCGTTTCATTAGGATTTTATATATATAGGGTAGATATATATATATATATATATATATATATATATATATATATACTACCCAGAGCAAAGATACTAGTAGAGAGCAGATTCCATTGTTATTTGGTCGAAAAGTTGTTCCCAAGATCAGCTCGGATTTGGCGCTTTAGACGCTGTCTGTTTTGGCGGTAATAGCTTTCTTGGCAACTTTGATTTCATTCTCGCAATAAAATAAGCGTAAATAAACAAACGAAAGTGAAACTAAACTGTCGCTTCTGCTGATTTTATCTCAGAAGAAGGATAGAAATGATGTTATGAGAGTCTCCTCCCCCCCCCCCCCCCCATGATGAAAAAAGGATTGTTTAATCTTCTGGATGCATTTTTCTTTCTTTTTTTGCTGCTGTATTTTACTTAAATGTTTTAAAATGGCTTTGCCATTGCGCACCTCCCTTGTAATAAATGTTACTTAAATTATATTTTTTTTTTATTAGTGTAGTGATATCTATATATTTAAAACGCTAAGCGCTTTCTTTCGACAATCCGTGAGAACAAACTACTGCATCAAATTACATCATTCTTTTTTTAAATGAAAGATATTTAGACACAGATTTGTTATCGTACATTCGTTTGTTCGAAAATTTTATTAATTAGCCGTAATTTTAAATTAAACTTTTACATCTGCTTATGACGTCATAAAGTCGGCAATCGGAATACGCCCACTGTTGCGAGGCACATAATTTATTCTCTGAACTCTGTGGTTGCGAGGATAAAATAGAAATAATAAATATTAAAAGCACGTGGCTTTTAGGCCGAATTTTTTAATTTCCAAGTTAAATTTCGGTAAAAATATTTATCCGCGTGTTTTATAAGAAAATAAAAATTCATATTTATTGTGACGTCACGGGAATATTGTCCATTGGGATTTGGGTTTATATGGGCGGTAATGTCAAACTGATTTGCATTGCACAGTTGTTTACGGATTGTTTGTTCGGAGTTTGCATCGGAAGTAGTACTGTATTTCAATGGGGGAAAAACTTTTAATATAAAATATTTGAAAGACTGTTTCATACGCACCCCTTCTTAAATAATAAAGTAGATTATTTTACTGATATTGTTATACTATTTTTTATCGTCAGGTTTTGACGGGTTCCATCTAGTAAGATATTAAGTACGACAACCCGAAATATTTCGAGATTTCCTTTTGGAAAGCTTCAATTTGACACAATCATTTCACGAAATGTAACAAATTAATGTCAGATTTTTTAAATTCTAAAAATGCATTAAATTTTGCAGGCATTATTAAAATAACAGAAAATTGAAAAGAATTTACAGTATCTTTTTTTTTTTATTTTTTTACAAAAGTGAAGAATTTGAGGAAAGTTAGCACTGACATGTTATAAAATATTATTTGATACGATAATATATTTCATAGCTTTTGAAAACTTGAAACCACATACTGTATTTATTTAACAATACACTCTATAGAACATATTTTTGCTGCTATTCAGAAATTTTTGTTTTGCTTTTGATATTCCGATTTAAAGGCATATATTTTTGCAATTTTTCATATATATTTTTTTTTTAATTGAGAGTATAAATGTATTACAATATTTTTAATCAAAAGGAAAACCTTGATAGATAATATATACGCATGTAAATAAATAAATAAATAAATAAACCTACTAAAATAATTCCTATAAAATATTAATCTTACATTGTTTATTCTAACTAAAAAAAAAAAAAAAAACAATCATTATTTCAAGCTTTTTTTTTTTGTACCGTAAAACTATTTTTAATAATTTTAATTTTCATGAAATCTTTTGCTTTTGTGAATGTTTTATGAAAAACTGAAATCCTCTAACCTATAATAATATATATATATATATAATTTAACAAATTACAATAACCATTGGGAAAATGTTCCGAAAGCTTAAAAAAATAATAATAATAATTACCGTACTTTTGTGTTATAGCGGCCCCCACAATTACGATTATGCCGAGGTTGCAGTTATGATTTCGCCAAGATCATAGCAAAGCTTATATATGCATCCTATATACGCATATATATATTCCAAACACGCCTATATGTGCCATATACGTCATTATACACATATTATTTACGTCTTACATGTCGTATTACATCATATACACATGTCATATATATACATCATATAGGCATCCTATATGCATCATATATGACTATAACTTGGCCACATACGTCAAGAAATGTTATATATATATTATTATAATGTCATATATGCTTTATAATTTGGCGATAAATCTTGGTCGCTTGGCGATTCATCTTTGGGGCCGCTATAACACGAAAGTACCAAACTTACAATATATTAATGAAAACAGAAACAAAAATATTTTATCGGGTTCTTCCTACAATAACTTTAACACCTGTTTAGATTGATGTCTGAGTTAAAGGTATTTTGAGGAAATTAAAGATGAAGACCACGTTTTTTGCTTTATAAGACGATTTCTCAACCGACGACGCGACGTCAATTTTTGAATTCGGCTTTTTTTCATATCTGATAATTTGCATCTATACTTTTTGTAACTTTAACAATTTTGTAACGATTTTATGCATCTCTATTGCCTATTCAAAGAAAAGTCATCTAAAGTTACAGAATTTCGTTAAAAATTCTTCTAAAGAACAGAATTTCGTTAAAAACGCTTAAAAAAATAAAGTGACGACGTCAAGAGATCCATTCTCGACCGAAAACAACAACCATTTTCCCAATGGTTAAAAAAAAAAAAGTTACAAATGCACAGTAATTTACTTTTTTTTAATTTTTTTTTATGGAAAATAAAAATTCCAGGATATTTTAGATTTACTAAGTTAGATTTTGTGTAATTGTTTCTCTGTTAAGATCTTTTGGAAACCTAAAAGTAAAATTAATCATTTCAATTTACAACCTCACTCGAGCAGAGTATGAAAAAAAAAAGTATAATAATGAAATGGGATGATGAGAATTTTGTTCACAGAAATAGAAAATTATTGGGCAGACTTCGGTCCTATGGGATCTTATAAATCGCTGTCACTGTACTAAATAAAAGTGCATTGCAAATCTTAAAGTATTTATTATTATTTTTATATCTGATTAGTTACAGCACAAAGACAGCAATCTTTTTTAACTGTATATGCACCAAAAAATCGAAAAAAGAAGTATCAATTAGACTGTTGCATAAACATAATCAATCCCATCCCCAACCATACATACATTATTTTTTAATACAATCTCCATAGAATGTGTGTGTGTGTGTGTGTGGGGGGGGGGGGGGGTGCGGTCATTACTAACACTGAGATTGTGCAATGAAATTATGAGTCAGTATGCCTTAGTTTAGTGGCTAAAACAAAACTGATAACAAAAAAAAAAAAAAAAAAAAAAAAAAAAAAAATCAAGGAAAGTACTAAGTCCATGAACATACTGTGTGCAACATTGTAAGGTGCCTAAATGTAAAACTGTATGCTGAAGGTGCTCAGGAGTTGTGGGATTCAAATAATTTAACAAACGGTTCGCTACCCCAGGGCTCCCAATACCCCCCCCCCCAAAAAAAAAAAAAAAAAATAAAAAAAAAAATAAAATAAATAAAAAATAAATAAATAAAAATAAATAAATAAAATAAAAATTATAATTTAACAAATTACAATAACCATCGGAAAAATGTTCCAAAAAAAACAAAAAAATAATAAATACCGCACTTTCGTGTTATAGCGGTCCCCACAATTATTATTATGCCAAAGTTGCGGTTATGATTTCGTCAACATCATCGCAAAGCTTATATATAGGTCGCTTGGCGATTCATCCTTGGGGGCCGCTATAACACGAAAGTACCAAATATTTACAATATATTAATGAAAACAGAAACAAAAATGTTATATATATATTATATATTATTATAATGTCATACATGCTTTATAATTTGGCGATAAATCTTGGTCGCTTGGCGATTCATCCTTGGGGGCCGCTATAACATGAAAGTACCAAATTTACAATATATTAATGAAAACAGAAACAAAAAAGGGAAAACAAAATTATAATTTAACAAATTACAATAACCACTGGGAAAATGTTCCGAAAGCTTAAAAAAAAAAAAAATTACCGTACTTTCGTGTTATAGCGACCACCACAGTTATGATTATGCCAAAGTTGCAGTTATGATTTCGCCAACATCATCGCAAATCTTATATAAAGGTCGCTTGGCGATTCATCCCTGGGGGCTATAACACGAAAGTACCAAATTTACAATATATTAATGAAATCAGAAACAAAAATGTTATATATATATATATCATATTATTATAATGTCATTACATGCTTTATAATTTGGCGATAAATCTTGATGGCTTGGCTATTCGTCCTTGGGGGCCGCTATAACAAGAAAGTACCAAATTTACAATATATTAATGAAATCAGAAACAAAAATGTTATATATATATCATATCTATCTATCTATCTATATTATAAAGGACAAACGTGTCCGTGCGTAACGCTGACGTCATTTTGCGAATGGCAACACTGGACGATGAAATTTCGGTTTTGCGATTTTTGCTACTGCAATTTTTTTAATTTCTAAACATAGCACATTTTCAATTTTTACACCGTTATATAGGAAAAAATATCTACTTTCAAATGCAATTTGTTTGAAAACTGTATCGCAATTTACTCATTTAATATAGCATTTAAATTAAATTTCAAGAATTATTAATTAAACAAAAAAAATCTATTTCTACCCCTTGCAGACGATTACAAAATATTAATCTTTTTGCACTTTAAACACTATAAAAAGTTCGGCATTTGTTTCCAGCTAATTTTCAATAACGAAATTAAGACTTCATTAAGCAATAAATAAAATAGTATAAATAAAACACAAATTTAACAGACATGTAATTGAAATAAGCCCTTTAAACCACTGAAAATATCAAAATTAAAAAAAAAATGTGGATAACGAAATTTTTAGCGATTTCTTCGTCTATTAACTTCTGGCACGAGACCACTGCGAAATTACTGCTTTTAATAATATAAAAAATTTACTTGAATATAGATTTGACACATTTCATATAAAAATGTTCTTTGGTGTTGTTGGGGGGTAATCTAAAGAAATATTAAATGTAAAAAATCTATTAGAGTTTTCAATTAAAAAACAAATGGTTTTCACATATATTCTCTATCCGGGAAATCCCGGGTTGCATGCCCTAGTATTATTATAATGTCATACATGCTTTATAATTTTACGATAAATCTTAGTCGCTTGGCGATTCATCCTTGGGGTCCGCTGTAACATACGAAAGTAATACCAAATTTACAATATATTAATGAAAGCAGAAACAAAAAATTTATAAGACAATTTCTGATCCGACGTCGATTTTTGAATTCGGTTTTTTTTCGTATCTGATAATTTGCATCTATCCGTTTGGTAACTTTAAGATTTTTGTAACGATTTCATACATTTCTATTGTCTATTCAAAGAAAAATTCTTCTAAAGTTACAGAATTTCGTTAAAAACGCTTGTTGTTTTCGGTCGAGAACGAACCTCTTGACATCGTCATTTTATTGACGTCGTCACTTCATATTTTTTAAGCGTTTTTTAAGCGTTTTTAACGAAATTCTGTAACTTTATAAGAATTTTTAATGAAATTCTGTAACTTTATAAGAATCTTTACCGAATTTCTGTAACTTTAGAAGAATTTTTCATTGCATAGACAATAGAATTGCATAAAATTGTCACGAAAATGTTAAAGTTACAAAAAGGATAGATGCAAATTATCAGATATGAGTAGTGGGAAAAGGACAGTTCGGGGTCAGCCGGTGGCACCAAACCTCCGACCGCACCCGCAACGCCCCCTAGCGGGAAAAAAAATATTTTCTATTGTAACATGAAGGGTGAACCTAAGAACTCTAAGATGAGATTAAATGGACAAAATTATCAGACTATAAGATGAATATTGATTTTATATACTAATTTTGAGTGACAAACACACCTTAATGAGTATCACTAATTAAGCGAAACAATGGGAAAATATCAGTTTTAGCGAAAATAGCTGATTTCTTAAGAATTTTTCAACTATAAGACGAGGATATCAACTTATAAGAAGAAATTTAAACCCACATTTCAGTTTTTGAACATTCATTACATTAATGAGTACTGATAATTAGACAAAATATCTATCTTTAACGAAAGAAGCTGATTACTTACAACTTTTTCAACTTTAAAACGAGGATATCAAATCATAAACCGAAGATTAAACATATATATTAATTTTGAATAACGAACATCTTAATGAGTATTACTAATTACACGAAACAATGAAAAAATATCCAATTTTAACGAAAAAGGTCGATTTCTTAAGAATTTTTCAACTATAAGAAGATGTTATCAACTAAATTTAAACTTATATTTTAGTTTTTGAACAATCATCACATTAATGAGTACTAATAATCAGACAAAATATTAAATTTTAAGGTATAAAACTGACTTTTTAAGAATTTTTCAAGTATAAGATAAGAATATCAACTTATAAGAGGAAATTACAGTTATATTTTTAGTTTTTTGAACCATAATACATAGAAAATATTCAAAGTTTGAATGATTTTTACCAAATTAATTGATTTTTCCATGCAATAATGAATGTTTTAGCAACCAATTGCATAATTTTTATTGTATATAACTGATAACTGTACATAATATAATCTTTTTATATCATTTAGACTTGAAATAAAGACCATATGTATGTAAAAAACACTTGTTTCTTTATTCTCAATATGCAAACTTTTTTTTTTTCATTCCCCAATTGTAGCACTTAATGACAATAATCCAACCCCCCCTCCCCCACATTCTAAGGAAAGGGGAGACATAACAAAAGACCGTCTAAGTCGCAACTTTTACTCTGAAGTAGTATAAATATTATTCGCTATCAAAGTTTACAAAAAATCTATGTTGGGAGATAGATATGTGTTATATTTTAATGAAGTTTACCCTCCTCCATCTTCTTAACGATTGCTAATAATTATACAAAACAAAAGAAATATTGATTTTTAACAAAAAAGGGTGAATTTTAATGAATTTTACACAAGTTTTCGGTATTATTATACACTAACACGTATGATTTTATTTCTTAGGTGATTACAATACAGAGAAAAGTATATACCTTTCGATTACTTTTCGTGAAAAATTTAATCGTAAATATATCAACTCCTGTTTACATCACTAATTTACATATGAAAATAAGGATTTATAGGATTTAATAAATAATCTTAACTTATACTTAGTAATTTTTAACCAATTCGAATGATTTTGTACCATGTTTTTTTTTTTTTAGTTTTATATTAATTAGTAATTTTATATTAATTAACTTCTAATATTTTGCATAAGATTAAATCTTTTCTATTACAGAAATAACACTATCTAAAATTTCACTTAAACTATTATTCTACGTATTGATATTCACTTATAGCTTTACTTTTCTTAAACTTTTACCTGAAATCATGTGAACTTATAGAATAATTACCCTACTTACACATATCGAATTTAGAAAACAACATTAATATCTGCACGAATACACAAACCTTTTTTAAATTTTCCAGTTTCAACAGAATATGCCTAAATATAAACTTTTATTTCAAATAGCCTAGTTTATGAAAACAATACGTAGTACCAAATATTAGGCAACATTTTAACATGAACTTAGATACTTTTCACATACCTATTTTAACATAACTTAGATGATTTAATCGTATTTTGCCCATTTCTTTCAGATATACATATAAAAATATGGATGTAACGAGTAAATATCCAATTTTAGCTGGTACTTAGGGCTTTTTTAATTCATTTTTTAATCATTTCAATGATTACAAAATATTTTCATATCACAAAACGAAAAATAATTTAATACAGACGCAGGTAAATAATATTTGAATTGTGCTTTCGATTCAAAGATTTGAACATCAAGTTAAAATTTATGTTATAAGTATTGATATTCACTTTTAGTTATTTTTTTTCTTAAAATTTCACTTGAAACCATGTGAGCTTTAGAACGATTACCCTGCTTATGCATATCGAATTTAGCACACCACATTGTTATCTACATGAATACGAATACTACATTTTAATTTTTCCAGTTTTAACAGAATATGCACAAATATAAACTTTAATTTTATCTAAACATATTTTATTTCAAATAGCCTAGTTTATATAAACGATACATATTACAAAATGTTAGACAACATTTTAACATGAACTTAGATACTGCTAACATATCTATTTTAACATAACTTAGATGATGTAATATTAGTATTTCACCCATTTCTTTCAGAAGTATACATATAAATATATAGATTTATCGAGTAAATACTTTATTTTAGCTTGCACTTAGTGATTTTTTACACCATTTCAATGATTTCAAGCTATTTTATATCACAGAAACGGAAAAATCTTTGAACATAAACGCCGGTAAAATAATATTTGAACTGTGTTTCCTATTCAAAAATTCAAATCTCATGTTAAAATGTAATGTTCTATCACTTATCAACTATATATCCCACATAATTTTTACCATAGAAACATCGTAGAAATTAAATATACGTTAAATGAAAATAGTAAATTGTAAGTATCTAAAAATATCAAACACAAAAACTAGTAATCAAAAATTAAAAAAATACAAAAAATAAAAGTTTTTACAAAAAAAAAAAAAAAAAAAAAAAAAAAAAAACGAAACAAAATGTTTACAAAAAAAGTTTTTACAAAATAAATTACAAAAAAAAATAAAAAAAATTACAAAAGTTTAAAAAATTACAAATAATATCCATTTTTTTACAAAGTTTTAAAACAAATTACAATTTTTTTATAGTAGAAGTTTAACTGCTACCATTACCACTATCATTTCTCAGAATATAGCAATCTAGACTTTACTATAAAGAAAATTTCAACTGCAATTGAACCAACACTATTATTAAGTTCGCATAAACCAAATTTTATACTCTATTTAGCGAATTTTCAAAACATCTTCCGTGTAGAGTAATTTTTTCCTCTAGCATTTGAAGTCGTGTATATCTGCTACTTTCATATATAATTAATATTTCAGAATTAAGACCATGCTAACCATTTTAATATAAGACCATATTTAAGTAAGATTTCATTATAAAGCTTATTATACTGATTATTTTTATTAAGCACGCATGCGCAGTTTTGTCACATGATCACTTTAACTGATGATAATATAAAATTTTGAAAAGTGATGCAGAGTTTCCCATTACCCAAGTCAAACTGTTGCATGAAAATGACTGTATATGTGTAGCTCCAGTAAATTTCCTGATTTTAACCCAGTTGAGGAAACAATTTCTCTGTTGACGAATAAAGTTGTACTATATCATTGTAAAACATCCATAAATGATTATTTATATATTAATTATTTTCTAAGTATATAATTATATTTCTTTTATTGTATAGATGTTACACCAAGATGAATCAAAACAGCAGAAACTCTCTTTACCAGAAATGGATACCCCGGATGATTCGTCGTCAACACATATAGAGTTAAAGAATAATATACATGTGAGTAGTTATATGTGATATATTAGGATACATATATAAAACATAATTAGAGTGAATTTACAATAAAATATTGTATAAGTGTTCTATAAAATGTGATGTTTTTTCGTCTATAGTGTTTGAAGGAATTCTAAATATATGCATTTATTTCTTTTGCAGATGTGTTCCACTTGTAACAAATACTTTTCAAATAAATGGAACTTAAAAGAACATATACAAATCCATACTAGTGAAAAACCAATACTTGTAATCATCATAAAAAATCATCTACAAGAAAGCGTGAATTATCTTTTACTAGAAAATGCAGACTATAAGTTCATATGAAATCACATCATGTTAAAAAAAGTTTCAGTGTGAAAAGTGTGAGAAAAAATTCGTTATTCGTAATAAACTGAATAGACATATGACCGTTATGTTGAACTTGTCGAAGACAGTATCCCAAATCATAATGAAGATGGATATTCAAAAATTAACCAGTAGTTTGAAGAAATTAACAGTCAAAGAACAGATTGGATACTTCGAAAAATTGACTGTATAGAACATAATATATAATCCCCTAGCTAGAAATGGACTCTACATAGCGAAAAAGATACGTTCTTTAATCACTTTATTAAATTATTCTATTATAAAATTTATAATTTTAGAACATTTACCCAAACTACTCACGCAGCATTATAGATTTGACATATAATATCCAAAAAGTGAAATTTGTAAAGAAAAATCCAAAGTGTTGTAAAGAATTTTATTGATATAATTGATAAAATGTATTGAAGAGAAATTGATATAAATGTAGACAATATTCACAATGTATTGCTTAAATACCCATAATAATAATAAACAATGTATATATACATATCTGTGTTTATTTTAGGTAGATTTCGTAAGAAATACTACCTATTACCTTCTCACCTAAGTTAGAATTTTTTTTTAATTTTTTGCAGATCTACGTCGATCAAGACTCCCAGAACCCAAAACCACCCCCAGTTCAAAACTTTATATATCTATCTATCTATGTCACTTTTTTAACTGGAAAAATTCTGCATAAATCTCTTCCAAACTGATACATAAAATCAAGGGACATAAAATCTCGGTCAAGTTCGTTAATGGGCAAAATCGAACCAAAGAGGGGTGAAATGGGGGGCTTTTTGTGAAAACAGAAAAAACCCATAATTTCTTAATTATAATACGTATCGAATCCGTTTAAAGTTATTATTACTTTTAGAAAAAAGGCCGAAAATATATGTATGACAGATTTTTGCTATCATTAAAAATGGCCCCAAGAGAGGAAAAAAAATCATAACTTCGTGAATTCACAAGATACCAAATCCGCTTAAATTTATTATAAATCCTCTTAATATTATCTAAAACTTTTATATTGACAAGTTTTTTATAGGACCAACCCTTATAGCAAAAAAAAAAAAAAAATAAATAAATAAAATAAAAAATCCTTGCCGGTTCCGCTTGCAAACAAGTTAGGTTTCGAAGTGGGCGGTTCCCATCTGCCGTATCATGGCAAAAAGGTAATTTCTTCCGCAATTCCCAACAAACAGGCGCCCCACGATCTGCATCTTCGAAATCTACCTGTGTATGTAGGCTGAGTCGTCAGGGATTCTTTTATAAATCATATTTCTTTGTTAAAATATATTGTATGATTTTTAACGTGAAATTTCTACATGATAGTAAATAACTAATTCTGCTTTACGCAAGACTTGAGATTTATCATAACTTGTTCAACGAAACATCATTTTCACCAATGAATATCCAGTTTGCACACATACTTGTGAAAATCAACTTTTGATAATACTACACATCAGATTAATGATAAAATATATACAAGTCATTAAAAAAAAAATTTGTTTTTACAAATAAAAAATAAAAAAGATTTTACAAAGTTAAAAAAAAAGTTTTTTACAAATAAAAAAAAAGTTTTTATAAATTAAAATAAAAGTTTTTACAAATTAAAAAAAAAAAGTTTTTAAAATTAAAAAAGAAGTTTTTACGAATAAAAAAAAAATTTTTGCAAAGTAAAAAAAAAAAAAAAAAAAAAGTTAAAAATTTAAAAAATAAACAAAAAAAAATTACAAAAATTTCAAGTTTTTCTAAAAATATTTACATATTAACAAAAATTTCCCAAAAAAGTCAGGACCAGACCTATGTCTAACATAGCATTTTTTCGACTTCAGTTGTTAAAATCATAGTGTTAGCACTGTGAAAATACAAAATAATACCTTCAAATGATACTATGTTTCAAATTGGACCCATTATCCTTTGCTGTTATATGAGTCACTCCTGAACCGATGGATATGCTTTAGGTAAGTCTAAAGGAAACTCTGAAGCTTATTTATTTGATTAAGTCAGATATAAATTGTTTCTTGTATATGTCTGTAATGTCAATACCCTTAAAACATCTCTATTTGTTAGTCTTTGGTTACTGTTACTGTTGGTAACTTTCAGATTTATTTATTGTTATAACATCAGCAAAATATGTCCCATCAGTTGCTGATACATTAATGGTTTTCTCATGCATATTTAATTTGTTCAAATCACAAATATGATTCTTAATATAGCAGATACTGGATTCAAATTGAAACATAGTATCATTTGAAGATATTATTTTGTATTTTCACAGTGCTAACACTATGATTTTAACAACTGAATTCGAAAAAATAATGGTATGTTAGACATAGGTACTGGCTTAACTGGTCCTGTACTGGCTAGACTGGTCCTGACTTTTGTGTAAATTTTTGTTAATATGTAAATATTTTTAGAAAAACTTGAAATTTTTGTAATTTTTTTTGTTAATTTTTTTTAAATTTTAACTTTTTTTTTAACTTTGCAAAATCTTTTTTTTATCTGTAAAAACTTTTTTTAATTTTAAAAACTTTATTTAATATGTAAATTTTTTTTTAATTTGTAAAAACTATTTTTTAATTTGTAAAAAACTTTTTTTTAAACTTTGTAAAATCTTTTTTATTTTTTATTTGTAAAAACATATTTTTTAATGACTTGTATATACTTTTTCATTAATCTGATGTGTAGTATTATCAAAAGTTGATTTTCACATGTATGTGTGTAAACTGGATATTCATTGGTGAAAATGATATTTCGTTGAACAAGTTATGATAAATCTCAAGTCTTACGTAAAGCAGAATCAATTATTTACTATCATGTAGAAATTTCACGTTAAAAATCATACAATATATTTTAAGAATGAAATATGATTTATAAAAATAAACACAGATATGTATATATTCTGGTAAAGAGAGTTTCTGCTGTTTTGATTAATCTTGGTGTAACATCTATACAATAAAAGAAATATAATTATATACTTAGAAAAGAATTAATAGATAAATAATCATTTATTGATGTTTTACAATGATATAGTACAATTTACTTTATTCGTAACAGAGAAATTGTTTCCTCAACTGGGTTAAAATCAGGAAATTTACTGGAGCTACACATATACAGTCATTTTCATGCAAGAGTTTGACTTACGTAATGAGAAACTCAACATCACTTTTCAAAATTTTATATTATCATCAGTTCATATGACTGCGCATGCGTACTTAATAAAAAAAACCAGTATAAGAAGCTTTATAATGAAATCCTGCTTAAATATGGTCTTATATTAAAATGGTTAGCATGGTCTTAATTCTGAAATATTAATTATATATGAAAGTAGCAGATATACACGACTTCAAATGCTAGAGGAAAAAATTACTCTACACGGAATATGTTTCGGAAATTCGCTAGAGTATAAAATTTGGTTTATGCGAACTTAATAATAGTGTTGGTTCAATTGCAGTTGAAATTTTCTTTATAGTAAAGTCTAGATTGCTATATTCTGAGAAATGATAGTGGTAATGGTAGCAGTTAAACTTCTACTATAAAAAAATTGTAATTTGTTTTAAAACTTTGTAAAAAATGGATACTTTTTGTTATTTTTTTAACTTTTGTAAAAACTTTTTTTTTTGTAAAATATTTTTTTTTTTAATTTTTTATTTTATTTTGTAAAAACTTTTTTTATTTTGTAAAAAAAAAAATAATTTTTTTTATTTGTAAAAACTTTTATTATTATTTTTATTTTTTAATTTTTGATTAATAGTTTTTGTGTTTGATATTTTTAGATACTTACAATTTATTATTTTCATTTAACGTATATTTAATTTCTACGATGTTTCTATTGTAAAAATTATGTGGGATATATAGTTGATAAGTGATAGAACATACATTTTAACATGATATTTGAATTTTTGAATAGGAAACACAGTTCAAATATTATTTTACCGGCGTTTATGTTCAAATATTTTTCCGTTTCTGCGATATAAAATAGCTTGAAATCATTGAAATTGTGCATAAAATTACTAAGTGCAAGCTAAAATTAGGTATTTACTCGATAAATCTATATATTTATATGTATACTTCTGAAAGAAAGGGGTGAAATACTAATATTACACCATCTAAGTTATGTTAAAATAGATATGTTAGCAGTATCTAAGTTCATGTTAAAATGTTGTCTAATATTTTGTAATATGTATCGTTTTTATAAACTAGGCTATTTGAAATAAAATATGTTTAGATAAAATTAAAGTTTATATTTGTGCATATTCTGTTAAAACTGGAAAAATTAAAATGTAATATTCGTATTCATGTAGATAACAATGTGATGTGCTAAATTCGATATGCATATAATTAGGGTAATCGTTCTACAAGTTCACATGGTTTCAAGTAAAAGTTTAAGAAAAGTATAACTAAAAGTGAATATCAATACGTATAACATAAATTTTAAGTTGATGTTCAAATCTTTGAATAGAAAGCACAATTCAAATATTATTTACCTGCGTCTGTATTAAATTATTTTTCGTTTTGTGATATGAAAATATTTTGTAATCATTGAAATGATTAAAAAATGAATTAAAAAAGCCCTAAGTGCCAGCTAAAATTGGATATTTACTCGGTACATCCATTTTTTTATATGTATATCTGAAAGAAATGGGTGAAATACGATTAAATCATCTAAGTTATGTTAAAATAGGTATGTGAAAAGTATCTAAGTTCGTGTTAAAATGTTGCCTAATATTTGGTACTACGTATTGTTTTTATAAACTAGGCTATTTAAAATAAAAGTTTATATTTAGGCATATTCTGTTAAAACTGGAAAATTAAAAAAAGGTTCGTGTATTCGTGTAGAAAAGAATGTTATTGTATACTAAATTCGATATGTGTAAGCAGGGTAATTATTCTATAAGTTCACATGATTTCAGGTAAAGGTTTAAGAAAAGTAAAGCTATAAGTGAATATCAATACTTAGAATAATAGTTTAAGTGAAATTTTAGATAGTGTTATTTCTGTGATAGAAAAGATTTAATCTTATCATGGAAAATATTGGAAGTTAATTAATATAAAATTACTAATTAATATAAAACTCGACAAAAACATAGTATAAAATCATTGGAATTGGTTAAAAATTACTAAGTATAAGTTAAGACTTTATTTTATCCTATAAATCCTTATTTTCATATGTAAATTAGTGATGTAAACAGGAGTTGATATATTTACTATTAAATTTTTCACGAAAAGTAATCGAAAGGTAAATACTTTTCTCTGTATTATAATCACCTAAGAAATAAAATCATACGTGCTAGTGTATAATATTACCGAAAACTTGTGTAAAATTCATTAAAATTCACCCTTTTTCGTTAAAAATCGATATTTCTTTTGTTTTGTATAATTATTAGCAATCGTTCAGAAGGTGGAGGAGGGTAAACTTCATTAAAATATAACACACTAATCATTGTGTCTATCTCCCAACATATCTATCTCCCAACATGGATTTTTTGTAAACATTGATAGCGAATAATATTTATACTACTTCAGAGTAAAAGTTGAGACTTAGACGGTCTTTTGTTATGTCTCCCCTTTCCTTAGAATGTGGAGGGGTTGGATTATTGTCATCCCTCTTAAGTGCTACAATTGGGGAATGAAAAAAAAGTTTGCATATTGAGAATAAAGAAACAAGTGTTTTTTACTTACATATGGTCTTTATTTCAAGTCTAAATGATGTAAAAAGATTATATTATGTACTTGTTATCAGTTATATACAATAAAAATTATGTAATTGGTTGATAAAACACTTATTATTGCATGGAAAAATCAATTAATTTGGTAAAAATCATTCAAATTTTGAATATTTTCTATGTGTTACGGTTCAAAAAACTAAAAATATAACTGTATAATTTCCTCTTATAAGTTGATATTCTCATCTTATACTTGAAAAATTCTTAAAAAATCAGCTTTATACCTTAAAATTTAATATTTTGTCTGCTTATTAGTACTCATTAATGTGATGATTGTTCAAAAACTAAAATGTAAGTTTAAATTTAGTTGATAACGTCTTTTTATAGTTAAAAAATTCTTAAGAAATCGACCTTTTTCGTTAAAATTGGATATTTTTTCATTGTTTCGTGTAATTGGTAATACTCATTAAGATGTTCGTTATTCAAATATAATATATATGCTTAATCTTCGGTTTATGATTTAATATCCTCGTTTTATAGTTGAAAAATTTGTAAGAAATCAGCTTTTTTCGTTAAAAATGGATAGTTTGTCTAATTATCATTACTCATAAATGTAATGAATGTTCAAAAACTGAAATATGGGTTTAAATTTCTTCTTATAAATTGATATCCTCGTCTAATAGTTGAAAAATTATTAAGAAATCAGCTTTTTTCGTTAAAACTGATATTTTTCCATTGTTTCGCTTAATTAGTGATACTCATTAAGGTGTTTGTCATTCAAAATTAGTATACGAAATCAATATTCATCTTATAGTCTGATATTTTTTTTCCATTTTATCTCATCTTAGAGTTCTTAGGTTCACCCCTCATGTTACAGTAGAAAATAATTTTTTTCCGCTAGGGGGCGTTGCGGTAAGGTCGGAGGGTCGGTGCCTCCGGCCGGTGGCACGGTGACTCCGGCCGGTTGCATGGTGCCACCGGCTGACGCCGAACTGTCCTTTTCCCACTACTAATATGAAAAAAAGCCGAATTCAAAAATTGACGTCGGATGAGAAATCGTCTTACAAGTTTTTTGTTTCTGTTTTCATTAATATATTGTTAATTTGGTACTTTCGTGTTATAGCGGCCCGAAGGACGAATCGCCAAGCGACCTATATATAAGCTTTGCGATGATCTTGGCGAAATCATAACTGTAACCTTGGCATAATCATAATTGTGGGGGCAGCTATAACACGAATGTACGTTTTTTTAAGCTTTCGCAAAATTTTCTCAGTGGTTATTGTAATTTGTTAAATTATAATTTATTATTATTATTATTATTATTATTATTATTTTATGAAATTCTTTGAAATTTTTTTCTTTAATGAAAACGGATCAAAAAGCATAAAAACATACTTGACTGTAAAAAACGGATTTCAAAGTGGAAAAGGAAACCGTTTGGGATCCCGGTTACTCTAATGACTTTTTCAAGCTTAAACGATAAAAGAAAATGATGCGTCATACATAGATTAGGAAAAACATTCCAAATTGAAATAACATTGTTACAAAATGCTGATCTTTTGGTATAAGGAAAAAACTATACCAGTCAAAAACTTTCGGTCCTCATGGTCCACTAAATTCACAACTTTAATAACCGTGGACCACTAATAAGAATTTTTTATAACATTTTTTCTTTTTTTACATTTGTATAATAATGGTCAGAGAATGCCCATGTTACTGATATGAAATGCTCTTTTTTAATGTAACAAAATTATAAATGCTTATTTAATCATAAGAAATATCTTTAGAAGTTGTCTATTTGTAACAATATCATTAAGGTAAGTTTAATTATTACAAAATAATTAAGACTTATTTAAGTATCACATTTTTAGTGTGATTCTTGCTTTTTAGAAATATATTCATGGTTTTTGGACTCCAATGACGCTATTAAAGGATGGAGATCCGTTTTATTCAATCCGAGACCGGTATTGAGTTTTAATACTTGTGACAGATGAAAATATCTCTTTGCACAAATATTATGTTGAAAACTAAATGATAAATTTTCATTGATTTTTAGGGTTTCGTTCATCTCACGAAACGTTCTCACCACCTTTTGAGGGTGGATTTGTGCACCTGCGCCCCCTCCACTTTTGAGAGTGGATTTCAGTGATAAGAAGCGTCTTAGCACGATAAGGGGTATTTTTGGAGATATGATTTTCTGACTGCACTAGACAAGGAATTAAGGAAACAAAAAAAAAAAAAAAAATAGGAATTGAGACTTAAGAAATTGCATGCGATTCATATCTTGAAGTCATTTGCATGAGGCCCATGAAAAAATACAATTTATGAAGTAAAAATACATGTTATGAAATGACCTTTCTCACAAAGAAGTCTCAAATGGATTGAAATATAAAAACAGGTTCTATAGGAATACATTTTTTTAGCACAGCGTGCAAAAATAGTTAAAAGTTTTAGGGAACCTTCGAATGGAATGATTATATGTTTTGGAGACCCTTCAACAGAAACTGGAAAAAGTTATAGATATTGAACCCCTTCACAAAAAATCCAACAGATTCATGCTTATGGAAACCCTTCATAAATTCAGTTCATTTACACCCCCCTTTTTTCCCCCTTCGAAGTGAGGACTCACATTATACGGACTTTTCAAAAAATAATGGGATACGTGCCCTATTTTGAATAAAAAGGCCCCGATCCCTTCACAAAAAAAAATGTAGTAGTCCCCTGTTTGAATAAAAAGGCTCCCGTCACAAAAAATTTGTAGGAGTCCTCTGTTTGAATAAAAAGACCCCTTCACAAAAATTGAAATATGTGTTAGAGGAATCTTATGATATAAGAAAATAATTAATATATTTTTTTTAAACTGGGCCCTCCTACGCCCGCTATATATATATATTTTTTTAAAGCGGTCCAGCACTTTTGCAGTAAGATCTTTTTTTTTTTTTCAAGAGTGTATGAAAACTATTATTCTCATACGAAAAATTCGCACTTAGGCGAGAGAAATGCAACTTATGAAGAAAATAATTATTATTTTTTTAACTGGGCCCTCCACCGCCCGCTATATTTCTTATAGCGCCCCAGTTTTTGAGAAGAATTTCGCAGCAAGCTCTTTTTTAATTCAATGTTTCGTCATGAAAACTATTATTCTCATATGAAAAATTTGGAGAGAAATGCAAGAGTGAGGACTCGGTGCTACAAATGTTCTTTGGCTTTTGAAGAATGTGTAGTATCGCACCACCACAACTAATGTTCTTTGTTTGAAGAAACTGCACCACCACATATACTTTTCTTTGTTCCCCTTGAAGACCCCTTCACAAAAATTGAAATATGTGTTAGAGGAATCTTATGATATAAGAAAATAATTAATATTTTTTTTTAAACTGGGCCCTCCTACGCCCGCTATATATATTTTTTTATATAGCGGCCCAGCATTTTTGCAGTAAGATCTTTTTTTTTTCAAGAGTGTATGAAAACTATTATTCTCATACGAAAAATTCGCACTTAGGCGAGAGAAATGCAACTTATGAAGAAAATAATTATTATTTTTTTAACTGGGCCCTCCACCGCTCGCTATATTTCTTATAGCGCCCCAGTTTTTGAGAAGAATTTCGCAGCAAGCTCTTTTTTAATTCAATGTTTCGTCATGAAAACTATTATTCTCATATGAAAAATTTGGAGAGAAATGCAAGAGTGAGGACTCGGTGCTACAAATGTTCTTTGGCTTTTGAAGAATCTGTAGTATCGCACCACCACAACTAATGTTCTTTGTTTGAAGAAACTGCACCACGACATATACTTTTCTTTGTTCCCCTTGAAGCCCCTTCACAAAAATTGAAATATGTGTTAGAGGAATCTTACGATATAAGAAAATAATTAATATTTTTTTAAACTGGGCCCTCCTACGCCCGCTATATATATTTTTTTATATAGCGCCCCAGCATTTTTGCAGTAAGATCTTTTTTTTTTCAAGAGTGTATGAAAACTATTATTCTCATATGAAAAATTCGCACTTAGGCGAGAGAAATGCAACTTATGAAGAAAATAATTATTATTTTTTAAACTGGGCCCTCCACCGCCCGCTACATTTCTTATAGCGCCCCAGTTTTTGAGAAGAATTTCGCAGCAAGCTCTTTTTTATTTCAATGTTTCGTCATGAAAACTATTATTCTCATATGAAAAATTTGGAGAGAAATGCAACTTATGAAGTAAATAATTATTATTTTTTAAAACTGGCCCTCCACCGCCCGCTATATATATTTTTTTATAGTGCTCCAGTATTTGTGAAGAATTTTGCAGCAAGCTCTTTTATCTAATTGAGTGCACTCATTTAAAAATCTTCATAATATTATGTGCTGAAGTATTTTCACGGAAGCAGGATAACTGTAAGGACTACATATGCATTCAAACTTTTTCTGAATTTTTAACTTTTCTCAGTTCAGAATTTAAAATGTTCTTTTTTTTTTTTTTTTTTAACTGCATTTTAGCACCACCACAACAAAAATGCTCTTTGTTTTCTGAAAAAACTGCATTTTAGCCCCACCACAACAAATGTTCTTTGGCTTTTGAAGAATCTGTAGTATCGCACCACCACAACTAATGTTCTTGGTTTGAAGAAACTGCACCACCACATATACTTTTCTTTGTTTGAAGCAGCAAACCCATAAAATGTTAGTTCTAGTCTGCTATGAAAAGTGGGATTTAGAAACAGCACACTTGGATTTAGGAATCTGGCACTCAGGAACAGGACAATCGGAGTCAGGAATAGGAATCTTGAAGTCAAGAATTCGGGAACTTGCAGATAAAAACTCGGGATCTCGCAGAAGCTTGAAGAAGGTATCAGGCAGGCATTGGATTTCCGGAACTCTGGAACGTGCAGATTATTACAGCTTGAAGAATTCAATGAGGAACTCTGGAAAACGCAGATAGGTACTGGAACTCAGGAACTCGTAGAAGCTTGAAGAATTCAGTTAGGAACTGGAAACTCGCATACAGGTACTGGAACTCAGGAACTCGTAGAAGGTTGAAGAGTTCAGTCAGAAACTGGAAACTCGCAGATAGGCATTGGAAGTCGGGAAAAGGCATATAGGTACTGGAACTCAGGAACTCGTAGAAGCTTGAAGAATTCAGTTAGGAACTGGAAACTCACAGACAGGTACTGGAATTCGTAGAAGCTTCAAGAATTCAGTCAGGAACTGGAAACTCGCAGACAGGCATTGGAAGTTGGGAACAAGAATATAGGTACTCAGGAACTTGCAGTCAGGAACTCCGGAATGTACAGATATATATAGCTTGAAGAATTCAGTCAGGCTAGCAGGCATAAGTTTTTTTTATGGACTCTGGAACTCTAGTATGTGCAAGCAGGCATTGGATTTCAGAAACTCGCAGCACTTGAAAAATGTCAGCAGCAGAAAATTGGCATCAGCATAAAATTGGCAGCACTTGAAAATATTGACAGCAGTTTAAAAACATTGACATCAGTTGAAGATACCCTAGATCGAAGCAGTTTTTAAATTAGCAGCAGTTTTATAAAAAAGAAGAATGCACCCCCGCTTAGATTTATTTGGCTGGCCCAAGATTTTTAGATGAATTTGAAGAAGAAGATTACTCATTGCCCCCTATCTATATTTTTTTATGACAAAAGGTTTTCGATGAATAGCATTAATGAAAAATATTATATTTGAAAAAATGAATGCGTCGCTTTGTTAGCAGAGCACTGTTCTTCAGTCTTCACAGAAAAAAAAAGTTTTTTTTTCACTTTCAAGACAAAGTTTTTTCACAGTTTTTCAGTTTTCATAGCAAAGTTTTTCACTGCACTTTATAAATTTCTTCACTTTCATAGCAAAGTTTTTCACAGTTCTTCAGTCTTCGCAGATTTTTATTTTTTCACTTTCATGATAGAGTTTCTCACTACTCTTCAGTCTTCTCAGATAGAATTTTTTGCACTTTCATGATAAAGTTTTTCACTGTTCTCCAGTCTTCACTTTGTTTTATAAAAAGCAGAGTTCAGCAGTGCTTTATAGATAAAGATTTTTTTCCCACTGACCACCCGATGCATAAAGAGTACGCATCAACTCAAATAATAATAATAATAAGAAGAATTTATATAATTGAATAGTGGCCATATGCCAAGGCGTATACCCTAGAGATGAGTTCGGCCTCTCTTTTCGGAGCCCGAGCCCAATGATTTTAAATCCGAGCCCGAAACATTTTGTGTCATCAGAGCCCGAGCCCGGATACCGAAAAAAATTGCATAATATTTAAAAATTGTTTTATAAGTAATATCTCATTTTTTTAAAACTTCGTATGTGAAAATAAATGTTTATCCCGTGCACATAATTAATTTTATGGAAATTTACATTCAATCTTATCAAAAGAGAAGTTTGATATCAAATATAAATATACTTCCTTAAAAGGATATAAATATTTTTCTCTCTCAACAAGCAAATTTGATGGTCACATTAACGAAGTGCGTTTTATGAATAAATGCTTGCAATTTGCAGAAATTACTATTTCTATGCCGAAGAATCGAACAACGTTTTCTATTTCTTATAAAAGGTGTATATCGTAACTTATAATTGATTCCTTAATTAAAACAACATTTTGTTTTCCTGAAAAGCAGCTTAAATTAAAAATTTGACACCGTTATCTGAAATATCCTGTGCTTTTATAGGAAAATTGGAAACACTCTTCAACTGCTTTCTATCGGAAAACAATACATGACAATTATATCTACTTACGAATGAAAGTGACTTCGTAAATGTGCAGAGCAGAGCTTTAGCATGAGCAGAGTTCGTGATTAAAAATAGAATCACTAAAGTTATTTTAATACGAAGAGCGAAAATGACTCGCTCACAATAGAAGACTAAAAATTTGCAAACATAAGCTAATGCTCATTGACTAAAAACAAAATTATATTCATCTCGCATTAGATCGCTAAAAAAATAAAATAAAATAAACGTTCAAATTAAAAAATATCCTACTGTCTCAAAAGAAAATCTAGCAACATATATTATTCGCGCCACTTCGTATTGGCGCCATATCACCCAGATGTCAGTCGCGTCGCAAATGGCGTGAATTTTCTTTTAAAGTAACATTCTAATACTAGAAAAGAAAAATAAGACCCTTCTATTCATTCTGATCAAAATAACATTAAAATTACCTGAAATGGAATTTGTAAATTTTTAAGGGAAAAGTTATTTTTATTTTTTCTATATGAGAATAAATAAAATTGCCAGTTTCAGAAAGAATGAGCCTGAGCCCGCCTGGGCCCGAAGGCTGGTATAAAAATCGATCCCGAGCCCGGGCTCGGGCTGAGCCCGTCTCATGTCTAGTATACCCCATCATTTAATATGTATCTTTTGTCATCAAGGGGAGACAGTGCCACTTTATTTTGTCGAAGTGTATAGATTTGATGATGCTCACTCTGGATGCGATATTGAATTTCTCTCGATAATTTTGATCGGAAAGAGAGCTTGCTTGTAATTTTCGGGTTTACTCTTCTTTTTAATGACACTGCATGAGCATGAGACCCTCTTAGCTGCTTTTTTCTCACCCTCGGACGAAAGAATCGAATACATCTTCGCTCTTAGTCCCACGAATTCGTATACCGGCTTCGAATTGAGCTCATCTTTGAAGCAGCCAATTTTCTTCTTATTTTCAATACTGTAAATCTTGTGAGCTTGAGGATAGCCAGAGGTATCGAATAAATCCACTCTTGCGGCCATGTCTTTATAAATGTCGGGGGTCTCAATGTGATAATTCAAGAAAGACGAAGCCGGCTTACAGGGGCTTATCGAGAGTAACTGTGGACTTGACTCTTTGAACCCCTACTAGCTCTTCCGTAAAAATGTCAAATGTCTTAAAGGTTGGTGATGCCACAAGTTTCTTTGCTCTCTTCCCCGTATGCACCAATTGAATATCCACACGTCTTCGCACCGATTCCATAGTTTTCCCAAACACCGAGTTATTCATAAGTTTGAAGAAGTCCTTCTTGAAAGAGGTGGTTGCTGGTTTTCGCTGCTGGGTATTAAACTCGATGTAGGGTTTTAGCCACGCCCGTTGTTTGAATTGAATGATCTTGTGCACTTTTTGTAACTTCATCCCCAAGCTCTGGTAATATTTCAGATTTCGATAAAAGACGACATATTTGGTTTTGTTTCACAAATTGGGTACTGGCGACGTAGGGCATGTCTTGAATGAGATTTTGCGTATACGGAGAGAGCATTTCTTTTTGAATCTTCATTTTTTCTGGTGCAAGTGGATAACAATTATGGAAATCATGGAGATGAGATGGATATTCCAAGTCCACCTCGAAGATATATCCATGATCCCCGTTAGTCATCAAGTGACAGGATCCAATCGGTGCTCCCTACGTCTAGATTGATCCATTGGAATTCACCGTAAGGGTTCAGACATGGAATGGCCATAAAGATTGTTCGCATCCAGGTACATAATATAGGAGCTGGGCTTTTCACCAGAGTCTGGGTTTTGCACGAAACGATTATTGGCGCATACCCACCGTTGACTGATCATGGAGATCCCCACTCGAATGTCCCGTTCAATCAAAAGATGCATATCTATGTCCGTGAGCAATTCGAGAAGTTGCTTGCACATTTTTAAAGAGGCCTCCCATGCAAGCCCGGGCGCTGTCAAAAGATGTGTGCAATCTAATTCATAAAATTGTGCACACAACGCCCGTAAATTCGGGAAAACGTCGGCGAGTTGTAACACATCACTCTGGACGTACAGATCATGATACTCTCCCATATCTTGAATGCCGAACGTTTCCCAGACATTTTGGGCATGTGCATAGTCTTCTTCTGCAATATGCTGCGTAAGTGTTGAAAAGAAGGCTTCAGGTGGGGGCAATGAGGTTTCGTGAAACTTTTCCATCGAGGTCATGTATTGGTAGGGGGTATTCGTAGGGGTATGTATGCGTAGGGGACCTTACGCAGCAGAAGTTCAATAGGAGCATTTGGCATTTGCTGTTTTAAAATTGAGAAATCTTTTTCTTCTAAGTGGCTGACCAGATTTTGAATGGAGGCTGACAAAAACTGGGAGCTATCGATGAATTGCAGAGAAACTCGTGACTTGAAATATTGTTTTCTGACGGAGAAGGAAATATACTTCTCCATATTATTTGCTATCACATTCAGCTGGTGATCGTGAAGTTTTCCCAGACCCTGCATGATTAAATGAGCGTCATATGCCTTGAGATTATGGAAGACAACTGGTATTAATTTTCTGGGACGATATTTCAGATTGCATGAAGAATGGAGTGCTCCTCTGTATTTCCCACTCAGATGATCATGATCAGCACATTTGTCTCCTCGAAATATTTGCATAAATAACAGTGGGTGGCGCTTTCAAAATTCTTTGTTTTCTTCAATCGCCGTCTGAATGGGAACGGTATGCAGTAAGATCTTTGCCAGCTCCTCTTTTTCATGTAAAAGTGCACATAAAAAATGATCTACTGCGTCTCTCCTCTGTGACTTTGAATCGGTTTATGACATTGGCCGTCTGGTCCCACGATGACAAATGCATACCCACAGGCTTGATGATGTTCGGTATGGTTACTGTAGGAGACACTGGGCCTGGGGTCAGCGGAAGAAATGGGGACCAGAATGGATTCAAAGTCAGCATACATGATGAACGGGATGTTGATAATGATGTTTGGTGAATTCCATAATATTTTCTTCCGGGCGTGGCATTTTGATTCTTTGAGCAGTATGAGATTTACAGTATTGAGTATGTTCATCAAGTAGATCCTGTCTTATGAAAGCATGCAGACATCTATAGCAGTAGAAAGAGGCGTTCTTACTCTTCGTGCGATCATTCATTAAGGCAGAGAAATTCTTGATAAGGCAATAATGATGATTGGTATCATTGCTGATCAGGAGTAAATTAAAGCATTCTTCGTCTTCACAGTCAGAGATATATATGGTAATGACTTCATTTTCCCACATGAAGACATTAATTCGTATGTTATTCAGTTCTTCGACTTTTGGTATTTTTGCGAGGGGCACTGGGCACTCTCCTAACTTGATTTCTGATTCAAAAGATTCGCAATGGCTTACACAATGAGCATTTGCATGAGCAGGATGCATTTGAGCCAGCAACGATCACACCAGACACTTGGTGTTCACATTCACAATATTAATGGCAGCATGTTTTTTTTATTATTTTTTCGGGGAGGGCTATATAGGAGCTTCTGCGAGTGGGTGGTATTTTGCCACTCAGAGTTCCAGTTTCAGCACTTTGTCGAGGGTCCATCCTGAGCCCATTTGGGTGTATTTATCAAAGGAGACTTTGATTTTGGTGCACGCCTGCTCCATGTGTGCATCCAGGGTGTCTTCAATCAGGTCAATATTAAAATTTGAGCCAAAATCCGATATGGTGGTTTGCTCTTTCCCGTCTGGTGTGGTTCTTATCAGACGAACATGGGCTACTGTGTCCCATCGAATGACTTGCAGATTTTGCAGCTGCAATCTTAGTTCGTCTGCAATGAGCTGCCGGTTTTCGTCCAAAAAATATTTAAATCTTGATGATTCGTTTCGCTGCTTTCGAATGTCACTATATTAAAGTGGCCGTTAGTGGCCCGAATTCTTCGATTGCGATTATTGCTGCTTCGTTTAGCGGGGGGTGCATTAGCGTTGGGCTGCGCTTGTTTGAGTGTATGGCTGTGCGATGTGCGTTTGTGCCGCAAAAGTTCGCTCTTCAGCCAAAATGTTTCAGGACACTCATCACAGGCATGGGGTTGTTTTTTCCTTTTCATGACTTCTTTGATGGCGATCGCATTTGTCTTTTCTGAAGAAGGATAATCCACAACAGGTGCTGCATGTATAGGGCTTTTCTTTCGTGTGTTTTTTTTTTATGCCTGCTTAAATTGTCACGTCCAGAAAACGTCTTGTCGCAGGTAGGACATACATGTTGAGTCTAAAAAAGAGAAAATAAGTTTTTAAAATTTTTAATTAAAAAAATGGAAACTATCTTTTTTCAAAAATCAATCTTTCAATTAAAAATTTAATTTTATTAAAAACAATCCTTCAATTAAAAATTGTATTAAAAATCAATCCTTCAATTAAAAATTATTTTCAAATACCAATTACTTTTTTTTACAATCTTAAACTTTGAATCCATTGAAAATTTAACAATCCTTTCTTAACCTTAACGAAAATTTATAAATAATATCGTATTTAAAAATTGAATCAATCCTTGATTTAAAAATTGAATCAATCCTTGATTTAAAAATTGAATCAATCCTTGATTTAAATTTTTTTTAATCAATCCTACAATTAAAAATTTAATTTCTAAAATTATTTTTAATTAACAATTCTTTGTACAATCTGAAACTTTGGAATTGAACATAGTTTAAACTTAAAACAAAAATTAATAAAACCCCATTCAGAAAAACAATCTTTAAAAAATTTTAAACTCTTTAAAACTTAAATGAATTTAATTATTTCCCTTTCACAATAAGTTTTTATGCTATAAGAAAACGTACCTGGTTTTTCATAGATCTGCATGTCATAAAAATAGGTGCTGCATGAGAGGGCCCGGAAACAGCTTCATAAGAGGGTCCAACCACAGAGGATCCGGCGACAGAGGGTCCGGCGACCGACAGAGGATTCGGCGACAGAGGGTCCAGGAACAGGGGCTGCTGGATGACAGGGTCCTGGGGCTGCTGCGTGGCTTCGATGTGTGAGGATGTGTTTCTTTAACAAATCTGTTCTTGAAAAAGATTTCAAGCATATTCCAAAGTGAGGAAGGAATCTTTGTCATGAGTCCTACGATGACGTAACGTATTTATTCCTTTGCGAAAACATTTTGTCGCACATGTCGCATCGATAATCAGTCTGGAAAAGAAAGAAAACTTGTTTTAAGTATGCATAATTTTTTTTCTACTTTCAAAAGCAAAACTTAAGTTTCAGAATTAAAATGAGCTTCTAAAAAAAATTATTATCAGATAAAAACTTAAAAAAAAAAAAAATTCTTAAATTTTTAAAATGTCATTCAGTGGCACCAAAATTAAATAAAAATAATTCAAAAATCTAGTTATTCAGTAACTAAGAAAATCTTAAAAAAAAATTAATCAGTTACTTAAAAAATTTTTCAGTTACTTTAATAAAAAATTCAAGAATCTAGTTATTCAGTACTAACAAAATCTTTTAAAAAATATATTAATCAGCTACTTTAAAAAAAAAAGTCAGTTACTTAAAAAAATAAATTACTTTAAAAAGAATCTAATCATTCAATTACTTATGGAATCTTATGAACAGATTTTCATATAGACCTTACCTGAGAAATTTCTACTTGGGGTCTACTCATAGTAACCCTTCTCGTATGTTCTTCAGCAAAACCTTGCTCCACTTTAGCAATCATTGCCTCGATTTTGCTCAGTGAAACGTTAAAAGGTATATCCCACTTTAAAAGAAACAAACAAAATAGTAGTTTACCTTTTAACCTATACACATGCAATAGAAGAAAATACTAAATTTTATATTTTTTTAATTATAAAAAATTGAAGGTTAGATCCTTTTTTTAAAGTGAAATTTACATGCGCAAACATTTATTTTTAAGAAAATTTTGCATTTTTATAAACTTTAGAGAAATTAAAAATTGTAGAGCATTTTTTAATAAATTCATTATAAATTATATAAATAATGGCAAGAATACGAACCTGAGTAGAAATCTCATTACGGCGATTGTTATACATACTCTCAACTTCGTCCATCATTTGATTGAATTCTTCAGATGTGAAATCACAATCCCACTTGAAAAGAAAAAAAAAAATCCCTTATTAGTATAGACATCGTTTATCTTGATATTGTTTTTGCTAATCAAAAAATAAATCCTATAGTTCAATAAAATCATCTAGGTTTTTGCTCAAATCATTCAGAAAGAGTTAAAACATTTTTTTTTTTTTTTTTTAACTTAGGTTTCTAATTCTAAATTTATCGATTTGTTTATGAGAAATAGATTTTTTAAAAAATGGTTTCGAATCTATAGATTAATATATATATACTACAAATCTATACATCTTCGATCTATTTTGAAATTAGAAGTTTTTTCACGCATGAATGACACATCGGTGTGACTCATTCAAAAATTAAGAAATGGTTTATCCAAACAAGTCTAGAAATTTTAGTCTTCTAAAAGATAAGGTCTCAATGTATAGATAAGCTTTATCATTGATTAGTAACGCAATAGGAACAATTAAGAAATGCAAAGGTTATGTATTTTAGGGTCCGTTTTTCACTCTAATAATCGTTAGAGTCCTAGGTAATGAGTCATTATTTTAAGAAATTGAACGATGAGTTATCATTTATACTAAAGCATATTTTGAGAAAGAATAATATTTCCATGTGAATAAATAATTTTACAGCTTAACCTTTCCAAAATAATATTTTGCAGGGAGAGTTGAAAGTCAGAAAACATTTTTTTACTATTATAATTACTACTGTAAACATAGATTGAATAGAAGTTGCGTTTTACCTATCTATACTATTATATAAAGAGGAAACGGTGACTGACTGACTGACTGACTCATCAACGCCCAGCCAAAACTACTAAAGTCAGGGTCACGCAATTTGGACAGTAGATTGCTGTTATGGCCTAGGCAAGCAATAAGAAGGGATTTTTGAAAATTCCCCCCCCCCCCCCGAAGGGGCTTAAAGGGGGTTCGATTGTTTTAGGTCATTTCGCCATATCTCACCAGCAGTTATAGGTAGGAGCTTGAAAATCAGGAAAACAAATCTACTAAAAAATTATTAAACATGTATTTCAGCAATTTTAGAAATTCTCCTCCCGGAGGGGGTTAAAGGGGGGGGGGGTTCGAATGTTTTGGGTCATTTTGCAATATCTCAGCAGCAATTTTAGTTAAGAGCACAAAAATCAGGAAAACAAATCTACTAAAAACATTTCTAAAATCGCTGAAATACAGGTTTAATCCTGTATTTCAGCGATTTTAGAAATTCCCCTCCCGGAGGAGGGTTAAAGGGTGCTGGTCGAAGGTTTTAGGTCATTTCGCCATATCTCAGCAGCAGTTATAGGTAGGAGCTTGAAATTCCAGGAAACAAAGCTACTAAAAAATGATTAAACTCCTATTTCAGCGATTTTAGAATATCCCCCCAGAAGGGGGTTAAAGGGGGTGGTCGAATGTTTTAGGTCATTTCGCCATATCTCAGCAGCAGTTATAGGTACGAGCGCGAAAATCAGGCAAACAAATTTACTAAAAAAAATGATTAAACACCTATTTCAGCGATTTCAGAAATTCCCCCAGAAGGGGGTTAAAGCAAAACCTTGCTCCACTTTAGCTATCATTGCCTCGATTTAGCTCGGTGAAACGTTAAAAGGTATATCCCACTTTAAAAGAAACAAACAAATTAATAGTTTACCTTTTAACCTATACACATGCAATAGAAGAAAATACTAAATTTTATATTTTTTTAATTATAAAAAATTGAAGGTTAGATCCTTTTTTTAAAGTGAAATTTACATGCGCAAACATTTATTTTTAAGAAAATTTTGCATTGTTATAAACTTCAGAGAAATTAAAGGGGTGGTCGAATGTTTTAGGTCATTTCGCCATATCTCACCAGCAGTTATAGGTAGGAGCGTGAAAAGCAGGAAAACAAATCTACTAAAAAATTATTAAACATGTATTTCAGCAATTTTAGAAATTCTCCTCCCGGAGGGGGTTAAAGGGGGGGGTCGAATGTTTTGGGTCATTTTGCAATATCTCAGCAGCAATTTTAGTTAAGAGCACAAAAATCAGGAAAACAAATCTACTAAAAACATGATTAAACCTGTATTTCAGCGATTTTAGAAATTCCCCTCCCGGAGGGGGGTTAAAGGGTGGTAGTCGAAGGTTTTAGGTCATTTCGCCATATCTCAGCAGCAGTTATAGGAAGGAGCGCGAAAATCAGGAAAACAAATCTCCTAAAAAAATGATTAAACATGTATTTCAACGATTTTAGAAATTTCCCCCTGAAGGTGGTTAAAGGGGGTGGTCGAATGTTTTAGGTCATTTCGCCATATCTCAGCAGCAGTTTTATGTAGGAGCGCGAAATTAAGGAGAACAAATCTACTAAAAAATTGGTTAAACACGTATTTCAGCGATTTTAGAAATTTCCCTCCAAAGGTGGTTAAAAGGGGGGTAGAATGTTTTAGATCATTTCGTCATATCTCAGCAGCAGTTTTAGTTAGGAGCGCGAAAATCAGGAAAACAAATCTACTAAAAAAGGAATAAAACACGTATTTCAGCAATTTTGGAAATTCCCCCCAGAAAGTGGTTAAATGGGTCAAATTTTTTAGGTCATTTTTCCATATCTCTGCTTTTATGTAGGAAGGCGAAATTAATTAAAACAAATGTACTAAAAAATTGGTTAAACACGTATTTCGGCAATTTTGGAAATTCCCCCCAGAAGGTGGATTAAGGGGTATTCAAAAGTTTTGGGTCATTTCGCCATATTTTAGCAGCAGATTTAGGTAGGAGCGTGAAATTCAGGAAAACACATCTACTAAAAAATGGATAAACACGCATTTCAGTGATTTTAGAAATTCCCCCCGAAGGGTTTTAAAGGGGGTGGTTTCGAAAATTTTAGGACATTTCGCGATATCTGAGCAGCTGTTTTATGTAGGTGCGCGAAATTCAGGAAAACAAATGATTAAATACGTATTTCAGTGAATTTAGACATTCCCCCCCCCCCCCCCCAAATGTGGTTAAAAGGAGATTCGAAAGTTTTAGGTTATTTCGCCATAACTCAGCAACAGTTTTTGGTAGGAGCGCAAGATTCAGGAAAACAAATGTACTAAAAAATTACATTGTCTACCCGTGCAAAGCCGGGACGGGCCGCTAGTATATAATATATTTGTGTCCATTTGATAAAAATAACTTTTGTTTCACTACATTACACTAGCTAATGAGTCATTCGTGCGAGAACCTGCATATAATTGATATTAACAGATATTTGACGGAAAATAAAAAAATATTGCTTTCAAAAATAAATATGCTTTATAACGATTAAAAACATAATTGCAAATTTTCAAAACATAATTTCATTTTACGTGAAAAATCAGTATTACTTCAGAGATTCTTAACAAGTGGGTAAGTGTGATCGACGATCTCTCAAAGGGTTTTGTTTAATATTCCTTTCAAAACACTTTATCCTTTCTTTAATAAATCCAAATAAATTTTAATTAAAAAAAAGTCGTGTTTTCATAAAGTAAAAATTTACCGGGCTATTTTTTCGTTTTTTTGAATATCTAAACCAACGCGATAGCGGGCGAAGCCCGCTATTATATTCTGTCATAATAATATCTGTCATGCGGACTAAATGCGGTATTTAAAAAAATAATTTCAAAATTAAACATGTTGTAGACCTTCAAAATGCTAAAATATGCGAATATTTCCATAATCGGATTTTTATCATGATTCAGTATGTTTCTCAAACTCATATACTATTTACTATTCTCTGTTACTCATATTAATACTAGCTTTGTATTATTCTCAAACATTTGAAAAATTCGTTAAACTTCCAATATGACGTCAGATTTTCTTTTTAATTCTCTAATGACGCGATATCAATCTGCTTTGTGTACATACAAATACTCATACTCCTTGTATTATTGAGAAATCTTTGAAAATTTCCGTTTTATTACCAATATGACGTCATATTATTATTTTTTTTCAATTGGTGAAACTTTTTATTTCATTTTCATTTTTCACGAAGAAATCTTTCAATAGAAAATTAATTATTGTAGAAAGAATTTCATTGTGGATTTTTAATTTTTGGCAACTGCTATAACGAAAAATGTTTAAATTTAATAGGAAAAGGCTGTTAGAATTTTGGTTTTTTATCTCTATTAAAATAATACGATTTTTTCAAATTTTAATATTTTGAGCTTCATAGCTGGTATTCAGATATATATACACAAAGTTTCAACTCTGTAAGTTACATAATTTCTGAGAATAGCTCTGTGACGGACAGACAACGGAGCGGGAGTAATAGGGTTTCGTGAGATGAACGAAACTCTAAAAATGAGTCTGATTTTAGACTGTGCATGAGAGACTCAATAGAAAAACATATATAAGTTCACACTCAATATATTTTTAAAATATTTAGGTCGACCCATCTTTAAACATATATACAATAAGTCACTTTTGCATAATTTAAAAATAGAATTTCAATGTATAATGAGTAGTCTAAAATTTTTAAAATATTTCTGTCATTAATCAATTAAAAAGTATATTCCAGGGCAAAATTTAAATAAACTATCATGTATTTGCAAACTGAGGGATATAATTTTTTTTTTATGATTTGAATAAACATGCATATATTAAAAAAAAAAAAAAAAAAAAAAAAATACATTTCATATTAAACTATTTAGCTCTAGTTAAACATATATTAAACATAGATAGATTTCTTCCTAATTATAAAAACTTTTTTCCTAGGAATCACTATTTACTTTCGCATCATTGATATAAGCATTCAAAAATAAATCGCGTTCTTCTTTTGCATAATTTAAATATCGAATTTCAATGCATAATGAGTAGTCTAAAATTTTTTAAATATATATATATATTTCTGACATTAATCAATTAAAAAAAGTATTCCAGGGCAAAATTTAAATAAGCTATATGAACATGCATATATTTAAAAAAAAAAAAAAGTATTATTGCAGAGAGAAATCTATTTAAAAATTCCATAATAACATGAACTATTTACACATATTTTAAAACAATATCATAATAAAAAATGTTCTTATTAAAAAAGAGAAATCACTTACTAATTCATTATCAGATGCAGTGTCCATAAAACATTCTTGGCTATGATGAAACTCCATATTGCTACAATACACAAAAAAAGCACTACAATGTTCACACAGGTAGGTAAATCGCGCTCGAAGGCTTGGTCACTAGTGATAAAAGAATGGCAGAATAGAAAGTATTTATATAATGTCTCCATGACTCACTGCTTGGGATTATCCTTACGCTGAGTCGAGAAATATATACAAATCTAGATACTATTTAATTCTGAATGATTTTAGTATTTCCATGTAACTATAGAGAAATCCTATTTTAAAACAATTTATTTTCAGTTTTAAAAAGTTTATGAAAATTGTTAACATAAACTGAATTATAAAGGCTTCTTTTTCATTCTATGCAAAATGAATGAGCAAGTCTCTCTAAATTTTAGAAAAGGGGGCGGGTATTAAGTAATGAATTAATATTATATTAAATTTTTTTAGAAAGGGGTCGGGAATTAAGTAATGTATTAATTTTAGATCCAATTTTCTTGGATTTTCATTCTATTTTTTTTATTATAGATGTAAAAAAAAATTTCCTGACTATTTTTGACGGTCATTTCTTTTAAATCTGCAATAATGTCTACAAAAGAAAATGTGTGTTTTGCGAAAGGCGTTTTATTGATTACAATTTAATCCTTAACAAATTTTATTTAAATTCTTACATACCTAAACGTTCGTCTCTCGTTTATTAAATCTACCGTTATAAAAAAAAAATTCTGAGTCATGCAAGTATTTCTTAGCGGTTATTCGAAGCGTTCCTATATTTTATTTTGCACGCTATGCTAAAAATGCATTCGTGTAAAACCTATTTTTACAGTGCATGAATATGCATTCATTTTTCACTTGGGAATAGCACTCTATTACAGTATTTCTTAAAATACCTTTATAATCATAGTATTTTTACAGGGTACATTGCGAAGGGGCCTCTTCATTCAAACAGGGGACTCCTACAATTTTTTTTTGTGAAGGAACCGGGGCCTTTTTTAAAATTCAAAATAGGGCACATATCCCATTATTTTATGAAGAGTCCCTATAGTCTAATGTGAGTCCTCACTTCGAAGGGAAAAAAAGTAGGGGGATAAATGAACTGAATTTATGAAGGGTTTCCGTAAACATGAATCTATTGGATTTTTTATGAAGGTGCTCAATATCTATAACTTTTCCCAGTTTCTTTCGAAAAGTCCCTATCACTTTTAACTATTTTTAATTTTTGCATGCTATACTTAAAAATGCATTCACGTAGAACCCACTTTTATATTTCAATTCATTTAAGAATCCTATATGTTTTGGCTATCAGTAGGGCAACGCTTTTTCTTGAATCCATTGGATTTTTTGTGAAGGGCCCAATATCTGTAGCTTTTTCCAGTTTCTTTTGAAGGGTCTCTATAAGATATAATCATTCCATTCTAAGGCTTCCCTGTAACTTTTAACTATTTTTGAACACTAACCTAAAAAATGCATTCTGGTAAAACCTATTTTTATATTTCAATCCATTTGAGAATTCTTTGTGAGCAATTCATATGAGCTATATATTTTTTCATGAGCCTCATGCAAATGACTTCCAGATATGAATCACATGCGTACAGAACATCGCATGCAGTTTCTTAAGTACCCATGCCTATTTTTGTTTAAATTCTTATTTTATTTCCTTAATCTCCAGTCTAGCGCAGTCACAAAATCATATCTCCTCCAAAAATACCCCTTATCGTGCTATAAGACGCTTCCTATCACTGAAATCGACTCTCAAAAGGGGAAGGGGTGCACAAATCCACCCTCCAAAGTGACGCATGCCTCTTATCTTATCTACGCAACCACCAAGATCCACCTCTCCCTCCCAAGTGTTTTACTAGTCCTATTTATACCCTACTTACAGTCATGAAATTTTGTGTACTTATAGCTAAATACCTATTATGAAACTCAAAATCATAAAATTTGAAAAAATCGTATTATTTTAATATATAGAGATAAAAAACCAAAAATCTAACAGCCTTTTCCTATTAAATGTAAATATTTTTCGTTACAGCAGTTGCCAACAATTAAAAATCCACAATAAAATTCTTTCTACAATAATTCATTTTCTATTGAAAGATTTCCAAATGAAAAATGAAATAAAAAGTTTCACCAATTGAAAAAAAAATTAATATGACGTCATATTGGTAATAAAACGGAAATTTTCATACATTTTTCAAAAATACAAGGAGTATGAGTAAATACAGAAAGCAGCTTAATATGACGTCATTAGAGAATTAAAAAGAAAATTAATCTGACGTCTAACATTTTGAAGGTTTCTATACAACATGTTTAATTTTGAAATTGATTTTTTTTTTTAATATCACATTTAGTCCACATGACAGATATTATGACAGAGTGTAATAGCGAGCTTTGCCCGTTATCGGACTTGCTTTCTCCATTATTCATATTGATACTCTCTTTGTATTATTCTCAAGCATTTGTAAAAGTCCGTTAAACTTCCAATATAACGTCAGATCAATTTTCTTTTTAATTCTCTAATGACTTCATATTAACCTGCTTTCTGTACTTATACATACTCATACTCCTTGTATTATTGAGAAATGTTTGAAAATTTCTGTTTTATTACCAATATGACGTCATATTAATCTTTTTTTTCAATTGGTGAAACTTTTTATTTCATTTTCATTTTTCATGAAGAAATCTTTCAATAGAAAATTAATTATTGTAGAAAGAATTTTATTGTGGATTTTAAATTGTTGGCAATTGCTATAACGAAAAATGTTTAAATTTAATAGGAAAAGGCTGTTAGATTTTTGGTTTTTTATTTCTATACATTAAAAAAAAAAAAAACGATTTTTTTCAAATTTTATGATTTTGAGCTTCATAATAGGTATTTTGCAATAAGTGCACAAAATTTCATGACTATAAATTGCATAGTTTCTGAGAACCGGCTCTGTGATGGACAGACAATGAAGCGGGAGTAATAGGGTTTCATGAGATGAACGAAACCCTAATAAAGACTGTGATATCTTTATCAGATATACATTCTTTGTAAGTTATATAGCGCCGTATTAGCAGTAATAACTCTATGAAGTAAAAAAAAAAAAAAGTGTTTTAATATGTGTAGCAGTGACAACTTTACTGCATGACTGAAAATGTCATCTCAAACTTCCAATTCTCTTTCTTTATTTTGAAAATCATCAAAACTTTATAAATTTTCATAGTATGAGAAATGTTGGTATCTAGAGGTTTTATATTGTCTCAATAATTTTAATAAAATGTAAAGTGTATATTTTTTCTTTTTTCCAAATGTAGTTGCTTTATTATTGCACAAATCTTGTTTTCTGTACACACAGTACTATTTGCATTATAGTAAAAAATATAGTATAGGACTCCAGTTTACTGATATCTACTACACTGTCACACTTATCATATAAGTGCCCCACTTGTGAAATAGGGCACGAGCCGCCACTGAGCATGACATCGGTCACAATAATAGCACAACAATGCATGTTCACAATAATGGTGTGTTTTCAAGTGTACGACAACATTTTTGGAGTAATTTTTTATATTCAAATGTACATTATTTAAATAACAGCTAATATTATAAAAATGGACATAAATATTTAAATTTTAGTGTAAATGTCTGATACACACTAATTATTATCACACATAAAAAAAAATCCCCATTCATTTCTTTGCATATCTTTTCATCTTTTTGAAGGTTTTTTAAAAGATATTGGGCTAATCTTCTGTAATTGGTTCATCCGCCAATTGTCGTATTTACTATAATTGTTCGAAATTTCTTTTATATTTGAAGGGAGCTCTGGATGGTGAATACAATTGCAGCAAATTTGTACCCAGCAATTAGTAAATTTATGGTTTTTCATTATGAAGCAAACAGACACAAGAATATTTACTATTATATATTTTCCATCTGCAGTTATTTTACTATCACTAAAAAAGCAATACTTGCAATGTACGAAAATGACTTTGAAATGTCAATGGTGGCCAAGGAACAATATTTGCTGATTTATCATTTCAGACTAGATAAGAAAAAAAGTTCCTGGAATTCAGATTAGATGAAATGTTGATTATTATAGAGCAATTTCTGCTAACGCACAGCACTAGCTGCTAAACTTAGCGACGAATTGACCAATTAATGTACATTACAGGGTTCATTTAAACAACAGACTGAAGAATAATGTAAACTTAAAAATAAAACAAATAGCAAGCCCATTTATTTCTCTAAGATTTTATTTATGCTCATTTGAGAAAGGCACAAACATCTTCGGTTCAAGAATTCACAAAAAAATTATTACTAAGAATTTTGCATAACTAACTTTATTTATCGCTAGATGGAACTTGCCAAAACTTGACGAAAAAAATTACCATAACAATATCAGTAAAATAAGCTTCTTTATTATTTAAGAAATGAAACAGTCTTTCAAATATTTTATTTAAAAAAAAATCCCCCCAGTGAAATACAGTACTATTTCCGATGCAAATTCCAAACAAACAATTCGTAAACAATTGTGTAATGCAAATCAGTGTTTGACATTACAGTCATATTCCCCACAGCAAGAAACAAAATTTTATCAAAAAGTATCATACAAATGGGAGTATACAAATAGTATATTCCTACTTTCATCTTATATTCAGCAAATAAAGAACATATCTAACCCCCCCCCCCCCTGTGATAATGCAACTGAATGAGCTCCTATGCACATGTGCATTGCATCTGCCCAAAGGCACGGTCGAAATTTGACGTTAAAAAAGTTTTAAAATGCTTAAATTAAAAGTTTTAAAATGTCCCTTTAATCATCGTTCGTTTCAAATCCATATCTTCTAAAACGCATCCATTGTTTTAAGCTAATCAATTTTTATGTAAAGATGAAGAATTTTTTTTTACAGTTGTCATAACCCCAGTGTTTCGAGCAGGATCTGTGTATTGCGGTAGTGTGTAAACATGGGGCACAATTTAACTATTTAAAACAATTGAATTTATTATCTTGAATATATATAGGGTATCGTTAGATACTAGCAGTTAAGTACCCTTAATGTCGTGGGTTTCAGTCTTTGTCAGAACATAAATGTCTACGGAAATAATGTTCAATACATCTTTAAATCAAGTGGCGTTGGAGGATTCCTGTCACCTCACAACAGTTAGTCTCTGTATGCTCCAAATAACCTAGAAGCAGGGAGAGGGGACTCCCTTTTCTTATCACTCTCTTAAACTAGAATCGTCACTCCTTCGAAGCAGAGAGAAGGCTTTCTCTCCCTTCAGATTCTCAAACCAGAATGAATCCTCCTTTCCCAATTTCTCTGCACTGTCCCGGAGGTGTGGAGACATGGGCGGTGAACTTAGTACATTTTGTCCTATTAGAGCCAGCTTGCGGCTCCATTGGGTCCCGGCGATTTCATCATGATGACTGCAATTGGGAACCAAAAGTTGCAACTGTGAGAACTGGGGGTCAGTGTCATTCATTTCAATCACAACAGGTCGCCACCAAGTCTAGCTCTTTCAAACTAGCAGTTCAAACTGTCACCAGGAAAAGACTGATGAGTTTATTTGAACTTCCGACACTACCTAGGTGGCATCCTCTGTATCATGGGAAAAGATCCCAGGCGAGAACCTATATTAATTAGCTGGGATAGCTTCAAGATATCACAGCATCACTGTGCACTCCGACGAGATTTTTCATAATAGTGAAAAATCTATACTCGAGCACCCTAAACACGTTTCATTCACAACAGAGGCAGAGGCTCAAAATGGGCTCTTACTGTCACTAATTGCAAATTACATTCTTGAATACTATAAACATATAAACAGTATTACACAATTAAAACAATGCAATTATATAAATAAGAGAACTATATACATGTTGTTAGGTAGAAAATCATTCTACACAACTCAAGCAGTCAGTCTTTCATTTTCCTGGCCGGTAACCTACAGATCAGCGAATATCCTGCCCTCTTCCTAAATCTCTAATTAATCAGAAATCATTTCCAGCGTCGTTTTCCAACTGTTTAACGCTGCTGACGTTAGTTTTGTTTTGAGGCGATGGGAATCCAGGGGTTTCTAAACAATTAGATTCGAAAAAGGTTTTTTGCTTTCTTTCTAACACGCAATATCGGTTCACCCCTTTTGTGGATTTGAACCTCCCGAAGATTTGAACTTAACCTTTGCCTTTCGCACCGGGTCGCTTATTTCTTTCTAACTTTTTAAGCGTCATATTGTCTACATTTTTCTGTTGAAATTTCGATTCTTGCGGGTTTTTGATTTCCGACTGACTTGACTCCCTATCCTCGAACAATTTATCCGTACCCTTCGCATTGGAATTAGGTCTTATCTCACCATCTGGGTTTATCATATGTATGCATATCTCATTTTCGTACGCCTCAGGTTTATTGAATTTTGTTAATTCTTTCACAGTATAGAGATCTTTTGCCTTTTCTTTAAATTCCTGGATTTTCTTCCTCTCTAAGGATGAACTTTGTGACTATCGCACTTCTACCATTCGCTTTGGAATTACTATTCAATATGCTTTCTGTTATCATTTCACTTATGCCTGACTTAACACTCTCTGTCTCTGGGATTTCAGGTATTTTCAACTCTTTCCCCTTTTCTTCCTGACTTGATTTTAACTCTCCCTGCCCTTTTTCAAAAGGCAATACTATTAGAATAGAGTCAGTTATGCTGCGCATTATTTCCTTCCGTGGACTAACCTTGTGACGGGATTTGTAGAAGGCAAGTTCCCTGAATATGCGTCTGTTAAAAGCAAATAATAAACAGTCAGCTACCTGCATCTCCAAGGATTTTTCATTCCTGGATCTCACTAGACTAGACTCCTTTTACCCCTTCCCTTTGTACTTTCTGCTGAAAATAGAAAGACCGATTCTCTGGTTAAATTTGTTCTAGGGGGAAAATCACAACGTGCTTCTTCCCACTTTGACCGAAGGAAAGCATAACAACATAACCCTTTCTTTTCTGGATATCAGTGTTAGTCTTTTCAATATTCTCAGATTTGGGGGGCAATTTATTTCCCTTTCTTTTTCCATACTAAGTTTGTGTTGTGGATTTTTGTCGTAAACTGAAGCTAACAAGTTTGTGGGGGTTAGGGGGAATTGAATTGTCATCCCAGTGGCAGAACTATCTTCAACTGTCTGCAATGCTAATAATGTTTTCAAAAATAGTCTGCAATACCCAGCCTTTCCGAGTAAAAAAAATTCTGAAATTCACAGCAAATATTCCGAAAGGTTACAGCAGAGGGGAGGAGGGAAGAAAATCCCCTCTCGGCAATAATTATTCTTGTTGCAGGTCGGATTAACTCTGTTTTTGATTAGAGTCGATTTCAGGCTGAGTGTAGACTCTTGCAAATTAGGTTCGGGTTAACCCGATTTTTCAAAAATTAGTTCAGTATATTGTTTCAGATTAAAAACTATGCCTATATTAATGAGCATAGAGTTTTGTGTGTCTGCTGTTTTCTAAAGGAATGCTGCATCTTTTCTGGGACTATTTCACAAAATTCACGTTTTTTTCGTGAACCTTTGACGAAATTAGCGTTTATTTTTTCCCCCGCGATCCTTTGGTGAAATTCAAGTTTTTTTACGTGGCTCTTTGACGAAATTCACACTTTTTCCGTGATTTTTTGACAAAATTTGCGTTTTCTCTGTGCCCTTTGATAAAATTCGCATTTTTTCCACGATCGTTCAACGAAACTCATGTTTTTTTTTTTAGTTTTTTGACGAAATTCAAGTTTTTTCGTGGCCCTTTGACGAAATTTGTGTTTTTATCGAAATTAACCATTTTCCCAGATCCTTTGATGAATTTTGCGTTTTTTCTTTGGCTTTTGAACAAAATTCGCGTTTTTTCTACGATCCTTCGACGAAATTTGCCATTTTATCGAGATACTTCGACGAAATTTGCTGTTTTTTTATATCCTTCGACAAAATTTGCCATTTTTTGGCGATCTGTTAGCAGATTTCTCCATTTTTTCGCGATCCGACAACAAATTTTGCCTTTTTTTTCGTGATCCTTCGACGAAATTAACAGTTTTTTCCACAATCCTTTGACAAAGTTGCCGTTTTTTGCATAGCCGTTCGTCAAAATTCTCATTTTCCGCGATCCTTCAACGAAACTCATGTTTTTTTTATGGCTTTTTGATGAAATTCGTGTTTTTTCATGGCCTTTTCACTAAATTTGCATTTTTTTCTGTCAACGAAATTAGTCAGTTTTCACGATCTTAAACGAATTTCGCGTTTTTTCCATGATTCTTCGACGAAATTCAGTTTTTTTTTGTGATCCTTTGACGAAGTTTGCCTTTTTTTGCGTAATTTACGAGCCATAGCGCGTCATCGCTGTATGTTTTTAGTCTGCAGGTGTCCTAAAAAGTCTGATGCCCGTCGCAGTGTCGTGTACATTCTGCCACGGGGATTGTCATTTCTGCGCTCTTGTTGTGCCAAACTCCCAAGGCAAACAGGGGGTTTCATTTTCATTTTGTCTAACAAATTTTGCATTTTGTTTCCTAATAAATAATAATCCATTGCTACCTCTGCATCAACTACACCCACGCGAGTCTTAACACTTTCTCCTAAGTCACACAGAATAAGCGCTATTTCGGTGAGGGGTAGGCATTTTAACTCATTTTTTAATGGTTGATTCACCCACACGACTTTCCTTGTATTGTTCTGGAGTTACCTGGTTGGCACTAATTAAATCTAGCGACGTAGCTGTATCTCTAAAAATTTTCATTTCGTTCTCATTTACAATTCCTCGGCTTAAATAGGGGCAGAACATTTCATTTAATTCATTGAGGTCTGCTAATCGATTCACCATTTCAGGTTTTTCATTATTTTTTTTTAGTTCTGGGTAAAAATTTCGAAGGTGAGAAAAACTTCCACATTGAAAACAAGATCTGTCTCTTCGCCTGTCGAAAATTTAGTCTGTATTTTTTTTTATCACCGTATCCCTCCAGTTTCTTTTCATTTCCGTTGTTCTGGGTTCTATTTCTGGTTGTCTGTCTGTCTGCGATGGTTAGCAAAATCTAGCCTACCTAGAAGCCTGAAAATTTAGATTTAGGTAGTCCAAACCCCCTCCTGGTGCACCTGAGTCCCAAAATTTTAATATTTTGAAAATTAGAGTAGTTATTAATTAAAATCTGATCAAAGATCACAAATAAAAAATCACTCTTCCGAAATCTGTGTGCACATGCTTAGAAGCCCTTTATCCGTTCCTCTGTAGAAGAAACAAAGCACGAGTCATTCCGTTTCTTTTTAAGCTTTTCTAAATTCGACATGGGCGAACGGATGGAAATATGGAAAAACAGTCTACATATTCTCAAAGAACACACTTTTACATCTCGAAAGATCTGGTTGGTTCGAAAAAAATTTCACATTTAACCTTTTCAAAAAAAAAAAAATAATCAAGGAGCATTGAATTCATGTTTTTTATTTTCTCCTGTTTTCCGAGTCTTGCATCCACCGGACTATAAAAGATACAGAAAAATGAAGGTCACCAAATTAAAGAGCTGACTTTGCCCTTTTCAAAGCCACCTTCGGTTTTAAAAAATATGAAAGTTAACCCTTCGAAAAAGTATATTTTTTGTATGCCGTTTTGCGACATCGGTGATTTTTAAAAATTCGCATTGGCGGTTCAGAGCAAGGTACGAAAAACTAAAAATAACAGACAATATCTACATTTATTCTCTTTTCGACATCTGTATTTGTTTCTGAAAAATGAGAATATTAAACCTTCGAAACAAATTCGCACGCAGGACTCACTTTTGTGAATTAAGATTTTCTGCGATATATAAAATCTGGCATCGGCTCTCTAAAAAACCAAACAAAAAACAAATACACCTAAAGACATCTACATTCTATCTGGTTCAGGTAGAAACTTTTAGTTTAAAAAAAAATTCACATTAGCCCTTTCGAAAACATTTTTTACCGTAAGTCAATTTTGCTTTTTTAACGATTTCTCCTATCTTTAAAAATTCGAATCAGCATTTATAAACAAGATACAAAAAACTAAAAATACCTCGCCTAATCTACACCCTTTTGCTTTTTTAAAGTCTGGTAGCCGTTTTGAAAAATTTTAATTTTAACCCTCCGAAAGAAAATAATTTCCAAAATTCACTCACTCGATTTTCGGCCCAGGTTTAAAAATCGGCTTCAATTCGGGACAAACAGTAGACTCCAGATCATAGACACATTCAATTTCTTCAAAATGCACCGTTGGGTTTAAAAAAAATATCTGCATTAACCCTTTCGAAACCGATCGTTTATGTAACGCACTTTCACAATTTCTGCTTTTTTGGCAATGTTTACCCGTGGTTAAATTTCATTTCTACTAGAAAATTTGGTTGGGTCGAGTGTTCTGAAAAGGCCTTTTCCAGAACATATTGTGCCCCCTGGCGGAGGAACTACAGGAGTATCTCTGGTTCTATGGGCCTGATTATGACGGGGTTTGGCTCATTCGACTTAATATCTACTGCCTTAACATTTAGCTTATGGTAAACTAATTCCTGTTAAGAGCGGAAGTGAAGATGTTTCATATATGAATTCAGAATCAGACTGATACATTACACTCGCCAAATAGGGTTCCCTTGGCAAGAAAAATTCCAGATGGAGCATAGCGTATTGAATGGTATTTATCCGACAGGGCCGCTACATTTTGGCACACAAAACGTAATATTTCAAAAACTAACATAGCCAGAAAGATAGAAACGGTGGATGCATATTTCTCACGAGTGAGGAATTTCTAAGCAGACCTCTTTGAATAGCTTTTAATGAACAGAACGTATTTTTAAAAAAGGGAGTGCTGAAAGACTTATTATCAATACCTTATAAGGAGATGAATATGTACCGGATGAAATGCTAGACATATTATAACTGACTCACTGTGGCCACAAAATGCATATGAATACATTGTGTTAAGAACGCAATTTGGGAAGCAACTTGCAGACAAAGAATTTGTGATGATTTAATTATTTTCTTTAATTTTTATTTTAATCGAAAGATCGTGGGATATGGGCAAGCCAGTACAAGTGATCGTGATGAGATAAGAATTTAATTAAGGAGTGATTATTGTTCCAAGTTAACTATAACGCATTAAATTTTTAAAAACAGGGAAAAATAATTTAAAATAAAAGGCAGAGGAGGTTAAAACTTAATATATGATTCTCATATCATAAGAGCGCAATCTGAAAAATCCACAGTAACTGGCAAAAATTTTGAGACAATATGTTTTCTGTCCTAACATTTTCTATAAGCAAAATTTCTTAATGATGTAAATTAGTAATTTGTACCCCTTTTAAATCTCAACAAAATGCAACATTACAACAATTGAGACATATGCATAAATTAAAAGTAATTCAGAAATTTGTAAAATTACTTAAGCAAAAGTTTTAAGACGATTCAATTTTTTTAAAACTTTTATTGAAATTAAGCTTTAATGCAACGAAATACAGCAATATTTAACATTTAGTTGCATATCCTTTTGCTTTGAGAACTGCGGCACATCATCTGGGCATGGAATCAACAAGGCTTTCTAAGGTGAACCCAAGGATTTTCGCTCATTCTGATTGAAGATCCTAAAGGAGTTCTGCCTTTGAAGAATGCTTCCGTGTCACAACTTTTCTTCCGTTGTGTTCCCAAAGATGTTCAATTGGATTGAGGACATGTGACTGGCTCAGACAATCCAAAACTTTAATTTTCTTAGCTGTAAACTAATTTCTGACCATTCTGGAGCTGTGCTTTAGATCATTATCCTGCTGAAACATTCATCCATGAGGCATCTTTTTATGAGCATAAGGCAGCATGTGATCTTCTAAATTGTTTTTATAAACAGTTTGATCCATAATCCCATCAATGTGTACAAGAGAAACGATGCTATCTTGATGGAAAACGTCCCAGACCATTATTGATCCATTTCCGTGCTTCACTGTGGACATTGGTACAGGGGATCCATTCTGGTGCCTTTTGGACGATGAATATAATGTCTGATTCGTCGTCCAAAAGGCACCAGAATAGATCCCCGGTAACAACATCCAACAGTGAAGCATGGAAACGGATCAGAAATGGTCTGGGAAGCTTTCTATCATGATGGCGTCATCCACCTCATGCACATCAATGGGATTATAGATAAAAATGTTTATAAAAACATTTTAGAAGATCACATGCTGCCTTATGCTCATAAAAAGATGCCTCGAAGATGGATGTTTCAGCAGGATAATGACCCAAAGCACACCTTCACAAACGTGACAAATTGGTTTACAGCTAAGAAAATTAAAGTTTTGGACTGTCTGAGTCAGTAACCTGACCTCAATCCAATTTAACATCTTTGGGAACACATCGGAAAAGAAAAGTTGGGACACGGATGCATTCTTCAAAGGCTCTTTCAGTATCTTTAATAGGAATGGGTGAAAATCCCTAGGTCCACCTTAGAAAGCCTTGTTAACTCCATGCTCAGACAATGTGCTGCAGTCCTCAAAGCAAAAGGATACGCAACTAAATATTAAATATTGCTGTATTTCGTTACATTGAGATGCTTAATTTCAATAAAAGTTTAGGAAAACTAAATCGTCTTAAAACTTTTGCTTAAGTAATTTTTCGAATTTAAGAATTATTTTTAATTCATGCAAATGTCTCAATTGTTCTAATGTTGCATTTTGTTGAGCTTTAAAAGGAGTATAAATTACTAATTTACATCAATAAGAAATTTTGCGTACAGAAAAAGTTAGGCCAGAAAAAAATATCGTCTCAAAACTTTTGCCAGCTACTGTATATTGTCAACTGTCAAACATGGAGGTGGAGGCATAATGGTTTGGTGATGTTTTGTTGCTTCTGGTATGGGAAATTTAGTTTTCATTGAAAATAATACGGACCAATATAAGTGTATAAATATCCCAAAAGGAAACTTGAAAATATCTGCCCAAAAACTTAGAATTCAAAACACATTCAAGTTGTATCAAGATGATCCCAAACATACAGCCCTAAATGTTCACTTATGGTTGCTGTACAAACTGTTCCAAAGTTATCAAGACTCCACCATATTCTGCAGATTTAAACTCAATTGAAAATGTGTGGCATGAACTGGAGAAAAGAACATATTTCTTCGAAAGAACAACTTCAAGCAATATTAACAGATGAATGGAACAAAATTGAACATTCTTATACAAAAAAACTAGGTGCATCCATGCCAAAACATATTAAAAGTGTAATTTCAGCTAAAGGATACCCAACAAAGTATTAAAATGTTTGATTATTTGAATATTTTTGTTTACATTTGTTGAATGTTCAGTGTCTTTACTTATGTGAGATAGATGATGTTTTTGTATAAGTAAGTTTCAAAACCACAAGTGTCCAAAAATAAATATGAGCCACTGTATATAAACTGAAACTGTTAATGTGAAAATGTGATATAATGAAAGAGAAAAGGAACAAGCCATTTTCAAAACTTTAATAATCATTAATTTGAACACATACATTATCAACAAAATTGATCTCACTATCATTATATATTTAAAATAATCAGAAAATACAAAAGAATAAATAAATTGAGTAACTATTGTTCTAAGTTTAAAATCAATTAAAAATAACTTATCATCACAGAAATAATTTTTCCAAGATTTAGTTTTATGTAATAATTTGTTTAAATTTCCCGCGCCTTAAAAAATAATCTGGTTTAAAAGATAAATTAGGAAAGATATTGCAAGAAAAAATAAATTTAGGCTAAAAATACTTTGAAATGATATTAATCACAAAATAAGTTTAAAACATGAAATAAACAGAAAAACAATTTTAAATGCAAGGTAAAATGCAAAACACACACGCACAAAAAAAATCAATTTATGAGAAATACTGAACAGATTAAATATATTGCCAGCTAATCTCTGATTAAGCCTTTGTTCTAAATATTGAATGCAATTACAGTTTACAAGAGTATGCAAGCACTTAAAAATTTAAAGATTTCCAAAATTTAACAGCAGTATATTCAAAATGAGATGACCAGAATGTTAAATATTAAATTTAATTATCTTAATCAATGGCATTATCAACAGGTAACTAAGAGTTTATACCCGATGATTAATATATACATGAAGGAAACACCATTTTGTATTTTTAATGCTTAATGTATGAAAAAAAAAAAAAAAACTACTACACATTTTTTTAAAACTAAGTAGAGTGAACAAAATTAAACCTATTAATGCATTTTAATACTTGGAATGCATTATCTTGTACATTAGAATGGATATTATTGAAATATTTTTTATTTAAAAATACACACATGCATATACAAGAAGAAAAAAAAATTAATAAAAAATGTGAAAAAGATGACACATAACAATTTAAAATTTTTATTTTTAAGCTGATTTATGAAATTATAAAAGTATATTTGCATTAAAAACCTAATGGACAGCAATATTATCTGTTCAGAGACTATGCATTAATAGCAAAAAAATAAAAAATAAAAATAAGACAATAAATAAAAAATACATTCAAATTTTTAAATTTATTAATTGATTTAGGGAATAACTCTCTACCTGATTAGATTACCAGGTTATCTTCTCCCCAGTTTTCTAATTATGAGAATTATATTCTGCCACTAGAACAACAGAATAAATGGTAGATCACAGTATTTAATAACACTGAAACAGAAATGATGATTTTTGAACCCACAGTAAAAAAGTATTTTAGAACAAATGCTTTTTGTAAATGATCACTATAGCATGCCAATTCATAAAAGGGAATACGGCTAAATTTTTCTATTAAGCACCGAGAGTAAATGTAAGTTTAATATTTTCTTTGCTTTTATTAATTCAAACAATAAGATAAATTAAAAACTAAGCAGCAAAAATATCAAACTAAATAATGCTTTAAAACCTTGTTCATAATAGTTTAACAAAAAAAATCTAACAAAATGACACATGCTTTGGTTAGCTCAATTCTGATTTGTATAAATAATAAAAAACTGCTCTGAATATGAAAAAGAAAAATTCTGATTTTTGCAAGTTATGTTTGTTATAAAATTATCACTATCACAATTTATCTTGGCCTTTTTTTTTCTTCCCTTGTTGGAAAAATCACTTGTTTAAGAACACAATAAACTTAAAATAGTCAATAACAATTTTGAATTACATTGAGCAAATAAATTAGTAAAAAAAATAAATATATTATGAATTTAGATTTAGTCTATATTTGTTTACATTAAGAAAAATGAACATTAGAAAACAACTTTCTAATAATAACTTCAAATACTATATATTCCATTAATCAATTTAAAATTCTGGTCACCTTTGCATAAAAAATTACTTAATAAAATGCTTATAGTGATTACTGAATAGGATAAAAGAGAATTTAAGTGCAAGTACAATGAAAAAATCGTGAGCATATTAAAGAACAAATAGGTATCTATTAAAGTTATTCCTATTTTAAACTTTACGCACTGCAAAATAAATTTATATCTCAGGATTTTCTTTTGTAAAAACTTTTAAAATCCAGCATAATATTTCAGCAAAAAATATACTATGTATTGATGATTGATTGAAGATGATAGATCTTGCATACAAGAAAAAATAAATTGCACAACATGCTAATGTCAATATTTTTAATTAAACAATCACTGATTATCACACATAACAGCTGTATACTAACCTCAGCCAATTTCACAAAAGTAAAGGATTCTCAAAATAAATCAACAGTCATAAAATAACTTCTTTTAAAACTTGCATACACCTTAATTACAATCTACTGCACAAATGTGTAAGATGTTATAGTCATATATACAAAGGGAAGAAAGCTTTCAATATAGTCATAGCTCTAAATTTTTCTCGCTGTTGGAGAACAAAATAAATATTAGTTGAGCTAACTTAACATTATACATTGAATAAATACACATTTGACTATCTGTACAGAATTTGAGAAAATAGCTGAGAAGGGACAATTTGCCCACTATGTTGGAAATTTACAGGGTGAAGCTATGACACAAAATAGTCCCCCTTCATGGACGGGATATTCACATTCATAGTCAACATGAAATGCCATATTTACATGTCTTTCATTGGATTGCAGCAACAGCCTGAAATACAAATAATGGAAAAAATGATTGATTATAAAATTAATGACAATTACGGGCCATTCAAGTATTACATAAGCAGTAGAGGGGGGGGGGGGGGGGGGGGGTGATCAGGGTATGCTTATTTTTTCTGACAAGGGGAGTCACGACAATTCTTACGTAAGCATTAGACAACGAAGCAACTACAGTGCAAAAACAACAAGCAAACAAAGTATGATGGGAAATGAGCAAGGGTGGGGAATTTTTAGAAAAAATCTTATCAGCCAAGTATTTATTTTACCAGCCAGCAAGATACAACTTTCAATTGAAAATTGTTATGACCAAATTTTGCAATTCAAAAATTAATTCATTAGTACAATGCATTTTTTTACGAACATTTTCTTTTTGGTACTTTTATGTTAGCTTATATATATAAACTTTCTGTACAATTAAACCATTGAAACATAAGATATTGATCAAATAGCATGAAATCACTATAAGAAATAGCTGAGGCAAAATTCAAATCAAAATATGTAGTCCTATGAAATGAAATATGTAAAATACAAATGAAAACACATGAGTATATACACAGATGAAAGCTTATATTATAAATCATGTCTTCAAGGGCAGAGGATTTACAAATATAAGCAAAGCACAGTTGATTTCTATTGAGACACTAACTTTAAGCTAAAAAATTGTATCTCTATACGTATAAAAATGTGTGTATATATATATATATATATATATATATATATATATATATATATATGTACATATATACCACTGGTGCCCAGCTAACATAAAAGTACCTTTTTTAAAATATAAAATAAAAAAAATTATACAAAAGGAGGAAAGTTTAGTTTAAAATAGAACGTGGTACCATAATTACATTGTGGCAATTGGGAGAGTTGCAAAATATGGCTAACAAATAAAAATATAAAGTTTTTGGTATATTTTCTATAGCCTGCAGTTTTAAAGACTGCCTAAAAATTTACTCGCCCTGTCAGAAAATGCACTCGCCAGTGGCGAGCAGAATGATCTAATCCCTCAGCCCTGGGAATGAGCATTCTGTGGTCGACTTGGAACTTTTCCTCTATTTTTGGTTTTATTCTTTTTTTTTTATCCTCTTTTCTCCTTTATTGGCAGTCACGTAACCCGCAGTGCCACCCGCTGGCACCAAAGTCATTGCCATTAGTGTTGTCTGTTAACTTGTGCAGTGCGCTATGACAAATCAACTAGTTATTCCTTTTAAATTTACTAAAATTTATTGTTTTACTTGTGCAGTGAAATTACTTGTCGTCAGACTTAATTACAATATGGCTACTAACATTGACAGATCATTACTGTATCGGAAACTTTATGAGAGTTTTTAAAAATCACGAATTAACTTGCCTGCCCAAGCCATACAAAAGATCACGAATGAAGTTTGGCGAGAAGGTACAAGAATGAAGCTAAGTGCAACAAAGATCTTGAAGCACTTGTTTAAAAAAAAAATTGAGGAGGAACTGCAGGCAGCAACAAGAAAAAAAAATCAGCTTTTTCACTAAGTCCTTAAGGTGGCTCTCAGATGACCTGCTCAACAACACAAAATTTTCTGACTCATTTGTAAACACAAAGGCACAAAATTGGCACGCCTGACTGTTGAAGCGATTTGGTATAAAAATGAGTTTTCCATTTTTTGATAAATAGATTACTTCAAGTTATAAGTGATTCTTGTCACATAATGACATGTTTTTCCCCCACTTGTTGTGTTGCTGCGTCAGGACTTTGGTTCAAAACGCAGACTTTGACAGTATTTTCTGAAAGATCTTCTGCCTTTACCACCTTTACCAAAAAATGAAAAACATGTTTTGATTACATAATTTCTGAATAAGAACGCCTGCTAATTTCATGCATTTTCAAACTAAAATGAATTGCCACCACCAATTAAAATGAAACAAACCTCACACCACCTGATTGTAAGTGATGAAGTGGAATTTCTAGCCCTAAATCACCGCCTTGCACTAAATTTAAAAGTTACTTCAGTTGGGTTTACTCGCCTTACGATTACTTCTGTCCAACAGTGAAGCCAAAGCTTTCAAAACCTATCTGTCAGGTTTGTGGACTTATGATTCTAACAAGTCGGCTGATCACCACATGAAAAGCATTCATAGCAACAAGGTTGTACAAGGTGTCTCGTAGCTACAAGTGCGTCCACTGTGTATAGCAACTCGAAGTGCCAACGAGTTTATGTGTATTCTACAAGCTCTAAATGGTGATGAAGACATTGAATGGCTTTTGAAAGAAGAGGTGGAGGAACAAGGACCGGAAACCAGGAATATGCCAATCCACCGTTCCACTGAAAACTTAATAATAGACAATGTAGAAACATGGATTCAAGGATCCTGGACATCAGACTAGAAATGTGAGCTCCTAACATATAACATTTCTGAGTCCTATTAAAAATTTTAGTTATGATACCTAATTAAGTTAGGGCCTATTGTATTTCTAGTTTTATTGTTCAATGCGATACATAACAATATATTTAAACCATTTTGTATTCTGTGGATTGGTTAATGCAATAAGTAACAATATATTAAAACCATATTGTATTCTTTTGATACCACAACCCCGATATATGCCTATTTATAAAAATTTGTAGGTTTAATATTGTAATTTAATGGTAGCTGTGTTTTTTTTCTGGCAAACAGTGTTGTGTACAAAATGTCATAAAATTTTACAAAAGCCGAAAAAAGAAAGGGGGGGGGGAATTTCCTAGTATTTGCTTATTTTTTCTTACAAGAGGGGAAGGGCGTACAAAGTGACTAAAAATATGCTTATGTAATACCTGAACAGCCCTTAAACAATGTGAGAAGCTTTGAAACATTAAAAAATTCAAAATTAAATAAACATGTTTCTTCTGGAAAAAAAAAGCAGATTTGCCAATTTGCTAAAACAAAATGACAACATTATTTTAAAACATTATGAAATATGTATTTAAAATTCTTTATGTTCCTTTTAGTTGCATAAAATATATACATAAAATAACTAAAACTTTTTGTGGATGAATTTGTTGACAGAGTCTTTTCCACATTCCACTGATTTCCAACAATATCATACTCACTAAGAGAATTAGGTTAATCAGCCAATTGAAAGTTCAGAAACTCAGTATAGGAATTCAAAAGTCAGAAAGAAACATGAAGTTATTTACATGCATATTTGGATGTCTATTTCTATATTTGGAAGGATTGGAATTTAAATTGCTTTTTTAAATACTGTATATTATATATCTGAAACCAAATTTCAATTATGTTTACATTCTTTAAATAATACTTTAGTACCTGGTAGACCGAGCCTAGCTTGGTAGTTTTTTCTAACACTCATACTGTATTTGAGTAAAGAGAAAATTTTATCATTTATTTTTACATAATTCATACTGTATTTGAGTAAAGACAAATTTTGTTATTCCTTTCTACAGGAAAATATAATTCCTAGTTTCTGAAAGTTATAATAACAAATGCTGTTCATTCATTTTTGGCGGGTTTTTTTAATATATACAGTAGATTCCCTCAAATCCGTAAACACCTAAAATGCACTTATCATTGCAGATATAAACAGTGAAACTTACAATTAAGATGTAGATGAAAAATTCAAGATCTTTTTATTTTTATATCATACACATTTTAATATTAAGTCTGGTTAATATGACTGAACTCATGCTTTCTCACAAATGAAGCAGAAATTTATTTTTGAAAAAATTCAAGGTAGTGCTGATATCAGTGGTGATCACTATCTTTTTATCAAATGCATTTATGCATTAAGGGTGTATTCAAATCCAAACTGCTTATTTTGAGACACATTTGTAAATTCATTTTTGCTATAAAATGCATCCAATTGGCAGGTCCTCTTATTCAGAAACTTTATAATGTCCCCACTGTCTCGATTTTTTCATAAAGGCAGAATAAATTTCAAAAAATGCTGTCAAAGTGGACATTTTGAACCGAATTTCCCAACGCGATAGCGCTTGAAACAAAAAAAACAATGGCACTCCGGGAGTGCCGACAGAAGTGAAAACATGAACAATTACATGTGTATTTTTTGAATCGTCAGGAAATGTTTTATTGTGCAGGAAATACTTTTAAATGAAGTGTTTTTTTTTTATTCATTATTATAAACTACTACTACAAAAATTATATTACAATTTTCATTTAATGCACTATTGTACATGAAAAATAATGCATATTATTTTACATACAAAAATTGCAATCTGTTGCTTAAAACGTAAATTTACAAATACATAAAATATGAAATTTAATTAATTGGTATTCTTTGAAATAAATACCAATGGAACTTATGAATTTTCATCCACAATTTTAACAACTCTCAATACATTCATCATTTCTTCCATGAGATATAGTTTCATATCTTTTGTAATAACATTTATCTGCAAAATAGGGTTCCCGCTTCCTATCACTCCAAAAATTATGACTTCTTTGCTGCCTGTCTTGTTTACGGTATTCGTGAACATTATGCTTTTTTTCTATCTTCATACTGCGTGTATTGTTTGCGGTATCTATAATTTCTATCAACAAACTTTTCTTTTCTATAAAATGATTTCACTTCATTTCCGTATCAGTAACCACGTTTCTTAAAACTTTCGTGAAATATTTCCTTATTTTAATTTTTACTTTTTATATTACTTCTGTCTATTTTTTTTTTCTCGTGCTCGTTAAATTATAATATTTTCCGTGTTTTGTTATTTCATTTTCATCTTTTGATTTGGTCTCGCGAGTTGAGTCACTTTTATCTGTTTTCACCGCGCGTGCTAAATTTATCTTGAAATAATTTTCTGAATTATTTTTATTCTTAATACCAATCATTTCGTTTCCTGCACGTGAACTATTTCCTTTTGATACTTTCGCTTCATTGTATGAATTGGCAACATAATTTAATTTGGTGTCGGTGACGGTAACGGTAACGGTGTCGCGAATTCAATGGTTTTTTTTCCCATCTCAAAAAATGCTCAACGAGCCTAAAGAAGTTTTCACTTCAAAAAAATGATCGTACTTTTTTAAATAATTGTCTGTAAATCAATTTCTAATTAATTGAACGAAAAATAAAAACATGGGGCCTTATAAATGTCTTTATAAATCACGCCGCCATGTTTCCTGTTGTTACTTTTAAAAATGAGTCTGAGAATGTGTCTCAAAATTTTGAGTTGTTGAGCGTGGAAAAATATTTTTTTTGAATACCGCCTTAATAAAGTTTATTATTATTATTATTAAGTCTGGCTAAACATGAAATAAAACTTAATTGTTTTAAAATTTTTATGTAAATTATTAGTGTAGCTTTATGAGGAGAGTTTCATTCAATAATTCAAGAAAAAATTGTCTCATCATTATTATGCATTATTAATTATTTACTTGACCTTTACTTTCAATATTTTAATCTTTTCTTAGTTTTTATTATTTTACTTTACAACTTTACTTAATTATTTTAATATTTTACTTTATTGTAAGCATTTTATTTATTAAATTTTGTGTGCATTATTACATTCAAATTAATATTTAAAAAGTGTAAACAAAGCACTGACCAGAAATCCACACAACATTTGGTTCCAAGCTATGCGGATTTGAGGGAGTCTACTGTATTATACTCTATCCAATTACTCCATGTTATTAAGATATAAGTTATGATATTTTGTTATATATTTCTGCAGTTGTAAAATACCAAATTGGTTTATTGTCAAGTTTTTCAACACCTTTTCCCATATAATACTGTCAATTAGTGCAATACTGATAAACATGTAGAACCTTTTACCTCTTTTACCCTCTATGTCTTCTTTCAATTTATGTTTTAAAAATAAGCTTAGAGACATGTCAGAAAATGTTTCTTGAATAAAAAGCTGCTAGTAATTTTGCACCAAGCAATACGTGCTGGTGCGTATCTGGAGAACAAATTTTTAAAAAATTGTTTATATACATTATTAACATTATGTAGAAAGGGATGTTTCTGATAACAAAATACAACATTTTCATATTTTTATTATAAATTAATACGTTAATTTTAAGGCATTTTTCAATTAGCCCACTACAGTGATAAATCGCCAAATATTCTCTGTACTGCATGCAATAACATGAGAGTTGAAAAAACAATGAGTTTAATTATGCTCCAACAAACGATCACCAAGATATGCCAAAGGGTTACCATAAACTGCAACAATGACATATTTTAACGGCTAAAAATAGAAAATGAAGAATGTGATTTAATAATGACTATACATTGAGAAATTCATTTAGAAATAATGCCCATGCCAAATTAATGCATTCTGTCGGATATTTTGCAGAATAAACATCATGAACCTCTATAGAAGGACTTCTAACGCAATAGTGATACATCGTGTCGAGACTTCGGCACTAAATGGCAGCTGCACAGCTACGCGCACGGTTCTGCGCAGCTGGCCAGAATCCGTGCTGCAGCAGCGCCCATGGCAGTCACTGGTGTCAAACGGTAAGCCAAGGTGAAGCAGACGAATTTTAGTGACGTATGCAGGATCCGTCTTCACATGCGCCACCTATTTGAGGCTTTTTTCGAGGAACAATTTCTTTCTTCGAAAGGCTATTTCGTTAGAAGTCCTGGTATAGAGGTTCATGATAAACATAATTGCATTAAAAAAGTTAGGCATTGATTTCCAAGATAAACACTGAATGATTATAAAAGAGTATTTTTTAAAAAACTATTTTTAGTTTTATACTTATTTCAACATTGTATTTGAGTAAAGACAAAATTTGATTATTTATTTCTACATAATTCATACTTTATTGAGTAGAGACCATAGAAATGAATAATAAGTATTATTCATTTTTACATAAAAATAACATTTCTAGTTTCTAAAAAGGATGTAGAATTTAGAATTTGAATTCCGAATCATTCACTTGAGTACAAGAACAGTATTTAAATTTTAAAAAAACTTTGTATATAGTAGGAAATTCAGTTTCATTTATAAAAATTAAATTTTTTTATGAAAGAGATTATGTCAGGCATACTTTGAGTTTTATTTTCCATGTTTTATAAAAATTTAAACGATTCTTCAATCGTTGTCCAAGTCAATATTTGGCGGCAAACATCAGTTATTTCGCAACAATGTGATACGTTTGGCAGAAAAAATTTCTTGATTTTAAAATTGCTGTTAATTTTGTGCCAGGGTGTATCACCATTGCATCAAACTATAGCGATGTTTGTAACAATATGGTAGTGGATTTAAACATAGCAAAAGTATAAGTGCAGTTATCTGTCAAGAAATGTTAGTATATTTACAGAATGTTTATGAAAATATTCTGTTCTTTTATGTTAGCAGTGTGCAATTCTTGCCAAAAATAGCATTTATTTCTCATGTTTGTTAAATTAGAAACAATGTGTTTATATTGAAATAAAATGTTTTGGTTTGTGTATTATTTCTTCTTATATATATTTTTTGGTATTTTAAAATAATTAGGGGTGTATTTTAAATGTATGTCCAGTAGAAATGTAAGTCCAGTAGAAATAGCGCAAAAAAGGGCCTTGCCTTACAAAAATTCGGGTAGTTCCGATTTTTGGGTATGCTGTAAAGGTTGACCCTCTAATAAAAAAAACAAGTTTTCGACCTTCTAGACCTTGTGCGCTTTTCACAATATTGAAAAAACCAATATTTTTCGGCACTTTTTTCGATTTTTCTTAAATAACTCAATTTTAGTGCATTCTACAGAAAAAAGCACTGTTACAATTTTGTAGAGCATAAAATTCTCTACAACATGCAGTATTCAGGTTTGTAAATTGTCCAAATAGGGGGTAAGATACAAAGCCGGGAAAATAGGGTAAAATTTGCAAAAAATGCAAAAATCCACTAAAGACGTTAGTTTTTGCTTAATAACCTACTTTTAGTGCGTTTTAGTGACAAAAGTACTTTCACCATTTTGTAGAGCATAAAATTCTCTACAACATGCAATATTCATGTTTGTAAATTGCCCAAATAGGGGGTAAGATACGGAGCCGGGAAAATAGGGTGAAATTTGGAAAAAATGTAAAAATCTACAAATGACGTTAGTTTTTGCTTAATAACCTACTTTTAGTGTTTTTTAGAGACAAAAGCACTTTCACTATTTTGTAGAGCATAAAATTCTCTACAACATGCAGTATTCATGTTTGTAAATTGTCCAAATAGGGGTTAAGATACGGAGCCGGGAAAAGGGTTAAATTTAGAAAAAATGTAAAAATCCACAAATGACGTTAGTTTTTGCCTAATAACCCACTTTTAGTGCATTTTAGAAACAAAATTGTCATAATCAACTTTTTAGAGCTTTTAAGTAGGTTATTAAGAAAGAACTACGTCATTTGGGGATTTTTACATTTTTTCCAAATTTAACCCTATTTTCCCGGCTCCGTATCTTACCCCCTATTTGGACAATTTACAAACATGAATACTGCATGTAGTAGAGAAATTTATGCTCTACAAAATGGTGAAAGTGCTTTTGTCTCTAAAACGCACTAAAAGTAGGTTATTAAGCAAAAACTAACGTCTTTAGTGGATTTTTGCAAATTTTACGCTATTTTCCCGGCTCCATATCTTACCTCCTATTTAGACAATTTACAAATCTGAATACTGCATGTTGTAGAGAATTTTATGTTCTGCAAATTGGTGAAAGTGCTTTTTCTGTAAAATGTACTAAAATTGAGTTATTTATGAAAAATAAAAAAAAGTGCCGAAAATATTGGTTTTTTCAATATTGTGAAAAACGCACAAGGTCTAGAAGATCGAAAACTGGGTTTTTTTATTAGAGGTTCAACCTCTAATAAATGAAACTATCGACTATCTCATGTTCTAAAAAGTTGATGATGACAATTTTGTTTCTAAAATGCACTAAAAGTGGGTTATTAAGCAAAAACTAACGTCATTTGTGAATTTTTACATTTTTTCCAAATTTAACCCTTTTCCCGGATCCGTATCTTACCCCCTATTTGGACAATTTACAAACCTGAATACTGCATGTTGTAGAGAATTTTATGCTCTACAAAATGGTGAAAGTTCTTTAGTCTCTAAAATGCACTAAAAGAAGGTTATTAAGCAAAAACTAACGTCATTTGTAGATTTTTACATTTTTTCCAAATTTCACCCTATTTTCCTGGTTCCGTATCTTACCCCCTATTTGGACAATTTACAAACCTGAATACTGCATGTTGTAGAGAATTTTATGCTCTACAAAACGGTAACAGTGCTTTTTTCTGTAAAATGCATTAAAATTGAGTTATTTAAGAAAAATCGAAAAAAGTGCCGAAAAATATTGGTTTTTTCAATATTGTGAAAAACGCATAAGGTCTAGAAGGTCGAAAACTTGGTTTTTTTATTAGAGGGTCAACCTTTACAACATACCCAAAAACCAGAACTACCCGAATTTTTGTAAGGTAAAATGCTATTTCTACTTGACTAATTGTAAATGATTGTATTATGTATGAAAGAAATGAAGGGTTTGATTTTTAAGTGAAATGAATGAAATACAAATTATAGCAATAGAAACAACAATATTAGGCGATTCATCACCAGCGCCTAGCTAACATAAATATTCCAAATATTTAAACTCACTAAATCAACATTTGATAAAATCAATTTGATTTAGCCAATTAAAAAGAAATTTTACAGTATTTGAGGTAAAGACAAGCTGTTATTTTGCACTTATTTATCATAGAGGGCAAACATTAGAACCACCTACAAGATCATCTTTTTTTAGGTTAATGGTCAATGATCAATTGTATTGCCGAGAATTCCGATTACAAAAGATTAAATGTAAAAAATTGCATAAACCTATCAAAACAATTTTTTTCGAAGTTGAGACTTAGTTGGATGGTTTCCTTGTATTCGAATAAGCTTGTTTCATAAAAATTATCAGAATTGTTTCTGATTAATACCATCATTTTGAGTAATGGGTTCGTTTTAACCATATAAAACAAATTTTACCGAATTAGATATCTAGCTAGATAGCTTTCTCATGCCTGAATTAGTATAGGAGTCAAGTTTTGTGAAAATCGTTCAAGCCATTTTCAAATTATAGCAGCATTTTCAGTGAGGTGTTGAGTTTAACCTGTCAAAACGGACTTTCTCGAATTCAGGACCTAGCTAGATTATTTTCTCGGACTCAAGTTAGTATAGGAGGCAAGTTTTGTTAAAATCATTTTAGCATTCTTTGATTTATAGCAAGTCTACTAGTCATTGGTCAATGGTCATAAATTAAAAATTTTGATTTTCAGGCATAGTTGGATATGTATTAACTTACAAACTTTAAGAGTGAACATTTTTTTTTAAAATTTATTTTTCCTTATTTACCTAGAAAGTATTGATTATTTAATTTTTAAGATTACTACAATTGATTATATATAGGTCTTGATTATAGATTTTGTTATCAGTCAGTAAATGCAGTACTAAAATGGATTATTTCGAAATTCAATAATTCAGAATCTAATTATGGTAATTGATAAAGGATTGATCATCAATATGTTAATTGATAAATATTTTGATTATGTGTGTCTGTTTTTCATTATGTTAAAATACTAGTTTATATACTAGTTTAAATATAGTGTTTGTGAAATAATAATGTTTCAAATTCAAAAATTGGGTTCTCCAAAAAGCTTGAAAGAAATATGAAAATTCCTTATATTTTCTCTGCTGCGAAGTTCTTTGTACCCTTAAAAGTTGTGGAAGCTAGGATAAAGTTAACTCAAATTTAAAATGTTTAATGAAGACAAAATGCAATCATAACTAAACAATTATTACAAATTACAAACGAAGTGAAATATACAGTGTGATCAATTTAAAAGAGCACCCGTTGGTTTTTCTTATTACCCTTAAATCTGATAGATGTGGCAACTATTCTAACACTGAAGTATAATTGTTTAAACCTTGTTTAAGTGTGGGAGACTGTTTCCAACACTGCTGGACTGTTACAACTTTATTTGTGAGGTAAAACAGAAATGGAGACGCACAATGTTACTTAATCCAGTGACAATTTTATTTTTGAAAAACATAATTTAATTCAAATTTTTTACATTATCATTCCTTACAGCAAATGTTGAAAATGTTCGCCCCCATTTTGAATGCAAACATGAACACGTCGAAGCAAGTTTTTTTGGCACACTTTGTAACATTGTTGGTGTTATTGACAAAATTTCTTCAGTTATGATTTGTTCACAGTTCAAATTCGCTGTTTATCTACATCAATGACACTTCCCGTTGACTGAAATTTTTTAACCATTTCAAAGATGCAGCATTTTGAAGGCATTGCTCTTACTTCAAATGAAATTTCTCTCGTGTTTTTTCAAATAATTTACCCATAACATAATTAACGTAAAGAAAAACACGTTCTTCTACAGAATAATGAGCGATTTTCATTAGAAAAGAATTATTTCACAATTATTTCACAAAGAATTAGTACATACAGATGATTTTTATTGTTGCCATTCATAATCTTACGAAATGAGTTTTCAAAAATAAATAAAATAAAAATGTTGAAAGTAGCAGACGATTTACTCAAATCATTTGAGTAGAATCGGATTAAAAATTACTAATGATGTTCATGCAAATTTATGTTTAAAAATGAGTTTTCGCATTTAGAAAGTGAAAAAAAAAAAAAAAAACCGATACTCACACATTAAATATAGACATATTAAATAAGTAATGATGTTGAAAGTGTGTACATTATAGATGTGGATAATACAAAAAACAAATGAGTACTCTTTTAAAATTGATCACCCTGTATAAGACTTAAAGCTTATGATTTATTTTACTGAAAAGGTGCTAAAATGCATAAAAAGTTTTTAAAACATAAAAATCGTCAAAAGATGTTAAAAACCCAAGCACTTTTAACTGCTACCAAACAGCCGTCATCAGGGGAATTTCAGAGGTGTGAATGTTCATGAATGTACGTTGATTAAACAGTTGGAGACAAGTGTATTTCAAAGGAAGGGGAAATGTGATAGTTATGTTCCAAAATTGCTGGAGATATTTAATGTGAAATTAGGAGATATTTAACTACAATTTATCCAGATCCTGGATAAATTGTAGGAGAGCATATCATTGCAAGTGTTCTTTCCTCGAGTTAAAATCTCTAATGATTCTCTGATTATTGATGTGTAATAATTAGTAAAATAAATCATAAGTTTTAAGTCTTATATATTTCATTTAATAATCAAGGTGAACATGACATTCGAAAATTATAGTTAAACTATATTTTTTATAATTAATTTTATAATACAAACCATGTCTTTATTCCTGGTCTGAATCCCCATCACTAGAATAAACTTGAGTGTGAGATTCTGGAGATGAAGTATGATTTATAGGTCTACGAGTAAGACCTCGATAAAATGCTAACCATTCTTCAATCATCTGTGCTACCAAATGGGGTCGCTTTAAGATCTTCTGTTGTGCTACTAAAATACCACCTTCAGTAACACAACAATCTAGCCACTGTTTCATAATCTCTTCTTCTCTACCAAGCTGCAAAACAATTATTTTATCTTTAATAATTGGTATTTAAATCTGTTTTAACCCATTGGAATCTTGGGTTTTGAACACATTTTTTATTTTTATTTATTTATTTATTTTGTGTGTGTATGTAAATAATTAAAGAGAAATGTCTAAAAGACATAAAACAAATTTTATAAAAATTAGGTACAGATTGGAAGTTTTCTAGTGTATTGTTGTTGATAAAGAGCAACTCATTTGTTTCAATTTTAATCCAATTTAAATAACTTTGTTTTTTCTGCATTGCATATGTGTTCATTTGTCAAATGACACCAATAGATTAAAAATGAAAATAAACTAAGACTATAAGACATGTAATTTTGAGGAAAATGCAGAAAATAGAAAAACTACAGATTATTTCTTGATTAAGAATGGAAAATGTATCAGTTAGACCCTGATTATCTGTAATATTGAAGTCCTAAATGAAATATAAAAAAATTCTGCACTTATCTTATGGAAAAGCCCTAATAAGTAATTATATAAAAATATCCATAATTAGAAATCGTACACTTTTTATTCAGCAGCTAAACATACAGCAAATAATTCACATTAGTTAATTTGAAATTTTAAAGTACTGGGTAATAGATTTTTGACAACTTCTTTGATTCCTGACTCAAAAAAATTCTTTTTCAACTTTATGGAGAGTTAAAATCTCAATAAAAATAGGTCATAATAAAATAATAATATTATTTTAAGTCATAATAAAGTAAATAAAATTAAGTCATAAAACAATCCTGTTCCATATGCGTTGTAAATGTTGGATGGTGAATACTCTTCAATCAGGCTGAGCAACTTTTCTTCCCCAACATTTTCATTTACATCCGCCTTTTCTCCACACACTTTCTTTTGGACTAGGTCATATCTTTTCTTAAAACAGTACATTCAACCATTGGATACAGAAAAGTCTTTCAAATGATGCTTTTCGGCAAATTGAAGAGCTTTTTCTTTGATCAGAGTCTCACTAATGGCTATTTTCTTGGCACAAACTATGTTGAACCATTCTACTAGGTTAGATTCGAGACCAGAAAGAGGAGTGGCTTTCAATGACTTTCTTATTTTTGATGATTTTTTACCACATTCCGCTGATGCTTTTTCAATTTCTGCTCGCTGTTTAACAATTGTAACTAATATTGACATGGAGATTTCAAGGCGTTCTGTTAAAGCATTTTGTGGTTAAACGTTCTTGTCAAGCGTTTTGTGGTTAAACGTTCTTGTCAAATTTGCTTAAAATGTTAAGTTTTCACTCAACAAAACACGTTTTCATTTCCGACAATCTGCAATGCTTCGCAAAGTTTCAAAAATCAAATGTTCTGGAAAACCGGAGTGCCCAATACACCTCACTTTTCTCAAGAAAGAGAAATAATCGGGTAAAAGTTCTTAATCTCTTCTATTCTAAACTCTTACTCTGCATTGTGGAATGGGGAGAGTTAAAAAAGGAAAATTTCCTGTCGTTTTTTAAACCTAAGTGACAGGTTACACTCATGACTCATTTGCACCTGTAAAGTCTAATAATGAGCTACACACACACCCGTTGAAAAATGCTGGTTACGAGAAGTCTTTTTCTGTTTCGGACAAGATGGATATGTCATTTGAAAAGCAATCCAGTATTTATCTAACCCAAACTAACAACAACAACAACAAATTACATCTGTTAAAAAAATGCATTAATTCGGGGTTTATTATTCATTAAATAAGGGGGTTTTGACTTCATTTTAATCAGAGAAAAAGTAAAATTCATTAAATCATGAAATTCAGTAAATAGGGATTAGTTAAATTAGAGTCTGACTGTATATATTTTTTTTAATTACAAATGAAATAGAAATGCTGTATACTAGATTTTATTCTTTGAAAAATGACAACTTCCACAGTATAATTTTTTGTATCTAAATAAAAAAGTCAATAAATGACAGTATGAAAATTTTCTCCGCATTTCAAAATGATTATACAAAAAAACTTACTTTAACATTTAAATGAAATTAAAATTGGAATAAATATATCTAGACCAAGAGTTCTTAAACTCTTAGCTACTGTTAGTTTTGGTATTTCTTAAGTCTATGCAGATAACCTGTATATAACACTGAAATTACTCATTACTTCAGAATATTGAAGCATATAAACTAATAGAAATATACAAACTTGCTGTTTTTTTACATTTTTTTTTAATTATTTAATTACAAGATTTCTTTTTTTATTTTAGAAAAGTGAAAAAAATTACATTGTATACAAGGCATTTGTGGATTCCCTGAAGACATGGAATCCACAGACCACAACTTAAGAAATACTGATCTAGACAATCAAAAGTAAATGAACATCTAGGTCAAGCATGTTAAACTCAAAGGCTGATGGGGTCCAAAACCACAAACAAGGCTTTTAAGTTCATGTGAGTTGTAAAAGCACAAAAAAAAAAATCATTTTCTCATACTGACTTAGGTTAATTTCAGAAAGTCCTCTATAAAAAAATAACTACAGCAACAATGAAATTAACGTTTTAATCTTAACACTTGACATTTCTTGCCTTTTTCTTCAGCAGAAATTTTGTTCATACTGATTTCATTTAAATCTGATGCAATGTGAATGTCGATTTTTTTTAGATCTGATAGGAGACATATCGTATTTAGTCACATAATTTGCACAACCCATACTTTTGAAAAAAAAATTTTAATCCAAAGAAAACAAGTGGGTAAGTGTGATAGAAGATCGCACAAAGGGTTTCATTTAATATTCCTTTCAAAACACTTTATCCTTTCTTTATTAAATCCAAATAAATTTCATTTAGCTACAACAAAACAAAAGTCATGTTTTTTATAAAGTAAAAATTTACTGGTCTATTTTTCTCGTTTTTTCGAAAATCTGAACCGGTCCAATAGTGGCGAAGCCTGCTATTATACTCTGTTATAATAATATCTGTCATGTGGACTAAATGCGATATTAAAAAAAAAATCAATTTCAAAATTAAACAATATTTTCATAATTGGGTTTTTATCATGATTCAATACGTTCCTCAAACTCATATGATGTTATAATCACTTGCTGATGTCATATCTACTTGCTTTCTCTATTACACATATTGATACTTTCTTTATATTATTCTCAAACATTTGAAAAAGCCCATTAAACTTCCAATATGACGCCAGATAAATTTTCTTTTTAATTCTTTAATGACTACATATTAACCTGCTTTCTGTACTTACACAAACTTATACTCCTTGTATTAATGATAAATGTTTGAAAATTTCCGTTTTATTACCAGTATGACGTCATATTAATATTTTTTCAACTGGTGAAACTTTTTATTTCATTTTCATTTTTCACATGGAAATCTTTCAATAGGAAATTAATTATTGTAGAAAGAATTTTATTATGGATTTCTAATTGTTGGCAATTGCTATAAAGAAAAATGTTTAAACTTAATAGGAAAAGGCTGTTAGATTTTTGGTTTTTTATCTCTATATATTAAAATAATACGATTTTTTTTAATTTTATGATTTTCAGCTTCATAGTAGGTATTCAGCTATAAGTACACAAAATTTCAAGCCTGTAAATTATATAGTTTCTGAGAACCAGCTCTGTGACGGACAGACAACGTAGCGGGACGAATAGGGTTTCGTGAGATGAACAAAACCCTAAAAAAAAAGCGGGGGGGGGGGGGGGGGGGGGGGGGGGCATAAATTTTGCACTTTATTACTCTACTTTTAAAAAAAAATCTGGTTTAAAAAAGCGTAATTTTCAGATAAAGCATCTATGGGGAAAAAATTTAACAATGAAACAGTATTTCAAATTACTCTAAGTGCACATATCATAGCAATTTTGATTTCATAATCAGATTTAAAGTTAGTTTTGAGTTTAATTCTGTGTATACAAAGGAAAATTTGTCTCTAAAATCAGTGCCAAAGAATTTTGCACATAAAATAATCAATTGGATAAATGAATCAGTCTGTTTTAATATAGAGTGATCATAACACATTAATGTAAACAAATGAGATTGATTTTTTTTTTTTTTTTTTTAAATCAAAACATATTTGTTTTGTTTCTCATTTCCAAAACAATTTTCATCCGCATTTACTTATTATAAACACTTTATTTATATTTAATAATAAAAGTTTAAATGTTTTGATTTAAAAAACAAGATGATGACCCCAGGCGAATGAGATAGTTTAGCCTCACTCATTTCCAAAAGATTTTAGAGGACATTTTGTGTGTTTGTATCTTGCGATTTTCTATTTTCCCCTGTTCCAAGAGTCCAAGTGATTTTAAGTCCAATAATGCTGTATCATTAGACGTGTGATATATTAGTACTTCCTGTCGAAAATTAATCAGTCCAAGTTAAGACATTTGATCGTATTGTTCATGCTATGAAATTATAATGATTAAAACAATAAGTGTTATCACAAACTTTAAAATTAGAGCAACCCACTTTGTGAAAAAATATAGCAATAGAGTTTTGAAATTCTTCTAATGCTCTCTCACTAACTTAGTTTATTATTATTTATATTATTATTATCCTAGAAAACTCCTGAAAACTAAACAAGGACTGTTTACCCTATTTAAAAATACCATTTAAATAACTGCTGAAACTGTTTTTTTTTTTTTTTTAATGTTATAATTAAATCTTAATTTGATCTTGAAGAGAGTCAGATCTTTAATTACTCTAAGTTTTTCTCCAGGGAACTTTAATGTCAATAAATACTTAAAAAAATAATCTGCATATTTTTTACACCCTCAACTTTTGGTACTGAAGAAATGGTAAAAAAAAGTGCACAAAATACACGAGTAAACACAGGATATCCTTTCATAAATGTAAGCAACTGCTCACACTAATAAGCACTTTCAAACACAGATATATTCATATGCAAATTTTAATAAACCCAGCTGGTAAATATTTGTAAAATTCAAGCAAACCAACCTCATTATTTTTGCCTTCAAATCTGAATCCTACTGGATAATATTTACATATAATTTGGTACTGATTCTATATTTGTGAAATCAAATTGAAGAAAACAAAGAAAAACCTGTCTTTCAAAAATTTAAAATCAACAAATCTAGTTTAAATTTTTAGTTCTAAGGCTTAAAATATTTACTATGTATTTTTAATATGATGCAAATTCATCTACACTTGATTTGTTTATGTTGCATATTGGAAATGTTTTAAATCATTTTTCAATTATTTTCCCCAAAGAGCAACTTACATTGGACTGTTTTAAAAGAATTATGCATGTTCGTATTTGGATTGTATTACTCAAAAGAGATTGTTGTTGTGGGCCACAAGTTTGACATGCTTGATCTGGGTAATCAAAAGGAAATGAATATCTAGGTCAGGGATGGCAAAACTTTTTATGTGTGTGTGTGCTGAAAATTCACAAATATCAATCAAGATTGCAATTCTGCAAATTTTTACATAAACTATATTGCAGTATATACTGCTTATACAAAACATTTACCAGTCACTTTCATACATTAAATAACTAAGAACAAAAATTAAAGGTGCATTTATTTTATAATTTAAGGGTATTTGCCACTAATTAAAGAAATTTTGATATGGAAATAAGATTCCTTTAAATAGATTATACTGTAATTAAGAAAAAAAATGTGAATTTTTATTTTAGTAATTTTAAATCTTTCATTCACTACATAATAATCAAAGTTACATAAACAAAATGTAATAAAAATTCATTAGGATAATTTTAATTTTGCGATGGAGAATGCTTCATACCTTGTTCACATTTATCTACTTTTAGTTATATATGTAGCAATTTAGATCCATTTTTTTTTTCATTTTATTGCAGTGACTGTCTTATAAAATTCATTTAAAGAAATAAAAGCTTTCTTAAATTCATGTAGAAAGCCAAATAGCTGCACAGAAAAATAAATAAAAAATGTCACAGAAAAATAAATTTTTCTAATGTGTTATTTTTTGCAAAAATAATTGCATTATGTGTGCATGTATGTGTTAAACAAAATTTTAATTATTTTAACAAAAAGAAAAATTTATTTTATCTATATAAGGATTTTTAAATTTAATTTTTTCATGTCCAGAAAAATTGTTGTACATACCATCTCTAGCACACATACCATAGGTTTGTCATTCCTGATCTATGTAATCAAAATTAAGTAAACATCTAGACAATCGAAAATAAAAGATTTTTACAGAAACATTTCTCACTTCTTCCTGAGTTAAAAAATGTACTGGAAGTCTCTGATGATCCACTGTCATTAAAGGTAAAAATATCACCCTTAAGTCATCACCAGAGCGGGTATTTGCACCAGCCCCTAATACATCTTCTGTCTCTGGTTCTAATGCTACAAGAGCAGTGAAATGACCACGGGTGTAGCCCAGTGCTATAGGGGATTTCCAACAAAATGTAGGTTCCCACAATAACGGTAAATAGATGCCTAAAAAATACATTTTTCTTAATGACACAGAAAATACATATCACAAATAAATAATACTACAGGTTTTTAAACCTCCAAATAAAAATGTATTTCAATTACTTATTTAATAGTAAAAATATCACCAGCTAATTAGATGGTTTAGATAAAGAAGAAGAAGTGCATAAATAAAATAATTGTTTAACAAAAACTTCTTATTTTAAATAAATTCTATGAGTTTTAAAATTATTAGAAATGAAAACATATTTTCACATTTTACTAATATTCACCAATTATACATGATAATTTCAGTCATGGAATAAAGAAAACAGCCACTAAGCTTTTTACCTTGAATGTCACATATACAGAGTGCATTCTGACCTTACTTTTTCCTACAATTATTTTTTAATAGGTACTTTGCATTATTTCATCATAGAGTATCTGTGATTAAACTAGGCAAAAATTATTATTAGGTAATAGGGGTGTGAAAGTTTTTTTTTTAATTTTATACGAGATGCTTGTCACAAAATGATCAATGTCAAATTTTTATAATTGCAAAAAAGGTTTTCTTTATCTAATGCTATCAATTCATTATTACTATTTGCAATTTCAAATGAAAAGCACGAAAAAAACTTAAGAATGAATGTGCACATGACTTACAATCATTCAACATAATCCTATCAAATTTAAGGTTTTTAAAAAAGACAGTTTATTAAGAAAAATTATTTCTATTGTGGCTTTGAAAACCAGAATTACAAATGCTGTTTTGTCTATAACACCTAAATTGAACAGAACATTTGTCAAGGAAATCCTTCATGTGGCAAAAAGATCTCATGTTGAAGTTTTTTTTAATCATCATTATTATTATTACAAATGGAAGCTTGTGCATGTAGATCACTGGGTCACCTTCTACACTACATATATGAAAACTGTTTACTAATGCTGAATAAATTCAAATATAATAATACTAAATTGAAAATTACAGGCAGTAAAAGAGACTTTTGTTTCAGAAAACGTCTTTTAAATTTTGGAAATCTATTGGTTTTTACCGGTTTCTGAAGATAAAGGTGATTTGTGAAACTGTGGGTCAGAAGGGGTTATTATATTTTTATAAATCTTCTTTCTAAATCAAGCATTTTTTTTTTTTTTTTTTTTTTACAGTATACATAAAGTAATCTTTCTTTCTGCTCAAACTTTTCTATAATTCTTTGTGGTAATGACTATTATGTATAAAATATCAACCATTTATATCTATATACATTTTTGTATTCTTGTACTTATATGTGAAAGTTCACATATTTATAAACAAAATGAAGACCTTCTTGCCTTGATCTTTAATTATGATGGTATTTGAATTGTGTCAGCATATCAAATGCACATCAATGTGTCGATGATATTGACAATCCATTGAATGCACTTTCAGTCAAAACAGGACATTCTGAAAATTCTAACTTCTGATACTGAATAGTTTTATAAAATACATTAAGTGATCACAAAGCTGATTCTTATTTAAAAATGAACAGAAAATTATAGAGCTCCCAACACATTTTAGCCCTTAAAAGGGACCATTTATTTTTAAAAAGGGGACTTAGGAGAACCATTTATATTTGAAAAGGGGGCTAAAAAGGGAAAAATTGTCTATAAATACTACACCAAATTCTGGCATAGCAAATACACAAAAAATGTACTTTTTTAATACCAAGTTTGTCATTTTGAAAAAAAAAAATTTTTTTTTTTTTCAAGTAAATGAAATTTTTTTTAAGTCACTGAAAATGGACTAAAATGCATAAAAACGGATTTTAGGGGAAAAGGGGACCATTTATAACTCTGAAACTATAAAATTTTTAATTTGTAGGACTCATTTATAGGATGATCTCAAACAAGCAATGGATTTATCAAAATATTACTAATTGTTTTACATACTAAAAGTTAGTGTCTAATGAAGTCAAACAGAAAATTTTAATATACACTTAATCAATGTAAATCACCTGCTTTCAAAGCTTTTCATTCTTGTATCTTATTCATTATGTTCAAAACTTTGAACAATGTATATGTAGCTCTTTTTAAAAACTTGCATGTTAAATTGACATAATAATTGATAAGTTAAGTATTTTACTGTATAGTTTATGTATTTTGTATATACAGGGTAATCGAAAAGTCGAACCCTTGAAAAATAATTTATTTTCTAAAATACAAACATGATTCAAATTACAAACATAAACTAAATTGAAAGAGTAACAATACTGATACACAAAACTGAGGGAAAATTAACATTGTTACAGAAGATATTCAAAATGTGACCTTTTTTCTCGGATACACAGACGTATGCATTTTTTCAAATTTGAGGCCACTCTTCTCAATGTTGGAATACTTTTTTTTTTTTTTTTTTTTATCTCATGTTCAATGTTTGTTTTCAGGTCAACGATGGAGTGTGGATTGTTCACAAAAACATAAAAGTATAGAAATGATAAATGTTAGGCTGGTAAAAGGAGCAAGATAGCTTTAAGTATTAGATTTACAGTTAGAAAAAAAGAACAGGGATTTTTTTATTTTAAATTTTAAATTTCAATTTTTGAAAAAGGGTTTATTCTTTTATCCTGTCATATATATATATGTATTTTGAGTCTAGGAAGCAGTAAGCAAGGTTATATATATATATATTTATTTATTTTATTTTTTTAAATGATACTACATTTTGGGAAATCACTGAACATTCATAATTTCAAATATTTGAATTCAAACAATAAACAAAAATTACTATTAACAAGAACAAGTTATTTTGTTAAAATTTGATAACATACTTTTTACTATTTTAATTTAAGCATTAAAATATTTTTTACATTTTCTTAAAACATGTTTTCTTTACACATATAAAAATATTTTTCAGATTTTAAAGCTGAATACTTTTTTTTCAAAGGAGAAAAAAAACAACAACAACACGTAACTCACAATTATTTTTTAATATTGCCTATGAAATTTTAAAGTTTCTCTTTTTTACATCCGTAACTATGGAATGTTAAATGTTTTATTTAATTTAGCAATCTTAAATTTACAGTTTAATTATTACAGTTATTGTTTTGTTTTAAAATGACAAACAAAAACTTGTTTTCACCTATTTTTCAAATCCAAAGTTAAACTCAATACTAAATAGAAGAACAAGATAAAACTGCTAACTACAGATTCTCTAACTAGAGTAACTGCCAATCACATCAAGGATCACATGGAAGAAGAACAATCAATCAATAGATATCTATTGATTGATTGTTCATATCAGATCATACCAGGCATCTTGCATCAGACTCTGAGTTGCATCAGAATTCTTAAATTAATCTATCCAAATCTAAATGATTTTTCATCACATTTCAGAGGAAAAAAAAAAAAAAAAAATTTTTTTTTAATTTTGGTATTTAAAAAAAAAAAAAAAAAAAAAAAAAAAAAAAAAGGCATTTGGCTTAAACTAGTGTGATTTAAACCTAACAAACTTTGTATATTCAGTATATTGGACCTCAAAATTTCTGTCAATGGCTCTGCAAGAATATATTAAAAAAATGCAATGAAGAAAATGTCAAAGTGCACAAAATTTCGGCTTTGATTAAATTTTCTTATCCAATAAATCAGTTAAATATTTTCATGAAAGAGTTAACATTTTTATAATGACTGATTCATTATTTTTTTTCGTTATATACAATGCTTAGTAATGATGGTGCATTTGATATTCTAGTCTGTATGACCGGAAACTGCTGGATTCTGGATTTCCGATATTGTTAGAGATAAAATTATTTCTGCATAATCAGCAATATGCAATTAACAGGTTTTATAAAATTTCTGTAATCTACTTGAAAATATTAGAAAATGTATTTATCAATATGGACTTAGAAAGTACTCAATCAAATTTAATCATTCACATCATTACTTCCACAACTCTTGGGAAACTTTCCAAAGTCTTTTCAATGTTCGTGGATGCCTTCTGTAATATTCCCAACACTCTCTTTAACAAACATGATAAATGGAAATTTGTTGTAACAGTGGATGAAACATGGCTTTGTTTTTGAAGCAAAAAAAAAGGACAATGTTTTTAGCAATTAATGAAGAAAACCCCCAATGAAATGATTTGTGAATGTAAGGAAAAGTTTCAAAAAGTATTTATGATTGCTGCTAGATTATGTTATGAGGGTAAATTAAAGCTAAAGTAAATGCACTTTATTATCAGTAAAATATTTTAGAACCTATTTTCAAAGAAGAAATAGCACCAATAAAGTCTAACTTATTATGAACAAATCCTCCAGCCACTCTTCCCAGTCAACTGTAGCATTATTTTTAGGAAATAAAGAATTACAAGTGGAAATAAACAGTGTCCCATTTGAAGAAATATATGTAAACTCAACTGACACCCTCTCCCCACCTGGCCTTTTCTACATTTGTTTTGTTACAGCGAGCATTAAGAAAGACGCCATCTAAAAAAATTGCAAAGATATTTGAAAATTTCCCAAGAGGTTTGGGAGAAAATTGAAATGACGGTAAATTGTACTATCATGGAAATTTCCAACTAGAGCTATTGTCAAAAGTCAAGGTTATTCAACAGAATCAAACTTGTGCAAAGAATATGGCATTTATGCATAGGATTTAACTGTGAAAACTGCTTTCATAAACTATGAAAACCTTTTGTATAATGTTCTTTCACAAGTAAACTAATTAATTATCACTAAGTTCAGCAATGTAAGTTAATATAGTTTGAACAAAAGCTTTGAATCTGATCATTCACTCTGCACATATGTTACTACTCTCCTATAAAAACATTCTACAGAACACCAGTGTATTTATTTAATAAGAATTTTGGATGAAATGCAAAGCTGAAACAAATAAGAGCATGCCACAATGTTATGCTTAGAATATGTTGTTGCACAGATGAGTGCTAGAGGAGAGCAAAAGGAATATAAATTTACAATTACTAAAAAAAACAAAATTAACTAAAGAAAAGATATTTTTAAAAAGCTCTTGAGCTGGCTGATTAAATGTACTAAACTTTTTTAAGAACTTATAAAATAAATCTGAACGAAATAAAAAAATCAAAACCAATTAATTCTCAAGTGCCTCAAAGATGAATTAAATTAATGAGACAACGCATCAGTAAACACTTTTCCCAGCGAGTGAAGTATTACATAATCAGAAATCATAGTGTCAAAGAAAAATAAATTAGAACCTATGTTGACAGAAATTTACAATCAGAATCACGGGTTTAAAACCACGAAAACTCCTAGACCCAAAACTTTTATTTGAATAAATCAATCTGACGCATTTGCATCTAAAACTGACCAAAAACTCAAAATAAAATAAAAATATTTTAAGCTTCCCCAAACTGGAATCTTTTTTTTTTGTTTTTTAATCAAACCAGCAATAATTTAAGGCGCAAATGAAACAGTTCCCAAATGCACAACATAATATTTCTTTAAATATCGTTCAAGTTCAAGAAAATATTTTTCTCTGTCAACATCGTCAGCAACTTCTGAAAAATCCTTCACATTTATTGAAAAAATAAAAGTGCTATTCGATTTTTTAATTTTCTAATAAGTGCATTCAATTTTGTGCATCTAAGATTAAGAATCACTTTGCGAATATGCCAAAAAGCAGCAGCCATTTCAGGTTTGTGTATAGCCATAGAGGTCTACACGGATCCGGCAAAATAAATGCAAACTTTCTAATGGGACGGCAGAATAACGGGCCGATGAAAAAATAAACGGGCTGGACCAATAAAAAAATTAAATGGGCCAGACCAATAAAAAAATTAAACAGGCCGACTAATCTAAAATATATCAACCATATAGCAATTAAGATAATTTTTTTCATAAATATGGATGCAGTATTCTTTAAAAGAATCTTAACTTTAGATATGTTTAAAAAAATCAGAATTTTGTAGATATCGGATTGGGTGGAGCCGGGACTGTTTTCATTGATTTTTGTATGAGCCAGGCCTGTTATGACAGATTTTTGGCTGGCTCGGGCCCGGAAATTTCCGCAAATAAGACCATTATCTCTTTCTCTTTACAAGAATTCAATTTAATCTACTGCTATTCTACCCGTTCTTTCTCTCTGCACTCAGTTTGGCCTGGTCCATGGTCATGCGACCAGAGTGAAAAGTGCGTCTTGACAGATTCCAATTACGATACATGGTACTAGAACTAAGAGATGTGGGAAGGGGAGGGAGGAGGGGGGAAGAGAAGGAGTCACAGGGAATCGGACTGGCCCTCCTTTGTTCTTTCACACTTGCTTTCAGAAGCCTGTGACCCCATTTCAGCTCTCATTACTGCGGTGCGGCTGTATGTAAATGTAAACAAGGATAGATGTTTTCAATAGCTCTGTCGTTGCCATTTTATCTTTCTGTAAACTATTGGGATAGAGAATTTGAAACGCAAAAAATACTCAAAAGAAACATCATTCTCTATTTCAGATTTTTTTTTTTCCCCTTTTGTGTTGAGAATCACCCCTGGAAAGTATACGTACTGACATCAATGAATTTTTGAGATATATTTTACTGAATTTTTCAGATTTTGCTACATTTACATGAAAGAAAGACAATCTGAAACAAAGCCAAAAACTCATCCCCCCTCCCCCTCCAAAAAAGGAATAAACTTAAAGTGGCAACAAATTAAAGAAAAGTAAATAAATAATTATAAATTGGAAAACTTTACCTTCAAATCTTGCATAGCCTAATGCTTCGCCACGAAAGCTCTTGACATATTTAACTCCATATACTATGATTGGTCGACGCAATATATGAGCTAAAGTAAATATATGCATTTGTTCCAGAGCAGAACCTGGTTGAGATGCGAGAGATAAAAGCATAGCCCAATCTTCTTGCCACTGAGTTTCATCCAATGAAAATTGTAATAAATTTGCTTGGAGAGTTTCGGCTTCTTTCCAGCGAGGATATAACCTACATATTAAAAAAAGAGCAAATTTAATTTCTTTCTTCTCCTCTCTCTTTTTTAATAATATATCCATATTTGAAAATTCAACTGATAGCTTTACATAAAATAAGAATATAATCCTGTATCTACTGATAAAATTTAGCATTCTTCCCATTATTTTATACACAAGTTACACATATTTTCATTACTAGCTGTTACCCGTGACTTCGTTCACATAACATTAAAAAAAGAATAAAAGCATTAATTTAGCAAAACGTTTCACTCAATAATTAAAAACATATATAACTAACCAAATCTTTATCACATTTTATAGGAGACAATACGGTATTTCTTTGCTATAGGGGCCTTGACATAACCCAAAATTACATACAAACATAACATTTACATGTAATTTGCACCCAAATTAAATTTAATTTGAAACCCTAATAAATGTTAATTTGCACTTAAAACTACATGAAAAAGTACTGTTTGCATATAATTTTGGGTTGCAAAAAGCTTTGCAATTGCAAGTGTTACGTTTGCATGTAATTCTTAGTCTTAAAAAAGTGAAATTTCATGCCAAATAATATATACAATCATGAAAATGAAACTGCAACCAATGAAAAAAAGAGGGCCAATTAAAATCGTGGAAATCGACGAATCCCACTTTGTAAAATGGCTGGGAGAATTCTGCTACAACAGTGCATTTTAGGTGGTATTTAGTGTGAAATTTGTATATGTATGCATTGCTAAATGGGCTTTATGATATTGTTTATTTGTATAGACATATGTTATATATTTCTTACTACATTATTATTTTATGTCTTGTTTATGTATATATTAAATAAAGTGTCTCTCACTAAGTGGCACAAATAGTGAACAAACTGCTTGTGGATTTTATACAATGATAAATATTTCATAAAGGTATAACAATCTGATGCGATTCTAAAATGTAAATAAAGGTTGCCAAAAACTGCTTTAAATTCAGCCCAATTTAATCTCGATATTTCCGGGTTATAATCCATCTATATGCAAAGATACAGGTGCATTAAATTCTCCGCTTTGACGTTTACTTCAGCCAAACATTCGCACACACAATCACATTTATAATATTATTAGGATATCTATCTTATAAGAAAAATCTCAAAAGAAAGTTCTTCTAATTTCAATGAAAATATTACAGGCATAAGCTATTATTAATAAACAATATTTTACATAAAAATTAGCAACAGAAAAACAAGGGCAGTTGATATAAAAAAGTTGTTCAGTTATATGCATTTTCAGAGTGAGCTTTGTGACTGTAAGAACACATTTTTGTCTCTGATTACTGTTTTTCACTAAAGAACAATAATTCCATACATGCAATTACTGAACTGTTAGTTTAGCAAACTGAACTGTTAATGTTTTTCTAAATTTATTTTTCATTTATTGTTTAGTTTAAAGTTTTTTATAAATACCATTTGGTTTTTAACCAGTTGTTTTTCATTTAATCCACCATCATCATTTAAGCTATTTCTTTTCAGGTTTAATATTCAGACCTGCCAACCTTTAAAAATGAGAAATAGTAGCACACCAAATTCAAATTTATCTGGAGGTTGGTTGGTTGGTTTGTGGCTGTTTTTTTATGCTGCAAATTTTAAGCAATACTATACTATATAACAAATACTAATCAATTAAATGCATGTGTATATGCATCAGGGGCGATTCTGAGTAAAAAAAAAAAAAAAATTCTGAAATTCACAACAAATTTTCTGAAAGGTTACAACAAGGGGGGGAGGGGGAATCCACTCCCGGCACTAACTGTTATTTTTCTGCGATCTTTTGACGAAATTTGTCATTTTTCTGCGATTCTTTTGACGAAATTTGAAGTTTTTTCGCGATTCTTTTGATGAAATTTGCCGTTTTTTCGTGATCCTTTTGACGAAATTTGCCGTTTTTTCGCGATACTTTTGACGAAATTTGCCGTTTTTTCGCGATCCTTTTGACGAAATTTGCCGTTTTTTCGCGATCTTTTTGACGAAATTTGCCGTTTTTTCGCGATCCTTTTGACGAAATTTGCCATTTTTTCGCGATCCTTTTGACGAAATTTGCCGTTTTTTTCGCGATCCTTTTGACGAAATTTGCCGTTTTTTCGCGATCCTTTTGACGAAATTTGCCGTTTTTTCCCCGATCCTTTGGACGAAATTTGCCGTTTTTTCCCCGATCCTTTTGGCGAAATTTGCTGTTTTTTCGCGATCCTTTGACGAAATTTGCCGTTTTTTCGCGATCCTTTGACGAAATTTGCCGTTTTTTCGCGATACTTTGACGAAATTTGTCGTTTTTTCGTGATACTTTGACGAAATATGTGGTTTTTTTGCTATCCTTTGACGAAATATGTGGTTTTTTCGCGATCCTTTGACAAAATTTGCCGTTTTTTCACGATCTTTTGACGAAATTTATAGTTTTTCATGATTTTTTGACGAAATATGCGGTTTTTTCGCGATCATTTCACGAAATTCGCGTTTCTTTGCGCGATCCTGTGACGAAATTTGCGTGATCATGTGACAAAATTCGCATTTTTTCGAGCGATCCTGTGACGAAATTCGCGTTTCTTTTTTTTTTGCAGAAAATCGTAGTTTTAGACAGATTTTCGTAGCATCGTAGTTTTTGGTTCAAAATCATAGTAACTACGATTTTTTCGTAGCAGTTGGCAGCTCTGAATATTATTTTTATCTTCTCATTTGCATGTCAATTTCATTTAATTGGGGTTTAAATCAGCCTATACGTTTCTTGCTGCCTAAAGCTACTCTGCTACTTACTTAATCCCTTGGAGATACATCGTATCTCCTAGCACACATGATAATATTCCCTTTCAATTAAAAAATGTATTTACATGTGACTATTAAAAACAGAAATAAAACTTTAAAATAATAATTAAATAATCACGTGTTAAAAGCAGTAAATGTAGAAAATTACATAATAAAAAATATACTTGCATGTGAATATTAAAAAGAGAAATAATTAAATTATTACGCGTTCAAAGCATTAAATAGGGAAACTTATGTCATATTTAAAATGCTCAAATAACAATATTTCCAAACAGTTTCAATATAAAAATATATTTACACGAGATATTTATTTCGACAAAATATTTTACCTATTATTGCAAATTTTAAAACAGCGTAAATAATAATATTTCCCTTCAATTAAATATTTTCAAGTTTAATAATAAGAAAACTTTGAAAATCATGCCATATTGGAAACGATACATTTAAAACGTCTTAACAAGTTTCGGTACATCTCCATTATACTGTTGACAACTTTCCAGTAAAGAAAAAAAAACTATCGCCAAATTATTCGCCAAACTTTAATGCCCCAAAAAAACCAATGGTCAGGGGTGATTGTGACACAAGGTAAAAAACCCTGAAAATTATTGACACACAGGTGAAAAATCCTGAAAATTACCGATGCAAAATACTGATATCCATTTAACCATTTACACCATAACTTATTATATAACTGTATGAAACTCAAATAACATAAGAATACCGTAATTACTGCTAGTTTTTGTAATGTAAGTTGTAAGAAAACATAATTTGATAAACTTACCTTATTTGCACTGAAAATTGAATGACTTCATTAAATGATGAGTAAACATTATCTTGCTAAATATGATATGGAAAGTTGTCTTTTTATTTTTTTATCATTGAAGAAATTTATTCCAAATATTCATAAAACAAACAACAGGGTGTCTATTCCAGATCAGCAATAAATTTCCCTGACTTTTCCAAGTTTTCCATACCAATAATAAAAAAAAAAAAATCCAGTTATCGAGATTTTGTGATGCTACACACAAAAGAATCTTAAAAGTTGTGAATTTGAGAGTGTAACTTTTACAACTGATTCTGAGGCACAAATTACTGATTTGTTACATTTTTTTTTGCAAAATTTACAAATTGATGAACATTTTACAGCCTAAACATTTTGAAGATACACACTTTTAGACAACAAAATTTGCCGTTTTTTCAAAATACTTCGGCGAAATTTGCCGTTTTTTCGAGATCATTCGACGAAATTTACCGTTTTTTTACGATTCTTCGACGAAATTTTCCGTTTTTTTCGAGATTCTTCGACGAAATTTACCGTTTTTTAGCGATCCTTTGACGAAATTTGCCGTTTTTTTCACGATCTGTCGGCAGAATTCTCTGTTTTTCGCAATCCGACGATGAGATTTGCCGTTTCTTCGATGAAATTGACCGTTTTTTCCACAATCCTTAGACGAAGTTGGTGTTTTCTCCGTAACCCTTCGGCAAAATTCGCATTTTCCCGCGATCCTTCAACAAAACTCATGTCTTTTTGACGGCCTTATGACGAAATTCACATGTTTTCACGGCCTTTTGACTAAATTTACGTTTTTTCCGCGATCTGTCAACGAAATTAGACATTTTTCGAGGTTTTTCGACAAAATTCGCCGTTTTTTATAACGATCCTTCGACGAAGTTTGCCGTTTTTTCGCGTAATTTACCAGCTATAGCGCGTCTGCGGCATCGCTGTATGTTTTAAGTCTGCAGGTGCCCTAAAAAGTCTACGACGTCCGTCGCAGCGTCGCGTACATTCTGCCACAGGGACCATAAAATTATCCCATAAATATAGAATCTTAATTGTATGTTAAGAAAAATCTGAATTTTTTTAGATATTGAGTCAGGCGTGGTTTAATGGATTTTAAACGGGCCGGGCCTGTTTTCACTGAATTTTGTACGGGCCGGGAAAAGGTAGCTTTCGTTCGGCCCGGCCCCGGAAATTCCGGCCCGTGCAGACCCTAATCTACAGTCTACTTATTTTTTTCTTCTTTTCAAATTATACTCTACCGAGAGCCATTTCGCCATAGAAAAGCGCAAATTTCGAGGTGAAGGGTATTGAATGAAGGTTTATGAAAAATATGCACTCATTGACATCTGGTGCAGCCCATAACAGAATTTGGGGAGGATCAGCATTGTTAAACGAAAGGGAGATGGGGGGGGAGATGAAGATTCATACTCAGGTATCTTTTAAAAGACTGGTTTTTGTCTCCTGGTTTAGGGGTAGGACAAAGAATATCTTTCGGTATCGGTATTCTCGTTTATATTCTTTGGTTAAAACAATACAAGGGGTTAGGAAAACGCATGACAGAGGGTTTGCTAGTTTCATTCCGATCAGGCTCTGGGTAAGGGTTGCCGTAACTGAAACGTTTATCGCTAATTTGGCGAATGTTTTTAATTTTGCGGTTTTTCGGCGATTTTCCGACGAAATTCGCCGTTTTTTTTAACGATCCTTCGACGAAGTTTGCCGTTTTTTCGCGTAATTTACCCGCTATAGCGCGTTCACGGCAATCGCTGTATGTTTTTAGTCTGCAGGTGCCCTAAAAAGTCTGCGACGTCCGTCGCAGCGTCGCGTACATTGTTTTTGCAACATATTTTCAATTTCGATTCGTTTTTTCTACTAAACAGGATGATTTTATGACCCCGGAAGAGCCGAAAGAAAAACCCGGAAGGGTCGACGGAAAAACCTGGAAATCCGGGGTACCCCCGGAGCACAATCACCCCTGAAGAATGTTGCCATTGGAATCTAAAGCCCCACTCACTAAAGTGTCAACTATCAGTAACTTTAAACAATAATCTTAAATATTTATTTATTTACAATATTTTTCTTAATTATCCCCCTCGGCTCATGAATAAGTATTTATGACGTCAGTTGAAACGGATCTGTTGTGCGTAACTATGCATAACAACATTTTTTCAATGTTTTTTATCTTTTAATATCATGACGTGCATTTAAGGTTGTTATTATTTTTTAAATTAATGAAATAACTAATAAATGGATAAAATATCATTAAAAATACAGATAAATGTTGAATAAAAATCTCTGGATGACATAACAAACACGTGTAACGCATCTGATATCAATTGAATGCGGCGCCATGCTAAACATTTTCCCCCCTCCCTATATTTTGGCGACAGTTTTTTTTCTTTTTTGGATAGTGGTCAATAGGATAACGGATAAATACCCCATTTTTTATAACATCATTATAAAATTCCCCAATGCAGCGACATTGTTTACTTAGCCATTTTACACAAGTTCATGTGAAAGGAAAATGAATGGAAACCTGATTACAGCAGATAGCCAATGGTCGCTTAATTATAATTCAATCTTCCGTAATCATTTTAGAGTTAATCAAATTAGTGTGTTTTTTGAGTTTGTGGTGTCAGAATAGAGGTTGGCAAGCATAGCTCGTAGGGGGCAGAGTCCCCTAGTAGAAAAAAGAAATAAAACGCTAATAGACAATTATGTAATTAATAATGCAAATAGGGATTGTTAATAAAGGGGAGAAAGGGGGGGGGGGGTCTATTTTTTTTTTAAGTATCACATTTAGTCCACATGACAGATATTATTATGATAGAGTATAATAGCAGGCCGGTTCAGATATTCGAAAAAACAAAAAAATAGACCAGTAAATTTTTACTTTATTAAAGAAAGGATAAAGTGTTTTGAACGGAATATTAAACGAAACCCTTTGTGCGATCTTCGATCACACTTATCCACTTGTTAAATATTTGAAATGTCATGGCTGGCTACTGAAATATTCTTGTTGGACCACTGGTTGAAAACCCCTACGTTAATGAAATACAGTATTATTTGCTTAGAATTCTTGCCATAACAATTCAGACTAAAAACAAAAGAAAACAAAATTTAATTTCAATCATATTTTCTTTATCACTGACATTATCTTGAATGTTTTTTCAATTATCTAATACTCTTTTTCCTATGCAAAACAATCTAGTGTAACCTTTGAGAAGTTTCCTCAAAATTACAAAAATAAAAAATCCTAAGCTGAATTATTAAACTATTACTATCTTTTCAAAATCTGCAGCTATCTTGCAATTCAGAGAACAGCTGAAATAACTGTCGGCTACTTGTCACATATTCAACCGTACATTCAATTTTTAGATTCTAAAATTTTCATATTGTGCAGCTGGCCAAAAAAAGAAAACATACATTTTAATCTACAAAGTGTCACAGAAAAAAATGAAAATAGCCATTCAACTGAAAATTATATCTTCTTCCAATTTATGTAAAAAAGTAAGCTTAGTGGGTGGTCCTCATAATGAAAATGTACCTAGCTCTGAAATTTTTATTACAAACACCTAACTTTGACACAATATTTCAGTTTTTGGTAAATTTTACTTAAGATACCAAATGGGAAGTCAAGTAGTTTAGGAATTATGAAAGTTTAAAGTTTGGAACTCCTAATGTTAAATTCATTTTTAATTATTGGAAAACACATTGCAATGAGGGTAGAATTTTAAGCATAATTAAAAAAAAACTTGGTGGAATCAGCTGTAATTGAGGATTTGCATATTTAAAACTTCCAAAAATCGATTTCTGTTAAAAAATGTCTTGGTTACAATTCATATTTTTTTCAAAAATTAATTAATAAAAATGCTTTTTCAAAGTTAATTTAAAAAAAAATCATGAAAGCTATGAATTTTTTAACTAAAATCGATTTCTAGAAGCTTCAAATATACAAAATTAAAATATCACCTTATTTTGGCAAGTAGGTTTTGAGTTATGCATAAAAAACTACAGGCATTGCAGTTTGTCTTGCAACTATTAAAAATGCATTTAGCATTACGAGTTCAAAACTTTAAATGTGTATAATTCATAAACTTCTTCACCAAATGACTTCCTGCTTGGTAACCTACGAAAAAAAAAAAAAAAAAAAAAAAAAAATCTAAATATGATGTCAAAATTAGAAGTCTATATTGTTAAATTTCAGAATTTGGAGCAATTTCAGTATGAAGATGACTCCTTCGCTTATTTTTTTAAACATAAATTGAAAGGCGACATAATTTACAACTGAATTGTTATTATTTATTTATTTTTCTTTTTTCTGGTACAAATTGGTGATAAAAAATGTACGGGGTGTTTGTCCCCCCCCCCTCCTCTTATTTTTGTCAACTGTACCTATTCCCTTTTTTACGCCCTTTTGTATATTACCTATTACCATTATATTGTAGCTTTTGACTTTGTAAAAAGATATAACAGAATTAATACATTATAAGTAACAACCAATAGATATATTTTTCTTCAACTCATAAGGAAAAAAGAAGAAAAAAAGAGTGAGACGAGAAAGAATACTTTAAATAAAGCACTTACACAGCAGCTGCTTCACACAAGCTTTCCCCCAAAGCTCGCCTTAATGTATTATCACGGTCAAAGACTCCCCAAGTGGCTTGGAGAGCAGAATCTAGTAAACAATCTCCTGCACTTCTGTTCCAGAGAGCATATAACCTGGAGCCAAGCCTCTCAGTAAGTTCAAGACTCCAATTAATTATGGGAGATTCTTCTTCGAGTTCTAAAGTAATAACAGTTAACAAATTGACTTACAGTTTTTCTAATAAAAATTTATTAAACAAATATAAATACAGTAGACACCTTCAAATCCACCACCCTAAAATTCATAAATACCTAAAATCCACACATTGTTTCCAATGTAAACAATGAAACTTACAATTAAGATGTAAGTGTAAAATTCAAAGTTGATCGTGATATTTTTAACAAATCATTTTTGTATTAATCAAGTTTTTTGGTTATTAAGTATGGTTAAATATGAAATAAAACTTTGCTATTTTAATATTTTGATGTGAATTATTAGTGTACATTTATAAGGTAAGTTTCTCTGAATAATTCAAGAAAAAATTATCTCATCATCATTATGCATTATTAATTAATTAGGATGGGCGAAGCGAATCCTCTACAAGGTTACACAAATTACATTTTGCCGTACACTTTACAAAAGAACTATTCAGTATTTTGACTTAAAATTAAACATAAAAATAAATTATGATCTGTAGATTTGCACAATTTTATTTTTTTTACAGAATAACCTTAAAAAATTTATTATTTTAATTAATTTATTTCACATGTTTTTCCATTACGGATGCATTTTTGCAAATAAAAAATGAAAAAAATGAAATACGTATATTTTCAGAAGAAAAAATAAATCATGGAGTTAGTAATTATAGATAAAATCATGATTAATTAAATAAATCCACCAAAATATCTCAAAAACTGTTTTTTTAATTTAATTAAGAAAAGAAATACTTATGGACTTGATAGAAATTAAATCTGATCTGTAGATTCTGACAATATTATTTTATCGAATGATTTAAAAAAAACAAACATTTTTATTATTTATTTTTAACCAGTTTGTGTTTTTTTTCTGAGAAACAGACTGCACACTCTTGTGGAACTGACTGTAAAACAAATATTTTTCACGGTGGAAACATTACTGCAATGCTGCAAATAGTGTGTTGCTTGTTCACCTGATTTTGCTTCATGTGAGACTGAAATAATTTACATAGAACTGCTGAAAATAGTCCAGTCTTAAAAAATTAATCTATACTATTATATAACGAGAGAATGCCTGACTGACTCATCAATGCCCAGCTGAAACGACTGAAGTCAGGATCATGAAATTTGGACAGTAGATTACTGTTATGACCTAGGCAAACAATAAGAAAGAATTTTTGAAAATACCCCCCCCCCTTTCACCTGAAGGGGGTTAAAGGCAGGGTCGAATATTTTAGGTCATTTCGGCATATCTCAGTTGCAGTTTTAGGTAGGAGCACGAAATTCAAGAAAACAAATCTACTAAAAAAAGGTTAAATATATATTTCAGTGATTTTAAAAATTCACCCCCTAACAAGGTTAAATTGGTTTTTTTGAGGTAAAAAAAGAATGAATCTTGCAACAATACAGTTACAAAAATAAAATCACAACAATAGTTACAACATGAGATTATGACAAAGAAATTACAACAATGAGATATATAAAATACAGCTAAACCAAACTATAGTTAAACACGTATTTCAGTTATTTTAGCGATTTCGTCGCCAACATCAGCAATGAACCTGATTATGGAAGATTAGATGAATAAGAGAACTATTGCTGATTTGTTATTAGATATTTTGTGTAAGACATTTTTCCAAGGAGGTTGATACATTATCCATCGGAGTGAAGCTGGGACGGGCCGCTAGTTAATAATAAACTGAAAATATAATGGGTTTTAAAACAGTATCATTTTACAGTTTGCTACACAAAATTATGAAAAATGTGACAGAATAGGTATCACTATCTGAAGCAGAAGTTGCATCAGAATATATGCGTACTTCATTTACAAACTTTGACACAATGCCATTCATCACTGGTTTTTATATCAAGGAGACTAAGATTTTAATTTAAAAATATAACTATATTTTGGGCTATTTTTCTATGGCCCACTAAGATTTTTGCTAGTTTTTGCACTCCTTCATGAATGGATTAGAAAAAAATAACTTTTAAAGATACACTATACAAGCCTGTTAACAGATAAATAGTAGAACTGTTTTTAACGAATTAGGGCTATTGGGTATCACAATAAAAGATTTACAAACTTTGAGAGATGGTAGAGCACACAACAATGAACAATTTTTATATGGAAACCAGGGCTGTAATCCATTTATTCAGTTAAAAATACAGGACTCACTCACTCTAATTGAAACATAACCATTGTTAAGAAGTTTGAAAAAAAAAAAAAAAAAAGATAGTCTAACAAAATTTTTAACAGACTTACCTTACTTTGCAAGAAATGTAACAATATCATGGAGACGGATGATGGGAGTGGCCAATATCCACATTCAAACAGTGCTAAACCAGATGCTCCATATTTTGGAATGTAGTTGACATTACACACACTGACATTGACCAAAATACTGTGCATTTCCAGCATTTTCAATAATGTAATCTCATTTCACACACAGCAAGGTAATTGTGTTGAAAATTTATTTAAAATATATTTATTACTGTTAAATACATGAACAAAAATCCAGGTTCAGATTGGAGTGAGACACCTTGTATTTTTGACTAAATAAATGGATTGCTATCAAAGTTTACTATATAAAAATTGTTTGTTCTAGTGGGCTACACCACCACTTAAAGATTGAAAACCTGGCACTGAGATATTCTGTATAACTTGTTTATGATGAACTATTACAGAGAAATAGCTTAAATACTGATAACCCTAGCAGCTGTAAGGATAACAGCAGAAATATGAATAAACAAAACCATTTTATGATAATTGTATTAATTAGAGGATAGTATATGTCAAAACTAGAAAGTTATACAAAGTTATACATTTGATATGATAAATATATAACTTGAGAGCAAATAAGTACTAGAAACCTGGACAAATATGTCAATAACAAGCATCAAAATATATACAAGAAAAAATGATACAACTAAAAAAATATTTTATTTAAAAAAATGGTTAAAAACCTTTTTGAGCATCTCTATCTAAAAGGTCATCAAAAAGTCTCTCTTGTACTATAGGATTAAAATCTTCAATTTCTAAATAAAAGTAATAGAAAACTCATTAAAATTCTAAAAATAAGGATAAATTAAAATTCTAGTTTTCAGTAATTTATCAATTTTACTAATAGTCAATAAAATAATCATGATAAATATAAGTAAATAATCAATTATGTAAAACAATTTAAAAATCTAAATGTAAAAGATTCAAATTAATCTATATTAATAAAAGAAAGTTTCACTCTGTGTGTGTGTGTGTGTGTGTGTTTGTTTGTTTGTCTGTCTGTGATGGCTAGCAAAATCTAGCCCACCTAGAGGTCTGAAAATTTAGGTGTGGATAGTCCAAGGTCTGGCCATGTGTACCTGAGTCTTGCAAGCAGAAATGAACGATTTCAAAATTATTTTACTAATTAGCAAATTTTAAGAAAACTAATTGAGATATCAATTTGAAAATTTCTGAGCATATGTAAAAAAAAAAAATCTGCATCTGACTATGGGATTTTTGAAAAATTCGGTCGGTAATTTTTCTTAATTTATGCAAAAAACTGCCAAAAATCTGCCGGCGCCAGTGAAAACAATCCGAGAAAGTTTCAGACAGGGATCTGCTTTCATTAAAAACTGAACAGAAAGAGATCTGTTTCTCTAGCTGATCCCTCCATTTAGTTTGCGAAAATGAAAGGAAATAATTGCTAATTTTTACTAATGAACAAAAATTTAGGTAACTAATTAAGATATAGATTTGAAATTGAGGTCGGGAAGGGGTGTCATCTGCCGGCTATTTTAGCATAGCGTCTTTGTTATGTTCTAATTATCAGAAAAATGTAATTCTTTTTTTAATGATCGCATTAATGTAGGTGACAGTGGTTCCCTTGAACAAATTATTCATTATATTTGCGGGTGTGGGGAGGGAGGGGGTTAATGCCTTTCTCTGAGATTTAAATTATCTCGGGCCCGAGCAACGCTGGGCGGGTTAGCTAGTAGGTAAATAAATTAAAAAAGGAAGAAGAAGGATACATTAGTAGGAGTGAAATTTATATATAGAACAGATAATAAATTAAAAGCAAGAAACTATAACTTCATTAAACACATTATGATTAATGAAATATTAAAACACTAAGCATTTTTATACAAATTGAAATATCCATAATGATTACATTTACATTATATAGAATAATAATAAAAAATCAGGTTTGTTTTTAAATAGGATAATTATATTTCAAAATACCATTATCATCATTTTAATTTAGGCTTTCAACTTACTTCAGTTTTCTTTACTTTCTTTTAATATAATAGATTTTAAGTAATTACACTAAAACTAAGAGAGAAATTAACTAAAAAGTTAATAAAATAGAGTACAAAAATATAAATTACCAGCTGGCAAAGAAAAAGTTACACATTCAGTAACAAAATAACATGGGAATTCCCCCCTTCTTTGTTTGAGGGATGCTGCAATCATATGACGAATATCAGCTGCCAAACTGCGACTGATATCAGCAGGTACTCGTTTTGCTGACGGCCTTGTTACACCAGTATGAGAAAGGAGTAGAGTTAATAAATCTTCTCTCTAAAATAGATATTGAAACTTATAGTCTCTGAATTAAACAGTGGAAAATGCAAATTTACTCTTTTTCTTTAAGCTTATCATGTAAACATTTATAAATGATTAAGAAATGAAAGATAATTCTACATATATTGAACATCTATTTTTTTTTTTTTTTTATCAAATTACTAATCAAATTTTAATCAATTTTTTATCAAATTTAATTCAAATTACTTAACCCCGATATGCTACAATAATTTTTATTTAATTTCATTAACAGATATACTACATGGGGTATACAAGGGTACCTCAAATAAAAATAAGATTTTTAAAAGTTTCTAAAATGTGTATTTCAAAATACTATTTAATCTTCAACTACTGCAACAAAAATCGTCGTATAGTTACTGTGAGTGGTCTCCGAGACTGCTTGATTGAAAGATGAATAAAAGGCTAGATTAACTCATAAGATACTGTTTCTGCACTAAACTTTGTGTACAGCACTATTATAATTAAAATTAATCTATTCAGATTTCTCTAGCGATAGTATAAGGGCAATAGTATAAGGGCTCCAAACAAAAAAAAAATCACTCATATCTATAGTTAAACATAAAGTTATAAGTTGAACTGTGAAGATAGTAAAAAGCAGCGGTTTGTGAGACCACTAACAGCAGTTATAAGGATTAACTTATATACATATGTATAAATCTATATATGCAAAGAGGAATGAAGGGAAACAGGAATATCCTGAGTTGCATTCCAGAGTTAATATTATTTGAATAACTCTATGGAAAGTGTGACAGTTGACACACAAGTATGTTATTGACAAATTTTCAATTATTGGTTATAGTATGAAAATGTGATAAAAAAGCACTGCAAAAAGGCTAAATCTGTCTCCCAAAAGCTATTTGGTATCTTATTTGTGATATTCAACAGCTTCATCAGTTCAAGGCAAACCATTTTTGACTCAGTCAAAACAGTTAAGCAGAGCTCTTCAAGCACTTAACAACAATAAACAGTTTTGAAAATCGCTTCAACCTTACCACAGTAATGAGAAAGAGCAATGAATCTCAAGTTGCTTTTTGTACATAGTTGGGTGACATAACTCAAGAATGCATAACCATTAAGCAGTATACCCTATTGATGAGTTATCTGAAATCGATCTAAGTCACACTGAAGAAGAAAAATTCAAGGACACTATTCAATTATTCCCAACAAGAGTGTTCACGAATATATTGAAATGAAGTTAACTAAGTTAAAGTATTCAGTAGTCATAAGTATTAAATGTAAAAATATATTTTTAAATAAAGACACTCTTTTAAAAACATTCAATGTTTATCTTGAAATTCACATCTAATTTCATGAGTGGAGTTCATGATTTTTCCAAAAAATTAATATGTTAATTTGGTGTGGGTACCGAACTCAACTATGGAAAATTCACCTTTTTTTTACACATGGTAGAAAGCGTGAGCTAGTGAGTTTATTTTAAAAATGTATAATTTTTGTTCTGTTTCTTTTTAAGATATGGCAATAGGAAAGAAACAAAAATCATTATTTAAACTATCTTTTTAGGATTTCTAAATTGATTAAAAAATATATGATTAATTAATATGAAACTACTAATTGATCAAAGTACAGGGTCATTCATAATTCCCTCCGGGGTTTCAAAACGTTATAGTAAAAAAACGAAGACGAATATGAAAAAAAGAAACATATGAAATTATTCCGAAACTATTCAAGTTTTACTTACATACATTACAGGTGTTCTATGTGTGAACCCTTGGTCACATGGCATACATCCATGCGATAGTCCAGTTCCTGCCATACTCCGTTTCTTTAAATTTCCGGTACCACACATGAATTGTTTTGTCAGTTGGTCCCTGTTTTCGATATTTATTACGAAAGGCCCGTTGAACTGACACTACTGATTCAGATTTAAAGAAACGGAGTATGGCAGGAACTGGACTATCGCATGGATGTATGCCGTGTGACCAAGGGTTCACACATAGAACACCTGTAATGTATGTAAGTAAAACTTGAATAGTTTCGGAATAATTTCATGTGTTTCTTTTTTTCATATTCGTCTTCGTTTTTTTACTATAACATTTCGAAACCCCGGAGGGAATTATGAATGACCCTGTATTTTAAAAAATATATATTACACTCTTCATTTTTATTTATATTTTTTACTCTTTAATGCTTAAAATATTTCATGTTATAGTTTCACAGTCAAATGGCCTATTTTGGCAAACATGGTTTGGCGCATCATTAAATCGGTGTAATTTGTATACAATTGTAACCATAAAGAATATATGGCAATTTATCACCTATGGCAACTAACAGAAAAATGGTATAAAATTAACTTATTAATTTATAATTAAGTTCTAAAAATATTAAAATGTTGTATTATCATCGGAAACACACCTGTGTACATAATGTTTATAATTCTAGCATATCAAGAAGTTGGTGAAAAATCGATTACAAAATTCCATCTTTACATAATAAAAAAAAGTTGAGTTAAATAAAAGAGAGTAAAAATAGTGGTTCAGTACAAAAAATAAATAAAAACATTATAGATGGACGTTACACAGTTGATTAATGTACAAATTAAAAATATAAACAGTACATAATTGTGCTAAAAAAACAATAATACAGGCGTCACACAAAGGTTGGTTGGTCGACTGAAAGACTAGAAACCAGGGCTCCTTCTGAAACCTATTGCATCCAAGTGCTCTGGCCCAAAGTGTTTTATAGAGAGAGCTTTCGTCCAATTATTCCTGAAGTTAATCCTGCCACATTCAAATATAGTCATATATTTAACAGAAGATTTCATTTGCAAAATTCAAGGTATTCATATTTTCAAGGACAGCATTTTGACAAGTTTGGATATGTTAAGAGAGTTTGCATAGTATTAACCTTGAAATAGACAACCAGGAAAATTTAAATAACAACATCAAAACTTCCTTAAAAGCAGGATTAAATCTTATCCTTTACAGCAATGTATTCATATTTGATAATAAATTTTACAGACAACGTAAGGGTGCACCTATGGGATCCCCTATTTCTGGCTTACGAGCCGAATTTTAACTCTGACCCATGGAAGAAATTCTTAATAGTTCTGATTTTAAACCACCAGTTTGGCTCAGTTATGTCGATGACATTTTGATTACCCGAAATCATGGGCAATAAGTTCTTCTCTCCTTTCGTTCTAAGGTCAATGAACTTGTTCACACAACATTAAATTTACCCTGGAAAATGAAGTAAACACATCATTACACTTCCTAAATGTTCAACTAATTTAAGATAACAATACTTTGAAACGTACAGTCTATCGTAAACCTGTCACGATTAACACAATAATCCCTTTTAATATCTCAGTACCTTTTAGCTACCAGATGGTTGCCTTTAATTCTTTTATTAAGCATGCATTTCTTGTCTGTTCTGAAGATTCCATCCAAGAAGAACTTAAACATATCGTCATTGACTTCTACACCATTATTCTGTCCCCAGCAATAGTACTCCAATTTATTGCAAATTCCAATACATTCATTTTGAAAGACTTAAAAAAGCTCTTATTAAATTTCATATCCATCTTATTGTTACTTCCCCTCATAAATTGATTGATCAAATAAATTAGATCATATCCTCGCAGATCAGTTAGCAGAAGTGTATGAGATCCCCATAATAAAATCCAAAGGCGAGAAAGTGTCTGTAACGGTACCGGGCTGTACCACTCTGCGATTCGACCATAGTTAAATGCCATGTTAGGCTTACTAAAAAAGAAGTTATATTATCTACTTTCGTCGTTTAAATATTTGTAAAAGCATATTCAAGCTTTTAAATCTTTTAATTTTGTTTAAAACCTTAAAACACTATCTCATAAAAAAAAAATGTATATTAACATTTCTGTAAAAAAAAAATTCTGTAAGCACTTTTTTTTTCAGAATACGGTGATTTATTTCCTTGGGAGAGATTTGAGGTTGATTCAGTATAGTGTCGCCATCTACTGGCGGATTTTGAAATTTGCTTCCATCGTTCCGGATTTCGGGTCCTCCCAAAATTCACGATTATTTGACAAAATTCATGGTTTTTTAGCCACACACAGGGTGGCTTATTCTTTCAATCTCTATCATTTTTCATGTTTATGAAAAGTCACAGCAATCCATCGTTGCCACAGATTAATCTCGGAAAATGAAACATTTGAAGTTACTTAAAAAATTAATAACTCGAAAAGTATTTGTCACAAAATTGTTTTACAAACTGCGTTAGAATGGTAAAAATTTGTATTTTTCTTGATATAAATTTCAAATTTAATGATTATGTCGTTTTTCAAATATTAGATTTCAAAAATTACAAGACTTCACAATGGAGTACCGTAGCGAAACTTTTACGCGTAAAAAGATAATGATAAAGGCATTGTGGCTCGACGTGTATCGTGTATACTGGCCATAGCATGAGTAACGAATTATAGTAAACTTATTATTCTATTAAAATATAAAAGTGAATTATGTATATACATTTTTAAAAAATAAAGAAAAACATTTTATCACAAACATGAATAAAATTTTTTCTTCTGTTTATTCCCTTATTCCAAAGATATCGTTTTATCGTCTGCTGCCATTGCAACATGAATTAAATTTCATTAAAAAAAATTGCTCAGTGGTAGAAAAATATTTTTCTAAATCGAATGGTTATTGAACAACTCAACACTTTAACAGGGGAATTTTTATTTGTTATTTAGATATTTTAAAATTGTTTGTTGTCATTGCGTTTTTATTCTGAGTTACAGCTAGTTTATTTATTTTTTAAATAAAAGCAGTGTGTGGCAATCTATATTCGGCCTTATAGCAGAATTTTCCCCTCTTGTTTTTGTGATTCTTTGACAAAATTTGCATTCTTTCTGCTGTTCTTTGACAAAATTTCATTTTTTTGTAGTCCTTTGAAGAAATGTGCGTTTTCTTTTTGCGATCCTTTGAGGAAATTTGCATTTTCTGCTATTCTTTGACGAAATTTGCCTTTTATTCACGATCCTTTGACAAAATTCGAGTTTTTTCTGAGATTGACGAAATTAGCGGTTGTTTTTTTTTTTATCCTTTGACGAAATTTCACTTTTTTCGCAATCGCTTAACGAAATTAGACATTTTTTCGCAGTGCTTTGAAGAAAATTGTGTTTTTATTTTCTAGACCTTTTGAAGAAATTCATGTTTTTCCGCGATTATTTAACTAAATTCACAGGGGTTTTTTTTGCGATCCTTTAACCAATTTTTTTTTTTTTTTTTTTTTTTTTTTTTTTTTTATCCCTTGATGAAATTTTACATTTTTTTCGGAGTCCTTGGAAGAAATTTGCGTCTTCTTCGTAAGCCTTTGACGGAAATCGCGTTTTTCTGCAATTTGTTAACAAAATTAGCGGTTTTTTTTTTTTTTTTTTTTTTTTTTTTTTTTTTTTTTTTTTTGGCAATCCTGCAACGAAATTTGCGTTTTTATTTTCGGTACTTTGATGAAATTCACGTTGTTTCCACAATCCTTTGATGAAATTTTCTATTTTTTCTGCGAACGATAGATATAATTGTTTTTTTTTTTTCGGCAACTATCGTTCAAAATTCGAGATATTTATGTTTTAAATTTTCGAAATCGAATGCCTTAAATTTTTAGGAAAACTTGAACAGAATCATCCCTGATGAAATAAATACATAACTATTTTTTGTTTCTAACGAATCATAATATAAATTAATTTTAAACTAAAATTTGAGAGAAAAATGATTTGTTTTTAATTTCGGGAAGAGAAGGGGGGGACCGTGTTCACCCGCCACTGAAGTAACAATATTTTAGTGATTAAACATTGAAACACAATGGACTGAAAAAAAATTAGAAATCTGTAAAATTTTCGAAAAATTTCAGAAAATCTAAAATTTTAGTAAAAATTTACAAATTTAGAAAATTTTTGAATTTTTCTTTCCGGACTTCGGGTTTTTTGGATAATGGGTCATATACTGTAAAATGATTCTTTCTTATCAAATGTAATTAAAATATAAGAAATACATAGTACAGCGTAATTTCCATTTAATTTTGCTTATGTAATCAAACAATGGTAAGTCAAGCTGTTTAAAAACTCATTGATAACACTTTTTTACAAAAACTTTCGCACATGGATTATTTGTTAATATTTGATTTTGTCCAATCGTTGAACTATTTCAGAAATTTAATACTAAGTAAAAAAAAAATATATATATATATATATATATATATATATTTATCCTTATTATTTTTAATTGTAGAAATCATTTGTCCTTTTTAAAATGTATTTTTCTACAATACAAACCTTTTAATAATAAATCTCCATGCTGTTTGTTTGTATGAAGTCTTATGAAAATGAAACGCAGATCAACAATCCATCATTTTTGGCGGGGTTACATACTAGTCACTTTAAATAATAACCATAGGATTTTTTTACATCGGAATGACCAAATGCAAGTTTTTTGAGCAATTAAAGATCCATATATGCTCCATATGTGTGACATTAAATTCGGGAGATTAACAACTACCCTCTTGAGATTCGACACTAATAATAAAGATATTAAACTAGATTTCAAAAACACTAAAATTATTTCTTAGCATAATGATCCCTTTTTAAAGCTATGAGTAGAGAGTCAATCGAGATCCTTTTAAGAAATAAAGATACCTGTAATGATAATTTTTCATTTAACATCCCAAGTATATGGATAAACCTTTTGAAAAAAAACTCAATCCTTTTTTTTACCGTTTAATTTGTTTAGTTTCCTTTTTCATTGATACAGGGGTGATTTTGAGTAAAAATATATTTTCTTAAAGGTTATAGTGGAGAGGAGGGGAGGGGGGGGGGGGGGGGGATTCTCCTTCTGATGCTAATTGTTTTTGTTGGAGGTTTGGGTCAGTTTCGAGTTGAGTTTAAATTCCCGCAGGTTGGGTTCGGGTTAGCCCAATTTAAAAAAAAAAAAAAAATAGTTCAGTATATTGTTTCAGACTAAAAACAATATACAGACGAACCTCGTTAACACAAAATTGAAGGGACTGCGAATTTTTTTTGTGTTATCTGAAATTTCATGTTAACCGTCATAATAGTGGCGCCATCTATGTTAGATATAAAAACTAAATAAATTAACCTTCAAATATATCCCAGTGCTTTAAATCCTAAATTAATAAGAAATAGAAACTTTCATTAAGAAATAAAACAAGTTGATCACCATTTCAGGCAATAATAAATTTATTTTCTTGATAATCATTTTTTGTTAATCTCCATTATTGACTTTTGCTTCAATTTTAGTAGATTACTTCTGTTTAGGAACATATGGACTTCATCTAATTTGTCCAAAGCTTGGGAAGCATCCTCTTGTTCCATTAGGAAACATTGTACAGTTTTCAATGCTGCAGTAGATTCATTTAATGAAACTAAACTTTTCTGTTCTGTGTCAATTTCTTCATCCTCGTCTGACACTTCGATGTTGTCTTCTTTTATTTTAAATGAAAGCAGCAATTATTTCTTTGTCTGTCGTCATATTTGAAGTCAGCACATCTTCATCTATGCAAATGTACTCGGAAAAACAATGTCTAACAAGGGAACTACTTTTGATGCAGCTCGTACCTAGCACCAAGACCTGGTGCATTTTGTAGCGCTATACATAAAAGTTAGAGAACTGGTAAAATTTCTCTGTTAAAATCATATTTTATGTATTTTTTATACTTTAATCTTTTTATTATTAGATTTTTAACTGTTAATTTCATGCCAAAAGTGAGTTAAATTGCCAAATATGGCACTACGAATCCAAAACAACTACTCACACGAAGCAGACAGGATTGCCGGAAAAAATTCTATGGTAGCAAACAAAGCCAATTTTGCGCTGCCAAAAATAAAATTATGGTATTGCATTTTTTCAAAATAAAATTTATAGGTTTTTGAATGAATTTTTAAACATAACAATATTTCATTCTTGTTATTAACTGATTTGTATTTTAACTGTTTTTTTAAAAAAAAACTTCTATGATAATAGTCCGATAATGGGTCTCAAAAACTGCATTTTCAGAAAGTTATGCTGCTGTAAAATAAAGAAATAGGATTTTAACAGAAAAATGTTATTGATTCTCAAACTTCATAATATAGGGCTTTAAAATGCACCAGGTCTCAACGCTAGATGCGAGCAGCACCAAAAGTGATTTCTTTGTAAGAAAGAATTCCCTGTGTTCAGGCCACATATCTTTTTGCAGACAATTCTATGACGCTCTTTAATTCTTGTCAGTCATCCATCAGAAATGTGAAATCGCTTTTGCAAAACTGCACAAGTTAAAACAATGTTCACTCTTCTTGCCTCTTCAGGGGTCGATCCAGGAAAATTTTGGGGCCTATTTAGGGTTCCTTCACAAAAATCTATTTAATAAAATGGACCCCTTCACAAAAATCAATTTGATAAAATGGGCCCCTTCACAAAATTCTATTCCATAAAAACTTACTATTTATTATTTATTTATTATTTTGTGATGTTTTAAAATGTGTAATTTGTAAACAAACAAGTTCACCAGAGAGGAAAACTTCAGCAAAAGGATTAAAAAAAGTTTTGTTTATAAATGCTTGGTTCGAATTCGATTAACTGGATTTCAATTTTTGTTACAAAATGTTATTTTTCACAAAAATATAATAAATTTCACAAAAATAACCTTTACTTTTCACAAAATGGGCAACAAGAAAAAAAAACCTGCATCGACTCTTTTATCAACCACAAGATTGCAATTTCTTGTTCATTCTTTCTTCTACATATTTGTTTTTCAGACTGGTGTGAATTGACTCACAGCATAAGAGGTTTCAATCTTTTGATGATTCTTTAAAATCATAGAGTATATTCTATTGGGTATCCCATACTTCGCTGTAATTTCTGATTTATTTTTTTTTAGCACTTTTCGATGATTTTGTTTAAATTTTTTTGCTTGGTTTCTAAAGATATAGCTTTCTGTTTTCGACTCATCTTTCACAGAATTCTACAGAGCAACTGCAAACAGAGTTTCAGTTATGTTAGTGAGGTAGTGAAGTAGCAAGGGTATGGCACTTATTTCACTCAAAGATAGGGGATGTCGGAAACGCTATTTATGGTTTACGTTACTGTTAATACAATCAACCATATATTGGAACAATCACTTTCAAAAACGAAATTCTTTCATCCAAACTTTCATTGTGACTGATCTATAGCTCAAATGGTAAGGGTGGGAAATCTTCTGCATATCAGAGGACAAGCAAAAGCAGGGATTATTCAGGAATTCAGTATTTCATCATTTTCTAAAACGCTTTTCCACTTTAGGTCTTTTCAAAACCATGAGAAAAATTCCATTTTTAATAAGAGGATATGACAAGTTTGAAATATCGAAAAGATTGCATAAAGAATCATGCTTTGACTTTGAAAAAAAAAAAAAAAAAAAAAAAAAAAAAATGTTCACCTTAAGCGAGATTTGTCTTAAACAAATTAATGAACATTGATTTTCAGACTCATTTTTAGCTCTGTATTATTTCGTGTTAAGCGAAATTTTGTTTTAAGTGATTTTGTGTTAACGAGGTTCAACTGTATATACTAATAAACATAGATGTTTGTCCATGTGTGTGTGTGCTGTTTTCTAAAGAGACTGCTTAATATAGAGCTACAAGGTTTGGCAGGATGGTACCTGTATGTCTGAAGTTATGAAACTCGAAAGCATTTTTGGATTTTTATTAGATTTTTGTAATTTAATTTTTAATGTTTTTTTTTTTTTTTTTTTAAAGCATTTCACAGCAAATTTTCCACATAAGTAAAAGAAATCCGGTTTTAATCTTTTAGCCTAATGTAGTAAATTTTGTCTTTTTTAAATAAAGTTTTTTCGGAATTCCTACAGCTATTTATGAATTTTTCATGCAATTTTTAGCTTTATTTGATGCTTTGCATCAATTCTTTGACATTCGTAAAAGGAGTCTAGTTTAAAAATTTGATCTCAATGCAATAAATTTTGGTTTTGCGATTTTTAGTGTCTTTTTGCGTTTTAAGGCAATTATGACAATTTTTCTCTGAAACGCAAAGAAATCTCCAGTAATTTTTTTCCATCTCAAAAATATTAGGATCTCTTTGAAAAATTGGATCAAACCCAGTCGCAATAGTGAAAACCTATCCTAAACTCGAAACAATTAAAGTCAACCCAACCCACAACGAAAAAAGGCAGTTTTGTCAGCTGACCGATCAACACTACCCGAGACCAATGGTTTTATAGATTTCCAAATTGTATAGATTTTAAATCATAGTCTGAAGAGGAGAGTAGAAAATCATTATTAAAACTTTTTACTGACACAAAACCATTAATAAAAATTTTCTTATCCGTATGGAGAAAAAATTTGCAAATTTCGTAATTTAACATTTTGCAATTTTTCTTCGTGGCCATTTGATAAAATCTTGATTCTTTTTTCCACAAACATTTGACAAAATTTGCATTTCTTTTCAGCAACCTTTTGATGAAAATTGCATTTTTTTCTGCAATCGATTTATTATTATTTTTTTTCCCCCAACTTATTGACAATTTTATTTTTTTGGTGTGTGTGTGTGACCATTTTTCGAAATTCTTGATATTTTTGCAAAACTGACTGCCAAAATTTGCAATCTTTTTCCGTGACCGATATTATTCTGCAGCCAATCAACAAAATTTGCTTTTTGTTTGTGCAGTCGTTTGACAAAAATGATATTTTTCCTTGATCATTTCTCAAAATTTGTGATTTTTTTGTGCAATCTTTTGACAAAATTTGAGATTCTTTTACAAAGTCTTTAGATGAAATTTGTTTGTTTTCTCCGTGACTGATGAATGATTTTTTTTTTTTTTTTTTTTTTTTTTATTTATTTATTTATTTTTTTTTTATGATTGATTATTGAAATTTGCGAATTTTTTTTCAGCGACTGATTAAAGAAAAGTGCTATTTGTTTCTGAGATTTTTGCCGAATTCACAATATTTTCCCATGATCGTTTGAAAAAGTTTGCTATTTTTACACGTTTGAATCACAAATTATTTTTGCAAAATTCGTCACGAGAAAAAAAATCACTGACTTGCAGAAACATTAAAAAATATTTGTGGAGGAATTGCATGCGGTGAAAGAATTTTTAAGGGAGGTAAAATACCACACAGCATTTTTTATTATGTGGGATTTTCGTATTTTGTATGTGATTAACGCATGCAATTTCAAACACTGCCCCTCACAGAAAACTTTGCCCTGCCCCACAAATTCTTGAAATGGCACCCTTGTTTCTGAGGAAGAGAATTTGTGATATAAATATTTGCAAAAACAGAATTCACTCTTGGTTAATATCTATTAAGAGAATTTTATGCTTTTCATCTCAAATTTTTTTTTTTTCTTGCGCTTTTTTGTCCAAATTTTCAGATTGATGGCTGATTTTTTTTGTTGAACACTTTAGATTTTTGGAATTTTTAGAAAATTCAGAAAAGAACACTCCTGCATCGATACAATGCTCCAGCATATTATGTTTAATTTTCCCTTCTTTTCATTGTTGTTTTTCCGTCCTTCTTACCTCCCCATCGTTAAATTGCAAACATCACCAATTATGTCTTTGAATATCCATGAGGATGGCTATACAATTATGTACTGTTTATACTTTTAATTTGTATAAATTAAATAGTTGTTTCTGCATGTTTAAACAAAATGTTATAAGTTTAGATTTCAAACAAGTTAATGAATAAAGTTGTTAATAGAATGATCATTCATGGAGAAATAATAAAATTAGATTAACTAACACTGGAAGATTAGCAAGTGATGTTCTATTTCCTTCAGCATCAACAAAGTTTCCAATTTAAGCTCAAAAACTGTGCTATCAATAATTTCAATATAATTTTTAGTAGTGTCTGTGAATGAGTAAATACATATGGCATATGTGTGTATGCATATATATATAACGTAAATGGAAAACAGAATAATAAAATACAGCAATAATAATGGCAAAGGTGAAAAAAAGATCAAAAATTAGAAAAAACTACAAATATATAGGAATAACATGCATTTAATTGTGTAAGCCATTTTTACAAAGTAGAGAGAAAATAAACTAAAATCCTATTCCTAAATGTAATGTAAAAAGATTAAAACTAGTCGTTGGGGGCCACTGTAATACTTACCCATCATGGATATGCATAACATAAAATCTAAATATAATAAAACACAGTGTAACGATTCCGGTGTTAGCCTATCCATCTTACCAATCCGAGATAAGATGAAGCCATGTTTGGCTTAATTTTGATTTGAAATGTATATGAGAAAACATAAATACAAATCTCTTCTACCTCAAATCACTCCCGTTGAGCATATTTTTCTATAATACATTCAAAACTAACAAAATTTCAATGATTTACGTAATTCGCAAGCCATTTCTGAAATCATTTGTAATTTTGGTAATGTAAACAAACAGAAGCAGATAGAAATAAACAATGACTTTCATAGGATTTTTTCACAAAAGATTTTTTTAGAATAATATAACTATTGCAATGTATTATTGTTATAATAAATTAATTAGTTAAAATGAATAATTTATAAATAATAATGTTTAAAAAAAAAAGAAAAGAAAAGAAAGCAAAATTTTTATTGTTAATACAGCCTTGAACAAAATTGTACATGTCTGGTATCGCCCTCTATTATTACAAATGAGTATTAGAGTTTTTATTTGTAATACAGGATGTTATGAAAATAATCCTTATAAAATTATTAATAGAAGTCTTTAAAACATTTTCAAATTTCTAATCCTAATTTAATAGGGGTTAGGGCTAGAAATTGAAATTATTAGTAAATTTTAGATCAAACAGTCTGGTAAGTATTGTTAACAAAAGAATCGGGAAATTTTAACTAACCCATCCTAGGATGGGTATTTACATTAGTATGAAAATAAAACATGCATACCGTATTTTCGGGAGTAAGCGCCGCGGCGCATACGTGTTTGAAAGTTCTAAATATCGGCGATGCGGCGCATACGCAAGGGCGGCGGGTACAATGATTTTTTTTCCTCAACATAGCAAAATCTGGATATTGTGAAAAACAGGCCTTCATTTCATGTTTTTTTTAGTCTTACTGCCTTAAAGACACTTTTAAACACATGGATTCATTAACATTCATTCATATTTCACCTTTATTTACATTCATTTAATCTCAGTATTCATAAACAGTACATATCACAATATATCTTTATTATAAAAACGTAATTACTATAGTCAAAATATATTTAACTTACCCACATTTCTCTATTTTCTGTTCAATATTAATAGCTCACTCTTTAAAAGTATTTATTGTATACTTTACAATAGTTGATAAATTATATTTATTTCATAAGCACACGGCATATGGCGATGTTCGATTAAAACGATAATCGAATAATTGATTGGCGTAGTACATATTTTTTTCCTATTGTATTTTAATATAACCTGTGTTTTATTGTTAATTCATATATCTTGTAACATTTTATCGCTATTCTTGTTACTTTTAATCCAATTTTGCCGATTGTTTTTTATCATGACTATTTCATTTTTACCGATTTTTCAATGATGCGACGCTTCTAATGGGTGCGGTGCTTACGTGTATATTTGTTTTTTTTTTTACCGATTTTTCAATGATGCGGCGCTAACGATGGGTGCGGCGCATATTCCCGAAAATACGGTAAACTACTTATAAAACGCATTGCAATTTGAATAAAATCGTGGCTTGATGACGTTATAAACTTTAAATGTTCTATTACTGAATTGCGTAAAAGAAACATCCTTATAACTCTAAAAATGATAATCATATTAATTAATGGTTTATTGTGCCGGATTAAGCGTCTTATTTCCAATTAAAATATATCTTTGAATTGAAATTTGGATGAAATACAGGGTCATGGAAAATCGAAGAGTGTGGAAAACATGATTACAAATATCTCGGCAACTAATTATCCGATCAACTTCATTCTTTATGCAAAATTAATATTTTTTTATTGTCTTTTATATTCATTCCTTAAAATAAACAATTTTGAAAATTTTTATATACTTTTTATCAGAACAAATATTTTGAGAGTCCAAAAAAAATAGTTCCGGATAATTGAGGTAACTGAAATTCAATAAGCTTCTTCCCATTATTACATACTAAGTACACACCAAAGGGTATAGCCAGGTTTCCTATTAAAATATGCCCTTGAGTCAACCAGATTGAGTCCTACATGAATCGATAGCCCTTCAATAGAGATTCGTTTTTGTCAAGTTTGAAGCATATATCTCAAACCCATGGCAGTTATGACTCTTTATGTGCGTTTTGGAAAAAAGTGCATTGTGAAGAAAGTAGTGATCGAATTTCCCCGAAAAAGAATCAGAGCTGTGTAATATTAAAATACAAATAGTGGATATTATTTTCAGATTATTTTCTGCAAAATAGACAGTTTTATAAAATTTTTCTTGTTTTTAATTTAACTTTTTAATTAAGAATATATCGAAATTTTTCAGTGACCACCTTCATGTTTTTACCAAAAATACTATGAGGTATGATGTATATTTGGTGTGAGTTTCAACTCTCTACGCTGGGTGCATCATAGAAAAAAAAATTAAAAATGTTTACCAGGGGTGGGGGGGGAGTTGCAAGTTGCATGTGTTATTACAAGTTCATGCACAGTTCTATGTACAGTTTACTCATGTAGCTATGCTGTTGGTGGCAATCATCTGAAGGAAAGCATTTTGTTTTGTTAGTTGACAGTTGACTGATTTTGTTTTTAGTTTTCTGCGCAGTTTTACTTAACACATTGCTTTTCGTCTTTTAAACATGAAGCCCCGCCTATGGGCATTACATTTGCTTTTTCCATTATTTAACAAAAATTTTTATCACCATGTGTTATGATTTAAAAATTTAACTCTTAATTTATTCAGTATTTTACATTTAACTTTAATTTATTCTTCAATTTAAATTCATTTAAATTAATTAAGCTAAATTTCATTTTTGCATTTTAAATCTAACATTCTTTCTAAATTGTTTACTTTTGGTGAGAATATAAATTAATTTCAGAATCTTTCCATTACATATGTTTTAGGATATTTATTCATTCAATTTAATTTACATTTTATTCACTTTGCAATATTAATTAAACTTCATTTCAAATTATCTAAAAAAGAAATATTTATAACTTACTTTTTCTAACTTTTAAATAATATACAGTCTAAAATAAATTAGTCCAAAATATAGTGTATTTCCTTTTTAATAATATTGATTAAAAAATTGGTTAATTGTTAATTTTATTCTTTTCAGAAAGTTCAAATTCATTTATTTTAATTCAGGCAAATTCTTTCAGAATCGCGAACTTTTCCATATATCATTTCAAAATTTCTAAGTCCAATAATCATTTTTCAAAATTTCTTAATTTAAATATTTTACTTTCAAAAACATATCTGGTGGAAAGAAATTTTAATTTTATTTAGATTGCTAAAATTTCATTTGTTTTCATCCATTAGTTTGGCAGTTATAGATTTTTAATTACTTTCGTTTTTTCTGTTTTGAATTTCGTCGAGATTGGCGTTCAGACGCCATTGATGTGTATTTGGATGTTTCGGGTAAACAAGCAGGCATTATTTCTTAGTTCCCGCGCATTTGTATCTGGGTCAGTGACTCACGAGAGGCAAGGTCACTATCAGTCCGATTCAAGGTGACAGATAGAAGCTCATAGAACATTCGCAATGACGTGTCGTCAACAGTTAATATTTGACTTTGACCGCGTGGGTAAGCTTCTTCAAAAAATCCATCAGGTGGTGTCGCGAGCGCGACAGTTAGATTCGGAACCGTTAGGAGATGCTCTTTTCTGATTGGCGGAGATTTCAAATCTCAGAGAGAGATCGTACTTTGAGTTTTGAAGGAGAATGACTTCGCCAAATTCGTTTGATCGACTAACAACGTTTTTTTAGGCTGTCGGGCCTCTGGCCTGGCGGCAGTTGAGCTTGTTCCAGCACTGGATGAAGTTATTCACTTACTGGGTGGAAATGTGTTGTGATTTTCTCGAGAGATAGACATACTAAGATTTTCAGATGCTACGGAGCAGTGTTACCATCTCTTTTCGACATCTTGAGCTATTTATTTAGCTATCGCTAATTTATTGAAGAGTATTTACGATGTATTAAATTGAACCAGCAGAATTAGATGCTAGCCAATCTACTTTGACATCTAGACCCACCTACATTCTTCAGCGTGTTCGGAGAGCCAGTCCGTGAATTTTCGTACATCCCTGAGTGATTTCTCATCAGATAGATGCAAGCGTGATAGAAGAAAAACGTTTATATTCTTCATGTTCCTATTCCAACAATGAACTCCATTTCTTGAATTTATCCATATATAACAATAGCATTTCACTTCAAGCATAAAAAATTATGTTCATCGACAACGGAATTTACCGTGTAAAAGAATCTGCCATTTTTCTGAGAGACTTTTTTTTAATCTTCACGAACATCCTTAATGACGAACATTAAATTTTGAAACAATAAACTTATTTAAACGAATAACATTTTAAATTAATCTAAATGGACTGAACATCATACATTTTGAATGTATTCTCATGATTTAAAATTATTAAAAATTATCTGGTAAGAATTATTGTGAAAGAAGAAAGAATGTGAATTAATATAATCAATTGAAGTTCTTTGCATATTAATATTTTGTGAGTGCTCTTTCTGCTTCAAATAAATCTATGTGTGTCATCTATTTGGTGAGTTATTTATTTTCTTAATTTACATTTCACCGATTTCAGATGGATCAACTTTTGTATAAATGTTTATCATTCTTAAATTTTACAATTAAGCTTTCAACTTAAATTCTAATTTTCCAACATTAAATTTTAACCTTTTTAATTTAACTTATTTCACAACGCAATGTTACTGTCACTTGAGATTACGCCATATAGAGAGATTTTGGGATAGTTAACTTGTACTATCTTCAAAATTGAATTTTCAGGTTTGGATTCAATCGGAGTATTTTTCGTGAGAATCATCACTTCATTAATTTTTCCCGGTATAAGTTCTCCGATCCCTAAATCTCGCTATATTTATTTGGCGCCGTGTACCAGTCACGATTTGGGTTGTGTTCCTATTTAATTGGTGCCGTCGACACAGTCTTTTTCTTGGGTTATTAATATTTAATTGGCGACGTGTACCAGTTAGGATTGTGGTTATGATACTATTTATTATTATTTATGACTCTTTTTGTGCTGTATTTCAATGACTCAAGTAATTATTTTGAGTTAGGTTAATTTTTTTTACCGTAGTTGGAAACGGTACTTAAAGTAAAATTTTTTTTTTACTCTCAGTTCATTTAGTGTGAAAATAATAGTCAATAACTTAAAGTGTTATTTTTTTTTTCAAATTAATTTAATAATCTTATTGTTCAGTTGATCCAGTGGTAGATATGAGGTTATTTTATAAATAATTTTGAGTTTATATTATATTTGAGATATTGATAGTACTTTGTAATAAAAAAAAAATTTTTTTTTTTCAAATGTTGAAGAGAATCTTAAATTTAATAATGCAATTTGATGATCGATTTCTAAGATTAGGAAGTGTACATATGTCTTAAATTATTTATCATTTTTATTTTATCTGGATATCCATGTGCTATATTTATTTTTATCATTTCTCCAGTGTTTTTCTTAATTATTTATATGTGATTATGAATATATTTTGGTACTTTTATTATTGAATTTGATAAGGGATTTAATTTCTTTAAACATCTTTGAAAAATATTTCATATTTATTTATATTCTATTATCATTTCATTTTAGTGCAAAAATTTTGGGATTGCAATAGATAGGCGAGAAAATTTTTGAGATTTGTTAAATAATAAATTTTTGGGGAGGTGTATAAAATTTTTTCTGGATAAACATGAACAACCATGATATCCAATTTCAGGCATTGCTTGCTTCTTTGCCAAAATTTCACGGGAAGGAGGATGAAAATGTATCTTTCTTCATTAGGCACATTGCGGATGTTTCTAACATTCAGCACTTGAATAATGAGAGTAGAGTACTTTTACTCAGATTGCACTGCCGTGATAAAGCTGAGGAATTTATTTCTGGAGACCCTATTGCTAGGAATGAGGAGGATTTTGACGCTTTAGTCAGGCTTCTGAGGGATAGATTCAAAAAGGAGGAAACTTTTCAGGAGGCTTCATATAAATACTCCACTACTTGCCAACGTCCCAAGCAGACTGTTAAGGAACTTTCTGATGAGATCAGAAAGATTGTACATCTGATGGTCCCCAATAATGAGGATATTCCGCAAATGCAGGCTCTTAAAATGAACCTTATGTTTACAAAATTTTTAGAGGCCCTAAGATCAGATATCAAAACTGAAGTTTTGAAGTTTGGTACAGATAATTTTGAGGATCTAGTCGCTAAGGCTATGGATATTGAGAAGGCTTTTGAGCAGCAGGCGTTTATGGTTAATAATATAAATGCTATTCCATCCACGAGTCAAAATACCCAGGATTCTTTAATTCAGGTATTATTAAAACAGCAGGTTGATTCGAATAAAATGTTGCTAGATATGGCGGAACAGTTGAAAAAATTAAAAGAGGATAAGGACGTTTGCCATATTTGCAATAAGGCGCATAGGACTAAAGATTGCTGGTATTTTCCACAATCATACAGTCATGGGAGTAGCTTGAGGAGAGATGATGGTCAAGTAAACAGTCAGGGTAACTTATCTCCACATATTCAAAATTCATTGCTAAAATTTCATTTGTTTTCATCCATTAGTTTGGCAGTTATAGATTTTTAATTACTTTCGTTTTTTCTGTTTTGAATTTCGTCGAGATTGGCGTTCAGACGCCATTGATGTGTATTTGGATGTTTCGGGTAAACAAGCAGGCATTATTTCTTAGTTCCCGCGCATTTGTATCTGGGTCAGTGACTCACGAGAGGCAAGGTCACTATCAGTCCGATTCAAGGTGACAGATAGAAGCTCATAGAACATTCGCAATGACGTGTCGTCAACAGTTAATATTTGACTTTGACCGCGTGGGTAAGCTTCTTCAAAAAATCCATCAGGTGGTGTCGCGAGCGCGACAGTTAGATTCGGAACCGTTAGGAGATGCTCTTTTCTGATTGGCGGAGATTTCAAATCTCAGAGAGAGATCGTACTTTGAGTTTTGAAGGAGAATGACTTCGCCAAATTCGTTTGATCGACTAACAACGTTTTTTTAGGCTGTCGGGCCTCTGGCCTGGCGGCAGTTGAGCTTGTTCCAGCACTGGATGAAGTTATTCACTTACTGGGTGGAAATGTGTTGTGATTTTCTCGAGAGATAGACATACTAAGATTTTCAGATGCTACGGAGCAGTGTTACCATCTCTTTTCGACATCTTGAGCTATTTATTTAGCTATCGCTAATTTATTGAAGAGTATTTACGATGTATTAAATTGAACCAGCAGAATTAGATGCTAGCCAATCTACTTTGACATCTAGACCCACCTACATTCTTCAGCGTGTTCGGAGAGCCAGTCCGTGAATTTTCGTACATCCCTGAGTGATTTCTCATCAGATAGATGCAAGCGTGATAGAAGAAAAACGTTTATATTCTTCATGTTCCTATTCCAACAATGAACTCCATTTCTTGAATTTATCCATATATAACAATAGCATTTCACTTCAAGCATAAAAAATTATGTTCATCGACAACGGAATTTACCGTGTAAAAGAATCTGCCATTTTTCTGAGAGACTTTTTTTTAATCTTCACGAACATCCTTAATGACGAACATTAAATTTTGAAACAATAAACTTATTTAAACGAATAACATTTTAAATTAATCTAAATGGACTGAACATCATACATTTTGAATGTATTCTCATGATTTAAAATTATTAAAAATTATCTGGTAAGAATTATTGTGAAAGAAGAAAGAATGTGAATTAATATAATCAATTGAAGTTCTTTGCATATTAATATTTTGTGAGTGCTCTTTCTGCTTCAAATAAATCTATGTGTGTCATCTATTTGGTGAGTTATTTATTTTCTTAATTTACATTTCACCGATTTCAGATGGATCAACTTTTGTATAAATGTTTATCATTCTTAAATTTTACAATTAAGCTTTCAACTTAAATTCTAATTTTCCAACATTAAATTTTAACCTTTTTAATTTAACTTATTTCACAACGCAATGTTACTGTCACTTGAGATTACGCCATATAGAGAGATTTTGGGATAGTTAACTTGTACTATCTTCAAAATTGAATTTTCAGGTTTGGATTCAATCGGAGTATTTTTCGTGAGAATCATCACTTCATTAATTTTTCCCGGTATAAGTTCTCCGATCCCTAAATCTCGCTATACCATGTGTTTCTATTATAAAAAGATGTATGTAATAGTGGAATTGTTTCTAATCGAACTATAAATATGCATAGTACTCTAATTGTAAAAATGCGAATTTTGTGTATTTTCTTTGAGAAATAATGTAACATATGAAACACAAAAGCATCGCCCATGGGCTGAATTACAGATCTCCAAATGACGTGAATTCATGTATCCAGTTCAGAGCCTGATTACCAACGGAATAATCTGCCACCAGTAAAAATGAAGAGAAATTTCGTTCTTATTCAATACATTAATTTTTTTGTGACTAGAGCGTTTAAATAAGACAAAAATGTCTACTAAAATTTACTGGTGGAAGTTTCCAACAATTGTGTGTTAACACTGTTTTTGATTAATCAACAACAGTGTTAAGTCAAAATGAGCCGAAAACTATTTAAAAAAATCTGTCAACTGTCAACTAACAAAACACACTTGTATATCCTTCAAATGATTGCCGCCAACAACATAACTACATACATAAACTGAACATAGAACTGTGTATGAACTTATAATAACACACGCAATTTGCAACTCCCCCATCCCTAGAACACATTTTTAATTCTTTTTCTATGATGCACCCATCGTAGAGAGTTGAAACTCACACCAAATATACATCATACCTCGTAGTATTTTTGGTAAAAACATGAAGGTGGTCACTGAAAAATTTCGATATATTCTTAATTAAAAAATAAAATTAAAAACAAGAAAAATTTTATAAAACTGTTTTTTTTGCAGAAAATAATCTGAAAATAATATCCACTATTTGTAGTTTAATATTACACATCCTTGATTTTTTTCGGGGAAATTCGATCACTACTTTCTTCACAATGCACCTTTTTCCAAAACGCATATAAACAGTCATAACTGCCCATGGGTTTGAGATATATGCTTCAAACTTGGCAAAAACACATCTCTATTGAAGGGCTATTGATTCATGCCGGACTCGATCTGGTTTACTGAAGGGCATATTTTAATAGAAAACCTGGCTATACCCTTTCAAGTCTCTATCTCAATTTGTTAGGGAGATAGAATGTTTACAGACACACACACACACACACAGACATTACTTGAATTTTTTTTTTCTAAAAATATGTTTTTCAGAATATCCAGTGTCTGAAACGTGTAAATCCGCCGATATTTTTTTCCCAATTTTTTAAACGATTACAAGATTTACCTATACTACGTATGATGGGTAAATAAAACTAACATTAAACAAATAAAATAAAGCTATAATAATAAGCTATAATAATTAGCTAAATAATTAGCTATACACAAACACACATATCACAGATATGTGTGTACTAGGGCTGGGCAGTATATCGATAAAACCGATATAAAAAGCATATCGTGATACTGATATAAAAAAATCCTACCCAATGGTATATCGGAAATATCATAAATCTGACGAAAACCATGAAAACCATGATATTAAAAGCGCTTCCTCCACTTCGAGTATTCATGAATTGACGGTGTGAGTTTCCCCAGCCTAAACCATGATATCAAACAGCGGTCCGTGGGATACCGTATTCATGAATACTAACGGTGTGAGTTCTCGCAGCCAAAATGATTTTTGAAAAGGAGAAAGGGTGATTTGTTTGGTGTGTATGAGAAGGGCTGGGATACTGTATTCATGAATACTAACGGTATGCGTTCACGTAGCGGAGAAGGTTTTTGAAAAGGGGACAGGGTGATTATTTGGTGTTTATGAGACGGGTAATAAATATCGTATAGTCTTGTTTACGGTTTCGCCAGCGACCACTGACAGTAGATGATATATCTACTCGCATGCTATGCGGTGTGGATGAATATTTGCTCTTTGTTGTTGAATAATGTGTGAATTAGGCCGATGGAAAGGAAGGAAGTATTTTATTTGTAACAGTGAATTTAATGGGACACATGAACAAAGAATAATTCAGACATGTTTTTATTTGTTCTTTATAATTATTATTTTATGAAAAAAATTATTAATTTCTTAGTAGTATTCATTAATGTATATTCTAGGGCAAAGAAGGATTTTTAAAAATGCAGATATTTTTACTTCTATACCGCGAATTTTTTCTTTCCAGAATTTATTTTAAAAATCGCATTTGCATGATATATGTGAATATTTGGTATCTGACTGTCTCTGTATATATGACCATTGGTCACTGCCCAAAAATTGTTTGGTGGAAATTTTGCATTTAAATTTTTTGAAACCATTAAGCATTATGTTTTATTTGAAAACGGTGGAAAGGAATATTATGCAAAGTCTTTAACTTTAATAAAATAAATATATTGAAATGTTTCTTCCCTATTTTTATCCGATTTACACCCCCCTCCCCTTCTTCACAAATGAGATATTAAAAAACAATTTACGCGAAGGCGCGGCAAAAAAAAATAATATATATATATTTATTTTTTTCATAATTATAGGTTGTAAAATATTAATGTACTGTCGGGTAAAAAATTATCGAACATGCTGATTATTCATTTTTCAATTATTTTTCATACTTCCATCCATTTTTAAGATTTTCTTCATGCTTTTTTCCATTATCTTGAAACATGTGCTTGATGACTGTATAATACTCTAATCAGTCTTGAATTCAAACATTTTTCTCTGGGAGGTATTTCGGAGGTTTGGGATGGCAGGTGGTAGGGTATATCATAGGCACTGGTGAGGGTGGACAATTAATTGCCCCTCCCTGAATTTTGAAATTTAAATCTTTAAATCTGTAAATTTTTATGTTGAAAAAAATTTTAATTTACTTATGCCCAAGTAGCATGATTAATTATGCACTACCGGAAGAAAGAACTATGAAATTTTGTTCACGGGAGATCTGCCCCGCTGAAACTCCCATGGAACAAAGTTTTTATTTTTTAAATTTTGAGTTTGTGTTGAAAAATTATCTCATATATATATATATATATATATATATATATATATATTTGTTAAATTTCTGTATTGCATGTTGGGGGCTAGCAGAACAACTGTTTTAATATCTTATACCTCCCTGTGTATCGTCAGCGTCCATGGTATTATGGTATTCAGAGTGTGTATAGTGGGGGGGGGGGGGGGTTGCACTTTCGGGACATTAAATAACCGAAAATGTGGAAACTCTAGGGGCTCAGTATCACCCCTGAATTCATCACTGACTGTAATGTTAAAGTAAAACAAATTCTGTTTAAATATTTTACGTGATAGATAATGTTTCTCTGAAGTATTTATTTCAGTTGATTTTGAATATATCAGTACAGGAAATTGATGATTGTTTTAATGTAATATATACTGTTAAATTTATTATATTATAAATTGAGCGGAGGAGGGTGTGAAGCGAATCAATAATTACAATGAGCAAACCGAAAATATTTGTTTGAATTACAGTGCCTAGAATAAATAGTGTACCGTTCGACGCTAAAAAAATGCCCGCGAAAGTAAGCCTCCAATAGATGGCACTGACTGCACTACAGACTGGAAATTTCCGAAAACAGATCTAGTAATCGGATAAATTAATGCTTTTTAGATACTTATTTTGATATTATATAAGAAGACATTTAACTATAGGAATTGATATTTAGATGAAAACAAGTCTGAAATATTTCAATAACAAATATATTATTTACAAACTGTTATTTTAGAACAGAGACATTTTTTAAATGAAAATTATGTATGAAAAGTAAATAAATACAAATGTTAAATTCGCTTTAGCTTTATTTACAAATATTAACAACTATTCACTCCTTCTAAAACTGTGCAAACATACAATGAATATTTAAAAATAAACTCCCAATAGCAATATTTACTTTGTGTTATTTTCAAAACAAAGGCATATTTGTTAAATAAATCTTTCTCACACTGGAAATCACATATTAAAATTCTTAATAAAAATTATAAACATTTTTTTTTATGAGTTATGTATGAAAAGCAAATAATTTCAAAAATAAATTCAAAGGTTAAATTTGCTTTAGCTTTATTTACAAATATCAACAACTATTCACTCTTTCTAAAACTGTGCAAACATACAATGAATATTTAAAAATAAACTCCCAATACCAATATTTACTTTGTGTTATTTTCAAAACAAAAGCCCATTTGTTAAACAAATCTTTCTCACACTGGAAATCACATATTAAAATTCTTAAGAAAAATTATAAAAAAAATTTTCCTTTATGAGTTATGTATGAAAAGCAAATAATTTTAAAAATAAATTCAAAGGTTAAATTTGTTTTAGCTTTATTTACAAATATCAACAACTATTCACTCCTTCTAAAACTGTGCAAACATACAATGAATATTTAAAAATAAACTCCCAATAGCAATATTTACTTTGTGTTATTTTCAAAACAAAGTCCCATTTGTTAAACAAATCTTTCTCACACTGGAAATCACATATTAAAATTCTTAAGGAAAATTATAAACATTTTTTTTTCTTTATGAATTATATATGAAAAGCAAATAATTTCAAAAATAAATTCAAAGGTTAAATTTACTTTAGCTTTATATACAAATATCAACAACTGTTCATAAAATATATTATAAAAAAAATTATAAAAAATTATATGCACTTTTCCCAACGTTTCCTTTTTTCCTCATCGGATGGAGCTTTGAATAACGAATATTTAGGGCTATTCTTAGCTCCAGAATATCCCGTACGGCAACCAGGCACAAAACAATACCTTTGCTGATATTTCTTCTTAGTTTTTTCACTCATATTTTGTGTCTTAAACAGACATAATTACAACTTTATGGGAAAAACTCGCGTTTGTTTACAATATGCCTCACTGTCACGGTGCTAAAAGCTTTCAAAATTCCCAGTCGGTGATAACACGAGCGCCATCTTGTGGCATCCTTCCTTTCAAGGCCAAAGAAAAAAGCGTTGGTAACTAACGGATGGCACACTATTTATTCTAGGCACTGTAGTTTGAATTGTTGTAATAATCAGTCTCATTACTTTGTTAGAGGTTTCGCAAGCAGCTAAAATTTCATAAAGCGCAAATTGGCAAATAATTTAGCAAAACTTATTTTATATTATTTAAAGAATTTTTTCATGCAAGTAATGCTCTCTAAAAGATGTTATATATAGAAATTGTTCTCATAATAGAATATGGTGGTATTTAAAATTTCCATTTTTGGTGGCAGATACGATTTTACTAGCCCTGGTCCCATGAAGGCAAAATTTTTATTCATTACCACGAGATATCTTTTAAATATGTCTATCAGTTTTAACCATATATTTTGTCTATTTCAAGCAAGTATAATTTTAGCGACTCAAGCGGTCGCCCTAATTCGCTTTCGTCAAAAGCCAACCATATTGTGGAAATACGAGTAAAACTGATTTTTTATTCTTTCTTTCTTCTTCTCAAAATATTCTTTTATTTATTCTGTATATTTAGTTTTAATATCACGATATATCGTCATATCGTGATATTTAGCTGACGATATATCACGATATTGAAATTGAGATATCGCCCAGGTCTAGTGTGTACTGTGTATGAGGCAGTGATGCCGGGGATGCACTGTAGCGCATCATTTAAGCAAAATATTGGAGAAGGGCTGCATTAATATAATTTTTACGGGTCTTTCAGGATGTATAATTTTTTTGTTGAAAGATCGCAAAAGAAATATATGTTGTATAAAATACATTAAATCTGTCTTATTTCTTAAAAGAGGGCCCCCGGCCCCCTTTTGTAAAAAAGAACCCAGTTTTTTGGAAGTATCTGGGAATAATCTATGCAACCGTCTGAGTAATTGAGAGAATTTAGAAACTTTTAACTACTCAGCCACAGTTTGCACTAGAACACAGGATCATGTTATTACTACATTTTTTTTTAAATCTCACTCAAGAAAAAAAATAATAATAAAATTGAATTTTCACTTTTTCTGCACAGGTCACAAAAATATTGAAAATTTCAAAAAGTCAATTATTATTATTATTTTTTTTTTTTAAATAATGAGTTTTAATCATAATTTTTCAAATCGAAGAAGACTTATTTAAGTGACTTTATTTAGTTTCTGACGGTGATAATTTTTTAACTTAAGTAATAATTAATTTAAAATTTATAAAGCTTTTTTTAATGAAGAAGTGATTAAATAATACACAGCTCATATATGATATAACATGTGACCTTTGTAACAGGTAAACCTTCGCAGAAAAAAATTTTACAGAGAGAAAAAGAAAAGGATATGAGAAATTGATGCTCAAATGATTTTTCAATTACTGATTTTGCATTAAGTTTTGAGAAAATAACATTTTGATTTGCAGCATGAAAAAAAATGATAGTAAATTTTTTAATTTCTCACGTAAATTTTTAAAATTTCACTTATTTCTCATTTTGATTACGATGGAAAAATGCCCACTTATTGTTTTTCAGAGTCAGTGTTGATATAGGAAAATAGAAATCATTATATATACACACACATAATCAAAAGATTTTTTCATGTTACTGAACATGACAACCTGAGGTAAAAAAATGCAATTTTATATTTCTACTATTATGATTAATAAAATAAATGAAACTCTTAAAAAAAAAAAAAAAAAAAAAAAAAAAAAACTTCATGCATCTTTACTTAACACATATATACATTTTAAAAATACAGAGTTTATTATGATTGTTCTTTTAAGACATACAAAAAAGTATAATGCATTTCACAAATTAAATCTGTTTTCATATAAAGTTTCATAAATATGATAACAGAGATTATTTGATGACACTGTCAGATTCAGCCAGGCAGGGAGGCCTACCAAATATCTTAAGCTCAACAAGCCTCAATTGTGATGACACTTGTCAACCGTAAAAGTATCTTTAATGAGCTCTATAGCTCAGTCAATGAATGTAATCTATATTTTAAAAGACAAACATGTCCGTACATACTGCAACGTCATTTTGAGGTTGGCAAGACCTAATGATTAAATCTCAGTGTTGCAATTTTCGTTACTGCAGTTTGTAAAACTTTGAAACATTGCACATTTTAAATTTTTATACCGTTGTATGGGGGGGGGGGGGAGAAATGTACTTTCAAATGCAATTTGTTTGAAAACTGTATCATATTTTACGGGGTTTTTTTTTTGTGGTTTTAAAAACAATTTTCAAGCATGAATTTTTTAATCTATCTCCATCGTGTGCAGCCCAAATATGAAAGACTGATCTGTTTGCACTTAAAACAATGTAAATAGTTCAGCATTTGTTTACGGCTAATTTTCCATAGCGAAATTGAAATGTCATCAATAAATAAATAAATATTATAAAATAAACAAAACAGAAATTTAACATAATTGAACAATTTAAATTTTTACACCGTTGAATAGTGAAAGAAATGTACTTTCAAATGCAATTTACTTGAAAATTTATCTCAGTTTACCGACTGTGTATGGTTGTAAAAATAATTTTCAAGCATTATTTTTTAATCTATCTCTATCGCATGCAGTCCGATTATGACCGATTAATCCATTTGTGCTTAAAACAATAGAAAAAGTTAAGCATTTGTTTCTGGGTAATATTCCAGAATGAAATTACAACTTCATCAATAAATAATTTAAAAAATAATATAATATGAATAAAACACAAATTTAACAGACAAGTAATCGAATTACGTACAAAAACTGCTGAAATTATCATAATAAAAAAGGCTGCAGTAAGTAACGAAATCTTTGACGATTTCTTTGGCTATTAACTCCTGGCATGTGGTTATAATGTCATGTTTTTAATAAATTTAAAAACTTTGTTTGAATTTGAATAAATTATTGATATTTTTGACATAAAAATGCTTTTTGGTGTTGTTAATGGGCAATCTAAAAAATATACTAAATGCAAAAAATCTATTAGAATTAGAAAAAAAATGGTTTTCACCTATGTTCTGTAACCCAGGAAGCTCGGATTACGGATTGGATCCCCTGGTAATATATAAAAACTCAAATGTTAAATATATTAGTGATTTGTTTTACATTACACATTTCTGGCATATAATTTTAAGCTTCTCTTTTTTGTACCTGTTCTACAAGACAATATACGACTGATCAATCTGTAAGAAGAATAAGTAATTACACAATTTGATCAAATTGTACAGAAGCTAGCAAATTCAGTAAACGAAAATAATTCTAAATCTGCATTTCAAATTCATTTGATTATTATTAATTTCAACATAATTTTTTTTTAAAAGATTGTTTTACAAGAATTTGAAGTAAACACAGAACTTTTTTTGTAAAAAGAAAATCAACTAATTAAAACACTAAGTTAATGTAGACTACAGAAAAGTTATTTACTTGAAAACGGATAGCTAAATGCACTAAAGTGTATCCTGCATCAAATGCAGATGGTCTCTTTAGAAGAGCAACTTCATTGGCATTCAACTGCCTTGCAGGATCCCCTCCTACTGAGAGATATTCAATAACAGGCTCAGCATCACCATCCACTACACCTGTACAAGCATTCAACCAAGTCCAGTCTGTTTCGCGATTATTTCGTCTGGCATTACGCAATCTGCATTCTTCAATATAATTTGATGATCTAGTTATATCACTAGCTGAAGCTAAAGGCGTTGAAACCTAAAAGCAAAATTTATTATTTTTCACATATTTTTACTTATTTTATATAAACATAAAAGAACCACTGAAAAGTACATCAAGTATATAGTGAAACCTAAATCTCTCATAATGGGTAGGGATGTAATGAATTATGATATAGCTGAATACCAAATATTCAACCAAATTTTAGGCTGAATGCTAAATTTTTTTTCAAAATATGCATTTGGATTATATATAGATTAATTAATATATAATAGTTAATATGTACAGTTGGACCCAGTTAAGATGTTCACAGTTAATACGTGATCCCACTGAATACGCAGATTTTTCAAGTTTCTTGAACATCATCCATAAGACTAGTGTAAAAATATAAAGTTTGATATGTGACCGGTTATTACATGATCCTACTTAATATGCAATAAAGTTTCAGTCTCTTGAGGCTAAAAATCTCTCTCTTAATACACAAATTCGCAGATCAAGATGAGAATTCTTTCTCTCTTCTCCAGTGTTGCCAATTTAGTTGGATTTTTTTTATTCAGATATCTACCACTATTTCCTAATAATAATATTCGGCTCATTGAATGACAGATTAATTAAGCCGAATATTACTAATCGGAAATAGTAATAATATATGAATAAAATAATAATATGAATGAAAATATTTTTCTAAATTAGCAACACTGGAACTCATCTTTGTACCTGCGTCCTAATATTCTTTGTCTGTTGCTTCGTGTATGGTTTTACTGAAGTAGAGAAAGATGGAGGAATTTTTGTCACTTTTTGTTATTTATTCTTCTTTCGTTGCGTGGCGTATGCTGTCAATTTTTGTTTTTGTCTCACATACATTGTAGTAAATAAAGTCTCCCTGTGTGTTTTTAAATGTGTTTGAAAAGAAATGAAAATTTTTTTCATTTTCATTTCTTCACTATTTTCTTCTTATTCCTGCCTTCTACTGTTATATTACGTGTTATTTCATGTTATGTCGTGGTAAATTACTTGCCCCACGAGTTTTATGGAGTCAAGTCGTCTGTGATTCTGTGTGTCGAATTTTAGCAAAATTTCTGTTAATATGGAGAATAGGAAAAGGAAGGTGTTACTCATTAGCAGAAGAAGTTATAAATATGGTTATAATAATTGTGTTGTTTTGCAAAGATTTAATATTTTTGGTTGTGTTTAAAAAAAAAAAAAAAAAAAAAAATTAAAACTAGCACATTTTTTTTTTTTTTTAATTGTAACGTACACGCTAATGTCATATTTGAATCCATAATTTTTTCAGTTATTTTTTTAGATGGTCCTAGAAAAACACAATGAATGAAACTCTCATACAGTTAATTTTTAATCTAAATATGCATAAAAGACACTATTTTTGAGCATAAACACGTAAGCAAAAGCTCTAAAGTTCATTTATACTATTACACTTGTAAATAAGCTCAGTACCTGCAACATTTTACAAATCATGTTTAATATGCAATTCCGCTTAATACAAGACTTTTGTCCAGTTCCTTGAAATGCATCTTAACTGTGTCTGACTGCATATAATAATTAAAAAACTGAATTAATTAAACACAAATTATAATTGATTTTTTTTATTTGTATGTTTAAAAATTTTAACAGCTTGATGGATTCTTTGTTAATATTTCAAACACCTTGATGCTAATAATAAAACATGACTTTTACTAAATCTAAATTTGAGTACTTGCAGCAAAAATGGGTCAGCTCACTTTTTGAGATGTTCACTTTCTTGTTTTAAAAAAAAGTCTTTCAGAATAGGTATTTTTGAATATTGTTGGTGGAAAATCATGCATAGTGTATGGACAAATGCATAAATGGAAAAAAATCTTTTGATGAAACTTTACTAAGATAAACATGATTTACAATTTTAATAAGTTTTTTTTATTATTATTATTTCTTGAAAGTGCAAAAATGGAGCTAACTCCATCTTGTTGCAAGCGCTAATAGCATAATTTTATCTACAGATATTTGCAATTCATTTGCATTTTATCTAACATAAGAGCTCATTACCACTGCTAAATATGCCTTTTTAATTTTTTTTTAATTATTATTTAAAAAACTTATTTCATTACAAAAAATGAATTAAAATTTTTTTTATAATATATTTATACATCAAATTCACTTTCTGTAAGTCAGGATGGTAAGTTATTTCCATTAAAATTTAAAGAAAATTCCTCACTTCTACTATTCAGTGATACTTTTATTCTTTCTTACATTCAAAATTAATGAGCTCTACACAATGCTTACTTGCCTTCATGATTCACAATTAAGGATGCACAGAATATTCGGCATCTATTTGGTATTCGGCCATACTACTGAATATTTGGTTTGGAATATCAAACTATTCGGCCTGCCAATTTTTTTTTTTTTAAACTTTACACAACTTTAACTTTTAACTGTCAAACAATAAAGATATTCAGAGTAATTAGAAACAGAATTATATTTAAATAACAGAGAATGCTTTTACATTATTTATTTGCTCTTTGAAAAGTGTCACTTAGAAAATTAACCACTTAGCAAACCACTAGGTAAAAGCCCTGTATTAGCAAACAAGTCATTAACTTACAGAGGAAAAATAATTGGATGGAAGAAACTTTCCAAAAATGTAAAAAAATAATCTAAATGTAGAAGCAAAGTTAATAGGCAAAATGTATAGTTTTTATGCATTACACATAAAAATTAGTACATATGTATAAGCACAAATATTTAATTAATAAAACAAACAGTTTTTAGCAAGTAACTAATATTTTTCAATAAAATTTTTATTCACTGAACAAACATATTGGTTTTTCTATTTTTGTAAATGGAATTAAAAAAAAATTGGGGATCAAACTGCATCATTGTTTTGGAATTATCAGAAATTCTAGAACACCAATTATCATTTATGACGTAAACAAAGTTATTCAAGCTTAGATTGTGGAAACAAATTAACTTCATCATTTTTAAGTGACTTTGCAATAGTCATAAAACTATCTTGTAGAACAAAATCAGAATCTATTGTGAAAACTGTCCTTGTTCCTAAGAAAATATATACTTTTAGAATTTTTGAATTACCCATAAAGTTATCTTTTATTGCTACAGATGTTTTAAGTAGAGAAATAAAAGTGTTTCCCATTTGTATAATATAAAGTATCTTAATCCCATCCCAACAAAGGTGTTGGAAATAAATTACTTGAACTACACATAATGCCCTGATGAAACAGCTTTGGCTATTTCAGAAGTCTAAAAGATTTCAAGATCTAAAATATACTTCATTAGATATGAAATGCATGTCATCATACTGTGTAGATAATGCTACATGAACTTTAAATTTATCAATTCTTTAAAGAAAAAAATATATTAATACTGAAAATGTCCATTACTGTGCATCATTGTAATGACAACAGAGACTAACTTCAAATAAGGATAATTGGTACTTGTCTATTATCCTGTCGACCACTTTTCATAGAAAAAAAAAGTTTACACATTTTTGTTATGTCATCAAGAGATTTTTAATTCAATATTTTCTCTGTATTTTAATGATGTTTTACTAATTTTCTAGTTCTGCTGTTAATTAAAATAACAGTTATGTCATTAAACGATGATGTCATGATAATAAAACAGAAAAACACTGCCAAAATATTGTGATGCATAGAATCTATCAATTTTAACTGACGTCACAAACATTTATCCACACGCCGAAATGATAATTAAGAAAAATTAATTAAGAAGAGATTTATGTTAGATTTAACTCCAAAATAACAAGAGGGTAAAATAATGTTTGATTTTAAATGCAAAGCTAACACGTGATGTACATTTTCCATTTTTGTTTATTTTGAGGATAAGTCAGTTTATTGTTTCTAATGAACGGTATTAGTTAACTTCTATTTCTATACTTTCTTTTGCCATTTGAGAAAAATGATACAGATCTGTGATCAGCCATCTAAAGAAAATGGGGCAATAACCTATTTTCAAAAATATGGAATTCTGCTATGAAAAAAGTGTGTATTGATGGGCATGATACGAGACTATCTACAAACTGATAAACAGTGACGGTCTAATGTGAAAAACTGCGATAAAAGAATATCCATTAAAAAAAGAAGCTGGTTGGATGGCTCCAAATTAACATTTGTAACTGCATTAAGGTTCATTTATACCTGGTCTGATGAATCAACATCAATAAAATGGAGAAAAAAAGCAACTGGATTTAAGTCATTGTATAGTTGATTGAAATAATAATTATCTCAGAAGTTTGTATATCTAACTTTCTAACAAGAAAATTTGGAAAAATTGGGGGGTCAAAAACAATTGTAGATATTGATAAAAGTTTCTTGTAAAAGCGAAAAAAAATCAAGCCGGTCGAATTCTTTCTCAGCAATGGTTGTTTGGAGGATTATTCTGAGAAACTGATGAATGTTTTATAGTAAAAGTTCCCAACAGAACTGATGGGGGAAATAAAAGAATATATAGAAAATGGATGGCTCTATCATTTTTTTCAGATTCATTGCAGGCTGACTAAATTAAATGCTGCAGGATTCGCAAAATCGTTATAATTTTGTAGATCCAGATACTGGTGCACATACACAAAACATCGAAGGCCTTTGGGGCTTAGCTAAATGGTGAAATAAGAAACACGCCGAACAGCACGTCAACACTTAGATTCATGTTTAACTGTGTTTATATGGCATCTAATGCATAGAAAGCATGATTATTTTGTCACTATTTTGAATGACATTAGAGATTTTTGGCCTCCGGAATAATTACTGCAAATTTTGAATTTTTTTCTTTTTATGATTTCAAGGTTTAATGTAATGTTTATATGAAATAATCATTAACATTTTTTCTAATACAAATGAAATGTGGATTAAAAGATAGTTTCTTACTGCTTATATTAACTTTTTTATATGTATAATTAAATATGTAAAATAAAATATTTATGTTCCATCCATAAATACAATATCTAAAAAAGAAAAAAATCATATTTTTGCTTAATTTAATAATTCTACATTTAAATTCTAAAACTAATAAATCTTCCGATCAGAGGCCACAACGTCAATTTTTCAAAACAGTTCATCTCGCTTCGCATAATTCTTATGTATAAAAGTTTGGAATGGCAACATTTTTAAATTTGTTTATTTGACATATTTTGGCACTTTTTTTTTTAATGGAAAGTGATTGACAAGGTAATAAACAAGAACCGGTTAATTAATTGAAATGTTTTCTGTTTTTCCTAAAGTGTCAAATGTGTAAAAAACAGAGACAAGAAACAGACTCACATCATCATTGCATTTGTTCTAAAGCTTTCCAAATCTTAAAAAAAAGTCCTTCTGGCCTGTACCGGGAGGAAAAGGTAGCTTTCCTATATGTCTTAAAATTTTAGCTAATGTTACTCGAAAACAGCAAGCGAAAATACAAAGAAACTGAATGCAGAAGATTCGTTAATACTCAATTTGAATAAGAAATTCGCCAAATTATTGAGCTATAACCAAGTTCCCTTCATTTATGAAAATTACTTTGGTCGCCAAATTTGGTGATATTTCGCCAAGTTTGGCGATAATTTGGTGCTAACGGGTATGAATATATAGTTTTTTATGCGTTTGATTGGGAAAATGATTACAACAATGAAAGATAATAATTTGCAAGAAATTGCGTTCACTAAAAATCATAAATTAATCGTTGGTTTTTTGTAATGTGCTGTCTTGTTTCAAAATGTCAGCTACCCTAGAATTTAAAACTGCTATATCTCAGTCATTTTTTAAGATAGAGGTAAAACCAAAAATGCTCCGGAATCCTTGTATCAAGGCAGAAAATTTAATCAAAAAATAAATTTGAATTTTTAACTTTTTCGTATATTTATTTTAGTTTTAAATCTTTCAGTGGCTGCCATTTTGAAACAAGATGGCGGACCAAGCTGGCCAACGAACTCTGTCGAGTTATCGTATGACATCGATCAGATATATATATATATATCAACATTTGAACAGAGGGTGGTTTTGGGATCTGGGGGTCATGATCGATGAAAATATATCGAAATTTCCCCAAATTGCTTTCCCCCGAATGGCTGCAATAGGTAGCTTTATACTTTTTTGTATTGAAAGCTACCTAATAAGGGTTTCAATAAACTTGAAATTTGGAACAAACCTTGGCAATAACATTTACATCTTTACAATTTTTTAGATACTGATTTTTTTTTTTTTTTTGCATATAGGGTAAATGTACCAATAGTCGGCCACCCCCCAATAGTCGGCCACATTGAGATAAAATGCCTTACGCATAGCTTATTTTTGGTTCTAAATGAAATATTACAATTTGGTTATATGCAGCCATCTTTCATAAGTCATAAACCATCACCAAAGAATTATGGGTATTTTTATTGAATTTGTAATTAGCCATTTTTTTCAAGATAGAGGTCAAATCGCCATTTTCCCTATTTTTTTGTTAACAGATGGCAATTCTTTTAAAAGGCAAGTATTAATTAATTTTTTATTTTTTTCTAAAATTATAAGGCTAGAATATTAGCAGGGTAAATAAGCTAATGTTTTTGAGTATAAAAAGTAAATAAATTTGTTGCTTTTAATTAATTTTAATGTGGCCGACCATTGGGTATTAATTCTGCTCACATGTCCAAAAGTCGGCCACCAGGAGCTGAATAATGAATACATAACTTATTGTACTTTTTTGAAATTATTGAAGTGAAAACTTCTTTAGGCGCGTTGGGCATTTTTTGAGATGGGAAAAAAACCATTGAACTTGCGACACTGTTACTGTAACAGACACCTCTGTATATAAGTATGTACATGTATTGTGTATAGTTAGGTATGAGGTAGGGCGGGACGGGTGCGCTGCAAGCTTGCCTGTGCGCTATTGCACCGCGGTATAGTAAGCGTTATAGTAAGCGCAGAAAAATGTAAGCGGTATAGTAAGCACAGAAAAATGTAAGCGGTATAGTAAGCTGTATAGTAAGTGCAGAAAAATGTAAGCGGTATAGTAACACAGAAAAAATGTAAGCGGTATAGTAAACGCAGAAAAATGTAAGCAGTATAGTAACGCAGAAAAATGTAAGCGGTATAGTACGCGGCATAGTAAGCGGTATAATAACGCAGAAAAATGTAAGCGGAATAGTAAGGTATAGGAAGTGCAGAAAAATGTAAGCCGTATAGTAAGCGCAGAAAAATGTAAGCGGTATAGTAAGCCGTATAGTAACACAGAAAAAATGTAAGTGGTATAGTAAGCGCAGAAAATGTAAGCAGTATAGTAACGCAGAAAAAATGTAAACGGTATAGTAACACAGAAAAATGTAAGCGGTATAGTAACGCAGAAAAATGTAAGCAGTATAATAACGCAGAAAAATGTAAGTGGTATAGTGCGACTGAAGTCTGGCTCCCGAAATTTTTGTATGTAAAATAATATACATGATTTTTCATGTACAATAGCGTATTAAATGAAAATTGTAATATAATTTTTGTAGTAGTAGTTTATAATAATGAATAAAAAAACACTTGATTTAAAAGTATTTCCTGCACAATAAAACATTTCCTGATGATTCAAAAAATACACATGTAATTGTTCAAGTTTTCACTTCTGTCGGCACTCCCGGAGTGCCACTTTTTTTTTTTTTATTGTTTGGTAGATATAACTTTATCTCTACATCTATAATAATATTATGTAAAAAAAAAATCTTTTTTTACGTGCTTGTTTGTTTGTTTGTATGGGAAACTACTAGAACTACCGAAAGAATTTCAAAAGTAAAGGTGGCAGTCTCTGCTCCGACATAGACTATGTTTTACGTCAGGGCCACTTTTCGCAAGTAGATGGATGAGCAAAAAACATTCCAAACTTGCCCTTTTTGTGATATTGAAGGAGGTAGTAACTTGAAATTTGTCATGGTTGTTGTGTTCTAAAAAATTCGAAATTTAAAAGTGGGAAATGAGTGGAAAAAGTTCTAAATTACAATTTATGTAGAATTGTTAGGAATATAAACTTGAAATTTAACATGTCTGTTAAGTTTAAGAGGTAATTTCTGGATCAAGGCAATTAAAAAAAGGGGAATTTTAGAAAATGAAAAAACTGTGAATATTCTAAAAACATTCTAAATTACGAATTATATGGAATTACTAGAGAGAGAGATTTAAAATTTGCCAATTCTGTCATTTTTAATATGTAAACGCTGGTACAAAATAGTTTCTTAAAAAAAACGAAATTTCAAAGGGTACAGGACCAAACAAACGTTCTAAAGTTTCAAAATCTGTGACAGTTTTGTTGCTGGAAACTTAAAATTTGGCATGGTGGTTAATTTTAAGACATAAACGATCGGCTAAGAAAGGCTTCTAAAAATTTGGAAATTTAGAATGCTGAAATGAGAGGAAAATGTTCTGAATTATGTTTTTTTTTTATAAATTTTAGAATAGAAACTTGAAATTAGACATGGATAACCTTTTCCATACGTAAGTGGTCTGACCATAGCCGAACAGTTTCTAAAAAATTCGAAATTTAAAAGGAACTAAAAATTTTCTAAAATTGCAATTTCTGTGATACTGTTGGGTTTAAAACTTCAAATTTTGCATGGGGGTTTCTTTTAAGATGTAAACTCTCGCAAGGAATGGTTTCTATAAAATTCGAAATTTAAAAAATTGAAATTATCTGTTGTTTATCATTTTAAATTATGATTTATTTAGAATTAGTAGGGATAGAAAACTGATATTCGATATTGGGGTTACTCTTAAGTCGCAAATGCTCGTACACAGTAGCTTTTTCTTAAACTAGATTAGATGCGGCAGTTGGTACCCCCCATTATTTGCTTTTCAATTCTGTTGAAAAGTGTTAAAACAACTAGATTGGAATGCGGCAGTTGGGACCGCCCCTCCCTACGCTTTTCCACTGCGGGGTTCAAAATAAACTCGTATACTAATAAACTACATACTAAATATATTTCATGTTCAAAATGCATGAAAGTGTTAAAACAACTAGATCGGAATGCTGTGATGCGGCAGCTGGAACCGCCCCTTCGCTGATGCACGAATGTATGCATATTTGCTTTTCAACTATGTTGAAAAGTGTTAAAAGCAACTCGATTAGATGCGGCAGTTGGTACCCCCATTATTTGCTTTTCAATTCTGTTGAAAAGTGTTAAAACAACTGGATTGGAATGCTCCCTACGCTTTTCCACTGCGGGATTCAAAATGAACTCGTATACTAATAAACTACATACTAAATATATTTCATGTTCAAAATGCATAAAAATATTAAAACAACTAGATCGGAATGCCATGATGCGGCAGTTGGGATCGCCCCTTCGCTAATGCGCGAATGTATGCATATTTACTTTTCAACTATGTTGAAAAGTGTTGAAAGCAACTCGATTAGATGCGGCAGTTGGTACACCCATTATTTGCTTTTCAATTCTGTTGAAAAGTGTTAAAACAACTAGATTGGAATGCGGCAGTTGGGACCGCCCCTCCCTTCACTTTTCCACTGCGGGATTCAAAATGCATAATTAGATTCAAAACCCACTTTAATCTAACTTCAATTTCAGCGCGACCAGAAGGGGTACCAGCGTTTATTTATTTTTTTATTTTTTTTATTTTTGCAGTCGACTGTAGCATACAAAATTTAGTCAAAATCGCTTAAACCGTTTTTAAATGCAATTTGTTTGACCCATAGTGACCCCCAAATGACCCACTAATCGAATTTTCTTGAACATGTGACCCAGCCAAATGGTCTTCTTGTATCTCAAAAAGTTAGGACACAAAACTTAGTCAAAATCGTTAAAGACATTTATTAGACAAGATAAAATTACCTTGGACCTTAACATGTGACCCTTAACGTGTGACCCAGCCCAATAGTCTTTTCGTACACCAAATCGGTAGGATACAAAATTTAGTAAAAATTGTTTTAGTCATTTTTAGATAAAATTAGTTTGACCCGTAGTGACCCTAAAATGACCCACTAATCGAATTTTCTCAAACATGTGACCCAGCCCAATGGTCCTTTCGTACCCCAAAACGGTAGGATACAAAATTTAGTCAAAACCGTTTGAACCGTTTTTTAGATAAAATTTATTTAACCCATAGTGACCCACTAATGAAATTTTCTCGAACATGCGACCCAGTCCAATGGTCTTATTGTATCCCAAAAATGTAGGATACAAAACTTAGTCAAAATCGTTAAAGCCATTTAGCAGATAAAATAAAATTAGCTTTACCCGCAGTGACCCTAAATGACCTACTAATTTAATTTTCTTGAACATGTGAGATAGCTCAATCATCTTCTTATAACCGAAAATGGTAGAATGCAAAATTTAGTCAAATTTGTTAGAGTCGTTTTTCAGATAAAACAAAATTCTGAAGTGGCCGACTATTGGTGCAGTGATGGCCGAACATTAGAGTTAAAGTGGCCGACTATTGGAGAACTTGCACTTTTTGAACTTAACTTTGTCTAAAAAAAAACTATTACCGTGTTTTTTAAAAATAATTGCTGAAACATAATAAGAAACGTATGTTTTAACATATATCACTGTTAAAAATGTTGTGTCGTTTTTCAAAAATTCTACGTTAAGATTTATATACAAAAAAACAGTTAAGTGGCCGACTATTGGTACATTTACCCTATAAAGTACATAATGTGAGTGGTGAAACACAAATGCTCACAAAAACCAAACATTCATAGTTGACTTTAATTCATAGTTTTTAGAGAAGAACATAAAATTTCCCATTATCTGAGAATGACTCGCATATGAAGTTTCACCAATTAAAGATTTGTACAAGGAAAATACAATCATTCATTTTCATCCTAGAGATAAGTTCAGTTTTTTTTTTTTTTAAGCCTCAATTTTTATGTCCTTGAAAATAATTTAAAATGGCAAATTTGATTTTTTATTTCTAACCACTGGCAACAATCTGTAAAAATCACTGTTTTCATTCTGCTAAAATATCATTGTACAACTGTGGCAGAAAGACGTTAGTTCTGTTTTCCAATAAACAAAGGACATCAAACAGAGAAATATATCAGGGCTTCTTTATGTTACTAACAGTGACTGTCCAAAGGCTTCAAAATCAGAAAGAATATTTCTCGTTATATCACATTATTATCAATTCAGTTTACTTTCAGTTTTTAAAGGATTGTAAAACGCTGTAAGAAACTTAGGCCACAATCTTGTTTCTCAAATAACGCGAGTTTTACTTCTTTTTTTCTATTTTTGTATAAATAAAATTTTCAACATGAGGCTGAGCCTGAAGACTGGTATAAAAATAGAGTCCAAGCTGGTTTCAGGCACGGACTGAGCCCGAAGGCTGAGATTATTTTTTTTCTTCCAGATTACCGCAAACGTAACAGAAATTAACATTTGTTTCAATGAATTTCCAGGTTTAGCTTGAATTTCCCTGATATTTCCAGGTTAACAAAATTGTCTGATATTTCCATGTTTTCCAAGTATATGACTACCCTGAACAATGCTACATCTGTTCTCCACCCACCCCATAACATTAGTTTCAAACTAAACACTGTAGCTAATTCAGAAAAACAATATGCAGGTATTTTTGAATCAGCCAAAACAGTGGCATGTTTGAAAAATTGAGTGGAGAATCAAAAATAAGTTCTAAGGTAACTCTATTAATTTTATTTTTTAAATGATTACTTGAAAAATCACAGACAAAAATTAGCCCTGGAACCTCACTAAACTCAGTAGCATCCCATACCCCAGGTAACTTTCACAGCTCTACCCCTTTTTTTATGATTTTGAAGAGAACATCTTTATTTAATTTGCATTAGGATAGGAGAAGACTAGATTATGTAGAGAAGAATTACATCCTAAGAAGTCTTAATTGGACACTTAATTCTGTAAAATTTATATTATTAGAGAACTTAGGAATAGAACCCCAATAGGAATAATTAATTTATTTGGAGTCATCAATTTAATTGTTTTTACTATTTTTTGTTGAAAAGACATAACCACTGCAGAATTCACAGAGCACGGCGTTTCGCACGAGCATCAATCGTCCCCATGCCCGACACACTTGACCAGACGCTTTAAAAGCTGAATTCAACACCGGAAGATATAAAATGAAAAATACTTTTCTAAATTCAAAAGACCATATAAAACATCTTTCTTCTGGTAATGATTAAAATTGTTAGGCACCTCGTAGGCATATCACAGACCACTGATCTGGTAGATCCACAGTAAAATGATTTACATTATGTTATGTACTCTGCCGTATGCAAGCAATTTAATTATGTTAATAATAATATAAATAAACAATACATAAGGTTATATAAAATTGTTATATAGAATTTACCATAAACCAATCCAAACATATTAATACCTGTATTTCTGTGTGCTCTGATGGTAAATGATCATTTCGTCTGATTGTAGGGCAGTTAACAGGAGAATACATAGCAGGTACATCACAGCGATTCATTCTTTGTCTTGTTCTAGATTCTTCATTATCTGATATTGTTTGAGAAGACTGATCACATTTAGGTCTAGGAGAATGACATAAAACACACTATTGCCAAAAGAAAAAAAAAGGAGGTTCTAATTAGTTACTTTTTCTTTGCATGCACAAAATACACAATCACATTTTATAATTATTTTCCTTGCTTTAAAATATAAACCAATAAACATTTTTAAAAATCCATTTTAAGTGGAACAAAAACAAGAGTTGGCTAAAATGCATGCAAAATAAAAATTAAGCAAAAATGTGAACTAAAGTTGTGTTACAGCAAATGATGTGAAGGATAACTATAACATGACAGCATGTTTGAACAAAAAAAAACTATGCACATCTACTTGCAGAACTATTTCTGAGATTTTGGTTTTTGCAATTTGATTTTGTTTTTTACTACTTTAAAATTAAGATCAATTGTGGTAAGTTTATTTCTACTGATATGCTCATCCTATCTAGTATTCAGGTACTTTTACAGAACAATTGAATCTTTAATTACAAATATATTTAGCAATATGACATTACATTATCCAATTAGAGTAAAACATTTTTAATATGCATCCCTTTATACAACTATACAGGGATCTGTTTAGGAAGAAATTGGGTCCTTTACAGGAATTTTCACTTTTTTTTTTTTTTTTCATTTCAAAACAGGACCTTTCACAAAACTTTTTACCTTAAAACAGGATACTTCACAAAATTCTTTATCTTAAAAATAAAACTTTTCTCTTTTCAAACTGAAACTTTCTCAAATTTAATCATTTAAAAGTAAAATCTGACAGTTACTTTTACATACATAAAGAAAATATGTATATTTTACATACAAATATCTTCTTAAAAACGTATAAACAAGAACCTGAATATGACAATCATTTCAAATTCTCAAAATTATGACTAGATTTTTCACAAATGTAAAAAGCTGTTCACAATTTCACAAAGACAGAACCCTGGGAGAAAAGTCTGGACAGACCCCCGATATATAAAATATGCAGTTATACAGGCTAAAATATTTAATTTAAGTAGCTAGAAGAAACAATTTTTGCAAAAAGCAAGAAAACCTAAACATAAACACATGAATTTCAATTTAAAAACGGAAAATTTCTTTCAGCAGTGAAGAATACCTAAAAGAAAATGATTAAATTAAATTGAGTTTTTGTATACTTCCAATATGAATATATATGTCATATTCACTTTCTTTTTAATTGTTGAAACTCTTTATTTCAATTTCATTTTTCATGTGGAAATCTTTCAATAGAAAATCAATTGCTGTGAAAAGAATTTTATTGTGGATTTTTAATTGTTGGTAACTGATTTAACAAAAAATGTTTAAATTTGATAGAAAAAGGCTGTTAGATTGGTGGTTTTTATTAATTAAACATTAACTATACTTTATTTTGATTCCAGATTACTTTAGTTGCCTTGGCCGAGTTTTAATAATACACCTGTGCCTATAATTTCACGATTCTCGCTTCTAAACTGTAGATTTGTAATGAAATATAGACAGGCAGACAAATTTTAATTTTTATATATTAGATTACGTTATTAGAAAAATGTTTAAGGTTTATGAATGAAAGGGCATATTTGTTTAAAACATGAGATCATTTTCATCAGTGAAAAAATTTCACCTTTGTAAAATTTGGATCCAAGTTTTTATTTTATTGTTATGTTACTATTTATTTGAATGCACAGTATTCTGTAAAATGTTCGGAAAGTTGTGTTGAGCCACTCCAGAATTTATTTTTTTTCTTTCAATAAACTTTTAGAAGAAGGATATTGTGAGATTATGAGAATAATTTTTGCCAAGTATGATAAATGTCATAGCATTTCAGCTCTCCCAATATAAGTTTAATTTTTTTTTCTTATGGTGAATACATAATCCATTTGAATTATAATTTGTAGCTACTTCTTTGGGATAAAAATGATTTGTTGGAGCACTTGTTAATCCTTGCATGCATTCTTTCTTTTTTTTTTCTTTCCAATGTTATTTTTTTACTAATGTTACATTTTCTTAATGTGATTTTGGGGACCACGTCTGCAGTGGACCCAAGATCGCGGCCTAGTTCACTAGTGCAAATCAGGCCCTGGATGAAAAAAGGGCCATGTAACCTCCATTTACTCATAATCAGGTCCTGCACAGTAGACTTAAAAATTTCAGTTATAAATGTAATATAAAAACATGTATTAGATGCACATGAAAAATGATTGCTCAATATATTTCTCACAGATTTATTAAAGATCTTTTTAATAACTAAAAATAAAGCAACATGCTATTAATACTTAAAAGCCATATTTCAAGAGAATCGTTTTTTCATCACCAAACACTTCCTTTTATCATGGATTTTCTATGCCGAAAACATAAAATATTCTATTTTCAAAAATGTCTTTCTATGAAAAAAAGCCTCAGAGACGGAGTAAGACGGAAATACTTTAGTTTACTTATTTAAAAATTTTCAGTGTTGAATAAATTCAACCTTACACCATAGAAAAGACTTCTTCAGTTATCATATGATTAACGAGATTTTACATGAGATTTATTGCATGAATTAAATAAATTTCAAATAAAATCTAATGCACAACGAGTTGTTTATAAAAACAAAATCATAATATGAGTGCATTCTCACAATGGAATTTTGAGTGAATATACAATCATCAGCATCTTTTGTCTTTGTAGTAATGGAGTCATTTTTGAGGAAGCGATTTTAACATAGCCAAGGTTTCTATTTTGATGAAATTCTATGCAAAATTCTAAGCAACATCATGAAGTTTCCCAAAATTGAGAAGCTGAACATTCTATTTTCATGTAATCATGCGATGAAAATCAGTATTTTCTACGATAAATCTTTTTCCTGTTTAATGTAGAAAAGGCTTATGAATTCTTTATTATGAATTTGCCATGTCTTTAAAATTAAAACCAATACTCTCAAAATATCATTTGCCGCCTTGGTTCTGGACCTACGTGGAATGTGGCTAAACCCAACCCTCACTATTACTGACCTTTCATGAGAAGAGACTTATCAATCATCCGTGATGTAGCGGCGGATGATTCTATTACCTCCAAATAGTCAAAAAGCATAAATTGGAAGGTTACCATACTTCCAACTTTTCGACATTTTGGCATCATTTCTGTATTATTTATCATTTTTTTTTTGACTTAATAGGGCAATTTCGTTTAGGATGACCGGAAGCGTGACGAACGCTGTTTTAGTGGGGGGGGAGGGGGGGGGTGAACTGAATTTTGCCGAGTACGGGATCGGAATAAGAAAGGCTTTGTTTATTGAGGTTAAAAGAGGTTACTGTAAATGGGGCGTTGCCAGATTAACAAACAACTCAGAGTTTTGTGGACCTATTGAAATACATAAAACTATTACATTTATCGATTTGTTATTAGGCGTATAGACATTAAAAAAAAAAAATCCTGAATCCAAATTTTGAATTTTTGTACAGATTGGTTCATAATTCGCTAAGATATTAATTAAAAATTCCTTAATGAAAAGGAGAAATGATTTTTAAAAAAAATTTCATCAGGACACCTGCATTGGAGTTGCATGTGCTTTGATAATTCCAGACAACGAAAGGGATAAATTGCCATAAATTGAAGAGCTGTCAGATTTAAAATGTACTGAGCTATTTTAATCAATTATACAAATTTTTAAAACTATATAAGATTCGATTTTGAAAATTGGTAGATATATGCAAAATTATATGCTGAATAAGAAATTCTAAAAATTTAAAAAACTGACCAGTAACTTTTTTTTTTAAATCAAAATAATTATCTTTTTCATTTACTTTCGAATTGGTAGATATATGCAAAATCATCTTCTTTATTTAAGAAATTTGAAAAATCGAAAACATCGACTGGTAACTTTTTATTTTATTAAAAAACTGTTTTTTTTTTTTTTTGTAAATTGAAATTTATTGTGGTTTGGCTTCTAATAGTCATATCCCTTTGAAACTGATTCCAAATTACTTTAATATCTTTATTATCACTTCTCACAGTCTTAAAGTTAGTTTATGAGTAGGGGTTATCAGTATTTTCAAATAGATATTTCAGCAAATTCTTAAATTAAAATTTGGGCTCAGCTACCAGTCCAAATTTTTTACCAAGGACTTCACTAGTCTTAATTAGTCATTTTTCAAAAAAGCACTTTCGTCTCCTCTCCCCCCTCTCCCCTTCATCGTTTTTTGCTTAACTGAGCCCATCTTAATAATTTGACTACTATTAGTCATATCTCTTCAAAACTGATTCCAAATTACTTTAATATCTTAATTATAAAACCTCTCATAGTCTTAAAGTTAGTTTATGAGTAATGGTTACCAATATTTCTGAATAGAAATTTCAGCAAATTCTTAAATTAAATTCCGGACTCAGATACTAGCCCAAATTTTTTACCAAGTCCAGTTGTCTTAATTAGTTCATTTGTCAAAAAGCATTTGCGTCTCCCCTGCCCCCCTATCTCAATAACTCAACTTAAAATATAAATGATATGATCGAAACTGATTCCAAATTACATAAATATCTTAATTATCACCTTCCACATTGATATTAATTTATGAGTAGTAGATACAGACCTGCCAACCCTTGAAAATGAGAAATAGTAGCACACCAAATTCAAATTTATCTGAAGGTTGGTTGGTTGGTGGCTGTTTTTTACGCTGCAAATTTTAAGCGAGCAAATCAGGGGTGATTCTGAATTTTAAAAAAAAATTCCGAAATTCACAGCAGATTTTCTGAAAAGTTACAACAGGGGGGTCCACTCCCGCCACTATTTTTTTGCAAATTTGTGTTTATTCAAGATCTTTTGGCGAAATTTGCAGTTTTTTTCGAGATCTGTTTATAAAATTTGCATTTTTTTTCGCATTTTTTTTACGTTGACAAAATTTGCCGTTTTTTCGCGATCTTTTGACGAAATTTGACATTTTTTGCAATGTTTTTGACGAAATTTGATGTTTTTACGCGATTCTCTGACGAAAGTCATGTTTTTCCCGCGATCTGTTGACAAAATTTATCGTTTTTTCGCAATCCTTTGACAAAATTCGCCATTTTTCGCAATGTTTTTGAAGAAATTTGTCGTTTCTTCGCGATCTTTTGACGAAATTTGCCGTTTTTCACAATGTTTTTGACGAAATGTGCCGGTTTTTGGCGATTTTCTGACGAAAATCACATTTTTCCTGCGATCTGTTGACAAAATTTGTAGTTTTTTCGCGATCTTTTGATGAAATTTGCCGTTTTTCGCAATGCTTATGAAGAAATTTGCCGTTTATTTGCGATCTTTTGACGAAATTTGCCGTTTTTTTGCAATGTTTTTGACGAAATTTGCCATTTTTTGCAATGTTTTTGACGAAATTTGCCATTTTTTGCAATGTTTTTGACGAAATTTGCCGTTTTTTAACGATTTTCTAACGAAAGCAGGGATGATATTCGCAAAAAAAGCTGAAAACTGCACAGACGACATTTGAGCAATAAGTTATGAATTTCAAGCGCAACAAATATTATAATTGCTACTAAAAAAAATATTTTTTTAACTAAAATAAATATATATAATATAAGAAATCTCGTTTTTACGGCGATCTTTCGGCTAAATTCGCGTTTTTACGGCAATCTTTCGACGAAATGCACGTTTTACATCAAATTAGCTGTGAGTACATTAAAAATAAATTATCAACAAGAATTAGGTAGAAATTATTTACTTACTCTAATTAAAAGTGTATTTTACCAAGATACAGCACATTAATAAAATCCTTCAATGGAATGAACATTTTTTTAAATTGAAATTTTGAAAAATAGTAAGATACTTTTCTTGAAAGAGCAAATCAAGTATGTGCTAATAATTGCAACCACCTTAAATAAATGATAAAACAGAGTTCCCACCCTTTTTTAAAATAAAAAATAAAGTTTTTAAGGAATTAAAGAGATTTTTTTAAGGACATTATCAGTGGCACCAACTAGTCAGTGCTGTGGTTATTCCAGATTCCAGGTCATTTTTACCAGTCAGCTTGAAGGTAGTTTTTGGATTATTTGAATATAGATTTTTTAAAATTTAATTTGTTTTCGCATTTCATAGCAAAATTTTTACATTACGAAAAGAAATTTGGTTTCAATCTTTTAATCCAATGCAGTAAATTCTGACGAAATTCGTGTTTTTTCAGCTATCCTTTGACGAAATTCGCTTATTTTCAGTGATCTTCCGACGAAATGCGCGTTTTTACGGCGATCTTTCGGCTAAATTCGCGTTTTTACGACAATCTTTCGGCTAAATTCGCATTTTTACGGCGATCTTTCGGCTAAAATCACGTTTTTACGACGATCTTTCGGCTAAATTCGCGTTTTTCAACGATCTTTTGACGAAATATGAGTTTTTTCAACGATCCTTTGACGAAATTAACGTTTTTTTCGGCGATCTTTTGCTGAAATTTGCTTTTCCCCCCAGGTAATTCTTTGACGAAAATCACGTTTCTTCAGCGATTTTTTGGCGAAATTTGCATTTTTTCAATGATCCTTTGACGAAATTTACGTTTTTCACATGATTCTCTGAAGAAATTCGTGTTTTTTCCGCGATTCCTTGACGAAATTCGCTTTTTTCAGTGATCCTTCGACGAAATTCGCTTTTTTGGCGATCTTTTGACGAAATTCTCGATTTTCAACGATCTTTTGACGAAATTCATGTTTTTTGGCAATCCTTTGGCGAAATTTGCCTTTTCCCGCCAATTTTTTGACGAAATTCGCGTTTCTTCGCACGATCCTGCGACAAATTTCGCGCCTTTTTCGAGTGATCCTGTGACGAAATTCGCGGTTTTTTTTTTTGCAGAAAATCGTAGTTTTAGACAGATTTTCGTAGCATCGTAGTCTGTGGTTGAAAATCGTAACAACTACGATTTTTTCGTAGCAGTTGGCAGCTCTGTAGATACCATTATTTCCGAGTAGTTATTTTAGTGTTTCCGCTAGGTGTTTGTAGGAGTGTGCAGCGCCCTGCCCAATTTCCTATAGCTGTAGATGTTCCCTGCCTGTTTTTATATAGCTGCAAATGCACCCTGCCCATTTTTTGTTTCGCAAAATTTTGCAGCATTTTCAACCTGTGAATTTTATGAATAGGTTCTGGGAAAAATCCGGAAATTTGCCAACTGGCCACGAGAGAAAACCGTGAAATTCTGCAATCAGTCACGGGAAATTATCACAAAATTTGTCTATTGGTTGCAGAAAAATATTGTGAAATTCGTTAGTCGTTTGCAGGAATAAAATTGTGAATTTCGTGAATTTCTCACATGAAGAAATTGCAAAATTCGCCAATCTGTTGTGCAAAATATCACAAAAATTGTCAATTAGTTGCGGAAAATATCGCAAAATTTGTCAATCGTTTCATGAAAAAAAAATCGCAAAGTTCGTCAATCAGCTGCATGAAAAAATTACGAAATTCATCCATCGATCACGTAAAAAAAAATGTGAGTTTTGTCAGTAATGGGTGGAAAAAAATTCTAAAATTTCACCAATTGGCTGCAAGAAAACCCCCCATAAAATTTTCTAATTGGTAGCAGGAAAATATCTTTGTTTCTATCAATCGGCTGCAGGAAAACAATCGCAAAATTCTTCAATGAGTCGTGAGAAAAATTGTGAAATTTGTCCCTTGATCGCATGAAAAAAACCTCTGCGTGTTATGCCAATAAGGTGCAGAAAAAAATACAGAAATTTGCCAATTGGTACCAGCAAAATATTGTAAACTTCGTCAATCAGTCGAGGGAAAAAATCTTGAAATTCATCAATCTATCAAAGGAAAAAAAATATCAAAATTCGTCAATCGGTTGCCAGAAAAAATCCCGAAATTAGTCAATCAGTCAAAGGGGAAAAATCACGAAATTCATCAATCGATCGCGCAAAAAATAGAAAAAATTATATATCTGTCACAAAAGAACTTTTATTTCTCTTAGAATGCCGTACCGAAATCTGTGAAGTAGTGGAGAGAAAGGAAAAAAATGGTGAATTCCTCTTCTAGAAATTAATTTTTTTTGAGATAGTAAATATTAATATATTTTTTAACAACTTATATCGATTTAAAAGAAAAGTACCAGCAATAAGTGGGTATTTTTTTTTTGTACGAATCCATAAAGGGAGGGGGGAGGAAAAAGGGCAATCACCTTTTCCAAACATAGTTTTAAGCAGACATGTTTTCTTGGAAACTTGTACGTGTTTATACTATCTCATTGTTACAATGGAAAGTTAACAGACCTTTTTTCATTTTTGCTTTCTTTTTTTCCATGAAAGTTTTTAAGAAATGCAGAAGGAAAGATACCCATGAACAGGGGTCGGACAAACTACATTTTTATTTTAGCGAACTACAACTACTTTATCTGAAAATGTAGTAAAATACAGCTACAACTCCTAGTTTTAAAAATTAGCGACTACAAACTACTTTTCAAAAGCAGTCATTACTTTGCTGCTTTCAGATTTTGTCAAAGAAGTAAATTTAAAGTAGAAATTGAAGGCGCAGATTAAATAATAAATTGACCCTTTGTCACATCGCGTCTGCCGGGATTCAGTTAAATAAATGTGACATAATTGAGTACATTAAAAAATTAAGAAAGGTAACATACAAGAAAATGTTTTTTGTTTGTTTCCAAAATGTTAGTTTATACACAAATTACAAATTTCGTAGAAAATTAAGAGAGGTAGTATAATCTAGAAAATTACAAAAAACAACTCTAAATGCAAACAATAAATAAATCTGTAGATAAAGCAATTTGGAATAATAAGAAACCCAGCGTTAAAACATAAAGACCTCATAACGAGTAAATGGATAAATATTACCAGCAAGAAAATAAACTCCTTTGGTGGGTTAGTATTTGATTTTAACAGCAAGTGTCGATGGAAAAAATATATGAGTTCATGCGGTGCATTGCTAATACAATGCAGCTAAGATTTGCTGCTGAGATTCGCAAATGCTGAGCAAAACAAATTTTGTACAATAGAAACAAGTTTCGGCCGCGTGATTTTCAGAATGGCACATTTTTTCCCTGAAGTAGCGTTAAAAGTAGCATCGGTTTCTGCTACAAACTACTGATTTTTTTTATCGCGCTACTTGCTACACTACACTGTTCAAAATGTAGTGCACTACTCTACAAACTACTGTAAAAAGTAGCAACTACTGTAGTTTCACTTCTTGTAGCACCCTACTTCTGACCCCTGTCCATGAAATAGTGACAGTGTCGGTTTTAGGTAGATTTCGTAAGAAATACTACCTATTACATTCTCCCCTAAGTTGGAATTTGTGAAAAATTTTTGCAGATCTATGCCGATCATGACTCCCAGAACCCAAAACCACTCCTAGTTCAAAAGTTATATATATATATATATATGTCACTTTTTTATGGACACGATAACTGCTATAATTCTACACAAATCTCTTCCAAACTGATACATAAAATCAAGGGGCATACAATCTCGGTCAAGTTCGTTAATGGGCAAAATCGAACCAGGGGGGGGGGGGGTGCTTTTTGTGAAAACAGAAAAAACCCCCCCCTATAATTTCTTAATTATAATATGTATCGAATCCGTTTAAAGTTATTATTACTTCTAGGAAAAGGGCCGAAAATTTATGTATGACAGATTTTTGATATCATTAAAAATGGCCTCAAGGGGGGAAAAAAGGGGGTTTTAGAAGAAAAAAATTCATAACTTCGTCAATTCCCAAGATATCAAATCCGCTTAAATTTATTGTAAATCTCCTTAAAATTATCTAGAACTTTTATATTGACAAATTTTTTATAGGACCAACTCTTACGGAAAAAAAAAAATTAAAAACAAAAAAAATCTCTGCTGGCTCCGTCTACAAGCAGACGAGAAAACAAAAAAAATCCCATAACTTCCTAATTTTTATATATATCGAATCCGTTTAAAGTTATTATTACTTCTAGGAAAAAGGTCAAAAATTTATGTATGGCAGATTTTTGATTTCATTAAAAATGCCCCCAAGGAGGGGGGAGAAATAGAGGTTTCAGATGAAAAAAGTTTATAACTTCGTCAATTCCCAAAATATCAAATCTGCTTAAATTTATTATAAATCTTCTTAATATTATCTACAACTATTATACTGACAAGTTTTTTATAGGACCAACTCTTACGGTAAAAAAAAATTAAAAACAAAAAAAATCCCTGCTGGCTCCGCCTACAGGCGGATGTATATTTTAAAGTGGGTGGTCTCAACTGCCACATCATGGCAAATAGGTCTTTCTTCTGCAATTCCCAATAAACAGGTGCCCCACGGTCTGCGTCTTCAAAATCTTCCTGTGCCTGTAGGCTGAGCCGTCAAGGATTTTTTAATATATTTTTTTTCTGATGGTCAGTATCATAATAGAATATTTTCAGAGTAGGGTTGGCTGCAGATAGATCCAATCAATCAGCAGTAACCCTTCTAAACAACTGTCTCCTCCCCAACAAGCTAAACTCCTTCTTCAAAATATCACCTTGGCAATAAAAGAACGTTGGGAGAGAAATGGGTTTCATACAAGAAGTCCGAACTAGTTAAAAGCTCAACTTGTCTGAAATTTATTTTTGTTATACTATGTGCTTAATTTTACCTTTTTGTCCAGCTATTTTTCTATACCTACTAAGCTTTACCTAGGGACAAATTCTGCCTCTATGGATTTTCTAAAGCAAAATCAAAATACAGTGAAATCTGTGAAAACAGGAAACATAATCCAGTCTTAAATGGAAACATTTTATGGTGCTGACTGAAGGAACACCATTAGATATCTGCATGGACCGAACTTTACAGGTCCTTGTTCGGCCTGTATAAAATCTTTATTGGCCTGGTATGGCCCGTTATGAAATTTAAAAATTCAGCCTGAGTTGGTCCAGCAAGGCTCATAAAAAAACTTCATTTGTCTAGTATAAAAGCTAAACACTTCCACCTGAACCTGGTCCAGTCCATTGGGAAATCTAAAAATTTGACCCTGGCCAGACTCAATTTCTGCAAAACATACCGATATTTCTGAAGCAACATTATCCTTAATTTAAAATTATTCCCACTTACTTATGCATAGATTTTATTTTCAAATTATTTGTCTGCAATACATGGAATACGAAATAATAATATTAATGGTCAATTAGACAATGTACATAAACACTCATTAAAAAAATTGACTCGGACAATTACACTCAAATGATAATTCTATATCAAACTCAACATAGTTTAGTATAAAAGAAAAAATTGGTAAAAGAAAATCGCAATTTAAAAGCTCTACAAAAAAAGTAGTATACTTTAAAAATATTTCTCTGTAATTTATTAGTGGGAAAGATTTGCCTATTTCCTATCCTTACACATTTATTTTCTTTTATTTAACATCTTTACTTTTATCTTCTGAACTTAATACCTTTGTTCCATAAGTTTATTTTATGTTTCTTACTTATTTCTGTTCATCTCCACCACATTTTGGCCATTTACTTTGATTTGACAGCATAGGTTGTGTTGCTCATGTAACACAACTTGTATTCAGCCTTTTTTTTTTTTTTTTTTTTTTCAAAATTTAACTTAATTTTTATATTTTATCTATTTTATGTAAAAGTACTCTATCCAGGTTTTTTGGTTATTTTCAGGTGTTTAGCTGCCACCTGACATTTATCTCACATTAATTAATTGTTCAAATTTTTTTTTGCAGACATCTTATGCAAATTGCACTGTTGCTTCAGATTGGCTTGCGTGTTCGCTGCGTCAGTTGAAGTGTTGATGGTGTCAGCGATACTTGTATCCTGTATCACAGTGAGCTTATGGTTTTAATCTTCATTTGTGGGTTCAACTATAGTCTAGTTTTGATAATATTAAGTCCGTAGATGTATTGTAGGGAAGTGACAATGTCTTTCCAGATACCTCTTGATGATGTATCAAGTTATCAGGGCAAAATATGTACTTGTAAAAGGTTAAATATAACAAGTTCAGAGGATGAAAGGTTTTCTAAGATCTGAAATAAGTTTCATCAACAGATCTATGTTTGAAAAGTGTTATTTTGTGTAAATATCTTGAATTTATTTTGTGTTGTGTCGAAGTTCATCTCGAAAGTTTTGTACATAGTTCATGGAAATAAATCAAATGAAAATGAACTTTGTTCTACAGTTTGTCTTCACCATTCCTACAACTTTGGATATTTCATCAGAATTATAAGTTACTATTTCTTATTTTTTTAGAAGTACTTTTGTCAAGTGATAATTTAATGAAGATTGAATTTATCAACAATTGCATAAAACAACTTTAGCACAACTTGGTACTATTTCCTTGCATAAATATCAAACTTGCATTTACTACTTACACTGCTTCAAGTGTTTTATCAATTTTTATATGATATACCTACTTACTCTCAAATGTATTTTTCCATAAAAAAACATGTGGCAAAGTTTTAGGTAACCTAGTTACATAATCTCGTAAATATAACCAACCATTCTATTTAACTCTGCTAGAAATATGAGGGGAAAATTAACCCCACACCACATTATTAAACCTAATTTCAACAGATTTTGTTAAACCAATGTACATCATCACTTTATTTTTACAAAAATAAATAAATAAATGCCAGTCCAACATGGTCTAGGGAGAAAGAATAATGTCCCGGCCTAGCTCAGGTTGAAAAAAAAAAAAAGTCTGGCCCCGAGTATGCAGAAAAAAGTAAGGTTGGACCCAACCCAGAAAGAATGAATACCAGTCTCAGACTGGTCCACCCCCAGTCTCATAAAAGAAAATTGGACTCTGGTTTTGAGCCAGACTCAGACTCATGAAGACCTCTAAATATCATACATATGATAAATGTTAAAATGGAATTTTTTCCCGGTGTCTAGCAATTTTGTTTTAACAAGTTTTGCAATGAAATGTTATAATTAACATAAAGTAAAACACGTAGCCAGCTAGATTAAGCATCCAGATAGATGAAGAGCTTGAAGTTGTTTCATGGCTTCATAAATAAATTCTTTTCTGCAGCAAAGTAGTGTACTGCTGCTGTTTCTCTTTTATATTGCAATTTCTTCTAAAAGAGTTCCTTGTGAAGCCTTGAAGTAATTTTTTAAGCACTTTTTGTTTTAATTGTTTTTATATGTGACTTATTCATTGGAACACAAGATTTATTGTACTTATCTTCTCAGTTTTTAAGTGCTCTGTAAAACCTCTAAATTCCTTTCCTTTGATGTGAAAGTGTAACTACAGTAAACTTGCTAAGAAAAGATATCTAAAGACAAAATAAAAGTTCTGTTTTAAACAGGTTTCCATTTAAGTAGATAATATATTTGTATGGTATTCCGTTCGCCGAAGACATGAAAATTTTCTGCTTCAGTTGGAATTCAGTTCTAGACACTAGACCAGGGGTTCTCAAACTATGGTACTAGGGTTGGGCAATTTGCCGGCAAAATGGTATTTTTGCCAGGACAGTGGCAAAAACTGGAAAAAACCTAGTAAAAACCGGCAAAATTGGCAAAAACTGGCAAAAAGGCTGGATTTAATAAATATATTAAAATAACATAATTTTGTATATATCATAATTGAGACTTAAATCAGAATATTAATTAGATGTTTCATTAATATTAATTTGATTAATTAAAATAATTTTCATTGGTAATATGAATAAAAAAATATCAATAATCAATCATAATCAATTTTGTAGATAAATTTATGTGATGGTGACAGGTAAAAACTTTTTCTTTTCTCAAATTAATGTAGTAATGTTGCCTTTAAAATAAATATATATTAAAAAAAATTTAAATCAACAGTTTCTACATTTAAAAAATCTATAACAAAAAACAATATTAATGCATAAACATTGCCAAATCAATCTTCATTTTATCTTTATTTGAGCCTTTAGGTATAACTTTTACAAATACTTTATAGAAGTAAACTACTTGTATAGAATGTATTATTATAGAAGGTACTACTTGATTATCCCGTCGACCAGTTTCGCCAAATTAAACAAATCGCCAAACTATTCACCAAATTATACAAATGAAAAAATATTGCCATTCTAAACTTTTAAGTTAGGAAAATGAATGAATTTTAATTAAAGAAAAAAAAATCCCTAAATAATAGGGTTACTTTAATGATAAAGTTCACTCATGACGCAACGACATAGCAAATATACAATTTGATTTATGCAGATTATTTCGGACAAAATAATACTAAGAACAGTTTATGTGTTTAAATGCAGAATTATTAAATTAAACCATAAGCAAACACATATTTTTAAGATACTGAATTTGTGAATTAAATGTAAGTATTTTAACTGCAATAATCGAATTTATTAAGGAACATAATAAATATCATGATAACGGAAGATTGTAAAGAATTCAATCCTTTTTATTTAGTCAAAAAACATAGAAAAAAACCTATAAAATGTATGTAAACATTAGATATAGGCTTGAAGCAAATATAGAAAAAAAAAATATTTTGTGGACAAAAATTTGTGACGGCAATTGAAACTAATCTGTTATACTTTTTCTTTTTTAATATCATGAGATAATCATTTATTGACATAATTTTCACTTTAAATAACAAAAGGAAAAACAAATTAGTATAACTTTAATTAAAATACAAATAAAATAAAATAAAATTCACATGATGATGTAACAAACATGCATAACGTGTTTAATGTCAAGTGAAAATGACATTTACGATGGATGACCCATAATTGGCATTTAATCTTATAGTTTGGTCGACGGGATAATCAAGTAGTACCAAGTAAACTTTTAAATTCCTTCAACTTTTTTTTTTTTTTTTTTTGGGGGGGGGGGGGGGGGGGGAGAGTTATAAAAAAAACACATGGATTGGATGACATTAATATGTATAAGAGAGGAAAGGGTAGAATAATTTTAATTGATTTAATGTTGCAAATATAGGCAAATTAATCTTTTAGGTAATTTTTCTTACAATTTTCCCCATTGTCATTATACAAGCTACAGACTTGAATCTTGATTTGATCTTAGGAAATGAGAATGTTCAAATCTCAATGAGAATCTTTCTCATCTCAATGAGAATCTTTCAAAATGTTTTGTTTCTATTGTTTTTACTTTAACTTCAAATTACTGTTGTTCTCATAGCATAGCAAAATTGGTAAGTGCTATTTCTCTCTCAGACTTTGCTACAAAATTAACTGAAGCATAAGGATTGATTGTTTAATAATTATGACAGTTTAAACCAAAGCCAATAAGTTATTTACTAAAAACTACAAACTACTTACATTACTGTTTTAATGATGCATTGAATATTCTAAGGTAAATAAAAAAAATAAAATTACATATTATTGGAGTTGAAATTATTAAAAACTAAAATATAATAATTACATCGCTGTAAATAAAACATATCTATTTTTGCCACTTTGGCAAAAAGTGGCAAAAATGTATTTTTGCCAGGACGGTTTTTTCCATGGTTTTTACCACCTTTGGCAAAAACGTACCAACCCTATATGGTACGCGTACCAGTACTGGTACGAAAAATTCTGATACAAGTACGTGAAATGAAATACAGCATATTATTATGAAAACGAAAGCAGTTTATCACCCAGGCAATTTTCGAAAATTTTCTAATGCGATTTACAGACTGTAAATGCTATTTTCTTTTTTGTTTTGTTACTAGATTTTTGCACAGCATATCCATGTGAATGTACTTTTTCTTCAACTCTTTATATGAAAAACAAATACAGGTATAAACTAAACATCCAATCTGACTTACGACTAAAATTAACTAATATTGTACTAGACATGAGGAAGCTCTGCCTGATACAGCGATTCTACCCTTCACATTAACGACACCAGGAAAGTACTGCAATAAAGCTACTATGTATGAATCAGTAGTCCAATAAGCCATTAAATTTTGTAACTATTTTTCAGCCAAAACCCTGTATTTTGATAGTGTATGTATTATTAGATTGTAATGATGATAATATTTTTTTATTTGAATGTTAATATAAAGCAGTCAATCTAAGTAACAATTTAGTAACATAATCATGCATTTTGAAATAAAGTAAAACCTGCTAAGGCAGAAGAATAAAAGACCAGAGAAATAATCTGTTTTAGACATGTTCTGTTTTATAGTGTTTTCTATATTAACTTTACGAGGGTGGTTCGAAAAGTTCCAACAAATAAAATATAAGATTTTTGACAAAATTTTATTTTATTTTTCAATGTAGTTCTCTTGCAAATCAATACATATGAGATACACAGTCTTGTGTGTCTCTTTAGTGCAGCTCTGTAATGTTTGTTATCTGATGGTACGCGGAAGTATGAACTTCAATTTAGTGGTACATCAGTGTAAAAGTTTGGTAACCCCTGCACTAGACAGTTTCTGTTTAAACAATATTTACTGTATTTTCTCATTTATGATTTTTTATATGTATTACTAAAATTCTTTTGAAAATTAAGGTTATTCTAATACTTGCTTTTAAATATATTGAGAAATACTGTTAGCTCCATGTAAGATCGTAACATATTTTTTCTACTTTTAAAGTACTGAAATCAATTCATAGAATTATTCAAATTGTAATAAAATACAGTAAAACCTGGTAAAAAAGAATCTTCTACTGTATGAATTAACCAACAGAAATTATGACACATATATAATCTTAAACAATAATTTACTATATCATTTTACATACAGTAAAACCTGTGAAAACAGAATCACTAAGGACCAAAAAAAAAGTTCCATTTAAGATGGGTTTTCATCTTAGCAGGTATAATTGTATGGTGTTCCTTCCATTGGGACCATAATTTTCTTCTATTTAAAACAGAATTCTGTTATAGACAGATTTCATTTTCCCAGGTTTTACTGTACAATACTATGTCAATTATATGTAATTATACACTGCCCGTCCCAAATGGATTCTCTGGATCTGCCCTTGTTTACCATCAAGCATGATTCTATACACAATCTAGTGTGAAGAGAGCAGGGAAGCTCATTAACAACAGAATATCCATGAAGCTGACTATTATGGTCAAGGAATTATTGCGAGTGGGTACACTATGCACAAATATTGAACCTAATTTACATCTTTAAAGAAGTATTATTACATTAAAATATCTCTGCACTGGGATTTTCCCAGGTCATATCCATTTTTTCCAAGGTGCAGTGAGTGGATTGAGACTTTTGTTCAGAGATTATGATGCAGAACCATACAGAGAAACCATAGTGCCCAAAAACATTAGAATGGCTAATATAAAGAGTGCATTGAACAATTTACATATTTCTCGAATTTAAATAACATAGAACACAATTTCCTTGATAAATATGTTGCATACAAAAAGCACTTTCCTTGATTGCATATGGACTCAAAATCATCTTGAGAGATGAATGGGAAATATCTCCCAATCTCTCTTCAACTGTTTAAAACAGGGCATGCATAAAAGATGTCAAATATGCAATATGTCCAAATTAACCATTTTTCTTACTGGTCTGTGATTATTATGGCAAGAAAGGTTTCTTATTTTCTGTGGCTGCTTGAAATTTCTCCACTGAGCAACATTTGTTGTTTCTCCTGTTTTGATTTTCTATGTGACAAAATCTGTATTATTTTACATAATAAAGAATGAACAATACCTCTACTAAATAAATATATATTTAGTTTAATTTTTTTTTTCAATGAATGTCTACTATTGATCATTTTGAATGTCTCTGCTCATTACCAATTGCCATGTAATGTATTACTATTAATAAGATGAATGATATACAAATAAATATGTATTTACATAACTCACTTTTACAGACTTGGGCCAATTTTCATAGGTACATGAAGCACAGGTCCATTTAATGGAACGGCTCCATGATTTGTTCCTGTCATTATAATAGTTATCTGAGAGAACAATATCTGTCCCAGAATCAACAGATGCATTATTGGATTGATCATGCAGAGTATAATTTGTAGGTTCTGTGGGGGATGAATTTTGTTTGCGCTTAGATAAACATTGAGTGCATTTTGTAGCTCTGGGCCAATTTAAATAAGTGCATATAGAGCATGACCACTTGTTATGAGGATTAGATATAGTGCTGCTGCTTTGGGCTGTGGGACTGCTGCAAGTTTCTGAAATGAGTGGTGCCATCTGTAAAGAATTACAAGTACAAATAGTTAATAATTACAAAATTTTATGATATGAAAATTAAAATAGACAAGTAATTATATAAAATATAAGTATACAACTAACTTAAAATAATTACTTTTCAACCCTTAGTTTAAGATTCAAATTTGAAATCTTATTATGTGGCTAACTACTATTCCTAATAATACAATTGTTTTTTAACTTTAATGCCATTGCCATAGATGAGAAAATTTCAAATACAGCAAATGTAATTTCAAACTATATGCACATCTTACTTATAATAAAATCCAAAGGCGAGAAAGTGTCTGTAACGGTACCGGCTGTACCCCTCTGGTGTGTGAGTCAACCGTAGTTAAATGCCATGTTAGGCTTACTGAAAAAGATATGCTAACACATAACCACTAAATGATAATTTCTTCTACTTGAAATAATGTCTGTTCAGCATATTTTCGTATAAAACATGTATATCATATCCAGTTATAATGTTTTAAGTTTTAAATTAAAAATAACAGATAAAACCGTAAGTCATGTGACTGTCCTCAACAGTTCCGGGATGTCCGTTTCACTTTTTCATATGCCAAGCGGCCATTTTTATTCAAAATTATTTTTTCGAATAAACTGCATAAAAGTTACATTTTAAGAAAGATCGTTCAAAATAAATTAATATTTGAGAGATGACTTGCGTTCAATTATGTATATATTCTGCAATAACTTCAGTCGAAAGATTCGCAGTTCAAATTCTCTATTCATAAAAGTAAACAAAAAAAAGATTGATTCGTCGTGAACATTTAAAATATTAAATCATGGAGGTAATCATTCGCAAAGCAAGTTCTCCGCGAATGAATTTTTGGACCGCTGCCTCGCGTCAAAAAAATAATTCGCACCAGTGAGACAATCAAAGTTTACCATAATTATGTGCTATACAACTCAACTTTCGGACCTTTTCTTGACGTAAATTGAACTCATGTAATAATATTTAATGAATCAGATTTTTAGCATTTTTAAAATCGCTAATACAGCTTTTATTTATCGCGTGTACAAATTAGAAATGATACTTTGATTTTGAAATCAAATGTTTTGATTTATGATATTATTTCTTATTTATTTTCTCTTTTAAATGAAAAGTGTGAAGTATTTTAAATTTATGTAATATAAGCATTTTAGATTAAAGTTAAGTATTTTAAATGAAATGAATGACAGGTTTATAATTTAAAATTAAATTAATTGTAGTATGAATGACGGTGATGGGAACGATATTTGGCGAATTATCATCTGCTCCCGGCTAACAAAAATACTCATAATTAAAAAAAAGAATAAAAATAAATAAATGATAGTTTGATGTAAATAAATATTGATATACATATCAAAAATAATTTATAGAATTAAAATAAAAAATAAAAGTAAATAAACAACAATTTCCATAACAAAGTTTTCGCCAAATTGGCGGGTGAGGGGGAGGAATCGCGCCAACGTGCGTATGTGACATTTGTGCCCAAAAAATATGCGAAATGCTACCATGATCGCAAAAGTTCATGATTTGTCTATTAGAATCTTCCGATTTGGCGAAGGATTAAGGGAAAATTAAATTATGAATAAATGTAACGTGTTGCAATGTTTAACATACATTTAAGGGAGACCAAACTGGTCGCCAGTGGCGGCTAGTTAAAAATAACAGATTAAACATCCGATTACTGGATGTAAACAAACAAATAATGTTGCCATTCAAAAATACAAATTCCAAATGAATGACTCTTTGAACGCTTCATTAAAATATCTGATTATGCTCTTAAAATATTTGTAAAAGCATATTAAAGTCTTTAAATAATTTAAAGGATTTCTTTAATTTATTTCTGAAAGCATTTTTTTTTTCTGTAAGTACTTTTTTTGCAGATAATGTTTGCAATGATACGGCAATGACTTTGACATAATTTAATTAACTTTTTGCGGAGTCTGACTTTACAGTACTTACCAGGACTTTCCAGTCATACTAATGCATTTAATAATGAATTTATTTTGGTTTTTTCAGGCATATTTTTAAAATAAGACAAAATCAGGTTTTAATTTGATGAATACTTTTAAAAGTTAAAGTTATATTATCTACTTTCGTCGTTTCAATATTTGTAAAAGCATATTAAAGCTTTTAAATCTTTTAATTTTGTTTAAAACCGTAAAAAACTATTTCATAAAAAAAAATGTATATTAACATTTCTGTAAAAAAAAAAAACCCGTAAGCACTTTTTTTTTTTCAGAAGCAGCGATGATTTATTTTGTAGGGAGAGATTTGAAGTTGATTCAGTGTAGTGTCGCCATCTACTGGCGGATTTTGAAATTTGCTTCCATTGTTCTGGATTTCGGGTCCTCCCAAAGTTCACGATTATTTGACAAAATTCATGTTTTTTTTTTCGTGATTCTTTGACAAAATTTGCATTTTTTCTGCTGTTCTTTGAAAAATATTGCGTTTTTCTTCTACGATTCTTTGACGAAATTTCATTTTTTCGTAGTCCTTTGAAGAAATTTGCATTTTCTTTTTGCGATCCTTTGAGGAAATTTGCGGTTTTTGCTATTCTTTGACGAAATTAAATTCGAGTTTTTTCTGAGATTGACGAAATTAGCGGTTGTTTTTTTTTCGATCCTTTGACGAAATTTCACTTTTTTCGCGATTCCTTAACGAAATTAGACATTTTTTCGCAGTGCTTTGCAGAAATTTGTATTTTTTTTTTCTAGACCCTTTGAAGAAATTCATGTTTTTCCGCGATTATTTGACGAAATTAGTCTTTTTTTTTTTTTTTTTTTTTTTTTTTTGCGATCCTTTAACCTTTTATTTTTGTGATCCCTTGATGAAATTTTACATTTTTTCGGAGTCCTTGGAAGAAATTTGCGTCTTCTTCGTAAGCCTTTGACGGAAATCTCATTTTTCTGCAATTTGTTAACAAAATTAGCGTTTTTTTTTTTTTTTTTTTGCAATCCTGCAACGAATTTTGCGTTTTTATTTTCGGTCCTTTGACGAAATTCACGTTGTTTCCACAATCCTTTGAAGAAATTTTCTATTTTTTCTGCGAACGGTAGACATAATCGATTTTTTTCTGCGACTGTCGTTCAAAATTCGAGATATTTATGTTCGAAATTTTGGACTGAAGACTTAATTTTCGAAATCGAATGCCTTAAATTTTTAGGAAAATTTGAACAGAATCATCCCTGATGAAATAAATACATAACTATTTTTTGTTTCTAACGAATCGTAATATAAATTAATTTTAAACTAAAATTTGAGAGAAAAATGATTTGTTTTTAATTTCGGGAAGAGAAGGGGGGGGGGGGGGCGTGTTCACCCGCCACTGAAGTAACAATATTTTAAGTGATTAAGCATTGAAACACAATGGACTGAAAAAAAAATTAGGAATCAGTAACATTTTCGAAAAATTTTAGTAAAAATTTACAAATTTAGAAAATTTTCGAATTTTTCTTTCCGGACTTCGGGTCTTTCCGGATTTTGGATTTTCGGATAATGGGTCATATACTGTAAAATGATTCTTTCTTATCAAACGTAATTAAAATATAAGAAATGCATAGTACAGCGTAATTTCCATTTAATTTTGCTTATGTAATCAAACAATGAGCTATATGGTAAGTCAAGCTGTTTAAAAACTCATTGATAACACTTTTTTACAAAAACTTTCGCACATGGATTATTTGTTAATATTTAATTTTGTCCAATCGTTGAACTATTTCAGAAATTTAATACTAAGTAAAATATATATATATATATATATATATATATATATATATATATATATATATATATATATATATATATATATATATATATATATATATATTTCATTAATGGTTATATATATATATATATATATTCTTATTATTTTTATTTGTAGAAATCATTTGTCCTTTTTAAAATGTATTTTTCTACAATACAAACCTTTTAATAATAAATCTCCATGCTGTTTGTTTGTATGAAATCTTATGAAAATGAAACGCAGATCAACAATCCGTCATTTTTGACGGGGTTATATACTAGTTATATAATATTTTCAAATTTTTTATGTGGGTCTGTAAAAAATAATACAAAAAAATAAAGTAAAAACTAAGATGATTGTTTCAAAAATCCCAAAGGAATAATACTGTGCTGTACCCAGAATATATTCAACAGTAAATTAAGCATTTTTACAGAAATCATTTATGATATATATACATAGAGAGAGAGTGTAGAATATGAAGAACATTCTTAAAAGTAAAATACTGTTATCTAACCAAGTTCTATAAAACACTTTTTCTCTTTTTCTGCTTAAATCAGGTTTATATATGTATGTTTGTAAGAAATTTTTGTAAATGTAGAAATAATTGACTCAGGAGCTCATTGTGGACCAAACTATTTTATTTTACAGTTTCATGGTATATTAGTAGTTTATGGCTGTTCAGTCATTTATTCAGAGGCCCTTGAGGAGGCTCAATATTTTATATTAAATTACATTGTGGGTCTCAGAGAAGGTTGAGTATCTCAAAATATGCATTTTTCAAGTATGTTCCCAATTATGAATCAAATCTTGTGTAGATAAATATACACCAAAATCCAACGTTTAACACACAATATCGAACAATGAACAGACGTACGTTTCGTGAGTAACTTGGACTCACATCATCAGTGTCAGTAAAAACAACAAATTATATCCTCCCAAAGACATGAAAAACACAAATGACAGACAACAACACACCTAAAGCTCATCATGTATAGGTAACCAATAAGATTAAGCCGGAAATGATGCACTACGACACAACAAATCAACCCAGAAAGGTGAGATGTAAGGTATGTTCGAAAAATCTCATTGACCAGTCTCGAAAAGTACGCTCGAAAAATCATTGTTTCAAATTTATGAATATAAACTGTTTCAAAAAGTTCTAAATCTAAAAGAGTATTGCATTTCTTAATAATAGTGGCTGAATCAAAGTTAAAATTCAACTGTTTATGGTATTTTAAAACAAAAGGAAAAGATTCTTCAATTTTTTGTCAATAGTGACTCGCCTGCTATGGAAAAAAAAAAAAACATTACGAACTGCTAATAATGTAGATTTGAATAATGTTTTAATTGAGTGGATTTGCCAGAAGCGAAGTGAACACGTGCTCTTAGTGGTCCACTGATCATAGAACATGCCAAAATATTTCATGAAAAGATGGGGGTAAGTGCTAATCCCTGATGTTTAAAAGGTATACCTATTCCAGTTATTTACTAGACAAACAAACATGCTTGGATGACAAAGGAACTGTTCCAAGAATTGCTTAATACATATTTTGTTCCTGAAGTTCAAGCACACTGTCAATCTAAAAGGTTCCCAAGTGACTCTAAGATTTTATTAATTTTAGGTAACTGTTCTGCGCATCCCAGTGCCGCGATTTTGGATACAGATAATATTAAGGTGATATTTCTGCCGCTTAACTGCACTTCTTTAATCCAGCCTATGGATATGGGATTGTTGGAAGGTTTTAAATGCTGATATAAAAAGGATTTTTTGAGGAAAATGTTAGCTCATGTTAATATTAACCAGAGTATTGTTAATTTTGTACAATATTTCAACATTAAAAAAACATTTTTTTTGTGCAGCAAATGCCTGAGATGATATTGAATTAGAAATTGTGAAAAATGCTTGGCGCCATCTATTGTCGAAATCTATATATTTAAAACGCTAAGCGATTTCTTTCGACAATCCGTGAGAACAAACTACTGCATCAAATTACACCATTCCTTTTTTAAATGAAAGATATTTGGACACAGATTTGTTATCGTGCATTCGATTGTTCGAAAATTTAATTAATTAGCCATAATTTTCAATGAAACTTTTACTGCTGCTTATGATGTCATAAAGTCGGCAACTCCCACTGTTGCAAGGCATAGAGTTATTTTCTGAACTCTGTGGTTCGCCAATCTTTTGAAATTAGCTAATATCAACTAGGTAATATTTTAACACTGTAACATTAAATCTTTAAAAACTTACTTAAAATTAACTAAAATATAATCATAATAAAATATCTAAACATAAACATATCAATATGAATAACAAATCTCACGTAAAATATTGCAATTTAAATTATTCCAATTGAAAGAAGATTTGGAGAGTGATCCCTGACGGCCAGCTAACATAAAAGTACCAATTTTATTTTATTTTATTATAAAACACCAGGTTGCCATACAAAGCAAAAACCGTCATTTAGGCGTAAAAAATTAACCCCAGTTACAGCGCCTAGAATACATTATGTTTATAGAATGACATACGTGTGTATATATATATATATATATATATATATATATATATATACTTCACTGGCGCCCGGCTAACCAAAAAGTATCCCAAATTATTCGCCAAACTGTATCGCCAGAATGTTGCCATTAAATCTCAAAAAATTAATAATAATAAAATAATAATTAGGATTAATAATAATAGGAATAATAATTAAAGCCCCATTTACTAAAGTATCATTTATCAGTAAGTTTCAACAATAAAATTTACAATATATTAATGATAACAGAATAAAAAATAGTCTTGAATATTTATTTATTTATATTATTTCTCTGAATTATCCCTTTCGACTGTTGGATAAATGTTTGTGACGTCAGTTGAATGTTATCGATTGTACGAAACTACACATCACAACATTTTTTTCAATGCTTTTTATATTTTAATATCATGGTTTCGAAGACGTAATTTTTATTTTAATTAATGTAATAACTAATAAATCAGTAAAACATAATTATAAATACATTTAACGTCGAATTAAAAATCACTTGAGAACTTTTAGGCACTTTTTTAGAACTTTTTTTTTAATTTGCAAGTTAAATTTCGGTGAAAATATTTATCCGCATGTTTTATAAGCGAATAATAATTCATATTTATTGTGACGTCACCGAAATATTGTCCATTAGGTTTATTTTATCATTATGCATTATAACTTTGTTGATGTCATTTTTTCATTACAATTAAATACAAAATATATTTTTATTTGTAACATGGTGTTTAAGCATAAAAATAACTTATACAAAGTATGTGTGAAAAGTTTGCACCGGGGAAAATGACGTTATGCTTAGCTTGAAATGCATTTTAACATTGATAAAACTAAAAAGAAAAATTAATTGTGTCAACATGACATAATTTTAACTGATTTTTCCCCAGTGGCAGAAAGTTCTGTAGCTGTCTGCGACAAGCTTTTAAAATTTCATAATCTGTCTGCAAATTTTGCGTGTAATTTTAATGAATGAATAATACACTAAACTAGGGATTTTTCATCATTTTATTTAAAACATGGTAAGCATGATGCATTCTCATCAAATCTGCTTATAACTTTTGATGTTACATGTCGTTTCATCATTTCACTTTTTGTAGGATTTCTAAAATGGGAAGGATATGCTTATCCCGAGACCAAGGGTGATTCTGAGTAAAAGAATATTTTCTGAAAGGATCCAGGGTGGGAGGTATGGAGGATGAGAGAAATTTCCCTCTCTTGATGCAGATACAGAAATTCCTTCTGAAGAAAAATGTCTTAATTGAAGTCCTGCATCAGCTGCAGATCGGGTTAATTCTATTTTCAGTTCAAGCTGAGTTTATACTCCTGCAGGTTGGGTTCGGGTTAACCCAATTTTTTAACCTTCTCACCGCCGTGAACTGATATATTACTACAATATCAGCATTATTTAAATTTATGTAATTTTACAAATATAATGTATTTTTAAAACCATTAAGTAATGAATAATATTCTCATCGATTATATTCATATACGTGTTTAAGTTTTTTATATCATGTTTGAAATAACATGTTTTTTTTAGCATTTTTAAAAAATTACAGAGAAAACAACATTAAAATTTTGCCCTATTGCTGGGCGGTCAGAGGGTTAAAAGTTGGTTCTGTATCTTGTTTCAGATTAAAAAAATTATGTATTAAACATAGATGTTTGTCTGTGTGGGATGTTTTCTGAAGAGACCGCTAAGTGCAGAGCTGTAAGATTTGGCAGGAAGAGTCTGAAGTGTTGTTTTGTCTCAAGTTATGCACTTCAAAGCCTACTTTTGAACTAGTTTTCTTAATTTTTTATGCATTTTTATTTATTTATTATTATTTATTTATTTATTATATTTAATTAATTAATTTATTTTTTTGCAGCGAATTTGCTACATTAGTAAAAGGAATCCGAAGATCCCACATCTTTGAATTTTTTTTGCAACTTTTAGCATTTTTTCTCGTTTTGCGACGATCTTTAGACATTAGTAAAAGGAACTGGGTTTCAATATTTTAGCAGTTTTTTTATGCAGTAAATTTTGTCTATGCTCACGATTTTTTTTTCCACAATCGCTTGATGAAAATCGCGTTTTTTTTCCCCTTAACCGCGATCTTTTGTCAAAATTCGCTTGTTTTTACCGCGATCTTTTACCGAAATTCGCGTGTTTTTACCGCGATCTTTTACCGAAATTCGTGAGTTTTAACTGCAATCTTTTGCCGAAATTCACGTCTTTTTACCGCGATCTTTTGCCGAAATTTCTGTGTTTTACCGCGATCCTTTGCCGAAATTAATGTGTTTTTTAACGCGATTCTTTGCCGAAATTAGCATGTTTTTACCACGATACTTTGCCGAAATTCACGTGTTTTTACCGCGATCCTTGCCGAAATTCGTGCGCTTTTACCACGATCCTTTGTTTTTATACCGCGATCCTTTGGCCGAAATTCGTGTTTTTTTGCCGCGATTCTTCGTGTGCTTATATACCGCGATCTTTTGCCGAAATCCTTTTACCGCACGTGTTTTTACCGCCATCCTTTGCCGAAATGCACGTGTTTTTACCGCCATCCTTTGCCGAAAAGCACATTTTTACCGCCATCCTTTGCCGCAATTCGCGTATTTTTAAAAGCGCTCCTTTGCCGAAATTCACGTCTTTTTAACGCGATCTTTTGCTGAAATTTCTGTGTTTTACCGCGATCTTTTGCCGAAATTAGCATGTTTTTACTACGATCCTTTACCGAAATTCGCGTGTTTTTACCGCGATCCTTTGCCAAAATTCGTGTTTTTATGCTGCGATTCTTCGTGTGCTTTTACCGCGATCTTTTGCCGAAATTCGCGTGTTTTTACCGCCATCCTTTGCCGCAATTCGCGTGATTTTAAAGCGCTTCTTTACCGAAATTAGTGTGGTTTTACCGCGATCCCGCGGCCCGAAAGTTGCGGACAATGTTTTAAATTAATTTCATTAGTGCAGACAGAAAGTGTCTGCAAGAGATTTTCTGTGTCCCGTGACTATGTCGCCGTGTCGCGGTGTTTCTGCCACTGGGGATTTTTCAATGTTTAATTTTAAAGGTCAGAATTTGAGCCTTTATTGGTTGCTTCATCTTGATTGCATACCTTGATTACATGTTACCAATTACGTATTTTTTTTAAATTATAGGTAAGAAGATTTCATTTTTTTATAACAAAAATCACAAAAGTAAAGAATTTCAAGAAAATTAAAATTATTAAAAATAGTGTTATGGGAAAAAAACTTGAAATAATGATTGTATTGTAGCTAGAATAAATAATGTAAGGATAATATTTTATAGGAATTATTTTGGTAGGTTTGTTTTAAGTTCATTTAACAGTTCCTTATTAGTGGCAAAGTCCTATTTCTTCCACTGTGAATTTCTCTTACGATGTCAAAAAATGATAGTCTACTTTTGAATGCCAGCCAAAACACAGCGGCAATTTTTAGAAATGTATAACGGTTGTGACAACAAACAGCCCTATCGCTTTAGCTTTCATCGCGCTTACATCACTTCTAAATACTACAAATTTCAATTTTTTACTACATTTTACAATTTCCGTTCTTACATCATCAATTAGAAAAAAATAGCTTTCGATTGAAATTTATTTGAAAACTGCCGCTTAATTTAATGACTTTTTAAATAATTTTCAAGCGTGAAATATTTTTCAATTCTATCTCAACAATGATCATCAGTTTGCTTTAATAATGTAACATATTCCCTGGGAAAGTTGCCCCAATTGAAAATAGATTTTCTTAACCATCATAAAAACTGAAAAAGAAAAATAATAAAAACCCCTGATAAATCATAAGATCAGATTATCTAAAAGAAAGAGCATTTTGGCGCTAAACTAAAATCTGTAAAGAAAAAAAAAACTATTTATATTTTATGATTAACATAAAATTGATATGCTGAATACGTTGATGTATATGTTGCATCAGAATATTCTAGGAACTGTATTTTATTATTTTTTTAAAGATCCATTGGATATTTAACTGTATAAGAAGGAAAAGATCCCCGACTGTGATGGAAAAGGAATAATCATCCTGATTATGTAAAGGAACCGAAGAAACCATACAAATAAATTACACTTGAAAACATTAAAAATCTTCCTTATCTGCAGATTGATTTATTATTGTAAAAAAAAAATTCTTCATCTTTACATAGAGATTGATTAGCTTAAAACAATGGATGCGTTTCAGAAGATATGGATTTGAAACGAACAATGATTAAAGAAGATATTTTAAAACTTTTAATTTAAACATTTAAAAAAAAATTTTTAACGTCTAATTTTGACGGTGCCTTTGGTGAGATGCAATGCACATGCATATAGGAGCTCATTCAGTTGCATTATCACAGGGGGGGGGGGGAGATGTGTGCTTTATTTACTATGTTTTTTTATTGCCTGAATACACTCATGTCCAGAATTAAGGTCACAAACATAAAATCTGTGAAAACTGATGAACTATTCACTGTGTTGCCACGAAATTTGGCACAGAGGTATATTACAATGGGAGAAAGAATATAGCAACATAACAATATGGAAAGGATTTTAATTGAGAATTAAGATACAGGGTATATTAAAAGGTATTAAATCAGAAATCGGAGATAAAGCATTTATCTCGGGAAAAGTATGTCTGATATGGAGTGTGACCACTGTGCACTGCTATACAAGCCTCACAACGAGCTCTCATACTGTTTATGAGGGTGTCAATAAATGTTTGTGGCAACAAATCCCATTCTTCCAAAAGCGAAACTTAACTCCTAGAGGGTCCTAGGAGTGGGGTTACGCTGTGCAATGGCTCTTCCTAGACCATCCCAAACATGTTCAGTAGGATTGAGGTCCAGATATCTCGAGGGCCAATTCATATGGCGAATATCCTCCTCTTCAGGAAAATCATCAACAATGTGAGCACTGTGTGACCTCGCATTATCATCCATAAAAATGAAGTCTGGGCCTACAGCACCCCGGAACAACCTCACATAGGCTTCAAGGACCTCATCCCTATAGCGATGTGCATTGACAGTACCCGCATCGAAGACGTGCAGTGGGGTCTTCGGCTCCACAACAACTGAGCTCTCCTGTTCGATGCAGTGAAAGGGACACACACGACTGGATGCCGGATGTAAAGTGCCCTCTCTGCTAGTCGTCTATATACTGTTTGCCTGGAAATTCTTATTCCAGATGCAGCAATAAGGTCACATGCAAGCTAAGGAATCGTTGTCAGCCTATGTCGTCGTGCACTTAACGCCAAATAGCTATTCTGTGCAGGTGTCGTTGCTCTGTGGCAGTCTTGGCTGGCCTTCCTGGTGACATTGGGATGGTCTAGGAAGAACCATTGCACAGCGTAACCCCCCTGCCATGACCTGCCAGAAGTTAAAAGCCACGCAATGGCTTGGTTGCCACAAACATTTATTGACACCCTCATAAACAGTATGAGAGCTCGCTGTGAGGCTTGTAAAGCAGTGCACAGTGGTCACACTCCATATCAGACATACTTTTCCTGAGATAAATGCTTTATCTCTTATTCAGGATTTAACACTTTTTAATATACCCTGTATTTTAATTCACAATTAAAATCTTTTCCATATTGTTATGTTGCTATATTCTTTCTCCCATTCTAATATACCTCTGTTCCAAATTTCGTGGCAACACAGTGAATAGTCCATCAGTTTTCACAGATTTTATGTTTGTGACCTTAATTTTGGACATGAGTGTATGAGATGAACGTAGGGATATACTATTTGTATGATACTTCATAGGTCCAGGAAATTTTTTTTCTTGCCGTGGGGAATATGGCGGTAATGTCAAACAGATTTACTGATTTACATTACACAGTTGTTTACGGAATGTTTGTTTGGAGTTTGCTTCGGAATTAGTACTGTAATTCACTGGGGGGGGGGGGACTTTTAAAATAAAATATTTGAAAGACTGTTTAATACGCAACCCTTCTTATATAACAAAGAAGCTTATTTTACTAATATTGTTATTGTAATTTTTTTCGGTCAAGTTTTGACGGGTTCCATCTAGTTAATATTTAATGATGACAATGAGGATAATGGAATCGACTTTGAAGGATTTAAATTTTCATTAAAAAAAAAAGATGAAATTTCAGAGCTATTAAAGTATGCAAAAAATGAAAAAATGAAAATATTTGGATGAATCAGATATAGATGAATTTATGGGCATCGATCAAAATGTACCAATTGTCAGTACTCTCAGCAAATCCGAAATCATTGACAGTGTGATAAAAACAAGGGAAAAGTTGCTGATGCTTCGGTAAATGATGAAAAAAAAAAAAATAGTTTAGACAGAACAATGTTAGGATTAGAACACAGGAATTTTATAACTGAGAATCAATTAATGTCCTTATATAGGATTAGAGAGAAAGTAATGGCCAATAAGCCTAAACTAAGACAACAAGTTGGAAATTGTACGTTAAATGTGACAAATGAGACACATTCTTACTATAACTAGTTTTACAATGTATAAAATTCCTCGTTATTATTTCAGTGAAATGAATTATACCATCTGTTATGAGCGAAATGAGCATGTCTTTCTTTTCTCTTATTATGTATGCCACGTTTACAGATACGAATTTTTTTTCTTCAACACCAGATAGCACTGCAAAATTCACCATGGAGATCTTGCTTTGTGAATGATTACCTCAATGGTTTAATATTTTTATGATTAACAATGAACAAATCTCTTGTGTTTATTTACTTTAATGGATATTGGGATAAATATTGGGCTGTTAACCAAATTTTAATTGAAGTTAACTCAAAATCTATACATTTTTTAATGTAACTCATCTCTCAAACAAACAATTTTTTTGAACGATCTTTCTAAAAATGTAACTTTTATGCAATTTTATTCTAAAAAATAATTTTGAATAAAACTGGCCGCCTGGCATATGATACAAAAAAGAAAGGGTCAGCCCATATTTGTTTTCCTCAGTCACATGACTTGACTTTTATTTATATCTTTTTAAGTTTTGATTCAATTTTCATAAAATTTGAAATGACTTGACAAAATTCTGCAATGATTATATATATTAATTTTCAAACTATTTGGTTGGGTAGTTTTTGTGCTGTTACAGGGTTCATACTTTTTTTATCAAAGTTAATTCCAGGAGTTTTCAAGGAGTCTCAAAAATTTTTTCCAGGAGATTTGCTTAGAGTTTTTAATACAACCTTGTTATCTTTTTTCAAGATGGTATGTACAGGGATGGGGTTGCTCCTCTTGAAATCTGAATCTTCAAAAATCTAAATTTTAAAATAGTATACAGTCGAACCTCGTTAACACGAAATTGAAGGGACTGCGGATTCTTTTCGTGTTATCCGAAATTTCGTGTTAACCGTCACAGAAGTGGCGCCATCTATGTTAGATATAAAAACTAAATGAATTAAACTACAAGTATATGCCTGTTCTTAAAATCATAAATTAATAAGAAATAGAAAATTTAATTAAAAAATAAAACAAATTGATCATCATTTTGCGCAGTAATAAATTTATTTACTTGCTAATTTTTTTTTTTTTAAAGTCCGTTATTGAGTCCATCAATTTTTCTTCAGTACTTCTTTTAGGAACGTATGAAATTTATCTAATTTGTCCAAAGCACGGGAAGCATCCTGTTGTTCCATAACGAAACGTTGTACAGTTTTCAACGCTACGGTACATTCATTTAATTACACTGAACTTTTCCGTTCTGTGTCGATTTCTTTATGCTCTTCTTACACTTGTGTTTGGTGTTGTCATCTTCTTTTCAGCTAATGAAGCATTTATTTCTTCGTCTGCAATCACATCCGAAGTCAGAATATATTCATTTATGCAAATGTACACGTAAAAACAAGAATTTCCGATTTTTCGATTGTAGATAATTCTGTGACGCTCTTTGAATCTTATTAGTCATCCATTAGAACATGTGAAACAGCTCCCACCTAGAGCACCAGCAAAAGCCTGTGCTTTCTTTTGCAAAACTGCACCAGATAAAACAATGTTTTGGCTTCTTCCCTCTCTCATTCACAGCAAGAGAGCAATTTCAGTTTCTTCATTCTTTCCTGTACACAATCGTTTTCTTACTGGTTCGAATTGACAAACAGCATAAGCCGCTTCAATCTTTTCACGATTCCTTAAAATCGTAGAGAGTGTGCTGCTAGGTATCTCATACATTGCTGCAATTTCTGATATTTTTTAGCACTTTATCGCTCACTTCGTTTCAAATGTTTTTCTTGATTTCTAAAGATGGCTGATTGCGACTTTTCTTTCTTAGAATTCTACAGAACAACTGCGAACAGAGTTTCAATTATGTAAGTCAGATGGTAAAGTAGGGATTGTTACTTCTTTCACCCGAAAATAGAGGATTTCAGAAATCCAGTTTATGGTTTATATCACTGTCAGCACTGTCAAACAAGTAATGGAACAATCACTTTCAAAAAAGAAATTACTTCACTCAAACATTCATTGTGGCCGATGATCTATAGCTGATATGGTTAGTGTAGGAAAACTTTCGCATATCAGAGGACAAAGAAAAGCATAGATTAGTCAGGAATTCGATAGTTCACTATTTTCTGAAACTCTTTACCACTTTAGGTCTTCTTCAAATCATCAGAAAAATTCCATTTTTAAAAAGATGTGACAGATAAGTTTAAAATATTGAAAACTTCGCGTAAGGAATCATGTTTGGATTTTAGAGCAAAAAAAAAATTTTTCGCGTTAAGCGGGATTTTCCGAAATTTCATTTCGTGTTAAACGAATTAATTAACATTAATTTCCAGACTGATCTGACGGGACCTCAGTATTATTTCGTGTTAAGCGAAATTTCACGTTAAGTGATTTCGTGTTAACGAGGTTCGACTGTATTTGGAAATATGAGACTTAAGAGAATGTTGATTTCTCATTATGGATCACTAAGCTCCAGTTGATACAAAGCAAAAATTAATTTAAAACTTTTTAAATTCCCTCAATATTTTAATGTCAAATTCACTGCTAAGAATTATAAATTCCCAGTTTAATTTGATTTTGTGTTTCCCCATGAGCTCAATCGTTCTTCTTAGCTGCCGGTTGCGCATGTTTACTGCGTAATACACTTTTTGTGCCGGTTGTATGAACTGTGTCAGTTGCAGTTAACTCTGTTCCATAACAAAATAATTAGATTTTTTGTGATTTTCCTTCAAAATCAATAAATTTTTAATGTTTAATATTATCAAAATTATCGAGAGTAAAAAAATAATTAAAATATCTTAGTTTTAATATTTTCCAGGAGTTTTAAGGGCTCTTGAAGAAAAAAATGGAATTCCAAGGTTTTCAAGGAATTCCAGGAGGCGTACGAACCCTGTGTTATATGCGGACAGACGGACAGACCAGACGACGACTATAGGTGCTATGTATTTATATAATTATGAACGCACGATATGACAGACTTATTTAAATAAAATCGTAATTGTAAAAATGTTCTGTATATATTTAATTTTATAAGATTAAATTAAGTTAAATTTTTTTTAATCATTTAATATGTTATTTATGAATTTTTATAATTATGATTTTTTATGATTATAATTTATAATTTTTGCTTATAATTTTAAGTTGTTGTTTCAGGATCTATAAAATCCGGAAAAGCTGTGTCCAGAACGATTCTGGATTTTAGAGACTGTACTATACTGTCATTGAAAATATCTATACTTCAGTTGAAAAGCTTTTTATGTCAAATAAGAGTCGAACAGAACAGCAGGGTTAAAAATATTTATAAAGTGCCCACAATTGAATAGATAAAAATTCAAAGTAGTGTACTAAATGCAAATTGCAGAAAAATGTATGCCTTATTGGCAAGAAAATATGACTATAGGAAAACAAAAAATATGAAACATTCTGGCTAAATTAGAATTTCAGATCTGAACATATTGAATTAATAATGATTGAATTCAATACAAAACATAGTACAAAAATAATTCTCACACATTACTTTATAGTGAATACTGACGTCTTTACCTTAATTAAAAACAGTTTACATTCATAATTATAATAAATTTAGATTAAAAATATTTACCAATATAATCTAACTGTAATGACTACATAAGATATTATATACCTGCAAGAATTATAAGAAAAAGTCTTTGAAAAAAGAAAAATAAATAAGATTAAAAAAAACTTATCCATTACCATGTAAATATCTTGAGACTTGTCCTCTGATATAAGTTGTGATTGCTTTGGTGAAAGACAAATTGTACATTTGAGGGATTTTGGCCAATTCTCAAAGGTACACACATTACAAGTCCATTTTGTCTCATCTTGACTCATCGTATCAGAATTGTCACAAAAATTCTATTTTTAAAAGGCTACTGAGAATACCTGTAAATAAATAATTGAATTATAATTAATAAAGTCATGCACAGCAATCTCTATTTGAAATATAATTTATTATAAAATGAATAGAATGTTTAAACAACAATTTATCAAAAATACAGTTAATTTGAATTGATAAACAAAACAATAACATAAAACAACACCAAACAGCAGAAATTCAGATCATTGAGAATTAAGAGCAAGAAGGGGAGGGAGGGAGGGGGGGAGATAAAAATTCCTTTAATGCTTCATGCAATATGCAAGCATGTCTTCTATTCTATACTAATACTATATAGTAAGTGAATAATATATACATGATCTTTTATCCATAATAATAAGGAAAGAAGTTTGTGTGTTAGTGTGTCTGTCGACAGTGTTCTGAAGAGACCACTGCATGCAGAGCTACAAAATTAGGTAGGAAAGTACCTCTATGTATGTAGTTAATAGTTATGCACCTCAAAGCCCTATTTTCGATTTTTTAAAGATTTTTTTAATGCGATTTTTAGTGTTTTTTCGCATTTTGCAGCGATTTTTCCACACTAATAAAAGGAATGTGGTTTCATTCTTTCAATCCAATATAGTAAATTTTGTCCTCTTTACAATAATGTTTATTTGGAATTTGTACGGCAATTTTTGAATTTTTTTCACATTTTGAGGCGATTTTTTCACATTAGTAAAATAAATTCAGTTTTAAACTTTTAGTCCAATATAGTAAATTTTGTCGTCTTCAATATTTTAATTTATAGAGATTTTTATGGAAATTTTTATTGGAATTTTTATGGAATTTTAACATTTTGTGGTGATTTTTTGGCATTTGTAAAAGAATTCCAATCACAGTGATTTTTTTCATTACAGTCAATTTTTTCCTCTGCGATATTTGAATTTTTTGTGATTTTTAGCATTTTCTCGCATTCAGCAGTGATTTTTTGACATTTGGGGAAACAATTGCAGTTACAATGCCACTATAGTAAATTTTGTCTCCTTTTCAATAAAGTTTATTCCGAATTCGTACAGCAATTTTTATTTGCAATTGTTAGAATTTTTTATGTGTTTCGTGACGATTTTTCAACATTAGTAAAATTGAATTCCACTTCAAACTTTTAGCCTAATATAGTAAAATTTATCCTCCTAGATTTTGAATTTTTAATGAATTTTATTGTGATTTCTAGTGAATTTTTGATATTTGTGAAATAATTATGGTTACAATATTTTAGCCTACTATAGTAAATTTTGTTCTCTGCAATTTTTAATGCTGCAATATTTTCGCATTTCACGACGATGTTTTGACATCTATAAAAATAATTCGATTTCAAACGTTTAACCTAATGTAGTAAATTTTGTCCTCTGCAATTTTTTGACATCCATAAAAAGAATTCAGTTTCAAACTTTTAGTTTAATAGGGTCATTCTATGTCAAATCAACCAGTGACTCAACCTGCCCATTTTAGATTTTGATGAAACTTACAGGAATCATTCTCTCTGATGATATAAATGAGAATATACTTCTATTATTTTTTTTTATCTCAGTAAATTTTCATACAATTAAATTTTTAAATTTCAAAAAATCATCATTTTTTAGCTTGTATAAATGTTTTCAATTTTGAATTTCTCAAGTTCTATCAGGCGTAGAGAGTTGTTTGACCCCTCGTTTTAAAGATAATTTCATAAGGTTTAATTTGATATGCAAGTTGACTATGTTTGATTTTTAAAAGTAAATTTAATTTTTGTTATTTTTTAGTTTTTTTTTTTTTTTTTTTTTTTTTTTTTTTGAAAAAAATATATGTTTTTTGTAATTGCACTTTTTAACCATTAAAATCATAAAATCTCACATCTTCCAGGTGCCTGGGCCATCCCCCTTAATTCAACACTGCTTATAGCGGGTCCCAAAATGTTCTTATCACTTTATGGCAACTACTATGACTTTGTTTCTTTTTATATCTTAACTAAGAAAGATATTAATTAATTAAAAAGTCTCGAAAATTAACAAAAAAGGAACATTTTTAGTTACACAAAGAAAAAACTGAATTCTTTACTAAATCTGCACCCTGAAAAAGGCTAATGGAATTACTGCAAATGAGCCGGACCGACACAATCTCACAGTAGTAATTGCCTTTTTGGAAAAACATTGACAAAATGGCCCTACCCACATGAAATTCAGGACACAGGGGCAAAAAAAAAAAATGTGATTTCAAAAAATCAAATTTCGAAAAATTTGCACCATTAGAAAACAAGATATCGTGGAAGATAGAAAACAAGATATCTTATACCGAGAAATTCTGTGGTATTAGTATATGGGGCACATTTTACTCATTGAGAAATTTTTTGTATGGGAGCCGTATAAAAATTTAAATTTTGTATTTTTTCAAATTTAATCCCCTGAAAATCTCAATTGATTTCATAAAATTCTGTACCTTTTTTTTACATAACTTTGCAATTTATAATATATGTCTATGGTCAATATTTAAGGAATAAGAGAAAAGGTCAATATTTTGGAACACCTTGTGTATGTATGTATGTATAATAATAAAAAGAAAAGTTTGTGTGTGTGTCTGTGCTACGTTCTGAAGAGACCGCTGCACTTGGTTACATACAGATACATTGTATCACCAGCATTTCTGAATAAAATTATATTTTCTTACAGTTGGTCCTACAGCTTACTGGTTTTATTTTCATGTTCTGGGATCCTTGGAAAGTCGAAAAATTAATTTACGTTCATCACTTAGTAACTCTCAACCGCTATTTCTGAATAAGGTATTTTTGAGACTCGTTTGCGATTTCTTCTTCCCTAATGGTACAATTTCTGTAATTCTTTTTTTGTTGCATAGGGACTTTTAAAATGTTTTTTCACCAGTCATCTTTTAATTTTAGTACTACTCTTTCACCACTAGAAGGAGCTTTTAATGTCAGTTTTATGTTTTTAGGTGCGTTCGTAATTATATAAATACATAGCACCTATAGTTGTCGTCTGATTTGTCCGTCCGCATATAACAGTATAAAAAGTAGCAAACTGAATAGTTTGAAATTTAATATATATAATCGTTGCAGAATTTTGTTGAGTCAGTTCAAATTTTATGAAAATCAAATCAAAATTTTAAAAGATATTAATAAAAGTTTTCTTTATTCTATTAAATCCTATCATACGCAATCTATATAGTAAAAGCGCAAGTCATGTGACTGAGGAAAACAAATACAGGCTTAACCACATCTTTTTCCATATACCAAGCAGGCAGTTTTATTCAAAATTATTTTTTCGAGTAAAATTGCATAAAAGTTACATCTTTAGAAAGATTGTTTAAAAAAATTGTTCGCTTGAGAGATGAGTTACATTAAAAAATGTATAGATTCTGAGATAACTTCAGTGAAAATTAGGTTAACAGCTGAATATCTCAATCCATCAAAGTAAATAAACAAAAGATTCATTCATCGTGAGTCATAAATATTAAACCCATGGAGGTAATCATTTGCAAAGCAAGATCTCCATGGTAATTTTACAGCACTGTCTGGTGTTGAAAAAAAAAAGGGCATCCTCATTTCGCTCATAGCAGATGATATAATTTATTTCAATGAAATAATAACGATGATTTTTTAACATTGTAAAACTAGTTATAGCACGAACACCTCATTTGTCATGTTTAACGTATAATTTCCAATTTGTTTTCACAGCAATACATCTCGAATTTTCCTAAGAATTGGTATATAACTATCATAATATTTACATTCATTCCAGCACCTTTGATCACTACAGATAAGTTGTATCACCACCATTTACGAATAAAATCCAATTTCTTTACAATTTGACCTACAGCTTTCCGGTTTTATTTTCGTGTTATAAGGTCCTCTAAAAGCCTAAAAATTTAATAATCTTTGTCCCTTATTAACTCTAAAAGGTGCCGCAGGCAGTGGGGAACCCATGCCAGATGTTCATTCGAAAAGAGGTTTGTTTAGAACAGAATGAGCCCCCTGGCAGTGGCAGGTGGAAGTAAGAAATTTTCCATGCAGCAGGCCATGTATACGGTGCAAAGGCAACAGAGATTTAGGACAAAGTTTTGTTTTTAAGAGATTTAAGGTTACTACACAGGACTGGGCAAAGCCGGGTGGATCAGCTAGTAGGAAATACAACATAGCAACTGTTTATTGAAAGTCAGTTTGATGTCACACTGAAAGTCTGTCATAGAAAGAGACATCATATTTACGAGATTATTTTTTCCCCTGAATATTTTCTTGAAATCGAAATATATGTATTAAAGTAGATGTTTTAACTCCAAACACATTTAAATAAAGATAATATGCCATTTTAATGCACTTTATTTAATAATGGTACTTTCTGTAGCCAATAGTTAATAGCCAAGGAAATCGTCAAAGATTACACTATTTAAAGAAACCTTTTTGATTCTGATTACTTCAGTGTTTAAGCATGTAGTTCGTTGATATATATCTGTTAAATTTTTGTTTATTTATATTATTCTTTTATTTATTTATTAATGAATTTTAATTATATTATGGAATATTTGCCAGGAACAAATACTGAACTATTTATTATTTTAAGTGCAAATATGTTAATCTTCTGATAGTGGGCTCCGTGTGATAGAGATTTATAAAAAATTCATGCTTGAAAATTATTTTATAACCAATAAAATATTAGTAAATTGAGATACAGTTTTCAAACAAATTGCATTTGAAAGTCGGGATGCACCGAATATTCAATATCCATTCGGTATTCGGCCTATTTGGCCATATTACCAAATATTCGGTTAGGCCGAATATCAAACTATTCAGTCTGCCGAATATCAAACTATTCGGTTCCCTTTAGCCGAATATCGAAATATTCGGCCAAACTGAATACTTGAAAAAACTTTTTTTTAAATATTTTTAAAAACCAACGATTTCTACTTTTAACTGTTAATTAATAAAGATATTCAAAATAATTAGAAATAGAATCATATTTCAATGAAAGAGAATGATTTACATCATTTATTCGCTGTTTGAAAAAGTGTCATTTACTTAAGAAAATTAACTAATAATGACCTTCATAGGAATTAATGTTGTACAAATAAATGCAAGTTCCTGAATACTGTTTAGTAAATAATCTGTTTCTTGCTTTTTCGCAAACATCATGTTTCTAAACAAAACGAAAAAAGCTTTCACAAGTGATAATAGACATCAAGACAGACAATTTTGTCCAGGAAACCAGGATCACAACACACTTAGTCAAAAATAAAGTGCATCCCATTCCAGGTCAAATTTGAATTTTCATTTTGTTATTTTAATAATATTGAAGATATTGTAACTATATTTTCAACACAGTTACTTTGATTTCTGTGAATCACGAGAAGTACTGGAAATTGCCACCATTCATATCTAAACAACACTGAGCTTAGATATTCCTTTATTCAGAGTGCAGCTAACAGTACTTACACTGGCCAGAATTCAGCCACTTCTAATAATATCATCATATTTGTTACAAGCAAACTTAATACAATGCAAATCTCGCTAAAATATCTTCGTTGTTGTTAGAGTTGTGAATGAAAATTTAGTTTCAGCTTGCGGTGACTGTGTTTTCGATTTAATGTATTGTATTTTTAATGGAATAAGTGGATTGAGATAGTGTTTCTTTCTCAAAAAATGCTTGCCTTGACCACATTATCTATGCAGAAAGTTTATTCCAAGATGTATGAACACCCTGTATGTTTACAACTTCTGAATATAATCGCCCATTCGAGACACTTGCTCTCTGGTTCATTTAAAAACTTCCTTGCCAAATCAAAAGGAGCAGGAAAGTTATTCTTGCTGATTTGCCACCATTTTAATATCTTGTATTGTTTTACGTCCCTTCCTGACAAATAAACACTGTATCACTGTAAAATGTTTCTTCTAATTCATTCAAAAATTTTCTTTGATTTTAAAGTATTTTTTTTTAGAATATAAGAACATTTTATAAATTTATTTTAATTCACTTCAAAGAAGAAGCTACAAAGTTTAAAATCTTTATTAATTAAAAAAGTTTTAAGACTATCCTCTTTTTAAGTTATAACTCAAAGCACAGATCCTTTTTTGTGTGTAAAGGTTTCTTGTAAAAAAGTCTGGTTGCTAAAATGGTAGTATCTGTGTTAAATATTATGTAAAATTGTTTTATAATTTAACTTTTAATACCTTTTAAACTCTGAAATATAAAAATACTCAGCCAGCCGAATATTTGGTATTCGGCTGAATAGTTACTATTCAGTTGGCCGAATATTCAGTACTCGGCCTCACTGTTACTATTCGGCTTGCCGAATCTTCAGTATTCGGCCAAAATCACTATTCTGTGCATCCCTATTTGAAAGTACGTTTTTTTTCTCTATTCAACAATGTAAAAATTGGAATTGTGTGATGTTTAAAAGTTACAAATTTGCAAAAAAGCAAAATTTATTATTCTGATTGTTGCCATCATCAATATGATGTCAGCGTTACTCACAGACAAATATCTTTAGCCCGAATTTGTATGAAATTACTTATTTAAAAGTGCTGAGTACATGACAGAAAATCCTTTATTTCCACCCTCCGCCAACAAGGGGCACATTCTGATCTAAACGAACCTCCGACACATGTTCCTGCTCTCTGCTGCACCATATAGTAGGCATGCTGAGCACGTGCTACAAAATCTTTTAGTTCCTCCTTCCGTTGCCAGGGTCGCACTCTGTTCCAAACAAACCACCTTCCGAACGAAACTCAGACATGTGTCCCCTAGGGTGGTCACAAGAAATCAATTTTCGATTTTTTTTGGGGGGACCCCCCTAAAATTTGCCAATTGTCTGAAAAATGAGATTGCCAAAGTTTCAGCTCATTTGGATAATGTTAACCCGTGCCTCATTGAGGTCAAAATTTTGAAAAAAAGCGATTTTTCGCAAAAAATTATAGTTTTCCCTTCATAAAATGAATACAAAAGAACCTAGAAACCTAATGCTGGTCTCATTTCATAAAAAATGTTTTTGCATTGAAGAACCAAACATCTTTTTTTTGTAAAAAAAAAATCATAGTTTTAAAAATATACAGCATTTTTTAGTACCAAACATGATCTGAATTCTCAAAATTGACTTTTTATGAAAATATGAAAAAGCATTGTAACATTCCATTTCATCTGCTTTTAGATTTTGATTTCTTTATTTTTTCATTTTGTACATAAAAAAGGGTTTAGTTAAAAAAAAAATCCAAAGTAAATGAAAAAAATCGAAATTTAAACTGAATGAATTATAAGAAATAAAAAGCAAACATCTCAGAAATAACGTTCAAATGCATTTCATTATGAAAGTTGCGTTATAAAAAACGAATCATTATAAAGGAAATAAAATATTATCACTTAGAATTATTACATTAAGGTGGTAATGGCTTCAATAATGTGGCTTTTGAAGAGTCTGAGAAAAATTTACTGCATTCAGATACAACTTGTAACAGAAACTGCTTTTGTTCTTCATCTTTCGTTAAACAGGAATTGAAGTCTTGGATTAATTTTATTCCCCTTTCAGCTGCGTCATTGGCAACCTTAAAACCATTCCCTATTTTTTTGCTTTCAAATAATGTTTATTTTCGCACCACGTCGGGATCAGTATTTTAAAAATTGCATATTAATCTCAAATCTCCTAAAAATATTTACAGTTTGAGATGAAACAAAAAAATCGACTTCTTTGTTCAATAAATATTCCACTTCATGGAAACCTATTTGTTGGTCTTACATCCTTATCATCATCATCATCAACAACAACATTTTCTTCTTCAAATGACATTAAATTTTCAGCCATACTTATTTTGACTGTTTTTTCCAAAGTATCATCGAAGAATGAAAATGCAACTTGCTCCGAGTTAAGATACCAAAGATGTTTTATCATTTTAGAAAGCGCTTTGTCTGCAACCTGTTTATCAATTTTTCTGTAGTCAACAAGTGATTTTAATAATTGTAGGTCTTGATTGGGAGCCAAAGTCAGAGTGAGATCAATGAACCACGCTTTTATATATATTTTGATTATAAACAAACAAATGTGTCTCTGATACCTTCTTCTTCTAAGTATATTAATGATAATTGAACCCTGAAAAGATATATTTTGAGAGTATAAATGGCCTTAGCCATCCATTTGGTGTGATGAATAGCATCAGGTGCTCTGAAAAAATTGTCTTTTGATAGAAGATGTCCTATAAAAATTAAACAAAGTTGGATAAATTCTTTATAGTCATCCCTGGGGTGTTCATCTTTTAAAAGCTTGGTAAGAAAACTTGAAATTTCGTCCGAATTAAGTATTTTATATCTGATATTTTCATCTTCAATAGCAGTTTTGTATTTAGTCTTGTTCAGCTTAGACCACCCAGTATGATTTTTTTTTTTAAATATCTGGCTGAAGGGCAGTGGTTATGCCCATTTTAAAATCAAAAATTGCTCTGAGAATAATTTTTAGAATATGGTGGCGACATGGTAAATAGAGAAGATATCGTTCTTTCTGTAATTCTAGTTTCTGTAGCAAAATGCAGGTTCTCATGAGGCGACCTGTATTTAATGCAGTGGTATCAAAACACATTGCCTGGATTTTACCAACTGCCATCTCAGCTGCTCGTCTTTTTTCTCTTCATTCTCCAGCTTTTACAAATTTCATGTCAACTTTCCCATGCAACCAGGGCGCCCTTTCTTTCTCTGGAGTAACAAAAACTGCTTACCTTCTTTAATAATGTTTTTAATTGCATCCTGATGAGCAGCATCAAAAAGGTCATCAAGCGTTGAATTGAAGGATTCTACTTTTTTTTATTTTGAGATTTGAAATAGGATCTGTTAGCGGTTTTTTTTGTAATTTTCTCCACTCTTCCTAAAGTTTTTCAGCCTTTGCAACACAGTTTTTAAAGTGTCTGGTTGGTACCTTGGCTTTCTCACAAAAAAGTACAACTTCCTGTACTGTAAGTCTAGCAGCTTCTCTGGTGTTCAGATTCACTTGGCACATATAAAATAAACTGTGTAAAACTTGACAATAGTAACTTACTGCCACTAATTTGATGAGACATGTAGCCAATTAAGAAAATCTTGTCTTTCTGCCTTGAAGTCATGCTCGTTATTACTCTAGAACGCGAAGGTTCTAAATGCATTGTCTCTCAAACTTCACAAGAAAAGAAATCATTAAACAAACGTTCACTGCTTGAAAGACAAACATTATCTAAATCCTCCTTTCCCACCCTTGAAAGTAAGAAGGGGCCAATCATAGTAAAAGGAGGGGTGCATTTGACGACTGCCGAGTGTCAGAAGGTTTCGTCGATGCTAAAAATGGACTTCTTAACGATGGAAAGAAACAAAAATTACAACTTGTATTAAAAAGAGATTTTCAGAGGTTCGTGTTAAATGCACTTTAACTGCAATACAAATTGAGGAGCTTCTTCTTTTGAGGTTCAAAACTAGATACCTAATAATTAACTATAATTCGTATTTTTTTTTTTTTTAAGTTATAAAAAATGTTTGTTTTTTTGTCTTTTAATGTAAAAAATACAAAAAAGTGGTCAGAAGTAATTCGAATTATTCTGCTGTCATTTTCCGTGTATTTTTCAAAAATGCAGATTTGAGGATATAGTTCACAACTTGACTTAAAAAATGCTAAATGTAATTAAATATAAGTTTTGATGAGAATAAAAGTTCAAGGCAACAACATTTTCTATCAGATAAGACAAGAATAAGGTTTTTAGGACAAATGGTTTTTACTTAATGAAGAAAAAATTGCAATTTTTCATCAAAAATCAGAATTTTTCAATAATTCAACCTCGATGAGGCACGGGTTAATATTATTCAATTGAGCTGAAACTTTGCCAATACCATTTTTTAACTAATTGGCAAATTTTAGGAGGGTCCCCCGAAATATAAGTTGAAAAAAAAATTTCCCCATGTTACTTGTGACCACCCTAGTGTCCCCGCTGCCTCCAGCACTGTATAGCTGGCATGCTGCGCATGCAGTGCAAAATCCTTTAGTTCCACCTTGCACCACCAGGGGGTGCAATTTGTTCTATACAAACATCCAACACGGACACCCATTGTATCAAGGGAGTTGAATGTACCAATTCCCGTTGAAATCGGGCCCAGAGAACTCGAAAAAATAATTTGCCCCCTGTCGGTGGAAGGTGGAACTAAAATCTGTAATGTGATTGTAAAACAAGTCGAATCATCCAAACCCTGTTGTGATCGGGCCAATAGAAATTGAGATAAGAATGTAGAGTTAGAGAAAAAACACCTTGAAGGTCCCACAAGGGGGCACTTGGTCAAGTGCTCAACAACAAATCACTTACTTTGGTATGCATCAAGTAAATATGGATTGCGTACTTTTATTAGAAATATAAATTTAATTTTTACAAAAATCATTATTTGAAATTCTGGTATTCTCTATATATAACATTTATAACACTCTACGAGTGAAGCTAAAAATGTTAAATTTCTTAAATGGAATTTGTTTTGTGTAAATAAAAGCAATACAATTGTTTTTATTAATAAGAGTTATCAATTAATGAAAAAAGCATTAATATAGAGGAATTGAATCGTAAGATAAGTTGAATAAACCAATTCCTGTTGAAATCGAGCCCATAGAACCCAAGAAAAGAATGTGGCATTAATATTCAAAAATGGGGGTAACAGAAATATAAAATAAACTGAGAATGCGACATTTATGTTCGAAAATTATGGTAGCTTTATCATCAATGCAATTTTTTATTTACACCTGAAATCCCCTTCCTCTACATTAACACAATCATTAAAAAATGAATTCTATTTTACTGATAATTAGAACATAATGAAGACATTATGCCAAAATAACCACCAGATTGCTCCCTTCCCATCCTCAAATTTAAATCTATATCTTAATTTTTGTTCATTAGTAAAAGTTGCCAATTTTTTCCTTTCTTTTTCACAAAGTAAATGGAGGGATCAGCCAGAGAAACAGATCTCTTTGTAGTTCAGTTTTTAATGAAAGCCAATCCCTGTCTGGGTAGTATCTCAGATTTTTTGGATTGGAGCCGCCAGATTTTTTCAAAAATTAAGAAAAATTACCGGCTGAATTTTACAAAAATTTGATTGTCGAATGCAGAAAACTTTTCTACATATGCTCTGAAAGTTTCGAATCGATATCTTAATTAGTTTTCTTAAAATTTGCTAATTAGTAAATAAATTTCAAATTTGTTCATTTCCGCTTGCAAATCGAGAACAAGTGTTCTTTTCTTTAGCCATCTTTATAAAAAAGATGGCCATTTCGATGCAAATTTGAATGAGTTTTAATTTATATCCTGGGCAATTATTAAAATATTAAAATTCTGAGTCTTAGGTGCTGCAGGACCTGTCTTTAACTACCTAAATCTAAATTTTCAGCCTTCAAGGTGCACTAGATTTTGCTAGCCATTGCCAAAAAACACACATATACACACAGAGCGAAAGTTTATTTTATTAGTATAAATATGGCATATGGTAGATTTTTAAATTGCATTAAAATCAGGGTTGGCTTGATTTTGGCCAACCCAAGAAAACCCAAGTGGATTCTTTCAAAATCCTTAAATTGCACTTATTTAAATAATAATAAACATATTTATTTAAATCACACATAATATACATATTATATCATGGATGTAGAGCAGGCATGTCAAACACGTGGCCCGCGAGCCACATTTGGTCTACCGACAACTTATCTGTGGCATGCCAGTTCATGTTTGATGTAGAAAATAGCCTTTGCACAAACAGACTTGCACCAACCGTGGCTCTTGTGCGGTCAAGTTGAGGATTTTTTTTTTTTTCCAAACTATCTACAGTAGACTCTCTCATATCCACACAGCTTGGGACCAAAGGTTGTGCGGAATTTAGAATTTTGCGGATTTCTGGTCACTGTTTTGATTACATTTTTTAAACAGTAATTTGAATGTAAGAATGCACTCAAAATTATCATGAATGCTTACAATAAAGTAAAGGTTACATAAGTAATTAATAATACATGACTAAATATGCATAATGATGAGATAAATTTTTCTTGAATTTTTCAATGAAACTTGCCTCAAAAAGGTACACTAGTAATTTACATCAAAACCATAAAATTACAAAGGTTTATTTGATGTTTGGCCAGATTCAATAAACAAAAAAGCTTGATTAATACATAAGTGTATTTGATAAAAAGATCAATCACCACTAATATCAGTGCTATCTTGAAAATTTTCGGAAATAAATTTATACTTCCTTTATGAGAAAGCAAGAGTTAAATGATAATAAGAGTTAGACCAGAATTAGATAATAAAATGAGTACAGAATGATATAAAAATAAAAAAGCTTAAATTTCCTTCCTATATCTTAACTGTAAGTTACGTAAAAACGGCGAAATTCGGCATTTTTTTTAACGATCCTTCGACGAAGTTTGCCGTTTTTTCGCATAATTTACGAGCTATAGCGCGTCCGCGGCATCGCTGTATGTTTTTAGTCTGCAGATGCCTTAAAAAGTCAGCGTCGCGTACATTCTGCCACGGGGTCTTCGCATTATGTAATGACAGACATTCCGTGATAAAATAAAGAGAAGATTACAATTTAAAAACATGGTAGTTATTTTGAATTTAAAAATATCCACAATCTGGCAACAATGATGTAAAATTAGATATAAAACTATCCTGCGCCGTCAGGTGCCCACGGGGGTCGCCGACGCGCGTAAACGACCATCGCACCCAAGCCTCTGAAGGGCTTTTAACGCACCAGGGCTTTGTCTCGCCCGGCGCTTCGATCGGCCTGAGGCCGCTCCCCACTGCGGACCCCCAGGTCATTTTACCAAATTAGATATAGCAAATATCAGAAAGTATAGCATTTGTATATGATCAGATCTAAATCATTTTAAAACTTCAGCTCCAAGAGATTATGGATACAAAAACAACAAATCTGAAATCTACAAAGTGTAGATCATGAATCTGAAAATTAAAAAAAGAAAATATATATATATATATATATATATATATATATATATTATTATAAATTGTTGTGTTAAATCTAATATTTTATTTTACTGCTGTCCTCAATTTGGATCACATTACAAAATAATGTGCAATATTTATTAGGTACTAAAAAATTATCAAAAAACTATTAAAATACGGCTCTAATTAAAGATAATTAAAAGTTTAAAAAACTAAATATATGTATAGCTTTTAAAAGAGTAGCTTTGAATGTGACACGAGTTCTCATCTTGTTTTTGTGGGAAACAAAATTGTTACATCCCCTTTTTACTTAGGACGTATGTAATAGAACACCAGGATTTTGGATTTGAGCTCATTAAATATTTTCATTATTTATGTTACTAAATGTGTCATTGTTAATGATACCTAGGTGAGCTTTATCTTTCTTCTTTTTATTTAATTTTTACAAACATATTTGTATTTGCACACATTTTGAGTAGGGATGCACCGGATATCCGTCTCCTGCCGGATATCCTGCTTATTCGGCACTCAAACCGGATATTCGGTCCGGCCGAATACTTCAATATCCGGTTGCCGAATAGTGACTCATTTTTTAACATTATCAGAAAAAATTAATTCGAAATTAATTTGCTTTTTATCAACACTATCCTGTTAAAACAATGTTAGTAAAAATAAATATTCATATTTTCACAAAAATGAAATTATAGGATTTATATATAAATGAAAATATAATTAAAATATGACAACTAATTATTTATAAATTAAAGGCAAGTTATGGTGCTCAGCATTTCCAGGCTCTCTTTTTGATCACAAGTATTTTCCTTCTTTTGAGAATAATCTCCTCTGGTTGTTTCTTTTTCTTGTGTTTTCAACAATTTTAAATTAAAAATGATTTTATTGAATCTTTTGTCACTATTTTGTCTATGGATGGAAGACCAGCTGTGGTAAAATAATACTGCACATGAAAAGAATTGTGCCACTTTCTTGAATAGTTCACTGTCCCCTTTGTACTACAAAAGAAGATACTTGCAATGAGGAGCTTCTCTATTAAAATTCTGTTAGAAAACATTTGTCATAGAAAAAGTAAGTAATAATATGTACGAGTATGTTGGAAAAGAAAATGGTGCATCAAAAGGATGTTTAGTATTTATAAATAACAAAGATTTATAAGTATGAAAACGGAGAAATTATTTAATTGTTTATCTTTTTATGTTCAATGACCCTGAATAAAAGAAAAAAAACTACTAATATGTATATTAGAATAGGCAAAAGACAGAACATGATTCAATTTCAATATTTAATTGCTAAAAAGCATTTGTTTTGAAGCAACTTTTACTTAATAAATGAGTTTAAATCTATTATTAACATTTGAATGACATAAAATTATAATAATTTAAAGTTTTTCTTTTTTAAGGAATCATAAAATAGAAGTATTACTATTGAAAATAAAAATGAAAAAGTATTCGGCCGGATACCGGATATTCAGTAAAATTTTGCACCGGATATTCGGTATCCGGCAAAAATTCATATCCGGTGCATCCCTAATTTTGAGATTTTTAAAAATTATGTTAAAATTCTCTACCAGTATGATTAAACACGGTGAATTGAAGATGAACATCACAGATTGACAAAAATCATTTTACAAATACTTTTATAATCAAATAAAAGTTGAACATTTCCATTCATTTGATATGTAGAAATTCTGCTGGAGTTGGAAAAAATAGACTCACAATTATCGACAAAAACATTGGAAAGATAAATTGTTAGATTTTAGACAGATAATTCATTAATAATGTGAATTCATGAAACCTATTAAAAGTAATGCATCTGCTAAAAAAAAAAAAAATAAATAAATAAAGATAAAATACATGTTACATTCAATTGCACGCAAGTTAAAATCATTCCTTACGAAATAGAAGTAATTATGATGTCGAGAGAAGTTAGAGAAATTTGAAAAGAATAGAAAAATATGCATGATATAGCCAGAAATTTCAGTAAATACATGAAATTTATAATTTCAAAATTTGTTTCCTATAGCATTGTAATTCATGGAAATACGGATGCACGAAATTCCCCTCATTTGGCTGTTTTTATTCCCAGTGGTCGGTAGAATCACCATAACTGATTTTTTAACTCAGTTATGCAAATTTTGGCTAAATAAAGTTTGTCATTTAAAAGGTAAGTTTATATTACGAATAATAATGCTCCTGAAACAATTGTTTTTTATAAAAAAGAGAAACTACAAAATTAAAAGAAAAATGCAAAGATCAGTGTAATACATTTAATAATATATATTTTTTATCATTTTTATCGAGATTTAAATTTTTAATTTGCCAGATATGTATGTAATTAAAAATTTTTTGTATTTTTATCTAAACGTTCTTTTATATATGTTCGGCAGCGCACTTTTGTACATCATCATTGCTATTTTAAATTTTGCAGAATAAAAGTTCAAAATTGATATATTTTATTAATAAATATTCCTTTTAAAGTTTTCTGGGTATCAGGGCTTGAAAATAAATTTTCCTAGGAGGGGAGTCTTCCTTTCTAGAGAAAAATTAATTTCCTAGAGAAAAATAATCTACCCCACTATTATTTTATATGCTATTCGAAGAATTACATTAATACAGACATGACAAAAAGTATTGAAAAAAATTGAAATCGAGAACTCAGAATAATTACATATAAAATGTTTATTTTTATTTTTAAATAAAAAGAAAAGTGCCCAGTTACAGGGTTCGTAAATATCATGATATTTTCGAAAATATCAAAAATATCTGATATTTTGATATATATCCGATATTTTCGACATATATCCGATATTTTCAAAATAGTTAACTTACTGCTGGTAATAAATATTTTCAAGCAATAATATAGATTAGAAACTAAAATATATTGCACTTAACATGAAAGCTTAAACAATATACTTAAACTTCTCCCCCCCCCCCTTTTTTTTTTTAACAAAATTGAAGATCAACTAATCAACAAAACAGAAGCAATTTGCTTTATGCACTTATAATAAAACAACTATAAGATTCCGTATCAACTATCAAGAAATATGAAATTTATAAAACAAAAAATTAAATATATATTTTTTTTTTTTTTTATGGAAAAATTTAAACATAAATGTCAGCTCATTTTTTTAATCCCTAACATGTTGTACAATTTAAGCTCAACAACACCAAAATCAGAAATGGATTCTTTTCTAATGAAGCTGTATAGAACTGATTATTTAAATTAGACAGTTTATCTTTCTATATCTGTCCTGAATTAGTTATGTCCTACATAATTATGACTATGAGTCCCATATAATCTACATTTAAACATAAAAACTTCAAACAAAGCTTGGATAAAATGTTTTTTTTTTTTCTTTAGCTAGAAAAATCACTGCCAGAGACAAATGTTCTTTATCTACAGAATGGAACAGTCAATATCAGTTGAAATTTTCATTTACACTTGTTTTAACTTAAAATATCAAAAATATCTTGCACAGTGATATTTTGAAAATAAATATCAAATATTGAAAATAACAAACATCTTGATATTTTGAAATAAATATCAAATAATGTAAAAATATCGAAAATATCAAAAATCTTGATATTTTGAAAATAAATATAGGATATATATCATGATATATATCCATTTATATATATCAACGAACCCTGCTAGTTAAACTGATTTCATTGAGCTCACAGGCTATTCACATTAATCGTATATTATACTCTTATTTCCAAGAATAATGCCCTCGAAAAATAAAGAAATCGATAATAAATTAAGGGGGATTAACCCCCCCTCCCCCCCCCCATGTTCCCTCCTTTTATACTTAACCAGTGAACCCCCAAAACTAACCAGGGAAGCACCTTATCACAATGATCCTATATACAAAGCAAATCAGATAATTCTGCATGAAAAACCAATTTATCTAAATTAAGGGGGGGGGGAAATCAACCCCCGATTCCCCCAATGAACCCCTAAATTAATCGGGCAAGCACCTTATATACAAAATTTCAAGCAAATAGGATTATTCTGCAGGAAAAACCCATTTATTTAAATTAAGGGGGGAATTAGCCCCCTGTTCCCCCCTTTATACTTAACCAATGAAACCCCAAAGCTAATCAGGGAAGCGCCTTATCACAATGAACATATAAACAAAATTTGAAGCAAAACGGATACCAGTGGTTTCATTGCTTCATCTATCAAGAGTTCAAGCAAGATCTATCTATCTCTATCTAGATATAGATAGAGATATATCTCTATAGATCTATATATTTCTATCAAGAGTTATCGCGTTATGTACATACGTACATACATACAGAACGGACTACAGGGATCACTCTAGAGAGTTTCAGAAGGGCGTCCCGGCCTCATGCCCTTTTTAGATAAAATCCCACCCTCCTTGCCCTTTTTCCAGGTATAATTCTACCCTCCTTGCCCCTTTTATTCTTGGGTAGAATCCTGCCTTGTACTTTCAAAAATTATTTACCAGTCTTTTATTTTTAGAATGTTAGTATAGTACATCAGGGAGTACTCCTCTTTCCCTCTTTATTTCTGTGTGAAGTGCCCTGGTATGTCTAATCTTTGACTTTGAGTGATTCATCTTTCCATTTATCAAGACATAAAGGGTAACTAAGCGTCATTGATTAATTTCACCTTGTCTAGTGAAATATAGTATTAGATCAGGCATTCTGGCCTTTGACCACATGATAACTTATGTAAGTTCTATAAAAAACTTGAAAAGTAGCTTTATAACTTTTATTTTGTAGCTTTTTTAAAACCAGTTTTGCTATAACTGGGAAAAAGTTATCTGGTGAACAAAAATTTTAGAAAGAGGTTCTTGAATATCGTAGGAAAAGGGCAAAATGACTGTACATATAGTAAACAGTTTTACAATAAAAATGGAGAACATAAGTTTCATTTTGCTGCTATTTTTAATACTTTTCAAAGGGTGAAGTTATGGAAATTAGAAATGTTATTGGATTTTTTAAATTAAGGAGTACTTTAAGCTGTTGCCAGACTTTCCTTCCCACCAGTATATTGGTATATGCACTTATTACAAAAATGCCCTTTTTATGAAATGATGTGCCCTTTTCAACAAAATTGCCCTTATTATGTGATGTGCACCCTGCCCTTTTTCATTTCTAGAATGATCCCTGCGGACTAGCACATTAGCTCTCCGGCTTTGACAGCCTGTGAGCTAAAAAGGAAGAAAGTCGAGCTCTATATGTATAACAATAACAATCTCTATATTTTTCAACTTTCACCATCAATGTTATGGACCCTGGGGACAATTGGGTTGTTAAATGAATTTCTGAATTTAGATTTTATTCAATTTTGTGCACTGTGGAGTCTTTCACAAGGTACACTTGTGACAGGCAGCACAAGAGCAACTTTTATAACTTTGGAAAATATCGGAAACTTATAGTTATGTTGTTTCTCTTTAAAAAAATTTCAGAAACTTTACAAAATCTGTTGTGCTTTTATTTTTAATTACTTGCATGAACAAGATCATATTCGGGGTGATGGCATCATCAATATCCTTTTCTGAATAAAATTGTTTTATTATATCCTTAATGAAATATATATAGCTAAAACCTGAATCCCTGGTATTTTCTTGAAGTAGGTTCTATGCATTGAAATTTTAAATCCATGTCCAAGGTTTGAAAGGGAAACAGTCAATTCATTTTTTTCTATTAGACGAGAAATGTAGGTTGACTTTAAGGCTGTTTTCAAATCCAAAAGAGCTACTTTCTGACACATTTCTAAATTCATTTTTGTTTGCAAACACATGAAATTGCCAGGTGTTCTTATTCAGAAACTATGTAATCAAAACATGTTTTCTATTTTATGGTAAAGGCAGCAGATCTTTCAGGAAATACGGTCAAAGTCGGCATTTTGAAGAGAATTCCCGATGCACAAGAAAGGGGAAAAACATATTGTCACATGACAAGATTCGCTTACAAGTCAATAAGTAATTTGTTTATCAAAAAATGGAAAATGCTATTCGATTCCAAATTTATTCAATAGTCAGGCCGGCCAATTCAATACCTTTATGTTTAAAAATGAGTCAAAAAATTTAGCGTTGTTGAGCAGGGAATTTGAGAACCACTTTAAATTGTCAAGTCAAGAGTCGATCCAGACAAAATTTAGGGCCTATTTAGGGCCCCTCCACAAAAATCAATTTAATAAAATGGGCCCCTTCACAAAAATCAATTTGATAAAATGGACCCCTTCACAAAATTCTTTATAATAAAACAGGCCTCTTCACAAAATTCTTTTTAACAAAATAGGCCCTTTCCCAAAATTCGATTTCATAAAAACTTATTATTTATTATTTATTTATTATTTTGTAACTTTTAAGATGAGTAATTTGTAAACAAACATGTTCATCAGAGAGGAAAACCTCAGCAAAAGTATTTAAAACAGTTTTTGTTAATAAACGCTTGTTTCGAATTTGAGTAGCTGGACTTCAACTTTCATTACAAAATGTTATTTTTTACAAAAATATAATAAAATTTCACATAACCTTAATTTTCACAAAATGGGCCCCAAGAAAAAAAACTTGCATCGACCCCTGCAAGTTCTAATTTCTGTGAATTGCAAGGATCAACTAGTTTGTTGTTTCTAAATGTTTCCTTGGAGTTCAAGAAATTTTTTTTCATGTGCACCACAAGATCTGTAGTTGTTCTAATCTCATTTCTGCTTAGGGCAGACTAGGCGAATTTGGCAGGCCGCAGCGCCCAGTGGCCATTACTGCCCTCTTGGTTTTTTTCCTTTTTCGGTGGCAGAAAAAAAATCGTGAAATACATCCATTAGTCGTAGTTTGCCAGTTGGTCGTGAAATTTTTTAGTCAGACAGAGGGAAAAAATTGCTCATTTGTTCAATCTATCAGAAAAAAGCGGGAAAAACGCCAATCTATCTCGGAAAAGAAAATCGCAAAATTTGTCAATTGATTGCGGGGAAAAAATTCCGAAATTCGCCGATTAGTCCAGGGAAAAAATTGCAAAATTCGTTGGTCCACTGCTGAAAAATATCGCAAAATTCATCAATCGGCATCAGGAAAAAAAGTCATGAAAATTTTCAGTTTGGTGGGAAAAAAAAAATCACGAAAATTTTTAGTCGAACACAGGAAAAAATCGTTAATTTTGTCAATCTCTCGGAAGTAGAAACCACGAAAATCGTCGGTCGGTCACAAAAATTTTTAGTCGGACGCAGAGAAAAATCGTGAATTTTATCAATATCAGTCGGAAAAGTCCTTGAAATTCGCCAACCAGTCTGGGGAAAAAATCATGAATTTCTTCGATCTATCTCTGGAAAAAATCGCAAAATTCATCGGTTGGTCGCTGGAAAATATTGCAAAATTTGTCAATCGGTTGCATGCAAAGAAGACCAAAAATTTCAGTCGCTCATGGAAAAAAATTTAAAAAATTTTCAGTCAAATGCAGGAAAAAAATTGTGAAATTTGTCAATCATGTCGCAAAAAGAAAGCACGCAAATCACCGATCTATCACGGAAAATATCGCAAAATTTGTCAATCAGGCGCAAAAAAATATTGCAAAATTCGTCAATAGCTTGCGGTAAAAAAATTGCGAATTTCATCGATCTGTCGCAGGAAAATCCCTACAAAATTCATCGATCGGTCAAGGGAAAACATTGCAAAATCCGTCGGTCGGTCACGGGACTTGATCATCGCTTCAAAAAACATTTTTCTTCAGAAAATGGCGATTCTTTTTGGGCAGAAGCCTCCTGCCCTCGACATTCTTTTGGGCAGGATTTCAAAATTGTGGGCGCAAATCTCGCCTTGAAATTCAAGCCTGTGTATATATTAATATTTGCAGTATGCACACTTTTTTGGGGGTAGTGGGTTGTTAGTTCGTTTTTATTTAATGAGGTTATATTTTCTATGTACAAATTCCATTCTCTACAGTGGTAATATAACTTGTTTTTTTTGGTTAATGTGGCCCACGGCTTCCTACACAATGGTTAATTTGGCTCTCGTTGGTAAACGAGTTTGACATGCTTGATGTAGTTTTCAGAAATTCTGCAGGGTCCCAAATTGATCAATTGGGGCAAAGAGAAAACGTCATTCTTGGGTGGGGGTGGAGAAAATTATATGGTCGATTATTTATTGTTACAATAAAATAACAGATAGAGCCATAAAAGAAAAAAGACTTTTAAAGATTTTAAACTTGAAGAGCTAAGATAAAAAGGGGGGTGGGGGGGGACTGACAAGAGAACCACTTTTGGTGCAGCTCATACCTAACATCAAGACCTGGTGCATTTTGTAGCCCTGTACATAAAAGTTAGAGAACCGATAAAATTTCTCTATAAAATCATATTTTATATATTTTTTTATACTTTTAATTTTTTATTATTGGATTTTTAATTGTTAATTTCACGTGAAAAGCGAATTAAGTTGCCTATATGGCGCTACAAATTTTAAGGTTGAACATCACAATTTCTAGCGAAATCCAAACCACTTCTCACACACGACAAGCAGCTATGAGGTTCGACTAGGATTGCCGGATACTCTACAGGGGAAAAAACAACAACTTTTCCCCCACCAAAAATGTAAATATAATGTTCTAATTTTCAAAATCAAATTCGTAGGTTCTGAAGGAATTTTTAAACTTCGCCAAATTCGCCTAGTCTGCCCTAAGCAGAAATGAGATTAGAACAACTACAGATCTTGTGGTGCACATGAAAAAAAATTTCTTGAACTCCAAGGAAACATTTAGAAACAACAAACTAGTTGATCCTTGCAATTCACAGAAATTAGAACTTGCAGGGGTCGATGCAAGTTTTTTTTCTTGGGGCCATTTTGTGAAAATTAAGGTTATTTTTGTGAAATTTTATTATATTTTTGTAAAAAATAACATTTTGTAATGAAAGTTGAAGTCCAGCTACTCAAATTCGAAACAAGCATTTATTGTTATTAACAAAAACTGTTTTAAATACTTTTGCTGAGGTTTTCCTCTCTGGTGAACATGTTTGTTTACAAATTACTCATCTTAAAAGTCACAAAATAATAAATAATAAATAAGTTTTTATGAAATCAAATTTTGGGAAAGGGCCTATTTTGTTAAAAAGAATTTTGTGAAGAGGTCTGTTTTATTATAAAGAATTTTGTGAAGGGATCCATTTTATCAAATTTATTTTTGTGTATTGATTTTTTTGTTTCAATATTTTATACTTATTATTGACTAATTTGTATTTTTAACTGCTTTAAAAAAAAATCTTCTATGTTAATAGTTTAATAAGTGGTCTCAAAAATTCCATTTCAGAAAGTTATGCTGCTGTAAAATAAAAAAATATGATTTTAACAAAAAATTTTTATTGATTCTCAAACTTCGTAATATAGGGCTTTAAAATGTACCAGGTCTCAAGGCTAGGTGCGAGCTGCACCTAAAATGGTTCCCTTGTGAGAAGCAAGATTTGTTTTGCTTTTTTGGAGGGGAAGGGGGTGGTTATTAAATAACTTATTACCTACCTTACTAATACTAAAGATTTACAAACATGACAAAAAAATTAAAATGAGAGAGATTTAAAGACTAAACTTTATGTGCTTGGTAAGAGGGGTTGGCGGGCAAAAGGGAAATGCCAATTTCGGATGGGGAGGAAAATTTTCTATGATTGATTATTTATTGTTACAATAAAGTAACAAATACAGCAGAAAAATGTTTTAAAAAATTAAAGTGTTTTAAAGCTTTTATACTTTGAGTACTGTGGGGAGGCAGGAGGGTGTTACGCCACCGTACATTGTTTCTGTATTAATCTATGCTAATTTAATTCATTAAATTCTGTTAATTATACACTTAACTTAATCTTATAATAATTTTTCTTTAAAATCCTTTTTCTTTCTAAATTTTCAAATATTTCGTTAAAGTAATTTTATTCTGTTATTAAATAATAATATTAATCAATAAATCAAATGTTTTAATTATTAAAATCATTAATATAATATTCAGTTAAAGTAATATCAGTAAAAAGATAAGTTTTTCGCGTGTCAATACAAACTGATACGAAATATTTCTAAGTCCAAAAACGAAAATCATAATTATTAAATATTAAATATTTTGTATTAAAACCATATTCAATCTATAGATAAAAAATTCTACTTCAAGAATCCATTTACGGTTTTTAAATATGTTATTTAGTTCAGCAGTTATGGCAAGAAATTCTATTTATTCAATTCTCTTTTCAAAGATCGCGCGTTTTGTTTTGCAGAATTATCGACATTTTGATTGCGCATCTTCCCCAAGATACTTGTTGTTTACGATCACGTGACAGGATTTCTCGGAAGAGATAGCGTACAGTTCATTGCACTCAGGCAGAGACGCGCTCCCATCTCAGCGTCCATCCGGGTACTTTTACGGCGTCGTTGCCATTCAGGAGTAATGATGATTTTTATTCATCTCAACTCTACGTTGCGTAGCGAACGCTCGATAATGCTCATTGGCTGAAAGTTGGCTTTCAAAATTCTAACTGATTTTTGAAAGTTATGTTTCTCATCAGTTATCGACTAGGGATTAAGTGAGCTAGACGTACTATAAATGGCGCGGACCTTCGGTCCCGCCGGGGTTTTTTGCTGTGAATTTCAATTGCTAAATGTAAATCTTTCGTATGCTGCTTGTCACTGTGGGGTTTCATCGCTTTCTTCGTTTATGAAATGCTGAGTTAGGCAGTTTCTCTAAGGCGTCATCTTCGTCTTTAGAAGACTAATTTTTCACCCTTGCGAGTTTCTTCTTCTACGGCCCTTGCTCTCGTCTATGCAAGCTATTCACTCAAAATCTAAATTCCATTCATCGCTAAGATGATGCGATATATTAAGCGATTCGTCAGTTGTTAATATCTTCATCTACGATTCCGGCTGCCAACAATTAAAGTTCTTCCGATTTTGCTATCTCCATCGACAATTCAAGTTAACTACAGCACGATTTCTTTATTCCTTTTGAATAAACTTATCTCATAGTTTTAAGGAGAAAACGCTTAAATACTACTTCTTTATAGTGCCAGTAAATGCCTTCGTTTTTCTCCGGACACTGATGTCTTCATCTTCAGCTAAGTTTCTTCGTCAACGCCAACAACTGTTTTCTGCTGTGGGTCTTCAATATAATCTTCGACGAATATAAACATTTTCCTTTTCATTCAATCGTAATATAGTTGCTCCGTAACATTCTTCTTAAGACAAGTAATCGTGATAATTTCTCCTTTAACATCTTAGACTGAGTTCCGCGGTCAGTCAGCAATATAAAAAATTCAACGTATATAATCGTGCCATTTTAATAGACATTATTTCTTCCTAACAATAGTATAGATGTGCCATATTTATTATTAACGGAGCAATCAGATACTCATGTCTTTTCAGCATGAATACAGTATTACATTAGATAAATAATTCAATATTTGATTCTCAGTGATCTGAAATAATATTTATAAAGTAATGAAATTAATATTGATTGTATAATTTATCTATGAATATGTTGTGACAGGGTTGGCCAACTAAGTATTTTCCTTTACATATTTACATGTATTTCGTAAATAAAATTTCTATATGTGTTTAAACATCAATTTTCTCTCTTCATTTCAAGACTTGGGTGAGTGATTAATTTATATCTATTACATCTTAATCTAATAATCGATTTTTAAATTTAATAATCTTTTCCAAATTGTTTTGTGAAGTTTATTTAATTGTTTATACGGCCTTATTCTTAAATTCTTTTGCTATATCTTTTACTGTTATGTCGATTATTGGGTTAATTGCCACTTTACGATCACGTGCCGTGACGTTGTTTTGGATTGGCATTTTTTAAAGCATTTCTTTAGTTCTTTTAACTTCATTAATTTTTGCATCTCTATTTTTCAAAATTACTTTCAATCTTTAAATTTTTCACACCAATCTGAAACGACGTGACAGAGGGAAAGCAAAAGTGAAATTTTGGAGGAAGGGGGGGGAGGGGGATTTAGATGACTTTCTTTTAAATTAGAAAGTCACTGAAACGAAGAAGAGTTTCACCTCTGATTAAGAAATAATAGGAGCGTAAAAAAATTAGGTACTTTTTACAGATTTTTGCATAAAAACAAAGATTTTTAAGGACCAAAAGGTTACTTTTGAAAAATTCAAGGACTTTTAAAGATTTTCAAGTATTTTACAAACCCTGAAACTCAAAATGAACTTTATTTAAAAAAGGACAACATTTACTAGAATTGTGCAAAAAGATTAAATCTGGATTCTTTAACTAATGTAGAAAAATCACCCCAAAGCACAAAAATCTCGCTAAAAATTACTAAAGATTAAAAAATCGCAGCTAAAAAAACATGAAGTCAAGCATGTTCTTTACATCCTCAAAGTTTAAGGGCATTTCTTTATGAGTTTCAGTAGATACTCGACAAAACGTCCGAAATTGGTCACTGCTTCTTAATTTCTGGACATCAATGTGTATATATATATGCAAATTTTACCTTAAAAACGGCTTTATCAATTTTGGCAAAATTTTATATCCTACTGTTGCACTAGGACCATTGGGCTAGGTCACATATTTGAGAAAATTCCATTAGTGGGTCATTTTGGGTCACAATGGGTCAGGGTCAAGGTAATTGTATCTAAAAAACGGCTGGCTCAAGTGATTTTGATTAAATTTTTATCCTACCATTTTGCATTACGAGAAAAGAATTGGGCTAAGTCCAATGTTCGAGAAAATTTGATTAGTGGGTCATTTTTGGGTCATTACGGGTTAAGCTAATTATATCTAAAAATGGATCTAATGATTATGACTAAATTTTGTATCCTACAAGTTTTGGGGAAGAGAAAATCATTGGGCTAGGTCACGTATGTCCGAGGAAATTCGATTAGAGAGTCATTTTTGGGTCACTATGGGTCAAGCTAATTTTATCTAAAAAACGGCTCTGACAATTCAGACTAAATTTTGCATGCTATGGTTTTCAGGCACGAGAAGATTGTTGGGCTAGGTCACACGTTCGAAAAAATTCGATTAGTGGGTCATTTTGGCCCTGGGTCATTAAGGGTCAAGCTATTTTTACCTTAAAAACGGCTCAGAGGATTTCAACTAAATTTAGTATCCTAAAGTTTTCGGGAACGAGAAGACTATTGGGCTAGTTCATATGTTCCAGAAAATTCGATTAGTGAGTCATTTTAGTCATGGGTCATGATGGGTCAAGCTATTTGTACCTTAAAAACAGCTCAGAGGATTTCAACTAAATTTAGTATCCTACAGTTTTAGAGAACGAGAAGACTATTGGGCTAGGTCACATGTTCGGGAAATTTTGATTAGTGGGTCATTTTGGTCAGGGGTTATTATGAGTCAAGGTATTTTTATCTTAAAAATGGCTCAGACGATTCGAACTAAATTTTGTATCCTAAGGTTTTTGGGCATGAGAAAATCATTGGTATAGGTCACATGCTCGGGAAAATTTGATTAGGGGGTCATTTTTGGGTCAAGCTAATTTTATCTAAAAAACGGCTCAGGGTATTTTGACTAAATTTTATATCCTACAGGTTTCGGGCACGAGAAGACAATTGGGCTTGGTCACATGTTCGAAAAAATTCAATTAGTGGGTAATTTTGATTATGGGTCAGGCTATTTTTATCTTAAAAACGGCTCAGATGATTTGAACTAAATTTAGCATCCTACGGTTTTCAGGAACGAGAAGACTGTTGGGCTAGCTCACATGTTCAAGAAATTTTGATTAGTGAATTATTTTTGGGTCACTGTGGGTCAAACTTATTTACCGTAAAATCCCGATTGTAAGCCCCCCCTTTTTCAAAATCAGAAAAGGTTAAATTTGGGAGGGGGCTTATAATCGGGATTTTAAAAAAATCATTTAAAAGCCTGTTTTTATCATTAATTTATAAGTAAAAAAGGGGGGGGAATCTTCCATATTTCGGCAGATTAAAAAATAAATAAATAAAATAAAATAAAAATAAATTACTAACCCTAAAATCCTGCCCCCACCAAAAAAAAATTTACAAATTTTTAAAAATCATTTTTTTAAATATTTTTCTTTATTTCTTATTTTATTGTAACAATAAATAATCATCTAAATCTGCTCTCAAAATTACTGTTTCCCCCCTTTGCCCCTCCCCCTACAGTACCAAAAATGCATACTTTAACCTTTATAACTTTTTTATTTTAAACTTCTTTTCAGACTTATTAACTACTCTATATTAAAAATAAATAACTCCAACCTACCACCTAAATTAACCCCTCCTCCTAAAATCCTTGCTTCTCTCCCCCTGTCCCCCAACCTTATCTCATGAAGATCCTCCCCCTCCAAATGCATCTCATAAAATTTTAAAAAAGGGGCGAGAATCTTCCGTATTTTGGCAGATTAAAAAATAAATAAATAAAATAAAATAAAAATAAATTCCCCATCCTAAAATCCTACTTTCCCCCACCCCCACCTTAAAAAAAAAAACAAAAATAAAATACTTTTTTTTTAAATCATTTTTTAAGTATTTTTTTTATTTCTTATTTTATTGTAACAATAAATAATCAATAATCTAAATCTGATCTCAAAATATGTTTCACTGTTTCCTCCCTTTGCCCCCCTCTGGTACCAAAAATGCACATTTGTTAGGAGATGCATAGTTTACTTCTTAATTTTTTTTTTCTCTATTTGTGATTTTTTCCCAACAATATTCAAATAACGATCTGCATTATTCCCTCCTCCCTTCCAAAAAGTCCTCTTTATTTCTTTTGTCCCCCCCCCCCTCCCAGTGCATACTTTAAAGTCTTTAAAAGTTTTTTTTATCTATTTAGAAATTTTTTGCAACTATAATTAAATAATTATCTAAATTGCTTCTCCCCCTCCCCCCCACACACACTCCAAAAAAATTTGCTTCTCCCTCCCCCCCAGCCACAAACTTAAAAAGCTTTAAAACTATTTTTTAAAGATTTATATGTGGTATTGTTACTTTGTAGCAACAATAAATAAATCATCTAACTCTCCCCTTCACCTTCTGACCGCCATGAACTGATATATCCATTCACTATGCTGTAGGTTTCACTGCAATAGAAGCATTGTTTAAATTAATATATTTCTACAAATATATTTTACATATATTTTATAACAGTTTTAAAACATTGAGTAATTATTAATACTCTTAAGGGTTATACTCATATACGTAATTAAGTTTTTTACATCAAGTTTAAAATTCATCTTTTTTCAGCATTTTTTAAAAATTACAGAGAAAACAACATTACAAAGCTTATATTTGGGAATGGAAAAGAAAATCAAAATAGCTTAAAAGTGGGAGGGAGGCTTACTTTCGAGGGGGGACTTACTTTCGGGATTTTACGGTAATCAAAAACAGTTCTAACCATTTAATTGAATTTTGTATCTTATGGTTTTCGAACACTAGAAAGTCATTGAGCTAAGTCACATTTTCAAGAAAAAATCGATTAATGGATCATTTTGGTATCACTGTGGGTTGAGCTAATTTTATCTCAAAACAGAAATTAACGATTTTGAATAAGTTTTTTATCCTAACGTTTTAGATTACAGGAAGACCATTAGGTTAGATCACATGTTCGAGAAAATTTGATTATTGGATCATTTAGTTATCAATGTGCGTAATGCGTTTCAATGGAAATGAAGAATGCAACAGTTATTAAGATTTTAAATATTTAGCAGTAAACGAAGCCAGAAGTTGTCATAATTTCGCAAATATTTGGAGAAATATTGGCTGGAAAATTTACTTTTAAGATTACCAATGGCAAAGCACATACTTGGCGCAAATTGAAAGATATTTTGTGATATTTGAACTCAAAGCTAATTTTGACCGAGCATAGCTTGGTCTTCCCTGCTCTTGTGTGTGCATATATAGTACATATATACACTGGTGTCCAAAAATTAAGGGGCAGTGACTGTATGTTTTCGCTTTTTACACAGTTTGTCGAATATCTACTCAAATTCTTATCAAATTGTTCTTAAAATTCAAAGATGTAAAGCACATGTTTGACTTCAAGAACAGTAGAAACGGTACACTGCAATTAAAAAATTAATATATTGAATATTTCATGAAATAAGGGCATTTGTATGAAACAACTTATAACTGTGCATGTGGGAACTATACCAGAGATTTTTTTTCCATGATTTGGTGGACAATAAAACACAAATTATAAAAGTACTCCCAGAACCTGTTTTCACGGGGATAATTGACCTTCCCAGAATTAGACTCAAAGAAGTCTCTTTCCGATGTATTTATCAGGAATTTGAAAAATAAATTTCGAATTAGATCCTCCTAAAGTTTTATTTCATTAACTTTGATTTTTTCTTAGTACATAAGATTTTACTTCTAGATGCATCTACTTATTTATTATATATATGTTACATTGGTGTAAGCAAGGGAGTCATGTGCAACGCCTCCTAAATCTTTGAAATTAGTAAGATATAAATTTAAATATTAATTGATAGTACTGTCCTCTCCTAACAAAAATCCTGTGTATATCCATGATTTTACATGCTTAGGACTATAGCTGCAGATTCCCAAAATCTGGAAGGAGCCAGTGGCTCCTAAACCCAAAAAATCCAGTGGCCACATTATGAAACAAACACATAAAAACATTTTTTTTCTCCATTAAATTTGGACAATGGGATATTGAATCTTCCCACCATAATTGTATACAGTTTGTAGGAATAAACGTAAGGCCTGAATATTCTGTGAATAAACGAATCTCTAAAGTTCTTTTATCTATAGATAAACCTCCCCCCCCCCCCCCCCACCAAAAAAAAAAGGTTTTTTTTATAGCTGAAAATAAATGCTCAACGTAGGAATTTACATAAGAAAATATGTCCATAAAAATCAAAATTAAAAATAAATATATATGAACAAAATATGGATAAGATTTATTTTCTTTTAGGTTTTAGATTTTAATAAAAAACATTTAACAATTTCTGACATTTTCAAGGATAATGGAGAAAGATCGAATACTATAAGCCTCATTGCAACTTTTGTTGCAAGGGAATTTTTTAAGGATTAATTAAAGATTTTTTAAAATCCCTATGGAGACAAAAAATCACAATTTTTGTGACCGATCGCCAATTTTCATGTTTTATTATCACACCTCCTTGACGAAATTCACATTTTTTTTCTGCAATCGATTCATGAACTTCACGTTTTTTTTCGCGACCGGTTGATGAAATTTGCATTTTTTTTGCTTCTCGAAATTCGCTCGCTGTTTTTTTTTTCCCCCCGAGACCAACTGGGGAAATTCGCGGTTTTATTTTGCGACCGATTGACGAAATTCGCAGTTTTATTTCATCAGCGATTAATGAAATTCTTGGTTTTATTTGGAGAGCGATTGACGAAATTTACAAAATTTTTCAGTGACGACTTCACGAATTTTGCGACCGATTCCCGAATTTTCAGATTTTTTTTCATGACTGATTGGCGAATTGATTTACAGAAATTAAAATAATAATAATGATAATTCGAGGAGTTTTGCTAATTCGTGGAGGAATCGCATGCTAATATCTATGTCTACATGTAAGAACATATTTGAAAAATCCCAGAGATGCAGATTTAATGAGTAGACCCAAAATTATTCTATTCTCGGCACGAATTTTACTGTGTCGCTGGCTAATTGTAGTATACCATCGCCGGAGAGTTCATTTGCGATGCATATTAAAAAAAAAAAAAAAATCTGATATATATGCGGACATTTGAGGATTTTTTTTAAAGAAGAAAACGGAAAATTTGTGTGTGTGTGTGTGTTAATCAGTGGAAATGTGACATCCATGTTTAATCATATTTTTAAATTATGGACAATAGAAAAAAGAGCTAAATATCGCTGAATTATGGAGGACAATCCCCGAATTCATATTAAAAAAATAAAGCGGAAATCTGCCTTTCGGCGAAAAGGCATTCATGTAAAACACCTGGCGACTTAAACATAGAAAGTTAGTTGCCAAAGCAAAAACTTTAGTCGCCACGTGGCGACTGGCGACCGTGAATCTGCACCTATACTTAGGACATTTCACGTATCAGAGAGATTATGTCCATAACACCTATTTGTTACGTCCGTAACAAATATATTAATCTCTGTCATAAATTACACAAGTGAAATCTACAAAAGCTTTATGATTTTAGAAAGCTTAATGTCTCTAGGACAAGTAACCAAAAGAAATTTTTCAAAAATCCTGAACAGAATATTTGCAATTGTATACCTAGCAGTGTAGAATTTTGCATGTTTTCAGAGTTACGTCCATAACAAGCAGATTTTATTTTTTATTATCAAGGAATCTTTACCTTAAGTTTGGATAGCATAAATAGCCTCAAATTATACACCAGGAAAAAAAAATAATATATTCAAAAATAGTATATCAAACCAAATTGTAATTATGTGTATTGAAAGTCTGCAATTGCTACATCCATAACGATGGAATTGTCCTACAGTGGGCTAAAACATTTTAACCAGAATTCCTTCACAAATGACTAAAAATTGCTGAGGAACCTTAAAAAATAAATTAAAAATAGCTAAAAATTCAAAAATCGCAGAAAACAAAATCTACTATATTAGGCTAACAGTTTGAAACCGAATTCCTTTTAAAGATGTCAAAAAATCGTCATAAAACAAGAAAAAATTCTAAAAATCGCATTAAAAAAATTCATGAAAAATTCAAAATTTGCAGAATGAAATCTGAATAAACTTTATTGAAAAGAGGTCAACATTTACTATATTGGACAGAAAGATTGATACCAGATTCTTTTTATTAATGCGGAAAAATTGCCACAAAATTAAAAAAAAAATTGCATAAAAAATTAAATAAAAAAATTTGTTATTCTGATAAAAGTTTTTTTTAATCATTTTTTAAAAAATGTTCTCCTATTAAAATATTTGCATTAATATTATCTTTTTCCTTTTGATAAATAAACTGCAAATGATCCAAAATTCGAGAATCACAGAGGTCTCCAAATATAGGACTTTGTATTGTATATTCATGTAAAGGGAAAATATATATTTTTTTTTTAGGGTGCATAAATTTTTAAAATGTTTGTAAGGTTATTTTATATTTTTTATGAAAATAACTTATTTTTGAGAAATATTTATAAAAAATAATTTTTCTAGAAAAAAAAGTTTTTTTTCCATTACTTCAAAATTTCTGGAAATTTTACATCTCAAAATTTAAAGTTGACCTCAGCTCGTGTGCATAAAGTTCATTGCAATCACCGCATATGTTTTACACTATTTCTTTTATGCATCTTTACTTTAGTATGCCTTTTTAATTGTCCCTTTCATCAATTTAAAAAAAGGTGTTTTCCTGTATTAAAAACAGATTTTTTTTTTTTTTTTACAAAACAAATTACTATTATTGCATTAACATTTTACAGGAAAAAAATAGATTTTGAAACTATTTTTGATGATCTGAATAGTTGGTATGGAGCAAAAAGTGTGCATTGATATATAGAATAAATGTTTACTCGAGAGAGCACTTCATCACCTGCAATATTATCAAATCTATGCTAAATCAAAAGAGATTAATACAAGTATGAGGTTTTCAAATTCAAAACTTATGATTAAAAGTCCCAAGTTCCTATGCAGGTTTTTTTTTTTTTTTTTTTTTTTTTTTTGGGGGGGGGGGGGGGGGGAAGGGGGGCATTTTGTGAAAAGAAGTACTTTTGTGAAATTCATTATCTTTTTGTGAAAAATAAGATTTTTTGTAATGAAAGATGAAATCCAGTTACTCAAATTCAAACCAATCATTTATTAATAATAACTTCTTTAAAGTCCTCCTGCTAAAATTTTCCTTTCTGGTGAACTTGTTTTGTTTGCAAATTACACATTTTAAAACCTAACAAAATAAAAATAATTGATGAAAAGTATGTTTGTATGGGACGGAATTTTGTGAATGGGCTGTTTCATTATAAGGATTTTTGTGAAGGGCCACTAAACAAGCCCCAAATTTTACCTTGATCTATTCCTGATAACACAAATATCAGAACCATAAACTAGATTGTATACAAAATTAGAAACCATAGACATATGTAATAAGCCATGTTACTACTTTTAAATTATATAAATCAGACAGAACATTTGTATGAGTAAAGTGTCATAAAAACTTACAGATTTATCATGATGAAAATATCTCCTTCATTTCAGAGCGCAAAAACTCAGTAAAAAAGCAAATCTGCAATTAGAAAATAATTTTTAAAAGTTAAAATATTTATAAAACTTTAAGTTAATAAAGGTATAAATTTTAATTAATGTATATTATATAAATATATATGGACATTTATTATTTATGACCATTGAACAAAAATGTGTAGATGGAAAAAAAAACAGTAGGAATAATGATTAAGAAAATAAATTGCTATATCTAAAGAAATAATAAAATATAATAATCAAAATAAGATAGAAATTAATACTGAACTACAAACAATTTTATTTTTCAATTATGGTATGCGCAATCAAGTTAAATTTAGCAGTTGGATTAGTTTCAATATTAATAATTAAATGTAAGCAAGATCTAAAACTAAATTTACAAAATTAACAGTAATCAAGTTAAAACAGGTATGCTAACGATTCTAAATCTATAACGAAAACAATAAAATACAAAGCAATCGGGGGAAAAAGTAGGCTTACACAAATGTAAACATTACTTTTTATCAAAGATCTTGCAGGTTAGATTGAAGAAAAGATAGAAATATAAGTGCTAAATACTGAGAATGTTTATACATCCCAATAAGAGTTCCAAAATATCACAGATAAATAAATGAAAATATTTTCCTCGGATTTATGTTTGATTTTCAATCCATTTCTAACCACACAGCTTGCTTAACAGCTGAGCTAAAACAGTAACAAAAGAAAAAATACAAGATCAAAACAGCAACATTTTACACTTCTTCTTAACAAAGCACCAAACATTGTGAAAAAAAAATTCTCCTTTGTGCTGAGTCTTCCTAATTTGATTCTTTAACGAAATATTAGAAATAATAAGTTTTAATCATGATAGTAATACAACGAAATTTTCTGTGTTGAAAAATTATTGTTTAACACAAATTACGAATTTTGTAATGGCAGCATCATTTGATTGGTCCGAAGGATATTGGCCAAAATCTTGGCGACGATTTTTTTTTTTCCTTTGGCGTGTGTTGATTGGTTTTGGGAATCAGTAAAGCTATGTTTACTTTGTTTTTCGACTAGTGTCTCGCGGTCAGGTCGCGACCTACGTTATACACGGCCGATTCATGACTTTTTAAAAACGTCAAACGGAGTGGATCATCTTTACACGGTTTTTAGCACAAAACGATAGGCCCGCTGCTTTGTACCAATCCATAGAACTAGGAATATAAACTAGAAGAAAAATCACGTGACCGATACGAAATGTTTGCAAACCCCACCGATATTGGTGAAAACTTGGCTTTTATCTTGGCATACACGGTCCTACTAACCCTTACCTCCTACGATGGCTTTTCGCTGTCATTCTCATATCGTGTCGTGACTTGTGACGGTAAAGCTCGGTTCTCAGGCAGCATCGACCAAGGTCAATTTTGGGAGGGTGCATCTCGTCTGCCTCTGCTGTGGGACCGTGTACTAGGGCTGGGCGATATCTCAATTTCAATATCGTGGTATATCGCCAGCTAAATATCGCGATATGACGATATATCGTGATATTAAAACTAAATATACAGAATAAATAAAAGAATATTTTGAGAAGAAGAAAGAAAGAAAAAAATTCCCTGACGGCTCGGTCTACAGGCACAGGTAGATTTCAAAGACGCAGACCGTGGAGCGCCTGTTTGTTGGAAATTGCAGAAGAAATTACCTTTTTGCCATGATGCCGCAGTTGGGACCGCCCACAATCTTACTTGTTTGCAGGCGGAGCCGGCAGGGATTTTTTTTTTTTTTTTTTTTTTTTTTTTTTTTTGCTATAAGGGTTGGTCTTATAAAAAAACTTGTCAATATAAAAGTTTTAGATAATATTAAGAATCACAATTAAGAAGTTATGGGGTTTTTTCGGTGTTCACAAAAAGCCCCCCCCCCCTTCCTGGTTCGATTTTGCCCATTAACGAGCTTGACCGAGATTTTATGCTCCTTGATTTTATGTATCAGTTTGGAAGAGATTCGTGCAGAATTATTGCAGTTATCGTGTCCATAAAAAAGTGACATAGATAGATAGATAAAGTTTTGAACTGGGGGTGGTTTTGGGAGTCCTCATCGGCATAGATCTGCAAAAATGTACCAAAAATGCCAACTTAGGGGAGAATGTAATAGGTAGTATTTTTTACGAAATCTACTTAAAAATCAGTTTTTACTTGTATTTCCACAATAGGGCTTGCTTTAGACGAAAGCGAATTAGGGAGACCGTTTGAGTCGCTAAAATCAAACTGGAAAAATTTGGTTAAAACTTAAATATATTTAAAAGATATCATTCGTAGCAATGAATAAAAATTTCGTCTTCAAGGGACCCGGGCTAGTAAAACCGCATCTGGCACCAAACATGGAAAATTTAAGTACTTCCATATTCCATTATTAAAACAATTGCTATATATAACATCTTTTAAAGACCATTACTTGCATAAAAAAATCTATAAATAATATAAAATAAGTTTACTAAATTATTCGCCAATTTGCGCTTTATGTAATTTTAGCTTCTTGTGAAATCTCTAACAAAGTAATGAGACTGATTATTACAACAATTCAAACAAAAATTTTCGGTTTGCTCGTTGTAATTATTGGTTCGCTTCACACCCTCCTCCACTCAATTTATAATATAATACATTTAACAGCATATATTACATTTAAACAATCAGCAATTTCCTGTACTGATATATTCAAAATCCCAAATAACTGAAATAAACACTTCAGAGAAACATTATCTATCATGTAAAATATTTCAACAGAAATTGTTTTACTTTAACATTACAGTCAGTGAAAATTCAGCGGTGATACTGAGGCCCTAGGGTCTCCCCATTTTCGGTTAATTAATGTCACGAAAAAGTGCAAATCTCACCCCCCCCCCTCACACTTACGCTGAATACCATAATGCCATAGACGCCGACGAAACACAGGGGGGTGTAAAATATTGAAACAGTTGTGCTGCTAGTCCTCAACATGCAATACAGAAATTTAACAAATAAAAAAAATATTTTTTTTTACATCTCTTTTTCGTTAGATGAGATAATTTTTCCAACACATAAACTCAAACAAAATTAAAAAAAAATAATAAAAACTTTGTTCCATGAGAGTTATAGCGGACAGATCCCCAGTGACCAAAATTTCATAGTTCTTTCTTGAAAGAGAAATCTCATCAAAAACGTCACCTGTAAAAAATGCAGCCAAGTCTCGTGACTCTTTTTCCGTAAAAAGTTCTGAGATCGTTTAAAGCCAAGTTTAGCTATCTTATTAACTCTGAAATTTTCATTCACAAATCACTCCTAGTCTCTACATCTTTAGTTAAATATTATTTTGTGACTTGGCAATTACGCAGCACAGGGAAGTTATTACACCTTACTATGTTATGTGGGAAGGGATGAGATAATATGATTAAGGCTAATTATATACGGACAGGGAAGTTACCCACACAGCACACTTGGTCCCATTGATGTCTCGGGTGCATCGCAAAGTCTCATTAGCATCACGTCTCTGTGTGATGTACATGAAACATCTCTGAGATAACAAAACAGGCTGCCACCGAGATGTATCTTTGCGACAGCCTGGAGACGCAAGCTGCCGTTTTCGCCCATGCGCAAATACGCGATGGTCATTCGCGCATGTGCGAGCTAAATGGCGTCTAATGCAAAGTGAAGGATGTGTGTGCATGCCATGTTGTTTGCTGTGTGTTGGATTTCTGTCTTTTATTTTTTCGATTTGAGTGACGTTTCTTCAGTTTTTAGGAAAAACTCAAATAACTATGGTTATTCTTGAAGAGTAAGCGTACATATAAGTGATTATGTTAATATAATCAGGCTTGATAACTGCACTTCCTTTCGTAATTTTAAAGTAGATTGCTGTCTGCATTATTTTTCATATCCAGAGGAACTATCAAAAATATTAATCTTCAAATATAATAATAAAAACTTGTCATAATAGAAAAGTTTGTCATAGCAAAACATATTAAAAACGCTTTGCGATGTTATAGTTATTTTGTTTACATGTGATATTTTTAGCTTTTAGGTATCTAAATAAAATTTCTTTTTGATGTTTACCTTTTGTACTTTATTTAGATTTTTTTATGTTAAAAAATATAATTGAACAATTGTTCATTGCACTTAATCATAAAATATTTATATTAATATATATATAAATCTACAATATCGAGTAATGGTATATTCTAATAAAAAATAATAGTTTTATTTGCAAAAGTTGAGAGATCATGAAAGGTAAGTGATAATTTATTAAACTTTATTATCGTGTTATGTATTTATACATTTTACATTTTCTTAAATATATTTAAATGTCTTATAAAGCTTATTCTGCAGTTTTATTTAATGTATATTAAAGAAAAATGTGTTGCGAGTTTTAAGTAAAAAATATAATAAAACTGTAGAAAATTAACATTTTACATTATCCACCATCCATGCAATACTAAACATAATTTTTTTTTATGGTAATTGTGTAAACAATGCAATGAGTCAGTATTCAAGTTGCATGCACTTTTAAACTTTTTTTCGGTGTAAAAAATAATAATTTTAGTCTCTTATTTAATGTAAAAATGAACCATTCATTCAAAAATAGTTATATAAAGTTTAGAATTTGTTTTGTTCCTTTTTAAAAGGACTATTTAATTTTATTTTCTTAAAAGAGTATTGCTTTTTACAAATATGTACAGTTCAGATCTGTGAGGATTAAGTCTTAAGGATTAAGATGTATTACATCAGTGAAATTACTATGTATTCTTAAAAACTGAGAGTGCATCATAAGTTGAAATTTATTTCATCTATTTGTGCTGGGAGGGGGGGGGGGGTCCTGTTTTTACAATGAAACTCATGCAGTATTTTCTTAAAATTAAACACAGAATATATTTGTTAAATTGTGAAGATTTAGGTAGTAATATCTTTAAGGTAAGATAAAAAAATAATAGTAACTTTAGTTTCTCGATGGATTTTACATTATATGCTCATATGCTGTAGGATTATTTTACAGGCTGCATTAATTGTGTTTGTTTAAATTATTATTCTAAAGTTATGTACTGCCAAAATTCAAGATAATTTTAAATATGCATTAAAAATAGGACATTTCAATGTGGAAAAAAAAAAAAAAAAAAAAAAAAGAGCACATTTGTATCAATATATATTTGTGCTATACAATAGGGACATCAAAGTTTTCTCATTTCTGTAAATGCTCGCTAAATATGATTTGATAGAAAAACATAGCAATATTTTAATTTAAACCTGGTTAGTATAATAAGGTTGGTTTATTTATATTTTAATATTATTCATGAATTCATTTTTGAGCAATGAAAAAATAAATTTAAACATTTCATTATGCATTTTAAAACTATTTAAAGTTTAAAAAATATTTAACACTGGCATGAGGAATTATTTTTAGAAACATGTTGTTTTATCGAGATGATAAAGTACTTTAATTCTAATACAGCATATGTTGATTTCTAGTCAATGAAGAAAATTGTTAAAATTTGCATATTTGGTATACATCAGAAAATTTTCTCAGCATTTAGCACAGATTGCTTTTAAATAATTGAAATTAAAACAAATATAATAATCAAATTCTATCTGTATTAAAGGATGTAAAATTTATGAAAAAATGATTGATTCATCAATAGCATTTTATCGATTCAAAGAAGCAATTTTTTAATATTAAACTGAATTATTTTAATCTGTAGGTATGTGGAATTTTATGATTAATAAAGTAATTATTAATTTCTGAAACCATAGTTAGTACAACAAACTGATGGCCCGGCCTACAGGCACAGGTAGATTTCGAAGACGCAGACTGTGGGGCGCCTATTTGTTGGGAATTGCGGAAGAAATGACCTTTTTGCCATGATGCGGCAGTTGGAACCACCTACTTCAAAACCTAACTTGTTTGCAGGCGGAGCCAGCAGGGATTTTTTTTTTGTTCTATAAAAAACTTGTCAATATAAAAGTTTTAGATAATATTAAGAGGATTTATAATAAATTTAAGCGGATTTGAAATCTTGTGAATTGACGAAGTTATGAATTTTTTTCTTCTAAAACACCCCTTCCCCCCCCCTTGGGGGCATTTATAATTATATCAAAAATCTGTCCTACATACATTTTCGGCCCTTCTCCTAGAAGTACTAATAATTTTAAACGGATTCGATACGTATCATAATTAAGAAATTATAGGGTTTTTTTTTGTTTTCACAAAAAGCCCCCCCCATCATCCCCTCCCCCTGGTTCGATTTTGCCCATGAACGAACTTGACCGAGATTTTATGCCCCTTGATTTTATGTATCAGTTTGGAAACGATTTGTGCAGAATTATTGCAGTTATTGTGTCCATAAAAAAGTGACATTGGTACATAGATAGATAAAGTTTTGAACTAGGGATGTTTTTGAGTTCTGGGAGTCATGATCGGCGTAGATCTGCAAAAATGTTTCAGGAATTCCAACTTAGGGGAGAATGTAATAGGTAGTATTTCTTACGAAATCTACCTAAAAAGACATTGCATAAGTAAAATACTTTGTTAGTAAATAATTCATACTGCAGGGTCCCAATTAACTTAAGCAAGCCCAAGTAAATGTCGAAAAGTTCTTCTTTGTTCCTAAATCATCTTGCATTTAATAAAATCTTCCATCCTTTAATGACATAGAAATACAACTTTGTTATTGTATTGTGTGACAACTTTCTTAGGATATGTCTATATCTGAGAAGTGAGGCATCGAGAATACACTTTTAATGAATACTTTTTGAAAACACACTTTTAGCAAATTTGATACAGAGTTAAAAATTTGGTGAAAGAGTGTGTATTCTTTCTAAGTATAAACAGTCTAAGTTGCTTTATTATCCTAATTCATTCCAAGACATTACCATTTTAAACTAAATCTTTGTTTAAATTTCTCAAAATAAGTTTTTTGGACTTGTATCATTTGTATTCTGGGTACCTAAATTATTGGAATTGTATTTGCATTGTAAAATTTATAATTGGTAATCACTTTTTTAAAAATGCATGTGTGATATTAGAATTTACTGTAGAGATAAAACCATGTTAATACATAATTCAAGAATTTCTCATTACACACTTTTTTAATGAAAACTCATGCAATACATGATTTATGATGAGTAATAATATTATATAATAGTATAAGACAAAGAATTGTATTAGTGTTTATTCGATGTTTTTTTTTAATTTTTCTCAGCTATTTTAAACAGAAATTATATTCAACCCCTTTTATTAAATATTCCTTGTTTTATATCATATATGTTTCACTATTTCAATCGATGAATTTTACTGGTTCAAACTTAATTATTTAAAAAAAATAAACTCATATTACTGAATGCAAGCATTTTACTTCTGATGAAAATCATTTGTTAATTATGATTAAGAAAATATTGTCATAAAATGTTAACTCTTACACGTTACAATATTTGCATACTTAATTTATTTTTTTTAAATCAAAAGTTACGTATTAATTTCTATAGTATTATTAAGAAAACTTATTAAGGAATATATTAATCCCCCCCTCCCTTCCAGCAGAGTCTTTGGGGTGAAAAGGTTAATTTTGTAGTACTCTGTACTATAATATAATAATGTAAATCAATAATTACTTGATTAATCATAAAATTCCACATCTCTGCTGATTAAAATAATTCAGCTAAACAAGTTTCAAAATATGCTTCTCTGAATATTATAAAAATGTTATTAATCTTTTTGGATGTACAAGAATTTTGCATCCTCTAATACAGATGTAATTTCATTATTTACAATCATTATTTTTATTTAAATTATTCAATAGTAATTTGTGGTAATTACTGAGGAAATCTTTTGATAATTTTCAAATTTGTAAAATTTCACAATTATCATGTGGATAAAACAATATGTTTCTAGTAAATAATAATTCATTAATTATTTCTCATGTAGATGTTAAACATTTTGTAACTTTCAATAGTTTTAATGCCTAATGAAAAGTTTAAATTTATTTATTTTTCATTGATGAAAAAAAAAATTATGAATAATATCAATAAAAAAACTCAAACATCATTAAACTAATCAGGTTTAAATTAAAATATTCCTGCTGATTTTGTAATGAGAATGTTTAAATGATAAATGACGTCTGTCACATGTATAATCACAACACTTTCATGAGTACTTATTGTGCAAAAATATCAATGACTAATACAGTTTTATTATCTTTATATTTATAATAGTAGTTTACATATTCAAAGAAGTTCTGTAGAAATAGATCAAACTCCCTGATGAGATCTGTTTATATTCATTTGCTTTTGTGTCAGAGAGCCAACTTTTAAAAATTTTAGTGATTGGGGGGAGGGGGGGGGGAAAGAATTCGGGTGATGGAAATTGCTGAAGGGGAATTTTCAACTGTGCTATGCGTTTCCTAACTGAACTAAATTTTAACATACTAAGTAGTATATATACAAATCTACAGATCATATACAAGACTGCACAAAATAATGCAAATATTTTTTCCACAATTGATAATAACTGCTGAAATTGGGTTTTCAAAATTGTTTATTTACACTTCAACTTCCACTGTATTAATTGGTAAAGTATTCTGGAAATGTTGGAAAGTGTTTCATAATCTATATATGAAGCAGGATTTTTAGTTTTTATTTTTCTGTAAGTTTGTGTGACAACTCGACAACATTCATTATGATTATTGAGGCATCCAGAATACATCTGATTCAAAGATGAAATTTTGCTGAAAAAGTGCTTAATGACTATGTTCTTTCTAAGTATGAACAGTGCTGCTTTATTATCCCAATTCATTCCAGGACATTACCATTCTACTCTAAATTTTTGTTTACATTTCTAAAAAATTAGCTTTCATAGACTTGTATCATTTGTATTCTGGGTACCTAAATTATTGGAATTGTGTTTGCATAGTAAAATTTATAATCAATAATACTTCTTTTAATGTGTGTATGTATTGAAATTTACTTGATGAGACTAAACTCCATTCTAGTTCATAGTTGGTGAATTTTTCCTGAAATTTTCTTAAAAATCAAAACTTATAAATACATTTATTCAATGTTTATTTCCAATTTTTCTCATCCATTTTAAACCGAAACTAAGACAACTTTTTATTTTTAACACTCCTGTGGCTGCTTACATTACATCATATGTCATATGTGTCACTATTTCAATTTATGAATTTTACTGGTTCAAACTCAACTGTTTAAAAAATCATATTTTTTAATGCAAATATTTTGCATTTCATGAAGATCAACTGTTAATCATTAACAGTAATAGAAAATTATATATTAATCTCTTACTAAAAGCAATCTATTGAATATCGACCCCCCCCCCCTTTCCAGCAGAGTATTTGGAGTGAAAAGGGTTAAACTTTGCAGTTTGTTGTACTAACTATGGTTTCAGAAATTAATAATTACTTTATTAATCATAAAATTCCACATACCTACAGATTAAAATAATTCAGTTTAATATTAAAAAATTGCTTCTTTGAATCGATAAAATGCTATTGATGAATCAATCATTTTTTCATAATTCGTCAATTTACAAGATATCAAATCCGCTTAAATTTATTATAAATCCTCTTAATATTATCTAAAACTTTTATATAGGACGAACCCTTATAGCAAAAAAAAAATCCCTGCCGGCTCCCCTGCAAACAAGTTATTTTTCGAAGTAGGCGGTTCCAACTTCCGCCTTTCTTCGAAAGTAATACATAAAATCAAGGGGCATAAAATCTCGGTCCAGTTCGTTAATGGGCAAAATCGAACCAAGAGGGTGAGGGGGGGGGGGGCTTTTTGTGAAAACAGAAAAAAAACCATAATTTCTTAATTATGATATTTATTGAATCATTTTGAAGTTATTATTACTTCTAGGAGAACGGCCGAAAATTTATGTATGACAGATTTTTGATATAATTAAAAATGGCCCCAAAGGGGAGGGGGGCGGAAGAGGGGTTTTAGAAATAAAAAATTCATAACTTCGTCAATTCACAAGATTTCAAATCCGCTTAAATTTATTATAAATCCTCTTAATATTATCTAAAACTTTTATATTGACAAGTTTTTTATAGAACAAAAAAAAAATCCCTGCTGGCTCCGCCTGCAAACAAGTTAGGTTTTGAAGTAGGTGGTTCCAACTGCCGCATCATGGCAAAAAGGTCATTTCTTCCGCAATTCCCAACAAATAGGCGCCCCACAGTCTGCGTCTTCGAAATCTACCTGTGCCTGTAGGCCGGGCCATCAGGGATTTTTTTAAAGTGTATTGATTACAAATTTAGTATGTAAACACAAGTAGAATAATTTATATACCCAGAATAAAGTCATACAAGTCCATCAAAACTAATTTTTTGACATTTAGAGTAGGGTAGTACAGTCATTCAAACTGTTAAATATACTTAGGAAAATAGATTATTGAGAAAGAAGAAGAGTACTGTTTTCAGATTACTTGTATTCAATGTGTTTTCTCATATTATAGATAATTCTTAGGAAAGTTCTTAAAACATGAATTTCCAATTCATTACTAGAATGCATTTCAGTTTTATTAGAGGATGCAAGAAGTTGCAGGATTCAAAGAAGGGAATTTTTGATATTACTATGACTATCTTGAATTGAAAAATAACAGCAATATGAAATTGAGTTATTTTGCAATACCTTTGAATAACCAGTCACACCTTGGGTAATTAATTTGATTTACAAGTAAGTGAGGTCCTTAAAAGTAATTTTTTTAAATTAGAGAAAAATACAGCAACAAAAAAGTCAGGGTAAATTTACATATCAGCAGGCCAATTGTCATCACTATTTCCGACTAGTAATTTTAATTTTATTTAGGATATAAATTTGTTATTAAATAAGATTAAGATTGTTAATCAGAAGTAGTGATAACAATTTGAGACCCGTAGACTGTAGATGTTACAATGTGACGTCGCATAGGTGTTGCACTGCGATATTGCTGAAAAAGGACATTCGCACATTTCCAGAACATTTCTGAGACCATCTGTGCGATGTACTGTAGATGATAAAATGCAATATCGCACAGATATCGCAATGCGATGGCTTATAGATGTTGCAATGCGACGTCGCTGAAAAAGGACATTTGCGCATTGCCAGAACATTTCTGAGACCATTTGTGCGATGTACTGTAGATGATAAAATGCAATATCGCACAGATATCGCAATGCGATGGCTCATAGATGTTGCAATGCGACGTCGCTGAAAAAGGACATTTGCGCATTGCCAGAACATCTCTGAGATGTTCCGCGGGACATCACAACGTCGCAGTGCGATGTATATGCGACGTTCTAGAGATGAAAGTGTGCTGTATGGGTATTACACCTTAATATGTTATGGGATGGCATGGTATTATTTGATTAAGACTAATTATATACATCATATTCTCGTGCTACGTAATTGCCAAGTCACATAATAATATTTAACTAAAGATGTAGAGACTAGGAGTGATTTGTGAATGAAAATTTCAGAGTTAATAAAATAGCTAAACTTGGCTTTAAACGATCTCAGAACTTTTTACGGAAAAAGAGTCACGAGACTTGGCTGCATTTTTTACAGGTGACGTTTTTGATGAGATTTCACTTCTTTTTGTAAGTAATCCTCCTTTTCTTGATTTTGGGTTCTTTTTGGAGATCATCCACTGATTTTCGCTAAGCCCACACTCTGTCCCTATTATTTACAGGTATCAAAAATTTGAAGCTTTAGTTTCGTTTGCAAAGTACTGTAGATAAAACGAGATTTCAGGTTCCTAGGCCAAGCACTAAGTTATGGGAGGGGGAGTGTCAAAAATACTCTCAATTGCTTCCCGGATAGGTGCTATCCATCTGAGATATTACTCGCAGTCCTAGATACTTGATATTTAGCATAAAAGAACTTTTTAGTATAAAAAGAAAGCCAAAATTAAAATTTCCGGAAATTTTTAATAAATCAAACTATATTCATTTTTTCAATGGTTTTTATTTGTTTTTTCGTATTTTTTTGGCTTTTTTTTTACATTTACGGATTTTTTAATTTTTTCTTACTTTGTATACTAAACCCTACCTTTCTGCCAAATGGCAAGCTTCTAGGACTACAAAATCGGATTATTTTCAAATTTTTGACTTTTTATAAATTTATTGATTTTTCAATTTTACTTCTAAGTTACCTGATTGTCATGACAATATAGTAATTTTTTTATCCGTCTTCTTAGGATCATTTAGGTTCATTTTAGAGGTAAATCAAGTGAATGTTAGAGTCACCATGATTTTATTTAGAAAGAACTATCAAACCATAACCAGCCAGTAATGTCGGGAGGGTAGGGGGAGCCGTGAAAATTTTTGTGGGGCTAACATCATTTAACAATCCATATTTCATATGCGAAGTAAATAGAGTATAACCTGTGAAAGAAAACAAACCTGTCTATAAAGAAATCGCCTATAACGTAGCCAGTCTATAGTGGAACTTTCCTATAACGAAATTCGTAAATGAAAGAAAAGAAAACCATAATCCGGGGGAAATAACATAAAACAATTAGGGGCGTTGTACTAGCTAATAGGACAATTATCTTAAAACTAATGTTTGTAGCAGTACAAAATCAAATTGTTTTCGAATTTTCAATTTTTTAAAAATATTTCGATTTTATTTTCGAATTTAATGAATTTTTTAATTGTTCCTTTTATTGAATAGTAAATACTACCTTTAGACCAAGTTTTAAGTTTCTAAGAATACAAGATAAAATTATTTTCAATTTTTGATTTTTTCGATTTTTTTTTTAATAATTTTCTGGATTTTTTAATTTTTTCTTATTTTGTATCCTTTATTACAAATTTCAAGTGTCTAGCGCTACAAAATCGAATTATTTTGAAATTTCCGATCTTTTTCGAGTTTTTTTTTATCCTATTTTCGAATTTATTGTGTTTTAATTTTTCCTTTTTCTGTATCCTAAACAATAAGTTTTTTCGAATCTTTCAGATTTTTTATTTTTTTTATTTTTCTGTATCCTAAATTACTGCCTTTATTCCAAATTTTAAGTTTCTAGCTCTACAAAATCGAATTATTTATAAATTTTCGTTTTTTTTCGATTTTATTTTCGATGTTTGTTGTGTTTTTATTTTTTTATTTTTCTACTATTTAACACTACCTTTACATCACATTTTCAGTTTCTAAGACTACGAGATCATATTATTTTCAATTTCACACTTTTTTTCCTTTTCTTTCTTTCTTTCTTTCTTTCTTTCTTTTTTTTTTTGAAAATTTCGATTTTTTTTTTAATTATCTATATTTTTTAATGTTCCCTTATTTAGTATCTTAAATATTACCTTTTTTCCAAATTACAAGTTTCTAGCCCTATGAAATCGAATTATTTTCAAATTTTCTTTATTTTTCGATTTTTTTATTTTATTTTCGAATTTTATTGCGTTTTTATTTCAACTTATTCTGAATCCTAAACACTATCTTTACCGTGATTTTTAAGTTTCTAAGTCTAAAAGATCAAATTATTTTAATTTTTTCATTTTTTTTTCAAATTTTTCGAGTTTTTCAATTTTTTTTTCGAATTTTCCGGATTTTTTAATTTTTCCTTATTTTGCATCCTAAATACTACCTTTATTCCGAATTCCAAGTTTCTAGCTTAACAAAATCGGATTATTTGATAATTTTCGTTTTTTTTTCGATTTTTCGATTTTTTTTCGTGTGTTTTTGATGTTTTCTTTTTCTGAATTCTAAACACTACCTTCACACCAAATTTTAAGTTTTTAAGACTACAAGATCGTGTTATTTTCAATTTTCAATTTTGTTCGAATTTGTTGAATTTTCGAATGTTTTTTTTTTTTTTTTTTTTTTAATTTTCTGGATTTTATAATTTTTTCTTTCTTTGTATCCGAAACACTAGCTATTTTCCAAATTTTAAGTTTCTACGGCTGCGGGATCTACCCAATCTTTTTGATGACGCAAGAGTAAGTGAGTGAGTGTGTGAGTGACAAAAAATCGAAACTTTGAGTTCATATACCGTCTGCACTAATTTATGGGTATTTTTTGAATTATCCATATTTTTTAATTTTTCCTTATTTAGTATCTTAAATATTACCTTTATTCCAAATTTCAAGTTTCTAGCGCTATAAAATCGAATTATTTTCAAATTTTTCCGATCAAATTATTTTAATTTTTTCAAATTTTTTCGAATTTTTGAATTTTTTTTTCGATTTTTCCGGATTTTTTAATTTTTCCTTATTTTGCATCCTAAATACTACCTTTATTCCGAATTCCAAGTTTCTAGCGCAACAAAATCGGATTATTTGAAAATTTTCGATTTTTTCGATTTTTTCAATTTTGCTTTCGATTTTTTTGGTGTTTTTGATGTTTTCTTTTTCTGGATGCTAAACACTACCTTCACACAAAATCTTAAGTTTCTAAGACTACAAGATCGTCTTATTTTCAATTCTCAATTTTGATGGAATTTGTTAAATTTTCGAATGTTTTTTTTTTTCGAATTTTCCGGATATTATAATTTTTCCTCTCTTTGTATCCTAAACACTACTTTTTTTCCAAATGTCAAGTTTCTAAGGCTACGGGATCTACCTAATCTTTTTGATGACGCAGAACGAGTGAGTGAGTGAGTGACAAAAAATCGAATGTTTGAGTTCATATATCGTCTGAACTAGAAAAGACAGAAAGTTGTAATTTTAAAATTTTGGTCCTGTGTGCCAAATACTCTAGAAAAACGAAGTTTTGAATTTTTGGGATACTCCAGCGCGGAGATATGGGGGGGTCAAAAGTGCCCTGAGTTGCTTCCAGAAAAGTATGCTTACGGCCGTGCTTTCTCGACTTGGCGGAGGCACTGCCGTGCCTCCAGATGGTAACCGCCAGCAGGCGATAAAAGAGATATATTTCTTCGTTCAGTGGCAGCAGATAAAAGAGCCGTTACCATAGCATCGTGGACGCAAGAATGTTTTTGGGGATTAACTTGGAGTATGATAAAAAACGGAGTCAGAATTTTCGCTTATTATTCTATTAAATAAATATAATAGAATTATCTATATGTGGATGTTTATTTAGTGGAGAATCACTAATCATTTCTGCCATAAGGCTAATGAAAAAGACAGGCTGCCACGGTGCATTCCACCTATCATAGAAACTCGACAGAGTTTCTCGCCAAGCATAAGAAACAGCAATGCATTGAACCGTAAATGAAAGGAATTTCCGCCAATGGATGCCAAACGATTTTAGAATTTTTTTTTTGTTTGGACTCTGTCTAGTTTATATTTTGCGGACAGGACAAAACGGGTTTTTGACACATCTATATCTCGCGTTCTATTTATGATAGAAACAAAATTCTTGATTCTATGGAATGGGGCGTGCCACGGGACTAAGAATTCAAAAGTAAAGCAAAATCCGACGAATAGTTTTTCAGTAAATGCGATTTTAAAAGTGCTGTTTTTTGCACTTTTTAAATCTTGTTCAGACCAAAAACTGTTGACAGGGCTACAGCAATGTGTAATTATCGGATTTTTACGAGGTTTACGTTATTTAAATCGTTTTTATGAGTAGTTCGGACCTTTGTAAGTTTCATGTAAAAATATTAATTAGTTTTTGATTTATATCAGTTTAAAGTTGTTGATTCCTATACTTAACATAGAGCAAAAAACTGTTGACAGGGCTACAGCAATGTGTAACTATCGGATTTTTACGCGGTTTACGTTATTTGAATCGTTTTTATGAGTAGTTCAAACCTTTGTAAGTTTCATGTAAAAATATTAATTAGTTTTTGATTTATATCAGTTTAAAGTTATTGATTCCTATACATAACATAGAGCAAAAAAATAATAAACGATCCAACTCTTTTAGGAGTGGTCGTATACACATGATATTAAGATATGTTATTACACTCGACCCAAGTAAGCTTCCTATTATATAAAATCTTAACATTTAACGTTCGTTTACAGGGTCTCACAAAAAATCTTTTGATATAGGGCTAAAGAGTTGTGTAATTATCCGATTTTTACGCGGTTTGCAGCATTTGAATTGTTTTTTATAAGTAGTTCAAATGTTTAATATTTCGTGTAAAAATATTAATTAATTTTTTATGTATACCACTTTAAAATGATTTATTCCTATACTTAAGATGAAGCAAACAAAATATTAAATGATCTAACTCTTTTCAAAAAGAACGTATGCGCATGGTGTTAAAATATGTTACTACGAACTACCTAAGTTAGTTTCCTATTGTAAAACAGAAGTGTAGAATTTACTGTTCGTTTACAGGGTAACTCAAAAGATTTTTTAATAAGACTAAAAAGTTGTGTAATTAGAAAATTTTTTCGTTGAAGTACATGATTCCTGTACGTAGGAAAAAAATATGTTGATTATTCTCGGTAAAGTATGCTCCATAAACTTATCGTTGTAGTTGACCGAAAAAAGGTGCTTCTTATTTTTCCACATTTTTCTGAAACTGTAGTATTTTAATTAGTTTGTAAACTACTGTAATGATTTATATTAATGATTACAGATGTACTGTAAAATTGTGTAATTTTTTGTTTTTGAATGTATATAAACGGAAGAGTGATATAAACAAAAGAAAAAGGAAAATAAATATGTCATAAATAATCTGATGAATACAATGTAAGGAAATTAATATAAAAGTTTCCCAGTTGTTATGGTAGCGACATGTACATTGGAATAAGTCACTCAATAAATTGTATAATTCTGATGTATAATTCTGTTTATAACATCACTATTATTTTTTTTGCCCCTTTTATCTTTTCTTTTCTGAATAAAAATGGAATCCGTATAATTGAAATTAAATACCTTACAAAAAGGAGTGATATCTCATCAAAAACAACTCGTTGTAAATGATCCCGCCAAGCCACAAACCTAAAACGTCAGTCACAAAAAGAAGTGATATCACATAAAAAGAAGCGATATAGAAGTGCATACTCCGAGTCCCGTGTAAAAATCTATCACCACTCATAATGTTTCCAAAGGACTCGGAGTGAGGTACAGTATGTGAAAACTGCTTGGCGACCTGCAGGCTTTTATAATGTTTGCGTTTCCTGCAATTACATATGATTATATTATTTTAATTTAATTTAATTTAATTTATTTATTTATTTTGCTCCCATAAAATTGTAAAAAGTTGAAGCTTCTGTGTTTGCATATCCTTTCTTATTTATGAGCTTGAAAAATCAATTTGTTGATTTTATTTACCATTATTTAAACTAGAAACACCACTCTTACGAAGAGGATTTTTTAAGTAAACATGTAAAGATTTTGAGTTTGTAATATATATATATATATATATGATGATGATCATACGCATATTAATAACATTGTACCTTATAATAAACGTTAACTAAATTGAGATATATTGCAGTAATTCTAGCGTAAGCGGAATCGCATAGATCTGGGGAAAAATCCGTTCTGTCAGTTCTTTCGCATACAAAAATATTTAAAAAATGATGTAACAAAAATTAAAAATTTATTTTTTTCGATTTTCAAAATTGATATACTGCAAACATTATAAAAGCTGCAGGTCGCCAAGCAGTTTTCACATACTGTACCTCACTCCGGGTCCTTTGGAAACATTATGAGTGGTGATAGATTTTTACACGGGACTCGGAGTATGCACTTCTATATCGCTTCTTTTTATGTGATATCACTTCTTTTTGTGACTGACGTTTTAGGTTTGTGGCTTGGCGGGATCATTTACAACGAGTTGTTTTTGATGAGATCTTTTTTTACAGACCACTAGAGTGACGTGTTGCTCTTTCGTACACCTGCATTGGTGCATTCCAGCATCACGTGACTCCCGAGGTCTGTAAAAAAAAAGATACGCGTAAAGCACCGCGGTAGCCTTTCTTTTTCGTTAGCCTCGAATGAATGAGCAAGCCCAGTATCTAGTGTAGCCCTGATTAAAGTGTTAAATATGTACATTGTAATACAGATTATCGAAAAATACTAGAGAGAAAACGTTACCGAAATGAACAGCTGTTCAATGTTTTTCCCTAGTTGAGCGCTATCTACTGGCGAAATTCCCACTCCCTATCTCCTACTCAATGCTATGATAAGGAGGTCTTGCTCCTAATTTTGAGTGGAAAATGATAGCTCCACAGCCTTGTCCACAGCGGAACTACAGCGCCTAGAATACATAGTGTGGAAACCGGCTATCCTTGTTAATAGCGCTATTACACGTGAATTGGGAGCGACAAAAAATCGCCTCCACAAACTCCTCCCACAAGATCATTCAGCCAGGGTTGCCAAAATAATATCTGAACCCGCTCCCGCGCTCCTTTATTCATCGCTCTAAATTGGCAGCCAAGCGAGCGACCGTGCCAATATGATGGTTTTCAAACTTATTTTGCAGCTTTTAACAAGATTTTCGGTTAAATTTTAATAGCACATTGTATAAAACAGACATTTCTTCGAACTTTAGTAAAAATACTTGTATAACAAAGTTTAAAGATATGATTTATAAGTCCGCTGGTTGTGTTTATTGTTAAAAATGCTGATATATACACGAAATTAAGAGATGCGATTAGGATTAGGATACCATTAATACAGGGGAATATTTAGCGTTTTTTCGCGGCAAATTTTTGACATGCGTTAAAGGAATCCAGTTTAAATTTTCTACCGCAATATAACTCTTTTGAATAAAATTTATTCCGAATTCGTACCTTGATTTTTGAATTTTCACGAAATTTTACATGCTATTTTTAGAGGGTTTTTTTTTTTTTTTGCGGCAATTTTTTCGACATTCTTAAAAAGAATCCTGTTTCTGTCTTTTAACTCAGTACAAAAAATTTTGACCTCTGAGATTTTTTAATTTTTAACGATACTGACGAAGTTTGAATAGAAAAATTGTATTATATATATGTGTGTGTGTGTGTATCAGCACCAATTTCTATAATATTCATAAAAATATAAATCATTAGCCCTACACCCAAATTAAATTTTATAAATTAGATTTTAAAATAATCCATAGTGTACAGATAACAGATATAATTTTGTATCCTTTTCCAAACCATCATGGAAAGCTCCTTTTAAAGAATCATAAACAGTATTAATTTAATACAAGCAAACCTGGATAAGTGAGAAACTTTTATTACTGCTATTTATTCTGCCACTGCATTTTTAGAAAGGAAAAGTTTTGATATTGAGCCAATGAAACCTCTACTTGAAATTATTTTATTTCTGTATTAAGTGATTATTACTTTCATAACTGAGATGGTTTTTACTTGTTATTAAAGTCCCACATGATTGACAGTTAAAATTGAGAACACAAATACACCTTTACTAGTTATAGTAGTTACTATTACTTTGATAACCTCTATTAGTAAAATAAGCACTTGTTGAACCTATATAACAGAGAAACCATTTTAATTATGGCTGGATTGGTCGATACTTCAGTTCCCACTTATCGAAGTTCAATTTTATTTATATATTCTTAGAACAATGCAACCAAATGTACAATTCACAAACTAAGTTGTCCCACCTAGGATAGTAACCAGATAGACCTCTGAAAAGATCAACTCGCATACCCAACCCTTAAAAAAGAAGAAAAAAAAACAAAAAACGAGATGTTTAAAATAATTTATAGGGTGATTTTAATATTTATAAAAGCCATGTCAGATCACAGTAATGCAATAGTGCAAGCTACTATTATTTTCAAAAAGTATCAAATTTATTTTATGAGAATATTAATTCTATATTTTTCAATAATTCATGGCATCATTAAAGAACATGTTATCCTAATAAACTTTACATATAAAATATGTAAAGTTATGAAAGTATATAATGTAACAAAATATGTAAAGTCATGATTATTTTAACTTTACCTTTAGCACACCTGTTATAATATAAGATTCCCTCTGGCAGAAAATTACTGTGCTTTCTGCGACAAACTCTATTAACCACAAAATCTTTCTGCAGAAACAGTCCTGAAGTCAAACAAGAGTTATATTAGGCCAGACTACAAAAAAGTTTAAATACTTTGCACATCCCCCATATTTAGAAAATCCCCCTTGGAAAATATAGAATGATTTGTTGCCAAAAATATTTTTTACTTTGTATGTTGGGAGGGGTGGGGTGGGGGGTAAACAAGCAGTAGACATTTCAGGGAACAATTAAAAAAATATATTTGTGGATCGTTTATGTAAAGTAACACAAGAAAACTTAAAAAACATAAGGAAATAATTTTAAATACTGTAAACTTTGTTTATTAGGGGGAAGGGAAGCTACAAATTTGGGTGGGGGGGTTGGTGATTATTTATTTCAAAGTAATAAATACGACAGACTTTTGTCATTTTTTATTAATTTTTTTTCTAAGATTTTAAATTGTGATGATGGAGCAAAAAGGGGGGGGGGGGATTAGATGAATATTTATGTATTAGTATTTTAAAGTAACAAGAACTAAGGCAGAAGTAACGAGTTCAAAATAAAAGAACTAAGGCAAAACAACATTAAAAAAGGAACTTAATTTTAAAAATAGAGACTTTTTAATATTAACAACGTTATCACTTAACTGTTGTTAGCTGTCTCACAGGCAGCTATATATATATTTTTTCAATTTTCATAGTTTAACTATAGCGAAATGATACTTCGTTTGAAGTCCTAGTACTATTGCTAGAGAGTTCTGAATAAGTGGATTTTAATAATAATGGTTCTGAACTAAAGTTTAGTACATAAACAGTATCCTATGAGTAAATCAAGCTTTTTTTTTTTTTTTCGCCTTTCGATCAAGCAGTCTCAGAGATCGCTCACAGTATCTTGTGCAAGTGTTTGTCACAGCAGTTCAAGGTTAATGCTGGAGAGAGAGGTGTGTGTGTGGGGGGGGGGGGGGGGGGAGGAGGGGTTTGCAAAGAAAGGGAAAACTAAAATTTTGTAACAAAAAAAAAAAAAAAAACTACTGCAAAACCCTATTAAGAAACTGAGCAGAACTTAGAGCTTAACAATTATAAATATTTTAAACTTTAAAGTTTAAGGAGTGTGGGAAGGGACAAACAAAAATTTCGGGGGTGAAGGGACAAAAATCTGCAGAAACGCTGAAGATTTTCACCTCTAACCAATATTGTTCTGCAGAAGCGAAACACATACAGAATATTTTTTTGCTGTTGCAAAAATCCTTTCTCTCTCCCAAAAATGTTTTTTTTTTTTTTTTTTTTTTCAAATGAGAATTATTTCTGCAATAAATCTTTCTTATTCTGCGACATTGGTCGCTGCAATTCTGCCACGGGGATAAGATGTTTATCTGAAACTTGATATTAAGAATTTTAATTATTTACCAAGTGTAGGGATTACATCATTTTACTCCCCACTAGATAAGTGGATTTTTTAACACAGCGAATGGAAGTCCTTTAAAAACTGCTAGCTATAGAAGATATGCCTAAAACTTTATTTAATAATCATATTTTGCATATTACAGGGTTCGTACGCTTTTACAACAATGTTTTAATAATTTTTTTCATTTACTTTTTAAATAGCAGAAATTGTAGACACCTCATTTAATTACAGCATTCGTAATACTTTTCTACATTTACATAAGGTAAACAATTATATTAAAAAATTGTGTTAAAAGTGTACGAAATCTGTATTGCCATGATGTAAACCTGGTGCTAAGTTATATCCTATACCACAGTTCCCTCCCCCCCCCCCCCAAGTTTCAGGAGGATGCTGCATCCTGCCTTCCCTTTGGTATAAAAATAAGCACCCTTCTTGCCCCTCAGTTAAAAAAGTTCTGCCCATAATGCCTTTGTATTAAAAAATTTACTTGCATAGTAACAACTGTTTCATTCTTATCCTGAAGAGAGTGTCTTTCAGAATTCAAAATGTGCAGTTAAGGTAGTCCTTAAATGACCTGTTCAACAATGCGAAACTTTCTGACACAACTTCAGACTCATTTTTAAACACAAAGGTATAAAATTGGCAGGCCTGACTATGGAAGCGAGTTGAAATCGAAATGAATTTTCCATTTTATGATAAATAAATTACTTATTGAGTTATAAGTTCTACCTAAACATATTTAGATTACATAGTTTCTGAATGGGATAAAGAGCCTGTGACTTATATCCCATGATCTGGGCGTTCAAGCCCACTACAACAACAGTTTCTGAATAAGAACACCTGCCAATTTTATGCATTTGCGAACAAAAATTTATTTTAAAAAAATGCGTCATAAAGTAACCTGTTTGGACTTAAGAAGTCTTAAGAATCTAAAAAATGCTCTTACGAATCTAAAAAATATACTTTCCTCGTCAGCCACAATATGTTCTATAAATATAGGGGGGGGGGGGAGGCGACAATAAAATTAGCAGAGAAAAGAAAAACATTTACCAGTTTTTTAAACTATAAAAAATATTGTTCTTAAAATGCACAGTAGTTTTACAACAACTGTCATCCATTAAACAATTTAAACAGCCATCAGACTTTAAAAACAGGCATTTTCTTCTAAGCAATGTTGTAATACACACAACTTTTAAATGAAAGAAAATATTAATAACATATTTTTAGGCATATTTTATAAAAAAATGTCTAAAACAAACCGTATCTTGATTTTCCCTTCATTTTCTTGTTAGGTTCAAGATAGTGGGTTTGATTGTGTTATAGGGCATTTAAATATATCTTATTTCATGTTTTAGTTAAAAGTAAACATGTGCTTATTCAACAGAAGTTTGGTTAAAAAATATAAAAGAAGAAACTAACTTTTTTCAAGTTTTTTTTAAATTGTGCGATTTTGATTATAGGAGAGCATGCTAATAAAAGATTTTTCTACCTTGACTGTAGTATATTTTTACAGTGAAAACTAGCTCACTGAACATTTTAATATTTTCTTCTTGACCTAATCATTACTTCACAATTTATAAACAAATTCATTTTCAAAATGGCTAACTTTTTTTAATATAATTATTAGTATCTGGGATTGTTAAAGAATTTTTTATATTAAAATACTTCATGTGAGTTTGTTTTTTGAGTGATAACTCCAAGTCTAGATTTTTGGCCATCAGATTCAGCAAGTAACACAAAAGATAAATTGGTATTTTTGAAATGCTGTAACTAGCACCCAATTTTTGAATGCCTTCTTATTCGACTTCATATCTTGAGTTTCTTTGTTTAATTCTTAAAGGATAATCGGTACTTTTCGGTTAGAAGGGTGCCCGGCTAACCGAAAAGTACCGTATAATTTTCCCCAATCGAGAAAATTTTCTTTTACAGCTTGACCAAAATTTTAAAGATCATCTTATGTTATTAATTGTCATAAATAATCTGCAATTTTAAAAGAATAAAGTGTTAAAAGTAAAAATTATTTATATCCAATAATTTTTTTTTTTTTGAGAATAATCAAACTTTAAGCATTTAAAATTATGAGAATATTAAAGTTGTTAGCTTAGGTAAACACACAGTGTTTGCAGCTAATCACAATTTCCTCTAGACAGCTAACATTGAAATATTATTATTATGAAGACTAACACTAAGCTCGAAGCTGCTGCGGTCGTCCAATGATCTCAGAGCCCCGAGCCCAATCCTTCCCCGTTTTAGGTGCATTAAATTTTCAGAATTTAGAGTTTAAATTTCTCCGATATTGAATCCGGTTTTTAAAGAATCTGGTAGAGTGTCGGACACTGGGCGACCATCCAACCTCCCTATGCCCTTTACCACGACATACCTGACCAACATCCAGATGCGAAATAAAGATGTCACTGGTAAAATGTAAAAGCCTGAAATGATAGGTTTAATGCCTCGAAAAGTGGGAAGGGTTGGTCCCGGGGCCCTGAAGGCATCAATGAAATTATTGCCTAGAGCAAGAATCTTGGTTTAATGAGAAAATCGACTTGATCTTCTTTGGTTCTGAATGACTCTTACATCAACAAATTGTGCTATCTTTTACTTTTTTTTTTATTTTATGAGTGTTAAAAATTGTGCATCTGATATTGCACAATTTTACCAGTATATTTTTAATGAAAAGGAAAAATAAATCAGAATGATATAAACATGAAACAAGAATTAAGGCTGTTAGTCAACTTCTGAATTCCCCTCGCTAATGTAAAAGTCTAGGACATAAAATACATTCATATATTTAAGGTAATTAATATTTTTAACCTTTTTTCTGTGTATATTCCTGTTGTTCTTAAAGGATGTCTCTTTTTTTTTTCTTAGTTCTCAAAATATTTCTAAAATAAACACTTAATTTTATGTGAGGTGTTAAAATCTTACTCACAGCTTGTCAGCTTTTAACACATAAAATATTAAATTAAGCATAGATTTCAGAAATATTTTGAGAACTAAAGAAAAAAAAAAAAAAAAGACATCTTAAAATACAAAGAAAAAATGAGTTAAAATATAAATTTCCAGAGGAGATATTTTAAATATATGACGCATTCTACACCCATAATGTTTAACATTAGCGAGGGAAATTGGGAAGTTGACTGACTAACAGCCTTAACAATAAAATTAATCTCTTGCACAGTAAATAATACAAAATAAATTTATTAAAACGATATAATGGTACTAAAAATATTAAAAAAGATATTGGCCAAAATAAATTTTAATATCATTTATAAAGAGCAATTTCAATTTTTCTATCAAAATATATACAACTTTATTACTGTTATACACTGCTGGCTATCTAAAATGCAACACCATGAAGGAATACAAATAACAGAATGGTATTTATTGGACAAATACATTATAATGGGAAGGACAAGTGATCACATTTTCAGAAAATTTGGAGGTATAGATCCTGAGAAAACACTACCGAAAGCAGTCACTTCTGGCTGCAATAACAGCATTTATCTGCCTAGCCATGGAGTCGATGAGAGATTGGATGTCATGTACGGGTACATCAGTCCATGCAGCTTCAACACTATGCCACAGTTCATCAACCGTAGTGATGGGCGAGTGGTGGCGGGCCAGTCGCTCAGAAGTCATTGACGGGACATTTTCAATTGTTGAGAAATCAGGAGAACGTGCTGGCCAGGGCAACAGTCGAACATGTTCTGTATCAAGGAAGATCAGCATAGTACAAGCAACATGCGGTCGTGCACTGTCCTGCTAAAAAGTAGAATTGCAGAGGCATTGAATATAAGACAGAACCATGGGCCGTAACACATCAGAAATGTAACGGCTGCTGTTGAAATTGACGGCAATGCGAACAAGAGGTTACCGAGACGTGTATCCAATGGCACTTCATACCGTCACTAAAGGTGATATGACAGTATGACGATTCGAATGCAAGCTGGCAATGTGCATTTTCCACGATGCGACCAAACATGGATGCTGTATATGACACAAGAATGGCATCTTACGTCATCTTTGATGAATTCTTCTCTATTGAAGAAGAATTTTTTTCAGCAGTTCAGCTGTCATTTAGTCTTTCCCTCGGGATTACCTCTTCATCAGTATTATTTACGACAGCTTTCTTGGACCTAAAAGGAAAATGAATTATGAGTAATTTGATAAAAATATCAAAATTAAATCAAGTAAATGATCTATCTTCATTGTTTATCTATATGTGAATATTCCATTTAAAAAAGGATTAAAGATATAAATTTATACATATTTGAGGTTTATTTAAGGTTATTATCATGGTCTCGGGCAACACCAGATGGGTCAGTTAATAATAAACAAAACTTATATTATGAAAACAGAATAATGGGAGTTTGAGTATGAAGTTTAAAAAGATTAATCAACCTTGGCATTAAACATGCCAATGCAAAAATGACATTCACAATGTAACTAGAAACCCTGTCACTCAAATTTTACACTACACTCTTCTCTTTTTTTTATATATTGAGTGCTTTTTTTGTTAGCCAGATCACCAAATAATGCCTCAATCCCCATTACTGACATTGTTATGTGATTAAGCCCATTCATCATATGATCCGATTTTAAGGAAGATCAATGGTTTTTGTACTGATATATTCATGTTTACATACTTTGTCAGGATTTTTATACAGCTATTTTAATTTTTTAACAGATTTTTTTCCTTTTACATTTTAGATTTTAAAAAAGTACATAAAGTTGTTTATAAAATAATTAGTATGTTTTTATGACAACTACTAAGGTTTCTTATGGCCACCATAATTTATTTTTCAAATATATCTGTGCTAAATAATAATGAACAATGTTCAAAGAATTTTTTTATGATCATATTAGATATTATTGATTCTATGATCACAAATCTCAATGTTTGTCAAACACTCTTAAATTTATCCCTTTTATAAATATATAGAGATAGGATATCTGTTGTTATTAAAATATTTTTGCCCCTAATAAAAGAAAAACAGTAGTTTTGATCTTTGCATATGAAAATAAGAAACAATGTAAATGTCGAAATGAAATATTTTTGATTCAAGGAATTTCTCATTAGAACATTTTTTTTGTTATTTTAAATGAAGGAGTGAACATATTTTTTTAATGTGTGTGTTTTCCCTTCTAATATAAGAGTTTAAATTCTTCCCCCAAGAACTGCATTGTGTCCCCCCCCCCCCCCAAAAAAAAAAATAAAAATAAAACTTGGCTAACTGAAAAGTATCATATATTGTGACATTGTTATTTTCTATTGAATGCAAGAAAACTAAGCATTAAATTTGCTGTTGGCATACTCAAAACAAAATTAGTATTATCTGGAAGATTTTTTGTTACTGGCATCTGGGATAGGAGATAGATAGCCAAAAATTGTTGTCAATACTGTGCAAAACAGTTATTTAATATTGTTAAATACATAAAATTGTTGAAAGTGGTAAATAATATAAAATAAACAATAAATTACAAAAAACTGTAACCTATAATAAAAAAAATTCCCTGACAGCTCGGCCTATAGGCACAGGTAGATTTCGAAGACGCAAACCGTGAAGCGCTGGTTTGTTGGGAATTGCATAACAAATGACTTTTTTGCCATGATGCGTCATTTGGAAACGCCCACTTTGAAACTTAACTTGTTTGCAGGCGGAGCCGGCAGGGTTTTTTTTTTTTTAATTTTTTTTTTTGCTATAAGGGTTGGTCTTATAAAAAACTTGTCAATATAAAAGTTTTAGGTAATATTAAGAGGATTTATTATAAATTTAAGCAGATTCAAAATCTTTTGAATTGATGAAGTTATGAATTTTTTTCTTCTAACACCCCCCCCCCCCCCCATCTTGGGGACATTTTTAATAATATCAAAAATCTGTCATACATAAATTTTCGGCCCTTTTCCTAGAAGTAATAATAACTTTAAACTGATTCAATACGTATCATAATTAAGAAAATATCGTTTTTTTTCTGTTTTCAGAAAAAGCCCCCCCCCCCCCCCCTCTATACATCCATCTTAATTTTCTCAGAACACAGTTTTCAATACATTTTTCAAAAATAAATAAATAAATAAATAAATAAATAAAAAATAAATAACATTAAAAAAATGCCCCCGTAAAGTGGACCAGTGTGCCCCACTTCTGGGGTACACTGGTCCACCCACCGGGGTACAGTGGACCGCTATTAGGTATTATCCGAAATACAATATAAATCTATTTTTCATTAATATAATTATTTTTTATTTCCCCTTTACCCGCAAAATAACATAGTAATATAAATTTACAAGTAACATTTTGAAACAAAAACAAAATTAATTATATATTGAAAATAATAACAGATTAACACAGGAACAATTGCAATTTAGTTGAAGTTATTATTTAAGTACAAAAAAATCAGAGCACATTAAAATTTTCAAATGAAATTCCAAAATACTTATGAGTAAGATTGAGCCTGGAATATTCTTGAAATACTTTTGGGTCTGGGAGCAACATTATGAAATCATTGATATCAACAACAGATTCATCTACAGTTTTGTAAAAAAAAAAAAAAAAAAAAAAAAAAAAAAAAAAAAAACTGATTTCCATTCAATTTGCATCTAACGAATCTTACTTGAATAGAATCATCACCAATTAGACTACAGTTATATTTATTAAAGGCAGTAAATAAATGCAGAACAAAATATTTCTTACTATGTTAAATAAATTATTATTTTTCTTTGTTTACTTTATTTTACCGTTAAATAACTACTTTAAAATATTTCTTTATAGAAAATAAGCAATTAAAAATATTTTGAACATTCTGCATTAAAGGAGCAGAGTGGATTGTGGACCACTGTGCCCCAGGAGTGGGTGGTCCATTCTTTTAAACATATTAACTTTAAAGTTAAATAAATACAAGTATCTGAGATTTGCAAAATAGCTGTTTTATCTTATTTATCTACAACCTTTAATTAATAAAAAAATAAAAATATGATGATGAAAAATTTTACTTTTAGAAGCTCAAAACAACCAATCAAGATAAAATAGTTCAATTTGAGCTAAACATATTTTCTGAAGGCTAATAATCAGTGCAGTGCTGTTATCTATTAGAAGAGAAGCTTTAAAAAAAAATGAAATAAATAAAATATTAGAAGGTGGTCCACTGTGTACCAGTCTCCCCTACATTTCCACATATTTACAGTTTTTGGTTAAATAGACAGCTGTCAAACACCAATTGTCATGGTAATTTTAAGCCCCTCCCTAATAATATGTCATAGCGATGGCTCTGTGTATTTGATGCTAAAGATTTTTAAACAGATGCACATTTCTTAAAATGAATGCATATAAATACAAAATAAGCAAAACTAAGAATTTTTGACATACAAGAGAATTTTTATACATAAAAAGTAATACAGAAATGTAACAAACAAGCAATAGTAAATATTGAAAAGTAAACTTATGCTAGTTTTTTTTTTTTTTTATGAATAATGAAACAGTTTTTTCATTTGTTATCTTTCGTTAATGTTAGATAATTTAAAACAAATTAACATAAAAAATAAATAAATTTTATATTATACAAAAGGTTAAGGGGGCCGTGCCCTTTTCATAAAAAATCATTGCTTATTTTCTCTTGTAATACTTCATTATGTTAAGTTAATCGGGAATAATAAATTACATATTTTTTCCAAAACTCATTAGAGAATAGGGAAGTTTTTTTTAATTAAATTTAAAATTGCAGGCATGAGCAATGGCATGTCCTACCCCACCCTTATTTGCATCCATTTTCCAGTTCCAATTGAACAGCTTTTAAATGAGGAAGAAGCCATACCTTACATATTTTATAATGCGGCAATCAACACCCATCAGGAAACAGAGAATAATCTTTAAGGGCATGGGAAAATGAGGAGCTCTCCCCATTTAAAAAAGGACAATTTTTTAAACCGCACAAGTTCTTAAAAATCTATTATGTTTTGTCTTAAGTGTTTCATTATTCATCTCTGATAAAAGAACTACATACACAAAAAATCCCTAGAATATTAAATTTATAGTAGCAATGAAAGTAGTAAATCTGCAGATCAAGGGGCTCAAATGTCAGTTCTGATATTTTATTTTGAAATAATTTTACTTAGTATTTAAAAAACATTCAACCTACACTTTCATTTATTTGATATATTTTATACAAATTGCTAAAAGTAATATATAAAGCAGTTTTAGGAAGTTTAACTGTTAAGAATAAAAAGAAATATGATTCCATGCACTGGTACGCCAAGACACTTAATTCTTTTTTTTAACTAACCCTTCTAAACTCCCCTCTCCCCCTCAATGACTAAATAATTTGGTAAATATAATTCTTTGAAATTTAGTATTTTAAACCTTCTATCTAAAATAATTAAAATATTGATCTTTTGTTAATGACAATAATTAATTTAAACAGTCAATTAGTCTCATAAATATTTTATTAATTATTGATACCCTAATTGTTAAATTTATTTGAAAATGACTATTTTATTTCATTAATATTCTTTCATTAAATTTTGGTTTTAAATAAAATCATAAAATCAATTATCTATTATTTTTTGTGGTGTCCATTACTGGAAGAGAGTGTCCATTACTGGAATTTTGGGTGTTTTGATACATTTCTGTTATTTACAATTAAATTTTGATTCACATTGGGAAATGAGACTATGAGATTGATTAAATAATGTTGATAGATTAATATAATACTAAAAAAAGTGGGCTATAATAATTGTAACTATTAATTAAAAAATAATTTAAAAAAAAATTCCTTAAGGGTGTCCATTACTGGCACATCTACCCTATATAAATATTTTTTAAATTGAGAGTTTGCTAACACTGAATGTTCATTAACAAAATTATTAATTTCTGTTTATTTTAAGTTTAAGATCAGAAAATGTAATTGGACTATTTTATTTTTAACCTGGCAAGAAAACAGTAAAATTGCATTTTTAACATTACATTGACATATATATCGCTGATAAAATAATATGTAAACAAACAGTTTGGCGAGAAAGTTTTGAAATAGCGCCAAAACATCATTATGGAAATTACGACATTAATTATAACATTAAACATAAGAATAACAACAATGAAATAATTTTAATGAACACGAGAATGAATTAAAGAAATTAACTGTTATTGTATTTAACATTAGATACAAGATGGTTTAGAATAAAAAGATAAATAGAAAAGTGACACTTACCAACTACGAAGAGGAAAGCAGAATATGTATCTTGCAATTCTCGGCTTATGTGACGAAAACCTTTCACTATACTTTTAATTTTAAAGAAATAGATTTATCTGTGAGGTTTAAAAGGTATTGCGTAACAAAATAAATACATAAAATGCTCTCCGTCGAGCTGAGACAGAGAGCATGCAGCCGCCATGTTTTAAAAATCTAGAGAGTGAAAACGTGACGTCAGATTCCTAAGCATTTGATTGGCTGTTGGTCGCGATATCGCCCGCTTCGAAGCGACAAAATTGCTCCGACAGAAAAAAGTTGCTTACTACCGAGCAACTCTTCTGAAGCCATAGGTTTACATGGGTGTCGCCTGGAAGTGGCGGCGACTCGACGCCTCGTGTAATAACACTTTAATGCTTTAAAAAGTGCTAAAACGTTGTAGCCTATAAATGTGCAACGGTGCTCCTACTGTTCTTGTATCGAGTATTGCAACCAGAGACAAAACAATGCGTGTCACGTTTTTTTGCCATGCTTTCATAATTTAAAAAGAACTTATAAAAATCACTAAGTCAGATGAGAAAGGGATACATATAATTTAAATATTTAAAATACTTATCACCAGCCGAAACATTCAAATACAATGTTTACGTTGAAAAGAGCTAGCAGATGACGCTGCGATCCCATCGTAATCTTTTCAGCAACGTTGTACATTTATGGGATACAATTTTTTAGTATTATTTTGTAGCAGATTTCCACACTATGTATTCTAGGCGCTGTAGCGGAACGTAACGTCGCGTCGCGGCACAGATTAATAAAGTCGCGGATGCGATGCGCGAACGCGAAGGAAACGCAGAGCAGAAATACAAAAATAATCGAATGTTTATCAACATTTCATCACGCTGACTCTCGAGCAATGTCCAGTGATCGGCTACGTCAGTGATAATGTTAGTTGTTTAATTAATGTTCTGTGAATTATGGAAATAAAAGAGTTTAATAGGAGATTCGAAAGATTTCGCAAAGCTTCTGGTATTACGAATAAACGAATATGTTGGACCTGTTTTATGATCTTCATAGACAAAAATTGGTATATTAAAAATCTGTTTGTATCAAGCAGTGGAGATAGATTTATTAAATTTTGTATGGCCATTTTAACGGAACATGACTGTATTGATAAGACATACCTCTATACATTGTTAGAGTTCTATTTTCGATGGCACTTTCATAACTGTACTTGTGAAGCGGATAAAGCTCTTGAGATTGAATATATACATAATGTTATGGAACCCTTAAAAATACTTGAATCAAAGACGGAAAATAAGCCTCTTTCAAATCTGAACTTTGTAAGCTTGCCAGACTGTATCAGTGATGTGAAATTTATGTTGGTTTTGTCCAAATATGGTATTCATGCAGATGGTTCCGTTTTCAATGTCATCAATGCTAGGAATTCATTAAAAAGATTCTTGTATGTATTTTTGTTAGTTGCATATATTCAGTGTTTTATTTTTTTAAGTATGTAAGGGTTTAAAAGGGAGTGGCTGGTTGATTTTACATTAGACATTCCCATAGTATTGCACAGGGGTGAAGAAAATGTTTTTACTCCCAACATTTCCCCCAATCCATATGAAAATTTCCCCAAAATGATGATATGTTATAGGCTTAGATAGGCTTCTGTATTACTGTAGGTACTATAGTAAATATTGCAATAGACAAGTCGCATCTTTAAAAACCTTTAGACTGAACTTGTAACATGTCTAGTTATTGGAAAGGTAAATTAAGTTAATACAATGTAAGTTTTAATCTAATTCTTATGCCTAATATTTATTAATAAATGCACAGTTTTAATCAACAAATACAATGTTTTTGATTACCTTTTCTGATAAATTGTGAATTATTGAGAAACTGCAATCTTCCACTCTCTTTGTGGGTGTTGTCAATCATTTTTGATGTTTTGTAGATCTTGAGTCTGTTTCTTGAAGAAAATCTAGTAAAATGATAAGTTCCACCATGAAAATGTCTGTTTAAGGATGCTTTTAATAGTTCCGTAGCTTTATGCACTGGTGGTCATTCCCTGATATAAACACTTCATGAAAGAGATTATCAGATTTTAGGGTTCTGTTATAAATGTGTTTTCCAATAATAGAGCCAACAGATTCACAAATACAGTCACTAAATTTTCAAGCAGTTTTCAAGGAGCTAAAGTATTTCTGGTATCGATGTCTTGATCTAGAAGTGATGGTTTCTTTTCAGAATTTAGGATTATTTTATTAAATTAAGTTTTTAGAATAATTTTCTTCAAAGTTGTCCATAGATTAAAAATGTTTTTCTCATTATTAAATTTAAATTATTTTCCATTTTTGCTCATCTATTCAGTGAGAGCTTGTAGTGAGTTTTCCACCAGTGATGGGTGTGAGATCTTCTTGATTTGATTCTCTTTCTAAAGTTTTCTCTTTCCTGATTTTTTTTTTGTCAGAAAATTATATCTTTTAAAATTGTTTTATAAGGTTATTCATTAGAAAAGAACTTAGTTGCATCATATCTGCACCTGTGTTGTGTATAAATGAGACAAAAGTTAGTATTTTGAGAACAAAAAATGTCTAGTTCTGGCAGAAAAAAAGATTTAGTTTGGTTGTATTTTAACCCTCTGAGCGTTTTGAAAAAGGGTAAAATTGTAATGTTGTTTATTCTGCATTTTGTTTTAAATGCTAAAAAAATATGATTCTTTCAGCATTATAAATAAAACTTAATTACTAATATGAATGTAACCCTTGATACTATTAATCAGGGTTGGCAAGTTTTTGACAGTGTGACGGTTTTATCCGGTTTTAACCGTCATGTCAAAAACCCCTTTTTGACATAGTTTTTGACAACTGTCAAAAACCTAAAATTGAGTCCACAAACTGCTTAAAATTATTTTTACAACAACATCCAATTTGCCATTTTTCATAATTTTTAGTGCTAGATAAATGGCTAAACTTTGTGACAGTTTTAGACATTAAAAACTACATACTCTGTATAAAATCAGGGGTCAATCCATAAAAAAGTTAAGGCCTATCTAGAATCCCTTCACAAAAATCGATTTCATAAATCAGGTCCTTTCACAAAATTCCTCTTAATAAAATTGGTCCCTTCACAAAATTCTTCTTAATAAAATTGGCCCCTTCACAAAAATCGATTTCATAAATCAGGGCCCTTCACAAAATTCCTCTTAATAAAATTGGTCGCTTCACAAAATTCCTCTTAATAAAATTGGTCCCTTCACAAATTCCATTCCATAAAAACATACTCTCCATTACTTTGTTAGATTTTAAAATGTATAATTTACAAAGAAAACAAGTTCACAAGAAAGGTAAAACTTTAACAGAAGGACTTAAAGAAGTTATCATTAAATGCTTGATTTGAATTTGAGCAGTTGGATTTCATCTTTCATAACAAAATGTTCACAAATTAAATTTAACAAAAATAATTTTTAGTTTTCACAAAATGAGCCCCAAGAAAAAAAATCTATGTCGACCCCTGAAAATTCAAAACATGATTTTGGTTTAACAAATTAATTAGAAAATAATTGTAAGCTGTAAATTTATAATAGAAAAATAATTAAAAGTATTGTTACATTAAAAATATAAACTAATAGAACTATTAAATAGTACTTGCAGAGTTTCCCCCAGGCAGTTTCAGAAGGGTGCTGCACCCTGCCTACCCTTTGATTTACAAAAGAGCGCCCTTCTTGCTCCTCAGTAAAAAAAGTGTCTTTTCTCCTTTTTGTATTAAAAAATTTGCTTTCATAGTAAAAAATTACTCAATGTTGCCTTAAAAGGAGTGCCCTGACTTTTAAATATTAAAAGTTGACTTTAAAAACCAAAAGTATGCCTTTAGCAATAAGTGCCCCCAAGAATCCAAAAAGTACCCTTAAGAATAAAAAAATGCCCTTTTCTCACCAGCAGCACCCTGCCCTTTTATTAAACATGGGGGAAATTCTGGTACTTGTATAATTTAATGTATAAAATTTCATATAAATAATATACTTATTTTTATATTGTTTTAATGTTTGTCCCCCCAAAAAGGTACTAATGAACAGAGGAATGTTTTTTTCAACCAGGTAAATCATATTCAAAGGTTGGAGTACCATAGGTGAGATTTATTCCAACAGAGCAAAAAATGCCGAGACTAGGACTCGAACCTGGGTCTGTTCATTATGACCTAATTACATGGTATACATGAGTTCCGTGTTGTATCACATTCATCATGTAAAAATGCTATGGTTATAGCTTAGATGAATAAAATTAGCGCTGCAGTTCCCAGCCATGTCCAACAAAGAGTGAATTATGACAACCGGTATATCAAGGGATAGCTCAGTAGGAAGAGCGTAGGCACGTGAAGCCAAAGTAGCCAGGTTCGAGTCCTGATCCCAGCATTTTTCGCTCTGTTGGAATAAATCTCAGCTATGATGCTCCAACCTTTGAATTAAAAAAAGGTATTTTATAATGTATAAAAATTTAATTTAACATAAAGAAATAGTTCTAAATAATTAAACTGAAAGTAACATAATAAAATGTGTAAATATTGAAAATAACAAACCATCTTCTATTAAGTTATTGATTTAAAGAACGTTTAATTATATAGATTTCATATTATAATTCCTTTAATTACTCAAAGAGCATTGGTGTTGCAATTGTAGTTTATATTTAATATTTATGAACAAAAAGAAACATTTAGAATCATTAAAAGTCTAGGTAACTTATAATCAGTCATTGAATAGTGGCCACTTTAGCTTTACACAAGTTTTTATTTATTTTAAGCATAAATTAGATTGCTAATTATTATTTTTTATAATAAACCGAATACTTAATAGTAATAAAGATATAAAAAGTACTCTGAAAAATGCATTTAATAGTAATTTCAATATTTTTAGCTATTTTTCCTAGCATGGCAATTGACAAATAATTTGAATTATGATATATAATTTTATTACAACTTAATTATGACTAAATAAAAATTTACATGATATATAAATTAATATTTAAGCAGTTTTTAGCTTGATTTAATATAAAATATCAATGATTGCTAAAAAAAAGAATGTGTATAAGGTTTTTGACACTTTTCGACAGTTCTTGACACTTTTCGACAGTTTTTGACAGGTTTTTGACATGTCACGTCAAAAACCACTTTTTGACGTCAAAAACCCAACCCTGCTATTAATCATTCTTCAATGTTTTGAAAATTCATTAAATCTATAGAATTATATTATCTTAAACATTGCATATATTGCAGTGAAACCTGGAGCTTAGTGAACGGAATATTACGTTCCACACGCTTAGAGGGTTAATGAGGTAAAAAATGAAATGCAAAATTTTCTACATTTTCTGAAAATTTATTCTATTTCCACCTTTTTACAATGTTAATTTTTTTTAAATGTATTTAAATTTAATATTCTTAGTGAAATTCACTTTGTCTTTAAATTGAATAGAGAGATTCTCTCTTTTCTTCGTATTATTTTTAAATAAGAGTTCACTAAATGGAAAATTTTACATCGTATCTTTATATTCCTGATGTAACGTAACTGAGTGCTGTTTTTTAAAAGGAAAAATTATAGGAAGGCCACATAATAAGTCTTAAAGTATTTAATATAAACCTTGTAATTCTTAAAGATAAGGATTATTGGAGTTTTTAAATATCAACATTAAGATTCAGGATTCATTCTACGAATGTATTAATATATTTTATAATTGTTCAAAATCATTAGCTAGACAAACTTAAATTACATGCTGCATTTGAAATACAGTATGGAACCATTTATCTGGAATCCAGTTATCCAGAATGATATTTTCAAATGACTGATTTCAGAATCTTTCCAGAAAAAAGTGCCATGCAGTGTCAGTTTGCATTGCTTGATAGATTACCACATGCATATTGTACAACTTGATCAATATCTAGGATTTGAAATGAAAGTATATTTAGTTAGATATTGAACATTTTGAGTTTTATGCAGTATCATTGTTTTCAAGGTACTGCCAGAAATTGCCTTCTTTCAACACCTGATTAATCATTGGTTTTGATAGGATCTGAGCCTTAATCAGAGTAATATAATAATTTGAAATCAGTAACAATGTTACAGCCACATATATTCTACAAATCTCATCAAATGGATGTTGCTTGAATGTCCAACCAGTTATCCAGAAAAACCAGTATCCGGAATACATCTGGCCCCGACCATTCTGGATAAATGGTTCTATACTGTATGTATATTGTATCTAAAATCAGTGATTGTTGTTTAAACTTTTTTTTAAAAGTAATCTTTAAATCCTCATTTTAAACGAACAACTTATTACCATTACTGTTGAACCTGACAGCACAAGTGCTTGTATTATATGCAGAAGCAGAGTTTCCCCCAGGTTTAAAAAAGGGCAGGATGCTGCTGGTGAGAAAAGGGCACTTTTTTGTAATTCTTGAGGGCACTCTATTATTCTTAAGGGCACTTTTAAATTCTTGAAGGCACTTTTCAGATTCTTATTGGCACTTTTAAAAATTATTAAAGGTATTTTTTTGGTGTTTAAAGCCAATTTTAATATATAAAAGTCAGGGCACTCTTTTTAAGACAACATTGAGTCAGTTTTTACTATGAAAGCACATTTTTTATTTTTAATACAAAAAGGAGAAAGGACACTTTTTTTACTAAGGTGCAAGAAGGATGCTAATTATTTTACTGGAGGGGGCAAGAAGTACCCTAATTATTTTTATGAGGGGCAAGAAGGGTGCTATTTTGTAAACCAAAGAGCAGGCAGGATGCAGCACCCTTCTGAAACTGTCTGGGGGAAACTCTGTATATGTATTGCATAGCAAACTATTGTATTTAGTATAGATATAAATATAAATGCTTTGAATGTAAAAGATGGTGGCTCTTAATAAAATTTAATGATTTGAATTTCTGCATAATTAGCAATAATTTTTCATTTAGTTTAAATTGTTTTCAGAAAAACTGTTGTTATTGGTATATTAGTTATTCTTGTCACTGTTAAATTTCATTTACCAATATGCATGCATGTAATTACAAAAGATTAAAAAAAAACCCGGTTTAAACAAAAAGAAAAGGTTTAAAAAAAAAATTAACCCTTTTTTTGCCAATTCTGGTTCTAAGAAAAAAATTAAGCCTTGTCTGAATCTAGAGAAAAAAAAAAAAGCTTGAAACTGATCGGTATACATGTGCACAGAGTTTCATATTGCAACTAGAACTCAGCAGGGACTTTGTACTGAGAAGAATTACATAGTCTTACTACAAAATACTGATAACAGAAAATTTGTACTTTGCACTTGGGTGCAATTCTGTGGAAAAATGGTTGATTTGGCACAAAAATGCATAGAATTATTGTTTTGGAGCAATTGGCACAGCTGCTCCATCATTGCCATAAAATAAGCAAAGTTTGCATTTACAAAGAAAGTTTAATAAAAAGATACAGTAAATCTAGAAACTTAAAGTATATTTCAGCCATTAGATTAATCTGCAAGGTATAAAATTATCTGCAGCGCCTGCCACCATGCTGCTCTGTTTCTGCTACTGTGCGTTCAGAGCCTGAGCCCGATATCAAAAGTATGCAATAGATTAAAGCAATATTTAAAAATTGCTTTAAAAATAATATCTCATTTTTAAACACCTTTATATGAAAATAACTGTTAATCCCAAGAACATAATAAACTTTTTTGAAATTCACATTCAATCTTATCAAAAGGGTATCAAATAAAAATATACTTTCTTAAAAGGATTCTCATATTTTTGTCCTCCAACAAGCAAATCTGATGGACACATTAACGAAGTGCATTCTATGAATAAATGCATATTTGCAGAAATTACTATGTATATGCCGAAGAATCAAACAACGTTTCTCTATTTTCTATAAAAGGTGTAATCTTAAATTATAATAGATTCCTTCCTCAAAACAATCTTACAATCTTTCGTGATTCTTGTGTGTCTGAAAATCAGATTAAATTAAAAACCGTGTAATTGACATTGTTATCTTTGAATGATCCAATGCTTTTATAGGAAAAGAGGAAACACTGCTCGATTGCTTTCTACCAGAATAACAATACAGGAATTATATCTACTTACAAATGAAAGTGACTTTGAGAATATGCAGAGCAGAGCCACAACATGAGCAGAGTTCATGATGAAAAATACATATAAGAATTACTAACGTGATTTTGATATGAAGAGTGATTATGACTCGCAAACAATAGAAGACTAAAAATTTGCAAACCTTAAGCTAATGCTGGTGGACAAAAACAAAAGAAAATATTCATTTTGCATTAGTTCTTTAAAAAAAAATAAACGTTCCAATTAAAACATTCCCTACTGTCAAAAATATAAGTTATTTTTATTTTGTTTCTATACAAGAAGAAATAAAATTGTCAGTTTCAGAAAGGATGAGCCCGAGCCCGTCCAAACCCGAATACTGGTATAAAAATAGAGCCTGTGTCGGTCTCAGGCTTTTGGGCTCAGACTGATCCTGTCTCATCTCTACTGGGCACATACATACGAATGCATAGATGGGTCATTCTACCGTTACGTGTGTGACTTTTAGAGAGTGTTTTTTTGCAAATTGAGACAAATTTGGAAGTGAAATTATTTAGATAATGTTTTACTTTTTTTATTGCTATTACAGGACACTTGCAGAATCATTTTTGTAGTGACACCTTTAGTCTAAAGTAATAAAAAAAAAAAAAAAAAAAATTAGTAAAGTCATCGTTACATGTGTGACTCAGAAAAATCACACACATAACGACAACTTTACTATTTTAGAAAAAAAAATGTTATTACAGTAGAACTCCAACTATCTGAATCGCTGATTATCCGAATCGATTTCAGAATTTCAGAAAAAAAATTAAGAATGGAAACGTACTGCGATTCGCAAAATAATGATTCTGTCTACGCGTGCAATATTGTCCTTCCCTCCGCGAATCTAGTGTAGGCGCAGCGCGAACATTATTGGGATGATGAGTCACCGTCTCATAGTGCAGTTCGATTATTGGCTGTTGTCCATCACCAGGTGGTCAGCCCGGCCCACCTGGGTTTCAAATTCTAAATGACGATGAACTTATTGAAAGTGTTAGAGAAGAAAGTGTCGAGGAAGAAGATGACCTTAATGTCGAAGATCTTTTTCTTTAAAAATAGTTTTTTTTCTCCCATTTTCAACATACATGCAGTAATTAATTAAAATAGACCCTTTTTTCGGGAAAAATCCAATTATCTGAATTTTTGATTATCCGAATGAGGTCCGGTCCCAATTGATTCGAATAATTAGAATTCTACTGTACTTTAGACTAAAGGTGTCAAAAATGATTCTGTATGTGTCATGTAACAGCAATAAAAAAAGTAAAATGTTATCTAAATAATTTCACTTCCAAATTTGTCTCAATTTGCAAAAAAAAACACTCTTTAAAAGTCACACACGTAATGGTGGAATCGCCCAGATACATAATTTACATACATAATATACATAATACATTCTTATTCATGGCATGAAATCTGTAGCGATTAAATGCTGGCATGCAGTTAATATGTAAGTACTCATTATTTATATATGTAATTAATTAATATCCATGTATGTAAATTATTAATATCTGTATTAAGAATTTACAAGTTATTATCTGTTGGATAGAAACAACTGTAAATAGTCCAACCTGTTTTGCAAGGGAAGTGTTTGATATTTATGCCTGAAACCAAAAATAACACACATTCTTTATCTTTGTTTTGTTTTGTTCTGCACAATTATATTAGCATTTTGATAAAACTATTTTTATTTTATTTTTTTAGTCAGCATATTATAGATGATGAACAATTGAGGGGCATCTGTCCAGAATTGTTAACAGGTATTGCAACCCATATTGTGGAATCCTTTGTGAGAAATGATGGAAGATTGTATTTTAATAAACAACAAAGAGGAAAGCGCTACATTTTCCTAATCGTCAGAATTCTACATGCTGTAAGTCTAGCTCTTGAAGAGGATTCCTTCAGTTCAAACTTTGTTAAGTGTATGAGGGTTTTTCATATGACTATTTCAGATCCTTATGTAAGTCAAATAGATGTAAAACATTTCTTACACTTCCTATGGATGTTACTGCCGTTTAAATTAATTAGTTTGATAAGGGTAACAGAGATTTACACAAGACTTTTCAAGAATGATAACCCAAGACTTTACGGACCAAGATCTTTAAAACATTTATGTCGTGTTTCTGTACGAAATTGTCTTAGGAGGAATATAAAAATGTTGCCTCAATCTGTTAGAAAGTTGCATATTCCTCGAGCTTTGCACGATTATCTTCTCTGTATCATGCCAAGTTCCAAGGACTTTACTTGTGGTTATATGTCTTGATAAAACTCGCCTTTTTAAAAAGTGTCTTATTTTTCGGTACTTCTTTTATTCTAGGGACCTTGGTAAGGAATGTTTTCACTTGTACTTCCTGTTTACCTATTCATTGTTTTTGTTTCAGACACACAAGCAGTTTATTCAATACTTACACGGAGAAGACCAAGCTTGGTAATCACAGATTTTGATTACTTTTGTATATGTTGTAGGGTAGAAGCCCCTCAGTCTCAGGTTCAATGGATTTTATACAATGCTCCTTAGTTCTCGAGCAATAGGGGGTCTAATATTCTATACAGCTTAAATACTTACTTTGTAACGAAACTACTGCGTTCGTCGTAGCTCAGTTGTTATGGCGTCTGCTCATTGATACGGGGGCCCGGGTTTGATGCAGGGACACGGTACGTTTGTACAATATTATAATTTTTACGTACAATATTATAATTTTTAATTAGGATTCTTAAATAATAATTACAAATATATTTATAAACAAAAAAAAAAGAGAAAAACAAATCTAGCGCGTCCTGGTCTCGAACCCGGGCCCCCTGATCAACGAACAGACACTATAACAACTGAGCTATGACCAACACAGTAAGGCTACAAAGTAAGTACAGTAGAACTCCAATTATCCAAACTCCAACTATCCGAATCGCTTTCAGAATTTCAGAAAAATCAAATGAAGACGGAAAAGTACTGCGATTCCCAAAATAATTATTCTGTCTACGCGCGCTACTGTCTTTCCCGCCACAAAGACCCTGGGTTTCAAATTCTAAATGATGATGAACTCATTGGAAGTGTGAGAGAAGAAAGTGTCGAGGAAGAAGATGACCTTAATGTTGACGTTCAAGCATACACGGGACCATCAGCTAGTGAAGAATTTGCCGGCTTTCAAACTGCGTTGAAGTGGATGAAGCGTCAGCCCGAGTGTGTCCACATGCAACTTCTGAGTGTCAAGCGGGTGCGCGACTGGGCTCCCCGAAAACGGATGAAGACTGTCAAACAGCTTACTTTGATCAAGATGTTCAGCAAGTAATGACTTTCATTTACAGTACAGTACGTATATACTGTACTAATGTACAACACTTGTAAATACGCTTAACATGTAATAGTGTTGCCTTTTCATTTAATTAAATAAAAGCTCTTTTTCTTTAAAAATAATTTTTTTCTCCCATTTTCAACATACATACAGTAATTAATTAAAATATACCCCTTTTTTGGAAAAAAATCCAATTATCCGAATTTTTGATTATCCGAATAGGGTCCGGTCCCAATTGATTCGGATAATTGGAGTTCTACTGTATTTAAGTTGTGTTAAAATATCAGACCCCCTGTTTCTCGAGAACTAAGGAGTGTTGTATAAAATCCGTTGAACCTGAGACTAATAAGGGGCTTCTACCCTACAACATATATAAAAATAATCAATATCTGTGATTAGCAAGCTTAGTGCTCTCCTTGTTAGACTATTTATATAATATGTACAAACAAAAACAATTATGGAAATACAGTAGAGTCTCAAAAATCTGCATAGCTTAGGACCAAAGGCTGTGTGAATTTTAGAATTTTGCAGATTCTGGATTTATTTTTTTCAACTTATTTGTATCCATTTACAAGAAAAGCATGTAATAATTCAATTTAAGCAAATCAAAACTTGAATCCATTTTATTTACCTGTACATTATCATTTTAATGCTCAAAATTATTTTTTATTACAATTTTTAAACTTTTCTTGTATAGTCCTTTGCTTGAGAACTTATATTTTCTCTTGATGAAGTTTCTTTTAAATTCTGTAAACAGTCATTATTTCCTGTTGGTCTATACAACTCTGCTGCTCCAAGAACTTAAAAAATTTTTCACCTAAACCAAACCTTCTTCAAACTTTATTTTTTTTTTCTCACAGTCGCTATCAGGCTCAGTTTCACTGCCTTTGGGTAGGTTCATTATTCAAAATATAATTTCTGCATCTGCAACACCAAAACTTCATCTTTATTATTCATCCATTCAACAATTTCTTCTTCTTTGAAAAACTCTTGTGAACCTGGGTTGAATTTTTTTTCCATAATTCAACAGTTCAGATGCTTTAGCCTGTTGTAAGGTTATGTGAAAACCTGAAAAATCTGTATCTTAATTTTCTTTTCGATAAATAAAGAGCTAGGAAAATAATATAAATCACTGTTGCCAACCTGCCTTGCATGAAATATAAAATAAATAAATTAATTATTTCTACAGTGGTGGCCGATAGATGGTGACACGACTAAAACTTTTATGGGCTTGTTTGCATTTCTCGTCGATTTCTATTATTTTATAGTTTGTTGTGTGTAAATTTCTATGAAATAAAAGAGTTTTATTTGTGTAATATCCTATGCCATTACTATTTTCCCATAAATTTGTGTAAAAAATTATTTTATTTTCATTCACTGATATTTGAAATAAAGATTATAAAGAATATTTCTTAAATGCAAATTTCTCTGTTTACGTCTTGAAATGCATATGGATTTCAGAAGATTGCAGATTTTCGATACTCTACTTACTGTGTAAGTAAATTATCTAATGTAGGGTGAGTGCACCAGTGAGTCAAAAATCTGTTGAAAATAATGATTAATGCACAGATAATGTTAATTTTGGTTGATATCTAAGTTTACATGTCATCTGCACTCTAGCTGTAAACATTTACATTTTAATTTATGATTAACCCCTCACCAACTGCGTTTAAAAATATCTCTGCAACTTTTTATGATAAAATGCTGAAATTTTGTACATGACCTTATTAGTGTATGAAGCACATTTTACTCATTAGGAGTTTTTTTGTACGGGGGCCATATAAAAATTTAAATTTTGTATTTCTTCAAATTTAATCCCCTGAAAATTTTAATTGATATCATAAAATTCTGTACCCTTTTTACGTAACTTTGTAATTTATAATATAGGTTTATGATCAATATTTAAGGAATAAAAGCTGAGGTCTATGTTTTTGAGACACCCTGTATAGTGCTTTTTTAAAAGATCCAGAAGATGGCATATACCCTCTGCTATAGACCTGGCTTTTTTAAAGGGAGATATTATTTTAACTTTTACTAATTTTATCACCAATATTAAGTAATCTTTAATTTTTGGCCTTAAAATACATGTGTGTCATTTTACAATAAACTAGTGCTTTCGTATTAACTGCATGCCATTAGTGAGCTTTAGAGTACTTTACTAATAACAGGGGTAGTACTTGTCCTGAAATTCCTGAAAAAAATAAAAACGTCCTGAAATGTCCTAAAATATGGTAGTTTGTCCTAATATTCCTGAAATTTTGCGAGTTTTGTGCTATATCGGCATTTGAAATCATCAAATAGGGGGTAGGTGTATCCTTTTACTGATGCAAAATGATCACGAAAGTTGCAATTTTCTTCAGTCTATAATTAAAAATAGTGATTTTCGTCGATTTGCACAAAAAAAAAATCACAATTTTTATTGATTAGTCATTAAAAAAAAGTTTGCTATTTTCGTCTGTCAGTCACAAAAAATCACAGTTTTTACCAGTCAGTTATAAAAAAGGAAATCTTTAGCAATTTTCGTCGATCGATGAATAAAAAAACATAGAGATTTTCGTCTTTCAGTAATGCAAAAATCTCAGTTTTTTAGCAGCTTTGTCAACGAGTTCTGATAAAATTACTTTTCTTTTAAATGTATACTTTTACAACAAAAAAATTGTCTTTATAGTGTATTATTTATGATAATAAAATGTATTGAACAGGGAGTTGAAGGGTTTTTTTCAGTTCGGTTTTCAAGCAAATGTGTCCTGAAATATCGTAAAAAGCATGTCCTGAAATATCTCCTGGGCTAGTACTACCCCTGTAATAATTATAGCCAATGCTTTTTGATTTGGGTGGAAAATGTTTAACAATTGCCCTTAGGATATCACAAAACTTACAATAAAAATACTAATACACACGACTACATAAATATACTGAACACACACATGATATAAAATATTTGGCAATTAACCACTGGCATGTGACTAATATAAAAGTACCAGTAAGTTTAGAAAATTACAACTTTTTTTTTTTGAAAGAAATTATTTAATTCACTGATATAAAACTGTGAAAAATGTAGTTTTTCATTTTCATCAAGCTTATAAATTTACTTATAAAAAAATATTTTTTTAAACTTATAAATGTTATAATCACAAGATTATTTGATTAAATAAATTAATGTTATGAAATTGATTTCTGCTTAAGGTCTGAGTTATATATTGTGCCAAAAATGGATATATATATTTTTTTCATTCTGCCATTGTTAGCAGTTTTCTCTGATTTTTACCAGGTTTTAATATGTCCAACCTGGCTCTTAAGACACTCCATATAGGGAAGTAGAGTGGGTGCTACACATCCAGACCCAATATTTATACGTGTTCACAATAATACTAAAAAAATTTTCTTCATCTTTCAAGGAGGAATAAAGTGCCTCAAAAAAGTTTGCGCTTGGCTCTGTTGTTTAATGGAGACTCTCAATGAGTCTAAAAGACTATTTTTGGAGAAAAAAGAATTAGGGTCCTTTAAAAGAAAAAGCTGGCCCTGTTTATATATTAGTAGATCCTAAACTGACTATTGCATATGTTCCTATGTTATTATTTTTTTAAAAGATTTTACATTATATTTTGTGAAAGTTGTTTTGATTTCAATAATATAATTTACAACAACTAATATTGTAAAAAAATATGTACTTCAAATAGGGTTCCCACTGTCTTTAGAAAGTGCTTATTTTTGTTTTTCATTTCTAAGTTCTGTTATAAGTACTTGCTTTCCTACATGATCCTTTAAAAGTCCTTATTTTTTCTTGAAAATGAAATGCAGTTAAGTGATCCAATTTCCTTCTTATAGTTTATATAGCAGTGCAGAGTGGTGATAGGGTTGTTTACTTGAATGTAATATTTTTATTAAAATGTATAAAAGTAGGTAGTTTTGAAAGGAATCTTTATTCTTAATCAAATCTTTTTCAGCTATTGGTGAATTTGTCATCTTATAAAATGTGGGCAAAGTTTGATTGACAGTATCCTGTACAAATGATATCTAGTGAAACATTAAAATATTTTAGATCCATATTTCAGCACGGTATTTCCATTTAAATTAGATAAATAATTGCTAAATAAACCTACTTGAATATCTTGGATTATTTTAATGAATATTCCCATTTAGATTCCAATAATATAAATTGATATTTTAGTAGTAACAATTTGAGTAATATTTATTAGTATTTCATATGTAACACTGTATCTGATAAAGTTTTGGTTAATGAGCTTTCCAATTTTTGGCCCTAAAAGGCCTTATTTTTTATTCCAAACATCTGTTGTATATTTTGTTACATAGAAGTTATTAATAAAATTCTTATTTATTGTTATTTGTCTTTAAAAAAGTACTTACAAATTCCTTATTATTATATATTATTATTTTTTAAAAAAGCGTGGGAACCCTGTTCAACGCAAATATAATATGTATTATACACAGTGCATCAGAAAAATGGATACACACTTTGAATGATTATAATTCTAGTTTTTATTCACATATAATTAATATTTAAATTGTAAAAGAATCTACATAAAATGTATAACTTTTCTTCTTATCGTAGATGTTCAAAATTATTACTGTTCTTGTTAATATACCACTTATAACGGTAGGCTATTGATTCATAAACTTCAACAAATATTTCATTTGGTTTTGTGGTGCATTCTTGCTCAATTGTGGTTCCGGAACATTGTCTATGAAATCCTTTGTTTCAAATTTATCTTTTATCCAACGAATTGTAAGCAGATCCAGCACAACCATCAGGCAAATGGGGCAGTCGCCCAGGGCCCTGCGCCAGTTGCAGTCTTGTTAGGGGCTTTGAGCATCTGTATATAATTTTAAATAATATTACCCTTTGGAAAATAATGATACTATTGCTCTAAATTTGTCTTTAAATGTTTTTTCGCCAAAAAAAGTTAGTATTAACTTTATTTCATACAGTCAGAGTTGATATAATTGTTGGAGAATGTATAGATGTTAGGATCCTGAAAGTTACGGTAAGCTAGAAAAAATAAATATTAAAAATATTCTAAAGGATAGAAGATTTTTAAAAATTAAAAATAATTATACAAATTACATGTAGAATTTGCATGTTATTTTTCATACATTTTAATTCTAAATATTCTAAATTATTCTATGATATATATAATTTTTTTAAATTATTTTTATTAGTCGAATGTTGCAGTTAGAGTCAAAGTGAGCCCTGCTAAGGGTTTTGCCAGGGCCCTGCATGACACTGCGCCAGCCCTGATTGTAAGTTGCATAGGTGGATCTGCATGAAACTCCCTGCGATATTATTTTTGTACTTCTGCTACATTTTCATACTTACAATAGCATTTTAAAATAAATTTTCTTTTTTCAAAAGTTAATCTTGGTCCATTTATTATTTCCAATTAATTACACTTTGAAAAGAAAAAAAATTAAAAAGTTATGACGCATTAAACAGTGTATGTATACATTTTTCTGATGCATCCTGCATATCTTGGTCTTTAAAGGCTTTTCTGTAACTAAGCACAGAACTGTCTTATTTCCATTTTGTCTGATTTCTTTCTTTCATGCTTAAAAAAAAAAAAAAAAAATGTTTTTGTAAGTTTATAATTGTTTGTGAATTTCATACTTTTTTAAATAAAAATCAAACAGTTAACACAAGTTTTCTAAAATAAATTAAGCTTTCTTTTTCATTTTTTGTATGTGTATTGTTTGTATATGTTCCTATTTTCTTTCTTTTTTTTTAAATTCTACATTATATTTTGTATACTCTTTTTAGTAATACAATTTACATAAACAAGAGTTTTTTATTTTTGTGTTTGCATATTACTTATTCCTTTAAAAAAATATATAAATAAAACAACATAAGTTTTCTAAAAGAAATTAAACTTGCATAAAAAAATATTTTTTGTATATGTTCCTATGTTCTTTTAAAAATAATTCTTTAAAAAGACTTTTCACTTATTTATTTATTTTTTGACTTGACTTATTTATTTATTTTTTGATAATACAATTTACAATAACAAATTTTGTAATAAGTGTATGTACAGTAGATTCTGGTTATTTGGATCACTGTGTAATTTGGACAAACTCTCCAGAATTTAAAAAAATCTTACTTTACTTCTGATAATTGGGGCAACTGCTTTATCAGGACAAATCATGCTAGAACAATTGCAACAACACAAGTGTGAGCCAACAATGTTCCAATTAACTAGAATCTGCTGTATAGTATGTATTATAAATCTTTGGCTTTAAATGACTCTTCTGTGACTAAGCACAGAACTGTATTTTCTATTTTGTTTGAATTTTTTAATTCATGTATTAAAGAAATTGTCTTTTTAGCAAGTTTTAATTCTTTGCATTTGTATATTACACACACATACTGAATAAAAAACAAACAGCTAACATAAGTTTTCTAAAACAATTTAAGCTATCATACATATATGTATATGTGTGCATGTATTGTTTGGGTATGCTGCTGTGTTGTTCTTTTTTTTTTTTTTTTTTTAATTATGCATTACATTCAGAGGCCATGCTAAGAAATTCTGACTTAGCCACCACATTAGTCAATTTCCAAAAGTATTAGCCAAAATTGCATTGAAATTTGTAAATTAACACTCATTTTTAAATAGATAAAACATACATTTACAAATAATTAGTGTAAATTATTTGTAAAATGCAGCACATCATAGCAAATTAAATTTCTATATTAAATATATGTAGTAATTAAACATACTAGAGGATCCAAACTAGGCTTACCAGGTTACTGAATATATTGGCCAAATGGATGAATTTTTTTCTTTTTTGGTTGATTTCTTTTGAAATCTATTTATTCCTAGCACTTTGTTTATGTAGATACATATATATCTATATAAACATGCAAAATTTGTCATAGCAATAATGTCTGAAATATTGAACGAATTCGTACCTAATTTAGAGAGTGGATTAATGTTGCAAATATCTTGGATGAATTCATTAATCAAGCATGTAACTCTTACAGTTTGTTTACAGGGGGACACAAAGCAAAAAATGTACAAAATTTATCATGATAAAGTGTGAAATATTGAACCAATTCAAACATAATTTGGACAGTGTATTAATCTAGCCAGCATCTTAGAAGAGTTTGTTATACTATATGTAATTTCAATTGACTTCTCAAGGTTAGTTTCCCAGTCTTTATCTTAGGTCAATAACTATGGTAATGTTGCATTTGGCTGACTGACTGCTCTTTTTTTCCCCACCTTATTTGAGATCAGTAGAAAGCTTCATCCTTTGTTTGATTATAGCAGTGGTAAAAACAAGACCAGACAGAAGCTTGCATCTTTTAGTGCCATGGCAATGAAGGGATGAAATGGGGTGGAACAGATATATCCTTGAGAAGCTAATTGAAATTACATAGAGTATAATTAAGTATATAGTTCTTAGAATTTGTTCACAGGCACACATTAAAAGAAAACTTTTCATCATAATAACATCCAAAATATTGTACTAAAACTAATTCACACCTAGTTAGGACAATGTATTGATTTTTCAAGTATCTCTGATGAATTCGTTAGCTAAGTATTTGCTTTTACAGTTCGTTTACAGGGATACACAACAGTTTTCGATGACATTCATTGAATGTTATCTATATATTTAAAACGAAAAGCGCATTCTGTCAAATCCACATGAAAATCGTCTCTTTGCACATGCATCAACTTTTTTTGAAGGCTTCTACCCTCAGAAATGGGAAACCTGATCACTTAACCCAACCCTCACCTGTTTAGCCTAGAGGGATTGAAAACAGATGAAGCCGTACCATTGCATTGAAAACATAGACCTTCTAATATGTTTTTGCTCTGAGGTTGAAAGCTAAAGCTTTTTTTTTTAAAGAACTCATGTTTTCACTACTAAATATGCATATTTTTTCACAAAATTTTAAAGAGAGTTTGGATGCAGTTAGTTATATTTATAACCGATTGAAATGTCAGAGTTCGGAAGATGAGAACTATTTTTTATTGCTATGTTAAAGGAGCCGACGCGAAAACAAAAAAGTGAGAAGAAAACATTTATTTTGCAACTAGATAACAATATTTTTTCACGAAATTTTTACACAGGCTGTAAAAACGTTTTATTTATAACTAATAAAGATTTCAAAGAGTTTGGACAAAAAGAACTTTTTATTTTAAAACTATGAAACGACCCTAGGTAAAAAAACAAACAAGAAAATGAGCACTTTTATCACTAAATATCAATATATTTTTTTGAATTTTTCATTTAAAAATATAATTTTATACAAAATTGGGTTAAATATATAAAATAATATATATATTTTTTAAATTTATTATCACGGGCCTGGGCAATGCCGGGCGGGGGTCAGCTAGTTTTTTGTAATTTTCCAACTGGGTGTAAAAGTGACCAGGCTAGGATTTGAACTGGGACCCTTTGGCATAAGTTGGTAATGCCAAAGGGTCCCTGGTTTGTATCCTGGCCAGGACACTTTTTCACCCAGTTGGAAAAAAAATACTTAACAATTGGTAAAATTGTGTTCAATTAATATTGTATTCATTAAATGGTTTGGGTTATTCATTGAATGATTATATTACAACCTACAAGACATTTTTAAACTATGATTTCAACAATTTTTTAACATTTCTGATATAATTGTCTCATATGCATTCAGTTACATTTGATAAGCCTAATTTAAAGTTTCCTTGCAAATTTAAATCTGGTGTATGTACTTTAAAAAAATATATTCAACCCACTCTTCTATTTAAGTCGGAATGACTTGTTTTAAATTGAAAACTAATAGATTTTTTACATTTCATTAGACAGCCTACTAACACTACTAAAACACATTTCTGTATAAAAAATATTAAATATGTCTTTGAAATTTATTAAAAGCTATATTAAGCAGGAATGATTTGTTTTAAATTGAAAACTTTAAATAGATTTTTTACATTTAATATATTGTTTTAAACAGCCTACTAACACTACTAAAATACATTTTTGTATTAAAAAAATTATGTATAGCTTATGCATAAAGCTTTAGAATTTATTAAAAGCTATATTTTCATATTAGCCTCATGACAGAGGTTAATAGCTGAAGAAATCTTCAAAGATTTTGCTACTACAATAGCCTTTTTTTTATTCTGATTACTTCAGTGTTTATGCACATATTCGATTTTTTTTTATTTCATTGTGTCGCCAACCAGCAATAAATCTGTTAAATTTGTTGTTTATTTATGTTATTTTATTTATTTATTTATTGAGGAAGTGTTAATTTCGTTATTTAATATTAGTCAGAAACGAAGGCTGATTATCTATCAAAGATTATTTAAATTGTTTGAAGTGCAAACGGGTTAAATTTAAAAATTATGCATCCGGAAGAACCCAATACAATTCCTTTATGCATCCCTTCTCCAATTTTTTGCTTAAATGATGTGCTATAGCGCATCCATGTAATATTATATTACACATTCAAGTTTTAAGAAAGGCGTTTGAAAAATACCTCAAAATCATTCTTCATGTATTTAAGACTAGTTTGCATTTTGAACAATTCACCAAGTTTCTGATGTCAGAGATGTCCAACTCCCAAGCTTCATAATTCTGGCTTGAATGGGCCTTCTATGTTTGGAAACATATACATATGAGAATGTGCTTTCTCAGAAATAAAAATACTGAAAAAAAAAAAAAAAAAAAAGTTATCCCAAGTACCTTTGAAGCTCAGTCTCTGTATTGTGACAAGGGATGAAAGCAGGGTTCTTGCTGACTTTTGACAAACGTTAGCAATTTGGCTAATCAGAAATAAAAAACGTTAGCCAAATGAAAAAAAAATTCGCAAAATAGATCTGTCATGAAACACTGAAAAATCTTTAACCCTTTAATGTATCATTCTTTTTAGGTGCGTTTGTAACTATGTAAATACGTAGCACCTATTGTCGTCGCTTGATCCGTCCGCATATAACAACGCAAAAACTACCCAACCGAATGGTTTGAAATTTAAAATATATTATCTTTGCAGGATTTTGCCAAGACATTTCAAATTTTATTAAAATCGAATCAAAACTTTAGGATATATTAATAAAAATATTTATTAAGAAATTTGAATTTTTAAAAAAAAATCTGTGCTTTTTTGTTATAGGAGCTTCGGAAGTTTCATCGTCAAGCGACCGAGATACTTATTTTATTACAGAAATTAATCTGCAGACGATATAATTCATTTCACAGAACAAAAAATCATCAAGATCTGAATATTTATATAACTAACTATAGTACGAACGCACCTCATTTGTCACGTTTGACGTACAATTTCCAACTTGTTTTTTTCAGTATGCTCTAAAATAACCCAAGTTTCTGTAACTACTTATAGATCAGTTATCCATCTAAATTAAACTATCTGCTACAAAAACTATTAAACATGTGTACATTTTAAATGTCTTGAGCAATCAAGAAAAGATTCTAAACGCAATATAACTCATTAAAATGTTATGAAATAAAACTTCCAACCCATGAAGGATTTTAAGATATATTTAAGGATTTTAAGATATATTTAAGGAAGGATTTTAAGGATAAGGATTTCCCCTAAGGATTTTAAGATATATTTAATGAATACTGAAAATTGAAAATATAAACAACAAAATATATGTCACATAAAAAAAAAACTTTATTTTTCTAGAATTCTTTGGCTTTTCATTGAAGTCCATATTTCAAAGGCAGTTTCAAAATTGTACTGTTGCCTATTAGGCCTGTTAACGCATACTGAAATGACATTTCTCAATTTAGTTTTTGTTGCGTTCATCACACTGAACCCTCTTTCACAGTCCAGTTAATATAGTGGCAAGGTTTAAAAAAAAAAAAAACCAGCATATTATTTGTTATGGGATAAAGCTGCTACAGATTGTTTTCTCAAATGAATTCTATGGAATCTCCTAAATTCCATGGTTCTGCAACGTGAACTCAAGTAACTTTTAAATAATTTCCATTCTTACAATACCTCAGATAAGGAACTGCGTGTATCATCCAAATGCATAAGGTTAAAAATTGATTCAATTTCTTTTATACCATAGTTTTGAGAAGTGTCCTTTAGTAACATGAATAAGAGTATCACCTGTACTCACACACACAAAAAAAAAAAAAAAAATTGAACACTCGCAATTTGGCGAGTTTAATCTTTTGTTTACTCGCCAAATGAAGCATTTTGTCGTGATTTGGCGCAATGGCGAGCGACAGCGAGAATCCTGGATGAAAGCATATTCCAGCCAACCTGGATCAGCACAACTCCCAGTGCTCTCATTGAACCAAAGGTAAAAACATTACAAAAATTTGATATAAGAAATTTATATTGTAAATAATAAATATTAATAGCAATTTTGTAAATATATATGATATAAGTTCCTTCTAATATTTAGCAACTGTAATAATAATAATAATAAATAGTTATAATATCTAGTCTGTGAAAAAAAAAATAAAAAATAAAGAGAATAAAATTTGGCTCTTGACTTGAAAATAGTTGGACCACCTTGATCTAGAGTAGGGATCTTCAACCAATGTTCCATGAGCCACTGATGGCCCATAGAGAATATTTTATTGGCCTGCCGTGTCATTTCAAATTAGAAACAAATGTTTTCTGGACATCAAAAATGACTTATTAGTGAGTGCAAAGAAGCTCTTTATTAGGGCAAATGCCTGCTTTATCTAAAAAAATGATGAAGAATAGAAAAAGCCATTCAGTACATATACTTATCCATCAAATCCACACAAATGCTGGGAAAGTATATTCTTTCATGCTGTAGAAAATGAGAATTTTGCTAGACAGACAGTGACACTTTATACTAATAGCATCTGATGATTATAGCATCTGATGATAGCATCTGTATGCTTTCTTATGTAGCTATGTGGGACTGTAGTAAGCACACAGTTAGCTTCTTTAACTCTCATGGGTCTCTTACAGTAGAAGACCACTAATCTGCACAGACTAGTTTTCCAAGCATTGTGTGGATTTGAGACTGTTTGTAGATTAGAAGTCCTGTGTATTTAATCTGTTTACATTTTTTAAAATTCATATTTTCGACAAATTTAGATTATTAAATCTTAAAAATAAATAAAATACTCATTTAAACCTATAAATAAATGGTAAGAAATATTTTTTTTTAATAATTTATTATATAAAAAAAAAAAAACATTGCATCAATGGTTGTCTGTTTTAAGATATTTGGTTTATGTTGATGAATCTTATCTTGCAGTCTACTAATAGTCATAAGTTCTTACTGAGTCACAAAACTTTGTTGCTCTAAAAAACGTAATATCTCTGGCCTAGAGCAAATCCTTCATCAAAAGTCTTTTTTTTTTATTATTGTTATGAAGCTAGGAGAAAAACATTCATAGGATTTTTTTGTAGTTCAATTTTCTTTCTAAAATAACAACTATTGCAATGTATTATTTTTTTTTCTGATAAATAAATAAGTTTAAATAATTTATTTACAAATAATAATAATGTTAAAAAAATACATCAAAATTTTTATTTAGTCTTGGAACAAAATTATACAATTCTCATCAGATGTTTGGTGTCACCATATCTGTTCATGAAAATTATTATTAAAGTTTTTATTTATATTTCAGAGTGTCGTACTATTAAAATAACCTTAATATTGTTAATATAATCCTTTGTTTTCAAATTTTCAATCACGATTTAATGGAGGGGTGGGGGTTTAAAATCTTTAGTAAGTGTTAAAACAAGATAAAAGAATCCAGTAAGTTTTGTTTACAAAATAATCAGGAAACTTTGAAAATAAGAACAAATATTAGAAATAATCATAATAATACAGTAAAACCTCCGAATAACGGACACTGCGGGAACGCTAAATTTGTCCGTTATTTGGAGGTGTCCGCTATTCAGAGGTAAAACTATGCAAACAATATTTGTGTTGGGGATTGAAAAAGTGTCCGCTATTCGGGAGTGTCTGTTATGGAGGTTTTATTGTAATATGTCATGGGAACAGCAAAAAAAAAAAAAAAAGTCCATCTAGATTTTATTATTTGAATTAGCTCTTCAAGACTATTTTCATAATTACTTTGCAAGAAAGATGGATATTATAGAATTATTTGATGCATATGTGTGTGTAGTTAAGCTATCTATTGGTGAAAATGAGTAATAGATGTTTTATTAAGATTTCACAGTGTAATACACAATTAAATAATAATCTGTGTTAAATTATAACATCATATTTTTTAATGTTTTCTATTTTATAATTACGGTTTAAGGAAAAAAAAACAGATAAATGATTAAATACATTGTGTAAGTAAGCATCTTCTTTCAACAAATACTTTGTCACAGGAGCTCTAATTATATATTTCAAATTACTGCATGAGTAAATGATTAAATAAATAAAAGAAAAATATTTAAATTTGTTGTCATTTTAAACTATAAAGAAGAATGATATTTGATATGTGATTATACAGAGAGAAGAAAAATATTAAAGTTGGTGAAAAAAAAAAAAATCAAAATTTTACCTCTATTAAAACATTTTTCAAGAATTTAATTTCTTTGTTTACATTCATAGATTTGGTGAAGATTACAGATTCGCTAATTAGCGATACTTTACTGTATTACTAAATGCTGCAATTGTATAGAATTTCTGGTGACAAATCTAAATTTTATGTGCAATATCAATAAATAAAATGTTTTTGTATGAATAAAGAAAATAATGAGCATTCTGCAATTCAACAGTATATATATACAATATACACATGGTCTTGTAATCTTGATGTATGCACATTTCTTGCATATGCTATGACTTACTTATGGGTGACCAACACAACTTTCAGAATTTATTGCTGTGAGCTCTGGCATGAAAGGTTGAAGAAACCTAATCTAGAGTATGACAATTCCAGAATGGAAAAATCTTAAGAATTTGCAGAAATATTTTCTACACTTGTTTCCTCTTCAATTAATCAAAATTTAAAATGCAAAGAATGTTTTTTTGAGCAGCAACTTTTTCTCCCCAAGAAGAGTGGTCATCTAATTTTATGTGTCCTTTATTTTTCAAGTGGTAGAAGAAATATTGTTGCTGCATTATTTTCACTATAAAATGAATTCAGTAGTACTGTACTGGGGGCTAATTTTCTGATGTGATTTTGTTAAATTTTATCTTTTTAAAAATTGTATTTTAACATGTGTTCATAACAGTATAAGGATTAAAAAAAAATTTTTTTTTAAGAGTGGTGGTGTAATCCAAAAGTTTCATCTTTTAGCTTAAAATTAAAATCTTTCATTTTAAGAACGATGTAGTAATTTTTTAATCTCTTCTTTCAGTGAATGTGTATTGATCTAAAATTCAAATTTAAAATTTGGAACATGGGTGGTCTCCAAGGATCCAAATTTTCAGTTCTATACTGTGCTATTGATGTAATTTTGCATATGGATTTTCATTTTTACAGGGTGACAAGAAATAACTTGGACGAAGTTTCAAACCAAAAATCTGTAACTACCACTAAATTTATAAAGTTATTGCCATAGGGAATTGATTCTAGAAAGCTACTAAACAGGTGTAAGTAAGTTAGTTGTGATAACCATTATGGTTAACAAACGATCTGCCATACTTTAATTACATAAGCAAGAAATGAAATAATGTGAAATTGTTCAACGATTAAAAGTGTCTAAGCAGACGGTTTCATACACAATCAAAAGACTTAAAAACTCGGACATGATGGTGACAGGCCAGGAAGAGGAAGAAAGCGTGCAGTTAACACATCAAGAAACTGCGTAGTTATCAAAAAGCGAGTTCAACGAAATCCTAGGATTTCAATGAGAAAGGTTGCTAGAGAGATGAACAACAGAGAAACCACACATTTGATGTCAAGAGTAGAGCTTGGTCTTCACCCTTACAAAATGAAAGAGGCTCAAAATCTAACAGCAGAGAACAAACGCACAATACTTCAAAGGTGTAAAGAACTGTTAAAGTGGGCCGCAGGTGATCGCAGGCAAATATTTGTCTTCACAGATGAGAAACTGTTTTGATTGAACAAGCTCACAATAGCCATAATGATAGAGTTTGGTCAGCAGATGCACCTGGACCTTTTTGCATTGTTGAACGGCATCAACGACCCCAATCTGTAATGGTTTGGGGTGGGATATGTGCTAGTGGGAAAACACCACTTGTTTTTGTTGATCAAGGGATAAAGATTAATCAACAAACATATCGCAAATACATTTTGAAAGATGTTGTCTTACCTTGGTCACAAAAGTTCTTTGGAAACAAAAGATGGACCTTCCAACAGGATTCCGCACCTGCACACAGAGCTAAAGGCACTCAAGATTGGTGCAAGACACATTTTCCTGACTTCAGTGGAGCTCAAGAATGGCCACCGTATTCCCCAGATTTGAACCCAGTGGATTATTCTGTTTGGTCCATCTTGGAAACAAGGGTGTGTGCTAAACCTCATAAAACTTTGGCATCCCTAAAGAAATCCTTATGAAAGGAATGGGATAAAGTATCTGTAAGTGAGTTGCGGCCCATAGCTGAAAATTTTGTGACACGTTTAAAGCTCTGTATTAAGCCTAAAGGTAGCCACTTTAAAAATTTGTAAATATATTAGACGAAATAATGTGTTCATATTTATTTTGAAGTTTGGTCATAATATTTTCATTAGCATTAAAGTTATAATGTATCATATGTGTCCAAGTTATTTCTTGTCACCCTGTAATGACATACCTTACTCTGCAGAAAAAATATACAAATGAAAGTAAAATATTCTTTATTGTAAAAAAATAATAATTTGGAATGATGAATTATTTAACAGCCATTTTACCAATCTAGACAAAACAATATAATCAGTGATTCAATAATGTACTAACAATAACTTTTCCATCAACAGTTCCACAGATACAAGTGCTGCTTTCCATTGCAGTATACCAGTCCACAGTATTGACAGGTTTTGTGTGTCCTCCAATGTCTAAAACAGATGTAGCAGCAGTATTTGTAATCTAGAATAGTAGCAAAAAATTACAAGTCATTAGTTAAAATTGTAAAATTGTGATAAGTATTTTAAGGAAAAAATAAACATTAACAGATCTTTTAATTCTGTATACATCTAAAAACAGCTAATTATTATTTCTAAGTTGAAAATAGTATATAAATGCAAACTGTTATATAATTTTCCATTTCCAACCACAGTAAGTCAGTAAAGACAGAACCTGTTTATAACAGAATTCTGTCTTAACCATTCACTTACTACACAGGATCTAATGAAGCAATTTTCATTTCTTTTTAGGGTTCTGTACTTAAAAAGTAAAAACGGAACCATTATAAGACCACTCCTGTATCTGTCTGTCACAGCCCTTTTACTCGTAAACTATGGGACATGGAAAGTTCAAACTTGGGAAATTATGATAGTTATAAAGCCTTTTTACCCACATATTTTCAGATGATTAGCCATTCACAAATATGTTCAGGAAAAATTTAGGAGGCTAATTAAGTTACTTGAAAAATAAAAGTTTTATTTTCGTATATTGTGTGAAAGATCGCCTAATATCAAACTCAAAAATGTATTTGTTTTAATTTTAGGTATTATATTTTCAAAGATATCATCGAAAATGCATTGCAAAAATATGCCTCTATTTCTGAATCTACTGAAGCTAAAATTATGAAAAAATTAGGGGTAGTAGTACTTTATTTAAACCTTGCAGGAAAACTATAGCGATTTTCCTAGGTAACATAGTTTTTGAGAAAAACACATTTTTCTGTTACGCACAAACTTTACTTTTCAAGTGGTCAGCAGGGGAGTTGACAGGCACTCGAGGTATCTATCGACGCAGAATCATCCAAGGATAGTTGATAATGATTTTCGAGAACAATGTTGGTAATTAGCCAAGATATTAATTAAGTTACTTGAAACAAAAAACTTTATTTTTATATATCATGTAAGGAGAAATGCATACCATAAAAAAATGCATACCACAATTGGAAATTCACTTCCAGCAATTATTGTTCATAGATAGTATTGTAACTGAATTATTTTGTGTGTTCCTCTAAATGAACGATAAATATTATGCATACCATATTTTATAGTAAGCATCTTTTATTGCACTTTAATGATGTATATCAATTTCAATATGTTTGAAATAGTGTAACAGCATTAAAATACACTGCAAACAATTTTTTCTCCCATAGACCATAATGTAATGAAATTCTTTTGAATTGAGCTATAAATGCTACACCCTTATTTTTTCAATACTGAACATGCCATGATAAACCTCAATTACATGGCAATCCAAGTATATTTACACGAATTACAGCATTTGCAGACAAACCCAATTCATAAATATTTTTCAACTATGTTGAAATGTTAAAAAGCATAAAAAACTCAAGTAGTTATGGACCATTTATTTTGTACAAATATACAATGCCTCCCTAACAATAATTCTGAGACAAACACTATTAGTAATAAAATGACTTTCTTTTTACAAAAAGAGATGAAAATTTCAATAGGGAGTACTTTTTTCTTTATTAACAATGAAGATTATCTTACTTCATAAATAATTCCTCCTAAAGGACCACATGTTAACATATAATTGCCATCATTATTAAAAGTAAAACGCTTCCCATATGATTGCCGAGACTGAGCAGCTTCTGGTGTGTCACCATGAAGTTCATAACTGCAAACTTTATGACCTGTTTTATTTACACTCCAGGAATTTAACTGAAAAGCAAGATTTATCTGTATTAATTTCAATGATACAGAAATAAAATTTGACAAGATATCAAAACCTTACATATAACTAGGAGAAATAACAATTAAAAAAAAAACTCTTCTTTTTTTTACTCACTTTTCCATCAGATCCCATTGTATAACATAAAGTTTCATCACAACTAAACTCAGTGGAAAGGACACTTCCAACATGTGATTTCCAAGTTGCAATATTTTCAGATGTTCTTAAATCTAGAAGGAAAAAAAAAACAACAAAAAGTAGGTATACTACTGAATTCTATCTTAATATTATTCCATGTTTATTAGGTTAATTAAATGAATTAAAGCAGTTAATATCACTGAAGACTTGTAATTTAGAACAATGAATCTTTTGTGCATATTTTTCTACCAGCTGTCACTAAAATACATGTATGTGCACAATTTTCTTAGTTAATATAATATGCTTAAATGTAAAAGTTTTTAAATGAGATTTACAATATCTATACTAATAAAATATTGTTTCGCTCTGTGTGTGTGTGTGTCTGTCTGTCTGTGGGCGATGGCTAAGAAAATCTAACCCACCTAGAAGCCTAAAAATTTAGATTTAGGTAGTCCAAAACCTGTCCTTGGTGCACCTGATAATCAGAATTTTAATATTTTGATAATTAGCCTAGATACTAATTAAAATCTCATTAAACATCACATCGAAAATGTGTAATTTTTTACTGAAACAAAGAAAGAACTTCATTCCTGTGTAGATTGATACCTCAATGCGAGGCTAGCGAAGCTTGCAACTGATCAATCAGCTTTTGTCTTTGACCTGCACCCTGATATTTTTCATCCGGCTGGGACAAAAATGGCATACTGTGTGTTTTCCAAAAAATCGCTCCATCCGTACGAAAATTTGCAAACGGATATAAAAAAAAATCTAGAATTCAGGATCGACCAATTAAAAGAGAAGATATCAATTAATAAACTTTTAATTTTAAGTCGGAATAAAAGATCAGTTTTAATTTCAATACTCTAATGGAGACAAAGCATCTGCCAAAGAAATAATGAAAAAAAAAACTCCTTTCTTTATAGTGGAAAGATTCCAGGTCTATCAAATTTTTTTGAAATATTGCATTTATCAATTTGAAAATTATAGATCCATCCGTATATTTTCACGAGGATTCTAAATATGTATTTTTTGTATTTCTCCATTAATTACAATGAAAATTACAATATATTTTCTATTTACCGTAATTTCCGGCGTATAATCCGCGGATCAAACAATCATATTTCGACCCAGAAATTTTATTTTATAAAATGTAACTTAGTAGATTGCTGTAACTATTTCACTTCAATTATTAAATAAAATTTCTAGGTTGAAACAGAACTGTTTGATCCACGGATTATATGCCAGAAATTACGGTCATTCCATGCTTTAAAAATAATTTATTCAAAAAAGTTTTTAAGGTATCATTTCTCAGCCAGACACAGCAGACATCGTGTCAGTTATTTGTGGAGATAAAATAATTACTTTTGAAAGGGACTGTGATTTTTATAGGCTATATAAATTTTTTTTAAATAGTGGATTTTTGGATATGAAAAGTATGCATTGGAGTGGGCTGAGATTTCATAGATTCAAAAAATTTTCAATTTCAGCTCATAATTTTTTATTTTAGCAAAATCCAGTTTTTTGTATAGAAATAAAGAAAAAGCTAAGGATTTCGCTCAGTGGTGACCATCCCCCCCAAACCCAATGACGCAAATCCCGCCCCCCCAAAAAAATCTTCATACATTAACATCAACCCCCCCCCCCCTAAACAGAACATCAATTGTAAAATATATTCTACTGATAATTTAATAATAGCATTCTTACGTACTATCACACAAACATGAAATAAAAGTTTTAACAGCATAATAAATAATGAAAATATATATTTTATTATTAGCAATCTGATTGTTTCCACATTTATAAGTCCTGACTGACAAGCCCGTGTTAATACGGTCACTAAGCTCCAGTTTTCACTGCAGGAAAAGCATTATTTCAATTGATATAATTCTAAAGATATAATGCAATATTAATGACTGAAGTAATGATTAATGACAACACGTATACATGCATATACATAATCATTTTTTTTATGTTAGAAAAATTAATACTTTTTAGCATTTAAGATAAAATAAAGAGAAAACAACATTACAATTTTGCCCATTTCTCGTTAGCTGGAGGGTATGAAAATTTAAATTCGTCCCAACATCAGTGCTTGTGCCTTGCTTTTCGCAGGACATGAGGATCATTCTTGCAAGGCAGTACTTGTTTCTCGAGATCAGTATGATAGCTTGATATATTACACTTAATGGTTCATTTTTAAATAATTTAATAACAAATAAATACAATATAAACTTAAAGAATTTTTTTTATCAAAAATTTTCATCTACACATATTATAAAAAATATAAAATATGCCCCTTCTAAACATTGACTAATAGATGATTTATGAACCGTTAGTCTTTAATAAACAGTTTCAATTTCACAAATATTTAAAATTAGCTGAAAAATATTTTTAATTATACGCCGTTTGGGTCAAAAAATGCATTTTTGAAGACGTTACAAAACTTAACTTTTTTTTCGTCCCTGAGTCTTATAAGTTATATTTAGTGAAATAGTCCTCATGCTCTGACATGCGGGGGGGGGAAAAATCATTTTAGTACGACCAAAAGTTAAAGAGTTTCAAATTTGAAAAAAAAAATGGTACTCAACACAGTGCCTGAAATAATGTACGATTTCGATCTAACTGCACATCATTTCGGGCACCTTGTTAACAGCGAAAAATTTCCAAATTTTAAACTCGTGTAACACGGTGAGTTTTGGTCGTAGAAAAATGATTTTTTTTCATTTGATATATCAGAGCTTCAGGATTGTTTTACCAAATATAACTTGTAAGCTGTATAAAAAGTTATTTTTTATAACTTATTCATCATAATTGCATTTTTTTTATCCAAATTGTGTCCAACATAAACATAATTATTTAGCTAATTTTAAATATATTTGCAATTGGAACTATATGCCTAAGACATGCAGATTGTGCTGTTTAATAATAATAATAATAATAATAATAATAAATTGGATTTAGAGAATATATTCCGCTTGCGCAAGCTCAATAAACATCGGGATAAAATTCAATTTTGAGTGATTTTGATGAATTAAGAAAATAATCACATGAGGTCAGTTTGCGTTCCAATGTTAACAGTTGCATATAAATTGTACAGATCTTTGCTGTTTCAGATATTTAATAATAGTTAAACAACCCAGAACTCTCCACGGGGAGGTTGCTGCACTTCGAGTTCCACCCACACCCTTTCCTCCCTCCAAATAATAAGCTACTTACATTACTTAAATACATAATTTGTTATTTCATCTGTTTAAGTCTGATTTTAGACGCAACTTTGTACTAGATTTGGTGGTAAAGACTTGGTGTATCATGATCCTTGATTTCAGTGTGGCCCTGATGAATCCATCTCTTGATTGGGGCCCACATACCTTAAGCTATGCTTCCGTTACCAATCTGACGCACAGCTAGACAGCTTGCGTGTGGCAGGGAAATGTTTTAGCATCGCAGTCAAGAATATCACCTGATTAAATGAAGGAATGTATTTCATCATTGGTTACTCTCCGTAAAAGAGTTGGAGATGATAATTTTGCTACATTCCAATCAATTAATTATGTGTAGTCTGCCACACCGAAGTTTAAAGTAGGAGTGATAAAGTTTCTGATACCTTTACCTTTTGAAGCAGTCTGCCTGGCTTTTAACACTCTTCTTATCCGTAGCTCTCTTATGTGCCTCCTCTTATCAGAGACCATTGCCATCAGTAGATTTCCCGTATCAGCAAAGAACGAGTTTCGTTTAATTACAGGAAATACCACTTTCTTCAGGTCGTCAGGCAATTATCGAGATGTTTCTATTGCTCTGTACCGATGAATAGGACCATTTGTAATACACTTACTGCATTTTATTTCAAACCAAACTGGCATGTACGATTTTAAAATAAATGTCACTGTGGTTTTTAAGGCATGCAATGGGTTTTCTACGTTCACGAAAAGTCGGCGGACTCTATTTGCACAAGTGAGCCATCTGGCATGTGAATTTGGGCCGGGGTCATGCTTTGATAAGTCATTTGAAAAGTTGCCACTTTTAATTGCTTGACTTATGTCAAAAAGATATCTTTAGACCTTGCTCAACAGTTGTCTGCACACTTTTTGAATTTCACATTAAATTAATTGAAAATTTATCACTGAGAGCTTTTTACAACCAATGAGATTCTGCCCAATTGGTCCACTAAATGATCTTGGGCCAGTTGTTTCATCATCCAAATATTGAAAAAGACGGTGGAAAGGTAATTCAACAAAATGGAATAAACAAACAATCCACTGAAGTGGTCGTCCGAGATGCACTTCAAGCTGTTTGATAGAACCACATTTCCATCCTGTATTGGTATTTGTACCACTACAGCACTACCAAATCTAAGTATTCTAGTGAAACCCTTGTTCAGTAATCAGCTCAATAGTATCAATTTACATTTAAATCTTAACCTGAGACCACAAACTGACCTCAGTTGATTATTTTCTTAATACATCAAAATCACTCAAACTTGAAATTTTCCCAATTTTTATTGAGCTTGCGCAATCGGAAGATATTCTCTAAACGCAATTTATTATTATTAAACAGCACAGTCTGCAAATAGTTTTCACTATAGCGATAAAAAAAATGCATAGATGTATTTTTTTTTCTTTTAATGCTGAAAAAATCGAAAATTCTTAACTTTTTGGAATTTTTAGACGGTTTGCGCGATCAGAAGATATTCTCTGAACGTAATTTTTCTTAATTATTATTATTATTAAACAATACAATCTGCAAATATATTTCACTATAGTGATAAAAAATATATATATACGTAAAACTTTTTTTTATTCTGAAAAAATCGGAAATTTTCATTTTATTTTTAAATCTTTTAGGCGGTTTGCGGGATCGGAAGATAAACTCCGATTTGAATATTTTTTTTTGTTTTTCTTGTATTTACCAATCGCAACCTTTCCGCACTATAGCGACTTGGAAATACCAACTTCACTTTTTTCGTACCACCCTAATGTACATTTACATGTACATACGCCCTTGTTTAAGGTTAAATCTTAATGCTTAAGATTTACCAATCTTATTTTTTATACTACCTAGTCATACAATTTAATCTCCCCCCCCCCAAAAAAAAAATAAATCTCTAAATCACCCCCTCCCCCCTAAAATAAACTGTGGATTGAAGCGTTTATTTCAGTACAAGTTGTTGCCTTATACTGTTTTAACAACATACTCTTACAAGTACTGATTCTTATAAAATGGCAGACACTGTACCATTAAAACATAGTCCTAAATCTATTGTAAGTCCCTGTATTCTGTATATGTTTTTCTTTCACACGATAATTTTTCAGTCTTATTACCTAGTAATTAATCCTCCCCCCCCCCTCCTAAAAAAGTCTAATTTTTCTTTAAATTCCTCCCTTCCCCATAAAATAATTAATGGCTAAGTATTTTTCTCTGTGCTGGTTGTTTACCTTATATTGTTTTAATGACATACAATACTACTCTTCTAACATCACTAAAATATACTGTACTTAAATTCTAGTTTTCTGAAAATGGTCAAGTAATTTATTTTAGCGTTGTCTCTACCTCTGAAATGCTTATTTTGTTGTTCTGTCTTATCCCACCCAAAAAGAATGTATTTTTGCCCTCGGACCATACGATATGACTCTGACAAACAAGACAATAAATTACTTAAGACGCTTCTGGAAAGCTATTCCTTTTATCACATCTTGTGGTCCTAAATGCCTTTCAGCATGGGGAAACATTTTCTGACCTGTATTCCAAGAATTTTTTTTAATTACTGCACCTTCAAAGATAGCAAGATGCAGAACGGGTTCTTACTCTCCTTATCTAGAATTTAAAGAGTTAAAAAAACAGGAACATTTCTGGAAAATAAATGTTGAAAAAAAGTTTAAAGGGATATTAAAAAAATAAAGAATTTTTTTATTAGTGAAAAGAAAAGGAAAAAAAAGTAAGAATTTAAAAATCCCCCCCAAAATGTACTTTTTTTTTCTAAATTTCCCCCCAAAAATAAATTTTATGATGCACTTTGCATCACCAAAGCCGTCTCTGGGCACCCCTGATTTCGCTATTTCTTTTAAAATTATCTCAGGTCGTATTGGTTCCATCGCAACGCAGTTTGGCTCATTCGACTCGACATTGATAGAACTTACTGATTTTAGTTCCAAGTTTCACCACCAGGAGGCGCTTTCTTTTCTATGGGTCCGATCACGATGAGGTATGGCTCATTCGACAGACTCTCAAAGATTTCAGTTATGTTCGTATGGAACAGATTGCTCTCCCTGGCAGTGGAACTAACAGATTTTGCAGCTAACTCGGGTTCTATGGGTCCCATCATGACGAGTTTTGATTCATTCAACTCTACATTGACAGGACTTATTGATTTCAGTTCCAAGTTTCACCACCAGGGGGTGCTTTCCCATCTCGGGTTTTATGGGCCTGTTTACGATGGGATTTGGCTCATTCGACTGAATTTTGATAGCTCTACAGATTTTGGTTATATTCGTATAGGACAGATTGTGCCCCCTGGTGGCAGAAGGTGGAACTAATGGATTTTGCAGCATGTGCGCAGCATGTCTGATATACGGTGCCACAGGCAGTGGGGATAGAAATCACCCACTCGTGGACAGCCACCCGTGAGGTATAGGAACAATAAGTCCACGAGGGGAAAAATAAACGCTACCCGACACCGATAGCACCTATCCGTTCCAACCCTATATACACTACATAGAATGCTAAATTTTAGTTCAGTGAGTAAAAACATAGCAGAGTTTAAAACTTTCCTTATGGAATTTCCGTCAATAAACGGAAATGTACTCGAGCACTTTTGTGCTGCTCTGTATATGATCTATAGAATTTATACACACCAAGTAATAGACAAAAAATGAGTTAAATTTAAAAACTCGTTCAGTAACTGAAAACGCATTTCCATCAATTATTGTTAACATACAGTACCAAATTCTTTTGTGTGTCCCTGTAAAAGAACGAGGAATGCTATGCACAAAATATTCTATAGTAAACCTCTTGTAGTGCACCTTAGTTATATACTATATAAATTTCAATATGTTTGAAATAGTGAAACATTATTAAAATAAACCTCAAACGATTTTTCTCCACAGACCGTAATGTAACAGAATAGATGGTAGTTTTGAGTGTCCCTGTAAAGGAACTATAAGTGCTATACACACCATATTCTATAGTAAGCCTCTTGTAGTGCTCCTCAGTGATATATATCAATTTCAATATGTTTGAAATTGTGTAACATCATTACAATAAACCGCAAATAATATTTCTCCATAGACCGTAATGCAACGGAATTCTTTTGAGTGCCACTGTAAAAGAACTATAAGTGCTAAACACTTCATTTTCAATATCGAACATGCCATAGAAAACCTCAATAACATATATCAATTGCATGACAATCCAAATATATTTACACAAGTTAGAGCACATACAGACAAACGACAGACAAACAGAATTCATAAACACTTTTCAGCTATGTTGGAAAGTGTTAAAAATGATTTATTATGAAATTTAACCTCCCTTATCCTAAAAAAAATACACAGCTGGATCTGCTTTTGGAGATTCATATTGTAGATCTGAGAAATGAAATCACAGTTCTGACAATAGAAAAAACAATTATTGCCTATTGTATAAAAATAGATATTCTACTAAGGATGATGATAACATGAGTAAAATAATTAGCTTTAAGGATAGAAGAAACTATCTAAAACAACTCTGGTCAGCTAAATAAATAATTACTACTGAAATCAGGGTTGGATGTAAAAGGATTGAACACATTTATTCACTGATCCAAGATCTGATCTTGTTACATCACAGCAAGTACAAGAGTGGCTACTGAGAGCCAATCACAGCAAAGTTAGTGTTCATTGTCACTATTGTCATCTCTTGGAAATATACACAAATAGATACAACAGATTTTAAAATGTTAGCTGTAAATAAACAGATGTTAAAATTTTTATAAAGAAAGAATGTTTGTGAATAATCTCTAAGTGATAAAAATCCTTCAACATATATAACAATGGAAATAAATTGCTAATGGAAATAAGAACTGAATTTTGATGAAATTATTAAAAAAAAAGTTTTAATTTATGAACTCTAACTGCTTTACATTTATTTGTAATGATATGAGTGTACAGAAATGTTTTGATGAATCTATGAAAGACTTTTATCTCAGTTTTTACAAGTTTTCATTCAGTGATGGATTTTTGTATATTAATTATTTGTTTTGCTGTGAATGCTAGATGAATAACAAATATTAAGAGTTCTGATTAATTTAGCTATATTCTTACGTAATTGACAATTTATTTTTTCCTCAACAAATTGTATATATGTAATTTGTTTTAACACATTTTGAAGTATATATTTATTAAATATAATAAAGAAATATTGTGATAAAATCATGTATTTTGTCATGTAATGCAAGTGCTTTAATAAATTAATATTTCACTAAAATTGAAATCAGCTATCATTAAAAAGTAACTAAAAAAATAACTGTCAATCAGGGATTTTTTTTAGTTACTATCCACATTTGCAGCCAGAAAATATTATCTTGTATGTGATAATAATTTTTTCCCTTTGATTGGAGGATGTTTATAAAATTTTGGAATATTTGAAGAGTATGGAGAAGAATTACAAATTATAAACAAACAATTTCTCAATATTTTATGTATAACTTTATTGAGGAGTCACGTAATGACCAATAATATCAAAATGGCATGAGATTAATACCTAAAATACTAGACATTCCATCAGAAGAACCAATTAAAAGAAGCTGGCCATTATGGTTAAAAGAACAACAATATACACAGGACTTTTCTGCAGATATAGAAAGTTGTTTCTGTAATAAAAAATGTATGATGATTAGGTAACTTAGTATTACAAATTTATACAATAATTTATATCATTTGCTTGTTATATATAATTGGAATCTCAATAATATTAAAAAAGGAAGAAAAAATACACATATTTCAACAAGTAGTAAAAATCTTCAGATTAAACTAATTCTGAAAACATGGTATGAAATAATCTATTCAGCTAAAAAGAATAAAGTTTAAAAAGCACATAAAGATACTGTTAGTGTCACAAATTTGAGTCATTTAAGGCAGTTAACAGAATGATTTAAATTTGTAATTTATAGCACTTATAGAAGCAGAATTTAAAAAACAATCTTCTTTTTACTTACATATTTATTTATTATAAGACATTGTCTATATTTTAAGCAGTTTAAAACAGTATAACATACAGCAGACTAAATTCCAAAATGCTTGAATTAAGATTTATAAATGCAGTTGTAAGGTTATAGCATGTTACCAATTTATACCATGAGTTAGTCCCCAATTTTACAGAAAAATAGTATATAAACTTTACTTTAAGAGAATTAGAAGAAAGTTTAGTTTATGAAAATTAAAAAATTAAAAGTGGTCAATAACAATATACAGAGTTAATTCATTTCTTTCTAAAAAACTTTAACATAGATACAAAGTAGTAGATTATTGACCACATATTTGAAACTTAAATACAGAATTCAACATACATAGCATTATTTATTTCATTTAAAATCCACTTATGGTACTGGATCACAAGATTAATATTTGAAATTATTTCTTAGTGGGCAAAATAAAGTAGCATCTCTATCACCAAGATCTTTAAATCTCATAAACAAAAAGAATTTTCTTTAGCAGGGGAGAGAGATATTAAAAAAGTACATTTTCTAAAAAAAGCTTTCACCCAAATGTTGCAGTGTTTAGCCCTCCACCAAGACCTTCTTAATTAATCTTCCTACCATAGATTTTGTTTTAGTACAGGTGGTCCTTACCTTCTAAACACAATTTATTTTTGAAACAAGTTGGCTTTTATTGACACATAATTATTGGCTTTGTAGTTATAGGATATTATTTCAGTTAAAGTATTAATTATCAGATATTACAGATCAACTTATGCTTATTCAATACAAGTAATACAATTAATTTTTTTATCATATCACTTAACTTTTGACAATTGTAGTCATCATACAAATCAGAATTACATTTCACATTAATTCAATTCTAGATAATATCTTAGCCAATGTCATCTCAAACATTTTTATTTTAATTGTGGAGGAGCTACTGGGTTCAAAATTAATACTATTGATTTAACTTAGCCATGGCAGAAAATTAACTAATGGGAATTCCATCCCAAAATAAATTTAAGGTTAGTACATGCAGCTAATAATAAAATTAATAATAAAATAAAAAAATATATATAGAGAGAAAGGAGTTTAGAAGAAATAACTTATCATCATCGTTTGTTCATGGGGCCCCATATTTGCATCCTGTTTCTCTTCCTCTCTAAAGGGACTACAAGTCACAACTGCTTCTCCTCTTGTAAGCACAAAGAATGAATTAAGAATCTAAATTCCCGCTGCAACTACATCTCACCACCTCTACACTGATGTTTGCACGCAGGATAAATAGTGCACATGAAAACATATTGAATGACTTTTAAACGATGGAAAATTTCACAACATCAAAAACTGAAATTACCAGCTGTAGTTATTTTACAAGCCTTAACTTCTTTAAAAAAACGTTCCTTATTCTTTTTTTATGAAGAACAAAAATATGTATATTCCTGCGTGCTGACAGTGTCACATGACAACGCTACCACGTCATCGCCCTTCTCCACTTTTGCCGGAAAACTCGCTGATTCACGATGATAAGTTGCAGTCCCAATCAAACATATAAAGTCAAGAAAATAGAAGAAAAATAGAAAATGCAAAAAACAATAAATAAAATTTTAATTAAATTACACGAATACTCACAACTATTAATTAATTTCCAGTAGCTCCAAAATTTATATAATGAAATTACCTAAAGAAATACCAGTAGCTCCATGGTTTACATAAGTGATATTTTTAAGCAAAAACTCATTCTGAAAACAATAATGACAATAATATTGGATTAAAACAACAATTCTTGAAATTAACAATTGACAAACAGAGCACGCGATTTCTACTTCTCAAGAGCCAATTAACAAAAACATCATTTCCCCCCAATACAACCGTTTCATCATATCATCAAAATAAGCATTATATATATATATATATTGTAGGTTGGTTGACTGTGTGAATTTTCCTAAGAATTTATGAAAAATTCTGTGCCATTAAAATATTTTTAACTTAACAACTTTTAACTAAGCACCAAAAACGTTAATTTAACTGTAACCGCGGCTCATCACAGAATCGAATTAAGATCAAAACAAACATAATTCAGTAACCAAACATATCCTTAAATGAATAGATTTAATGACAATATTAATGATTTAGGAAAAATTTAGTTAGTTTAGAATATTAATTGTTGCAACACAACATAATTGTCAGAATCTAAAAGAGGAAACTACTATTTCGAAAATTCAAAAATCAATTTCTAGAAAAATTAAATCTTAGATGGCCCTAAAAGTTTTACTGATTTGATAATTCTAATAATTATGGGCACTGTAATAAATTAAAATTTCATATAACATGCAATAAGAAATTCAGTTATTTCATTAAACAGACGTTTGGAAATAAACAAAATCATCGATAACCATATAGTGAAATAAAGATAAAGAATTCATGTTCATGTTATATAAGATTATTTTGTCTATAAACATTTATATTATTAAATTATAATTTCATTCAAAGTTATTGTTTAAAAGGTAACAAGATACAAAAATACCTCCAGAACCAAGGTTTTTAAATCCCATAAACAAAGATGACTTTCTTCATCGGAAGCAGCAGAAGTAACAAAATTCGTGCCAAGTGGGTTTGAACAGATACACAAAACTCTGAAGAAGGAAAGAAAATAAAAATATGATCATTGATAATTTCAGAAGTAAATTAAAATAATTAATAATAGAAGTTAAATAAAATTAATAATACAAGTTAACTTGATACATTGTAATTTAATAATCTTATAGATTTACTTCTACATAATCTACATTTTCTAAATAATTATGTTACAATTATAATAGCATTAATGGTTCTAGTAGTTAAATCTTATTAACAGAAATATAAATTAGAAGTCACACTAGAAAAGTGGTATTCATTAAAATTTCAAAAATAAGGCAAAATATGGTAGAGAAGTGAGCTCGAGGACTGTACGTATGTTTTTGCAATCAAACAACTATGTATTATAACGAACTTTTATTATACATCAATTTTAACCAATGTTAGCAATTTGCTAGTAATTGAGTGTTGGATAAGGTACATTAGCTAATAGGGGAGGTTCCTGAAGATGAGATGAAATTCTCATCTTGGGCAGACTTGGAATTTTTTACTCGAGTATTGGGGTTATTAATTTGAAAAGTTTTATAGATGCCTTATATAATTTTTATTGCATCATATTTTAAATACAATCATAAAGTATTTAATATATATATATATATATCTGTATATATTTATATGTATTTTTTAATTATGCGCCTAACTTGTAGGGCCACACATGGTCCTTTGGCTCCATAGTGAGTATCACTACAATAGGACATACTCATTTTGAGAAATTTTATTTTTATGTACCCATCTTCATTTCTCATTCTGTACACTCAGCAAAACCTTTAAATTTGGAAACCTTAATCATGATATTGTTTCTTATAATATTGCTTGTTATGAAGAGATCAAGAGGAATCTTCATTTACTATTCCTCATAGAAGTTCACTTTGAAGAAACATAAACTATTTCCCTACTTTTACTAACAATTTCATAGGAAAAAAAAAAGCTCAATTAATAACAGTGCAATTGCTGTCACTTTAAAGAAAAAAGCAGTAGAAGAACTATATTAAAATCTTCTAGTAAATTTAAAGAATTAATGAAAAATACAACTTAAAGCCTAACAATGTGTTTCATTATTTTTTTAAAAGAATTTTCAATAAAATTTCCAATAATATTTGTCATTAATGAAAATATTTAGCAAAATACATTTCAAGAACTACTTTTTTATATGTATATACAGTTGAAGCACTTTATAACGAATTATGATATAACAGAAAGCACGGTATAATGAAATGCTCAAAACCATTTAGTTGGTCTGTATGTTAAAGAATACTGAATTTGAAACAATATAATGAAATATTTATAATAAAAAGCATGATGTAATGAAAAGAATTAGAGCATAAAAAATGAAATAAAAACGATATAGCGAATTTTTCTTATTTTTCTTTTTTACTTAACTTTCTCAGCGCTGTGAACTGATATATATATCCGTTCACTAAGCTGTTGGTTTCACTGCAGCAAAAACATTATTTAAATTAATATAATTCTACATAAAATGTAGTTTTAAAATATTGAGTAATGACTAACAATCTCAAGGGTTATATTCATGTACGTAATTAATTTTTTTATATCATGCTGGAAAATACATCTTTTTTTTAAAAAAAAAAAAAAAAAAAAAAAAACATTACAGAAAAAGCAACATTACAATTTGCTCTTTTGCTTGGCGGTCAGCGCAGGAAATAGAATTTTATTTCATAAATACTAGCTTTTTTTCAATGACATAACTTTCAATCTTTTTATCTATGGCCCATCACATATTTTCAATAAAGAAAGATTTGGAGGAGGAGCAGTGTTTTAAGACGGATAGAGGGGTGGCAGCTTAGCTGAACTGGATTATGTTCTTTTTTGTTTGATGACTGATTTCATTGACATTTGCTTCTCCTGTAAATGTATAGCATGTTAATTTTTAAAACTCTTTGTACACTGGCTATGTCTGGCAAAAGAAAATGTTTGAGATTTGAAGAGAAAGTCAAAATTATAAAATGCGTTGAGAATAATGTTAAAAAGAGCAATGTAGCGAAAAAATTTGGAATTCCAAGTAGCACGCTCAGCACAATATGATCGAGAAACAATTATTAAAATTTTCTAAAATGTTGCAGTTTCCTCATCGTTTAAACGTATATGCTCAGCGAAATATGTAGATGTGCAGTTTCCTTATTGTTTAAAAGTATATGCACAGCAAAATATGTAGATGTGGAGGAAGTATTATTTTCATGGTTTAAAGATGCAAGATAAAAAAATATCCCTATTAGCGGGAGTATTTTGCAAGAAAAAGCATATGCATTTTCCGAAAAACTTGGATATAAAGACTTTTATGTAAGTGATAGCTGATTGAGTAAATAAAAAAAAAAAAGATATGAAATTGTGAGTAAAAAATTATGTGGAGAAGCAGCAAAGATATACTTTCATTAGTATTATGCTGCAATGCCGACAGCTCTGAAAGGTAAAAACATCATGTAATCTGAAAAGCAAAGAATCCACGATGTATCCTTAAAAAGTAACGAAAATTTTGCCTCTAATGTACAGGCATAACTGCAAAGCTTGTATAACAAAATGTCTTTTTGAAGAATGTATTTTAGATTTTGACAAAGATATACAAAAAGCCAAAAGAAAAGTTCTGTTTATTTTAGGCAATGCCTCTTCGCATGTAAGTTCTATTTGTCTTAAATATATAAAATTACATTTTTGACACTTAACACAACATCCAAAATACAATCTATACAACAATTATATTGTGACCAAGGAATTATTCGTTCGTTTAAAACTAAATACCGGAAGGTGCTTATGAAAAAATAATCATGAATTCAGATGACAAGAAAGAAACAAAAATAGACGTGCTGAAAGCAATTTATATGATAAATAATACTTGGTGTGATGTTTTGAAAGAAACTATTGTTGACGTTTTTCAGTTTCAGGAATTTTCCTATCATCTTCAAATAATAATGACTGTTTCTTTACCTGAATCGGAAGATACAGATGAACTGATTTCATCCTGAAACCTGACTTCTGACCTTAACTTTGATCAATACGTTAATGTTGATGAATACACAATAGCAAGTGAAGAGTTTAAGGAAGAGAAATAGTTTAAAGAAAAGTGCAAAAGATGAGTTGTCTGATGGCTGTGTAAGAGAGGAAGAAGAATTTATAGAAGCTGGCAATATAGAAGCATTGCGAACGGGTTAACGAATGAAATTAACATATATGTTGACAAAATAGAGCGTACAATATTAGACAATGCTGTTAAAAAAAGAAAGCAGAGCTTGTTAACTTCATTCTTCAAACCTATATAGGTATGTAAAACTGTCATAAGAGAAAAAAATCAATAATATTTTTTTACATTTAAATTTGCCTGAATGTTTTATGTGTAGCATAGTAATATATATTCTATACATATATCCAGTTAAAATAATACAACAAAACTCAAATTATCTGCAATCCAGTTATCCAGATCATTAATCATAAAATACAAATTTTATGATATGAATTGTAGGTATATATTCCTAAAAAATATAATTATCTTGAAATTCCTTTTTAAAGCAACACTATTCTTCTTTTAACTGTTTGTAGTAAAAGTGGTCCTTCCAGTGAAGGCTTAATTAAATATGAACAAATAAGGCCTAGATTTTTTTTTTATTAAACAACAGCAATTTTAAGAGATATCTTTATGTAATAAACGACCCTTTTTTATTATTGTCTCCATTATCCAGACTGCTGCATACTCAGATTACATTCAGACCACATTAGTCCGGATAATTGGAGTTCTTACTGTAGAACAAAGTAATTCGTTACAACACTTTAATGAAACAATTCATTATAAAATTTTAGCAAAACAATTTGTTATAATGTTTTAACAAAATAATTCATTCTAATGTCTTAACGAAAGCACGTTACAATGAGCAAATCTTTGGAGCACTTCCGATTTCGTTATAAGGTACTTTGACTGAAGTTAAATACATAAGAAAAGGAATTAAAATACATTTAAACAAGAAAGTAAAATCATGCATTAAGCATAGATTAAGAAACACTTTCCAACACTTCCAGAATACTTTAACAAACTTTCGCTGTTTAATGAGGTAAATAAGATACCTAAGTAAACATTTTAGAAAACACAAAACACATTTGAAAACCAGGTTTCAGCAATTACAAGCCATAGTCAGAAAAGTACTCCAATTCTTTTGTGTAGCCCTGTATATAATCTATAGATTTATATATGCTCTGTATAGTAAGCTACATATTAGTTTAGTAAGAAAATGCACAACACAGTTGAAAATTCACCTTCAGCAGTTTCTATCAATAGATGGAAACATATTTAAATTCTTTTGTACAGCCAGACTGTATATTGCCTTACGATTTTTATACATGCCACACCATGTATTAAGCTAAAGTTTCATTCAGGCAAAAACATGCTGCAAACTACTGAAATCATATTTCCAGAAATTATCATACATAAATGGGCATGTATCCAGTTCTTTGCATGGCCCTGTATATGATTCTATATTATATTCAACAAACATCTCTTAGTATACTAAATATATTTCATGTTCAAAATGCATAACTCGATTAAAAAATACATTTAAGCAACTTACACTGATATACAGTAATGCTTACCAATTCTTTTGTGTAGCCCTGTATATGATCTATAGTATTTATACATATATCACACAGTATACAAAAATTTAGTTAAATGCATACCTAACTGAAAGTGCACTTCGAGTAATTATCGCTTATACAGTAACTGTATCTGAAATCTTTTATGTGTCTCTGCAAATGAACGATAAATGCTATGCATAACATATTATACACTGGCGAGAAAAATTAAAGGAACAACCATAAAAAGATGCTTTATGTTAATTCTCTTAAGGGAACTTAAATGAAAGGTGATTGGTTGGTAGCTCAATGTCAACGTTATCACGTAGACCAATTAGATTAACCTTCGCTATAGAAAAATATGCAACATTTTGAGCCCGTTTTTTCAGCACGCGTGAAAAGGTGTTCCATGGGTGATTTGAAGTCTAATTTCAAGGATTGTACGTTTAGTTGGATAAAAATTTTGCTTGTAGTAGGTGAAATATGTCGTCCAAAAGACATATGATGGATTGTGAGAAATGATGTGCGAGAGGGAAAATGGAAGTAGGACAAACACTGACAGGGGTCTGTAAAAACTTAAAAATAGCCAAAAATGTAATGTCAAGAATCTGAAAATGGTTTAAAGACACTGATAATGTGCACAGACAACCAATTCAAGGGCAAAAAGGTGGCACAACAGATTCTCAGGACCGTTATTTGGCAACGATTGCTAAAAGAAACAGGCAACTGAGGTCAGTTCAGATTGTAAGGGAGTTCGCTGAAGCTAGAGGAACTGAACTACCTAGATTTACTGTAAGTGACAGGCTGCATATAAGAGGGCTGTATGCAAGAAAACCCATGATTTGTATTCCACTAACTACGGCAGGGAAATGGGCCTGGTTAAAGTGATGCAGAGATCATCGTCATTGGAGTACCACCGACTGGAACCGAGTTCCCTTTAGCGATGAATCCCGATATTGTTTGGAGAGTTATTCCAGACGTGTTACCATATGGAGGGAGGAAAACACACACAATAAGGATGCAAACATCCGTTAAAGTCAACGACACAAAGGTTTTGAAATCATGGTATGGGTGGGGCATCATTTTGAATGACCGCACTGGCCAACACATTTTTACTAGTGCAATTGTGAATGTTGAAATACACAGAGATGAGGTTATTGATCCTCATGCCAAGTCGTTTAGAGGTGCAATCGGTAATAAGTTCCTCTTAATGGATGATAATGCACGTCCTCATCGTGCTGCACTAGTGACTGATTATCTTGAGAGCGAAGGAATCTAGTGAATGGAGTGGCCTGCATATTCTCCAGATTTAAATCTGATAGAACATGTGTGGAATGCACTATGACGCTGACTTGCATCTCGGCAACCCCCACCTAACAGTCAACAGGAGTTTTGAAGAGCTATTCATCTTGAATGCACTTTGTTGCCGCAAGCACTTCTAGATAATCTAATCCACAGTATGGAAAATCGCTGTAAAGCTTGCATTTCAGTCAGGGATGACCACATACCTTATTGATTTTTCCTGTGTGTCTAAAATGTTGTAACAGTGCAATTTCCTTATTCCCTCTTATATCACACTTTCCTATCTTCTTATGTAAATTTATTTTTTGCAGAAATAAGGAGCTCTGCATTTTGAATATATATCAGGCATGACAAAATAAAGATCTTGTGCAAGTTTCATGCTCTTATCTGCAAAATTATTCAAGTTCCATGAGTTTTTATAGTTGTTCCTTTAATTTTTCTCACCAGTGTACAACGAGTATCTACTAGTAAACCTCAGTAATGTATAGGAATTCAATTATATTTGAAATAGTCTAACATAATTAAAATATGTTGCAAACAGTTCCCCCCCCCCGATAGACCATTATGCAACCAAATACTTTTGTGTGGCCCTGTAAATGAATGATAAATGCTTTACACCCAGAATTTCTACAGAATTCTACAGAAAGCATATTTCAGTGTACCTCACAAACTGATATCAATATCATTATACGAGAAGTTTTCGAAAGGTAAAGATACAATGCTGCATACTCATTCCAAAAACTTTTAATTGATAAAATGTCCATTATAAATTACTTGCTGGTACATGCTTTATTTTTCGACATAGTTACCGTCATTGTCTAAGCATTTTTTAAGTCTGGGTACAAGCTTTTGTATCTCATCATCATCGTGGAAGTTTTGCCTTGCAAGATGTTTCGTCAGGTAAAGGAATAATTAGTAGTCGCTGGGTGCAAGGTCAGAGATCTCAGATGTCCTACCTGTTCTGTGTTCTTTATGAACATTGGCCCTACCTCCATAGAAAGCACAACACCATTTTGTCGATTCATAATGCTCCCATAGATGGAAACAATTTCTTTCTGAATATCTGCTGGACACTCACCTTTTCCATGAAGAAAACGTATGATGGAACATACTTCCCATTTGGCGGGACTCTGAATTGATGCAGCTATTATGAACACATGCTACACAAAACCAACTTGCCTTACAAATAACAAATGACTGCAAGAGAAAGGTCAAATGTTCAAGGTTACAATATGTGTTGCCAACACGCTCATTAAAGCTTTTTCTTTCCTGCTGTCTGAGGTGTATCTTTACTTTTTGAAAACACCCGAATTTGTAATAGTAGGTAACATGATTAAAATGCACAGCAAATGATTTTTCCCCAAAGACCATAATATGATGGAATTCTTTTGAGTTTTCCTGTAAAGTAATTATAAATCTTACATGTACCATATTCGATAATAAGCATTTTGTAGAACACTTCAGTGATGTATATAAATTTCAATATATTTCAAATAGTGTAACACCATTAAAATACACTGCAAAGGATATAGACTGTATAGGATATAAGCCCCATAGACTATAATGTAACAACATTCTTTTGAGTGCTCTTGTAAACGAAGTATAAGTGCTACATACTTCATTTTCAATACTGAACAGGTTTTTGCATATATCAATAACATATACCAATTGCATGGCAATCCGAGTATATTTACGTGAATTAGAGCATGGACAGATGGACAGACAGACAAACCAAATTCAAAAACACTTTTCAACTATGTTGGAAAGTGTTAAAAACGACAACAATAGGAAGATTATTCTTGTTTTAAAAAAAAGTAAATTATTTTACGAGATAAAAATAATTACTTTTGATTGCTAGCTCCAGAAGAGTTAGTAAAAAATTCTGTAACAACTCTTCTTTCTTTGGTATCATATATTCGCACAACACCTGATGTTCCACCATAAAGAAGCTAAAGAAAACAAATAATAGAATTACACATTTCATGATAAACAAAATTCTAATCAACAAGACAGATTATTTATATTAAATATAACTCTGCAAGATCTGATATACAATAAATTACAAGAGTACAAGGAAAACACAGATGTTAAAATAAACCTTCATACTCAGTTCTTCATTTTAAAGTTTGGTTGAAAAATATTTCTTTTCTCGATAAAAATTCAATGAATGTTTCACATCTCACAAAACATTATTTTAAACCTTAAAAACAGTTATTAGAGTTATTCCTAGAGTAATTTTATTAGCATGGGTCACTCATCAGTTTCATCAATTGATCATCTATAATTTCATCATACATATGTTTTTGTCTTATGATAAACTTACTATTTAAACATGTTTTTCCACAAATGGGTATCTGAGTTTTTATAACTCTAACTCTGCATAAACACCAAATATATTTTCTTTAATCCAGCTAAAATAAAACAAAATAAATAAAAATTAAATTAATAAATCTTGTGAGAACTCTGGTGATGAACAGAAAGTTAAATTTTTATTTAGTATACAAGTAAAATATGAAGCAAAATTCAACATTATGAGGCTAAATTTTACAATGTTTTATGATTCATATTGTTAAGTCTATTAATTATCGACTATTAACAAAGTATGTAATTTAAAATTATTTACAAATTAAAGCAAATATAATTTTAAAGTACTGGTATGAAACAAAATACAATGAAAATAATGTTTTAAATTATAAAAATGTAGAAATCATAACTCATTTTAGAAGATATAATAATATTATATATATCTTTTTAAAGAATATGCTAACATTACAAGAGTTGAAGCAAGATTGATAGGGAAGTGAGGAAACAGGAGAAGAGAAGGCAGATGGGAGAAAACAGCCATTGGGAACATGGGGGATAAGCAACCAATCAGAAAAGAATTCATATGAAAAATTTAATAAGAAGATTGAAATGCAATTAAAAATTAGAAAACATATGGAAAAAAAAAGTCCTTCCGGCCTGTACCGGGAGGAAAAAGTAGCTTTCCTATATCTTCGTTTTAAAATTTTAGCTAATGTTACACGAAAACAGCAAATTAAAATGCAAAGAAACATTTACAAAAGATTCGTTAATACTGAATTTGAATAAGAAATTCGCCAAATTATTGAGCAATAGCCAAATTGGCTTCATTTATGAAGACTTATTTTGGTCGCCAAATTTGACGATATTTCGCCAAATGTCACCAATTTTGGCGCTAACGGATATGAATATATAGTTTTATGCGTATGATTGGGAAAATTATTACAACAATGAAAGAAAATAATTTGCGAGTAATCGCGTTAATGTGCTGGTTTGTTTCAAAATGTCAGCCACCCTAGAATTTCAAACTGCTCTATCTCAGCCATTTTTTAAGATAGAGGTAAACCAAAAAATGCTCTGGAATCCTTGTATCAAGGCCTAAAACGTAATTAAAAAATAAATTTGAATTTTTAATTTTTTTGTATATTTATTTGTTTTAAATTTTTAAATGGCCGCCATCTTGAAACAAAATGGCGGACCAAGCTGGCCAATGAACTCGGTCGAGACATTGGTTAGCTTAATACACACAATTAGTTTCATCAAAATTGATTTATAAATACGAGCGTTATCGTATGACATAGGTCAGATATATATATGAAAGGATAAAAGCTAAACACCTTTTTAAAATGCAAAATCCCTTTTTGCCCCTTTTAAAATTTTAAATTACCGTTTTAAAAAATAGAAATTTAAATCAAAACTTTTAAATGCTTTAATAATTGTGTTTCAATTGATTGAAAATGCCGTCGCCCCTGTTAAATTAGTTTTCCTGCATCACATCTTATAACTTTCAAAGATCGTTTTCTGACTCTTCATAAGAATATTTGTGCTGACGCTAACGCAATTTTAAGGTCTTGCGGCATCCGATCGGCCGATAGAGCCAACGCCTTTATTCCGCACAATCAATCACTCAGCTCGCGGCCAATTAAAATTAAAAATACGCCTCTTTTGACTTAGACGACCTCTAGCAGAAATAATGCAAAAACCTCATATTTATACCATTGCACTGCTATCAGGAGCGAACTTTTTACGATTTCCCTCATCTAAACAAATCCACGCCAATCTGCTCTCTCGGAATTGCCTCGCGATGGACGAACCTTCGATGTCCAGACAGACTTAAAAAGCAGCTCTCACGCCAATATGGGCCTGGTTTAAAAGGAATCATGTAAGAAAAAGAAATAAACCAGGTTCCATAATCAACTGAGTCTTCCTTTAAACAGAAATACATTCACTCGGAATTTAACCAAATCCCGCTTACGGCCCAGGACTACACGAACATGCAAGGGTATCAGAATGAGCGCTTTGACGTACGGAGCCGCCATCAGTCCGCGCAGCCACCGGCCCGGCCCGGCGATCAAGGACCCACCGACGGAGCAACACGCTTCGTTTCAGAAGTCGAGTAGGACAGTTCATCTCAACGGGAAAATCCCAAAAACTAAACAGTTACGTAATCTACGCCCGTCCATCCCAGCGAATACCTCCGTGAAAAAAAATTCTTACAGCATACGGTGAAAGACTTACGGAATTTATCCCAAGAACTCAAAAGTACTTAATCTCCCTTCGTCAAAAGGAAAGTGAATCATTAACTTTTCTTTAATCTTGTGCAGTATTTCATTCTGCCGGCAAGAATCGAAGTGTTTTATCGGATGAAAAGTAGGTCAACTACACAGCTGTTTTCAATTTTCAAGAGCGCGCCGGTAAAGAAATGAACTCGTGACTCAGATGTTTCGGTTTCTGGTTTGTGGACTATAGAAAAAAGGAAAGAAAATAAAGCATTTGGTTAATGATCAGAGAAATCTTTCTGCGAAAGTTATTTTTTTATTATTGTTTCGCGTCGCGGTGAAAAAAAAAAAAAAAAAAAAAAAAGTAAGAGGTAAATTTTTTCATGGATTTATTTAAAGCAAAGGCGTATAAAGGTATGTACTTTTGATATTAACGTACAGAAGAAAAAAAAAAAAAAAAAAAAAAAAATTTTTTTTAAAGATCTTTTTAGTGAGAGGCAGTGGTTCTCAAACTTTTTATTTAATTTTTTATGCATGCCAAAAATAAATTAAAGAGGATTATTTTAGTATGCTATTACTTGTGTGAAAACTTTAATTATTTTTAAGTCAGCTATTTAAGTTCAAATATATAATTGTTTATGTATTGTGTTTAACGTAATTTTAAAGAGATGAAAGAGTAAGAATGGTGATTTTTATGAAAATTCTTTAGTTGTGTTGAACTGATAATTACGATTTTAATGAAAAATAACATTAACTAAACCTCATATTAAAATCATTTTTCTAGACAGTTTGAAAATATTTTAGCAGAAGTGAAAATTTTATTATTATTATAATATTTTTATTATTAAGTGTTAAACTTTTTAAAGGTGATTTATATGCAACGTACTTTATAGTTAGTGAGGTTATTTAAATTTTTTTTATTGAATTCAAGTTATTGAAAAAAAAAAAAAAAAAAAAAAAAAAAAAAAAAATTATTAAGGTGGATTTTAATTTTAAAAAGATGATTTTAACAGATTTTTACAGATATAGTGTTACAAATTTTAAATAGTTTGAAAGATTTTTTCATTTTTATTCTTATGTGCTTTAATTGTGTATTATATTTCTGTGTAATTCAGTGATATTTAGTATTTATATCTATCATGAGTAACCCAACACCTCCCAAAGAAGTAGAGGATTTAACAGACAAATCAGGTGACCCCGAAAAAGAAAAAAATCAAATTTCGAGCAAAGATGATAATCCCGTTAATAATCCTGAAGAGAAAAATAATCAGAAGTCTAGTCAGGAATCTGGAGGTGCACCAGAGACATCTGGTGTAACAATGTTAGGTGGACAGACCCTGTCAGCTCAAGCTGGGTCTGGTCACACTTCAGTATCCTCCAACCCAAAAATGTCAGTAGACCCCGATATCGTTGCGTTTTCTCCGCAAGATGGAATGTCTTGGATACCATGGCTAGCCTATTTCGAGAGTGTCTGTATAGGACAGGGAAAAGATGAGTGCTGGAAAATTAGGCACATACAGAAGTATTTAAAGGACAGTGCACTTACGTTGTACATTAATAATTGTCTAAATGTACTTCATTGGTCCGAATTTGTCACTTTGTTTAATGAACACTACGAAATTCCAGATACCCTTTCTCTCACTGATTTTTCACGTATTAGATATAAAGTTGGAGAGGACTTGAACGAATATTATCAAAAAAAGACTAAAGTAGGCCGAACCTTAGGGTTAGAGCAGAAACTTATCCTGGAAGGGTTAACGGAGGGCTTGCCATTAGAAATGCAGAAGTTAGTTATTGCAGGCAACCCCTCAACTACACATGCATGGCGTGAATTAGTTTTCAGAATTAGCAAACTGCAACTGGACAGAAAGGGAAATGAGAGCAAATTTGAAGCAAGCCCCCAAAACCCCAATCAGTATCGCCAATGGCGACCAAACCGACCTCCATATGAGAATGGACAGAATTTTAACAGGCAGTGGAACTACAGAGTTCCCTATCAAACACACCCCATTCGACCTTTTCCATCAAATCAAGCCAGAAATCCCCAAAATACGTTTAGACCGACTTCAAATGTTCCACCACGACCTAATGTACACCACCAGACCACTTTGCCGCCCTATCCATGCAAAGTTTGTCTTAATATCGGAATACCAAATGCGTATCATTGGGTGGGAAACTGCCCTTTTCGACAACAAGTGTTAGCAGTACCAACCCCTAGTCACAATATGACTTTGCCGAACCCCAACCAAGATCATAGCGCTAATGAGTCATCCCAAAATACATCTAGTAATCAATGACGATTTCTTATGTCCGGACATATACAAAAAGAAAAAGCTAGCTATAAAAAATCAAATAGAGATTGTCATAAAGTTACTTATGTAAAAAATGAAGACTCACTACCTTGTTTGATCGATACTGGGAGTTCGATTAGTGTTATTCCTTGTCATTTAGCCCATAAACTTAACCTAAAAATATGTAAAGTTCAGCAGAGTATACCAGTCACCCAAACACAAGGTGTTCTTGCTTTGAAAGAAAAATGCCTTGTTAGTTTGCAATTAGGACGTATCTCTAAGAGAATTGAACTTTTTATAATTAACAATCAGTTACCTTATGCTTTGATTGGGCTACCCCATTGCAAACTGTTTAGATTAAATATTGACTGTGTTAAAATGCAAATAACTCAAGATAATAAGAAAGTACCTCTCATGGACCATATTCCAACAAATGCGTCTCACCATACTTTACATTTATCAGAAGTATATACTAACCAGCCAACAATTGAAAATGCAGAGATATTCGAAGAAAATTTTGAGCCGGAGTTGTTCGAGACCACTGACCATGTGCAAAATGTTCAGTCTGTCAGAGAACAATTACCTGCTCTTCTAGCCAAATATGTCTGTATTTTCGCCAAAGATAAATATGATATAGGCTGTGTAAACATTAAAACCCATATCGCACTGACCCTGCGCATGGTGAAAATTATAGCAAGTGTATATTTAGTTTTTATTAGCTGTAGTTTTCTTTTTTTTTTTTTAAACAACTTAGTGTTGTTTTTTCATGGATATAAACCTAAGGCTGCATCATAGGAGTAGCTAAGTCCCGAACAAAACGGAAAGGTATACGAAGAAATATAATTTGTTTTTGTTATTAGTATTTTAGGATATTTTACTGTTATTTTATCTCAGTGTGAAAATTCAATATTTCTAGAAATGCAAGCTTTTCAAATTGCATTTGAGATACAATATATTTTGTTGATAGTATTAGTGCATATTTTGTATTATTGAATATTTTATATTTTTGAATAATTTGTATTTGTGAATATATTTTACATTTTAATATTTTGTATTTGTGAATATTTTTTTTTACATTTGAACATTGTCTATTATTGAATATTTTTTACATTTGCATATGTTGTATAGTTTTCAGTATGTTTACCTGTGAATATTTTAATATATTATATAGTTTATGGTTGCAATTTGCAATTATACACAAAAGGATGTTTCCCAACAAACTATATCAAAAACTTTAAAACAAAAACTGGAAAGAAAGGGAAACACTACAAACACAGTTATGTTATGACAACTGTTATAATCAAGATATGTCGTCTCGAGACACATTATTGTTTTGCTGCAGCACCATTGAAAGAATTCCAATATTTTAGTGTAACCAATATTTTTATGTAAATTTGATATATAAATGTAAAAATAGGTCCAATTGACTTGAGAGCTGAAGTAAATACTGAAGAGCTGGAGAAATTACTTGAGAGCTGGAGAAAATAAGAATCTAAAAAAAAAAAAAAAAAAAAAAAAAAAAAAAAAAAAAAAAAAAAAAACATGGGTTAAATTTACGAGATAAGACCCACAGGTCTTGCAGGCGAGCCCTGTGGCTCTTGTTTTAGTGGGGGGGGATATGAAAGGATAAAAGCTAAACACCTTTTTAAAATGCAAAATCCCTTTTTGCCCCTTTTAAAATTTTAAATTACCGTTTTAAAAAATAGAAATTTAAATCAAAACTTTTAAATGCTTTAATAATTGTGTTTCAATTGATTGAAAATGCCGTCGCCCCTGTTAAATTAGTTTTCCTGCATCACATCTTATAACTTTCAAAGATCGTTTTCTGACTCTTCATAAGAATATTTGTGCTGACGCTAACGCAATTTTAAGGTCTTGCGGCATCCGATCGGCCGATAGAGCCAACGCCTTTATTCCGCACAATCAATCACTCAGCTCGCGGCCAATTAAAATTAAAAATACGCCTCTTTTGACTTAGACGACCTCTAGCAGAAATAATGCAAAAACCTCATATTTATACCATTGCACTGCTATCAGGAGCGAACTTTTTACGATTTCCCTCATCTAAACAAATCCACGCCAATCTGCTCTCTCGGAATTGCCTCGCGATGGACGAACCTTCGATGTCCAGACAGACTTAAAAAGCAGCTCTCACGCCAATATGGGCCTGGTTTAAAAGGAATCATGTAAGAAAAAGAAATAAACTAGGTTCCATAATCAACTGAGTCTTCCTTTAAACAGAAATACATTCACTCGGAATTTAACCAAATCCCGCTTACGGCCCAGGACTACACGAACATGCAAGGGTATCAGAATGAGCGCTTTGACGTACGGAGCCGCCATCAGTCCGCGCAGCCACCGGCCCGGCCCGGCGATCAAGGACCCACCGACGGAGCAACACGCTTCGTTTCATATATATATCAACATTTGAACGGAGGGTGGTTTTGGGGTCTGGGGGTCATGATCGGTGAAAATATATCGAAATTTTCCGGAACTGTTTTCCTCCGAACGGCTGCAATAGGTAGCTTTATACTTTTTTGTATTGAAAGCTACCTAATAATAGCAATGAAACAAAGACAAAATTATCTTTAATGAAAAATACATTTTTGAAAAAAATTAGCTATCTATCCTAGTAAAGATGTTATTGTAAATAAAAAATCTTCTTTTATCAGCCTTTTAGCAACTTAGAAACACTTGTTTAATTTAACTTATTTTAGTTTAACTTCAGTTTAATATATCTTTTTTAATTCTAAGAACTTCTATTTATCTTTTTTTGTCTATTTATGTAAATCACCTTAGCTGCATATAACTGTTTTCAACGGAATTATTTTCTCCATTATTACATTTATATTTAATTTCTTTATCACTTTTTTTTCTTTATTAATTTTTACCACTATGTTTTTGGATCATTTTATAGTCAACTCATAACTTGGCAGATGACTTTGAAAGAGTTTGCGATGCTATGAAGAAAGTCAGTTGTTAACAGACACACAAATTGTGCAGGAAATGCATTATTTAATTAAAAACTAGATTCTGCTAATTATTTAATTATTAGCAGTGGTTGTCACTTTAATTAACAAATATATTCATCTAAATTTGCACTACTCATCAGCCAAGTTATCATGTTCAGACTATATATAATCTTTTCCTTATTCTTGTCATTTCAGCTCTTTTCTGAGTGGTTGCTTCCCCATTATTTAATATTTTTTCATTGGTTGTTCTTCCCATTTCTTCATTTCTCCTCTATTTCTTACCAGTCTTACTTCTACTCTCATAGTTAGTGTTGAATTAAGACCTTTTTGCTCAATGGGTATTTCTATACTCACATACATATGTATCTATAACTAAATCAAGTTTTTAACACATTCCAACGTAGTTGAAATGTGTTTATGAATTCGGTCTGTGTGTCCGTTCTCTAACTCACATACACTTTGATTGTCTTGCAATTGATATATGTTAATGGAGTTTACTATGGCATGTTCGGTATTGAAAATGAAGTATGTAGAATTTATAGTTCATTTACAGGGACAATTAAAAAAATTACGGTCTATGGGGAAAAATCATTTGCAGTGGATTTTAATGATGTTACACTATTTCCAACATATTTTAATTGATATATATTGCTGAGGTGCACTACAAGATGCTTACTGTTGAATATAGTGTGCATCTGTGCATAGTATTAATTGTACATTTACAAAGATACATAAAAGAATTCGGTTAGAGTTCTGACAAAGAACTCTAGACTCTAAAGGTCTTAATTGCTCAAAGGTCTTAATTGCTGGAAGTGAATTTTAAGTTGTGTAAGTTTTTAAATTAAACAACTTTTTTGCCTATATCTTGGTGTGTATAAATTCTATAGATCATATACAGGGCAGCACAAAAGATCTCAACCTCATTTCCATTTACTGCCGTAAATTGCAGAAGGAAAATTTACAACTGTGCTATGCGTTTTGTAACTGAACTAAATTTTAGAATACTATGTAATATATATACAAATCTATAGATCATATAAAGAGCTGCACAAACTAATTGGACGTTTTATCAACTATTGGTAGTAATTCCTGAAATTGGGTTTTCAAATGTGTTATGTGTTTTCCAAATTGTTGTGTCGTACCTAAAACTTCCTTAGGCAGACACAAACATGTGGTAGAAAAAAAACAATCTACCAAAAAATCAAATCTTTTATATATAATGAAATTAATGGTGAATAAAGAAAGCCTTGATCGTATAGAAATTTTGAACTTATTCACACAGAAAAACCTAAATAAGGGACGAAACATAATTTGCTGCTGTAGAAAAAAATAGAAAAGCAAATGAGATTTCCTTTGTAAATTGAAAATTAAGATTTATTAAAAGTTAAAGCAACAAAAGTTTAAAGAACAAATAAAAAATACATCGTGGAATCTTATTACAGACATATTTCCTTTTTAACATGTATAGCTTGATTTATGACTGTTGAATTAAATTATCAGCAAAACATTACATGGAGAATTATTTACAATTGTCTGATTATTTTTAGCATGCTTTGTTTATTTAATGGAAACATTTTTTCTCCGGAGAAATAAAAAAAAGGTAATATTCTCACCACGTGGTCGACCACAACTCTAACTTATCATGAAATCTCTATCAAGTAATTAGGCACATATTCGGTGATTCTGTCTCTCCTTCTTTCCATCATAATTGAACCTCTGAGACTCATTTCCGATTTCACTCTCCTTCTCAAGCGCTAGAAATCAAAACACTCCATTTCCGACAACCATGGTTCTTTCTGCCGCCTTTGTTCGTCGAAAAAGCCGAAGTCACGATAACCAGCCAGACTCCGCTCGCCCTTTTCTCCAACCTTCCGATCATCGAAACTGTCCCAAAAGTCCCTTCTCCGTCAGTCTCCGGTCCTTTTATCCTCTTGCCGTCGTACACCTTCGCTTCACACCGCGGCAAATAATCCGATGGCGCGCCAAAGATGATGATCTTTCAATTAGTTGATTAATTTAAAAACATTCCAAAATTTGCTTATCGATGTACAGTTTATATTTTACATATTTTCTTTTACAATAAATTCTAATTTTAAAATGGAGTAAAAACACCTATAAAAACGTGGTCCGATTGCCGCGGAAGAATACACAAAACATCGTTACATCGGCACCACGTGCTTCGTAAAAAAAAAATGAAATTATAGATATACAATTTTTAACAGAACATCTCTAAAAACCTTTAAAATAATAATATTTTTACATTTAAATACGTATTTTAAAAGATAAATTATGAACATAAAATTAACTTTAGCTATTTTTTTTTATACATTTGAAGTATTATTAACTTGAATTTTTTATTCATTATATTCATAATTATTCGAGGAAAAGGTTTTTACATCGGATGGCGCCGAGCCAATACAAAAAAAAATCTCCTCAAAACGTTATTAAACACAACAAAAATTTAAATGATATACTATGGAGCAATTTGCAATAAATTGTCTGACAGAAAATTTAGAGACATCCTAAAGTTAGAAAAAGTTAAAACGTAAATAAAACAGCCTAAAGAAATCATAACCCCATTTATTTATTAATTTAATTAATTACCTTTTAATATTTATTTAATTATTTATTTAAAAAAAACCCAAATTATCAACATTTTTTTTTTTTTTTTTTTTTTAAACTTAATTAGCAAAATTCAAATTATCAACATAACAAAATTGTTTACTTAGACATCATCTTTCACCTTTCTGTAAAAGTATTCTGGATGTGTTGGAAAATGTTTCACAATCTATGCTTGATGCATGAATTTTTGTTCTTGTTAAAATTTGACACTAGAGAAAATAGCATAAAATACTTACTAATCTTTCTCTTTTGCAAGCCCATTCCAAAGATAAAACACTTGTCTTTGACATTATGGTGGACAGAGTTAAAACTGAAGGACTAGTATTCCATATTCTAAAACAAAAAAGTCAAATATAAAAAAGACATAAATGCAATGCAAGGAAATTCTATCAAATATAAATGCATAATATAGCAATGACAGAACATTAAGCCTGAAAATGGGACTGTTCCAGGAAAAACAGAACAGCTGATCACTTTATTTTATAAGAATTTTTTTTTTTTTTTTCTCACCAGACGAGAAAGGTTTATCATCATACAAGCAGCAGTAATACTAACAAAGTAGATAATCAGTCTCTGAGAAAGGTCATTAAAATAAAAAATAAAACACACAGAATGTTATTATTATTTTTTAAAGTAGTGATTGATTTAAACAAATTTACTGCATAATGAATTTATATAAAATATATGATAAATTCTTTTAAAAAAATACATATGATAGTTATATAAATTACATTTGAATAATAATAATAATAATAATAAAACCCCCTAAAATCTTAAATAAAATATTTTTCAATGCTGAAATTTCTTTTTAAATGTCGCATTGAAATATTAATTTAGTTAAAAGAATATTGAAGGAGTTTTGTTAGGAGTAGAAAATTCTGAATAATTAATGTGATTTTATACATTGATGTTATTTTCAGCAAATGCACCCCTGGCAAAAATTATAAAGTTACTAAAAATACAAAGAATCATTAATTTTATACAGTTCTGAGTATTAATAAACATTATACAATATGTATTTGTAATCCAAAGAGAGCTGTTTTGCTCATTTTTATATTAAAAATATAAAATAAGAAAAATTATCACAATGTTTTAATAGTCATAATTATACAGAAACAGTTTATAAGTTCGAAATAGATACATTTTTACTTTCTTCTATCTATAATAGAAGAAAGTATTGTAATAAAAAAAAATTTCGACTTCCGGTTTTCGACGGATTTACACGTTTTAGGGGTCAGAGATTCTGAAAAACATGTTTTTACAAAATGTCTGTCTGTCCATCTGTGTGTCTTCATTGTATCATCGAAAAGTGTATGAAGTTATGCTTCAAATTTAACAGAATTTTTTTTCTATGTTTTTGGCTATGGCAAGCAGGTTCTATTAGAATTTGGGGATATTTCGACGAAAGGGGGCGCTGTGATCGATATTTTTGTTCCATTTTCACTTTCAAATTGAACCACATTTTTTTTCTATGTTTTTTGCTATGGAAAGCAGGTTCTATTAGAATTTGGGGATATTTCGACGAAAGGGGGCGCTGTGATCAATATTTTTGTTCCATTTTTACTATTGTATCATCGAAAAGTGTATGAAGTTATGCAGATAATTGAACCAAGTTTTTCTTATATGTTTTTGGCTGTGGCCAGTAGGTCCTACTTGAATGTGGGGATATTCTGCCGGAAGAGGGCGCTGGATAGCCATTAAAAGATTTCAAATTCAAAAATGTACAAAAAAAATTGGAAATCTTAAAAGTTTTTTCCGTTAAATGTTCGGCCTTGATCCGGAGCAATTTTTGTTTTGCCTCTATCTTAAAAAATGGCAGAGATATAGCGGTTTGAAATTTTAGGGTGATTGACATTTTCAAACAAGACAGCAGAAATCATCCATAAACGGGTTTAATTTATGAGTTTTAGTTAACATGGTTTCGGCAAATTTTCTTTCATTGTTGTAACCATTGTTCCTATTCTTATGTGCTTAACACTATATATTTATATTCGCCAACGTCAAATTCTCGCCAAGCGTGGTGACAGTTGGCGAAATATCGTCATATTTGGCAACAAAAATAGGTTACCATAAATGAAGCCAATTTGGCTGTAGAGGACTAACTTGGCAATATTCTCATTCAAATTCAATGTTGACGAGAACTGGGACTGAATCTTCTTTATTTGGGTTCTACGCATTTTAGCTTCGTGTTTTCCAGTAAAATTAGCTAAAATTGTAAAACCAAGGAATAGGGAGGCTATCTGTTCCTGTTGGTACAGGCCAGAAGGACTTTTCGTAGTTTAATATACATCAGTTGATCGTATCCCGGTAACCCGACGATTTGCAAGCAGCTGACGTACAACAGAATGACAAAAAATATTAATTTTTTTGGCGATGTGATTGTGAATTTTGAAGTATTAAAATGACTGAGATAGAAGAAAGTTTTGGGATTGGCACATCCGACTAGTTAATGAAAAATGTTGTAGCCTTTATTTTGGAGACACTTAGCCATATGATTTGACATATTTAGAAAAAGTTTTGATAATTATAATGTGGGTATAGCTTCCCACGGATTGTAAACTTCCTAAAGATCTGTAATCATATATATTATTTCTGTTGTCAACATCCCTTTTTCTAAGCAAAAAAAAAAAAAAAAAACACAGAATGATAAATGAGATACCATATGAAAGGATTTTAAACAGGCTTCTGATACAGTATACTCACATTTCATTAAAACATGTTTTTTGGTTAAAAATTGCTGTTTATTAAAAATTAAATCGGCATTGTTTTCATAAATGAAATGAATTCCTCAAATTAATGTTACCACAAAAATAAAATACCGCATAATGTGATGATCAACAATGATTATAAAAAAAATAAATAGTACAACCGTGGCATACATAATAAGAGTACATTATTTATATAATACATAATGCGTAGAATACGTATTAAGTACAACAAGTATAAAGTGTGATGCCAGTGCACAGGTTTATTTTATATTTATGATTAAAAAGGAAAATTGAAATGTTTAGAAGAAAAAAAAAACACCATTGATCAATCAAAGTAAAATTGCAGTTAATTAAAATTTAAATCAGCATTGTTTTCATAAAAGAAATGAAAGGCTTTTCTCTTGGTTTTTCTGAATCGTGTGACGTCATCCTCTAATGCAGTTAAAATACGATTGTTAATTTTTTTTTCTTGTGCATGCCTTTTGCTAACTTTGAATAGTTTTAATTACAACTTTGATGGAACACATGAGATGATATTTTAGCTTCACTAACGTTGTTTGCAGACATTTTTATCCTTAATTTTTCTTTAAAAGTTTAAACCTGTATCTCAGAAATATTAGATATTGCTAAAAAATATTAGACTGCAGTGAGAAGTCCTCGCACGGGTCTGTTATGATTTAAAATTTTACTCTTAATTTATTCAGTATTTTAATATTTAACTTTAATTTATTCATCCATTTAATTAAATTTAATTAAATTCATTAAGCTAAATTTCGTTATTTCATTTTAAATCAAACATTCCTTTTAATACTGTTTACTTTTGGTGAGAGTATAAATTAATTTCAGTATCTTTCCATTATATATGTTTTAGGATATTCATTTCAAATTTAATTTACAATTTATTCACTTTACAATATTAATTAAACTTCATTTTAAATTATCTAAAATAAAAATATTTCTAACTTACTTTTTCTAACTTTTAAATAATATCCACTTTTCTTAAATAACAGACAGTCTAAAATAAATAATTATTCTAAAATATAGTGTATTTCCTTTTCAATAATATTTATTAAAAATGGTTAATCGCTAATTTTATTCTTTTCGGAAAGTCAGATTCACTGATTTTGATTAATGCAAAATCTTTTTCAGAATCGCGAATTTTTTTTCATATATCGTTTCAAAATTTCTAAGTACAATAATTACTTTTTCAAAATTCCTTAAATTAAATATTTTTACTTTCAAAACATATCTGGTGGAATGAACTTTTTATTTTATTTAGATTGCTAAAATTTCATTTATTTTCATCCATAAGTTTGGCAGTTATCGATTTTTAATTACTTTCTTTTATTTTGTTTTGAAGCTCGCGGATTTTCGCTATGAACGGCCATTGATAATTTTCAGATGTTTCGTGTAAACAACTAAGCGTTATTTCCATTTCCCGCGCATTTGTATCTGTGTCAGTGACTCGCGATAGGCAAGGTCATTGTCAAGCCGATCCAAGGCGACTGTTCGAAGCTCCCAGAACATTTTTAATGACGTGTCGTCAGGGGTGTGATACAGTTAAAATTTAACTTTAACCGCGTGGGTGAGCTTTTACAAAAACTCTGTCAGGTGGTGTCACGCGTGCGACAGTTAATTTTGGAACCGTTGGGAAATGCTGTTATCTGATTGGCGGAGGTTTCAAATTTTGGAGAGTTCAACCGTACTTTGAGAATTCGGGAGATAATCACTTCTCCAGACATACTCAACTGAACAACAACAATTTTTTAGGCTGTCGGGCCTCTGGCCTGGTGGCAGTTCAGGAGTTTCCGGCAGTAGAAGATCTTATCCAGTTTTGTTAGAGAATTTTTGTCAGCAGCGATCGTCAGTATGCAGACTGCCGAATAAAAAATATCCGTTCAACCTTTTTAGATGCGATGCCGTACTTGTAATAACATAACTACAAGTTCTCAGTCTTACTTTATTTTTTCAGCATCGCAGATGATATGTCATTGCTGATTTTTAGAGAAATATCACCGAAGTATTAAACTTCTAGCACCAGCCAAGTTCCAGAATATTTACTATGATGAATTTATCTTCTAGACCAGATTTCGGTATTTATTATTCATTCCTGCGAGGAGCTCTCCATAGTGTGAAGCAAGCGGCGTTTGCGAGAAATAATAATCTTCCAATTTTCCGGTTGTGACGTATCTATGTGCCGGTTCAGTCAGCGAACTTAACTTTCCATCTTTAAGATCCTCCTCCATTCACCAATTGTGACTTCAAGATTACGAATCATTTTAATCATGAACAGTCGCTTTTAAATTTCTAACTCTTTAAAAAGACAATTTCATCCATCAAAAACTTTCACAATACAATATTATTAAAATATAGAACTAAAAACATTTTTTACTTAAATGAATAATATTATAATTTAATTTGCTGGTGAATTTGAGCATCCTACGTTTTTCTTCATATATTGAGATGTTATCAAAAGTCATCATCTTGTAAAAATGATTGTGATTGAGAAGTTTGTGAAATTTATTAGTATATTTATCTTGTGTTTGAAGTTAGTGCACTATTTGAATTTTAATAAACTACTGTGTGGCATCTATTTGGTGAGTTATTTGTTTTTCCTTTTTACATTTCAACGGATACAGTATTTGGATGGATCAACTTCTGAGAGAATGTTTATAAATATTAAATCTTACGATTAAGCTTTTAATTTAAATTCTACAATTCCAACATTTAATTTTAACTTTTTATTTTTTTACTTTTCTTTACAACGCAATGTTACTACCTCTTGAGATTACACCATATGGAGAGATTTTGGGATAGTTGATTTATATCCTTTTCTAAATCGAATTTTCAGGTTTGGATTCAATCGGAATATTTTTCGAGAGAATCATCACTTCGTTAATTTCCTGGTATAAATTCTCCGATCCCTAAATCTCGCTATAGGGTCCACTGGTATGGGAATATTTCAGGTGTCAGTCATATAAAAAAATTCACCATTGTACTCCATTCATTTTATATAATGTTCATATCATGTGAAAAAGGTGACCAATCAAATAACAAGATATTATTATTATTATTGAACTGTTTATTCATAACTTTTGAGGTATGGCATGACACATAATTTCGTTGGAGAATGGATTTTTTACATCCTAAAAGCAACCATATGCCAAAATTTGTGTTTCTAAAATACAAGTGTACAAAAAAAAAAAAAAAAAAAAAAAAAAAAAAAAAATTAGTCTTACTTTGAGTTGACACAAGAAACCATGATTGATTCTCCTTTATTTTGATGGCAACATTTCTACCTGAGTGGCCCATTATTAATGTATAACTTTATGCCCATCTAGACTGAACTGTTTTTTCATCTTAAATGGTGTAGTTTGAATTATAGCAGCAGATTTAGCTTTTAAGTTTCTCATTTGAAATACATCTCTCAGTTTTATAAATAATTTACAGATTATGTAACAGAATTTATTTCAATTAAATAATAATAACAAAAGCATATTCATACTATACCAGCTACAAAAAATATTCAATTAATTAACCACAAATTAATCATAATTAAAAATTATATTACACATATTACTTTTAAATGCTAAAGGTGTAAAATTAACAACTGTAATATAAATTAAAATAACTTTTATTAGTTGTTTTACATGTTTCGACTCTTCTGAGTCATTTTCAAAAACAAAATGAGAATATTCTAAAGCTGCACGGGCTTTGAAGTTATTATTTACATGTACTTTTTAAAAAATTACGCACGTTATCTATTATTTTTTACTTGATTGTTTATTTTCATATCTTTGAGCATGGAGTAATTCTAGCCACAGTTTCAGTAAATTAAAAGATGTCACATCGTTACATATTGTATTTTTGCGTGTGAGTATCTCTATGGTTTCTCTTATTATGGATGGATAGTGTAGACTGGAGGGAAATATTATTTTACTTTCATTGAAATTTATTTGGATGGTTTCTTCTTGATATAATCTTGCTAGGGCTGTAGTTTTTCTATTGTATTTAATATCAACTATATGCTCTTTTTTTCTGCAATTATTTTTTCTGCAATTTTAATTTATATTACAGTTGTTAATTTTACACCTTTAGCATTTAAAAGTAATATACTATTACAAGGTGTTATATTTTATTATATTGTTATATTACACATATATATTTATTTTTCTAATTAAAACACCATTTTATTTTGATCACTAACTCAAAGTAATATGGCCTTTAAAATATAAATAAGCTTTTTAAATAAGTGGTAATTCAAATTTGGAAGAAGTAATTTAGAAAATAAAACTGAATTTAAAAAATATTTTAATGGCTCCATTTAGCCAACATTTTGAAACTTTAACTTTTGTGTGCATTATTTAAACTGGCTGATAGATGATAAAATTTAAAAATAAGAGTATGTAGTTGTAAACTGTGCAGTTCAAACTGACATTAAACAACAACAACAACAAAAAACAAACAGGCTGCATTCCATAGCTGAATATCACATTAAAATTTTTGTGGGAATAGAAGTATTTTCATGAAAACAAAAGTATGGTAGATTATCAGATATATAAAATTAGTATTTCCATCAAGCCGAATTGTCAGGGCTATGTTATGAAGTCTCATTAAAAAGGAAAAAACAGAAAGCGATTGAAAATAAGGGAAAACTTTTATTGGAAGACATGTGTAAACATCAGTAAAATTTTCACACGTTGGGTCAGCTTTTAATTTTATTTAAAAAAAAAAAATGATGCAAGGCGATCATAAATTTTATCTTAGTTTAATAAAGTCAGTTCTAATCTAATAATTATATTCTTAAGTTAGAATCTAAGAAATATTTTTTACTTTGCTTTATAGTTAATTAAAAACAAAATGTGCTTGTATAACATTTTTTTTTAAAAATACATACACAGGCAATTAATGAAATTTTTTTTACAGATTTTAAGAACTTACTTAATAACACCATCCATGTCAGAACTAGCAACACATGTTCCAGTACAATTAAATTTGCAATGAGTAATGAGTGAATTATGTTCTGAATACTTTTCCTAAAAAGCAAACACTGAATTAGTAAAGAATAAACAGTACATTGCTATCCAGAAACTCAAGAATTCAATTACTTACACGACTTAAAATAATGAAACCACTTTTTTCATCATATACTGTCAAAAATAAGAAAAAAAGTGTCTTTTAAATCAAGAAATATTTGAAAAATTTCAGAAACATGATTAGGAACATATTAATATGCTTAATTTTACATAAAATTGTTACAAATTATGTTCTATAAGCAATAAACTTACTAGATGGAACTGATGATGGTAAATTTGAAGGAGAACTCATCTGAGTAATTAAAGTTGGATTTACAGTTTTTCCTTGAGATGTAGTTCCTTCTGGCTAATTTTGAGAAAATAAATAAATAAATAAATGTGTCCACCCACATAAATGCAACAATACAGTAAAAACATCTATAGTAATAATAACAATGTTACTTAGTAACAAGAGGCTATATTAAACTTAAAAACAAGCACTATTAATTCCTAAGAACTTATCCGAAACCTTATTTTGTCTAATTCATAGTGGTTTGATGCCACGACAAAAATATTTATGTCACCAGATTTTACTTCAACACATATTTTAATTATTTCCATTTACTTTTCCTTTACTGTCAATATCTTCTTTTTATGACAGATACAGCATCATTGGTTTCATTCTTTTTTCCAATGAGTTACATTTATAGCAGTTTTCATGAATTCATAAAAAAAAAAAAATATATATATATATATACAAAATGAAACAAAAACATTTTTTCCAATTATTTACCATTTACAATAGTTTTAGGAAGTTTAATTATTGTTTTCTGTAACAAGTTAAATGATATAATTTTTAAATTTTTTTTTCTGTACATAACTGTAGTCGACTTTCTGATATTCACAATTCATTTTGTGATGCAAACAGTGTAAAACATGATTAACAGTTAAGTCCATCGAACAAATTTAACATAGAAGGGATTATATCCATTATGAATTTCCTAAAGAACTAATTTATGTCTTAAGAGTTTTGATATCTTTCACATATTGTGTACTAAAATAATACTTCTTGCTAAGAAAAAAAGAACAAACAAATGGAAATATTAAAAGTATTTATTCTGAGTAAAGATTCTGAATGAAAAAAAACATTCTGAAATTCATAATAAATTTTCTGAAAGGTTACAACAAGGGGGGGAAGGGGGAGGGGAATCCACTCCCGGCACTATGTGTTTTTTCTGCACCCCTTTGATGAAATTTGCAGTTTTTCTGCGATCTTTTGACGAAATTTGCCGTTTTTTTTGCGATCCTTTGACGGAATTTTTCATTTTTTTCGCGATCCTTTGACGAAATATGTGGTTTTTTCGCGATATTTGACGAAATTTGTCATTTTTTCGTGTTCCTTTGACGAAATATGTGGTTTTATTGCATTCCTTTGACAAAATTTGCATTTTTTTCTCGATTTTTTGACGAAATTTACCGTTTTTCGCGATCCTTTAACGAAATATGCGTTTTTTTCATGATCCTATGACGAAATTTACATTTTTCGGCGATTCTTTGACGAAATTCACGTTTTTCGTAATCCCTGGACAAAATGCGCGTTTTCTGGGATTCTTTCACGAAATTTGCCGTTTTTCGCAATTCTTAGACGAAATTTGCGGTGTTTTCAAAATCTTTTGACGAAATTTGCCGTTTCTTCACGATTTTTTGACAAAATTTGCCGTTTTTTCGTGATTTTTTTAAAAGAAATTTGCCGTTTTTTCGCGATCCTTTCACGATATTTGCCGTTTTTCGCAATCCTTAGATGAAATTTGCAGTGTTTTCGACATCTTTTGACGAAATTTGCTGTTTTTTCGTGATCTTTAGATGAAATTTGCCATTTTTTCGCGATTTTTTGACAAAATTTGCCTTTTTTTGTGATTCTTTGAAGAAATTTGCCGTTTTTTCGTGATCTTTTGCCGAAATTTGTTGTTTTTCGCGATCCTTTAACGAAATATGTGTTTTTTTCACAATCCTTTGACTAAATTTGCCGTTTTTTTTCTTCCGTAATCCCTGGACGAAATTCGCGTTTTTTTGCGATCTTCTGACGAAATGGGTGTTTTTCCTGCGATCCTTTGACGAAATTGGCGATTTTTCTTCAAACAATTGACGAAATTGGCGATTTCTCTTCGAACAATTGACAAAATTGATTTTTTTTGGCGACCATTTGTCGAAAAATGCGATATATTTTATGTCCGAATTTTCGGATTTATGACCGATTTTTTTAAATTTTCAGAAATGACTGCCTCCATTTTTCGGAAAATTCGGAACCGAAAAGCTAAGCATTAATGATGAGACTGAAGAAATATATTGTAAGAATAACTGAATTAGTCTCAATAAAGTATTTATTAAAGTTATTGTAAAGTTCTTGTATTTAGTAAATTTTTAGATGATTTCATTTCCATTTTATATCAGTAAGATGACAAGTAGTTATAAAATACAGAAAACAATATTCATCATATACGAAAACTTTAATTGCCATTGTGTCAATGTACTTGAATAATGACAAATGAAATTTGAATATGCATATATTTTTATTTTAAATAAGCTACTCTAGCATTATATATTTTTTTGCATTTCCATTTTCACGCACAAATGCTAATTTATAAATCAGACTAAAATAAAATATACATAAACAAAACATTGATATGTTATCTGCCAAATTCTATAGTACACCAAATCTTCAGTTCTAAGCTGTGCAGATTTCATAGAATTGACTATGTTTATATTTATAATTTCTTTTTCAACACTGTTTATTTTAAAATTTATTGAAACAAACAAACGAACAACAACAAAAAAATAACAACAAAACAGATACTATACATACTATACAATGAAATAATGTATATGACATAGTAAAATTGATCTTTACAACTTTAAATGGATATAAATTTAGAAAAATAAGATTTTCAACGATTACTTCACGTGTCTGGGATTTTGTAACTTCTGAAGCATCCTTTTTTGTTCTTGACTCGAACACAGTATTTTTCAACACTGTTTATTTTAAAATTTATTGAAACAAACAAACGAACAACAACAAAAAAATAACAACAAAACAGATACTATACATACTATACAATGAAATAATGTATATGACATAGTAAAATTGATCTTTACAACTTTAAATGGATATAAATTTAGAAAAATAAGATTTTCAACGATTACTTCACGTGTCTGGGATTTTGTAACTTCTGAAGCATCCTTTTTTGTTCTTGACTCGAACACAGTAAGTGAGGAAACAGATGGTCTTGGAGGAACACTTGGAGATCTTGGTTTTAATTTACTTAATTTAGAGGCACCTATTTTAGAGAAAAATCTTCAATTGAATAAAAGAGTGAAGACTTTAAAGAGGTATAAATTAAATAAAATGTTATAATACAAATTATAAATCAATCAAGTTTCCCTGTGTATAAAATTGATTGTGTGAAATAAAATCTTAACTTTTTATCTAACTGTACTAACTCTGTATGGGACAACAGATCTTACTAAGCTAGTAACTTAAATAAAACAAAAGAACAAACAAACAAACAAATATTCAAGAAAAAGAGATGTTAAAATAATGTTGTGTCTTCATATAGAAACTAGGCATATAAGGTGAATTCTAGGCCCATTTTACGTAGGGGAAAAAAAAAGATCTGTCTTTACAGTATTTTTAAACCATTTTATAATCACAAACTAGTATATTTTTTATTTATGATAATAAATAGAAAAAAAAACAGTCCCAAAAACATAGCTTAATAACTGATTTTTAAAATTTTCTATCTCATTTTGAGATATTTCATTTTTTCTAGATATGAAATGCACAGAGTACCATTTTCACTTTTTTGCATGTTAATGCTTGATTTTTAAGCTTCAAATAAAAAAGTAATTTTTAAAAATAAATACTAAGTGCATTTCATATTGAAAAAAATGTATATTTGTGTAGCAATCTCAAGGAATTATGATGGATATGTGATCAGAGTACAGCTTTGATAACATCAATATTTGGTTTCAAGATTTTGAGAGACATACAGCTGATTTCGAGAGATAGCAGCTAAATGAAATTGGGGTTAGAATGGTAGTACGTGGTACACATGTAGCAGCAGTTTTATGGTAGTTATCTTTTTGAGATGCCACATAGTAAAGCAAAGTAAGAAAAAAAAATGGTTTTCCTACCAATCTTTGCTCAGTGTTGCTAGAAGATGATGATCAAGACAAAACACATAAGCTGAAGATAAAGTTAAAAATATCATCAAGCATCTGTTTTAATTGTTTTGTAAAGTCTTTGACTTTAAAAAATCATTTGAAATATTTCTAACTTTTACAATTTAAATGTTTCTTTAGTTAGAAAAGTTACAAAAAGTTACAAAAGTTAAAATATTGTTAGTTATAAACTAAAAATTGAAATTTTATTGAATTCATGAATTTTTCAACAGCTAATTATTTAAAAATAATGGATGAATTAAATTATTTGAAGGCTTTTATGTTTTAACCCGTATGTCACATAGTCAATTTTCTATCCATTGTGAAGTATATGCATAGGAATCCTTGGCACTCAACAATGGAGATTACAGGTTAATAGATTTAATTATTCTTTAGAGTAATTTGGATTTGGTTATCTTGGATAATCTAATATCCCTCTTATTAGCACAAATTTTCATGGGGAAATGGCTATTCTAATAAGACAGCTTGACTACTACTGTTTCAGGAAAACGACAATTTTGTAAAAATGAAAAGACAGCAAATAAAGGGCAAAACATTAGCAGTTGCCATTAACCACAGGTTGACTATAAAAAAAAAAAAAAAAAAAGGCTATTAAAAATTTATTTGTCAATTTCCAACTTTCCTACTTAAAATTTCCCCTAAAATGCAGTCCATATGCTGCAAAACATGTATTTTTAATTCTTTATCATATTGTTTCGCAGAAGGTTTGCAATCAATTTCCCTGAAACTCCAAAGACCAATGAACTGTGATCTTGATTGATCTTTTAGCTTAACATTGCCCACTAACAAGGAAGGTCTCCATGAGCGCATACTCAGAAAAATTTGAAAAAATTACAGAATATTCTTCTTATGAGGATACATATGTTAATAAAAAAAAATTGCTGCGGAACCTCAATACAACATACGCAAAAAAATTATGAAAGTTTCGTGTTTTTGCGATACAATGAAATAAAATAAATAGTACTCTTTTAGGGAAAACTTTTTCTTTTCTTCATACTAAACTAGTTTAAATAAGTTTAACTTAATACAGTATTTTAAGTAAGGTTTTGCCATATACATTTATATGTATATATAAAAAAAATTAATTATCCTATTCTACAGTTTAGAACAAAATTTAAATTGATTAAAAATGCTTCAAACGAAAAATAAACATCCTATTTTGAGCACTGTCAAATTGACTTTGATATTGTTAGTGTGATAAGAAATAATATTTGCTCTTCTTGTCACCATACGAGGAATGTTCATTTAGTTTCTTTACTTTGTTTACTTTTTACATGGATATATTTTATTACAATAATCTTTATTTAAATCACTTATTTAAAATACATTTTACTTTTACTTACCTCTGTTTCATCTCCAAATCATATTTCCATTTTTACCTCACTTTGTCATCATGTTTTCATTTCCGTATCTTAAGTCTAAACATCGCACATGTCTTCAAATCCGTAAGTCACAATCCCTATCTCCAATCACTCCCTAAATGAAGCAGTTCATGTATCTGCCACTAGATGGCGTCGATCATCTCCATCTACCACACATCGCTCCTGTATTCTTTTGTAGCGATGTTGTACTTCCGGGTGAGTTTATTTCATTGCATGGGATCGTGTGTAATAGTCCTATTATAGTCTGGCTGCTTTGAATAAAAGGCATTCATTCACCCTCAGTCTTCAGCTTCGTTTATGTTACAGCTTTAGTTTCGTTCTCGTTTCTGTTTCACTTCGGCTTGTGTCGTCCGTGTGTTGTCCTCGTAACTAACCAGATGTCATGATGTTGAAATGGGAATAGAATATATGTTGAATAAGTTTTCATTCATCTGTAATACTTTTAAATAGTCTCCAGATATAATATGCAGTAACATGGACTGAACTTTAAAGTAAGCTATCCTCTGATCGACTTCTGGTGAACTTTGATTTTTGATTAATGGATTCCACCGCCTCGCGGCTTTTAGGGAAGTCCAGTATGAAGACTGACCTTGAGAAATATAAGCTCTGGAGGTTTAGTCAAGTTTTATCTTTATTTCTTTTCATTACAAGTTTTCGTCGGCTGTCGTTTATCATGGATGTGCTTATCAGTTATAATATCTCCAATCAGCAAAGCTCTATTTTCATCCAGAATTACAGTTTTACTTATTGTCATATCTCCAGCTGATATTCAACGTATTCATCTGTTACCTACCCCTGCCGTGAAATAAATTTTAGCTATGCTTTGAGCCATATCTCATTTAAATATTGTTCAACTTGTGTTTTTCTAAAATCATTTACAGCATTACCACATTAACTGTTATGAAACTGTTATGAAACCGTTTTTAAACCATCTTATGTTTATGAAAGTAATATATTATTTCAGTAATAGATGTTTCTTATTTTCGTAAGTAGTTATTGTTTTAAATACTTTTCCAGTTATATTTGATTTATTCAATTTATGTTTAATACTTTAATAAATATGCTTTGGTTTTAAATCTTTGTCATTCTTTCAAGCTTTAGATATTATTATAGTTTAATTAATGAAAGCTTTTTACTTTTTAACTTTTCATATCGGTCTAGGGGCATTCAGCCATTATACATTTTTCCACTGCAAACTTAAACTAATTTAACTCTGCTTATTTTTAATATATATCTTTTTTTAAATTTAAATCTTTAACTTAAATCCATCAGGAAACAGCAAGCAAAAAAATATTGTTGCCATGGAAACAGTGATTTGTTCAATTTCGAAATGTATAATAAGAGCGTTCTTAATCAGGCATTTACTATTAAAATACAGTTAAAACTCGTCCAGACAGTGAAACCATGTAAAATTAAATAACTTCAGCATCACTCAACTTGTATATATATTATTATAAGCTTATAGAAAAAATAATAAACTATTTAATCGTTTAAGTTTAAATTCATAAAGTACTGCATATTCATTTCAGGAATTTTCAAATGCATTAAAATAGCTTGCATTTAGTGGGGAAAAACTGTTGTTCCCAAATCACACTTTTTTACACTAAATACTAAAATATTTTATTTTTTTACAGATTTTTTACAAGGATTCTGCAGCTAAATTTGACGGATTCTTTATTATGTACATGTGTAGTTTCATTAGCATTTTTTTCAAAAGATTCTGAGTATGCACTTTAAGGAGATCTTCCTTGTAAGGCGCAATAAAAATTTTCTGAAGCAAATCAATGATTCCCCTGTTGTTAGTGATAAAATGTCGAAATGATAAATTGGGCTCTTATTCATGCACCTCTGTTTAATGAGGACAATTTTGTTTCCCCATCATTTTCTATTAGCAATTAATGTAATGAACATCATTTAATACATGCTACTCATCAGATAATGCAGATAACTTTTTTCCCAAACTGCTGAGCAGAATGGAAAGAAGCTTGTTTGTGCATTATTTCTTCAAAAGTTTGGTGCCACATCTTTTATTAAGAGCCCAAGAAACTGTCAATGACAATGATGAAGAGAAAGAAAACATTCCATCACTGACAATGTAAGAAATCCAAGCAATGCTGTTGGCTGTTTGCCAATATTGCCAATCAAAGTCTGATGTAACAGATCATAATTTTTTAATGTGTCATAAAATTAGAAAATAATGTGGTAAAAAAGGTCAATTGTTCAACTATTGCCAAAAGAAGTGACAGATTACATTAAATAAGGATAAACTGTATAATAATGACGATTTTTGTGCAAATCTTGTTTGCCCTGAATAATTAGTTCTTTTGTATTAAAATTTTGTCATTAACTTGCATTTTTGTTAAAATTACCAAATTAAAGGAAAAGTTATTTCTTTTAACATAAAGTTGTAATCTATTTAATTTCTTTCAAAAACTGAATTCAATCAACTCAACCCAAGGGATTATTTTTATACTATTTAAATATTTGCATTTAGTGCCAAGGGCTATAGTGAAGAGCATATATGATATACCATTGGGATTTTTTTTTTTTTTTTTTTTTTTTTGCTTTAAGGATCCATATGCCTTCTGTTTCTTAAGTAAAACTACATGTAAAATTTGCTAACTAATCATATAAATTATTTCAATATTAAATGTTTAGAGATTTGCACTGCCATGGAGTGGAAGAAATATTCTCATAAACAAAATTTTATATTACTTTATAAAATATGTCTATTGAATGCAAAATACAAGCTGTATTTAAAAATCAATAACGCTGAATATATTATAAAAAATATTGTACTACTACTTTTTACTTTCCATACACATACAGTGTAAGAAAGTATTGTAATCATGATAAAAACATGATTATGGAAATATTGACATATTTTTACATTTTGAAGTTCCCTGAATCCCTTTTTTACTAATTTCAAACCTATTCCATATATATGTGTGCATTAGAATTTTTCCAAATTTTAAAGTCCCAGAGCTTGTTTCTGGTGGTTTTTTGATGATGTTGCTATGTATGCATGTGTGTGAGTGACCACGATAGAGCCCCAAATTGTGCTTTTAATTGAGATCCCATTTGGTGAATATGTTACAAGCCACTATCACAAGAAATGTATACATTTTTGAAGAAATCAGCTCCAACAGATATAGTATCGAAACCTTTTCAACCATTCTGTGATGATAATTGATAAGCATTTTCTCTTATATCACAATTAAGTTATTTTTATTGCTCATCTTATGTTGATATAACAACTATGTTTCATCAGAATGTGACATAATTTAGTAATTTTTTTTTTTTTTTTTTTTTTTAATTTACAGTAAAATATTTTTATTTTGTTTTGTAAGAGAAAAAACATTGATTTTACCAAATAAAAATGTATGGAAATTTATGTATTAATTTTGTTGAAGCAGAAAGAAAAAATATTTACATTAAAAAAATATATATAAACAAAATACTTTTCCAAAATATGCTAAAAAAAAAGGGTGAAAAAAGGGTTGTAATTCTCATACAATTGAAACCAATTGTACCCAGGATTGATCATGTTTGATGCCCCTTATGGCTGTGAATCAAATTGTGAAGGATTATCAATGTAACTGAAGTATTATGGCAGAATAAATTGCATATGTTGCATTGCATATTTTTTCAGTTACTTTTGGGTTACCTGGTATCAGAATGCAAAGGTCACTAGAGATTTTTTTTAATTATAAAGAAATATTTATTTATTTATACTTTAAAAACAGATTAGCATTTTATTATTATTTTGAAAACTATCATTAAATAAACTTGAAGAACATTTCCAAACTTACATATACAGCCGAACTCTAATATGAGCACGGCTAAAACAAGGACATAATTAAAATGGGCAATCTGCACATTAAGAATGGTTTATCATTTGAACTATATTGAGATTTTCATGCTTTTTATGAGATACAAAAACAGGATCACGAATAATATGAGCAATACATCTGCTCATTTCAATGTAATTTTCAGCTACAAATTGGGTAGATTTAGGAAAAAAAATCCCCCTTTTTTTTTTAATCGAACACTGTTTTTTCTCAGCCATACTATTCCTCCATTACAACTGTCTATCAAAATGCAGCAAGTCAGCAATTTGTCAGTTTTACCAGACAGAATTTCGAACTTCAAAGAAACCCCTCACCCAAGAAAAGGCAAAGGAGTGTCGTGAGGTATTGGAAGAATGAATGAAAGAAAGAAAGGAGAGATAAGGTTTCAAATATCAGCTATTTGTAATATTTACCATTGAGCTGCAGAAAGGAAAGATCATAGAGATCTTTTATTTTTTTCTTAATCCAGAATCTTAATTAGTTTTTTGTAAATTTGGACCCTGGTACATATTAACCAGCCTTTTCATGTCTCTTATTGCATTGTTAAAATTAAAGAATATGAGAAATCAATAGTTCAAAAATTTCAATGTTAGCTGAGTTTTTCTGAGAAGATTTAAGTGATCAGCATTACTGTATGTTGCTTCATGTTCTTTGGAATTACCAGTTCTTTAAAAGCTTTAACTCCAGTACTGTGATTTTGTCTAAAGAAAATGACACTCATTAAAGTTAGACTGAATATTTTACTTTAACTTTATGATATTAAGTTAATTTTAGCATTGAGATAATCATACCAATGAATAAATTATTTTAATTATGTGTATGTTTTTAAGATTTTTATTATTATTGCGGGTATTACGAGTAATGGTTAATACGAGGACTTTTATAATTCTGCTGCTTCTCTTATTAACAGAGATAGACTGCATAATATAAAAGGCTCTTTCATCATAATGGAATTTATAGGTTCAAAATATGAATAATATCTGCTAATTTCACTATTCCTGGGAATAGGAAGAGGAAGGGGCAGTGGACTACAGCATAAATCTTCTGCTCTTTCTCTTTCTTTTTTTTAAGATTACAGCACTGTTTAATGCAAAAGAAAAATGGTGGCCCTTGGAAATCTGCACTAATGAGAGTTCACTGTATTAATATATTTAATTAACATATTTAATTTTATATTAATAATATTAACAGAAATTTTTACATAAACTATCATTTAGCATTTTTAACAAAAAAGTGGCCTCTAGTTACAGTGCCTAGAATAAATAGTGTGCCGTTCGACGCTAAAAAAATGCACGCGAAAGTAAGCCTCCAATAGATGGCGCTGACTGCACTACAGACTGGAAATTTCCGAAAATAGATCTAGTAATTGGATAAATTAATGCTTTTTAGATATTTTAATATTATATAAGAAGACATTTAACTATAGGAATTGATATTTAGATGAAAACAAGTCTAAAATATTTCAATAATAAATATATTATTTACAAACTGTTATTTTAGAACAGAGGCATATTTTTTAAATGAAAATTATGTATGAAAAGTAAATAAATTCAAATGTTAAATTCGCTTTAGCGGTATTCACAAATATCAGCAACTGTTACCTACTTCTAAAACTGTGCAAACATACAACGAATATTTAAAAATAAACTCCCAATAGCAATATTTACTTTGCGTTATTTTCAAAACAAAGTCCCATTTGTTAAACAAATCTTTCGCAAACTGGAAATCACATATTAAAATTCTTAAGAAAAATTATATATATATATTTTTTTTTTATGAATTATGTATGAAAAGCAAATAATTTCAAAAATAAATTCGAAGGTTAAATTTGCTTTAGCTTTATTTGCAAATATCAACAATTGTTCATAAAAAATATTATAAAAAAAATTATATAAAAAAAAATTCTTTTACCTCTTTGTATTATGTACGCAAAAGCAACATAGGTTTAAAAATTACATATATTCCCAATCCAAAACAAAGTACAGACTGATTGTACATCCAAAGTTGTGTAAATATATATGGTTATTTTAAAATCAATTTCTGTGTATTTTGCATGTAAAAAAAAAAACAATATTATTAAAAATGGGCCAAGCAATTAATATAACTAGGATTTCCCTCAAAGGGATTAGTCTGAGTGATATTGCTGAGAACATAGTGTTAACAATTACAATATAAAGAAAAAAGCAAATTAAATGATAGAATTACAAAATATCATATATAAATTCATATACACTGTTAAAAAACTAAAAAAGAAGTACCGTTCATCAGATGTGTTGTCATAAATTTTTTTAACATGTGGCGAAGAATCTCATTTTCTTAAGCGCGTATTGCGCAAAACTTGGAAAAAAAAAAAAAAAAAAAAGCCGGATTTTTTGAAACGCCAAGCTTTTTAAAGTTACGTAATTGGATTTGCAGCCAATAGATTATTCTATCAAGCGTGGCTTAACACAAATTTAATTTGATTGTTGCGCCTATTTTTGTGTGTGAATTTAAAAATTTTCTTCCTTGATTATATATCTATTATTTGTATAACTGTTTATAGAAACTCTTACACTTCAAACCACATTGATAGCATGCTTTGCTACAAACCAGACTGCAAAACTATAGTCTAAATTACTATTAAAGTATACAAAAAATCTTTCGATGACTTCTGTAAAATAACTTTTACATTAAATCTCCATATCGGCAAAATTGAAAAATTATATATATTTCAAAGTTAAGTTTAACAGATACTTCTTGATTATTCTCTAGAAGGCTCTGCCCACTGCGCTTTTACTGCGCCAATCCGCAGGCTTTTCTTTTGCCTGTCTGTCTGTCTCTCCACAATCTGTCTGTTTCCCTATCCGTTCTTCTGCCCTTCTCTCTAACCGATTGTCTATCTCTCTACACGTCTCGCTACCTGTCTCTATATTTCTCTACCGGTCTCGCTACCCGCCAATCTATTTCTCTAACCGTCTGTCTATCCGTCTAACTAATTATATGTCTAGCCGTGTCTCTATCCACTTAGCTACCCATTTGTCTATCTGTCTCACAACTTGTCTATCTGTCTCTCTACCCGTCTGGCTATACGCCTCTCTACCCATCTTCTTACCCATCTCCGTACCCATCTACTGTCTCTCTACTCGTCTGTATACCCATCTCACTATCCGTCTGTTTTTGTACCCGACTCGCTACCAATCTCAGTACCCATCAGTCAACTCGTCTGTGTACTCATCTCTCTACTCGTCTCTTTATCTACCACGCTACGCGTCTCGCAACCTTTTTCGCTACATTCCTGTCTACCGGTGTCGCTACCCGTCTCGTGACCCATCTCGCTACCCCTCTGTCAACCCTCTTTTTACCTTTCTCTCTAGACGTCTGTCTATTCGTTTCGCTACCCGTCAGCCTACCTATGTCGCTACTCGGTCTCTCTACCCGTCTGTCTACCCGTTTGTTTACTCGTCTTTCTACCTCTCGCCACCTCTTTCCAATATTTAAACAATTCATTTAATATACAGAAGCCGTTTATCAGTTATTAAATGCAAACAGAAGTAACTTATCTAATAAGTGTAATCAGATGCAATTTTTTTTAAATACATAAACCTGAATAATAATTCATCAGTTTTGTGTTCATAGTTGTTTATATCATTTGACAGTAAATCTGAACTTCTTAAACCTGAATTGTCTCAATCTTTTTTAAAAAACCACAAGGTCTGTATAACTGCAAAGTACCTTGAGGGCTATATTAGCTACATGTTATTAAGTTAAGTGAAAGTTTCGTTATCGCGTTTGCAGCCAATTGCTTATGTCAGAAAGCGTGGCTTAACGCCATTTTAAAGTCATTGCTGTAACTTTATTTTCTTTTCTTTTTTTTTTTTTTTTGGGGGGGGGGGGGGGGGGAAGGGTTTCAGATATATACATTTAAATTAAAACTTTTGCCTCCATGCCATTAGTGTTGTTTGTATTATTAACTAATACCTTGTAAAGCGAGCTTCATTTGAAACAAATGTAAAAGACTTCTTCTACAGATTTTTTAGGAGAAACTTTCGGAATTGGGCCCAAAGCCAATCTGAGCATTTAATATCATTATTGTAACTCGAATTAAAACAATATTATTGCTAGCTTTACTCTTGTTTGAGACCAGCCTTGCCTGTGTATCTGAATGGGGAAAAGTTTCGTATCCTATGTCGGTTGGCGAAAAAAAATTTAAATGGTGCCAAAAGGTAGTTTTAGCATCTTACAAAATTTTTCAAGAGAGCGGTAAAACATGTTTTTCAGATATTTACAAGCATACGTTTATTAAAGCATGTTTTTGCACCATCTTAAAAATTTAAGCACGATGCTAAAATAAAATTTTATCGCCATATTCGATATTTTAATGAGTAATGAAAATACATAAACAAACTTATTTAACAAACCTATGAGACATTTTTGTGATAAATAATTGTTATAGTCAGGGGAGGGGGAAATTGTAAACAATTAATAAACGGATAGTAAATGATAAATAGCATTTAAAATCTAAAAATAGAGAAGTGGTCCGTATAAAAATGCAAAACATAACATTATACGCTTGATATATGTAAATCTTTTTATATTTTTTAATATTTCCGAAGGCACAGATAAAAAGGTAAAAATCTCTTTTCCAAATGCCAAATAGAAAATATACAAAATAGAATGCCAAATATACAAAATAGAAAAATATCTGCAAAAAATATATTTACATAATACTACATCTGCAAAAAAATAAGATTTAGAAAAAGTAAGCCAAATCCTGTAGATCCCAACAATCACATCGAAAAACTTATCACCAAAAAAGAACTTGCCAAATCTTATGGCACAGGAGATGGATTTTTCCCTCTGAATGCAGAATATAAGTTTTTTTTTTTCTTGTACGATGGGTGATTATAATATAATTGTTTCATTTCACATACTACATACCGTTTGATATATTGGTACTTTTATGTTATCCTGGCGCAGTTGATAAATCGCCAAATATTGTTCCTATAACATTTTCATATTGAATTCATTTCATTTAAATATAAACCTTTCACTCATTTAATTTAAAATACATGCCTTTCATTAATCCCATTTAAAATGCTAATAATGCCATAAATCGAAACCTTTTATTTAAACACCAAAGAATTTTTTTTTTTTTTATTTACACACGCGAAATAAAAAAAGCTGCTATTGCTGAGATTTGCGCTAAATCTCTAATACCAAGTCTACCAAGTTATTGCGGGGTTTTTCTTTCAAACAGAAAAAAAAATCCAGATTAATTTTCGATTTCTACTAAATTGAAATATATTTTATTGTGCTGAATATTAGTGCGTGCATATTTTTTTGCTCCATGTACTCCATGAACTTTTCAATTCCGATTGTCTACGAAAATCTCCCGCCGGTGAAAATGACGTACGCACAAAATTTTCGTGACGTATGTACTTTAATTGTGCTTTTTTATCTATTTTTTAAATATAATTTCCAAACGGTTAGACATTTATTCTTGGTAATAAATAGACGTCGTTGTCACCTTTATAGGTACCTGCTGTAAAAATTTGAACGAAATCCGTTAAATATTTTTTGAGTTATGCTTGACGAAAGGTTTTTATATCCATCGTAGCTATATATGGGACAAAGTAATACTGCGCTGTGTATGAGTCTTCGTTGCACTCAGACAACTATGGGAATATGCACTTACTGCACGCGTCGCATCTTTAAGCATTTAGCTTTTTGTCTTTTTGCTGGGCGATTTTTATTTATTTGTTTTACATAAAAGTGCAATCGAGTTATGACAAAATTTTTTTATAATTTTCTTTGTGAGAGCACTTTTGTGTTCAGCACAACCAATCATATAGCTATCCTTAAAATCTAATCCACTCATTACGTCTAAGATGCATTGCAATGGAGTGGATTTTTGCTAAAGCATTCTGTAAATTTATTTTCCAAATCATAAATCAGTTTAAACAAAGATTTACATGGATAAAAAAGTCCAATACAGTACGGGTTATTTCTGAAGCATATTTTGGTCCAAAATTCTGGCAACATTGGATAGTTCACTGATTGATATATGATGATTATGGTCATTATCAGTAAGTACTACCTGTTTGTTTTCAACAACTGGAGATGGTTTAATCTTTTTCTTTGGTAGGAAAATTAGATGATCTTTAGGGGGTGGTCTTTTGAGAGGATTAAAACTGAGATAATTTGGCAGGTTGGGAAATATTGATGGTATGGTATCAGGATGCACAACTGGTCTTTCTCTTAAAATTAATGTTTCCTTTCCATTTATTGTATGACGAAAATTACGTTCAATGAATTTGTCATAAAAATATAATTCACACACACTACAATGTTCGCTAAAAGGCTTATCTGCCGAAACTTTTCCCAACGTTTCCTTTTTTCCTCATAGGATGGAGCTTTGAATAACGAATATTAAGGCTATTCTTAGCTCCAGAATATCTCGTACGGCAACCAGGCACAAAACAATACCTTTGCTGATATTTCATCTTTGTTTTTTCACTCATATTTTGTGTCTTAAACAGACATAATTACAACTTTATGGAAAAACTTGCGTTTGTTTACAATATGCCTCACTGTCACAGTGCTAAAAGCTTTCAAAATTCCCAGTCGGTGATAACATGCGCGCCATCTTGCGGCATCCTTCCTTTCAAGGCCAAAGAAAAAAGCGTTGGTAGCCAACGGACGGCACACTATTTATTCTAGGCACTGTACTCTAGTTTAAAATAGTGACTATGACTACTAATAAAATTGCTATGGGTGCCTACAGATTCTACAGGAATTTCCAATTTTGTCCTTTTAGCAGAAAACAACAAGAGTGCTGTTAAAATTTCATAAATATAGTCAGAAAAAAGTTACACTTAACTGGTTTGCTCTTCTGCTTTGCGAGATTCAGCTGGTCGACGGCTCATAACAGGAGAAGTTGGAAGTCCTCCACTAATATTGCGAATTAAAGTTTTAATAGATCGTCCTGTATTTTCAGGAGGAGCTTCCCTATTAGAAATTAATACAAATTAACAATTTATAAAGCTTTCTAAATGATATTATGTACTAAAAACATAAAGCTAAATCAAAATTATGTATACATAATGTTGTTATAAAGTATGTTCCTATATATTCCCACAGGGTATCTAGTGGGAGCAGCATGCCCACCCTATGATGCCGAAGGCAGTGAAATTTTTAACGGTAAGTTCGCTTGAAAATATTTTTGTTTAAAAATATTTTCAAGCGAATTATTATATTAAGCAAGCGATTATTTTGTTTAAAAAATCATTCAACACTGAATTTAGGTATATTTAAGGCTTTAATCATGGGCCCAGGCAATGCTGTGCAAGTCAGCTAGTAATTAATAGGTAGGAAAATTAAACAAAATGCAATAACAGCAGAATTTGGGGATTGTTCAGAAATGGCTCATAACATTAAATGTATAAAACGAAAGTTTTTTTTTTAAGTAATCAAATTGTTTCTTGTATATGATTAGCTTTATTTAAAAAGGAATAATAATAAAAAAGAATAAGAAATCAAGTAAAAAAAAAGCTTGTAAACATGAATCAAATACCAGCAATGTCTAAAACATTTAATTAGATTATTATACAATGATGATTAACAAACTTTATATTTTATTTAATTTATTTACAATCCATATAATTTGAAATGTTTATAATTCTAAATAAAGCAAAAATTTTATTATTATTAAGAGTTAATTTCTCAAATTTTATACCTCATTAAAATAATAATATGAATTTATCTTGGAACAAAGAAAAACTTTACTAATCCCACTTTATCCATTTATCATATTCAGCATTTCAAAGCTTTTAAATCTGAAAACCATCAAATTAAAGTTGTAATCTGTTTCATATAACAAATAATATACTTTTGATCCTTTGACTTTGGATTAAACAAATACAAATTAACTTCTTATTAAATGTTTTGTTAAGAAAACAATATGTTACAATATCTAAAAAGATTTTTCACGCATTTTGAAATTTTTTCTTTTCTAAGTAATATTACTTTATGAATAAATGAGCAATATGTTAAAGTTAATTTTTTCAGATATAAATAGGAACAGCTAAAATATCTGTGCATAAATGGAGAAAAATAAAATTAATATGCCTCGAAGTACATTCAAATTTGGCATTTAAGAACAGCTTTAAATAAAGGAGGAGTGACAGAAGCGAAGAAAAAGATATTCAATATTCAATAAGTTAATTACTTACCTTTTAACACAAGAATCTTCAGCATAAAAGTTAAGAACAATGAAAGAATGTAAACATGTAAATTTGATCTTGTTTAATGAATTTAAACACTTAAAAAAAATTTGATTAGAGAGGCAGTAAACACAAATCCTAAATTATATTAAAACAGCCAAAACATCTGAGAAAAATACATTAAAAAAAAAACCTATTGGGGAAGGGGAGGGGCAAAAATGAGGCTTACCTACTCACCTCCTATTTTTAAGTTCAACTAATAAAAAAATATGTCCATTGAAGACAGAAAATATATTATTAAAAAAATTGTCAGTTTAATACATGCTGTCTATTTTTTAAATTCAAAATCTTGAATTTAAAATTTGAAGCATTGTTAAAACTACATAAGCCATAATTTAAGCATTATCAATTGATAAATTCAATGTACACTAATTAATTTTTCAGCAGAGCTGAAATTACGCTGTAAATTAATGAAATACAAAGGATAAAAGTGATAATTCACATCCTTTGTATTTCAAATTCAATGTATTTTTTCCAATTTGCGAATTATTTTGCACTGAACATTATTGTATTTGCACTTAGACTTTTTTTTGCATATGAATGTGAATTAGTATGATTTATCAACTATTAATTGAATTTTAACAATTTACAACTGATCTGATGTTTCTAATTTGGTTACTTGAAATTACAATATTTAATTTCCGGCAATCCAATTAGAGATGTAATCCCTAATGATGCTCTTAGTATCTATAAAGTGACACAAGATCAATAACATGAATTTTGAGACAATAATAGAAGAAAATAACAAAATATATTCCAAGATGTCATGAAATATACTTATTTACCTTTAAACATGATTAAATAAAAATAGTTTTATCATTTATAACATCTGACCTTTCAAAACTTTTTAATCTAGAAATCAGTAAATAAACCGTAGCAACTTCACTCATTTAAAAATATAATATATTTCTGATCTTGAATTAAGATAAATTAAATTAATTTCTTATTTATATTATTTAAAAAATAATATGCAGTAAAACCTCATTAATCTAGACCCTATATAGCCAGGACTCGCCTAATCCAAACCAGACAACCATTTGAAGTAAATAAATAAAGAAAGAAAACATCAACAAATACAAAAATAAATAAATAAAACATAACTGGATATTAGAAACATTTAAGCCTATTTAAGCATGAACTATAGAAAACTACTAGAAATTAACTCTAGAAGTAGACAACAAGAAGTCCAGTAGTTTCTTCAAATCTGTATGGTTGAATGCATCACTGTGGATGAACCTATATTCTGAGTAATCTATGATAAAGACAGAAATTTGTGTGTGTGTACTTGAATGTGTGTGGTATTCTGATGAGGACGCTGCATACAGAGCTACAAGAAGGTAAGTGTATGTCTGAAGTTATGTACCTCAAAGCCAGTTTTTGGGCTTTTTTAATTAATTTTTTTATGCAGTTTTTCCACAGTAGTAAAAGGAATCCAGTTTCAATCTTTTAGTCCAATATAGTAAATTTTGTCTGCTTTTTATTAATGTTTATTCAGAATTTGTACGGTGATTTTTGAAGTTTTATACGTGATTTTTTTTTTGTGTGTTCCATGACGATTTTTTGACATTCATAAAAGGAATCTAGTTTCCATTTTTTAGCAATACCATACATTTGTCCTCTGTGATTTTTGAAATTAATTTTTTTTTTCATGTTCTGCAGTGATTTTTTGATATTTGTAAAAGGAATCTGGTTTCAATCTTTTAACTCTATATAGTAAATATTATTCTCTGCAATTTTTGAATTTGTTATGTAATTTTTAGTGTTTTTTGCATTTTGAGGTGATTTTTCCCTCATTATTAAAATGAATATAGTTTCAATTTTTTTAGTCCAATATAGTAAATTTTGTCCACTCTTCAATAAAAGATTATTCTAAATTTGTACAAATATTTTTGAATTTTTTGAAAATTTTCAAGTTTTGCAAAAATTTTTGAAATTTTTTTCTTAAATCAAAAGAATTTGCCTGTAAAGTTTGCTACTGCCATGATTAAATTGATGTTAGAAAAATGTCAAATATGCTCTTATAGCAACATGAACAACGATGGATAAAATTTGAATTTAATCTGGTTCTAAATAACAAATCGCAACAAATCAAGGTTCATTTAGTTCAAGACTGGAGCAGGCATGCCCACACAGGTGTCCATTGCCGAAGGCAGTGCGGTTCTCAACCCCAGGTTCATGTTATTCAAAGTTCATAAAAAAAACAAAAAAAAAAAAAAACAACAAAAAAAAAAAACAGCGAAGATTTTGTTAGTATAATTTAAAATTGGATTGTATGATCTAAACAACATGTAAATTATATACTGATTTCTTTCCTGTAGATTAATTTACCTTTTATATTATTTCAAATATATAAGATGTGTTTTTGTTATTTTACTGGATGTTTTATACTTTGGCTCATTTTATTGGTAATTTTTTTAATCTGAACATTTATTAATTTGGATAGTGTAAAGCACCAATTAGTTCTGATTAATGAGGATTTACTGTACTATGATTCTAAAAAAATTTTCACTTTTTCAGGAAAATTAATTTTTTAGTAGAAACAGTTTATGAAATGAGCAAGCTATCAAAGAATAAAAATTTATAGTCTGTGCTGATATTATTGAGAAATTCATAATACTCACTGTGCAATTACATAAAAGTCATCCATCAACTCAGAAGGACCATGAAGATCGTGAATTTTTTCTTTTGGAGATTGGGATGTATCAACGGGTTCTCCAGCTTGAATAGCAGTCAACTTTAAAAACAAATTATTACTGTACATAAGTATATACTACAGAGAAAGTTTGATACCCTTATGTTAGCCAGACACAGGTGATAAATTGCCAAATATTGTTCTCATTGCACTCATTCATATCTACAGGGTTCATACTCTCTTTACATGATAAAATTCAAGCACCTTACCCAAAATTCAAGCACCTTTTCAAAAATGAAAATTTTAACGTTACAAAATACTATGTCTGTTTGTATAATGCAAATATATAAAGGAAAAAAAATTTCATTTTCATATGTTTTCAGGTGAATGCCATACATAACATATAGTAGCAAAGTCTTAAATGTGAAATGTTATGAGAAAGTCTCCGAAAAATACCGAAAATACTTTTGCAGTATACTTTGAAAGTTATCTGTGCTAACACTAGACAAAAGTAGACACTTACTTGATAATTCTGCACTGCTATGATACACACAATTTTAAATAAAATAAACTAAACAATTTTTCATACTTTACCTTACTTTGAAAACATCCACTAAATCATTTTACAAAAAGGTATATTAAAATACACATACCCAAAGAAAAATTTGCATGTTTCAGCATGAATAATTTACTGCATTTTAAATACAAGACTTTTTTCAGCCTTTAAGCTTTTTAACTGCCTCTTCTATTTTTTCATCTAAAATTTTAACCTCAGCCTGTTTTTTTTTTACGGTTTTTCTCAGGCTGTTTGACTGTATGCAGAAAGTCATTTTCTTTGTAGACCCTGCCTTCAAAGACAACTCATCCGCTGAATCCAGAAGTTCTTTAATGTCAACTTCCAGACATTTTTTCTTTTTCTTTAAGTCATCTAAATCATCTTCAAGCTTTCTTTTCTTGTTCTCAGTGAGACATTTTTCCTTCTCTTTTTGCTGATCTTTCAAGTACATCATGTACCTTTGTCTACCACTGGATGCAGACGAAAGCAGCTCTTTTGTTATAGGTACTTTAAGCACGCCACCACAATAACTCTATATGATCTTTTATAATTCGTAAAGAAATATAAGAATGTTCTTTTAGGTTTTCCACTTCCATATTTTTGTTAATAGAGAATCCTCTCTTGGCAGAAGCTTGTTCATGGGACAAAAGCAACATAAGTTTGGTCACATGGAAGGCTTTAACGTGTCCTTTAACATACATATGATCATAAGAAAATCATCTAATCTATCTGTTGATTCATTAAAGCTCATGAAAACTGATAAGTTTGTTGTTTCAAGGAAATCTCGATAATCCAGAAGAGTGGTTTCACAGTCATCTTCTGGGATCCAACCATTTTCTTGGAAGGCATTTATGATGGATTTCATTAGTGAAATGCAGTTTTCTTTGTTCCGTGCAATTTTACCAGGATTCATACAAGATGAATTGCGTACAATACTATAAATTATTGGGCTTTTTTCGATGATTGTTTTCATCATTGCACAAATGAAGTCCCTTATTTCTTGCTTCAGAGCAATAATGTCACTTTCTCTCACAGATTTCTGTTCTGTTAAGATTTTTGTGCAATTTTTCCCCAATGAATCCAGTTCCTATTTTAGCAATGGAATTCAACATATCAGTTTTGAATTCAAACTGAGAAAATTTCGAAACTGTTACATTTTTTATTTCACCATCCTTAAGAATTTTGTAATTCAGTAAGCATGACCGAATTAACTTTGTTAAATCAGCGGCAAAAAATGGCAGCACAGGTTTTTTAGTTTGATATTTTGTCATGAAAGGCTGCACCAAAGATGCAACTGATGAGAGAAAATGCAACTTAACAATTAACAATTCATGTTTTAAAAAAGATTTTATGGAGTCATATGTGAGATTGTTGGGATTGGGATTTTTTTTTGTTCGACACAAGAGATGAATGACTTTAAATCTTCCAAGATTTCAATGGCTCTTTTTATAGCTGGTAGGCTGTCAAGCCATCTATGTCTGCAGAACTTCAAGGCAGTCTTGCCAGTTGATGATACTTCATAATAATCTTGAAGCCTTGCTGGAGAGTACTTGAATAGCCTATGGCCCTGTTATACGCTGTCGAAAGTAGTGGAGCCACCGATCACAGGTTTGTTTTGAAATATTTTCGTATAAAAATAAAAATTCGATCGGGGCCCCAGCAACATCGGGCGGAACACACGGAAATAAGCAGCCAAAGTCAGTAGAGGTCCTGATTCGTTTTGACAGATTTTTGTTTTAAAATATAAAATCATATAAATTTGATTGGGGCCCGGGCAACGCTGGGCAGGTCAACTAGTATGCAATAAAAACAACACTAATTAATAAATCAATTCACTATGCGAATATTGTCAGAACTAAGTTTAGGAATGGGACAATTTTTCTTTCTTTTTGATGGGAGTTCAATCATTACGTTATTAAGAAATAAGTATTTGATTAATCAAAACAAAGTCACGCAACAAAAATGAGAAAATTTCATTATTTTTCTTAAAACTAAAATTAAAGTAAATCCAAATAATTTAAATTATCTAATTAAAACAATTAGAATTACAACAAGGGCGACAACCTTTCCTTGTTCCCGTTTGCTGGTACCCATGATTTACGACATGTGAATAACATTGCTATCCTCCAATAACACATTGCTATCCTCCATGTCACATCGCCTCCAATCTTCCTCACATTTTACAATAGGTATCAGAATTATATATTTATTGTTATGGAAAACACTTCCCTCTCATATGACTTGTAAATGCAGATTCTCCCATATTCTCCAATTGCCGGGTAACACAGCATAACTTGCATCAGAACTGGTATGCACTATTCGGTACTGCTTCTAACCAACACTTATATTCTTCTTGTTCTAGCCACAAGTCACTAAAATTGCACGTTCTAGGCATCATTATAGCATCGATCTCAACGAATAATTACTACTACAGATCTACAGAATGCACTACAGATGAAAACTACTTGTTGTGAAAACCGGCGTACATGCATGTGTGCATGCGTCAACTGACAGAGTTTTAGCGTTGCAATAGGTGTAGCAATATTGAAGAAACAGAACGTACAAATGAAGAAAGATAAGAACAAAATTTCCGATCTTGCTGTCGGTAGTAGCAACAAGTTACCCTTCTTTTCATTTTCCTTTTGTTAACTAATCCTATAGAGGGAAGGGAGAAGCGACAAATGCTCGTACACTGAATCCCTGAAAAGAAAACCATCTCAAAACAAATATTTTCGTCTTTTTTTTTTTTAAGCTTGCAATTAAATTTTATTTTGAATATCTGAATAAGAAAAATTAAGCACCTATAAAAAAAATAATGAAAATTAAGCACCTTCATTAAAATATAAACAAATTCAAGCACTTTCAAGGACCTTTTTTCTCTCTTAAAAATTCAAGGACTTTCAAGCACTTTCAAGCACCGTATGAACCCTATATTCATTTTATAATAAATTTAAACAAACCTCAAGTTTGTATGATTTTATATCTTTAACCCGATTTTGTGTGAAATTATAGTTTTAAAAGAAAAATTCATGAAAAAGTAAAAGTATTGACATTTAGTGATAAAAGCGCTCCTAAGAAGACATTTTCTTGTTTTTCACATAGAGTCGTTTCATAGTTTTTAAAAAAAGTTTTTGTTGCCCGAACTCTTTGAAATTTTTATCTGCTATAAATATAACAGTTTTACAGCTCCTATAAAAATTTCGTAAAAAAATATTGTTATCTAGTTCTAAAAGAAATATGTTTTGTTCTCACTTTTTTCTTTTGTTTGTTTGTTTTTACACTGGCTCTTTTATCATAACAATAAAAAAATAGTTCTCACCTTTCAAACTCTCCAAAATTTTATTCGGATATAAATATAACTGTATCCAAACTCGCTTTAAAATTTCGAGCAAAAATATGCATATTTAGTAGTGAAAACATGATTTGAAGTAGAGCGACGCCATGCTGAAATACCCCCTTTTTTGCATTTTTTTCCCCAAAAATGTCTTAGATTTAATTTTTAAAAAAATATTTCTACATGTTCGAATGTTTAGAAAATTTTGTAGGTGATGTAAATCTGTCTACCGAAATGCTCTAAAAAGGTTGTATTGAAATAAGGACATTTAGTTACTTTTAGAATAGAAAAAAAGATTGTTTCTGCGAAGCATGAAGTGACCTGCGTTTGCCAGTGTTTCCAAAAGGGTTAAAATTTATATATTTTTAAACCAATTGCACACTCAATAAAAAGAAGATTTCAGTTTTAAGAGAATATTTTTGATTTGTCAGTACCTTTATAATTTCGCCCTGGAGGAGCCATACAAGAAAAGCATCCCTTTTGAAATTTTTTTGTCAAAGGGTTAACAACAATATATTTTCAAATTGATTGCGGCATTTGAGACATAACAGTACGACATTTTTGAATATTTCTTTCAATTTTAACTGTACCAAACAGTTTGGTTGCTTTAGGCCTATTTAAAATAACAAAACAACAACAAAAACAGGCTTTCGGTTCCCTATTTCTTCCCAATGAATAAATCGGTTCTGGGCATGCACGAGCTATTTTACTGGCTTGCAAAGGACGAGATGACTTTGTGATGAGTTTTTAATTAATATCTCGGCTAATCGTCAAAATATTAAAAAACTGAGCCTCAGGTGCTTCTACACATGCCCTGGACTATCCTTACCTAAATTTTTCCGAATTCTAGTTGCGTTTGACAAGCATATCACTGACAGACACACATACATGCAGAGCAAAACTTTCTTGTATTAGTATATAGATATAAACCTTCCACTTATTTGATTTGAATACATAACTTTAATTTAAAATACATGCCTTTCATTCATTTCATTAAAAATCCAAATAAATCAATAAATAATATCATAAACCAAAACATTTTATTTAATAGCAAAGTGTAGGGGCCAGGATTGAACTGGAGAACCCATGGGCAGTAGGCGAGATCTTTAGTGCCAAGCAAAGGGCTAGCTTGTTTGCTTCCTGTGAGAAACTCGTTTTACTGTCTGTACAAGATGACATCACCACAGTACTCCACCCCAGTAAGGAGAATGTCTCTTTGATGTTCACTCGTGTTGCACGGCAGTTGCCAGGGGGATGCTGTCATGGAATGCTCACGTGTGGCCTGAGATGTGTGCCATAACAGGATTTTGTACTATGAGAGTCATCATAGGCTTTTGCTCTGTGAGCGTTTCACAGGCTTTGCGTACTGGGGGTGTTTCCAGTGCTGCCATCTGTTAGTTTCAAGAGGAGAGGATGTTGATGAAAGGGCATGACGTTCATTTGTCAAAGGTCCCCAATGCGGGAATGTGTGCAGCAGCAAGGATCGAACCAGAGAACCACAACAGATGCCAAGATCTTTAGACTCGAGCAAAAGGCTAGCTCAATCGCTGCCTGCAAGAAACTTATTTCACTGCCCATACAAGATGGCATTGCCACAAAAGCATTGTTTCTAATTTACACACGCAAAAAATAAAAGCTTCTATTGGTGGAGGAAAAAAAATGTGCTATTGGCAATATTTGTGCCTGGATAACATAAAAGTACTGAAATTTTATTAACAGATTTCCATGGTAAATTTTATCAACAGATTTCCAGGGGGGTGCAATCTTTGAAAATCATAAGACATAACATGAAATACTAGAGATATTGGCAACAGCAGAAAGTAATCTAGGGAAGAAATTTTGAAACAGATGTGCTTGTGGTCGACAGCCTAATCTGCTTCTTTAAAATGCAGAATATAAACATGAAATAAGCTAAACTAAAAAAAAAATTTTTTTTAGAGTCAACATAAAATGCAATACAATAATTTAAAAATTAAGAAATATTAAAAAGTAAATTTCTATCAATATTTTACAAAGAGAAATGAAATAGTTAATGCTTTTTTTTTTTTTTTTTTTTTTTTTTTTTAACTTCCCTTTTGAGATAAATTTGATCCCATCAAAAACTTCACCTGTAAAAAATGCAGCCAAGTCTCGTAACTCTTTTACCGTAAAAAGTTCTGAGATCTTGTAAAGCCAAGTTTAGCTATCTTATTAACTCTGAAATTTTCATTCACAAATTACTCCTAGTCTCTACATCTTTAGTTTATTATTATTTTGTGACTTGGCAATTATGCAGCACAGGGAAGTTATTACACCGCACTATGTTATGGGATAGGATGAGATAGTTTGATTAAGGCTAATTATATATGCACAGGGAAGTTATTACACCTTAATATGTTATGGGATGGGATGGTATTATTTGATTAAGACTAATTATATACATCGCATTCTCGTGCTACGTAATTGCCAAGTCACAAAATAATAATTAACTAAAGATGTAGAGACTAGGAGTGATTTGTAAGTGAAAATTTAAGAGTTAATAAGATAGCTAAACTTGGCTTTACACAGTCTCAGAACTTTTTACAGTAAAAGAGTCACGAGACTTGGCTACATTTTTTACAGGTGAAGTTTTTGATGGGATTTCACTTATTTTTGTAAGTAATCCTCCTTTTTTTGATTTTGAGCTCTTTTTGGAGATCATCCACTGATTTTTGCTAAGCCCACACTCTTTCCCTATTATTTGCAGGCACCAAAAATTTGAAGCTTTAGTTTCATTTGCGAAGTCCTGTAGATAAACAGAAGTTTCAGGTTCCTAAGCAAACACTAAGTTATGCAAAGGAGGGAGTCAAAAGTACTCTCAATTGCTTCTAGGAAAGGTGCTATCCATCTGAGATATTACTTGCAGCCCTAGATACTTGATATTTAGAATAAAAGTACTTTTTAGGATAAAAAGAAAGCCAAAATTAAAATTTCCAATAAATCAAATTATATTTGATTTTTCAATGTTTCTTTTTCTTTTTTTTTTTTTTTAATTTCCAGATTTTAAAATTTTGCCTTACTTTGTATCCTAAACCCTACCTTTCTGCTGAATGTCAAGCTTCTAGGACTACAAAATCGAATTATTTCCAAACTTTCGACTTGTTATAAATTTACTGATTTTTCGATTTTACTTCTAAGTTTCCTGATATGATGCCAATATAGTAATTCTTTGATCCATCTTCTTAGGATCATTTAGGTTCAATTTAGAGATAAATCAAGAGAATCTTAGAGTCACCGTGATTTTATTTAGAAAGGACTATCAAGCCATAACCAGCCAGTAATGTCGGAAGGGGAGAGGGAGCTGTGACAATTTTTGGTGGCTAACATCATTCAACAATGCATATTTCATATGCAAATTAAATAGAGTATAACCTGTGAAAGAAAACAAACCTGTCTATAGCACAACTTTTCTATAACGAAATTCATAAAGGAAAGAAAACAAAGCATAATCCGGGGAAAATAACATAAAACAATTAGGGGTGGTGTACTGGCTAATAGGACAATTATCTTAAAACTCATGTTTCTAGCACTACAAAATCGAATTGTTTTCGAATTTTCAATTTTTTACAGATATTTCGATTTTTTAATTTTATTTTCGAATTTTTTAATTGTTTCTTTTATTGAATCGTAAATACTACCTTTACACCAAATTTTAAGTTTCTAAGACTACAAGATCGAATTATTTTCAATTTTTGATTTTTTTTCGAATTTTACGGATTTTTAATTTTTCCTTATTTTGTATCCTAAATACTACCTTTATTACAAATTTCAAGTTTCTAGCGCTGCAAAATCGAATTATTTTCAAATTTTTGATTTTTTAATTTTATTTTTGAATTTATTGTGTTTTAATTCTTCTTTTTTCTGTATCCTAAACACTATCTTAACGTCGAATTTTAAGTTCTAAAGCTACAAGATCGATTTTATTTAAATTTTTTGAATTTTCCAGATTTTTTTCTTTTTTTGTATCCTAAATACTAACTTTATTCCAAATTTCAAGTTTCTAGCACTGCAAAAGCAAATTATTTAAAAATTTTCATTTTTTTAAAATTTAATTTAATTTAAAATTTTTGTTTTGTTTAATTTTTTTTTCTTCTGAATCCTAAACATTAGTTTTACACGAAATTTTCAGTTTCTAAGACTACAAGATCCAATTATTTTCAATTTCTCTCTTTTTTTTTTTGAAATTTTCGAATTTTCCATATTTTTAAATTTTTCTTTATTTAGTATCCTAAATGTTACCTTTATTCCAAATTTCAAGTTTCTAGAGCTATGAAATCGAATTATTTTCAAATTTTCCTTATTTTTTTATTTTATTTTTGAATTTTATTGTGTTTTTCATTTTAACTTATTCTGAATCCTAAACACTATCTTTACGCCGAATTTTAAGTTTCTAAGGCTAAAAGATCAAATTATTTTCATTTTTTCAGACTTTTTTTTTTTAATTTTCCGGATTTTTAAATTAAAATTTTTTTTGTATCCTAAATACTACCTTTATTCCGAATTCCAAGTTTCTAGTGTAGCAAAATCCGATTATTTTAAATTTTTCGATTTTTATTGTGTTTTTGATGTTTTTTTTCCTGATTTCTAAACACTACCTTGACGCCAAATTTTAAGTTTACAAGATCATATTATTTTCAATTTTGTTGGAATTTGTTGAATTTTTTAATGTTTTTTTTTTTCGAATTTTCCGGATTTTATAATTTTTCCTTTCTTTGTATCCTAAACACTACCTTTATTCCAAATTTCAAGTTTCTAGGGCTACGGGATCTACCTAATCTTTTTGATGAGGTGTGAGTGAGTGACAAAAAATCAAAACATATATCGTCTGTACAAGAAAAGACAGAAATGTGAAATTTAAAATTTTGGTCCTATTTGCCACATACTCCAGATAAATGAAGTTTCAGGTTTTTAGGATAATCCAGTGCAAAGATATGGGGGGTCAAAAGTGCCCTGAGTTGTTTGCAGAAAAGGATGCTTATGGCTGTGCTTTCTCAACTTGGCGGAGGTACTGCCGTGCCTCCAGAAAACACATGAACATAAAAAGAAAATCATAATTAATTATTTGAGAAGAATAAATTTTATAATTAAGAAAATTTAGTTTTATAATTAAGAAAATTTAGTTTTATAATGAAGAAAATTTAATTAATTAAATTTCAAATTCTAGGGAGGTACAATGGCCATCCCTGCAGGCACTTATATTAAGTGAATGCACCAATTAGGTACCACTCCCCAACCCCCTCTTTCGAAAATCCTGCATGAAGATAAATAATAAAAACAAATTGAGTGTCTTTTAGCATGCAATTTTACAAATTAATTATGCAGCTAGGATGTCTCTTTTGACATGAAAATAGTCGAAAAGAAATGTTAACTAGAATAAATGATAAATCCCCAAACAACAAATATTCACATAATTCTGATACATTTGAATAGAAATGGATAACATCATTGAAAGAAATGCATTATTATTGTTTTGTGATATTCTATTTCATTTACAAATTAAGCTATGCCAATAAAAGTAACTAACCTTTCTTTTCAAAATTTCATTTTCTTCAGTTAATTGCTGAAGCTTCAGCAATTCTTCTTCATAACTGAGCAATGTAGGCATTGCTATATTATAAGAAGGCTAATTATTATTTTAAAATTTTACTTTTCCTTGTTCATTTATATAAGCAAATTGGAATTACAATATTAGAAAAACAACAACTTAACTTACTCACCAGCACTCTGAAATACAACACTTATGAAATTATGAAGGGATAATAACATTGTATCTTGCCACTGCCTGGTAAAATAAACAGCAAATGCAGGATGTTCATCAGCATTCTTCATAAATGGAAGAGCTTAAAAATGAAATTAGGAAAATTGCAGAGACAATTTTAATAAACACTTAAAATCATATATCTGAATAATTTTCAATTACATTTTATATGAGGTTATATTTAAAAACATGATACATGCCAAATTTGAAGGAACAAAATAAGGGATAATATTGTAGAGACATTTTCTAAGTTGTCATGCAATTGGGGAAGGGGAAAAAAACCCCACAGATAAGCATAAAATTTACAACAAGAGAGAAGTATAAAACAGATCTTTTTAAAATGAATAGGTATTAACTTTATAAGCAGAAAAGAAAAGTTATACATTTTAGCATAAGAAATAATCTGAAAAAGTATTTTCTTTAACAGTAAGTAAACGACTATGGTCATTGCTATCTAATGATGTACCGTAACAGCAGATTTAGCTTTCAATAAAAATTCTTCATAGAAATTTGTCGAATTTACAATATCAAATTAGAAATCTTTAAGTGGCGTTCACATCTTCTGCTAGCATAATATCCCCAGATGCAACTGTGACCTGCAGGCCATAGTCAAAAACATATACATAAAATTTGGTTCAATTCTATGCATAACTTCATACACTTTTCGATGATACAATAATGAAAATGGAGAAAAAAAAATCATTATCATAGCACTCTCTTCTGGTGGAATATCTCCAAATTCAAACGGAACCTGCTGGCCATAACCCAACACCTATAAATGAAACTTGGTTCAATTCTATGCATAACTTCATACATTTCTTGATGATACAAAGAAGACACACACACAGACAGACTGACATTTTGTAAAAATGTGTTTTTTTTGGAATCTCTGACCCCTAAAACATAAAATCCATCGAAAACTGGAAGTCGAAAATTTTTTTGATTACAATACTTTCTTCTATTACAGATAGAAGAAAGTAAAAACGAAAGAAGTTTAAATATTTTACAATTTGTGTTCCGGGTACACACTGGGAGGGGTACACGTGGGAGTCAACACACACACATTTATATACCAGCTGACCTGTTTTATGTTGTTTGGGCCCGTGATAATATCCTTTAACAAACTTCAAGTTAGTATGATTTTAATATCTTCCAAAAATCCTTCAAATGAACCTAATTTTCGGGACACCACTGCCTTCGGTTTTAGCAGCATCTAGTATATTCCAAACCAACCTCTTTCCAAATGAACCTGTGGCCTGGGCCCCTGATGCCTATGGCAGCGTATACCAGGCATGTTCTGCACATGCCGAAGTCAATCAAAAAACAAGCTAAATGAGCCAAACTTGTAATAGACCCTATAGAATCTGAGATAAGAATGTACCCCCTGGTGGCTGAAGGTGGAATTAAAATCTGTACGACAATCAAATACTAATTTGAATAAGCCAAACCCTGTGGTAATCTGGCCCATAAAACCTGAAGTAAGAATGCACCACCTGATGGCAGAAGATGGAACTAAAATCTATAAGACAATAGAAAACCAAGTTGAATGAGCCAAAACCCATTGTAATCTGGCCCCTAGAACACGAGGCAAAATTGCACCCCCTGGTGGTGGAACTAAAATCTGTAAAACAATTGAAAACCAAGATGAATAAGCCAAATTCCATTGTCATCGGGTCCAAAGAACCCAAGATAAGAATGCACCCCCCCCCCCCCCACTGGAGGTGGAACTAAAATAAGACAATCGTAAGCTAAGTTGAATGAACCAATTCCCATTGAAATCAGACCCATAGAACCCGAGAAAGGAATGTGCTGTTAATATTCTAAAATGGTGATAGCTGAAGTCTAAGATAAACTTTCATAATGTAGCAAATAGCTGTCGTAAGCTAAGTTGAATGAACCAATTCTCATTGAAATCGGGCCTGTAGAACTTGAGAAAAGAATGCACCCTCAAGTGGTGGAAGGTGACCTTCCTGAAAGTTTAATGAATTACCTTTAACATTAACACAATATTTAATTTATGGATGAAACCTTCCCCCCCCCCCCAAGTAAATGTAAGCTGAAGTCTAAAAAGAAGATTAATATTCGAAAAAGGTGGTAGCTGGGGTGTAAGGAAATATTTAGTAGTTTATAAAGTAGCTGGAGGTCCCTAGAACTATCTTAAAGAAAACTGAAACAGAATCGGATCATTTTTAAAGAAGCTGCACTTAAAGTCTCTAGAAGGAGATTAACATACAAAAGCTGAGGTCTGAGAATTTTTTTTGTAGTTTGTATAGTAGCTGGAGGACCTAAGAAGTTGTTAGAAAAAAAAAAGAAAAAGGCTAGAGAATCAGACAATTTTTAAGGGAGGTAGAAGATCCAAAAAGAGGCCAACTGATAGTTGAGAGCAGGAAAAATTGTTAAAAGGCCCTAGTACTTAGCACCTTAGATCTTCAATTAGTAGAAATTAAGCATAGGGTATTGGTAAGAATTAATCATTAGAATACAATTTTAAAGAAATGTGTCAAAAATGGGGAAAAATGCTTCAAGTAGGGCCTCAATAAAAATATGAGGGTGGTGGCCTGGGGAAGAGGAGTGGGAGTCCAAGACTCAACTTTAAACTTATTCAATGAGAGCGTGGCACCATTAGGGTGAGGGGGGTAAAAAGGAATGGTGTACAAAAACTTCAAGGGGGCCCAGGATATATACCAGAATGTAGAAATAGGGAAATAACTAAACAGAGAAATCGTCTAAGAGCTAGCAACATCAGAAAACACATCATTTTAGCAAGTCAATTTTTCTATATCACCTTCTTTTTTATGATGTAGTACGCATACGAACGGTCTGGCTGGCCAAAGGAACTTACCAGTGAGAGATGGGGTAATGCAGATTAAAAAAATGACAAAATTACGATATTTTAGCATGACTTTTGTTTGAAACACTTGTTTCTGCTAACTATTCATGATATTAACCCATTAACTGCCAAAATGATAAGGGGTTAAAATTTTTTTATACAAATAATATTGGTTATTCATTTGAGCATATATAACATTAATTTATAGTGAAAATAACAAAAAGTGTCTTACCTTACGAAAAACCGGGTGTTGCATTCGCGGAACGTCAGCGGAATAGGAGTACTAATGTAAAGTGAGTTCAAATGAACATGTGTAGAGTTTTCTTAGAGTTGAGCCCTGGGAGATTTTTTTTAGCTTTGTTACACTTTAGAAATCAACAATCACTTTATAGTGAATTAATTTATTATAAAAAATTAATTTATTTTCCTTTACAAATTGCTATTTATATTCAGAAAAGAATTTCAAGCATGAAAAGATTCACTACAATGATGATGTAAAGCAATATCACAAATTTTGCATCGATAAACTGTCTGGCTATGGCATTGTTTACAATGCACTCTTCGGACTTGATGATTAAATGTCCACGTTCTCCATGAAAGGGCTTTTGCATGCTGAGCTTACGAGGCCTTCCTGTTGCTGATCTGTTTCTGGCAAACTCTTCACTTTCGAAAGGTGTTTGCAAAAGGAGACAATGCAACTTCTGAAATCTAAGAGAGACTTTTTATTTTCAGAACACAATCTTGATAATTTCCAAGCATTTGTCAATGTTACATCAATGTAATTTGTAAATATTGGCCACCACCATTTTTTTCCCATGTATTCTTATTCTGTAATTGGCTACTAAATTGTCGCATAAATCGACTCCTCCAATTTTGATGTTGTACTGTTTAATAAGATGAGGTTGAGGGACAAAAACTTTTTTTTTTTTTGCATTCTTGAATAAGGAGAAACATTTTTTACAGGATGAATTTTTCCAAATGTTGAAGCAAGAGTCACAACAGAGTTTAGTTCCATCGGACAACGATTATCTTGTTTTTTTCTTCGTACTGAAAATCATAATAACCCCTCCTCTCTTTCTTTCGAACACATTTCAGATTCCAGCGGGCACATTTGGATGCGGTTTTCTCGAATTGTGCCTGTAGCACTGAAACAACTATTTTTTAGATGACAGAGAAGATAATAAGAAGGTAAAAAAGTTATCAAAGTAAATGGCAAGATTAGGAGGATTTTCAACAACATTGAACAAATTTAATATAACCCCTCCACTAAGACCAAAATCTTCATATTCTGATGATTTCAGTTCTGTAGATTTACCTGAATAAATATCAAAGTGGAACACGTATCCATCAGATGATGCCAGATTCCAAGCTTTATAACCAAATCGTATTGGTTTCCCTTTTAAAAACATCTTTACAGAATGTTTGCCTCTATAAGGAATCATTTGCTCATCAATGCTCAAGTCATGTGAAAATATACCAAATTGTTGAAACTTTCTGCTTAGCAACTTTAAGTATGGTCTCATTTTGTATAATTTATCAGTGCTACCTATTCTACTGTTATCAGCCAAATGCAAATGTTTCATGTTCCTGTACTGCAAACGTCACATCGATTCTCGCACAATAGGAACAGAAACGTCCTTATCAAGAGACCAATACATTTCTTCCTGAGGTAAAGAATTATATACCGTAAGCAACAATATTCCAATGAATCGTCTCATATAAGCTTCAGATGCTAAGAAATCTGTACAATTTTTTGTAGGGCATATAAATTTGTCTGTTCGACGAGAAGTGAAAAAACCTCTGAGGAAAGGATAAGATCAAAAATCTAAGCACTAGTTTTATCTTGTATTATACTTTTTATAGTTTCTATTTTATCTTTTTTATCATTTTTTTGGCTGAGTCATATTCAATGGTTCCTTCTTTATCCATTTTAAGTCATCACATTTTTGTTTTTTTATTTTTTTTGCAGGACTTGTACTGCTTTTAGACGACACAAACTTCTTTTTTACACACACTTCAATTTCACCAGCAGTATCGCATGGTAAAATATCATTGTCATTATTTAAAATATTATCATTTCCTTCTTCTTCATCACTAGCTTCTGCTATGTCTGATGGAACAACAGTAATATCAGTTTTGTTCTCATCATCATCTGAATCTTCATCAAAAATTCTTTGAAGAGCTTCCTCTAACATAAGATATCTAGTTTTAGGCATTTTTATGAGTGCAGAATAAGAAATAAATCCACTGAATCAATCAACACTAGTGAATAAGGGAAATACTCTTTTCCCGCTGATGATGCGCAAACACATCACCTGTTTTCACTCCCCCCCCCCCCCACGCAAACAAAAGCAACTGATTCATGGAATGTTCTGCTACACTTTGACCTTGGCTAAAAATAAATCCACTCTAAAGTTTATTTTTGTCTCGCTATATTTTTTCTGCAAAAATGATGGCATGAAAGTTTTCATTTAAAAATGCTTCAAGTTAGAAACTCGTTATTAAATATAAAAAAATTGCTGAAAGAATATATTTTTCTATTTAAATATTACTCATAACATTCACTACTTTAAAATTACTATTAATATAAAATTCATTAGATATATAATTTTTTATACACTTTTATTTTGGCCGTTGCATGAACGCAACACCAGCAGTTAATGGGTTAAGTCACTATTGCCAGATGATTTCAACATTGTTAAAAACGTGCCAGATTCTGATTTATAGGTAAAAATATGGGTCAACTCCACATCATTTTAGCAAAGCTGAAATTTTAATATGTTAATCTTTGGCTATCAGACAAACCACAATTAATTTGCCAGACAGAAATTCGGTTGCTAAATTAATTCTAGATATGATTTAAATCTGGCAGAGAAAGTGCTATTAAAAGAGTTGGTAGCTTTTATAGTGCTTTGGCTACATAGTCAACGACAGCTAAGTCTTGATTGTTGATAAAACAATGATTGTTGCTCTCTATAAAAGTAGATCTCTAACTACAGTCAAACCTCGTTATACCACCATTATCCGTTGAAGAAATTTTTGGCGCTATAACGAGTTTGGCGGTATATCGAATTAAAATACAATAAAAATTAATTTTCATACTATTATACTAATATTATTATTATTATAAAAATAAATATCAGTAATGCCTATTTATTAAATTATCCAATGGTATATAGTATATTATAATAGTATAAATTAATATAATATAATTAATATACATAATATAATTAATGCTACAAGATTCAAAATTATCCAATTAATGTATGAAATTAACATGCACTTACCTCTTTATATAGTCAATTTTAGATAAAGTAGATAATTATGCACATAACAGACACACACATACATTAAATATCACACTGAATTATTTTACTTTAATTATCTTTTACAGGAAAATATTTTAATATGCTAGTTTGAGTTTTCCTTTCAATATTGATTTTTTCAATATCTTTTTCTACAACTAAAAAATTGTTCATCATTTTTTTATCAGTTGCATGTTTTTCTAAGAAAATTCTTATTTTCCCAATGCAATTTTTAACTTCATCAGATGTAACATGCGGCGTTTCAGCTTCTTCAGCTTCGCTGTCAGATGAATTTTCATTTTCATTTTGATTGGCAACAATTTCTTCGATTGTCAAATCTTCAAATGTTGAAACACTTTTGTCTATATTAATGTACTCAATTGCCGATAGAGGATGCTCAATTTCTGTTAATTTGTGTATTTCGTCTTGTAGTTCCTGAAGTGCTGTACTGTTTTGTTTTTTAGTAGATCCTTCAGGTTTAATCAATCCAGTATGTTTCCAGCAGTTAACAATAGTTTCTGATGAAATTTCATCCCATGCTTTTTTTATCATGCGAATAGCATCATGTAAAAGGATTGGAGAAAAATCATCTTTACTGATTATTTCAATGATATGGCGGACGTGATACTTTCGATAATGAGCTTTGAATGAGTTTATTATACCAGCATCCAAAGGTTGCAAAAATCCAGTACAGTCAGGAGGTAAAAATTCAATGCGGATATTACTCATTGGATATGCTTTGTGACAAGGGGCATTATCCAAAATCAATAAAATATGGCGTTTGCTTCTTTTCATTTCTATGTTGAAATTCGCTAACCATTTTTGAAATAATGCTGAAGTCATCCACGCTTTGTTATTATTCTCATAATCTACATAAAGAGCAGGATTAAAATTTTTAAAACATCGTGGCTTAGCTGATTTTCCAATCACTGTCATAGTTCTTTTATCAGATCCATCACTATTCGTACAGAACACAAGAGACACACGATCTTTTTTTTTTTTTAATCCTTTAGCAGGCCCACTCGAAATTGTTTTATCTGGCTGCAAGCGGTAAAAAAGGCCACTTTCATCCATATTGTAAACGTCCTCTTGTTTATATTCTAAAATCAGCGCACTCAGTTTTTTGCGACCATTTGAAACAATATCTTCATCAACACCTGCAGTTTCACCACTTCGTATGTACTGAGAGAATCCTCGTCGCTTTTTAAATCTGTTCAACCAGCCACTACTGTATTCGAAATCTGTAATATTCATTTGCTGGCCAAGAACTTTTGCCTGCTCTCTGATGACATCTCCGTTGATAGTGGCATTTTTAGCACTCATTTGTTGTATCCATGTGCAAAGGGCATCCTCTAAGTCTTCATGTTTCGCTGTTTTCAGTCTTTTTACAGATGATTGCAGTTCGTTGGTGTTAATCCATTTTTCTGTATTCATCAAAATGTCTCCGATGCAGCGCCTGCTAACAGGCTTTTACCAGAGTGTAGAAAAATGATTGGAGATGTGTTGCTGCGATACATTCACATTTCTTTCTTTATATTCACAAATTTCCCGCTTTTCTGAAATTGATAAAACTGCTCTTTTCGCCATAATGAGTTAAAATAAAGAGACAGAATGATATTTTACAGATTTAGCTGGTGAATTCTTCGATGTTTCAATCAACGTCCGACCAAAATTTTGAATGAGAGATTTTGCATTGCACACCGTTTTCTTTCTAAGAAATCGACATAAAGTACAGGGAGAAGTTATTTTTTACATTGTTCTCACCTGAGAGAGGAGAGACCCTTTCAGCCAATGGCGTGCCATGCCTTGTTTTCTCCCCGCTCCAGAAGCGGATCGGATCACATGACTCGCCAGTCTGAATCAGAAGTTTTACTTGCTCGGCACTCAGTGCGCGTTATTTTTCTTCTCCCAATGACAAGTAGAATGGGTAGCAGGTGCATTTTGGCAGGTGTTGAGAACAATATAAATTCTTTGCTATTCAATAAAGTTTGAATTGAGCTTGAAAACATCTAGACACATGAAAAGGAAGTGTCCTTTGAAATTCTAACAAAAAGTTTAAAAAAGAAAGATATGCAAAGAAAATACAGTAATTTCTAGACATTTTTTTTTGGCGGTATATCGAGTTGGCGCTTTAACGGATACATTACATTGAAATTCCTATTTGGCAGATTTGTTCATAGACGCAATTGGCGGTTAAACGGAATTGGCGCTATTTCGAGATGGCACTAAATCGGGGTTTGACTGTATAATAAAGAAGGAAGTTTGTGTGTCTGCCTGTGTGTTTGTTAGAGAGGAGTTCGGGCTGTCTTTTTGGGGCCCGGGCAGCCCAAGTCCGAAATATTTTGTGTCACCAGAGTTCGAGTCCATCTGAGCCCGATACCGGAAAAAATTGCATAATATTTAAAAATTCTTTTAAAAGTAATATCTCATTTAAAACAAATTCTTACATGAAAATAACTGTTAATTGCCAACACATAATTAATTTTATGGAAATTTACATTAAATCTTGTCAGAAGAGAAGTTTGGTATCAAATAAAAATATACTTTCTTAAAAGGATTCGTATATTTTTCTCTCGCAACAAGCAAATCTGATGGGCACATTAACGAAGTGCGTTTTATGAATGTTGTGCCACGAAATTTGCAGAAATTACTATTTCTATACTGAAGAATTGAACAATGTTTTTCTATTTACTATAAAAGGTGTATATCTTAAATTATAATTGATTCCTTAATTAAAACACTATTTTGTGTTCCTGAAAATCAACTTAAATTAAAAATTTGACACTGTTATCTGAAAGATCCCATGTTTTTATATGAAAAGTAGAAACACTGTTTGATTGCTTTCTATTAGAATAACAACACATGACAATTATATTAACTTACGAATGAAAGTGACTTCGTAAATGTGAAAAGCAGAGCTTTAGCATGAGCAGAGTTATGATGAAACATAGAATCACTAACGTTATTTTCATATGCAGAGCGATTATGAGTCGCACACAATAGAAGACTAAAAATTTTCAACCCTTGAGCTAATGCTGATTGACTAAAAACAAAAGAAAATATTCATTTAAGAGATAAGAAAGAAAACGATGGAAAAGGAAATCTTTTCAAGAAAATTCAAAAAGTAACTTTAATTCTAAAGTTAAGAGTGAAATTAAGCCTAAATCGGATATTGGGAATAAAAAAGATATTGTGAAAACTGACCAATTTAAGAAAGATTAAGCTTTCAAAAAACAGAGGCAAATTCAATGTTATCATTGTTTAGAACTGGGGCACATAAGACCTCATTGTGCGGAATGGTTAAAAAATAAGTCTAATTATGAGGATAAAAACATAGGTTGGATTGCTACTAGTGATAGAACGGATATGGATGATCGGGAAGGAGTGGAAATTAATTCCCTGAAGATCGATTTACATGTAAATGGTAAGACGATCAAAATGATTAAAGATACAGGGGTGCAAATTGCTGGTTTTGATGAATGTGACATTCCTTGGAGAGCAAAAAAAGTGGGGAATATCTTTCTAGTTCCAGCCCTGGGAAGTAAACAAAAGGCAGACTTAGTTTCTGTGCCAATAGCATTGACTGAAAAGAATAAAAAGTACCCTGAAAAGAATGTTGTAGAAGCTATTGTTAAAAGATTCAATTCTCCCTCTCTCATGACTGATGAGATTACCAAAGGGTATTCCCGATGTATTACTTACCCATCATACGTAGTATAGGGTAAGTCTTGTAATCGTTTTGAAAATCGGAAATTTTTTTTAAACGGATTTACTTGTTTCAGACACTGCAGATTCCGAAAAACATATTTTTAGAAAAAAAAGTTTACCGTCCATCTGTCTATCTGTAAACGCTCTATCTACCGAACAAATCGAGATAGAGACTTGAAATTTGGTGTGTACTTAGTATGTAATAATGGGAAGAAGCTTATTGAATTTCAGTAACCTCGATTATCCGGAACTAATTTTTTCAGACTCTCAAAATATTTGTTCTGATAAAAGGTCTATAAAAATTTTCGAAATTGTTTATTTTAAGGAGGAAATATAAAAGACAATAAAATAAATTTTGCATAAAGAATGAAATTGATCGGATAATTAGTTGCCGAGATATTTGTAATCCTATTTCCACACTCTTTGATATTTCCTGACCCTTTATTTCATTCAAATTTCAATTCAACTATATAATTTAATTGGAAATAAGAAGCTTAATCCGACACAGTAATCCATTAGTTAATACGATGTTCAATTTTGGAGTAATAGAGCATTTAAAGTTTATGACATCATCAAGCCACGATTTTATTCAAATTGCAATGCATTTTATAAATAGTTTACACATATTTTATTTTCATATATTATATTATGCATATCCATGATGGGTAAATATTACGGTGGCCCCTAACGACTATTTAATATGGCAGAGATAATTTATCTATATGCAGAGGGAAGAGAAAGTGCTGAAAGTTTAAGTCTATATAGAAAAGGGAATCAAAAATTACTTTTAAGCCGAAATAGAAACCACTATATCTAAAGAATAACAAAGCCAAGTTTTAAAACGAACATAAGTTTATTAATGATTAAAAGCATAACATAAAAGTAAAAATGTTGAAAGAGATTAAACAACCAAAGAGCAGGATTTCATATTTACCATGCACGATGAATAAACAATAACTAGAAATAGACTGAAACACAAAATGAACTCGACTTGATAAATAGAAAGTTTACTTTAGTAAAAACCAATTAACATTAAAATGTTAAACAGTAAAAACAAATTGACTTTGAAGTAATTAAATTATAGGAGTAACTTATTATCTTTACATTAACATCAATTTACTTTGTCCAGATTAACTTTATATAAGATTTAAATATATCTGCTTTAGATGTAAAACTAATGAGTATTGATAGATGAAAGAGAGCTTGCTTTAATATATCCAAAAAGACATTAGTTCAAACCATAAATGCAGAATCAACATGTCAGAGAGCCACAAGAATAGTTGTTGTACAACAAATCTATATAAATATAGATTTCTTCTTTTTTTTTTAATGTTATAATAATGTAATTTGCAAACTGTGCTTAGTATTATATAACTGTTGACTATTTTAAAATTATTTCTGGAATCATACTTAAATTTTGTTAAGAAAAATGAAAAAAAAAATAATAATGTTGATAGTGTATTCTTTCAATACTGAGTATGGGAAAAAATTTGTGTTCTGTAGGGAGTTCATGTGCAATAGTAATTTCTATGAAAATGTATGTTAAGATTTATGCATAATGACCTCTCTGGAAGTTAATTAAAGGGGCTTATTGTGCATAGCTGTTACATGACAAATTTCTTACGGAAATTTTTCCTTAGGGGAAAGGAGTAGTGATGGCTAGGAACTTGGGACTATCATCATAATTCATTATGATAGAATTAAAGTAATTCCAGAATAAGGGAAGTGATTGGTCTTGAGTGGCACCTATTGTAAGAGGATTTCCATAGTTGAAAGATCTCTTTTGTTCTTCTCAAGGAAGATTGTAAAACTTTTCAGGATTTGTAGCCTTTCTAAGTGTGTATGGACTTTCTAAAACAACATTACCTGAATGGGTTTAAAATGTGCCAGAAAGGTATTCGTATGAATAGGATGAAAAAATAAATGGATTTTGGAGAACCCTGAGATAAGAACAGGGAAGAGAAAGGAAGAAGGGTGAGTCAATCAAGTAAGATCTGAGGTATTATGCAGACGGGAAGGAGATGGAGTTTTTTGACATTGGGAGGTAAAGATGTTTTTGTGTCCTCAGTAGATGGATCTTTGTTTTGGGGATAAGAAAGCAAGGGTTCCTTGGATGTATGGGAAATGTCTTGTAATACTATCTAATATTTAATTATCATGTTTTTACAACTGTTATTTATTAAATAGAACTTTTTTGTTTAATATGAAGTGATATGCTTTAATTATATGTATGTGACCACAATATGTATGCTGAGTTTCAAATCGATACCTCAATTAGTTTTCTTAATTTTTGCTAATTAGTGAAAATTATTAAATTCATTCCTTTTGGCTTTGAATTCCAAAGTAGGTGTTCTTTTTTTTTAGCCATTTTGATAAAAAAGATCGCATTTTTTTAATACAATTTTTAATGAGTTTTTAATTAATTTCTTGGCTAATTAACAAGAAATAAAAAATCTGAGCCTCAGGTGCATCAGAATCAGAACCTGCCTTGGACAATTCTTACCCAAACTTTCAAACCTCTAGCTGTGGTAGATTTTGCTAGCCATTGGCCACAGACACACAAAAGAGTAAGATTTTCTTTTATTAGTATAGATAGATTGAGTAGGGGAAATTAGATGATTGATAATTTAATTTATTGTTACTTCAAAGTTGTAAATGAGTCGTTCTTTTGTTTTTTAGATGAAAGAGTTTTAAAAATTTCAAACGGTTTGTTGAAAGAGCAAAGAGGGAAATGCGAAATTTCAGGACAGGTGATAAATTTAGATGATTGACTAGCTATTTATTAGTACCTTTAAAAAAAATAATAGTAACTAAGACAAAACAATAAAAATAAAGAGCAGAATTTAGTTTTCTGAAACTTAAGAATTTAAAATATTTTTAACTAGGTGTGCTTGGAAGATAAGGGGACAAAAAGAAGGAAATGGAAATTTCAGAAGCAGGGGCAAAAATTATCACTCCTTGCCAAATTTTTTAGAAATGAAATATCTACAGAACTATCTTTGTGTTATTGAATGGATTTTTATCCCTCTTCCTAAAAATATTATTTGTTTCCCAAATGGAAAAACTTTCTGCATGAAATCTTAGCAATGGGGTTAATTAATTGCTAGGACTTACAGAATATTAATATCCAAAACTATTACTATGATTATATCTCTTTCTGAAAGGTTGCCATACTATCAATATAACACATGTATGAGTACTTTATAACCATTAAAAAAAAAGAAAAAAAAAATGTGTAGCACCAATTTTGCTGTATAAGAATTTTCATGAAATTTGGTAATCTAAATTAAAAGCGTAAGTCATGTGACTGTCATCAACAGTTCTGGGATGGCCGTTTCACTTTTTCATATGCCAGGCGGCCATTTTTATTCAAAATTATTTTTTCGAATAAAATTGCATAAAAGTTACATTTTAAGAAAGATCGTTCAAAATAAATTAATATTTGAGAGGTGACTTACGTTCAATTATGTATATATTCTGCAATAACTTCAGTCAAAATTAGATTCACAGTTCAAATTCTCTATTCATGAAAGTAAACAAAAAAAGATTGATTCGTCGTGAACATTTAAAATATTAAATCATGGAGGTAATCATTCGCAAAGCAAGTTCTCCGCGAATGAATTTTTGGACCGCTGCTTCGCGTCAAAAAAATAATTCGCATCAGTGAGACAATCAAAGTTTACCATAATTATGTGCTATACAACTCAACTTTCTTCCGGACCTTTTCTTGACGTAAATTGAACTCATGTAATAATATTTAATGAATCAAATTTTTAGCATTTTTAAAATCGCTAATACAGCTTTTATTTATTGCGTGTACAAATTAGAAATGATACTTTGATTTATGATATTATTTCTTATTTATTTATTTTCTATTTAAATGAAAAGTGTGAAGTATTTTAAATTTATGTAATATAAGCATTTTAGATTAAAGTTAAGTATTTTAAATGAAATGAGTGACAGGTTTATAATTTAAAATTAAATTAATGTAATGTGAATGATGGTGATGGGAACAATATTTGGCGATTTATCATCTGCTCCCGGCTAACAAAAATACTCATAATTAAAAAAGGAAATAAAAATAAGTAAATGATAGTTTGATGTAAATAAATATTGATATACATATCAAAAATAATTTATAGAACTAAAAAAAATAAGAATAAATAAACAACAATTTGCATAAAAAAAAATTTCGCCAAATTGGCGGGGGGGGGGGGGGGGGGGATCACGCCAACGTGCGTATGTGACACCTGTGCCCAAAAAATATGCGAAATACTACCATGATCGCAAAAGTTCATGATTTGTCTATTAGAATCTTCTGATTTGGCGAAGGATTAAGGGAAAATTAAATTATGAATAAATGTAACGTGTTGCATGCAATGTTTAACATACATTTAAGGGAGACCAAACTGGTCGCCAATGGCGGCTAGTTTGGTAATATGCATGTATATGCACTTTGCACCATAAAACATTGGAAGTAGCGATTTTATTGTAGGGCGATTCCACTGTTATGTGTGTGACTTTTAGATTAGTGTTTTTTTTTTAAAATTGAGACAAATTTGGAATTGAAATTATTCAGATAACGTTTTACTTTTTTTATTGCTATTACAGAACACATACAGAATCATTTTTGTAGTGACACCTTTAGTCTAAAGTAATAACAATTATTATTTTTTAAATAGTAAAGTCGTTGTTACATGTGTGACTCAGAAAAATTACACACGTAACAACGACTTTACTATTTAAAAAAAAAATTGTTATTACTTTAAACTAAAGGTGTCACCACAAAAACGATTCTGTATGTGTCCTGTAATAGCAATAAAAAAAGTAAAACGTTATTTAAATAATTTCACTTCCAAATTTGTCTCAATTTGCAAAAAAAAAAAAACACTCTTTAAAAGTCACACACATAATGGTGGAATCTCAAAAATACATGAAATTCAAAAATATTACAATAACTATAACATTAACTTTAAACTAAAAACTTTTTAAAGCATTTTAAAATAGAATCATAAATATTTACCTATTTACATTACTTTTAACAATAATAATTCCTTTCTATTTGGATGCCATCATTTAATAATTTAGCATTAATAATAGACATGTTTTGTTTTATAATTATTACTATTTTTGAAAATACTAATTAATTGGTAAAACATTATTAAAGATGCAATTAAGACTAACTTAATCTTGATGACATTACAAGCACTTCATCGCTAAAAGAAAAGAAAAAAATCATTGGATGGCAAGCGCATCATTTCAGTTTTTGCTAGGAGGGCACAAAATTCTTTTGTTAGACACAGTAAATCCCAACTTTATGTTTTTTTTTTTGCCACAAATGTCAGATACGCACCACATTGGCATGACTTTTCCCCTCTGCCAATTTGGCGAAAACCTTTGTATTTGAATATTAGTTATAAAAAGCATGCAATAATAGCGTGTGATTTTTTATTTCAATATAAAAATAAAGTAACGTAATAAATGAAATAGCTTCTATTATTAAAAAAAAGGAAATAAAAATAAATAAATGATAGTTTGATATAAATAAATATTGATATATACATAATAAAAATCATTTATAGAATTAAAATAAAAAATAAAAGTAAATAAACAAGTATTTATTTTTTTCGCCAAAGTGGCAGGGGGGAAAAAATCGTGTTAGTGTGGTGCGTATATGACATCTGTGCCTTTTTTTAAAATTAACTTTTCATATTTCCAAAGGAATATTTTTATTTTTAATTTATTTAGTGGGTGAAGTTATTAATATATTAGTTAAAATAAGTGAAAACATTTAATTAATAAAAATAAATTAAAGAAACAAAAAACTGATTAATACTGTCTGAAATTCAGAGAGTGCAATTGCACTACCCTGCACCCCCCCTCTTCCCCCCAAAAGACGCCCTTGTTCTAGCAATATAGCTGCTACATCTAGCTGAATATTGACGATTTGGCAAGAAAAAGGTAATTATTGCCAAATGGTGCAGTGAAATAGGATTCAACCTTGAACCAAGTAAACAACAGATATTTATGAATATCTTACCAAACCATTCTTTCCATTCTGGCTGACCTTGTAAATCGGGAGTCATTTTTTCAAAAAAATCCAGTAGTTTATCATGACGTCCAGATGACAAACAGGTAACTAGATACATTCTAAGTAATGCGTTCTCCAATTTTCTAGCTGTGCTAAGAAATGAATGCTCTAGCCGGGCGAAAAAACGTTGATCTAAATGAGTCCATGCTTCTCTCAGGGCAACTAAATCTAAGTTCACAATGCAACTGCTAAGATGCTCAACAATACGATCTGGCTGTAATTAAAAAAGGAATGACAATATATATTTAAATGAAAAAGTATTAGTCTAAACTGCAACTATAATAAAAATGAGACACCACATACACGAAACTGGCGGTCTTTATCAGCTTTGACTTCACTATCAAATGCCTTTAAAGCTGTAAGAAAACCACGAAATAACAAATAATCTCGGACTAATTCATCTCCAAACGCTATAGCTGACATTTTAAAGTTTTATATTAAGCAAAAACTGATTAATGACATAAAATAAAATGAAATGCACAGCATTAATACATTATTGTTTACCTAAAAACCAAAACACAAACAAAATAAATCATTCAGTTACAGTTACATGAAAATGTTTACACCTACTTCCGTCATGTACTTCCTGCGTGTGATGAGTTCAAAAAAAAAAAAAAAAAAAAAAAAAGAATAACTATCTAAAATCAGAAAAATAAAATCAACCAGGGATCCAGTTGTATTTTAGTAATTTTATTTTGTGAATTTTTAAACTTTTCGCGAAAAAATTTCTTTTTGGCTACAGTAGCAAAACTTTAACCATGACAATTTCGTTTCTATGACAACTGTTCATATTCTACTTTGTTCTCGTAAACAATTTATTGTTAATCAAATGTAATGAAATGAAAAAGCAAAAAGTAGCTTATAAACACTGGTTTCTACTTTAACGTTTGTACTTTGATTAAAGCAGGGTTTGTATGAACGTGGTTTCAAACTATATTTGTTTGATGAATTATTAAAATAAAATCAAGTTTTTAAAACGTAATTATTTTGATTTGTTCAATGCATTTTTATTTGCCATTCCCATTAGTACTTTTAAATTATTTTTTTCCTTTCAAATAGTATTTTGGTTTATTTTTTGAAAAGCATATGAATAGTCGTGTTTTTCATCTTTTCTTTTTGTTATTGAGATTCGTAAATTTGCCCATTTTTTATGGAAAAAAAAAAAAAAAAAAATCCTTAAAAATGTTGGGTAAGGTAGGTGTGCCAGTAATGGACACCCTTAAGGAATTTCTTTAAAAAATATTTTTTAATTAATAGTTTATAATTATTATATTCCTGTTTTTTAAATATTATATTAATCTATCAACAATATTTAACCATTCTCATAGTCACATTTTCCAATGTGAATCAAAATGCAATTGTAAATAACAGAAATAAACCAAAATTCTAGTAATGGACATCCTTTGTTCCAATAATGGACACTCTCTGTTCCAGTAATGGACACCCTACAAAAAGTAATAGATAATTGATTTTATGATTGTATTTAGAACCAGAATTTAACGAAAGTATACTAATGAAACAAAATAGTCATTTTCAAATAAATTTAACAATTAGGATATCCATAATATAACTAACAAGATATTTATGAGAATAATTCATTGCTTAAATTATTGTCATTATCACAGATCAATATTTTAATTATTTTAAAATTTTGAGCTTCTTCACATATGTTTACAGATATAAGCTTGCATTATGCCATTCACTATCATAAAGTATCTTTTAACGCTTTCATTTGCATATTTTCAGCTGGGCTGAAATATACTGCTATTTTCAATCAGTAGAGGACAACACAATATATATATATATATATATATAGGGTAGATGTGCCAGTAATGGACACCCTTAAGGAATTTCTTTACAGATTATTTTTTAATTAATAGTTACAATTGTTATATTCCACATTTTTTAATATTATATTAATCTACCAACAATATTTAACCATGCTCATAGTCACATTTCCCAATGTGAATCGAAATTTAATTGTAAATAACAGAAATAAATCAAAACACCCTAAATTCCAGTAACGGACACCCCATAATAAGTAATAGATAATTGATATTATGATTGTATTTAAAACTAGAAATTAAAGAAAGCATATTAATGAAATAAAAAAGCTGAATTTTTATTGGTTATTTTTTTATAAACCAAAAATATTGAAGGTAGCCCATTACTGGGAGGTGGTCCATTACTAGCACATCTACCCTATATGCATATAATAATATGTATCGTAAAATCCTGAAAGTAAGCCCTGTTCCCACTTTTAAGCAATTTTGATTTTCTTTTTCAATCCCAAATATAAGCCCCCTCCACAAAAAAAAAATTTTTTTGCACAAAAAATTTATTTAAAAAATCCAAGGAAAAGAATTTTCAATCTTTTGAAAATTTTGGTAGATTTCCACTTTTGTTTTTATATTTTGTTAATGAAATCCCCCCCCCCCCCTTCCACATGAAATGTCTGATTCCCTTCTCTGCTCTCTCCAACACAAAAAGTTCAAAATCTTGAGAATCTTAAATTCTTTTGGCCTTCTTGCTGCTCACTAGTAATATAACAATAAGTAAAAAATCAGTCCTCCAAACTACAATCACCCCCTCCATCCAAAATTTATATTTTCCCCTCCCCCTTCAGCATACAAAGTTTAAAATCTTTAAAATTCTTTATTAAAAAATATATGCTTAATTTGTTGCTGTCTAGTGACAATAAATAAATAATCAACCATTTCAATTATCTCTCTACCCCCAAAATTTCTGCTTCCCCCCTCTTTGCCAACCCCTATATAATATATTTTAAAACTATTTATATATATATATATATAAAATCTTCTGTCCTATTTGTTGCTCTGTATTAAAAATAAATAAATAAAAAATCAGCTAAATTATAACCCTCTTCCTTTGACATTCATATTACCCCCTCATCCCCAAGAATACAAAGTTTTGTAAAACTCTTATTTGAAGAAATCTTTTGTTTTATTTGTTACTAAAAATAAATAGATAATTTGTCACCTAAGTTTTCTCTCTACTCCAAAAATGCTGAACTCTGAAATTCGCTGTTCCCAAAAGGAAGCAAAAAAATGAGGGGTTGTATCAAATATAGAATGAGAGACACTTCATTCTTATTACGTCAACTTTCATAAGCTAGTATATTTGGATACAACCCTTCATCTTTTTGCTTCCTTTTGGGAACAGCGAAATTCGAGCTTATTCTATCGACGATTACTATTAGAATTTTGAAGCTATGTTTTTGAGACTTTCATAAAAGTTGGTCTATACATTTAGCTAATATATTATGCACAGTATATTTTGATTGAATTCGCGCATGCGCAGTGAAACAATATTTAGTAAACCTGCTCATTTTTCATACAATTTTTATTATTTTTTAATTCTGATTGCTGGGTGTTGTGTACAATTTTGTTTGTCATATTTTCTGAAAATAACTTGTGTTTATATTAAAAACTCTGCAAATTATAAGCAAAAAACTTTGTAAAATTTGGGACTGTTTTTATAAAAACCTGAATTTTTCTTCGAGTATACATGCTATCTTCATAAAAATGAACCCAAATTATTACAATAAGCCACTTAATCATAATCTACAGTTTGAATGCTTTTGCAATATTAGTTTTTACAGGGTTATCCAAAAGATATTTGTTTTTCTTCAATTTGTTGATGGCCCCTTATGGGGTTTCGGGAAAAAATCTTCACGGAAATATATGACGTTTATCATGTTGTTTACACTCTGAAGTTTCAGGATATTTATCTTTCCAGATATTTAACAAAACATCTAAAATCGCAAGTGACCGATCATCATTGGAAATATAGTGTGTGTGTATATATATATATATATATATATATATATATATATGTATATGTATGTATGTATTTCACTGGCACCCACCTAACCGAAAAGTACCAACTTTTTTTTCTTTCTAAGCTTAGTCCTTAAAATTCTTACATTTTTCAAAATTAGGATTAATAAAAATAAACAATGAAATAAGTTATTATCTCTTTCTATTTTTAATTCTGAAGCCTAAATAAAAATTTCTTTCTTTTAAAGAGAATAATAAATGTTCTAACTCAAAAGATTTAAGAGAATATAAAATGATTTCATAGTAACATATTTTCTGTTCATTTTTCAGTGCTGAATCAGAGATGGATAGTTCTGAACAAACTTCAATTTCTGATGAAATGAATGCTAAAGCTAAAGGAGATTCTGAAGAAAAAGCATTTGATGCAAATCATGTGAGAATTCTATTAAATTCATGAGTAAATTCTGCATATTGATTTTGTCTTACAAAGAAAATCTTTCAAATGAAAACTGCCAATTTTTATGAAAAATTACAATCATGTTTCCTTAAAAATAAGATGGGGATCTTATATTAATTTTTGTTCCCAAAAATAAATTTGAGCTCTTTACTGGGGGTACCTTACTTCTTTTTTTCCCTCACTAAGGAGTTCTGCAGTCTAAGAACTGCACTTGCTAACCCCCATCTAGACGTTGCAGGTCTAAAAACATGCTAACTTGCTCTGTTTTAAAAAGATTACCTGATTATGGAAGATTATCCCCCATTTGAATATTTAAAAGTTGTATTTACAAAAATGAAACCCTGTAGGTATTAACTAGTCGGATGTGTCAATACCAAAACTTTCTCCTATCTCATACAAGTTTCACTTACATGAAAAACAAATCAGCACCAATTTATGTCACGGTCTAACTGAATCTAAAGTTTTATTAAATTCTGTGCATTAGTTCTTGAGATATGACTATCGTTAAAATTGTGTAAATCCTGAAAAATGCAGCATAGCAGCGCCATCTGTTGGAAGTTTTACTCCAAAACCTAATCAATAACAACTTATGTCAACGTCTAACTGAATCTGAAGTTTGATGAAATTCTGTGCATTAGTTCTTGAGATACAGCTATCATGTGAATCATGTAAAAAGTAGCATAGCAGCGCCACCTGTTGGGCTATGTACACCAAAACGTAATCAGCGTCTATTTATGTCAAGGTCTAACAGAATCTGAAGTTTTATGAAATTCCGAGCATTAGCTCTTGAGATAGAGCGCATACAAAATTTTTGCTACATACACACATACAGATTCACAGACTCACATTTTCTAAAAACAGTCAAATTGTGTTCAAGACCCTCTAAAATGTATAAATCTGTTGAAAACCAGAAGTCAAATTTTTTCACAAATCCAATACTTTCTTCTTGTAAAGATAGAAGAAACTAAATAAACTAGTTGGATTTGCCAATACCAAAACTTTCTTCTATCTCATACAGGTTTTGCATATGCAAAAAACGAATCAGTGGCAATTTATATCAAGGTCTAACTAAATCTAAAGATTTATTAAATTCTGTGCTTTAGTTCTTGAGGTATGACTGTTGCTAAAATCAGGTAAATCCTAAAAAATGCAGCACAGCAGCACCACCTGTTGGGAGATTTACACCAAAACCTAATCAACAATAACTTATGTCAACATCTAAGGTTAATTTCACGCGAAGTTTGACATAGAGACCCTTTTTAAAATTTGAACAAATTTAATTTTTTTTCATTTTAATTTATAGAAAACATATGAAATATATTGAAAACAACAAGAAAAACATTATATATGAAAAAGTAATTTTTTATCGTTAAATTTCTTTTTACTTCTTACTTTGAAACGAAATATCAGCTCTGATTATCCAAACTTTGATATCAATTGAAGCATTCAAGCATTGCATAAATCTTATTTTTTTAATTTTATTTTGAAAACTGACTTATTACTTTCTAAAAAAACACCAAAATTACCATTAATAACTTTTATATTTTTTTGTTAGAAGTCCAACATTTTTACGTTAGTGCCGTGTCATGTCTGTCACAGAAAACATATATTTTTTTAGTTTAAACAAAATATATACTTGTATAAATTACTGATAGTTTATTTTCTCTTTCTGTATATCACAACAAACAAATTATGATGTAAAGGGAAAATAAAGTCAGAAAAATAACTGAAATATAAGTGTTTAAATATTGTCATGTCTGTCACATTTTGTCATGTCTGTCACGTTTGTCATGTCTGTCACAATCAGTTTTTTTAATTTATTTTCATTTTATTTAATTTTTTTCATTATTGGTGGCAACACCTTTTTGTACAACATTAGTAAATACCTCAACTCAACTCAAAAATTATTTTGATTTCATACCAAGTGATATTTTTAGGCCCCAAAAACATGCAGTGTTTATAAGGACATCAAGCTCTACAGGAAGTTTGTAGAAGGACTTGGAAGAAAGTGAACTTGACTCTCAATTCATATTAAACAATGGACAAAAGCATCAGATTAAACAGTCGTACAAACCAAAAATTATGTTGCATTGTTAGATTTATTAGAGAAACAGCATACATATTTCTTGTGGCATGTTTATGTAAAGTGCACACAGTTTAAATTCTTTAAAAACTTAAAACAGAATCTGACTTATGGGAAACTTTCTTTTCAAGCTGAATTTAGAAAAATTTACTCTTAGATTCTCACACTTATCAGGATGAAAATTCAGTCTGCATATTAACAGAATACATCTTTTACACTATATCACTATGGTCTATTATCGTGATAATACCAAAGCTACTGATGTCAGTTCTGAGCCTTATGTCATGATCTCTGATTATAACCATTATGATAAGTATGCAGTGTTTAATAAATTGGTACTAGAAAGTTTTCCAGAAAAACACATAGAGTGCAACAGATAGAATTCCAATCAGATGAACTTCAGAACACTTTGAACAAAAATATACAATTTTTACAATGACAATGACCTAAGCTATCCATAATGTGGTATTTCTCAGCTATATCAAATGGCAAAGGCGGTATTGATGATGTAGGTGGGATAATAAAGTGCTGTGTTTGAGAAGTTAGTCGAGCCAGAAAGGCAGATCCCAGAATACCTCTTGAATTTGAAAATGATGCTGAGAAAATCTGTTCCGGAATAAATGTCCTGTATGAGTCAGACGAGAAAATACAAGTAGAAACTACTGGATGAGATGTGGATCACTAATGGTCATGAAATAAAAAAGAATGCCTGGAACAAGAAGAGCACATTGTTTTCGCTAATATTGATCTGGTGTAGTATTTTACATCTTACTGTGAAAAGGGTACTTTATTTAATTTCCGATCTGGTAAATGTGTTGAAAAGACTGTAGCACGGGAAAGAACAGAAAATCTGAAACTATAATTTGGAGAGTGGGTCATTGCAAAGTTTGATAATGTAGAATTTCATGGGCTGATAACAGAAATGACAGAAGAACAATATTAAATAAAATGTTTAGTGCCGGTTAAAATGAAAGGTTGTTTGGTATAAAAAGGAGCAAATTGTATTAGCAGTTATAGTTCCTATGTTACTGAATTTTTGGGGATTTTATACATTTTAAAATTTTATTTTAAGACCTTTTTATTAAAAATGTAACACATTATATATCAAAAACAACATTGTACATCATTTATGAAAAATACCGTTAAAATATAAAAAGGAATATGCAATAGTAGTTTGAATTTTCACACGTGTCATGTCTGTCACAAATCCTTGTCATGTCTGTCACGCTGTTAAATAATTTTTATTTATTTATTTAATTTAAACTTCAGAACTTTTTTTAAATTATATATCAGAAGAAAGCTTTGTTTGTGCCAGCAAAAATTTCTGAACTTCAAATGTGTCCCAATTTAGAGCAATTGGGTGATAATGAAAGGTCCCTCAAAATCATGTCTGTTTTTTGTCATGTCTGTCACAGCATATTTTTACCATATTAATTTAAATTATTTTTTGTTAGGTTAAAAGTTTTGTATTATTTGTAAATAGGATACATATATATATCAGCACACCAAAATTTATTAAGATAAATTAATATTTAGTACTTCAAATTGGACAAAACAGTTGTCTGAAGTCATGTCTGTCACAAATGAAATTAACCCTAACAGAATCTGAAGTTTGATGAAATTCTGTGCATTAGTTCTTCAGATATAGCTATCGTGAAAATCATGAAAAAAATCAGCATAACAGCATCACCTGTTGGGATATCTACACCAAAACGTAATCAGCGTCTATTTATGTCAAGGTTTAACTGAATCTGAAGTTTGATGAAAATCAGTGCATTAGTTTTTGAGATAGAGCTATTGCGGAAATCGTGAGAAATGCAGCATAGCAGCACCACCTGTTGGGCAATTTACACCAAAAACTATTCAGCACCAATTTATATCAGGGACTAACTGAATCTAAAGTTTTTATGTTTCATTTTGAAGAATATTTTTGTTTTCAAGTGCTGTCCGTATTTTCAGCGATGAATAAAAGCTGATGTTTTATTTTAACTTGGTCATTATTTTAGTTTATCTTTTACACTCACTGCTAATAGAAAGCTTGAATAAACACAACTGCATTTTATCTACATATTACAGGGTCTTTATTTCAGCATATATTTTCAACTGCAAGTATTATCTGTTTAGTAAAAGGATGTTTTAATATAGTGCAATGATATATATATCACAGAAGTATTACTTTATGCACTAGTTATATGAGTAGTCTCATATAATACATACAGACAGATTCACAGACAGACATTTTCTAAAAACAGTCAAATCGTGTTCAGGACTTTCTAAAACGTATAAATCCATCAGAAGTTTTCATGAATCCAATACTTTCTTCTTGTAAAGATAGAAGAAAGTAAAAATACATATTACATTTCAATAGTTTATTCAGTTTGTAGGTCCTTGAAAGTCCTTGATTTTTACTTTCTTCTATCTTTACAAGAAGAAAGTATTGGATTCATGAAAAAAATTCGACTTCTGGTGTTCAGCAGATTTATACGTTTTGAAGGGTTCTGAACGCGATTTGACTGTTTTTAGAAAATGTTAGTCTGTGAGTCTGTCTGTTTGTATGAGGCAAAAATTTTGTGAGTGCTCTATCTCAAGAGCTAATGCATGGAATTTCATAAAACTTTAAATTCAGTTAGTCCCTTATATAAATTGGTACTGATTAGTTTTTGGTGTAAATTGCCTTACAGGTGGCACTGTTATGCTATATTTTTCACGATAGCTATATCTCAAGAACTAATGCACAGAATTTCAGTAAACTTCAAATTCTGTTAGACCTTGACATAAATAGATGCTGATTATGTTTAGGTGTAGATATCCCAACTGGTGATGCTGCTATGTTACTTTTTTCATGATCTCAAGAACAAATGCACAGATTTTCATCAAACTTCAGATTCAGTTAGATGTTGATATAAATTAGTGCTGATCCATTTTTGGTGTATATAAAACTTGTATGAGATAGAAAAAAGTTTTTGGATATGTTTATCCGACCAGTTTTAAAGAAACATGTTCAAATCCTGATGCACTGTATAACCTAGTGCAAATGATTATACATATGAAAAATACCTGTTATTTTATTCAATGTATCTGAACTTAGTCTATAAATGTGTTTAATACTATTCAAAAGTGTATTTCTAAGAATTGAAATATGAATTTAAAACTAAAATGTAAAATCTTTATAGAAAATGGAAGTTATCTATAAATATGTTTAATACCATTCAAAAGTATATTTCTAAAAATTGAAATATAGATTTAAAACTAAAATCTAAAATCTTTATAAAAAATTGAAGTTATTACTTTTTTCATTAACTAATAGCCAGATTACCACCTTTAATTTCTATATTAACATCTAAATAATCAACATTATTTTAAAAGGGAGAATTAAACTTTGTGCTGTTCTATTAAAATAAATTATCAATGTAAAAAATAGCACAAATAAAATACATATAAAGTAGCAAAAAGTTGTTTCGGATCCTCTAAAGCTCCATCATCAGTACCAAAGTTAAAAAGATTAAAAACAGATTTAAAAGATTGGTCTTCCTTGTCCCATGAAACTCCTGACTCCGCTGTTGTTTTTAAACACTCATTGTCATTCCATCTTGGCTGCAAGCGAAGACGCATGAATACTTACATGATCTAAACTTTTAAATCTGTTTTTAATCTTTTTAACTTTGGTACTGATGATGGAGCTTTAGAGGCTCCGAAACAGCTTTTTGCTACTTTATATGTATTTTATTTGTGCTTTTTTTAAAGTTGCTCATTTATTTTAATAATCAACATTAGTTAGATTAAAATTAAAGGTTTCATTCAATAATCAATCTCGAAAATAACTGAAGTTAAAAACATTATCACTATTATTATTATTGCAGTATACAGTAAAACCTCTATAACGGACACTCCCGATTAGCGGACACCTCTATTTAGCGGACGCTTTTTTGTTCCCCAAAACCTGTATATTTGTACATTTTTACCTCTCAATAGCGGACACTTCCAAATAGCGGACAAATTCCGTGCTCCCGAGGTGTCCGTTATTTAGAGGTTTTACTGTATTATCTAATATATAAAAATGAAAATTTGTCTGCCTGTGTGTCTGTATTTCTATACAAAAACACAGTTTGGAAGCCAGAATTGTGAAATATTACATACATGTGTATTAAAACATGACCGAGGCAACTAAAGTTATCGGGAATCAAAATAAATTACATGCATATTTTAGCATTTTCAATTTATCCGAATTTGTTTTTGCTATTTTTAAATCTATTCCACATAATATGCGTATATTAGAATTTCCACAAATGTTTAGGTCCCCAGAGCTCATTCTTATTAAGGAACTGAAATAAAGATTTCAGAAAATTTTTAAGTAAAATTTATAGAATTTTTGTAATTTCCATTTATGTAAATTTATATATTTTTATATTGGGTTTTCATTTGATTCATGTGTATAACATTTTGACTGCTTTCTTTTACTGTTTGTTTTATACTGTATGTTTAATTTTGAAATTGATTTTTCTAAATAATTAATCTTAAAATCCCAGGTACTTTAGCTAGTTATGGAATATTATTACAGTAAAATTATCATTTTTACTGCTAAGTTGTACCAATAGTAAATCATCTATATATCTATAATATCTTTATATAAACATTGTTTTTTTTCATACATATACAGTGTGATTCATAAATATCAAAACAATAGGCAATCTCCTTAAATATTGCCTCTAGGCACATACTTCCAATTGCAAAGTTTCATAAAAAAAGGTGCAAAATATGATGAGACAAGTTGTAATTCCATGGGGGGCTCTATTTGATAAAATACAAAAATTAAATTTTTATACGGCCCCCATAGGATAAAATTTCCAATTAATTTTCCTTATCCATTTTTGAATTAAATTCCATCTTGATATCTGCAAAACTCAGAGAGATATATCCGTTTTAATAATTTATGAGGTTTCAAGGAATCAGACACAAATTGAAATGCATGTAATTCAAGAAACAATGTTTCTGTAAGGTGTCCAGGAAACATTTATTTATTTATTTATGGGGTTAGAATTTTGAATTTTTTTGTGATGGTTAACCATATAATTTGTAAACAGAATCTCAAAAAATTCAGAGTAATTTAAAACTGTTCTCTTTCGAGCCAAACTATCGCTATACTTGTTTCATAAGTTATTTCAGAGATATTCTGTTTTATAACATTGTAAGTCACATATTATCTTCCACAGTTGTCTTTTTTCTTTTCCTTCTCATGAAAAATAAGTGAAATGTGACCTTCGATAGTTTGGCTTTCAGGTAGAGATGTTAAATTTGTTTAACGCATACCCTAGTCCAGGGGTCTGATGTAGCGTGCTACATATAGCGAAACTACAGTAGTCGCTACTTTTTACAGTAGTTTGTAATGTAGCGCGCTACATTTTGAACAATGTAGTGTAACGTGTAGTGCGATACAAAAAATCAGTAGTTTGTAGCGAAAACAGGCGCTACTTTTAACGCTACTTCAGGGGGAACAATATGCCATTCTGCAAATCACGTAGCCAAACTTACTTCTTTTGAGCAAAATTTGTTCTACTCAACAATTTGTGAATCTCAGCTGCATTGTATAGCAACGCATACCATGAAGTCATAGATTTTTTCCATTTACATTTGCTACTAAAATCAAGTACTAACTCACCAAAGGAATTAATTTTTCTTGCTGGCGACACTTGTCTATTTACTCGTTATTAGATGTTTGTGTTTCTACTCTGGGTTTCTTATTATTTAGAACGGTTTTATTTACAGATTTATTTAATGTTTGCATTTAGAGTTGTTTTTCTGTAATTTTTTAGATTATAACAGGTCTCTGAATTTTGCTATGCAATTTGTACTGTGTGCATAAACTAACATTTTGGAGACAAACACAAAAGATCTTCTTTCATGTTACATTTCTTAATTTTTTAATGCCCTCGGTTATGTCCCATTTATTTAATTGTATCATAGTGGGTTGTTTTATTATTTCATTCGTGTTTTCAATTTCGAGTGTAAATTGCACCCCTTGACAAAATCTGAAAGTAGCGAAATAGTGACTACTTTTGAAAAGTAGTTTATAGTCGCTACTTTTTAAAACAAGTAGTGGTAGTTAACTACATTTTCGATAAAGTAGTTGTAGTTGTAGTTTGCTACAATAAAAAAGTAGTTTTTCCGACCCCTGCCCTAGTTTCTCATACAAATCTGGTATACAGCCAAAGTTACAAAATTTAAGTTTATTAGAGATATAAATTTCTTTTATGCACTTTAAGTTTCAGGTCATAGATGGGTTTATTGATATGATGCGAAAGAAAACCATTTTCATGGGCGATGCACTTAATTTTATTTAATTCCTTATCTAAACAGGTGTCTGTGCATATTTTAGATTTCTGCACAGGTCAAAATATGTTAAAAAAATTCCCATTTTTCTTAAGATACAATTAAGATTATTTTAAAGAATACTACATACATATTTATAAGAAAATGTTACAGTATATTTTAGATTACTATATGCCCAGTAGCAGAAAGTTCGAGACAGGCGACGTACTTTGCAGATTTTTTTTTCCATGGAACTTTCTTCGGGTCAGATTTTTTTTACTTCATCGGTGGGCATGGTGCCGCAGCCACACTTTTGCTTCGTATCTGGAGGAACGCGATGATCTACTGCACATCTCATCATTCATTGCAAGCTAAATATCAATTTTTTCTCTCTGACATCCCTGCTCTCTGGACCAACAGTGTTTGTGTTAGGGAAAGGCAGTAAGTTAAAGCCAAAGTCCTAAGTAACATTTATTAAAGAAGCAGATAATGCAATGTAGCGATATGCTGAAATTTATGCCTGATATTATGAGATAAAAATGGTTGAATAACTGCTGAGCAGAATGAAACATTTGCAGATTAAAATGATGTTCAAGTTCAACAGTCCATAAACGATGTGTGTGAGGAGTTGTAATTGAAGACAAAAAGTTTTAATCCAGTTTAATTTATTCAATGAATTACTTTCAACAGACGATGAACAGATGCAAGTCCAGCTTTAACATTATAGATTGAGCATTAGATACTTGACTATTTTTAACTTATAAGACAGTAGACGACACATAATCAAAATAAACTAAAAACATACTTAACAACGAATACCAAGCTGCCGATGTTTAAAGACACAATTTCGTTAAGATATACAGCACGCGTTCCATCACTACAGCCGACTAGGCTTCAGACAACTGTTAACGTGAAGATAAGTTAATCAAAACAAAACCGAATTGAGTAGCGAAGTAATGTGTATTTATACCAAGCCCAACATCTACCTGCCAATGAAAGTACAATTCTAGAACCATTACGGAAGTGATGTGTGGCTAAAAACATGAATAATTATGAGATCGGCAAATCAGACAACAACTTGTCTGGCGCCATCTCTCGGAACGCAGGCGTACTACGCCAATCGAATATCGCCGTATGCCGTGACTGAGAATAGCTGAAGTGGGGCGTTTAAGTGTTTATGAAGTAAATTTAAATTAACAACTATTGTAAAGTAAAATATACTACATTTAAAGAGTGAACAATAAGTATTAAACAGAGAATTAAAGAAATATGGGTAAGTTGAATATATATTAACTACCGAAATTATGTTTTCATAATAAAAATATATAGATGATATGTATTGTTTATGAGATTTATACTGAGATTAAATGAATGTGAATAAAGATGAAATATGAATGAAAATTAATGAATGCATGTGTTTAAAAGTGTATCTGAGGCAGTAAGACTAAAACATTGAATGAAGACTTGTTTTTTCACAACAGTTTGCTCATATGCTGTGCTGCGCGTGCATCTCGCCATCAAGTTCAAAAGAGAAAATCTGTGAAAAGCGGGCACTGTCTGTTTTTTAACATTTTTCAACCTAGTTGAAAAGTGTTTATGACTTTGGTTTATCTGGCTTTCTGGCCATCTGCCGGTGCTCTAACTCCCGTAAATATGCTCGGAGTGCCCTGCAATTTTTATTATTGTCGTTATCTATAGCATGTTCCCTATTTCAACTGAAGTGTGTAGCACTTATAGTTTTTTTACAGGGACACTCAAAAGAATTCCGTTACATTACGGTCTATGGGGAAAAATCATTTGCGGTTTATTTTAATGATGTTACACAATTTCAACTACATTCTAATTGATATATATCACTAAGGTGCATTACAAGAAGCTTAACATGGAATACGGTGTGCGTAGCACTTATAGTTACTTTACAAGGACAGTCAAAAGAATTCCGTTACATTACGTCTATGGAGAAAAATCGTTTGCGGTTTAATTAAATAATGTTTCACTATTTTAAACACATTGAAATTTATATGTATCACTAAGGTGCATTACAAGAGGCTTACTACAGAATATTGTGTGTATAGCAGTCATCGTTCATTTACAGGGATACACAAAAGAATTCTCTACTGTCTATTAAAAATTACTGTCTATTACTATGTTGTTGAATGCGATTTAAAATTTAACTCACTTTTTGTCTATTACTGGGTGTGTATAAATTTTGTATTTCATATACAGGGCAGCACAAAAGTTCGCAAACACATTTCTGTTTATTGACAGAAACTCCAGAAGTAGTATTTTAAACTGTGCTAAGCGTTTCCTAACTAAACTAAAATTTAGCATCCTATATAGTATATATACAAATCTATAGATTATATACAGGGCTGAATAAAAGTATTCGGATAATTTTCCGAATATTGTATATGTTGGAAATTTCTCAAATTACGTTTTTAAATATGTTATGCGTTTTTCAAATTGTTTACTTAGATGTTATCTTTCAGCTTATTAAACGGTAATAATTTGTAAAATTATTTTGGAAGCAGTGGAAAGGGTTACATAATCTATGCTTGATGCATGATTTTTCATTCTTGTTTATAGCTGCAAATGTGCCCTGCCCATTTTTTTTATAGCTGTATATGTTAGGAAATAACACATGTCTCCAATATAGGTTAGTCTCATTGACTCAAGCCATAAATTTATTCAAATACTTTTAATAAAGTATTTCATAAAACTACACACTCATCATCATTTATACACACCTAGCATTCAATATATTTGTCAATAGACATTATAAATTTATCTTTATTAAGTTTGTAAAACATATAAATATATAAGTTTTATTTTCAAATACATTGTTTTTACTTAACTTTAGTTTTTTACTTTTCAAATTGGTTTTTAACTATTCATGAATGAAATCCTTTTAATATTTCTCCTATTAAAACGTAAAATGGAAACACATATAATTTTATCACTAATGCATATTGTAATACACATGTGAGATGAGAGTAAACAGCTGGCATAGTGCATCGTCCACAAACTAGATGACGGCACACACAATTATTCGGATTGGAAAATCGAAGATCGAATGAAGTCATTCTCCCCACAAAATCGACTCCTATTATGCTAAAGGGAGCTGACTGTTCAACACGATCAAGTGGCAATGGAGCTACCACCTGGTTTTTGGAGTTGAAGAAAACCGTTTACAAATAGTTCATTTTTTCAGTTGATTTTTTATTGTTTGTCTAGCCTTTAGTAACCAGAATTTTTCTCTCACTTGTACAAGTGTGTGAGAAACTGTTGAATGAAACACTCTAGCATGAGCATCCCAAATTATCAATTCTGAAAACTTTGTATTGGGTGGAAGAATATGTTAAAGGGTATGTGATGTTAAGGGGCCGCTTCACAGAGCCTCTGGACTTTCGTAGCTAATGTTAAACCAATGTAACACACGTAGTGCTATTTCTCATTTGCATTTAAATATTTTCCCAAAATTTTTTTGACTTTAGATACTTGAAACCTTTACTGAGCGGTGTTAGTTTATAATTTTTCGTTTACTTTAGTCATTTAGTGGTAAACGAAATGGAAAAAACCCACATTTTTGGATTCGACAAAAAATGTGGTAGTTTCTGATAAAAAGCTTGTAAAAGCTGAAAAACAAACAGTTCTAAAATTCTAAAAACTAACTCGGATTTATGAAAGTTCAAACTTCCCAAATATAATTTTCTTTTAATTTTGTACAAATTAGATTAAGTGTGATTTGCATACTTGTACAAAAAAATGATGTGAAAAAGTAGCATTTCCCTTAAAACTCCCGCCTCCGCCGGCTTAAGGGGGAAGTCACAGGGGTGAAATCTGTGTGGGTGAGATGTAACTGATTAATGAGCTAGGACAACTTCACACCCCCCTCGTTCTCGCGTCCGAGGACACAGGGAAAGGTGTCCAATTACACCCTCATCGCCTTAGGTAAATGTTCGCCCATGAAAGAAAAGACACCTTACTTGTTTACTATAAACAGAATTTTTGTTTCAAAGAGGCAAGTCAGAAAGAATTAAACCTTTTTCTTAGTGAAATATTTACTTTCCTTGTATATGTATTTTTTTTTTTTTTTAACAGAAATTTTATTTATATATACACACAGGAGATATATGTTCATTTATTAAATAAAGCTACTTATATATTTTTTAAAAATGAGGTAATTAATCAATGAAATAATACTGCTCAATATATTTCCCAAATTGTTTTGCTATTACAATGTGCCAGTTTCTTTTATGTAATTATTTAAGAAATATCGTCAGATATTTTTATGTCTGCATTTTGCTATGGTGTTCAATGTCTTCAACGTTATACATGTTGTATTATGGAAATAATGGAAATTTTCAAAAAGGTTTTGTTTTTTTTTCCTGTTGCAGCTTTCGAATTTCTTTCATTTATTGCTTATATTTTTATACTTTTTAACATTTCACCTGTCAATTTCAGTAAATGTTTTATAAGTTTTATTGCAAAATATTTCCCAAATTCTTTTGCTATTGCAATGTCAATGAAATCAAAAGACAACAAACAAGTTCGTATGATAAAATATAAGACCAAATCTCCCTCCCTCCTATCTGTACTGTATATGTATATAGATTATAATTTCTTTAAATGTTGAATTGTAAATGAAGTTAAATAAAAATTGATCTTCTATTTTTTGTATGTTTAAAATTTTTAACAGTTTGTATTTATTTTATATTATTTAAACAACTTGATGCTATTTAATAAAACAAGACTAATGTAATAAAACACGACTAATCTTAATCACAAATAGCATGATTTTTATCTCCAGATATATCTAATTCATATACATTTTAGCTAAAATAGGAACTCATTATTACCAATGCTAAATGTTTGATTTTTTTTCTTTAAATCTTATTTCAATACAAAAAAAAAAAAAAAAAAAAAAAAAAAAATTATATTTTATCATTTTAGACTCAGAAATGTCAAAATGATCTTCTGTAATTCAGGATAGTACGTTATGTTTATTGAAATATAAAGAATATTTTTCATTTCTGCTATTCAGTCTGGTACTTTTATAATTTATTACATTTAATGGTTATACTCATAATGCTTAATCTGCCATGTAATCAATGTGATACCTCCTAAATTACCTTGATGAAAAAAAAATTTCTTGCAAGGAGTTTGTGTGTAAAAAATTCACGATTTAAAATATGAAATATAGTATTATTAATTAAAGTTACAATGTTTTTACAAAGGTACAATGCAAACGTACAGCAAGAAAATAATTTTATTTATATTATATTATTATATTCGTACTTAATTATTTAAGAAATATCGTCAGATATTTTTATGTCTGCATTTTGCTATGGTGTTCAATGTCTTCAACGTTATACATGTTGTATTATGTAAATAATGGAAATTTTCAAAAAGGTTTTTTTTTCTGTTGCAGTTTTCAAATTTCTTTCATTTATTGCTTATATTTTTATACTTTTTAACATTTCACCTGTTAATTTCAGTAAATGTTTTATAAGTTTTATTGCAAAATATTTCCCAAATTCTTTTGCTATTGCAATGTCAATGAAATCAAAAGACATCAAGCAAGTTCGTATAATAAAATATATGACCAAATCTCCCCCCCCCCTCCTCTCTCTATCTGTACTGTATACTCCTCTCTATCTGTACTGCATATTCTCTACATCTGTACTGTATCTGTACTGTACTTTTTTCTTTAAATCTTATATTTCAATACAAAAAAAAATTATATTTTATCATTTTATACTCAGAAATGACTATTTAGATATACATAAACAATGATTTTAAAAATGTCTAGACAATAATAACATTCTAATGAAGATATATTAATAAAATCAACGTAGTACAGAATGGAAGAAAAAGTTGATAAAAGAAAATTGTAATTTTAAAGCTCTACAAAGAAAAAAAAAATTACTTTCTTCTATATTTGCAAGAAAAAAGTATTGTATTCGTGGAAAATTTCAACTTTCAGTTTCAACGGATTTATACTTTTCAGAAGGTCCTGAACACGATTTAACTGTTTATTAGAAAATGTCTGTCTGTGAGTCTGTCTGTCTCTGTGTGTATATATGTCTGTTTGTGACAAAAATTTTGTGGGCGCTCTATCTCAAGAACTAATGCACGGAATTTAATAAAACTTTAGATTCAGTTAGTCCCTGATACAAATTGGTACTGATTATTTTTTGGTGTGAATCGCCCGATAGGTGGCGCTGCTATATTGCATTTTTCAGGATTTTCGCAGAACTAATGCACGGAATTTAATAAAACTTTAGATTCAGTTAGATCTTGATATAAATTGGTACTTATTGGTTTTTGGTGTAAATCGCCCAACAGGTGGCGCTGCTATATTGCATTTTCACAATTTCCGCAATAGCTCTATCTCAAGAACTAATGCACGAATTTTCGTCAAACTGCAGATTCAGTTAGACGGTTTCGGGTTTTGTTTTGACTCTTACGGGTTGGTATCGGTTTAACCCGATTTTTCAAAAGAATGTCAAAAATAATTTTCAGGTTAAAATTCTATACACAATAAAACTTCCATAACGCACATTCTGGAAAAGCGAGCACCACTACTTAGCGAACACTTTTTCATTTCCTAACATTTAAATATTTGTAAGATTTTACGTCTGAACAGTGGAAGTGTCCACTATTCAGACGTATCATTCACCTAATCTACACTCAAGCAACATATATATGCGTGCATAAATTATCACAGATACGATACATGCGTTTTTGTGTGTATCAAAAACGAAATGTTGGTAATGTATTTCATATTCCGAGAGAAGAAAAAAATAACGTAACTATACCGCAAAGAAAGAATAATCTATGATCACATTTCTTATATATGTCGTAGGCGAATTGGGAAATCCGGCTCTTTGCAAACAGCCTAGGCTATTTGCAAAGAGCCGGTCTAATTGGAGATTCATTTCTCTTTTCCCAATCAGCCTGATGTTTTTCAAGCTTATTGCAAAGAGCCTAGACAACGTTATGCTAATTGGAATATGGTCATTTATTTTTCCATCAGCCTGACATTTTTTAGACTCATTGCAAAGAGCCTAGATAGCGTTAGGCTAATTGAAAAATAATGACCTTGCCTATTTATAAAATGACCAGGTTTTTGTCAAAATATGGTGTACTTAAATTTTCAGGTTCAGATCACGTTACATGACAATGGAAACTATTTTAATGTTTTCGGTTTGTGCTGCGGTTAGATGGCATTTTTTTGTCGGGTTTGGGTTGAGTTTCGGGTTAACTTTCATTTCCAAGTTTGGGTCGGGTTGCGACACGAAGGAATTTGTTTCGTCGAGTTCGGATCGGGTTACGGTTCGATGGAATTTTTGATGGGTTCGGGCAGGGCTTTACAAATTTGAAAAAATCTGGTAGCTAGGTATAAATTCTAGTCGCCAGTAAAAAACTTTAATCCCCCCCCCCTCCTCCTCCTCGCTACTGATTTTCAAAAAAGCACAAAATATTTTTATGATTTAAGTTAGAAAAAATAATAACAAACATAGTTTACAGTTATTAGTTACATAGTTTAGACTAGTACATAATTAAAAAATGTAATAAAACTAAGTTTTCTAAGGGAACTTATTAAAATTATACATATCTGGGTAAAAGAAAAGGGGGGGTATATTGTAAAGTCTGAATTAACCGGCATGTTCGGAAAATGCTGATTGCCGAATGCTTCAAATGTCCTAATAGTTGAGTTCTACAAAATTTATATCTGATGAGAAGTCATCGATAAAATAGTGAAGTCGTAAAACAATTTTTTTTCTTTTTTAGCCTATCGAATTCAGTCAAATAATGATTTTATTATTTTAAAATTTACATTTGATGAACTTTCTTAGTTTTGTCAAATTAAAAATAAAAGTTTTTTTTCTTTATGTTTGAATATAATTTCAAATATATTTCTTAATGCTTTGCAGCATCTATAATGAGACATCTTACAAGAAATTTAATTAAACATTGTGACGTTTGCAAAAGTAACTGGAGAGCTACTATGTAATATGCATTGCTAAAAAAAAAAAAAAAAAATCCCTCGCTGGTATTACATAATCGGGATCAGCAGCCGACTGAGGTTTATTTTGATACAACGGTTTACAATAAGAATTTAAGAATTAAAAAAAATTAAAAACAAATACCTTACCCTTCTGACTTAAAATCAATGATTTTTTTATTTCCATTTTCTGCAAATAATAATCCGAACAATGTAATTATAAAATATTTTTGAGTAACAATCCAGTACCAGACACTTTGCCTCCAAGACAGAGTGACGCCGAACTATTGTCCAACGTGTGTGGTGCACACAGACGCCAGGTGAAAAGCATTTTAAGCGGGAAAGAAATATTTAATATATATATATATATATATATATATATTTATATATATTTATATATATGTTTATTAATTATTCTGGAAATTTTAATTAAGTTTTAATTCACTTCAAATGAATTATTTATAATCACTTATATATTATTATTCTTTTAAAATGAATGCGATAGGTTAATCAGCTTTAATTCTGAACACAAAAATATTGTTTGAAACTTACAAAAAGCGTAAGCTTTTTTTATCATTACAACCAATTTTTTAATGCCCCATAGGATGGATTGTCAAAATTTCTTAATGTTTTATTGAAACTTCCCCCCTCTCCCCACATTTTACTCACGTGATATGCTAGTCGACAAGAGTGGAAAAGAGTGGCGTTTTATGTACGTGAAATGGAAGTGAAGAGAGAGATCACTACTTGCTGCCCGCACGATTAGGGGTGTTGGAGAGACAACTGTGCTCTTTAATTTTTTAAAAGAAATGAAAGAAAGAGTCAAATTAAATAACTTAGTCGCCAGGTAAAAAAAGTTGGTCGCCAGTGACGACCTGGCGACCGCATTTGTCAAGCCCTGGGTTCGGGTTTCGGTTTGACTTAAATTTTCAGTTTCGGGTTGGGTTGCGTCTTGCGTGTCGACTTTGGGTTTCGAGTTAGCTTCAATTTCCAGGTTTCGGTTAGGTTTCGAGTTAAATTAAATTTTCAGGTTCGGGTCGGTTTTGGGTTAACTTAAATTTTCAGTTTCGGTTCGGGTTGCGTGACGACGAAAGTTATTTTTCGGGTTCGGATCGGGTTACGGTTCGATGAAATTTTTTTTCTGTTTCGGGTTAACTATTTTCGGGTTCGGGTAAAAAATATGTATGAAAATTTCTGTAATAAGTATTTCTACACAGATGAGGCAGATTTTTTATGTTTCCCAGTTTTACTCAGATGATCTCTAAAGAACATTATTATAATATATATGTAAGAAAATTTTTGCAATAATGACACTTACAGATCAGGCAGACTTTTGTTGATTTTCAACGTTACGTAGAAGATGGGTTACTGAATGAAAATATTATAAAAATAAATAAGAAAAGTTCTTTGTCTATGAAAACTGCAGATGTGGCAGATTTTAATATTTTTCCATCATTATGTAGAGAAGATGTGTTACTGAATGAATTTGATAAAAAAAGAAAACTGCTTTATTGATAGATTTCATTTATGCGCCTTGTTGATAATTAAGATTAATAAACACATTCTTTTTTATAGATAAAATTTGCCCTCAGCCACAATACAAAAAACAATTTGCAGTCAAGACGAAAACGGTTTGCGACACGAAGGAATTTATTTTATCGGGTTCAGATCTGGTCACGGTTCTATGGTATTTTTATGCCTTGTTCGGGTTGGGTTACTGGTTAACATGAAATTTTTAGGTTCGGGTCGCGTTGCGACATGAAGGAATTTATTTTGTCGGGTTCTTATCGGGTTACGGTTCGATGTTTTTTTTTTTTCGTCGAGTTCGTGTCGGATTTCGGGTTATCTTGAATTTTCGGTTCGGGTCGTGCTGCGACTCGAAGGAATTTATTTTGTTCTTTTAGGATCGGGTTACGGTCCGATGGAATTTTTCTGTCGGGTTCGGGTTGACTTCGAATGGAATTTTCAGGTTCGAGTTGGGTACAACACCATATTTTGACAAAGAACTGGTCATTTTCTAAATAGGCATGGTCATTTTTCAATTAGCCTAACGCTATCTAGGCACTTTGCAATGAGTCAAAAAAATGTCAGGCTGATTGAAAAATAAATGACCATATTACAATTAGCCTAAACGTTGTCTAGGCTTTTTGCAATAAGCCTGAAAAACATCAGGCTGATTGGGAAAAGGGAAATGAATCTCCAATTAGACCGGCTCTTTGCAAAGAGCCGGATTTCCTAATTAGCCGACGACATATACATTTTATTTCTCATGCCAGTAAATTGAATATATACTCATTCATATTCAAATACGCATTTATTTTAAACTGAAACAATTCTGTTCCACATTTTTGTAAAAATCCCATCAGCCTGGCTTCTAAAAAACGCAAATCTTGTCCGCAAGAGTTATTTTAGAGTGAACCCGGCCCGCAGACAGAAAATTAGTCACCCCGACCCGATTTAGAATTCTATACAACGATTCCGAGGCGTCCCCTATTCAGAGGTTTTACTATACATTTGGAAAAGAATATAGACATGTCCATTTTTTCTATATAAAAGATAAAATTGGTATTAGAGATATAATTGCAGATTACTTTTCATAAATGCATAAAAACATGGTTTACTTTCCTTTCATCTCGGGTTCAGATCGGTTGCGCGTTGAAATATTTCGGGTTTAGGGTCGGGTTGCGGGGTGACTTCAAATGAAATTTGCGGTTTCGGGTAGAGTTGCAGGACTAATTACCACTTTATTAGCAGGAAATAAAGGATAAGTTTCGGGGAGACCTAGATCCAGCCATAGATTGAAAACGGTTTTATATAATATAATCGTTTTTAATCTACGGTTTATATATATAATGAGAGAGAGAGATGAACTCCATTTCCATTACAGAATTAAAGAATGTTTCTTTGATTATTTTTGTAAATGCTTCAATAACCGAAAGCATGCATATTATTGTCACGTCGCAGGGCCGGCTCAACCATCGGCCCTCGCGTTGAAGTCTTCTTAGGGGCCCTGAGTCTCTCTATGCAATTCAAAATAACGTTATTCTGTGTAAAATAATGATATTACTGCTCTAAATTTGTCTTTAAAGGTTTTTTCACGAAAAAGGTTAGTATTGTATTAACTTTATTTCTTACAGCCAAAGTTGATATATTTGTCAGGAAATAACATTAAATTCCAAAAATAAATATTTAAATTATTCTAAAGGACAGAAGGTTTTTAGAATTTAAAAATAACTATACACATTACATGTGAAAGAATTCGCATGTTATTTTTCATACATTTTATACGCTACTAAATTATTCTATGCTATATACAATTTTTAAAAAGGATTTTTAGTAGTCGAATATTGCAGTTAGAGACGTTTGGCCCCACTAAGTAATTTGCCAGGGGTCTGCGCGACATTGCGCTGGGTTCTGATACAATAAACTTTTAATAAAATTTATAAAAAATTATCTACCTTCTAGAACAGGAAATCCTATAAATTGTTTATTTTCATAATTCCATTTTTTAGAAAATCTCCAAATTTGTCCATTTGATGTTCCATTTTTGTGTAATAAGTAGATTATAATATAATACAGTATATTTTCACTTTGTATCTTTATAAGATTTTTTTTTCTTTTTTTTAATGTCATATTTAACACTTTTATTTTATTTTTATCCTTTTGGAATATTTTATGTCTCAAGTATTTTTAACCATGTACTTTATTTTTTTTATTTAATTTAAGATTTAAAATTCATATATATCAGTGCAGCATAGTTGAATTAGAATGCAATGTCTCTACTTTGAATTTTCCCGCTCAATGGGTGTATATATGGCAAAATAATAACTGGAATAACACACGAAAGATTAAATCTAAATTAATAATTATTATATTAGTTATTAAATTCAATGTTGTTAATTGTAAAATAATTAACATAAATAGCTATAGTTAATTAATTAATGGACAATGTTTCACAGGATCAAGTCGATTCAAAATTTTATCGCTGGGGAAAATTTTTACTTGGTTTCATCTGAAAAATTGCATTTAAACACTAAACTCTTAGAAAGTGAAAAATTGATTCTTGAAATTATTTAAAAATTAAATAACAATGGGAATCCCGCATAATCTGAAAAATAAACGTTTTAGCCAGATATTGAAAATTTCTGCATACTAATTTTGTGACTGACTGATTCATAGAATTTTTCTTATTACTATTTGCATTTTCCTCTCTTTCTTTCATTCTTTTTTAATAGAGTGAAATAGAATATCTACCACTCTTTCAAACACCTCTTCCCCCCTCTCTTTCTGAGGTCAAGCCAAGGGGTCAAAAGACGTTCAAATATAGGAAGAGGGTAGATCCCCCCCCCCCCTTCAAAACGAAATGTACGCCTCATATAATCGGTACCCAACAGTGATATCTGATCCCTGTTTAAACTGTTCTGTTCTAATTGGAGAATTTTTCTGTCAATTATTTGCACATAGTGACGCCTACATACAACTGACCAAGACGAGTATTTTATGAGAAACGGAAAAAGAAATCTGTGAAGCGGCCCCTTAATCATGAATTAAATAAAAGAGAGATATTCTTTTCTCATTACTCTTCTGTTTCTCTTCTTTAAGTCCAAAAATTGCAGGAGTACGAGAATTTTTTTCCAAATCAACTTGTTGAGAAAACAACTGATATTTGTTTACCCCATTTTATAGAAATATCATCTGAAAACTGAATTGTAATTTTCAAAATATCAGATTTCAGAAATATGGCTGGTGCCATTAGTCTTCTACAATTTATTATAGAAAATAACTTGCAGGCTACATTTTCAGAGACCTACAAACTGTTGTTAATTATTGTTACCATTCCAATGAGACTGCTGGGGTCAAGAGATGCTTTTCCACTTTAAAATTAATTAAGACATTTTTAAAGAGCACTATGAGTAAGGACAGATTCTGTGCTCTAGCCTTGTTCTCAATTGAAAAATACATGATATAAAAAAACCCTAAATAATGAAAATGTTATGGATTTGCTTGCTTCGAAAAAAGACAGGCGGGTGGACTTAATTTACAAAAATAGTACTTGAGTAACATTCAAAGGTAAATTGTAAACAATATTGGAATTCTACTTTCCTTTGTAAAAAGTAAAGTGTTAAAATTTTTCCATCTATGAGTGCTTGTTTATTTCTTTTTGTTGCATTTTTTTTAAACTTGCGAAAACACGAATGCATAACTGGATCTAGGGTGTGGCCTGGGGGAAAATCTTTCTGAAGCATTGAAATATCTCCCTGAAATTTTGTGTTTTGTAATGGATTAAAAGTGTAGTATATGATATTTATGGGTGGTGGGGGGGGGGGGGGGGGGAGAGCTGATCATCGCAAAGCATGCATTATTTTAATAAAGTAACAAAAGAAAAACATTTTGAAAAAAAAAATGATAGACAAAATAGAAAAACAGTATAACTTCACGATTAATGGTGATTTCAGATTATAGAAAATTCTGGATTTCAGAAGCTTTGAAACTGGAATGCATTTAGATAAATACCCTAATTACCTGAAAATTTCCCAAAATCTACAGGACTAATGTTCAGCCATAAGAGAAAAAATATTGAATTTATTGTAAAATATTTCAATTTTTAACTTTTGTATTTAATATAACACTTGATAAATAAATAAATCTGAAATAAAAAATTGATAATTCAGTACAAAACATTTGCAACATAAGTAAGAATAAATTCAGAAGATTTACATTACTTAATATAAAATTATAATTAAGTAAGTTAATTACTTAAATATTTGTTTAAATTAAATATAAAATCCTTGTACTAGTTAGTTTTTTTTTGTCTTATTTATAATTTAATATTACAAGATCAGCTAATCAGACAAAGATTTGTGTGGCGCCATCTGTCGAAGTAAAAGCTTACTATGCAATTTGATTATCGGTTGAATCGAATATCGCCGTATGCGGAGAATGAATAGCTATAATGGATGAAGCATAGAGTGCGATGTTTGTAAACTAAATATGAAAGCATGAAATAAATGGATTTAAGGAATCAGTTGTTAATATAAAACAGAAATCAAAAGATTATTGGTAAGTTAAAAGTACTTTAACATTAATAATTACGTTTTTATAATAAAGTTACGTTGATATGTACTGTTTATGAACTTTATACTCAAATTAAATAACTGTAAATAAAGATGACATATGAGTGAATGGTAATGAATGCTTGTGTTTAAAGAGTGTATTTGAGGCAGTAAGACTTAGATATGAAATAATGGTATGACTTTTCTTAACAAGATTTAATAAGTTACGCGGTCGCACCATCTGTTGATTTTTAAGAAAGATATTTGCAAATTTGCTCAAAAAAAATATGTTTATTGACATTTGCAAAGATATTGAGTAGGAAAAAAATCGCAGATAATCCGCAGCCGCGTATAATCGGCATTACAAGAAAAATAAAGTTTTTTAATGTATAATCCACGGATTATAGGCAGGAAATTAGGGTAATAACACTAATATCTGTCATTAATATGGTAACAGAAAAAAAAAAGTAACTTAATAATTTAAAATAATTAAAAAACACTGAGAAATTGCAGTTGAAAATGTCCTGAAGTAATTTCGAGAACTAGTAACATTTTATGTGGTGTCGCCATCTGTTGTAAGTTAGGAAGATTAAATATCCGTTTTTGTTTTAATCATAGTTTCGTATCTATAAATGCTAAATAAATAATACAAATCACAAAAATTGAGAACATATAGAACGAATTGGTAGTGTTGCCAGATTATAAAAACAAAAAACATTACTACCACAAATATAGCACAAATTATGCTACAAATTCGACTGTGTATCAACAGATCGATTGATCTGATCAATCAATCGATATATTCTTTTTTGTGATTTGTTTTCATAATAATGTTAAATACAACTATAAATTCTTTAATAAAATAAATAGATACTCTTTTAATCAAAATATTTTCCACACAGCATCAAATACAGATTTTTTTAACTTATTTCATGAGAAATTTTCACTATCGATATTTTTATAACCTATCGCCATGGAGCTAAATTTACAGCAAAACTAATAATTAGTTATATTGCTTTTTCAGATCGACGATGTGTTTTGTACATGTTTGCGATATATCAAAGAATCGTCATGCCTTTCTTATTCGTCGGGGAAAAAAAAAAACACTCGGGAGATAAAATTTTTGGTGTTGATCTTGACGTGCACGGCGAAATTTCTTTTGGGGGAGGGCGCTTTCTCGGGATTTTTTGAATTTTCCAATTTGTTTACAAAGTGGGAGGGGGGCGCTTAATCGGGAAGGGCGGATTAACGGTATTTTACAGTAGTGAAAAAGTACCCAAGATGGGACTCGAACCCGGGTCATCAAATTAGTGCACTGACGTTTTACCAACTGAACCACTTAGGAACGATACTCAGCCTGGAACTTTTTCCCCATAAACATGTTGGCAATGCTACAAACGCAGCACAAGATGGAATATTTTCCGTGAGCCGCCAACCCTGGGGCAAACACGAAAAGTGTTTTTTTTTCTCTCTTGAAAAATTTCCAAGTATTAAATATGAATGTAGTATTTGAGGTTTTTGATAGAGGGTTTTGGACATAACAGTTTAAACTCTCAAAAACGGACGCATGTCAAAGACTTCCAATCCTGAATTGTAACATAGTTTACTTGCAGATTATTTTCTGCCACTGAAATATCTGTCGCAGACACTTGGAGAATTTTCTGCTACTGGGACTATGCGTTCGCATGACAAAAAAATAGCTGCCAAACCTCCCACTAATCCTCCGTAATATGTAGATTAATTTGAACCAGTTAACCACTTTAAAACCAGAAAATTTATTTAATGAATCTTTGACTTATTTAATTTAAAGGTTTTAAGTCGAATTTATTCAATTGAATTTCTTAAAAGAGTTTCTAGTTCGAACATATTAAACCTGGGTCAAATAAACACACTTATAATGGAAGATTAGTAGGAGCTTGGCATCTATTAAAAAAATGCGCAATAGCAACGTTAATGGTTATTTATATTCTTAGACTATTACATTCGAATAAAGATTTATTTTTAAAAAACAATGTCATTTGGAATAAATGAAAAATAGGTTTAAAGACATCATAACTTTTGAAGCTGTATAACAAAAAGTAGATTTTTGAAAATATATCTGTGTAATTTATTAAAATATATTTCCAATGATTCCGTTAACAGAAGTTTCATTATCGCTTTTACTATTTCTACAAAACTTATTGCCTGCCCGACACGTCCTAAGAACAATAAAGACATCGGCTGGCATGGCATGGCCAGAGGGCCATGCCGGGTACAGGCTCATGCAGACCTCTAGCATATTTCTCAAGCAAGTTTAATGCAAAAATCTATGCACTGTTATTTTATATCTAAAAGTTAAGGCATTGTCTTAGATAGACTTTTAATAATGTGTAAATTTATGGTCGATCCCTAACTTGCATTTCAAATGAACTGATATCGCGTTGATCAGAGGTATGCTTAAGTGGTGTAAGTCACAAATTTTGGATTTTAATATCTCTGTGAATTTTGCAGATATCAAGATGGAATTTTTCTTAGTTTAATTCAGGAATGGATAAGGAAAATTTTCCTAATTGGAATTTTTATTCTACGGGGACTGTATAAAAATTTAATTTTTGTATTTTCTCAAATAGACACCCCCCCCCCCCCCATGGAGTTGCAACCAGAGCTGTCCTTAGCGAGGACGACTTAAAGCGAGGCCCGGTGCAGGGATTTTGCGAGGCCCTTTCCTTCCAGATTCTTAACATAATCTTATCTATACTATGAATATAAAAGAATTTTTTTCACCTATATACTGTAACCCGGGGAGCCCGGGTTCGATCCTCTAGCTACTATAAAGAAGTAGCATTTGTTTGTGTGTTTGTAGGGATAATTTCTGGAACTACTAAACCAATTTCAAAAGTAATGGTGGCAAATTGATGGTGAAAGTCCCTCTTCCAACATAGGCTATATTTTATGTCAAGATCACTATCTTTTCTTAACTAAAATCATATATATTAAGGATTTTCTATTATACCTTCTTCTTTTTATTAAAGAAAAAATATTTTGCGTCCGTGTGCGAGGCCTCTTTAGGTGCGAGGCCCTGTGCGGCTGCACCTGTCGCACACCCCTAAGGACGGCTCTGGTTGCAACTTACCTCATCAAATTTTGCACCTTTTTTTATGAAATTTTGCAATTGGAAGTATGTGTCTAGGGGTAAGGAGATAGCCTATTGTTTCGATATTTATGAATCCCACTGTGTATAATACATATTTATCTTCATACACACAGTTTAGAAAAATCAATTTCAAAATCTGTCAAAATTGAACTGCAACCCCCCCCCCCCCCCAGAATTCCACGTATTATCTGTAATATATTTTACTATATTCACTTAAGTAATTTTCTTGTATCCCGAAATGGAACAAGTTTAAAAAATTTTCTTTGTCAATGTCTTGTGTATTGAACTTATAAAAAGAAAACTCAACTTTATAATTTAAATCCAGTAAATTTATTATTATTTTATAAATCTTCAAAATCATAAGTTGATAAGCCTGTTTATCCAAACTGTTTAAGTTGATAAAATTTGTTTACTATGAATGAAGGGTTATCCTTCAATACCTTATTAAATATTGTATTAAATATGCTCAGTAGCATTTTATTAGCATCTGCAAGATAAGATCCAAAACCATGTTTAACAGTTCTGAAAGAAATTGAGTTTACATGTTGTAGATTTGGTATCATTATTGCTTTCTTTTTCTTTCTCTCTTGAAATATGCATATGTTTTTCTCTTAATTATAATATATCATCTCATTTTTAATTTGGAATTTTTTAAGTTTAATTCCTGCAGTATCCTTTCCGTTGTTTTTTATAATATTTCATCATTTGTTTTTCACATGTCTTTTCATTTTTAAATATATATATATTTCTATAAGATAAGTAAAAAAATCTATAGTCTAAAAATGAAGTTAAAGTCCTAGCAGGATTTACTTTTCCTGTTGTATAATTATCCATTAAAATGTGATTAAATTATAAGAATTTGTCATTGTATAACCTGAAAAAATTTCCACCTCTTTTACCCTGAGCCACTTTTATACCTGATTAATTCTTTGATAAAAAATGAAAAAAAATATATCAATGGCATATTTTGCCAAAAATAAATTCAACTAAAAGTTTATTTTTTCTTTTGGGGATCTTGCAGCCAAACATGGTAAGAAACTTTATACCCATAGCAACTTTAAGGAGGTATAAAAAACAAGTACAGTAGACTCCCTCAAATACGCGACCCTAAAATCCACAAATGCCTAAAATCCATGTTTCGTTGCAGTTTTAAACAGTGAAACTTACTGTTAAGTTGTAGGAACAAAATTCAAGATGGCGCTGAAATCAGTGGCAATCACAATGTTTCTTTATTAATTTTTTTGTTAATCATGTTCTTTTGGCAATTATAGCTGGTTAATTACTAAATAAATTTTTTTACTTATGATTTTGATGTAAATTAGTGCATCTAAAGCAAAAATTCACCATATTGTATCCTGCACAATATTCGCAAGTGTAAACTGTAATTGTAACTGAATTGTTTTATTTTTCTTGCATTAATTTCTCCATTTTTCAATATTTATTTTTAGTTTTTCATTATTATGTATGCATTTTAATATGTAATTGTGGTTAATGTTAATATAGCTGAACTTGAGCTTTCGCACGAAGAAAATATGAATTTTCGGTACTTCTCCATTATCCCATCACCATTTTCCCTTTAAAAAAAACTATCGCCAAACTATAGGATTTAATGCCAAAAATGCAGCCCCATGCACTTGACATCAGAAGCATTAAACGTGTTTGTTATATCATGAAGCGGTTTTTCATTCAACATTTACCTGTATTATTCATTATGTTTTACCAATTTATTAGTTATTTCATTAATTAAAATAACAATTGCATCCTTAAACAGCTGTGCCATGATATTAAAAGAGAAAATGCATTGAAAAAAAGTTGTGTTGCATCGTTAAGTGCAGTAGATCAATTTCAACTGACGTCACAAACATTTATTCACCAGCCGAGAAGGATAATTAAGAAAAATAATGTAAATGAATAAATATCCAAGATTTTTTTTTCTATTTTCATTAATATATTGTAATTTTTTTATGTTTAAACTTACTGATTGTTGACACTTTGGTGAGTGGGGCTTTTCTGAATTTATTTATTTTATTTATTTATTTTGATATTCCAATGGCAACATTCTTCCATTTGTTTGTTTGGTGATAATTTTTTTTTTCATGAAAAGTTATCAGCGGGATAATGGAGAAGTACCGAATTTTCTTCCAAAAAAATTCAAAATGGTGCTAATATTAGTGACGATCAGTATTTTTTTCTAAGGCAATTTTTAATGAATCAAGATTTTTTGTTTACTAAATCTGCATAAACATGAAATAACATTTCGTTATTTTATGATTCTGATGCAAATTATTTTCGTATCTAAGGTAAAAAATTGTGTAACAGTAGCCACTTTGCATCCGTATTTAATTTTAATTATAATCTTTAATTATTTTTATTTTTTTGTGATTTCGTTTGTAATTTTGACTAATATGGCTGAATGAAACAAGATGGATTCACATTTCTTCATTATTATGCATATTTAGTACTGCATTATCTATACTATTAAAAACTGTTCGCGTATCTATCTATGTAACCTCAAAAACTCGAAAACCGCAGGGCTACGAAATTTTGCACACGGGTAGCTGGTAGGGCAGTCATGAACGATTGGGGCAAAAAATTCGAAATTTTGAAATTGATTTTTGATAGATTAAGTATTAATTAAAATCCATCCACAAAGAGATCTCATCAAAAATACGCTTTTATATCTGGTTTTATATTGGCTTTTTTATCGGTTGGTTGGTTGTATAAAATCTCCACAGAAGTCATTAAATAAATCAAGGCAGGGATCATTGCAATTGCCAGTGGAGTGTTTAAAATCGATGGATCAGAGATTATATGACATGTAGACAATCAACTTAATTATTGAGTGCTGCCAAATGCTAAAAACCTAATTTTGAAAGATTTTATCCATGAATGAATGATAATTAGCTGTGTTTAAGGGTTTTCTTACATGACATATATTAGTATGATAGAGATTATTAATACAGAAAACTTTATTTAACAGATTTGTTAAATTTGCGGGGATGGTGAGGGATGGGGGTAAAAGACTTTTTATTAAATATCACATATATTTTACTTGACCGCGCGATACCTAGCAGCGGCTTTTTCATTAATTGACCCTCTTTATTAATAAATTCATATCTACTGCTCTGATTTCAACAGAACTAATTACATTTAAGAAATTTAACATTTTTTGCTTCACCCGTAACCTTTAATCACTGTTTTATATAGATGGTACCGGTATTTTAGAATAACAGTTTTCGTAAAAATTAAATTTATGTTCCTAATAAAAGTACAGAGCCCATATTCAGTTGATGCATACTAACAGTCAAAGTTAGTGATTAGTTGTTGAGCACTTGACCGTGCGCCTCCTCGCGGTCCCTTCCTCAAGGTTTTTTCTCTAACTGTGCCCTATTTCCAGACCTCAGATAATGATGTTCCAAACTTCTCCAAACCAGTTCCATTTTGCTAAAATATCATAAAAATCAGCATTCATAGCTTCAGGGTGTACTTCTAGAAAACAGTTACCAGTATTTCTGAATAATAGTCTAAGCCAAATTTCAAATTAAGTTCCTAGCTTAACCAAATGAATCAATCTTTAAAGATGCATATAGTGGCTCTTTTAATTTATCATTTGCTGAAAGGCACTTGAACATCCACTCTCCCCACGGCCCCTCCCTCAAGACTTTTTGTCTAATTGTACCCTGTTTCCATAACTCAGCAACTATCTTTCCAATTTCAACGCAACTGATTACAAACATTATAATTAACTTAATAGTCACTCTCTATAACATTAAAGTAAATTTATGAGTAGTAGTTACCACTATTTCCGAATAATAGTTTAAGCTAAATTTGTAATTAAGTTCATAGCTTAACCAAACGAACAAATTTTTAAAGATGCATAGTGGTCCTCCTAATTAGTCATTTTCTGAAGGACACTTGAACATCCCCTCCCCTGGCACCCCCTCAAGGTTATTTTCTCTAACTGTGCCTTATTTCAATAACTCGGCTAATAATGTTCCCATCTTCTCCAAACCGCTTTTGTAGCACGTCTACTATTACGGTGCTCTAAGCAACGAGTACCTGTGTCAGATGTTCGTTCGAAAAGAGGTTTGTTTAGAACAGAATGCTCCCTGGTGGTGGAAGGTGAAAATAAAAGATTTTCCGGAGCGTACGAGCATGCCCGGTCAAAGCCATCAGAGACCCGGGTCAGTGTTTCGTTTTTTAAGAGATTTAAGTTTATTACACGGGTTCGGGCAACGCCGGGCTACGAAATTTGGCATACGTGTTGCTGGTGGCCATGAACGATTGCGGCCAAAAATTCGAAAATTTTAAATAGATTTTTTTTTAATTTTATGTTTTTGACGAATTTTTGCCTTTTTTATGTCTACCCGTAATCGCACGATTTCTAACCAGTTCTAAATGTTTACTGCAATGTGAGATATACATATTACGGACGCCACGCTGCAATACTAAGAAGCTGTAGCGGGTATTACGATAATTCTTTTACCTCGCATGCAAATAATTAGAGATTATTTAATTGTCCTTCATTATTTCATTTCTTTTTTTTTTTTTTAAATAAAGAAACACATTTTATCGTAAACGTTAACAACATTTTAAATCTATTTATTCCCTTATTCCAAAGATATCGTTTTATCGTCTGTTGCCATAGCAATATAAATTAAGTTTCATTAAAAATAAGTGCGTAGTATTTTTTTTCTCTAAATCGTATAGTTATTGTACAACTCAACACTTTAACAGGGGAATTAAATTCATTTTATTCACATTTTAGAATTAAATTCCTGAACTCCTGTGCGTAGAACGGGTTAAACAGCTAGTTAATTATTATTTACTTGACTTTTATTTTTAATATTTTTAATTTTATTATTTTATGTCATTATTTTAATAATTTACTTCAATTGTTTTAATATTTACCTAATTATTTTAACATTTTACTTATTATAATGATTCATTATAATTTCCAATGCTTTACTACAGTCAAATTACTGTTTAAAAAATGTAAACCAAACAGCGACCAGAAATCTACAAACTTCTAAAATCCGCACAACCCCTGAACATGAGCTGTACGGATCTGAGGGAGTCTAGTGTACTACTGCTTTTTAATGTCTATTCTCTTGTATGTATTTACTTCAGCCATTTGTGTATTTAACTTTTCCACATGTATGCTGTTTCCATACCCATACTGTAATCCTGATGATGTGATTTATCATATTAGCATATAACACTAGGTTTGTGTTAAACATTTCTTATAAAAACCTATGTACACTTGTTCACATTTTCCTTTAATATAATTATAATCAAATAATGTTGGAAGTCACTGATTACTGATAAATATTCTTGATTGCTCTTTAGTTATACTTTTGGTGTTATACAAGACTTTGTTATTAGAGTTCTTTTTTCTTTCTTTTTTTTAGTTATTTAGTAAAGTGTTGTTAGTTTTTATATCAATTAATACTTCTTCTTTAATAATTGTAGCCTTTGATGATAAAATATCAGAAAGATCTAAAAGAAAGATTGCTAGGTCTTCTTAGAGAAACAGATGAACAACTTATTGACTTGGTAAGGATATTTTATTGTTTGTGAATAATGTATTCATAAAGACAAATGTATTCAGTGGAACCTTGGTATAAGTACCAATCAGAAGTGATTTTATATGCAGAATGACCCTTTATGTTGAGTGAAATTATGTGTTTGAAATCGGTGATTTGTTTATGAAGAATTTAGGTCCTTTGAAGGATTCTTCACAAGTTTTTTCATTTTAAAACAGGACCTTTCACAAAAATTATCATCTTAAAGCAGAAACCTTTACAAAATTTATTTTAAAACAGATTGTATCACAAAATACTTTGTTCAAATTCTACACAAATTTAATCATTTTAAAATAAAATCTGACCTGTCATAAAAAAAGCTGAAATCGTCATAGAATCTATTATCTGGCTATAAATAAATAAATATAACCTTGTTAAAAATTTCTAAACAGGAACCTGAATATAATGTAGCAATAATTTCTATTTCATAAAATTGAGATTAGATTTTTTACACACTTAAAAAACTGTTTACAATTTCACCAAAACAGGACCGTGAGAAAAGTCAGATCACTGAAAATTTATAGTGGATTTATGATACAGGTGTTATTAATAGCATGACCATATACCAAGATTTGACTGTAACTAGTTCTTAAAATGAAAACAGGAGTAAAAACTTTTGTGTATTTTCCTTTTGCTAGAAAAGAGCCATTTCTACCCAAGATAAAGAAAATGAGCATTTTGCCAAACAAGGACATGATCTTCAAAAAGAACTTTGCCTTCAAGATGAAAAATTAAACAAAATTCATCGGAAATATGATGAAGAAATTTTAAAAAAGCAGGGCTTAGAGGAGAAATGCAAAGTCATAAGGCAAAAGTTTGAAAAAGTTGATGAAAAGTTGCAAAAGCAGAGAAAAAATGGTGATTTTTTAAAAATCTTTTTCATATTTGTCCAGATGCTTTTTCTTATACATTTTTTAAAAAATCTGTATTTATCTGTAGCTGAGGTTCAAGTGTGTGTTCTCAGATTTCTCTGTCTGCATTATATTTTATCTGCTAATTTATGGTACTACTAATCTTGTAGTATTAATCTATAATTTAAAAAATATCCATTAACAATTCTTATTGAAATTGAGTCTTTTTTTTTTCTTTTAAAAAAAAATAAAATAGGAAACAATTTTGAAAGTCATAAATTAATATAATGGGTGCAATAATTTAATTACTGAATAACTTGAAATTTGTTATTACCATGTTTAGCATAATGTTAACATGAATTAAAAGTAAACAACTTGCACTATTTAATAATTCTTCTGTTATACGTATTATATTACTTTTTTGCTAATTTAGTTGATCTTTTATGTTTTGCTTGATAAAATTGTCACTTTCAAAAGAAAAAAAACATATTATTGAAATGGGGAAAGAGTTTGTTTGAGATTAGAAAAACGTTCTGTCTTCAAACTGGAACATTTTTCAAAAATTGAAGCCAATAGCAATATCCAAATAAAAAAATTCCTTCGTCTGAAAGGTATTAAAATTTTATTTGTTGACCATGAAAGAGAGTAACATAATTGCATTACTTAAATCAACATGATTTCTAATTTTTTGGATCATTTCCTGAATATGGTACATAATACAGTTTTACACCAAATTTTGGTGGTGTTGTCCAATCATTCCTTATTATTTCTTACTGTGGTTCTCAATTAATAATTATACCAGCTACTTACTATTTACCAAACTGGCATAATCCATAGTTGAAGGGCTAGTGATTATCTCTGTTGATTCTCATGTTCGAAGGCTGAAAATACACACAGAGAGAGAGCATTAAAAACTCATGATAATACTCTTATATTAAAAATCGAAATTGAGAATCTGATGTGCATATTTCGAAGAATTTGAGAAACCTGGCTTTTCTTGCTTTTTTATTCAATGTACATAAAGTATGAACACACATGTAGAACATAAATTAAACATTAATAAATGACATTTGAGATTAAATTCCAGGAAGCGGCATTTTCACTTCTTCTTCGAGCAGTAATCTGGGTGCTACTGAACTTATTTTTACTGAGTCATTGGGGGGTTACTCATGGGCCGAATTGGTGCCAATGTCAGTCACCCATGTGATTCGCAACACACTGCCCCACCATGAACATAGGGGTGTTCATCACTAAACATATATAACAATACAAATTAAATCAAATACAAATATTAAATAATAATACAAGTTATACAAATTAAATCAAATTCAAATATTAAATAACAATAAAAATTATACATACTTCAAGGCAAATTTCTAAAAAACTCCAACACATATAAATTCAACTAAAATAAATAAAGAAGAAGAATTATGTTAATATTTAATCATTAAAGTTTAGATTAACTTTCAGTCCATCAGTTCTAGATTGTACAGCAGTTGTACAGGTCTTTTCAAAATGGAGTTTTCAGTCTTTAATTTACAGGCCGTCACCTTGCCATCTCTTCCAGGAAATATTTCTATAATTCTACCTAAACTCCAGAAAATTCTGGGTAATTTATTATCTTTAATTAGTACATCATTTATTTTAAATTGGGGAAGATTGGTTTTATGCAAACTTTGGTGGGCTGACCTCAAGTTTAATAGGTATTCATCCTTTCATCTAGACCAAACGACTGCATTAATTTTTCCTGATAGTTATAAGCTTTAAGCAATTCTTTCCTAGATGAGAAATTAGAGTCAAGGTGGAGCCGTACAGGGGGAAAGAAGATATTCTTCTCCCTATTAAAAAGTGAGCAGGAGTTTTTCATTACCTACGTATGTCATAGGTCTGGAGTTCACCATACCTTCTATTTCTATTATTACAGTATACAACTCATTAAGGGTCACAGATCTGCCCAAAGTCTTTCACAGTTCTGATCATTCTTTCATAAAATCCGCCCCACCAGGGAGGCCCTTTCTACTATATACTTCCATTTGATGTTATTGGAAGCAAAAAATTCTTTCACATCAGATGAGTCACTATAGACCATAGTCTTTTTAGTTCTATTTCAGCACGTTTAAAAGTACGGGTGTTATTGGAGTATACAACGGAACACAATCCACGACGAGCAATGGACCGTCTTAAAGGCAAGTAAGAATGTTTGTGTTGACAAATTATATACAAGTTCCATATGGACATTTCTTGTTACAGCACACGTTACTAGTAATATATACTCCTTACTGTCACAATCTTTCATGAATAAAGGCCCCACAAAATCGACTCCTATTATGCTAAAGGGAGCTGACTGCTCAACACGATCAAGTGGCAATGGAGCTACCACCTGGTTTTTGGAGTTGAAGAAAACCGTTTACAAATAGTTCATTTTTTCAGTTGATTTTTTATTGTTTGTCTAGCCTTTAGTAATCAGAATTTTTCTCTCACTTGTACAAGTGTGTGAGAAACTGTTGAATGAAACACTCTAGCATGAGCATCCCAAATTATCAATTCTGAAAACTTTGTATTGGGTGGAAGAATATGTCACATGTCGATGTCTTATACAACCAACTTCAGAAAACACTAACTGATGCAGTACTTATTAAAAAACAAGTAAATGATTTTAAGAAGTCATTAGAAAAAGAATGGACACAGTGACAATGGAGATATATGAATCGAAATAAATATCAAGAAAAAGAAAGATAGAAATTATTCATAGAAATAGAACTGCAGCATTTAAAGGGTATGTGATGTTAATCATGAATTAAATAAAAGAGAGATATTCTTTTCTCATTACTCTTCTGTTTCTCTTCTTTAAGTCCAAAAATTGCAGGAGTACGAGAATTTTTTTCCAAATCAACTTGTTGAGAAAACAACTGATATTTGTTTACCCCATTTTATAGAAATATCATCTGAAAACTGAATTGTAATTTTCAAAATATCAGATTTCAGAAATATGGCTGGTGCCATTAGTCTTCTACAATTTATTATAGAAAATAACTTGCAGGCTACATTTTCAGAGACCTACAAACTGTTGTTAATTATTGTTACCATTCCAATGAGACTGCTGGGGTCAAGAGATGCTTTTCCACTTTAAAATTAATTAAGACATTTTTAAAGAGCACTATGAGTAAGGACAGATTCTGTGCTCTAGCCTTGCTCTCAATTGAAAAATACATGATATAAAAAAAACCTAAATAATGAAAATGTTATGGATTTGCTTGCTTCGAAAAAAGACAGGCGGGTGGACTTAATTTACAAAAATAGTACTTGAGTAACATTCAAAGGTAAATTGTAAACAATATTGGAATTCTACTTTCCTTTGTAAAAAGTAAAGTGTTAAAATTTTTCCATCTATGAGTGCTTGTTTATTTCTTTTTGTTGCATTTTTTTTAAACTTGCGAAAACACGAATGCATAACTGGATCTAGTGTGTGGCCTGGGGGAAAATCTTTCTGAAGCATTGAAATATCTCCCTGAAATTTTGTGTTTTGTAATGGATTAAAAGTGTAAATTTACCCCCATCACACAGAACTCCATATTGTCCTCCACGAAGCAGCAAAATTCCGTTCCAGAGAAAAATATCTAAATTCAACACTGCACAAATGTATTTTAACCTGTATGTTACATCGTACCAGCAAATTTTATTTTTGCAATTTTTATATTGTGAATTTTTGTTAACACTTTCCAACCTAGTTGAAAAATGTTTATGACTTCGGTTTGTCTGCCGTATGGCCGTCTGCCGTCTGTCCGTGCTCTAACTCCCGTAAATATGCTCGGATTGCTCTGCAATTTTTATATGTTATAGTCGTTATCTATAGCATGTTCCCTATTTCAACGGAAGTGTGTAGCACTTAGTTTTTTTTACAGGGACACTCAAAAGAATTCCGTTATATTGCGGTCTATGGGGAAAAATCATTTGCGGTTTATTTACATATTGTTTCACTATTTTAAATGCATTGAAATTTATATATATCACTAAGGTGCATTACAAGAAGCTTAATATGGAATAGGGTGTGCATAAAACTTATAGTTACTTTACAGGGACAGTCAAAAGAATTCCGTTACATTACGTCTATGGAGAAAAATAGTCTGCGGTTTATTTAAATAATGTTTCACTATTTTAAACGCATTGAAATTTATATATATCACTAAGGTGCATTACAAGAGGCTTACTACAGAATAGTGTGTGTATAGCAGTCATCGTTCATTTACAGGAACACACAAAAGTATTCTCTACTGTCTGTTAACAATAATTCCTGGAAGTGCGTTTTAAGTTACTGAATGCGATTTTAAATTTAACTCGCTTTTTGTCTATTACGTGGTGTGTATAAATTCTGTAGCTCATATACAGGGCAGAACAAAAGTTCGCGAACACATTTCCGTTTATTGACAGAAACTCCAGAAGGAGAATTTTAAACTGTGCTACACGTTTCCTAACTGAACTAAAATTTAGCATCTTATGTAGTATATATACAAATCTATAGATCCTATACAGGGCTGAATAAAAGTATTCGGATATTTTTAAGAATATTGTATATGTTGGAAATTCCTGAAATTATGTTTTTAAATATGTTATGCGTTTTCCAAATTGTTTACTTAGATCTTATCTTTCAGCTTATTAAATGGTATGATTTGTAAAATTATTTTGGAAGCGTTGGAAAGTGTTATATAATCTATGCTTGACGCATGATTTTTCGTTCTTGTTATATAACCCACGAGTTTCCACTGGTTCCATCTTTGTTGTTTTATTTGTTTATTCATGTATTGTTTAAAGATTATGTTTCAATAAAACTAATTTATTGTAAAGTGCAAAAAATTTTCTTTCCTCACTCTTTTTATTTATTTTTTGGCAACTGATAAAAAGACTTTTTAACACTTTCCAACATAGTTGAAATGTTTATGAATTCGGTTTGTCTGTCTGTCTGCCATTTATCTATCTGTTTATGTTCTAACTGGCATAAATATTCTCGGATTTCCATGAAATTGTTATATGTTATTGAGGTTTACTATGAACCCCTCTTGAGGCTCTGGCACCCTTTTTTAAGAGAAGTGCCTTGGCATTTTCTCTGACTCGCCAACAACAACAGGTTTACTATGGCGTGTTCTGTATTAAAAATGAAGTATGTAGTACTTATAGGCCGCTTACAGGGACAATCAAAAAGTATTCCATTGCATTACAGTCTGTGGGAAAAAATCATTTGCAATGTATTTTAATTATGTTACACTATTTTAAACATACTGAAATTGATATATAAATCTAAGTTGCACTACAACATGCTTACTATAGAATTTTGTGTAGCATTTATCATTCATTTATAGGGACACTCAAAAGGGTTCTACTACATTACAGTTTATTTTGAAAAATCATTTGTAGTGTATATTAATGATACTACACTATTTCAAACATATTGAAATTGATATAGACCACCGAGGTGATGTGTAAAATACCTACTATAGAATACATTGTGTATAGCATTGATCCTTCATTTACAAGGACACACAAAAGAATTCTGTTACAGTACTGCCTATGGACAATAATTTCAGAAGTGCATTTTCAGTTGAGGTATGTGTTTTTAAATTTAACCAATTTTTTTCATATTACTTGGTGTGTATAAATTCTATAGATCATACACAGGGCTGCACAAAACATCTCCAGTACATTTCAGTTTATTGATGGAAATTGCTGAAAGGGAATTTTCAACTGTGCTATGCGTATACTGACTAAACTAAATATTTAGCATGCTATATATATATAAATCTATATATATATAAATCTATAGATCATATGCAGGACTGTACAAAAGAATTCAGATATTTTTCTGGCTACTGATCTTAATTGCTAAAATTTGGTTTTAAAATGTCATGCATTTTAGAACTTGTTTACTTAGATATAATCTTTCACCTTATTAAACATTGAAATTTTATTATAGTATTCTGAATGTGTTGGAAAGTGTTTAATAATCTGTCCTTGACACATGATTTTTTGTTCTTGTTTATAAACTGCACATGGTCTGCAATCAATCAGTAAATTACAAATTTCATTATGACTTTTTACATACTGGTATATATTTTGAGCATGAGTAAGTTCAATATTAGATATCAAATTTCCTTGCATAATAGTTTTAGTTGGATTTTTGTATTTAACAATTTGACAAAAAGTGCAACTATTATGCGAGTAAACACAGTAAGAAAACAAAATATTTTCTTAGGTAATTTATATTTAAGGTTCTTTTAGAATCTCTTTTTTTTTTTTTCACTTGAAACCATAATTTTAAATCATTTTCATTGGTACCTAATTACAAAAAAGTTTTAGATATCCTATTCGAATTCCTAAAAAGAAAGGATTTCAAATCATTCCAGAATCATTATTTACTTATTGATTTCATTAATTTTTCATTTATTAGTGATTGCTAGCTATTTACCACGGCTAACTGATTTTCTTGCTCCAGGTATTAGTTTAAAGTATAAGCTTTGAGAGTGTTTCATTATTCAGGGGGAAATTTTTATTTAATTTAATTTGGAGTTTAAATTAATATGAGGTTGAACTCATCAACCATTGATGGGATAAGAAAAAAGTTTTAAAAAAAAGTTAAAAAAAAAAAAAAAAACTACATTGGCTAATAAACTATAGATTAGGAGGGTCGGCGAACCTTTTCACACCCGCATGCCAATTTTTTTCAAAAAACTTTTCAAGTGACTATGGCGTGCCAACAACTCCTCCTATGGCGTGCCAACAATTTTGCTCTTTAAATGCATTAGTAAGGAATTCTTTTTGTTCTGTATAAGTTCTTTGGTAAAGAGGTTTGTGATTTGTTTCATAATGTCGTTTTACAGATTACGCTATGCACTGTTCTGGAATATAAAACAACGCACAGAGCTTAATCATTATTATTAATCATCCTATATTTCTCAGTCCACCACGTTTGAAATTCTGTACAATCTTGCACTTTCTGTTTTTTAGCCAAATTGTCCATGTTTAATAAATATTATTTTAATGTTACAATCAAATTAGTTTTAGATTACCATACTTGATTATAGTGAAGTTAACAATAAAAAAATAATTCATAATAGAGTCAATGAAAGCACACTAGAATAAAAGCAAATCAGAAGAATAATAAAGTGAGTTTACTGAGATTTATCTAAAACAGAACTGTGTTGGCCAGCCAGTCGTCTTCCCGATAAATTACCTTTATTATGAAATTATAGGTTTTCATTTCATTTTACAACTGTTTTAACAACCGATTTATTATTTTTTTCTTAACTTATCTAAAGGGCATATTGTATTAGTTTTATTAATGTTTTTGCATTTTAACTGACTGAGTTTGACTGAATTTTGATATAGAACTTAAATCAACAACGTGCCGAAAATATTCTCTCGCGTGCCAGCGACGGCACGCGTGCCATAGGTTCGCCGATCCTGGATTAGGTGAACGAAATTTAATTTTTCTCTAATGTGAAAAGTTAAATTGAATAGAAATAATACTTTGCTAATTATAATTCAAAATGATAATTATTTTTAAGTTAAAAAACAATTATTATTTTGAACTATAGTTACCAAAGTATTAGGTATTTCTATTAATTTTAACTTTTTACATTATCAAAAAATTAAATTTCGCTCATCTAATCTATAGTTTACTTTGAAATAAAGTAACCAGTGACTTGTAATTGCTAAAATTTTGGATTTATGAAGTGAATAAAAAGCAAAAATTGTGTCACTTTGACACAATCAATTTCTTTCTGTAATCAATGTAAAAATATATTTCAAGCTTAAAATTATATTAGTATTTTACCAGTGCAAACTTTTCATATGTACTTCTCTATTCTGGACATATGTACCATTTAAAAAAATATTTTAACCAACAATAATTATTAATAAATATATTTCAAGCAAAAATTGATGTCATGTTTACCAACGAGAACTTTGTTTACAAATCTTATACACACTTCATGGTCACTTGAGATCCTAATCTCAGTACCGACAGATTAAAATGTCCAGACATTTACACTATTTAGATCAGTTTGTAGTAAAATATTTCAATTTTATTGATAAAAATGCTCATTTCATTTTGAATATCTCATCATTTTCATCCACTTAAACATTTTGACCCTTCTGAGACAGGGCATAAAAAACACAATTGTATTGAAATGTAACAATTACAAGAATCAAATTACACGTTTTCTTTAAAACCTGACATTATTTTCCATAATATAGAAGCTATCTACCTTTCTGCTATTAGAACACTTTGTTGCATAGGTGAAGGATAATGAGCCCTTTGGCCCACATCTCAGTACAGGACGGATGAAAAGCCAATGTAAATTATGTTATCGCGAAACAATTGTAGTAAAACTTTGCAGTTTCAGAATGAAAGTGCACATTTTCAGTCAAATGACTTTTAAAAATGAAGTGATTTTCTTAGGTGAAAGCATTCCTTCCTTCGAATATTCATTAAATTCATTGTTTGTGGAATAAAAATATCATATAATAAAAATATATCATAATATAAATTAAAATATTGTAGGAAAATGTTACAGTTTTATGTGGAAGCTTTCTTTTAAAAATTATATCCTTTCATTTTTGGGACTCTCAAGACTCTTTATGGTCTTAAATATCAAATTAAAAATAATTTTTTTTTCAATATAATGCGAAAATGGCATCAATAAAGATATAATAATCTTCATTTCTCTAATCTCCAATTCCCTTTTCTCTGGAACAATGAAAATAACCAGATTGCCAGCATATTGAAAAAAATTCATTAAAGTCTTTAAAAGTTCAAAATAATTTAAAAATGGAAACATTTTATAAATTGTTAGTGCTGGCTCATTAAAAAATAGACAGCTTTCAGTAAAAAAAAAATAATAATTGTTAAAATTGGTTCAGTAGAAAGCTCAGTGTACATGGTGAAAAAATTCTGACTTGCATTTATTTTAAATATATAAATAATTGAAACTTTTATTCATGTGTGAGTAAAAATGCTCTCATGACTGTGTCACAAAAATGAAGATTTTGATTTAAGAACATAGTTTATAAAATAGTGTGTAAAACTGTTTATAAAACATAGACAGTAAAATGTTTGGATAACAAATTTTATTAATTATTTATAATGTAAATGCCCCCTTTTCTTGTTTTAATTCTATTTTGATAAAATAAAAGCAAAAAATAAAGAATTATTTACTCAAAATGCAGAGTTTTTCAGATCAAAAGAACTTCTATTTTCAAGTTTTATAGTCTTCTCAATATATGTATATATTCCTTCACCTAAAACTCAAGTTTCCCTTAAGGAATTTGGTATTTCAGAGTGTATTGGTTATCACAGGTCAGATTATTTTTATTATTATTTATTTATTTTTAATAAAAATTACACAAAAGCTAAAATAACTTGTCATATTTGAGTAAAATAGCAAAAATAGCATTAAATAAAAACTTTAAGTACAGAAATTGATAATTATCAATAATATTTGTTAAATTCTTGCTAATTGCATTATTCTCAAAGCAATGCACACTTATTATTAATGAGTATTTTGGCTAATTTTATAATTATATGTGAGAATAAATCTGTATCAGTTGCTTCTCAGCTGCTTCTCCCTTCTAAAAATATGCTTTATCATGACTGGAGAAGAAAAAAAAAATTAAGAAATTTCTTTAAATGAGAATTGTAAAAGTACCCATTTATATTTTCCTAAACTTATATATATTTTAAACTCCTTTGCGAAGAGCATCCCACACAAAGTTTTTAATCTTTCAGCACTGGTATTTCTAAATGAAATCTTTGCCTAATTTAATCTTAGAAATTCTGTAATTAACTAAGGAAAAAATTACTATAAGAAAATATTTGTGGGAAAAATTAAGGATTGAACATATCTTATATGTCAAGTACATGCAATGTTTATCATGAAGGAGTTAACTATTAGGAAAATGCTATTCTACAAAACAATAAACTTTCGATTTCACTTTAGATCTATCAGAAAGTAAAATCTAAAATTTTATGTTTTCTTATTTACAGTGATCTTGCATAATTACATTTAAAATAAATCTAACAGATTACTGAGATTTCTTCGTATTATACTTTTTAAATACAGTAGCCAGATAACAAGAAAAAGCACGATAGTACTGAGCAAATAAAAAAAAAAAAATTTTATATTTGACTCTAAAATAATTGTTTATACTACAATTTTCAAATAAAAATAATGGTAAAAAATTATGCTTACTAAAATTGGTACTACATATTAAATTGCTTAAAAAGTTCAAGTTAGGTAGATGTTTTCATCTCTAAGAGAGACATGAAACAAGTGGGTAAGTGTGATCGAAGATCGCTCAAAGGGTTTCGTTTAATATTCCTTTCAAAACACTTTATCCTTTCTTTAATAAATCCAAATAAATTTCATTTAGCAAAAAAAAAAAAGTCATGTTTTTTATAAGGTAAAAAATTACCGGTCCGTTTTTTCTTTTTTTTCGAATATCTAAACCAGCCCGATAGCGGGCTAAGCCCGCTATTATATTCTGTCATAATAATATCTGTCATGCAGGCTAAATGCGATATTAAAAAAAATAATTTCAAAATTAAACATGCTGTACACCTTCAAAATGTTAAAATATGCGAATATTTCCATAATCGGATTTTTATCATGATTGTTTCTCAGACTCATATATTTACTATTCTCTATTACTCACATTGATACTCACTTTGTATTATTCTCAAACATTTGAAAAGTTCGTTAAACTTCCAATATGATGTCAGATTTTCTTTTTAATTCTCTAATGACATGATATTAATCTGCTTTGTTACATACACATACTCATATTCCTTGTATTATTGAGAAATCTTTGAAAATTTCCTTTTTATTACCACTATGACGTCAATCATTTTAATTTCATATTAATATTTTTTTTCAATTGGTGAAACTTTTTATTTCATTTTCATTTTTCACGTGGAAATCGTTCAATAGAAAATTAATTATTGTAGAAAGAATTTCATTGTGGATTTTTTATTTTTGGCAACTGCTTTAACGAAAAATGTTTAAATTTGATAGCAAAAGGCTGTTAGAATTTTGGTTTTTTATCTTTATTTATTAAAATAATACGATTTTTTCAAATTTTAATATTTTGAGCTTCATAGCTGGTATTCAGCTAGATATACACAGTTTCAACTCTCTAAGTTACATAGTTTCTGAGAATGGCTCTGTGACAGACAGACAACAGAGCGGGAGTAATAGGGTTTCGTGAGATGAACGAAAGCCCAAAAAGAGCAAAATAACACAAGGAGCTACTGCATTTTAATTTAATTTAATTTATTTTTTTTTAGAGGGGGAGGGGAGATAAATGTATGTACTGCCTATTTTTCATAAATATGTATGATAAATTTAAATATATATGATATTTTTGATATATCTTGTAAAATTAAAATTTCTTTATTATTGAAGGAATTAGTACTTTATAAAGGTTTGCTGTAAAAATAATTATGTTGAGGTTCATTCTTATTTTTTAAATTTGATTTCAGATATAGATTACCAGAGAAAACTTGAAGATGTTGCCTTTGAAGTTGTGCAATTAACATTTTTACAGGATGAAACATTTACTGATGCTAAAAACTTGCGACGGACTGTTGAAAAGTCTACTAAAGATAGAGAAAATCTAGAACTGCAGAAATTAAGACAGGTTAATTTGCATCTTGTTAAATCTATTTTAAATTCAAAATTCCAGAAAGGTTTGCTACATTTATTATATTGTTTTATGCAATTTTGTTCTAAATATCTTAATTATTCTTTGGAAATTTAATAGTAAAATAAAGAAATGTATACTATCCCTTTTCTTTCCATTCTTTTAACTATTGAAATTATTTTATAATATAAAGTATTTGAATATTTTATAATAATAAATGTAGCTCAAATTCCATTATAATGGATTAATGTATTTTTAGGATCATTTTAAAAACAATTTAAAAACCATTCTTATTCTTTTCTCAAACAAATTACAAAGTGAATAAATAAACTTGGTAAATGGAAACAAATGTATTGGTAATTTTATAAAAATATTTTTGCACTAAGCATAGGACTTCGCCAAGTCTAGAAAGCACAGCCGTAAGCATCCTTTTCTGGAAGCAACTCAGAGCAATATCTTTGCGCTGGAGTTTCCCAAAAACCTGAAACTTCGTTTATCTATAGTACGTGGCACACAAGACAAAAATTTTAAATTTCACGTTTCTGTCTTATCTATTTGAGACAATATATAAACTCAAAGTTTGGATTTTTTGTCACTCACTCACTCATGTGTCATCAAAAAGATATAATGGTAGATCCCGTAGCCGTATAAACTTGAAATTTGGAAGAAAGGTAGTGTTTAGGATACAAAGAAAGAAAAAATTATAAAATCCAGAAAATTAAAAAAAATCCAACAAAATTGAAAATTGAAACTAATACGTTCTTCTAGTCTCAGAAACTTAAAATTTGGTGTGAAGGAAGTGTTTAAGATTCAGAAAAAGAAATAATTAAAAACACAATAAAAATCAAAAAGTAAATTAAAAAATTGAAAAAAATCGGAAATTAAAAAATAATTTGATTTTGTAATGCTAGAAACTTGAAATATAGAATAAAGGTAGTATTTAAAATACAAAAAAATAAATAAATAAATAAATAAGAAATCCAGAAAATTAAAAAAAAATATTCTAAAAAAATTTAAAAATTGAAAATAATTTTATCGTTTAACTTTAGAAACTTAAAATTCAGCGTAAAGGTAGTGTTTAGGATTCAGAGAATAAGAAAAAATAAAAACACAATAAAAATCGAAAATAAAATGAACAAAAATCGAAAATTTGAAAATAATTCGATTTTGTAGAGCTAGAAACTTGGAGTTCGGAATAAAAGTAGTATTTAGGATACAAAATAAAGAAAAATTTAAAAAATCAAAAAAATTAAAAAAAAAAAAAAAAAAAAAAAAAAAAATTTAATCGAAAAATTGAAAATAATTTGATTTTGTAGTCTCAGAAATTTAAAATTTGGCTTAAAGGTAGTATTTACAATTCAATAAAAAGAAAAATTCAAAAATTCAAAAAATTTGAAAATTATATAAAAAAATTGAAATATTTGTAAAAAATCGGAAATTTGAAAATAATTCGATTTAGTTGTCCTAGAAGCTTGAAATTTGGCATAAAGGTAGAGTTTAGGATACAAAGAAAGAAAAAATAAAAAAATCCAGAAATTTCTAAAAAAATAAAAATAAATAAACATCGAAAATTTGAAAAAAGTTTTTGTTTGAATTTTTATAATTTATAATTTTGTTTTTCTTTTTATCCTAAACAGTACTTTTATGCCAAATGTCAAGTATCTAGGGCTGCGAGTAACACCTCAGATCGATAGCACCTTTCCTGGAAGTTACTCAGGGTATTTTTGACCCTGTGTCCATATCTTTGTGCTAAAGTCGCGCAGAAACCTGAAACATTTTCTTGTTCATAAACTACAGGCATCCCCGACTTACATAATTACTGCGTTCTGTAGATTTTTGCATAACTCGAATTTTATGTAAGTTGAATGTGTAATTTGCTTAAGTAAAATTTTGTAAGAAACTGCAATATGTATTATATATATATAGATATATTATTTATACAGTATTAATTTTTAAATGAAGCATCATGCAGCAGTATTTACTTAGATAAAAATTATACAAGTATGAAAAAATATAAAGGTAAACTGAAAAAAAAAACACTTTTCAAATAAAAAATATCTTGTGGAATTTGGGATTTATAAATTTAACATTGATGGAGTGATTTATAAAAAATTTGAGATTACTTAATATGACTATAAAAATAAGAAATAATTAAATAGGACTGACTTACCTCTTCTCCAGGAATTTTCAATGACAAGACAAATGAATAGCACTCACAAAATAAAATAATTCTTGATAAGCACAAATTGTATTTATTAAGAATTAGATGACAACTATGAATAACGAACAATAAAGATTCGCTGTTATGATAATACTATTTATAGTTCATATAATCAAAATTGTATTGGCATCTGTGACAGTTAATTTGGTTCTGTAGTGGGACAGTCAGTGCTGGAGATAGATGATTGTGAACAGAAATGCTGTTGTCTAGTAAATTCTACCCCTGTCGATGTTGAAGGCTGAGAGTTTTCGGGGTTGTCATCTTGATGTTGCTGTGGGCAGCAAATCACAAACTTATTTAGAGTAGATTGTGTGGTCACATGCTTTTTGTCAACGTAGATGGCCTTGCAGCTAGACATATCTGAATGTATACGTCGGCTAACATTCTCAAACCGCTCAGTGTTCGGATCCATAAATTCAAATTTTGCTAGTGCCATGTCCATCTGGTTGAAAGCCTCGGCTAATCCCTTTGTTGTAAATTTCTTGTCTGGAGTTGTTTCAATCAGCACGTTATTTTCTTCAGAATTCTGGAATGCCTCTAACTAAATGAAATCATCATTGGTAAGTTCTTCATCTTGAGCCAAAATAAGTTAATGTCAACATTATCCACTTCAAGCTCTAATTGATCAGCCAGTTGGACACACGAATCGGTCACTTGCTCAAATTCTGTCATTCACTTCCCATATCAGTCATTGACTTCTTTACTTTCTGCAAAATATTTTGCGTCATTTCTGGACAAAGTTTCTTCCATGCAGCATTCATTGTTGTCCACTTGACTTAAATTTCTCAGGTAAGATCTTATGTCTTTTATCCAAGCATTTAGATATGCAGTTATTGAGTGTAATATAATTAAACAAATAAAAGCAATAATTTTTACGGAAGGCAGTGTCTCTGCCAAGTCGAGAAAGCACAGCCGTAAGCATACTTTTCTGATAGCAACTCAAGGCTCTTTTGACCCCTCCCCCATACATCCTTGCACTGAAGTTTCCTAAAAACCTAAAACTGCATTTATCTAGAATATGTGGCACACAGGACCAAAATTTTAAATTTCACATTGCTTTCTTTTCTAGTTCAGACGATATATGAACTCAAACTTTTGATTTTTTGACACTCACCGTCACCGATCATCAAATGGATATGGTACATCCCATAGCCCTAGAAACTTGAAATTTGGAAGAAAAGTAGTGTTCAGGATACAAAAAAAGAAAAAAAGGCAAAAATCTGAAATATTTTTTAAAAAAATCAAAAATTTAAAAAAAAATTTAAAAATTGAAAATAATTTTATCTTTGCAGTCTTAGAAACTGAAAATTTGGTGTAAAGGTAGTACTTAGTATTAAAAAAATTGTAAAATTAAAAAAATCAGAAAATTTGAAAATAAAATCGAAAAATCGAAATATTTGTAAAAAATTGAACATTTGAAAATAATTTGATTCTGTATTCCTAGAAACTTGAAATTTGGCATAAAGGTAGGCTTTAAGATACAAAAAAATGGAAAAAATTTAAAGATCTGGAAAAATCTAAAAAAATAATCGAAAAATTTGAAAAAAAAAAAATATAGTAAAACCAAAAATAGTTTGATTTGTTGGAATTTTCTATAATTTTTAATTTTGTATCCTAATTTGTATCCTAAACAGAAAATATCAGGTATTTGGCTGCGAGTAATACCTCAGATTCCCTCCTCCCCATAACTTAATTCTTGCCTAGGAACCTGAAACTTCTTTTTATCTGTAGGATTTTGCAAACAGAACTAAAGCTCCAAATTTTTGGTACCTACAAATAATAGGGACAGAGTGTGGGCTTAGCAAAAACTTTGGATTGTATCCAAAAAGAGCACAAAGTCAAGAAAAAGAGGATTACTTGCAAAAAGAAGCAAAATCTCATCAAAAATGTCACATGTAAAAAATGCAGCCAAATCTAGTGACTATTTTACCGTAATGCCAAGTTTAGCTATCTGGAGGTGCCAAATCGAGAAAACACAGCCGTAAGCATCCTTTTCTGGAAGCAACTCAGGGCACTTTTGACCCCCCATATATTTGCGCTGGAGTTTCCCAAAAACCTGAAACTTTGTTTATTTAGAGTATTTGGCACATAGGACCAAAATTAAAATTTTCATGTTTATGTCTCTTCTAGTTCAAACGATATATGAACTCAAAATTTTGATATTTTGTCACTCATTCACTCACCCGTCATAAAAAAAGATAAGGTACATCCCGTAGCCCTAGAAACTTGACATTTGGAAAAAAGGTAGTGTCTAGGATACAAAGAAAGGAAAAATTATAAAATCCAGAAAATTCGAAAAAAAAAAACCCATTCAAAAATTTAACGAATTCCAACAAAATTGGAGATTGAAAATAATACGATCTTGTAGTCTTAGAAACTTAAAATTTGGTGTAAAGGTAGTGTTTAGAATTCAGAAAAAAAACCCATCAAAAACACAATAAAAATCGAAAAAATCGAAAATTTGAAAATAATCCGATTTTGTTGTGCTAGAAACTTGGAATTCGGAATAAGGGTAGTACTTAGGATGCAAAATAAGAAAAAATTAAAAAATCCGGAAAATTCGAAAAAAAATTTGAAAATTTGAAAATAATTTGATCTTTTAGCCTTAGAAACTTAAAATTCGGCGTAAAGATATTGTTTAGGATTCGGAATAAGGTAAAATGAAAAACAATAAAATTCGAAAATAAAATAAATCGAAAAATAAGGAAAATTTGAAAATAATTCAATTTTATAGCGCTAGAAACTTGAAATTTGGAATAAAGATAATATTTAGGATACTAATTAAGAAAAAATTAAAAAATATAGAAAAGTTAAAAAAAAATCCAGAAAATTAAAAAAAAATTCAAAAATTTAAAAAAAGAATTGAAAAATTGAAAATAATTTGATCTTTTGTAGTCTTAGAAACTTAAAATTTGGTGTAAAGGTAGTGCTTAGGATTCAGAAAAAAAAAAAAAAAAGATTAAAAACACAACAAAAATCGAAAAAAACCAAAAATTTGAAAATAATTCGATTTTGTAGCACTAGAAATTTGAAATTTGGAATAAAGGTAGTATTTAGGATACAAAAAATGAAAATATCTGGAAAATTCGAGAAAAAAATTTTTTTTATTAAAAAAAATTGAAAAAAAATTTGATATTAGAAACTTAAAATTCGGTGTAAAGGGTAATGTGTAGGATACAGAAAAAGGAAAAATTAAAACACAATAAATTCAAAAATAAAATAAAATAATCGAAAAAGATTGAAAATTTGAAAATAATTAGATTTTGTAGTGTTAGAAACTTGAAATTTGTAATAAAGGTAGTATTTAGGATACAAAATAAAGAAAAATTAAAAAATATGGAAAAATGAAAAAAAATTTTTGAAAAAAATCTAAAAGTGAAATTAATTTGATCCTGTAGTCTTAGACACTTAAAATTCGGTGTAAAGGGTAATGTGTAGGATACAGAAAAAGGAAAAATTAAAACACAATAAATTCAAAAATAAAATAAAATAATCGAAAAAGATTGAAAATTTGAAAATAATTAGATTTTGTAGAGTTAGAAACTTGAAATTTGTTATAAAGGTAGTATTTAGGATACAAAATAAAGAAAAATTAAAAAATATGGAAAAATGGAAAAAAAAATCTAAAAGTGAAATTAATTTGATCCTGTAGTCTTAGAAACTTAAAATTTGATGTAAAGGTAGTACAGTAAAACCCTGATTATCCAAAAAGCATGAGACCAAAGGATTTTCGGTTGACCGGGGTTCCATAGGAGTTTTCGGAATAACGCAGGTAACGCATTTGTGTTTGTAGATGCAGCTAGAGCTCATATAAGAGTCTTATATTTAATGTATTTTTATATTACTTTGTTGTAATATTGCCTTAGATGCAGTAGCAGGAAGGGTTCGTATTCTATTCGATTTTCTCTTCCAGTTTACATGTGTTTTAATTTCCTCCAAACTATTTATGATGAGTAATGCTTTGATGGTTTGATTATGAGGTTGGGAAATATGTCGTCCCAGAAACTATTTCTTTATTCTATTCTCCCCACTTTTTCACTACCGATACCTGCCATACACTTATACCAATATAATTTAAAGAAAAATCTACCACAAATAAATTCTTTTGTAAATTGCAGTACGATTAAATATAAAAGTAGTCGCCAATCCAAGCCTGTAATGAAAAGGTTCAAGTGCAAACAGGTTTTTATAAGCATGAAGATCTCAACTCGTTGAAAAGAGTTGATAGTGGCACTTCAATATATTAAAGTGCAGAAACATGCAACAGAGTCAGAAGTGTTGCTGTTTAAAAGGTGGCATGATAAGGCATTATTGAAGCAATGCAAAGTTGAAAAATAAAAGTAAATCACAACATAATTTGTTAACAGATGAAATGTTGTATGTGTCTATGCAATAAAATGCCTGCATTTACGCAATGTCCATATAAGTAAGATGATTCTATTTAATTATTTCATAAACAACATGCTTGTATGAAAATAAAATTTTTCATATTTAAAATAAAAAAAGTTTCCAGGTGTTTCTGTTAAGTTGATTTTCGGATAACCAGGATTCGGATAATCAGAGTTCTACTGTATTTACGATTAGAGAAGGGAATGCTCAGAAAAAAAATTGGGTTTTTTCAGTTTTTTTACGAAGGTGTATTTTTCAATTTTTCCAATTTGGAAAAATTGTGTCAATGTTTAAAAAAAAAATGAATAAACCAGTAAAATTTGTATTGTACATAATTTAATTTTTCATTATATTAACTGAGTTATTAAATATATTAAACCAATTTTGCATTATATTTTCCTTTTCTATTGTAATATTTATGTAATTGTTTTTAATTTATACTCAGACCTTTAAAAAATAAAATGTAAACAAAGGAATGATCTATTATCCGTAAAGCCCTTGGTCCCCAAGTGTGCAGATTTCACAGAGTTGACTGTACTATGTTGACATGACAATCAGAAAACTTAGAAGCAAAATTGAAAAATCAATAAATTTATGAAAAAATCAAAAGTTTGAAAATAATTTGATCTGGTAGTTCTAGAAGCTTGACATTTGGCAGAAAGGTAGGGTTTAGGATACAACGTAAGGAAAAATTTAAAAATCCGGAAATTAAATTAAAAAAATGAAAAAATAAACATTAAAAAATCGAATATAGTTTGATTTTTTGGAAATTTCCAAAAATTTTAATTTTGTCTTTCTTTTTATCCTAAACAGTATTTTTTATGCTAAATATCAGGTATCTAGGGCTGTGAGTAATAACTCAGATGGATAGCACTTTTCTTGGAAGCAATTGAGAGTACTTTTGGCTCCTCCCTCCCATAACTTATCGCTTGCCTAGGAACCTGAAACTTCTTTTTATCTACAGGACTTTGCAAATGAAATTAAAGCTTCAAATTTTTGGTACCTGCATATAATAAGGACAGAGTGTGGTCTTAGCGAAAACCAGTGAATGAATTCCAAAAAGAGTCCAAAATCAAGAAAAGGAGGATTACTTACAAAAAGAAGTGAAATCCCATCAAAAACGTCACCTATTAAAAATGCAGCCAAGTCTCGTGACTCTTTTACCATAAAAAGTTCTGAGATCGTGTAAAGCCAAGTTTCTATCTTATTAACTCTGAAATTTTCATTAACAAATCACTCCTAGTCTCTACATCTTTAGTTAATTATTATTTTGTGACTTGGCAATTACGTAGCACGAGAATGTAATGTATATAATTAGTCATAATCAAATAATACCATCCCATCCCATAACATATTAAGGTGTAATAACTTCCCTGTGCGTATATAATTTGCCTTAATCAAATTATCCCATCCTATCCCGTAACTAGTAAGGTGTAATAACTTCCCTGTGTTGCATAATTGCCAAGACACAAAATAATAATTAACTAAAGATGTAGAGACTAGGTGTGATTTGTGAATGAAAATTTCAGAGTTAATAAGATCCCATGAAAAACGTCAGCTGTAAAAAATGCAGCCAAATCTCATGACTCTTTTACCGTAAAAAGTTCTGAGATCGTGTAAAACCAAGTTTAGCTATCTTATTAACTCTGAAATTTTCATTCACAAATCACTCCTAGTCTGTACATCCTTAGTTAATTATTATTTTATGTCTTGGCAATTACACAGCATAGGTAAGTTATTACACTTTACTAGTAATATGGAATGGGATGGTATAATTTGATTAAGGCTAATTATATACGCACAGTGAAGTTATTACACCTTAATATGTTATGGGATGGGATGGTATTATTTGATTAAGACTAATTATATACATCACATTCTTGTGTTACGTAATTGCCAAGTCACAAAATGATAATTAACTAAAGATGTAGAGTCTAGGAGTGATTTGTGAATGAAAATTTCAGAATTAATAAAATAGCTAAACTTGACTTTACATGATCTCAAAACTTTTTACGGTAAAAGAGTCACAAGACTTGGCTGCATTTTTCACAGGTGATGTTTTTGAGGGGATTTTCTTTTCTACATAATGGATAGTTACTATATAAATAAAGTCTATAAACTAAGGAAATAGTACTTCATTCAGTTCAGCATTTTAACTGTATAGCATTGGCCATGACTTTGCAATATTGATCAGTCTATTTTAGGTTTTATCTGAAATTTTTTTTAAAAGTTTTTTCATGGCGAATAAAATGTTTCAAAGTATTCTTATTTTTTTGTTGTGAGTTTAGACTGCTTAGATTCTAGTTACTATGAAACATAAGTTTGTTGGTATTGATTTAGTTTTAATCTATATCGGGTCACATATCTTTAATGCAAGATGCAAACCTTTTTTTTTTTTTTTTTTTTTTTGTTATTGATTGTTTATTTAAGAGAAGAGAAAACTTGAATTGTTTGATATATTTTTAGCAGTCAGATGTTACTTGTTTTAAAAATTGTGATAACATTCTAAATATGACAGATTTACAGTTACATGTGCATATATTATAAGTGTGTTTCTGAAAATTGAAAAATTGCATTCTTCTGAGAAAATACAGTTTTGTTTTAATCTATATTGGTGATATGTCTTTAGTGCAAGATGCAAACCATTTTTTTGTAATTGATTATTTATTTACAGGAAGAGCAAACTTGAATTGTTTCAATCAATCAGTATAAACTTGAACTGTTTGATATCTTTTAAATAGCCAGAAGTTACTAGTTTTTTAAATTGTGATAAAATCTATATTTATAAAAGCCGTTCTTGGTATGTATGTATGTTCCTTATACAAATCTACAGTTTTTGTCTGATTTGAGCAAAACTTGATGTACATATATTTTAGAACACGAGTAAAATTACTATCAACTTTAAAAATTTCTCAGACCATTCTTTATCACTTTTTTCAAACATTTCCCATAGTTTATCATTACAGAAATCTATTTTTTCCCCCTCAATTTCTAATTCAATTTCTTTCCCGTTGCCATTCAAAGGAACTGCGTATGGGCAATATTTTTATAAACCAATTTCAGATTAACTCGCTATAATTTGAAATCTGAAAGTGACGTCAATTTTGTCAGTTGTAATTTTTTTTGCATATTACAAAGATTTCTATAAGTGCTTTAAACGACATAGTACTTATATTTAAATGAGTTAGGAGAAAAATAAATAACTTAGCTCTTAATTTTACAAAGGCAAATTGTTTCCACTGGTTTGTTAATATTAAAGTAAACTTTCTAAGAAATATAAACATATTTTTGCGCATTCAAACTTCATGATTCATTTTATTCAACATAATCAAAAATCATCTGTCAAATATTGACATTTAGCAATCATTACACCGCAACTTTTTTCAGCTTGAGCCTCAACCAAGGAGACATATTTAAATTTCTTGGATGTATAGGTGGACAGTAGATGCCCTATTAATAAAAATTGGATTTAAAGAAAACAATATAGTGTTTTCCATTATTTTTTCTTAAAAAATGGGTGTACAAATGGGATTAAAAGTAAAATGGTTTTTCGGAAAAAAAATTAAATGCATTTAAATAAAAAACATTTATTTTAATTAAAAAAATTAATATATTTTTTATAAGTTTGACAACGTAGCGGTATTTTCATTTCACCAGCTTCGAAATTATTATCCAATTCTTAAGAGAACACAATATTTTTGAAAAATAATGTTTTGCATCAAAAATCACATAATTTCAAAACGCAATTTTAACAAATTCTGTTTAAATTACGTTGTAAATATAATTTCAGAGTTAAATTTAGTATTCAATAATATTGTTTAAAAATTTTCTAAGAGTAACAGTAGTATTGGATTTCTTTAAACGCTTTAATGTTTTAAATATATAATGTGCATGTGATGTCATGCACTCAAGTAAAGTCATTTTTTTCAATTCACTGTAGGCAAAAAAATAACAATTCTTGCAGAAATTCATTATGTATTATTTCCTACACATAATATAATGTATTTTAACTATTTGAAAATTACGAGAAACTTGGCAAAATTACAAGCAATTTAGCTCAACGTTTTGCCTACGTTAAGTTGACAAACATGCACATTATCTGTAAATATAAATGCATATTTGTACATGATTCATGAAGCAAAAGAATTTGCTTTAAGTAGACACGTATTGGTTCAAAGCAAAATCTACCCCGGTGAAAGTGTCGTCATATTTTAAATCATGTGCCGGTTTTCATTCGCAAAATATTAGTATTTTATAGCAACCAGTGGGACCCGTGCGAGTATTTCGCACTGCAATCCAAATTTTTTAGCATTGTAGTATTTTTTTAAAAATATATATATAGATTTAAACTTCTAAAGAAACATTAAGAATAAAAATACCTGTACTATGTCAGAAGCCTGTTCAAAATCCTTTCATATGGTATCTCATTCGTCGTTCTGCGTTTCGTATTTTCTTAGTAAAAGAGATGTTGACAGGAGAAATAATATACATGATGATGATTACACAAAGTAGCGTAATTTCCACAAAATGTATTGGTCGCCAAAGCATAAGTTTAACATCATTTTACCGTACAATTTTCCAGAACATTAAATTACTTTAAAATTATTTTAAAATCCATAAACGTCAATAAATTGAAATACGCTTTTCAAACGAATAACATTGAGAGTACATTTATTTTATTTGACCGCTTAAAATTGAATGTGCTATGTTTAGAAGTAAATGTCTTTACTTTATAAAGATCAAATAAGTTAATCTTCCGTAATTGGATTGGACACCGATTTAAAAATTATACATGCTTTAAAATTACTTTAAATCCATAAAAAATCGGTAAATTGAGATAAACTTTTTAAACTACATTTGAAAGTGCATTTTTTTTCTAATTGATAGTTTAAAAAATGAATTATGAGATATTTAGTATAGTTATAAATATGCAGTACAAGCAAAATTTAATGGTTAAGTCGTTTCTACCGTCAATATGATGTCGAAATTATTCACGGATATGTTTTCGTTTTATAATATATAGATAGATGCCATATGAAAGCGAATTTCGCAAAATGTTATGACATTTAGTAAACTTTTTTTCATTGTCAGGAAAATCGTATATTTGTATATTATATGCGCAAAGAAAACGCTCATTCTAATTTATAAAGCTGGGAAATTTTATTATGGTTGAGTTAAAGTAACACCTTTTTTTTCTAATTGTCTTTTTTATCGATTTATGGTTGAGTATGCACAAATCATATTGTCGTCATTGTTATTGTTGTATTATTGTTTTTTAATTTATGTTAACCCGGGCAAAGCCGGGTAATTCTGCTAGTTATAAATATGATAGGTTTCAGTTACATATGCATATGTTATGTTTCTGAAAACTAAGAGATGATATTCTTCTGAGAAAATTCTATTTTAGTTTTAATATGTATTGAGCTATTTTTAGTGCAACATGAAAACCATTTTTGAAGATTTACATAGGCTGACAATTACAGATTACTTTTTCTATGCAGTCAGATTTTGATAATAAAACTTTTTTTTTACCTTCATTTATTTATTTATTATATAAAAGTAATTCAGTCAAAACTATATAAAATCTATAATTTAGTAAAATAATTGAATTATATATAATTAAATATTCATTGACAAAGATGTATCCCCAGTTTTATTAATCATTTAGCCCCTTTTCAATTGAAGGTATTAATTCTTGTAAATAGTTTAAATTGTAATATTTATCTATAACTATAGTTTTAATGCTAACATTATACCTGCAGGATCTCTTGATATTTCGGCTAGAAAATGATAAATTTAACTTGGAAGACAAAATAAATTTGTATAAAGTTCAGTGGGCCATCAAAAGAGAGGAAGTTTCAGACTTAAGAAAAGAACTCAATGCTGCACACAATGAAATGGAGGTAAGAACATTTGTTACCACATACAAGATTGTTTGATTTTTAATTGCACAGATGACATAAAATGCTTTAAATTTTTAATTTTGCACTTAAAAAATAAAAGAGACTCTGCCAATTCCAAAAATAACTAATTTATGTAGCTGCACAGTATCTAAACTCCTTAACATATAGCCCTTGAATTCGTAAACAATCAATACTACACACATAAGTGTACATTTTTTTTTTTTTGAACTTTTTAAGTACATTTCTTATAAAATCTAAAGCTAGAAGAGTTGAAAGTTCACATGCTTGTAACTAAGCTGTTTCTTTAAAACTATCTAAAATTATGAATGTATCTGTAGTATTACAGAAGAGATAGAAGAATATATTAATTTGTTTTCAAGATTTTTTTTTTTTAATATTTTAGTACTTTTTTTTCTTTCTTTCTTTTTCTGAAAAAAGGAAATGCTAATTATTGCCATTATTAAATGACATATTTTTAATATCCATGCATGATTTAAAGAAGTCATCTGCAATACTTTTTTTGAAAAGTGTATCTAACTGATCTACAATTATAGGCATATAGACAGAGGTAAGTAAAAATTAAACAGTCACACGGAATAAAATTATGTAGCAAGTATTTTTTGTGTTATATATGTTATGCTAAAGCAAGAATGAAGGTAAACCTAGGTTTAACTGGTTAAAGTGGGGATTATCAAGGCTTTGCGGATAAAGCCAGAAAAGTTCCCAATGCTTCCACCTTTAACCAACTAAAACTGGGTCTAACCAATCCTAGTCGGTTAAAGCGTGAAGTTAAGTTATATATGTTTATAAAGCAATATATCATAAGGTAATACATAAATAAAAGTAAACCATGTATAAAGACAATTTATTAATGGACATTAATATATCCAAGCAACCATCAGTAACTTATGTATGCTTCGCGCACATAAACCAAAATAAAAAAAATCACTGGACACACAAAGCTCACTACAACGATCTCTTGAATGCACGAAATTCATTCAAGCAGCAGTCAGTAACTTATGTATGAGCACTTCGCGCACATTAACTGAAAATAAATCACTGGACATACGAAACTCACTGTACAACAATCTCTAGAATGCATGAAATTCATTCAACCAGCGGTCAGTAACTTATGTCATAGAAACTTGATTTGAACACATTTTCGATCTCCATTTTTTAGATCAATTCATCAACATGGTACAAAACAAACACACACAGGCAAGGGGTGATACAGTACTTACAAACTGCGTAGCTAACACGTTCTGGATTTGCTCACGAACCAGTTTGACCCGGTTTTAGTCAGCTAACAATGGAAGTGTTGAGAATCCTTCAGGCTTTAACCAACTAGAATTGGTTAGACTCAGATTTAGCCGGTTAAAGGTGGAAGCGTTGGGAACTTTTCGGTCTTTAGCCGCAAAGCCTTGGTAATCCCTACTTAACCAGTTAAATCTAGGTTTACCTTTAATTCTTGCTTCAGCCGTAACATATATATAAACTAAAATACATCTATTTTTAAATCAGAATTTTTCTTTTCTTATGTCTCTTTATAAATAAATTAAATGATTATAAACATCCTGCTAAATCAGCTTCACACATATTGTTGAAGTCCCCTTCATCTGTGCCCTTAAATGTCAAGCCTTTTTAGAATCTGAATGTTTTCATAGATATGCTGGATAAGCTTAATTTTGTTTATGAATTGGGATACAATCTGACATCTATATTAATAAAAGAAAGTTTCGCTCTGTGTGTGTGTCTGTCTGTTGGTGATGGTTAGCAAAATCTACTTAACTACTTAAGCGAAAATTATCTACTTAGCTTAAATCTAGCTAGCGAAATCTACTTAGCGAAAATTATCTACTTATCTTAAATCTAGCTAGCGAAATCTACTTTACTATACCTAGATACTACTTTTATGAATATAGCAGCAGCCATTCTGAAATTAAGAGGGTGGCTAGGGACTTTAGTAGGCATACTGTATATACGTATAGCTGCTGAAACATAAGCAATATTTATACTTTTTGCATCGCTGTAAAAATAATGTTATTCTATAGGATTTTAAACATGCATTTGAACTGGATTGAAACAGTTATTTTTTTATTGCAGTGTTTTATTGTTTTTATTGTAGTGTTCCATTGTTTTTATTGCAGTGTTCTATTGTTATATAATTTAATATTTTAAATATTTAGATAATCAATTATGAGAAACAGCAGATAGTTCATCATTGGAAGCAAAGTCTAGTATCCTTAGAAAAACAAGACAAAGTTCTGTCTGAAATACGTAACTCTGTTAGGTAAAGCATTTTAATTTTGTATTGAAGTTGTATAATATTATGTTTCATTTATGTGTTATCATTTACAAATGCTTGTGCATGTGATCCAGTCTCTTTTGCATTCAATGATAGCAAACATGTGGATTGTAATAGAGTACCATTTGGATGTGGTTTAACACATTTTGGACTACTTTTTTTATAAATAAGACAGCTATATTAAACATTTTTAAAGATAAATAATAAAATTGTGTGACAGCACAATGTTATAACATAAATTACTTTAACATCAACCAATATTTCTCCAGATTCCAATCTACATTTTCAGGTTTCAGTCTTCATTTTGTGAACAATAATGTGAGACCTCCAAAGCTCCTTTTTTAATGATTTTCTTTGAGGAAAGGATATTTATTGCTTGGATTAGCCCACAAGGTCGCTGGACCTTAATACCGTTGAGCGTGTATGGGATGCTGTAGGATGGAGTTTTTTAAGCTTTTCTATCTCATGGCACACTCGGATGTATAACTACACTTTTGCAACACACTTGCATGCGATTTTATACTTTTGTGAAATACTTAAATTATGATGATAAAAAATATGTGAAAGGAATATGTTTTTCAATTTATTTATATAGTCAAAATGCAGCATCTCAACTGATAGACACATAATATTTTATTATAAAAATATAAAAAAAATAACAGTTTTTAAAAATATTTTTTTCTTATTAGATACTAGCATTTCTGCCTAGCTGTATTGTCAGAGCTAATTATTCTAATAAAAAAAGACAGAAAAAAAGAAAAGAAAAAGAGGTTTTTGCTCAACATTGCAAAATTTTCAGATATATTCATTGAGTCATTTTTTTACACATAAATGCATGTAATTTCAAACATTGCTGCTGAAGTAGAAATTCAAAAGCCTGTATCATTTTTCTAAAAAGTATTATATCTTGAGTTATAACTGATTGATCTTCGATGATGACCTTTCCCTGGCAATAACATGTCTGTTACAAAGTGAAAAGATTAAGGGTTAATTAATATAAATTAAAATATTGAGATAATTAAAAGTAGGGGAAAACAAAAGCAAGGGGGAGATATTTAAATACTGAAGATTTTTAAAATGAGAAGAGATTGAATTTTGAAAACGAGCCAGTGATCAAAAATATTGTCATAAAATAGTTGTAGTACTGAAAAGAAGAAATATTAAAAAATAATGATAAATATTAATAAAAGAAAATCATTGTGAATAACAAAATTATCTTACCTGATCTTATCTTTACCTTTTTTTTTACAAGAATATACACTACGATGCATCCGTAAGACATATATCGTTTATATGTGAACCATCATAAAATATTATTAGATAAATTCTTTGTAGAAAATTATCTATATCTTTTCCTTTGTTGACATGATAATGTGAATTTGTATATATGAAAAAATAACAAATATTTTGACAGACAATTATTCTTTATTAAAAATAGTATTCATTAATTAAATGGAAGCAAGGATTTATCTGCGCAGATTCCCTTAAACCAATAGATACAATTACATTTTTCAAAGATCCAAAACATCATACAGATTTATTATATTTGTATCAAATAAATATCCACTTTATTTAATTATTTAAACATATCCATGTGATAAATTCAATGATAAATGCTTATTTTTTTAAAAAAAATCATGTATTTTTTACACGCATTACATTTGCCATCAAAGAAAGTTCAAAGGGTAAAAAATATTTATGTAAGTATGGTATATATTACAAAACTGTATTAGAATATAGCTATAATTTTACTTTTTAAATTGCTAGAAATTTCATATAAATACAATGTTTATTATACATATTAAAGTACACATAACATCATTAAAATGTATTAAATTCAATTATTCTATAAAGGCTTTAGTTTTGTATCAGTTTGTATGTTCGATTACACATTATTTAGAGATTGCCTCCTTTAAAATGTATAAATCGTGTTTCTTCATATTTGCAATTCAGAACCTTCCCAAAATTATTTTCTGGGTGCGACCTTGCAATACACAATATAATAACATAACTTATAACTAACCCATTTGTTTCGAGAATTCTTTCTTTATTTTTTTATTCAAATTGAATCCCTTTTTTGAAACAAGTAATATTTACATTATTTTATTTGTCATGGTGAATAGTACTATTTCAAAAACGGATAGCAATCAAGCAATCTGAATTAAAAAAAAAACCAACTCATCTGGCAACACTGCTTGACAAGAAATTCTGCCATTCAGATAATATGGATTAATGTAGAGAGGAATTCAAACTTGTAGTAACAATAGTATCTATTAAGTAAAAGAATTTGAAAAAATAAAGTTATTATAATATAAATAAATCAATGTAAATTTATATATTTTATTAAAATTTTAATCACTAATTGTTAGCTTTAGCTATTCGTCATTAGTTTAAAATCAGCATAATTTTAATTATCTGTTTTTGAAGAACATTACTTCTGAATCCTATTTTTTTCCCCCTTAGGTCATTTGAGGATAGAATGCAGACATTACAAATGGAAATCGCATCACATAAAAAATCTGTTAGAAAAGAACTTGAAAGAAATGAAATGCTTACTGTTACTTTACAGTATCGGGAATCTGACATTGCTAGATGTGAACGGGAGTTAAAAGATGCAGCTGAAAAAAGAAATAGTTTGTTGGAGGAAACAGATGTTATTAACAAAATAATTGAAATGACAGAAAATGAGCTTAGCTTTTTAAATGATGTAATTATTTATTTTTTTACAAATTTTTGTTATGTGTCATATGTCATTGTATTTTTCTTTTTTTACTTTACTAGTTTTGTGCAAAAAATACAGCAACATTTTCATGATGGTCAGGTCACCTCTGTTTAAAAAACTCTCAATCTCCAACACCTATATATTTGTATTCTTTTCCCTTTGCACAGTAGACACTGAAGGTCTGCATGGGTCAAAATTCATGCCGGGCCCAGCCCAGTCTAAACAAAATCTATCTTGGCTCGGCCCAATCTAAAAGTTGAAAATTCAGCCTATTAATCTAAAAAATAAAAAATCCTGTAAAATTTCTTTAAATACATCAACTTTGCTATATTTCAAAACAAAATACACACACATATACAGATATATATATGTTTAGGTTAAAATATCTTTTTTTAAACTAGCAATATACTGCACATGTTGTAAATTATTGTTGGTTACAACTTAAATTCTTACTCTCTTATAGCCCTCTGAATAACATCAGAAGCTTGAGCAGTCAGCAAAATTTTCAATGACAATCATAGTAAAGGGCCTTTCTGTCTAAAAATAAGAATAATGTGAATTTATATTGCTTAGATTTTGACCAACTCGAAAACGAAAATCTAAATTCAATACCTTAAAACTAAAGTTATTCTGTCTTGCTTATGCTAGAGTTTTATTTTATTTTGTGAGTAGCTTAACCACTGGTATAACGATGATTCTTAGATTTTGAGATAGGTTTAAGCAGTGGCACAGTCAGGATCCTCATCTGAGAGTGGTTTTGAACTATTGTTATTCATAAAATGAACAATTTCGTTGTGTTACATGTCCATAAGTTGTTGTTTAGTTAATAGGTGATACATAAGAACAAGAACCAACATAATGAAAAGCACAAACAACCATAAAAATTTAGCTTTTATATATTTAAATGTTTCATAAAAGAACATCTCCTTCAATATTCAGAAAAAAAAAAGAGAGAGACAGAAGGAGCAGCAGCGTAAGTATTTTTACATAGCTGCTATTGCTCCTAGCTTTTTCTTTCATTAATTTTGTGTTGAAGTAGAGGCTCTTATTATGAAGCCTTGAAACTGTTGAATGTTAAAAATTTATGCTTTTCTTCACTTTGGCTTCTACATATTATATTTTATCTTATCACAAGGGATTATGTATGCATCTTATCAGTTTTTAAATGCTCTGAGAAGGGTTTTAACTCCAAATTTCCACCTTTGCTGTACTAGTGGTTAAAAATTGATCATAAATTTTGAAGAATTTGCTGTTTTAAATTCTTTTAAATTCTAATCTTTAATATCTTGAATTAAAGCAGCTGTAGGTTCGGGAGGTGTTGGTTGTAATTTAAATATTGCGTTAATGTTAAAGATATATAGATCTAGTGCCTTCTGGTGATGAAAGGTGGAACTAATTTAATCTTGCAGTGTTCAGTGCCATAGGCAGCTGGGACCCGTTCTGGAGGTTCGTTCGTCAAGAGGTTTGTTTAGAACAGTATGCGCCTCCTGGGGGTGGAAGGTGGAACTAAGATATGTTTAAATCATTTGAGGTTCATTTGGAAAAATCGACCAGCAAAGTGGGCGTAGCCTGATAGTTTATTAATAAAATTTATACATACATGTAACTAATAAAATTTAAATACCATATTTACTTGTGCAATTCTTGTATCCCATTTTGGAAAGACTGTTTCCACAGAATTTTAAATGATTGAATGAGTTTTCATGTAAATTCAACTTTATGTAACTTATTGTTTTTTATTTTTGGAATTGTTCTAAAATTAGAGTTTAACTTTGTGTATAAAAGGAATAAATTCCTAACTTTTATTTTATTTTTTCTCTTTCTGTAACTGCACATGAGCAAGCACATAAACAGATCAAGCTATACACCCCATGATCACAATTCAATCTCCTCCACCCCTTCCTCTAGTACTCCTTTCAATTCATGGAAAGATGATGTAGAATAATAATACATAAACATATTAGCTTTGAAATAAGGATTAAAGTATTTTCTCTTGTTTTTCTTTACATATATTACCTTGAAAGTTTATTGATCATTATTAGCAATATCTGAAATTATGAAAGAAATTATTTCAATACCTCACTTTCTAGAGAATGGAATTTTAAATTTCTTTGATTTTCTAACTGCTGAAACATAATAGAAAATAACTAAGACTGTTACTTACCTTAGCGAGAATTTCTATACAAATCTAAACGACATTTAAAAAAATACAAATTCTGCAATAGGTTCTAAACAATACTATAAAATTTCTAATATTTGGGGTGACAAACATTTCATTTTTGTATCACCATGAGAAGATAAGTACTTAACAACAATCAGTAATTGCTAATGAGCATTACTGCAATATTTAACAACTTCCTCTATTTTTGAAAGTAAAAGCTTATTAATTCTGTAATGTGAAATTTCATGAAATTTTCAAAATAAAAAAAGTTCTCAAAACTTGCTGCCCATGTGGCCTATGCCCAAATCAAGCCCTGTATATAACAAGTTTTACAACTGGCTACGTTGTATCATTAGTTCAAATATAATAGCCCTCAGCCTTCTCTTTTGTATTAGGATATAATATGTATATATTATATAATATTGTCTCACTTATATTATATATATGATATATATATAATATTGTCTCACTTGCATTTTTTAGTTGGGGGGGAGGGGGGGGGGTTAAGTTAAAGAAAAATCACATTTCTGCCTCATATGTTAAAAATTTTAACAGCCTGTTTCCCAAAAGACAAATAGTAGATTTAATTCCATTTAATATACTTATATATTTATTTTTTTATTTTACTAATATTCTTCCATTACTATAGTTTGAAAGAAAAAAAAATTCCTTCTTGAATATTTAAGAGTATTTAAAAAAGAATTATGCTCTTGAAAGGATGTTTAAAAATTACTCAGATTATGGTATATCTAGGTAAACTTTAATATCTTCCCTTTAAACCTTAAATTAATCTTGAAGACTTTCATTTCTTTAATTAATCTAAAGTCTTACTTTAAAAAAATTAATAATTCAAATAATTTGTGAATTTTTAAAATTTTTATATTTTATACATAAGAAATGCCAATAATGGTTGAACAACTAAGCAAGTGAATGCAGTATATCTGTTTCTTTAATTTAAGTTTAAAGCTTTGAAATTTGGTAGTAAATACATTATGTATTCAAATGAATACAACATTTGGGCTTATGTCAAGCAGTCACAGTTCCTAGCAGCATCAATTCATCAATATTTAATTGGCTAGTCATCAATCTCATGTAAAACTTACCAAATATCTACATATTGATATCTTTAGAGCAGTTTCTGACATGTGCTGTCTGATGAAGAAAATTTACCATAAAATCTGAGCGAAACTTTATCACTGAATCTCTATAATAAAACTGTAAGTCATGTGACTGTCCTCAACAGTTCCGGGATGCCGCATCGCTTTTTCATATGCCAAGCGGCCATTTTTATTCAAAATTATTTTTTCGAATAAACTGCATAAAAGTTACATTTTAAGAAAGATCGTTCAAAATAAATTAATATTTGAGAGATGACTTGCGTTCAATTATGTATATATTCTGCAATAACTTCAGTCGAAAGATTCGCAGTTCAAATTCTCTATTCATAAAAGTAAACAAAAAAAAGATTGATTCGTCGTGAACATTTAAAATATTAAATCATGGAGGTAATCATTCGCAAAGCAAGTTCTCCGCGAATGAATTTTTGGACCGCTGCCTCGCGTAAAAAAAATAATTCACACCAGTGAGACAATCAAAGTTTACCATAATTATGTGCTATACAACTCAACTTTCGGACCTTTTCTTGACATAAATTGAACTCATGTAATAATATTTAATGAATCAGATTTTTAGCATTTTTAAAATCGCTAATACAGCTTTTATTTATCGCGTGTACAAATTAGAAATGATACTTTTGAAATGATGATTTTGAAATCAAATGTTTTGATTTATGATATTATTTCTTATTTATTTATTTATTTTCTCTTTTAAATGAAAAGTGTGAAGTATTTTAAATTTATGTAATATAAGCATTTTAGATTAAAGTTAAGTATTTTAAATGAAATGAGTGACAGGTTTATAATTTAAAATTAAATTAATTGTAGTATGAATGACGGTGATGGGAACGATATTTGGCGAATTATCATCTGCTCCCGGCTAACAAAAATACTCATAATTAAAAAAAAGAATAAAAATAAATAAATGATAGTTTGTTGTAAATAAATATTGATATACATATAAAAAATAATTTATAGAATTAAAATAAAAAATAAAAGTAAATAAACAACAATTTCCATAACAAAGTTTTTGCCAAATTGGCGGGGGAGGGGGGGGGGGGGGGGGGGGGGAATCGCGCCAACGTGCGTATGTGACATTTGTGCCCAAAAAATATGCGAAATGCTACCATGATCGCAAAAGTTCATGATTTGTCTATTAGAATCTTCCGATTTGGCGAAGGATTAAGGGAAAATTAAATTATGAATAAATGTAACGTGTTGCAATGTTTAACATACATTTAAGGGAGACCAAACTGGTCGCCAGTGGCGGCTAGTTACTAAAATAGGATTCCAATTGTATATTCTAATTTTCTCTCCTCAATCAATTTAAATTTTGTTTCAGTTTGGTTTTATGTATTGAAAGGAGCAATATCAGTATGTTGTTTTCAGCAGTTTTCTATCACCTCCTAAAAGAGTGCAAGTAGTTTTCTAGCCAATAATACTATATCATCAAACATGCATATATTGGAGTTTTTTGTTGAAAATTAATCTCTCTAACTTAAGATTTCCTTAAAATAGTTTAGATTATTTATGCTTTAAATTTATCATTCCTATGAAAAATGCCTGTTTTACTGCAGAATTTAAATTGACAACAGCTTGCATTGCTGGGAAAAAAAAAAGTAATAGGACTGCTAACAATAAATTTTGTTTAAGTGAAACATTTATTTGATAATGGTATGAATAAAAATCTAAAGTAAGCAAAGCAAACAGAGATAGAACTTTTAAGGAACAGAGTTTTAGAAAATTCAATATGATGTTTGCATTATACAATTTGAAATATTACAACTAGAAGCCCATCAAATAGCCCTTTATCTAAATATTACAATTAATATTAATTGTTCATTAAAACATTATTAATAATTTTAAAACAATTGCTTCTTTAGATGTTGTGAGTTTTCCTTTAAGAAATATTAATATGAGAGCACTTAAAGAAAGTAATTCATGTATTTTTAACCTCTTTTATTCTTTGGTACTAAACAAATGGCAAGAAAAGTGGGGAAAATATGTGAGTAAATATAATAGTATTTTAAAGCATTAAAAATTTTATTTCTGAAAATTCTGGGAAGGTGTTTGAAATTTTGGTATTGTGCTTAATTTTTCTTTTGGAAAAAGAGTGTGAACTCTAAACTTAACAAACGGTTCAAATTTAAATTTATACATACAAATTTATGCATACTGTTTAATTCTTTAGTATGCTAACTGTATGAAAGTTATGCACAGTATTACATTCTTTTCCTACCATTAATAAGTTTTATATTATTTTACAGGGTAGAATTCTGAAAGAAAAAGAATTAGAAGCAAAAGAACGAGAAATTCAGAAATGCTGCAGTGTTCAAAAGAGTCTGGAAAAAAAATACATGGATGTGTTGCATAAAAAAATTACAATCACCAAGGCTTCCAAATATACTGAAAAATTAATAAAAGACATTAGAAAATCTATTGAGTTGAGTGTTAGTATCTGGAAACGAACTTCAGTATTTAGTAGTAATTGTAATGTATGAAACAGTAAAAGAGTATTAAGTTAAATTTAATTCAGTTTTTTTTTTTTTTTTTTTTTTAAAGTTTTAATTGTAAAAAATTTTTAGCATGTTTTTTTAATGTAATTAAGATATTTTCTTAGAATTTATATCTAAATAGTGATTTAAAGGATCTGAAATCTTATAAGTTACTCCTTTTTTCTTATGAATTTTTATGCTTATTTCATTTTAAAGTAAAATAATTGACTTACTTATTGCTTTACTTCCTCAGGAAAACAGAAGGCAATATGTTTCAACAAGTTTAAATATAAAATAACTTTTATTTTATTTTATTTATTTATTTTTTTGGCCAGAATAGCAAATTATGTAAGTAAATGTTTATTAAAAGCATTTACTTAGCATAAATATTAATTATTGCTGGTGCATAAGATGGACTTTTTTCTCTGAAATTTTGCCATGAAAACTAGCAGTGATTTATGTATTGTTTGTTATAAAATAACATTTTCTGAAAATTTTAATAAATTAAATTTAAAATTTGCTAATCAAAATTTAAATAATTTTTAACTATTTCATAAAAAATATTTTAACTATCTTTTAAATTTTCACAATCTCTAACTTAAATAAACTATAAATTTCTCCTGTAAATAATTTAGCTTTAATAAAAAATATCAATAATAATTATTAATACTTTATTTTTAAATCTATTAATTTTTATTCAATTCACTTTAATTTATGATTTTATTTTCCATAATTTCCCATTCTAAAATGTTTTTATTCTTTAAAGCAATATTTGGGCTTTTGAGATGAGTGGCTGGCATTCCTTAACATATGTATCGTTGCAGAACTTATTTTCTGAAACATAATTTTCAAAACTTCGTACTTTATTGCCAATATGGCAAACAAAGTCTGCAATTTAATTCATTTTTCGTAATCAAATGCGCTAACCAGTGGTATTTTTAGTCTCGACTCTGGACTCCAATCATGAATGCACTCAGGAAAGGAAAAGATAACATGGCAACAAGGAAATTACAAGACAGAATAAAAGAGCATATGGCAGATATAGCAAGAGGAAAACCATCTACAGCATTATCTCGTTTAAATTTAAAAAGAGAAATTGATGTATATTTCAGCAAAGATTATAGCATAAATGAATGATTATAGTACATGTATACTGAGGAAGTCTGTGGAAATACTAACAAGGGGTAGGAAATCCTGTAATATTATGTTATCATGCAATATACCAAAAAGCTGGTTTAATCTATTTGGTGTCAATGATGCATTTCGTTTGGAATAATCCACCTTGCCCAATACACTCATCCATCCCCCTCTGTTTTTTCATATTTGGTTCCACCTTCTGATATTTAACCAGCGTACATTCCAGAAATTACAAAATTTTTCTCATTTTCACCCTCTTGATGATGGCCAGGTTCTGGTTGAAAGCGCTCGGGACTCTGACAAAAATTTTAACCTCTAATAGAAGGGTTTTAATGTTTTAAAACCTTTATTATTTCATTTTACACCTATTTTAGTAATGAGTAATAAATTGTGATTCATTTTAAATGTTCTCATGTTTTTAACGAAATTGCCAGCTAACTATTTTATGCAGTGACCAAATACTCATCATGTATCACATGCACCTAGATTTTAAAAGTAAATTTTGAAGGGAAAACCATGTGGCATATACAAAAAATACCAGTAATCACTTGAATTTTAACTTTGTAAATATGAGAAGATTTTTATTTGTACTTCCTTTAAAGGCTAATCTCTTCTAAGCAAGGCATGTTTAAGCAGTATTATTCATCATATAATATGTTTCCATTTTCTCCTCTTGTATGCATCAATTAAATCATTGTTTAACACTAAATTATACTTCACAATAATTTAAAGAGTTTTTAAGGAGTATTTTGTTTATTTAATGAGCTCTAAGTACTCCTTGGAAACTTTTTCGTTTCTAAAGAGTTTTTAAGGATTCTGTATGATCTCTGTGCCTTTCTCAAAGCGGAAGTAGGAGGGGGGGGGGCAAATTAAAACTTTGCCCGGGTGCAGTTTTCTCTTTGCACAGCCCCACATTTGTACAAATCTTTAAGGTTCTTCTTGGATTTCCATGCGCAAAGTTAAGCTGAAACCCCATTTCATCATCAATCTGATGCATGCTGCTAATTCATTAACTGACTTTAAAAAAAAAAGAGAGGTTCTTAATTTCACGTGTATGTAATTTTTTTTATGTATGTTCACTGATTACTATGAAACTCTGTGAACGATTTATGTGATTTTTTAAAAATATATATTGAAAGAGAATACTCTCGAATTGGTCCCATTTAAACTTCATCAAAATTGAATATTTTTCAATACTTTTTTACAAATCCAACAAAAACAAAAATAATGATTTTCATGAAGTGACATAGTGCTATCTGTTTATCAAGAAAGTTGCTACCCGGCAATTTTCCTCTCTCTTTATACAGTTTTGTTTCTAGGATTGTTGTAAGGAAAACCAAAAAACATTGTTTTAATCATTAAAAACTTTTACGGCTTAAACAATCAGTAAAAAAAAAAAAAATCGAAATTGTAAAGCACTTAAATTCACCCAAGATATCTGTGGTACACTCGCTTCATTTGAAGAACTATTTTTTACGGTGGAGGGATTTGTATGCTAATACAGGATGGGGTTTCCAGGTCCCTGGAAATTTTTTTAATTTAGTATAAGATCAAGTAATTAGCATATGATGAGTGCGGTTGGCAAAACTGCCAATTAAATAAATAATTTCTTTGCAGTTTTTTTTTATTGAAAAGTTTATTAATTATTTTCTTTACCTGTAGGTATGTTAAGAAGATTTCCAGGTTTATGATTTAAAATGTTCTTTTCCTTTAAGTAGAACTGTAAAGTGAAGAATGAAACTTCTGCATGACAAGCAGCTGCCCAAATACTTGCATTATTTTCCTTCATGTATAGGCTGGCTATCTCTAACTTTCTGTGATGTTAAACAAAATTTTTTAAATTACATATGTGATTTGCATTCTGTTATATTTTTGCCTTAAAATCAAAATGAACATAAATTTAGAACATGTTTCAAAAGCATTGATGTGAAAATCATGGTTTGAATTTCCACATGTAAATAGAAATAAACTATAACAGGTGTTCATTATTTAAATATACAAGTTAAATTTTCAAACTCACCCCAATATCTCTTCAAGAAATATATAAACAAAAGTTTAATTATTTCAAATGTATCAAATTTGTATTATAAGTTGCTGAAAAAAAAAATCAAAATAATGTGTTTCACTCTTAAGTGTTGTCATATGAATTTGAAGAAACTTTTGCATGCAGGTGCTGCCATCTAAAACTCACAAATATTAAACATTTCTGCACTATTTGTGAGTTTATAAGTAATTGTTAAGCTAAAATTACATGACCAATATTCCCCCCCCCCCCATGTTGACAAGAATCACCTCATATAGGATGATGTTTAGCCCTCTATTTCCTCAATTTATATACTCATACAGTATTCATATGCATACATGTAATGATATATGGAATCATGCATTCTCATAATGCAGCGTATTTCAAATTTCCTTTGACTGATGTGGTCATGTCTGAAATAAAAACAGTTTTTCTCTGGAAGTTTCTCCTTTTTAGTTACATGATCATTTTAAATCAGACCCGGGGGTAATGAGAACCGATGGATGTTAAAGGCTCATATTAGGTAGCTTTCAATACAAAAAAGTATAAAGCTACCTATTGCAGCCGTTCGGAGGAAAGCAGTTCTGGAAAATTTCGATATATTTTCACCGATCATGACCCCCAGACCCCAAAACCACCCTCCGTCCAAATGTTGATTTATATATATAGATATATCCATATATATATATATATATATATATATCTGACCTATGTCATACGATAACGCCCGTAATTATGAATCGATTTTGATGAAACTAATTGTGTGTATTAAGGTCACTAATGTCTCGACCGAGTTCGTTGGCCAGCTTGGTCCGCCATCTTGTTTCAAGATGGCGGCCATTTAAAGATGTAAAATAACTTAAAATCTAAAATAAATATACAAAAAATTTAAAAATTCAAATTTATTTTTTAATTACGTGTTAGGCCTTGATACAAGGATTCCAGAGCTTTTTTTGGTTTACCTCTATCTTAAAAAATGGCTGAGATAGAGCAGTTTGAAATTCTAGGGTGGCTGACATTTTGAAACAAAACGGCACATTAACGCGATTACTCGCAAATTATTTTCTTTCATTGTTGTAATAATTTTCCCAATCATACGCATAAAACTATATATTCATATCCGTTAACGCCAAAATTGGCGACAAAATTGGCAAAATTGGGCGACATTTGGCGAAATATCGCCAAATTTGGCGATCAAAATAAGGCTTCATAAATGAAGCCAATTTGGCTATTGCTCAATAATTTGGCGAATTTCTTATTCAAATTCAGTATTAACGAATCTTTTGTAAACGTTTCTTTGCATTTTAGCTTGCTGTTTTCGTGTAACATTAGCTAAAATTTTAAAACGAAGATATGGGAAAGCTACCTTTTCCTCCCGGTACAGGCCGGAAGGACTTTTTTAGAGTATTGAGCTAGCCCGTTGAAGACGGCATTTTTGGAATGCGGCTGATTGGGGCGCAAGCCACAAGTATTTTTGGCAGGTGGAACACGGAAAAAGCCCCTGCAAAAACATGCGCTCCAGCTTGTTGTTAGAGAGCTTAATTCAAATATTTTTGGCTAGAATGCATCACTGAGAATGGGAAGAGAAAAACAGTTAATTGGTTAATTAACTCTTGCATGTTGCCCGGGTCTCTGACAACACCAAATCTTGCAAAACCTGGTTGCATCAAAAACTGCAAGTGACTGCAAAAAGCACAAACTCAGCACTTATTATTAAAGAGAGATCAAAATTGATGGATGAAAGTATTAATTGTATGGTTGGAAAACCAAGATAGAGAGGCAAACCAGATTTAAGTACGGATTTATAAAGTTAGAAAAAATGTTTTGGGGATTTTAAATTAAAAATTTTAATTTTTAATTTTAAAAAGGTTTAACTTTTTATCCTATCATACATATATATTAATTTGAAGATGCATATTTCTTTTTCTATATAACCTTTTTAGATCATCATATAGCTAAATTTCATATTACAGTCACCTTATGTAAAAAAAGCATGATTTTGTAATGTCTTATTTTTTTGCTCAAGTTTTATACTTATGTCTAGTTAATATATTTCTTCTCATCAAATTCTGTTTTGAACCAAAAAATTGTTTTTGTTACTGAATAATCATGAATGTGTCTATCATCTAGTATGTTACGTCACCGTACATTGCCTCTGTATGTATTAAAACATTTAAATTAATTCAATAATTTAATTTAATTCCCCACTTAGCTAGAATTAATAATAATTTTTGGTACTTTTCGGTTAGCCGGGCGCCAGTGATATATGTACCTATATAAATACATATGTATATACATAAATTTATATATATATACATAAATATATGCATATATATGTGTATGTATATATAGATATATGTAGATATGTGTGTGTGGGTATATATACATGTACATATATCACTGGTGCCCAGCTAACCAAAAAGTACCTAATTTTTCTATAAGTTCATTTTTTTTTCTAAAAAATTCAAATATTCCATTAAAATATTTAGTTTTTGTTATTAAATACTAATCATAAAAATTATTTTTAAAGCTTTCATCAAATAATTCATTAATTAAATATTCCATAAAAGTAATCAGCGAAATCCTCGTTTTTTGCATATCAAAAGATTCATCAACAAAAAATTTGTAAGTCAGAAAAGCAAAATTCAAAATTATTACATATTAATTATTTGGTTTCCAATTCATATTCATTGTATAGATTTATTTATTTACTTTCCGATTCCGTTTTCGGTTTGTAAATCTGTTAATAACTTCCGAAGTTATGACAAAAAATAGTAATTATTCATTTTTACTTTCAAACAACGTGTGATTGATGTTTTGGTATTTTAGCCATGTTGGCACGTCTTTCTTCCTCAAATACATGCGTTTCAGGATCACGTGATATGTTTTCGTCAAATTTTCTGTTCTGGAATGTCAAAGGACGCTCAAGGTTCATTGCACTTCGGCAAGACATGGGCGTCTGATCCGGGTCTTTTTCACCCACGGTTGCCATTCACGAGTAACTTTTGTTAGAAGACATCTCAACTCTTATACGCGTGGCGTAATTTGGTGACGTCGTGATTCTGTTTGGGAGTGGTTTTCCGAAGTGCTCTCATTTTATTGATTGAGAATTATGATTTCAAAGCTCAACTGATATTTTGGCGTGCTGTTAAAAATCATTCAGCGAGAGTGGATTAAAAGATTAAGTCATGGATATATATATGCTGCGAGCCTGCGGGCGCCAGTGTAACTTTTTCAAAAAATCTCTTATGTTTTCCAATATGTGTATTCATTATTTCTATTTCAAATCATTTTATTAAATCTAATTCAAGTATTTTAATACGTGTCCTTTGACGATATTTAATTAGTTTTTAATTTGTGAATTTTGATTTATCTTAAATATTTAATTTTATTAAATAATTAAATTTTTATTTAATTTTTCCTTTTTCTAAATTATCTTTAACTTATCAAAATTTGCATATCCGAAATACTGTTACACAGTATTTTTTTCTTTTGGTTCTATTGTTGGTATTAATGAAAATTTAATTAATCAACAATCATCCCATGTTGCAAGTGACCAAGAATCCTCCTGGTTTGCCCTACTATACTGTACCTGGTTTGCCCTACTATACTGTACCTGGTTTGCCCTGGTATTTAATTTCTATATAACTAATGTAAATCCTGAAACAACCAATCATATGTACTGATTAAAATTTCATAAATATAAGAAAATTAGGTTATCACTGAAGTACAATGATTACACAAGGGATTTTTGTAAGTTTATTTTCTTTAATTTATAATAAAATTTCAAAAATATAAAATGGGTAAAATGTGCCTGAAATTTTTTGTAAGAGGCATCTCAATTTTTAACAAACAAAATTTTTTTTAATAAGCAAAATATTTAAACTGGAAATTTGTTTATGTGTATTATTTCTGAAAGTAAATGTGCTGGTGATGTTTATATTCCAATTATTCTTTTTAAATTCTTTTATTCTAACATATGTTTGTAATTACCACTGTTGAATTATTGTTTATATAATGCCTAAAAAATATGTTAAGAAATTTATACTGGCACATTTACCCTATCCATATATTTTTATGGGGACATTTATCCGGTGGTGGGATTTAAATAATTTAACAACTGGTTCTCTGTTCATATGACTTTTTCAAGTATAACCAAGAAAGGAAAATAGTACATCACTCATAGATTATGAAACACTTTTCCACATTATAAGAACAAAACCGCTTACCATTAACCTTAACCATTACAAAATCGCTAACTCACTGACTGTCCAGCATTCCCATTTATATTTCTGCTTTGCCAAGAAATACTTGTAACTTCTTCAAAGTAAATCTGGAACGTTCTTGATAATTCATATCCTTTGGATAATATTGGTTTGATTTCTGGAATTTTTGAAGTACATTTTTGGCACAAAGTTTTTTCACTAGAATCCCTAATTTTTGCATTTGTTCTGCTATTATTGGCAAGACAGTATTTGAAAGTTGTAGTTGTAAAAGTACAGAACTTCGTTCACACTTTTTGGAAACATTTTCACAGTTAATTTCTGCACACAAATGCCATATTTTTCGTGACAATTTGACTCTATTAGATACCCTTCACTTTTAGCTATAAACTCTGACTTGAAATTCCCATCATAGTAGATTTTTTCTTAGCACTGCCATGTCAAATTTCTTCCATACTTCTTGAAAAACTTACGAAATTCCAAATTCTCTTCAATATTCCTGGATGTTGTCTTCCTAATGTTCACTTTAACAATCAAGTAGCTAGTGATAAATAGAAATATGTGGTAATATTGGATGAAATATGGCTTTGTTTAAGTGTTTGTTGCAAAAACAGAGCAAACTTTTAACAATTTATAAAGAAAAAAATATTAGTGAAATGAGTTTGTGAATGTAAAGGAAAGTTTTTAATTGTTACTGGATTTAGTTATGAAGCTAAATTAAAGCTTAATTAAATTCCCATTATCATCAGTAAAATATTTTAGAACCCATTTTCAAAAAAGAAATTTCAGCTTTATATGGAAAAGACATAAATAAAGTTGAGCTTCATATGGACAAAGACTTATTCACTGTTCCAAGTCAACTGTTGCATATGTAGAAAAGAAAGAATCACAAATAAAAATTTACTTAATAAACTGTGTCTCACTTCAAGAAATACATGTAAAATTACCTGACGTCCCCACTTCACATGGCTTTTTTAGGGTTTCATTCATCTCACAAAACCCTATTACTCCCACTCCATTGTCTGTCTATCACAGAGCCATTCTCAGAAACTATGTAATTTACAGAATTGAAACTTTGTGTACAGGGTGATTATAAAAAAACTATCCCAACATTTGGGCCCCTAACTATCATACCATTCGCAGAAACTGAATGAAATTTTGGCAAAAGGTATTTTGAGGTATGCGCTCAAGAATGATATGGAAAACAACAGTGTCACTCAAACAATTACAGTTACAGTGAGAAAATTTCGAAAAAATCAAATGGCAACACCCAGTTTTTTGTATTGGAATGTGATCTCCATTGTGAAAAACCCTAAATAGCGTTGGAACGGCAACTGTAGCATGAAAATCACCGGCGGTAGATAGGCTAAAAGTGAGGACAACCAATAAGGACAGAGAAGCAGCATAAAATAAAGCATTTTTATTGTGTTTCACAAATTTTCCACATGACCTCCTTCACACACGATGACACTTTGCATGCGGCTGATGGTGGATAGTACTACAGCACGTATCATGGCAATAGGAATCTCTTGAATCACAGTTCTGATGGCATCTTTCAAATCAGATGCAGTTTGAGGACGAAACTGATACACTTTGGATTTCAGATATCCCCACAGCCAGAAATTCATTGGTGTTAGATCAGGAGACCTTGGTGGCCACGGAAACGGGAAATGACGGGAGATAACTCTGTCACCAAACTGTTGAGTTAAGACACGTTTGACTGAAGACCCGTCATGTGGAGGAGCGCCATCTTGCATCCACACAACTTCAGATAGAGCATTTTGCCGTTGCAATGCGGGAATCGCGTAATGAGTTAACATGTCTAGATAGTGATCACTCGTTACTGTGCACGTTTGCAGATCACCGGCAGTAACCTCTTAAAAAAAATACGGGCCGAGGATGAACGTAATCGTTATACCACACCACACAGTCACTTTTTCCTCGTGTAATGGACGTGCATGCACATCATGTGGATTATTCTCTGCCCAGTGCACACAATTTTTCGAATTCATGTTACCAGTTAACGAGAAATGCGCCTCATCTGTCCACAGAATACGTAAAGGCCAGCTGCTATCTTCATCGTACCGGATAAGGAATTAGTTTGCAAAATCCAGCCGTAATTGATAGTCTCTCGCTTCCAACATCTGGACACGTTGGAATCGATATGGAAACATGTTTAGAACAGAGCGCAGAATCTTGCGTACAGTTGAATTCGGCAGATCCAGAATACGTGAAACACCGCGTGCAGTTGCGGGACGAACTGTGCTTATCATCTGATGGACTTCTGCAACAGTTTCCACAGGAACGGAAGGTTGTCCAGACCGAGGTTGATTGCATGTGCAACCAGTTTCTTCAAATTTATGAATCAAGTCCCGTACAGCTTTGACAGTGCACGGGCCTCGCCGTAATCCATGGTTTCTGCGGTAAACACGCAATGTCTCTGCGGCATTTTGTCCATTCAGGTAATAAATCTTTATGATTTCCCCACTTTCTTTCCCTGAAAGCAGCATCTTGTTCAGAATGGCAGAAAGGAACATAAGCAGCTCGCATTTCGCAGTGCCCTTTCTTTCACCTAGCGTGACGACGTCAGTCATGACTGTGTCTTACATAGAACCCGAAATTTGCATTTCTTGGTTTCTTCTTCTCGTTTTGTGGAGAACTAATCAGGCTGGGATATCAGCCAAAGAAACGGTGTGACGTGTGACGTAAATGAAACAAAAATTAATGCTCTGGTGCACAGCAAAGTCCTTTTTACTTTTCCCTTGCCTAGTTCCGGTGATTTTCATGCTACAGTTGCCGTTCCAACGCTATTTAGGGTTTTTCACAATGGAGATCACATTCCAATACAAAAAACTGGGTGTTGCCATTTGATTTTTTTGAAATTTTCTCACTGTAACCGTAACTGTTTGAGTGACACTGTTGTTTTCCATATCATTCTTGAGTGCATACCTCAAAATACCTTTTGCCAAAATTTCATTCAGTTTCTGTGAATGGTATGATAGTTAGGGGCCCAAATGTCGGGATAGTTTTTTTATAATCACCCTGTATATATATCTGAATACCAGCTATAAAGCTCAAAATATTGAAATTTGAAAAAATAGTATTATTTTAATAAATAGAGATAAAAAACCAAAATTCTAACAGCCTTTTCCTATTAAATTTAAACATTTTTCGTTATAGCAGTTGCCAAAAATTAAAAATCCACAATGAAATTCTTTCTACAATAATTAATTTTCTATTGAGCGATTTCCACGTGAAAAATGAAATAAAAAGTTTCACCAATTGAAAAAAAGATTATGAAATAATGATTGACGTCATAGTGGAAATAAAACGGAAATTTTCAAAGATTTCTCAATAATACAAGGAGTATGAGTATGTATGTACACAAAGCAGATTAATATCGCATCATTAGAGAATTAAAAAGAAAATCTGACGTCCTATTGGAAGTTTAACGAATTTTTCAAATGTTTGAGAATAATACAAAGCGAGTATTAATATGAGTAATAGAGAATAGTAAATATATGAGTTTGAAAAACATATTGAATCATGATAAAAATCCAATTATGTAAATATTCGCATATTTTAGCATTTTGAAGGTGTACAACATGTTTAATTTTGAAATTATTTTTTTAAATACTGCATTTAGTCCGCATGACAGATATTATTATGGCAGAATATAATAGCAGGCTTCGCCCACTATCAGGCTGGTTTAAATATTCGAAAAAACAAAAAAATAGACTGGTAAATGTTTACTTTATAAAAAACATGACTTTTTAGCTCACAGGCTATCAAAGCCTGAGAGCTTATGTGCCCGCCCGTTCTGTATGTATGTATGTATGTATGTATGTATGTATGTATGTATGTATGTATGTATGTACGTACGTATGTACGTAACACGATAACTCTTGACAGAAATAACTGTTTTGCTTCCAATTTTGTTTATAGGTTCCTTGTGATAAGGCGCTTCCCTGATTAGTTTTGGGGATTGATTGTTTAACTATAAAGGGGGGAACGGGGGAGGGGCTAACCCCCTTAATTAAGATAAATGGTTTTTTCATGCAGAATTGTCCAATTTTCTTCAAATTTTGTATATAGGTTCATTGTGATAAGGTTCTTTCCTGATTAGTTTTGGGGGTTTATAGGTTAAGTATAAAGGGGCTAACGGTGGGGGGGGGAATACTCCCCCTTAATTTAGATAAATGAATTTTTCATGCAGAGTTATCCGATTTTCTTCCACTTTTGTTTATATGTTCCTTGTGATAAGGCGCTTCCCTGATTAGTTTTGGGGATTGATTGGTTAACTATAAAGGGGGGGGGGAACGGGGGGCTAACCCCCCTTAATTTGGATAAATGGTTTTTTCATGCAGAATTATCCAATTTTCTTCAAATTTTGTATATAGGTTCATTGTGATAAGGTTCTTTCCTGATTAGTTTTGGGGGTTCATAGGTTAAGTATAAAGGGGGTAACAGGGGGGTTAATCCTCCCCCCTTATTTTAGATAAATTATTTTTTTCATGCAGAGTTATCCGATTTTCTTCAAATTTTGTATATAGGTTCATCGTGATAAGGTTCTTTCCTGATTAGTTTTGGGGGTTCATAGGTTAAGTATAAAGGGGGTAACGGGGGGGGTAATCCTCCCCCCTTAATTTTGATAAATGGGTTTTTCATGCAGAATTATCCAATTTACTCCAAATTTTGTATATAGACTCATTGTGGTAAGGCACTTCCCTGATTAGTTTTGGGGGTTCACTGGTAAAGTATAAAGGAGGGAACGGGGGGACTAACCCCCCTTGATATAGATAAATGGGTTTTTTAAGCAGAATTATCCGATTTTCTTCAAATTTTATATATATGTTCATTGTGATAAGGCGCTTCTCTGATTAGTTTTGGGGGTTCTTTGGTTAAGTATAAAGGGGGGACGGGGGGCTAACGCCCCCCCCCCCCCGCTTAATTTAGATAAATGGATTTTTCATGCAGAATTATCCGATTTTTTTCAAATTTTGTATATAGGTTCATTGTGGTAAGGCGCTTCTCTGATTAGTTTTATGGGTTCATTGGTTAATTATAAGAAGGAGAAACGGGGGATGTTTCCCCCCTCTTAATATATTGTCGATTTCTTCATTTTTCGAGGGCTTATTTCAAATTCTTTGATATAAGAATATAATTTACAGTTAGTGTGAATAGCCTGTGAGCTCAATGCCGTCAGTTTAACTGGGCAGTTTTCTTTTTATTTTTTTGTTGCTAAATGAAATTTATTTGGATTTATTAAAGAAAGTATAAAGTGTTTAAAAGGAATATTAAACGAAACCCTTTGAGCGATCTTCAATCACACTTACCCACTTGTTTACATTTGTCTTGTTAAAGCAAATATAGTATAATGATGCCATCCACGAACATTGAAAAGACTTTAAAAAGTTTCTCAAGAGGTGTGGAGTAAATTTGATATGACTGTACTATGTTAATATAAAACTGGATTTACGCTGTAAAATTGATACTAGAATAATTACAAGTTGCTAATTACTGTATACTTCACTAAAATTGATATTAAAATATTAAAAACACAATTAAAAATACCCGACATTTCGACTTTATCTTCAAAGTCATCTTCTGGGGTAGTTGATTGACCTTTGTTGAGAATATCCTGTGGACACTTCACATAATCGGGTGCTTGAGTGAAATCACCGATACTTAATAAACAAAAATTACATTAAAGGTTCACTGTTAGCATCTGAGGACATTGCACCATTTGCTGGCAAAACAGTGTTTTAATTTGTCTAGAACAGACTGAATTTTATATTATAGATGAACATCTTTAAAAAAACAGTTAATCCAAATTTCCAGGACTATAAATGAAATGCTGCCATTACAGATTTCTTCTTTATGCAAATTAATCTCAGTAGACTCTCTCAAAAAAAGTCTATTGAGATTAATTTGCAAGGGGATTGATTTACAGGGACACTCAAAAGAATTCTGTTACATTATGATATATGGGGAAAAATCTGCAGTGTATTTTAATGCTCTTACACTATTTAAACATAATGAAATTGATATGCATCACTCATTTTTTTTACAAGATGCTTAGTATAGAATATGGTTTATCATTCATTTACAGGGACACATAAAAAAATTTGTTTACAATACTGTCTATGAGCAATAATTGTTGAAGTGTGTTTCCAATTATGGTATGTGTTTTTAAATTTAACTAAATTTTTACATAATACTCAGTATGCACAAACTCTATAGATCATATACAGGGTTGCACAAAAGAATTCAAATACATTTCTGCTTTATGACAGAAATTACTCAAAAGGAATTTTAAACTGTGTTATGTGTTTCCTAATTGAACTAATTTTTCACACACTATGTAGTATATATACAAATCTGTAGCTCAAATAGAGGGCTGCACAAAAGAATTCATATATTTTTTCGACTATAGATAAAAATTGGATTTTCAAATGTGTTACACATTTTCCAAATTGTTTACTTAGACATCATCTTTCACCTTATTATATGGTGAGTTTTGTTACGGTATTCTGAATGTGTTTAAAAGTGGTTCATAATCTATGCTTGACACATGATTTTTCTTTCTTGTAAATTATTTACTACACTCAATCATTACCTTTTCCAAATTTTGCTCCCCCTCTTCTTTCATTTTAATTGAAATTTATTTCTACCCAACTTTATATATATATATTTTATCTGACATGTATGATGCAAATAATTTCATTTCATTTTTATTTATTTATTTATTTATTTTTTTTTTATCTTTCTTTGTCATATTATCAGTTTATACTTTTGATTGTAAAAGCACTGAAATTTTTTTTCTTAAGAATTAATCCAGAAAATTGAGTGAATCTTATGTGTTGCAAATGCAGTATTTTGATTTCTTTTATTCCAAAATTAAAATACAGTTGCAAAATATTAACATCTACAAACCAAATGAAAGGTTTTCAACAAATTTCATGTAATTGAGTTTTTTCTGTATATATATAAACATTAAATGAACGTTACAACCACCAACAAAAACTGTGAAATTATGAATAAAATAAAAATAATTGACAACAAATTGAATATAGAAACCAAAAACATAGTATTAAAAAAAAAAAAAAAAAAAAAAAAAAAAACAGAAATTGAATAACAGAAATATAATAATGAAAATTTTTAGAATTTAGACAGAATCTTCAGGTCCCAAATGCCTAAATTTCCACAAATATAATGTGTGGTTTCATCTTCATATTAGCCATAAAATAGCTAAAGAATATGGATTATATATATATGTTTTCTAAATCATTTATTTGTTTGCCTGCAGAAGATCAAATGACCAATATCATTTTGCAATTAAAATTGTCTATAATTTATCCTGATTTTATTCAAAACTGTGTGTGTCTTTTAATTATTCTTATGTGTCCCTTATTTATTACATCTTAATAGGAAGAAAAAGGATCTAAAAAGGAGCAAGAGAGAGCAAAACTTCTTCTCGAGTTGGGTAATTTAAAAAGTTATTTAAATACTTTAGAGGAAAATTTAGAAGAACTAGAAAAAGAGAGTAAACAGCGAGGAGACTTACTTGACAGAAGTGAAGCAAATGCTCTTAAAATTCGGGACAAAATCGATATAAAGCGTAATGACTGTAAAAGTCTTGAAAATGAACTGCAAGAACTCATTGCTAGAGCTGGCGTAAGTGTATTTAAGTTATATTTTGCAATAGTTTTTTTGTCTTAATCAAGGCTCATTCAGAGTGAAATGGTGGAATTCCTGTCAAAAACTATCAGATACCTTGCTTGGAAATTGTTAGGACAGGAGATTCTCACCTTCAGAGCATGGTGACCACTGGTTGTGGAAATCCAATAATAAAATCGTAAATTTTATTAATTGGTCACAAAGTCATAAAAAGTGACAAATTTTGTCAATAGCTCATAGAATTCAAGCTATAATCACAAATTTTAACACTTGCGTCAAGTCATGCCAAGGCTAATATTGTTCAATCAGTCTTTCACAACATTAAAGTCAACATTGTTGTTCAACTTTATTTTATTAATCTGAAACCTCAGGGGTGGAAAATGGTCAGTAAAGTCAGTATTGGTCAGTACTTTCAGCATTTAGTCATTACAATCAGTATTTTTTGTTTAATTACCCCTAAATCCTCTTTTTTAGATATAAAATTGCCCTTCTCCTAATTTTTTTAAACCTGTAAGCATAAAATACTAAATAAGACATATCTTGACAACATTGCAATCCTAAATTTCTCCAATCGACTAAATCATGCAGCTAAGATGGATTCCTCCCGATTTTTGAATATCTTGCAGCCTACGCATGCAAATTCTTAGTACTTTGCAACCAGTCAAGCAATGTACATATTTCCAAGACATACTGGACTAGTCATTGCTAATTTGATCGAATCCATTCTATATAAAGAAAATACATACATGCATATCCTTTTGCAATGCTTATTCCCGTTTGGATATTATTTTAATGGATTTTATTTTATTAAATACAAAGTACTTTCTTCTATTTAATTCTTAAATAATGCTATGCTCATCTTAATATCATTTTATTAATTTAAATTATTTCATTATTTCAAACATTATAATTAAATAAGAGATTTTTCATAATTGAATAAAAACAACAACTTTGAAATGAAAGCAATGTTAAAAATATTTTTTAACATCTCTGCACTGTTAGGATATTATAAATTTTAGGTTATATATTTCTGATACCAGCTTTCTTAGAAAACATGAAAAAATTAATCTGAAAGAAAGACATATCTATTTTATTTTGTTTAATTTTTGGTAAAACACAACAATGAAAAATAAATAAATCAATAATAATTAATAATTATATATGAGAATTGTATCACTTTTTGTAGAAGCGGTATTTAAATTATAAACTTCATTATGATTTTTAAGCAGTGAAATAACTATTTTTTGCACACAATTTATTCTGAAAGTTAAAAGTATTTTATCTTTTGCAATTTTGAAAAGTAACTTTTTATTTAAAAAATATCAAGTTAATACTTTTATGTAAATATTTTGTATAATATTTTTTACATTAAAAAAATATCTGACCTATTTAAATGATCCAATGGCATTTTTGAATGAAAGTAACATCATTTTATTTTTTAAAGACAAACTCTTTAAGCATTATTTAAAATTTAGGTTAATGAATTTTTGTGAAATTTAAAGTCATTAGAATGTATATTAATTGTTATTACAGATATGGATGAACCAGAGATTATTGCTCAAATAATGGCAAGCTGTTTGCATCCCTTAGATTTGAGAACAAATCTTTAATTATTAAGAATGGCTAGTCTTACTCTTTCCTGAAAAACAATTGCTGACTACAATTGAGCGGCCCTCTGCAATAACAAGGCAAGTGGAGTTACCTTTATTAATGAAAAACCATGTAAAAAGGCTTGTTGATCTACCTTGCTATTCCTTAGGCTCTATTTCGTATATGTGAACTGTCCGTCATGGCTTGTAAAAACTTTTTCAACTCTTATGTGTCTCAGTTTCCCAATTCTGATAACAGGGCTGAGGGCAATATTATGACTTTTTTTAAACAAACAAGTTGGAAATTGTACGTCAAATGGGACAAACGAGGTGTGTTCATACTATAGCTAGTTATATAAATATTCAGATCTTGATGATTTTTAATTCTGTGAAATGAATTATATCGTCTGCAGATTAATTTCTGTAATAAAATAAGTATCTCGGTCGCTTGACAATTAAACTTCGGAAGCACCTATTAAAAAAAAAAATTAAAATTTCTTAATAAATATTTTTATTAATATCGTCTAAAGTTTTGATTCGATTTTCAAAAAATTTGAAATGTCTCGACAAAATTCTGCAAAGATAATATATCTTAAATTTCAAATCATTTGGTTGGGTAGTTTTTGCGCTATTATATGCAGACAGACGGATCAGACGATGACTATAGGTGCCACGTATTTATATAATTATGAACGCACCTAAAAACGCTAAGATGATTTCATATTTTGTAAACTCTTGTGTTCACTATATAAAAGTTATAAAAAGAAGTCATTATGTGTTCCAAACATACTTTTTCTTTCACCCAAAACCATAGGATGTGGAATAGTAAGGTAAGTGTTCAATTTTCAGATTTACATAATGTATTATTCAGTATATAAGAAATATAAATTTTATGATCATGAGCAAAGAAAAGATGCTAGAAAACTCTTCTTAGTAGGAACATATGCAAAGAAGTTATATTCTAAATTAAAATGTTGAAAGTAAATTTAAAAGCTTTGTAACTGAAAACTCCATTTTTTACTTGCCTTGTTATTGCAGAGGACCCTCCAATTGCCGAATATAGAAATAAGTCCTATAGAAGACATTTTACAACATCCAATTATGAAAATCATAGCAGACTATGCAATATTTTACTGAAATTAATTGGTTAGCTGTGTCTTCTGTTGTCAAAGATTACAAATATGTTTGGATATCAATTGAATTTTCCAGTCTGAGATGTCTGTCTAAATCAGCCAAAGTGAGCTTTGGCAGATTTAGAGAAATTCTCGTTACTTTCAGATGACTCATCTACAATGTGTAATACAGCTTTGGTAAATAAAGATTCAATAAATCATTGAATAAAATTATCAAGATTAGTAACAGTGCGCACAGTCAAAACATTAATCCACAATTAAATCCACAAATGATTAAATGGTTAATGTGACATATTTACTGGCAAAGCAGGAACTGCCATTTTGTGAGGAACACAGTGATGAGGTAGAAACATTTAATAAAGGTAAATCACACCACACATTTGCATTTTTCACTTTTGGCTTAGGCTATTCGTGTACATAGAGGATCCTTTCCTATAAAATCGACGATGCTGAAAAACTTTCTTATTAACATTTTCCCCATACCTCCAATTGTTTTAGATATAGGAGCGCTTTCCACTCCAGAATCATCGAAAAAGGTTGGACAGCACGAAGGCCTCATTCACCATGCAATTGTTTCTTCGCTTCATCTGAAGGTCACAGCTGCGAAACACTTACAAGTTCTCATTTTTTTTAATGTGTCAACCTTTTTCAATGACCCTGTATATATGAGAAAAATTAATGGATTATAGTTGCATCTACTGAATCGTCTTACTCAACCATTACCATTTATTGTAAAAATAGTAAATTTAATTATATTACACATTTGCAAATGGAAAATGAAATTATAGAATAGAACCACTCATTTTTCTCCTGCCCAAAGTCATTTTATTCATTCCAAATATGGCATGTTTGAATTGTCTCTACTGGACTCAGGTGACACAGGCACAGGTTAAAACTAATATTAGTAATTATCTATAAACAATTATTTAAAAAATATATATATAGTGCAATTAATGTACATTCATCTTTATCAGTAGAAATATTTTTTTTGTAATTTAAATAATATTTATCAAGAGCAAAGTTTTTGTAATCTTGTGAAAATAAATTTTATATAACATGTAAGCTTAAACTTCTATCTCTATGTATGTTTGTTAAACCATATGCTTTTAACTTTGTTATATGTATATAATAAAAATGGTACAAATCATTTTTTTTCCCCTTAAAAAACTTTTTTTTTCCATTTTGAAGTATAATTTTTCTGTATTATTAATATTATTTCTAAGAATTTTTTCAGTTTAAAAAAATGGATTTAATTTATTATTTCATTGGAAAATCCTTTGTATACATATAAATTATTTCGATGAAACTTTAATGTATTATTTAACTAGATTGTTGAATAAATATTTAAATGTATAAATTAACATAACATGTGAAATTTTCTCTCTTGCTTGTATTTCATAAAATTTTTATTACATTTTGCAACTGAACTGAAATTTTAGGGTCAAGAATTAGCACCATTTGAAAGAGAACTTGCCAACCTTAAGAAAGAAATTAACATTGCAGAACAGGGAAAGAGAGATTTGGAACAAGAGTATTTGCGTCATCAACATGAGCTATTTTCGTTAAGCAAGCAGAGATCTGTTAGATCTGAAGAGAATGACATGTACAAGAAAAGAGTTGTCATTATGGAAGGCAAGAAGTTCCAACTAGAAGGTACTGAAATGAATTCTAGTTTACTTTTTGAGTTCTTTCATTTTAAGTTCTTTTAAGCTTGTAACAATCACTATTCGTGTTAAAAATGTACAAGTAAGAATCTCATTCAGAAATGTACTATAAACTTAAAAATAGTTAATAGAACTGACTTCCAGTAAATTTTGATTTCTGCCGTATTAAGTCCCCGATAGCGGCCGCAATAAGTCCAGATTTCATGTACTTTGACATAGATCTTATCCAACAATAAACCTATATTTATGAAGGAGATATTTGTTTTTAGCTGCAGTGGTGTATCTAGGATTTAATTTCGGGGGGGGGGGGGGGGGGGGGGAAGAACCCGAGCCGCGCCTCTCGCACCAAAATAAGTTGAAAAGTGATAATGGATTGTTTCATATACTTTCATTTAAAAGAAAGTCATTGTAGCTCATAAGCTATAAATTGTCTCCCTCTCCCCTAAATTCTCGCTGCGATTCTTGCTTGACAATAAATTAATTTTGCTTGGGACAATCTCAAACAATTTTTCTTTTTCATAATTTGTTTTCTATTCTTGATCAATTCCCTATTAATGCCAAGGCACGTGGGGCACTTTCCCAGAACCCACATATTTAAGGGGCCCAAAAATGTATGGTGTTTAAAATCAATTTTATTGTAAACAATCTTAATAGAATAAGAAATTAAAATTTCTAGATTCTTTACACAACTTATGTAAGCTAAAATTGTCAGTGATATCATAAGTGTATTTATAATTTTTCTTCTCATTTGAAGATTTAAGTTTCTCATAGTGCTCCCAATTTATATTTCAGCTTCTTCATATGTGTTTTAAACTTATTTAAAAATGTTTTAATTTTATGACTATCTTATTTTTAAAATATCATTTTCTTTGAGTTGCGTATGTTTTTAAAGTTCGTGCAACATTAGTTCATGTTTATTTAACATGATACTTGAGTCTGTCAAGTTAATTTTTACAAAGAAATTTCAATAATAAGTGTAACCGAGCCGTGCTTCCGAGCCGGAAGAACCCGAGCCGCGCCTCTCGCGCCAAAATAAGTTGAAAAGTGATAATGGATTGTTTCATATACTTTCATTTAAAAGAAAGTCATTGTAGCTCATAAGCTATAAATTGTCTCCCTCTCCCCTAAATTCTCGCTGAGATTCTTGCTTGACAATAAATTAATTTTGCTTGGGACAATCTCAAACAATTTTTCTTTTTCATAATTTGTTTTCTATTCTTGATCAATTCCCTATTAATGCCAAGGCACGTGGGGCACTTTCCCAGAACCCACATATTTAAGGGGCCCAAAAATGTATGGTGTTTAAAATCAATTTTATTGTAAACAATCTTAATAGAATAAGAAATTAAAATTTCTAGATTCATTACACAACTTATGTAAGCTAAAATTGTCAGTGATATCATAAGTGTATTTATAATTTTTCTTCTCATTTGAAGATTTAAGTTTCTCATAGTGCTCCCAATTTATATTTCAGCTTCTTCATATGTGTTTTAAACTTATTTAAAAATGTTTTAATTTTATGACTATCTTATTTTTAAAATATCATTTTCTTTGAGTTGCGTATGTTTTTAAAGTTCGTGCAACATTAGTTCATGTTTATTTAACATGATACTTGAGTCTGTCAAGTTAATTTTTAAGAAGAAATTTCAATAATAATAATAATCCAACTTCAGTTCACACTTATTCTCAGTCTTTCATTTAAATGGGTGCATTACATAGTTATATTCATACACTTCTCATTCATAGTATTTGTAAAAATGTGATAATCTACGATTAGGGCCAAAAATATTTTCTGTTGCCAGGGCCCAAAATTTTGATGGTCAGGCTCTGTTCAGGATAACAAACTTTCTTTGCAGAATCTCTTTTTTAATACCAACAAAAATTTAATTCAAAATCTTAGGGGTAGCAAGCATTCCTTCTTAATCTCCCCCTTCCCTTCTTATACATGCTCCAGGGATTTTGATCAAACGTAGTAACCTTCAAGAAATATATGTTAAAAAAAAAAACTCATCAAATTTGTGAAGGTAGGGACGGGTTAAGAATTAATTGGAAACTAAACATCAGATTTCCTTTTTTAAAAAAGAGTTAAAGGTATTGAATTATGGCTAACAATATTACTGGACTTTTTAAAAATAAACAGGTTTTGGGGACTTCTTTGAGGAGCCTTCCTTGTATGAGTAACCCAAACGGCTTGCCGTAAAACAGGCTCAATTTATATGTACTCGGTGTATATTCAAAACGTCTTAACATTTATGTGAATTACAACAGTTTTTAGAATAAAAAAATTATTGAAGAAAATATTTTGAATAATATATACATGGATTTCTTTTTTTTTATTAGAAAATAATCTGAAATACCAATGTTAATAATAAAAAAAAAAAGCCCGTTCTTCAATACCCAGTGCATGGATTAATTTTGAAAATTCTTCTGTATAATCAAAATGTCCGAAAATATATTTACACCATTTCTATTTCAACTTCGAACAACATTCAATTTGCTTCAAAGTAAAATCGTAAGAACATTTATTTTTAACCTGTGCTTATTATTAGATGTTTACGTTGACTATGAGATAATTTTAATTTATTTAATGCTTCTTTTGTTAAATATTCCAAATGGTAAAAAAGCCGATACTAAAGTGTGTCATGTCAAAATAAGAGCAATTATAAAAGAACACTTTTCATAATATTTTACTTTCATAGAAGAGTAATTCCGAATTTTTATCTTTTGCTGCATCACTTGTGCACTGAAATATTGAAAAAAGGAATCTTTCTTTAAGGTAGTTATCAAATGATCTGCTCATCAACGTGAAACTTTCTGACACATTTTTAAACACAAAGGCATCTGGAAGAGATTTGGAATCGAAATGAGTTTTCCATTTTTGATAAATAGATTACTTATCGAGTTATAAGTGATTCTGGTAAAGTATTAACGACTCGTTTTTTGTGCTTCTCAGGCTGCCGCGTCGGGAGTCCAATTCAAAATGCCAACTTTGACAGTACTTTCTGAAAGATTTTCTGCCTTTACAAAAAAAAGGGAAAACGTGTTTTGATTACAAAGTTTCTGAATAAACAAACCTGTCAATTTTATGCGTTTCCGAGCAAAAATGAATTTAAAAATATGTCATAAAATAGCCAGTTTGTATTTGAGAATAGCCTTAAATCTAGAAAAGCACATAATGTGAATAAAACTAGTTTGCTAGTAAAAAGAGCAGGAACAAACAAATCAACAGGAGATATTGTTTTAGTATTACTACTGGGCATCTTTAAAAGATCCTTCCAAAATCGAAAATCAATAATCTTGCTTGACATTGCCATTCACAAAAAATTCCAGTTCATACATTTGCTGATTTTGTTAGGAATCTGTAACCCTTGGTCTTGTCCCTGTACTCACATCTTTATATATCCTACCATATGTTCTTTATTTAATAATATTCATTCATCTTGATTTACAATAGTTCATTAAATATCTTTCCTTTATTTATATTTCATACTTTAAATCCTATTTATTTAATATCTAAAGTTTACTTACAGTACTTATTTTTATTAAAGTTCTCCCTCTTAAGTCTACGGTTTGTTTACATCGCAGTCCTGTTTACCGAAGAACGTCACTTCGTGTCTTCCTTTCACCCTCTTCTGGAGTGGTTCAGATTGCCGATACTAGATGGCGGTAGCGGATTGTTTTAGTCACGATTTGCATAAGCAATCGTACATCTCCACTCCACTCTCTTAGGAACATTCTGGATGCCAGAAGAGGGCATTGTTCTGTCATGCATAGTTAATCAGCATGCGTCAAAGATCGGTATATATTCTTTGCTGACTATGCTTACGATGCATTTGTTCTTTTAGTTTTATCGGAGGAATTGTAGTTGTTTTTCGTTTGCAGAGATGGCTCGATGTTATTTTTAAAGTGTCTGACAATGATAGCTCGTGTGTAATAGTTATGAAAGTCGGTCAGTAGTTTTATAGTTGTCTTTTGGAAATGAAGTTCATCATTTATCAAGTTCGTCATTTTTCCTGTTCTTGGATGTTTTTCCTGTGAACTGAAATAGTGTTAGACGAATGACTGATATTTAGACCCGTCTTCATAACGTCCTGAGCAGTTTTAGATTGGTGACTGAAGCTGTCAAATCAACGAAGATAGTATGAAATTTAATCGACTTGAATTTGTAGCTGTTGTAGTTTGTCATCTTAAATCATTTGAATTAGTTTTTCCTAAAACTGTCTAAGAAGTAATTGTCAACAGTTCATCTGAATTCTCTTTTAGCATCAATTGAAGTTCTAATTGGATCGTGAGGTTCAGAATGAAATTTGAACTGTTTTATTTTATTCAATACGACGTTGAGTTCCGGTTACATCAGTTTCAGAAGTGATATTTAAGTTTTTCCAGTTGATCATCTATATTATGTAAAGTACCTGTGTCATGATAAATGGTTATGTTATCATAACGAATTAAGTCAGATAAGTGTTTCAATAATGTTAATATATTTCTTATTCTATTTTTATATGTTGTTTTATTTAAAGTCTTTTTAATAAATGTTATTTGTTTTTAATTAGTTGTTTTTCATTTAATCCACCATCATAGTCTAAGCTACTTCTTTTTCAGGTTTAACTTTATTATATATTTAAGATTTATTTACTTGGGGTTTAAATCAGCTTATACGCTTCACACTGTTTAAAAGTACTCTGCTAATTATTTAACCCCTTGGGAGATACTTTGTATTTCCCAAACAGATTTGGCGAAAATGTTTAATGTCTTTGCGCACTAATATACCTCTTTAGTCTTGGCGTCATCTGTGGAAGAGACTTAAAAACTCTTTAAATTAATTAAACTACTTTTAGATCTAGCTAATGGAGCATATTATACGTATTCATTTATCCACTAAAACATGTATGGAGCTGTTTTTCAGTCATTTGAAAATAGATTTTGTGGTCTCAAGGAATTTTGATCGCAGGACTGAGAGACATATGGGGCTAACGAGAAAACAAATTCATTGCGTGCCAAAAAATAAAACAAATTTATCTCAAAAAGAAAGAAACAAAGTCAGCCTTTTTTTATTTCACTGCGACCACTTCGGAAGGGGAATGGAGCTGTTACCCCATAACACTCACCTCATGGGACTAAAGAAAGAGAGTGGGTTGTCCTTTGCATGGCAGAAAAAATAAGTATAATTTTATCCCAAATATAAAGAGAAAAATCAGCACTTTTTTCATTCAATTTTCAACCATTTTCTTCCCCTTTTTAGATATGCTCTGATGTCAATCTGAACTAATATGGGACTAAAAAGAAGAGAGTGGGTAGTTGTATAACCAAAAAAAATTACAAATTTATCTCAAAGAAGAAGAAGAAAACAACACTTTTTTTCATGAGATTTTATGCTGTGATGTCAGTGTAAACTAATATGGGACTAACGAGAATGGCTAGTTCGCTGTGTGACAGAAAAAAAAATAGAAATGTATCTAAAAAAGAAAGAAAAAAGCACTTTTTTTCATTTTACTCTTGACAATTTCGGCGGTTTAAAATTTAATTAATAAAGAAGTTGTAGACATGCATTTAAATACTTACTAAAATTTAACATAAGAAAACACCCATGTTTAACGATGTTTGTTTATTTTTGTTGAGTTTCATAATAATGCAATAATCTTTCATATAAATTTAGTTACATCTTATAATGGGCTTAATAATTCTTAACGTAATTTGAGGTTAACTGAGAAAAATGTATAAAATAAAAATATAATTTCACTTTAAGAATTTAAAAGTTTATGAGGTTATTTTAAGATCATGACACAGAATTAAAGTAAAAACTAAGTTTTTGAAGTATCAAGAAAGTTATTGAAGAATAAAGAAGTTCATCTGGTGAAATGATGTCATCGATTGTAGTGAAAAAGGTGATACATCGGTGAAAGTTTGTTTTCGTGCAAGTCATTAAGTGTTAGGCGAGCAGTGGAGCGTGATGGGCACCTCCCTGTTTCGATATTTTTTTGGATTTCATCGGACCGTTTCTGCAATGTTTTACAAATTGTGGACTTTGTCCCTGTTTTTATAAAGAAAAACCGCTATTTCGTCAAAGTGACATTCCTCTGATGTTTGTTTAGTCCAGTTTTGCTCTTGCCATCCATATGGATTGTGTGCCATTTTAATACATATAGGAAGGAGAGGCCCCTCGTCTGTGAAAATGCCTTATAGTGATCTGTAGGACTTTTTATTGATCTATAGGACTGATTCCAGTGCTATTTTACATCTTGGACCAAGTTACCTTATTTAAGTGCTATTAAATATGTATTGATGTATTAAGGACTGCATCTTTTACAGGACTGTTTTTTTTGGGGGGGGGGGTGGTTTAACTGAAGTTAATTCTTGAATAGTTGTTTTAATTAATAGTTTAATTGTGGTTAATTAATTGTGTTAATCTTAAAATGAAATTATGATTTTTTTTATATATATGTATATTGATTTTTAGTAAAGAGTTTAAATTTGTTTAAAATGTTAATAATTAAATGTTAAATTTAAGAACTTTAAAAGTTTGAAATTTTTTTTTTACTAGTAAAGATATAAATTTGAGATAGAAATATGGCTTTTGTTAAAGTTAATTGTTAAAATTGATTGTTTTCGAAATTTTTTTGACTTTGTGGGCATCTGGAGTATCCATCTTTTTTTTTTTTGTGTGTGAAGGAGATGTAATCCGTAGTTGTATTCAGCAGTTGCATACGGAGGAATGATAGGAGAGTGCATGATCTAGATGGTGTGACTGGATATAATTTGTGAGGAATGAGTGAGTGTTCTGTGAGTTTTGTCATATATTTTAGATGCCTGGCGAAGTATAATTTTTTTTATGTGCCTTTCTGAATTGGTTTAATTGACATTGTCAAAATAAATTAAGATATCTGAACTTAACTGGGTTTAATTTTCGGGCTATTTAAAGCAATTTTTTTTAAAGTATGTTTAAAAATCTGTAAACTGATTGTTGAATTGACCTTCTTTTCTAGTAATTTTGAATTTTTTTTAAAATAAAAGCATTGGATATTTAAAGTTTAGTTGAAGTTTAATAGAATTTTTTTTAATTATAAAATTTAAGATAATGGTTTTCAAAATGTTTAAATTTTTTTAGGGTTTTCTTTACAGAAGTTACTCCTAACATTTTTAAGCAGCATTCACTGTTTGGTTTGGGTAGGCTTTAGTTTTAAATTTGAAGGAAAAAGTGTAAGATGGCCTTGCCCTGTGTAACTAAATTGAGTGTTGTGCTTTGGTTAGGGTATTTATATATTTAATTTTATAATTTAGAAGTTTTAATTTGATCCATTAAAATTTTACCTGTCAAGATCATAAGAGACGGTAGTCTCTTGTGTGACGCAGCGAAAAACCGAAAACTGTAAGCCCAATACCGAAGATTCCGTCACTCTCATATATACAGCTAGCAGGACATCAAAGGAAAATCGAAACGCCGACATTTAATATCTCAGTAAATATGAGGCATACCGTTTCGATTTTTTCACATTAGTCTTATATCTATGGCCTAACTCTATCCTGAAATTTATAGATTTCTACATGCAGTAGATTTTGAGATCTGGAAACCAATTTTTAAGCGAAAATGGAAAATGTAATGGTGTAATGGGCACAGAGTTGTTATCTCGAAAATGGATCGAACGATTTTTTTAAAATTAATATATTATATTAATCAGTTTTAGATGAAGCGTTTAAGATATTGCGCTAACGTAGGAAAACTCTTGTTTTCAATATAATTCACTTTTAAAATCGGACTATTTTCTTATGCTTTTTCTGGTAGACTAACATTACAGATCTTCAGCCTTTTCACTGCTTTTTATTACTGCGCAATAAGGAAGCTCTTGCCTATTACGGTTACAGTTAAACGTTAAAGCATATCCATATCGCTGAAAAACTATTTAGATTCTTTTTTTTTTTTAATACGAAAACAGTTTTTAATGCAATTTTTAATATGTAATATATATGTATTAAATTAAATTATTGTTTGTATATTTTTCTTTTTTGTTATAATAAAGAATTTCTTATTTCAAAATCTTCATTAGTCGAAAAATATTTAGACTCCTTGATTAAAATATTGAAATATTTTATAATTATATATATACAATTTAATTATTATTTATATATTTAATTTGTCATTTTTTAAAGGAAAAAAAATATTCAGATTTTTTTTTTATCAGTTAATTTGAAACAGACTCTAATCAACGAATCAATCATCTGTTTGTTTTGAGTCGCGAATGTTGTTTAGGAATAACACTCATATGAGGTATTTTACTATTTATTTATTGTTTGTTTACTTATTTTGATTAGATTGTCCTTTTAGAAATTGTCTTTTGATGCAATTTGTGGCGTAAATGGTGAGATAATTGTCAATAGTATTACCTGTTTTATCGTTAAAAATAATGTAAGGAAATTGCATTATGGCCAGTGAATCTTTTAAAGAAGTCTTTTAAAAATCAGATGACGATAGAAGATTGGTTTTTTACTTGTTAGCTATATTTTCCAACTCTCCAAATCAAACTTTCCCATCATTCACCTCACACAAATTTAATAACTAAAACTTTTTATTTCAGTGTGATTGAAATACGTTTAATTGTGATGAAACTTTGGTATATTATATAGGGAATTTATATAACGTAAGTTTTCACTTTTATGTATATAAAATTAGATACGATGTTTTCATTATGAAATACAATGTTTCTAATTTATGTTATGGCTTACTTTAACATTTTTTTTATTGACTAAGCCTATCATTAATATAGGGGAGACCGGTACACAGTGAACCTATGGACACAGTGGACCACCCCCTAATATTTTATTTATTTAAATTTTTTTTAAGCTTCTCTTCTATCCTAATAGACAACAGCACTGCAATGATTATTTATAGCCTTCAGAAAGTATGTTTAGCTCAGATTGAACTATTTTATCCTGCTTTGTTGTTTTGAGCTTCTAAAAGTAAAATTTTTCATCATCATATTTTTATTTTTTTAGTAATTAAAGGTTGTAGATAAATAAAATAAAACAGCTTTTTTGAAAAGCTAAGATACTTGTTTTTATTTTACTTTAAAGTTATTATGTTTAAAAGAAAGCTATAAACAATATTAATATGATTATTTATTGAACTTCAACATGGGGTACAGTGGACCACCCACTCCTGGGGCACAGTGGTCCACAATCCACTCTGCTCCTCTAATGCAGAATGTTCAAAATATGTAATAATTGTTTTCTATAAAGAAAGATTGTTTTAAAGTAGAATTAACTGTAAAATAAAGTAAACAAATAAAAGTAACAATTTTTTTTTAACATAGTAAGAAATATTTTGTTTTGTATTTACTGCCTTTGATAAATATAACTGTAGTCTAATTGTTGATGATTCTATTCAAGTAAGATTCATGAGATGCAAATTGAATGGAAATCAGTTTATTTCTCCCGAAACTGTAGATGAATCTGCTGTTGATGTCAATGATTTCATAATGTTGCTCGCAGACCCAAAATTATTTCTTGAAAATTCCAGGCTCAATCTTACTGATAAGTATTTTGGAATTTCATTTGCAAATTTTATTGTGAGCTGATTTTTTTTGTACTTAAGTAATAACTTCAACTAAATTGCAATTGTTCCTGTATTAATCTGTTATTATTTTCAAAATATAATTAATTTTTTGTTTTTGTTTCAAAATTTATATTACTATGTTATTTTGCGAATGAAGAGGCAACAAAAAAGAATTAGATTAATGAAAAATAGATTTATATTATATTTTAGATAATACCTAATAGTGGTCCACTGTACCCTGGTGGGTGGACCAGTGTATATATATATATATTTTTAATGTATTGAAAACTATGTTGTGAGAAAATTATGATGGATGTAAGAAGGTTTAAGGAATATTCAAAAATATTTTCATACAGATTGGTCAGTCTGTTAAAGAGAAAAAAAATTTAACTGAAAAAGTGGTCCACTGTGTACCGGTCTCCCCTACCCGATTACATGAGATTTTGTTATTTGTATTGATATGTTTGTGTTTACGTATTTTATCAAGATTATATTTCAGCTATTTTTAAGTAAGTTTTTTAAGATACTATATAGCAATGTTAAAATGTTGGCTATACTTTATTAGCTTATGTTAAAGATTGGTCAGAAAAAAAAGGTTGGCGAGATTAAAAAATTTTGTCGATCAGCTAGTGCTCGACTAACATAACAACAGGGCTGCTGGGATGGAATTTAATTTTTAAAAAGGACACATTTTGAACCGGTTTGTTTACAGTCCCATTTTATTAGTAGAATTTTGTGATAATTTCCCGAATGACTGGCGAATTTTGCATTTTTTGTAAAAAAAAAAAATATTTAGATGTAATTTTAAACAAAATCTCTTTTCATTTCTTTAATTTGCAAATATTTTAAGTTTTCTTATTTAAAATACTGTGATTAAATGTCCAATGTAAGATTTCCCTTAGTTGAAAATTGTTATGACAGAATTTACACAATTGCAAAAATAATTGATTACTACAACAATGCATTTTCAGGGTTTTTTTCCAATAAAATTAGCTATACAACAGAGGAAAGTTAACTTCATACTATATTTACATTGCAGTAATTTGGAGAGTTGCAAAATATAGCTAACAAGTAAAACACAAATCTTCTTTAGTCTGCGGGTTTTAAAATATTTCCTAAATATTCACTCGACACGATGCAATTTCCTTACCTTGTATCATTTTTATCGATAAAACAGGTAATTGACAATCATCTCACCATTTAAGTAACAATCTAAAGTCAATTTCTAAAAGGACAAGAAAATCAAATCAAAATAAGTAAACAAACAATAAATAAATAATAAAATACCTAATATGAGTCTTATTCTTGTAAACAAGAATTTGCATTGCAATCACCGCTCATGAATACATGACACAAGCGATAGGTTAATTTATTGTTAATTGATAGTAAAGGTGCCCAATCTTTTTAGGCGAAAAGCCACTTAAAAAATTGTTAGGTTGTCGAGGACCACCATCAGTAGCACAGAGATAATTTTGTTTCAAGGAGATGTTGGGTAGGGGGGGTGGGGATAATTAGCATTATCCATACATACAGCACTGTTCGGTTGCAAATTTGGAAGAATGCACCCACTAGATGCATTTGTGATTTTTATGCGGCTACTTGACAAAATTGTGATTTTAATGTGCCCGTTCTAAAAAATTCATGATTTTTATGTATAGGTTCAACTTTTATGTATAGGTTTCAACTTTTTTACTCAGTGACCACTGGCCAGTACATGGATTTTTTTACTCCTGTTTTTCAGCAATGACCAATAACAAATTTACAAATACTTGATAAAAAATTTAAGAAATTTGTCAAACGATTGTGGAATAAACGGCGAAATTTGTCAAATAGTGTTGGGAAAGAAATCGCGACATTCGTCAAATGGTCTCGGGAAAGAAATCAGGCATTGCAGGAAAAAAATTAATTATGTCTAACTGTTGTGAAAAAATTAGAGAAATTCGTCAAATACGTTCGGGGGAAAAAAATCACAAAATTCATCAAATGATCTCGGGAGAAAAATAGTGAAATTTGTCTAACAATCGCGGAACAGAATTGCAAAATTCGTCGAATAGCAGTGGAAAAAAAGTGCACAATTTGTTCGTTCATGGAAAAAGTCGTGAAATTCATTAATCAATAGTCAATAAATCACGAAATTCATCAATCGATAGCAGAAAAATCACAAAATTCATTGATAGTGGAAAAATCACAAAATTCATCAACTGGTTTCAGGGGAAAATTTTTTCAAATATCGTCGAATGGCTTCGAGAAGAAAAAAAGTCACAATCCGTCAAATAATTTCGGAGAAAAAATCATGAAATTCGCCGAATGGTTTCGAAATTTGTCGAGCGACAGCGGGGAAAAAATCTTTTTCCATTCAATCATCGCAATTGGGACTATTAAGTTTGACCAGTGGTGGCAGTAAAGTCAGTCGCCAAATTTTCAGTATTACTCGCCGATTGGCGAATGGCAATTTTGTCCTATATTTTTACACGCCTGATCGATGAAATTCAAGATTTTTACGCACCCGATTGATGACTTTCTTGATTTTTATGGATCCGTTTGACGAAATTAATGATTTTTATATGCCCGATAAACAAAATTCATGATTTTTATGCATGCGTTCAACAAAATTTATGATTTTCCTTCTCCCGATCCACACAATTCATGTTTTTACTGTGCCTGATTGACAAAATTCGTGATTTTCAACTGATATGCTTTCCGTCGGCCATTTAATGAAATTCACAATTTTTCTTCTCTAGACAATGGCAAAATTTTCATTTTTTTTTTTTTTTTTTACCGTTTGTTGAAATTTGCAATTTTTTCACAAACATTCGATGGAATTCTTGATTTTTCCACGCCCAATATACGAAATTTGCGATTTTCCATGCCTATCGACAAAATTCATAATTTTGCAGAACCGATAGACAAAATTCATAATGTTTTCCCACAATCTATGGACAATTTGCAAATTTTTTCCGCGACTGTTCGTTGAAATTCGCGATCTTTCCATGCCATTCGATGAAATTCATTGCTCGATCCATGAAATTTGCGATTTTAAGTGCCTTATCGACAAAATTTGCAGGTTTTTTCAACTGATTTACAAAATTCAAGATTTTGAGTGATTGACGAAATTTACAACTCCAGAATTACCGATTTTGGCATCTCTGGTTTCTGTTGACCGATTATTGAAATTTGCGTTTCTTTTTCTAGCGACAAAATGGCGAAATTTGTGATTTTTCCATGCCCATTCGACAAAATTTGTATCCAGTCGATGCAATTCATAATTTTATGCACCTGATCGATGAAATTCATATTTTCCTACGATCTATGGACAAAATTTGTGCATTTTTCTCACGAATTATTATGGAAATTCGAAATTTTTGGATAGGTTGGCATGTATGGTCTCTGCGGGCCACCAGTTACCCATCACGGGCCTCAGGTTGTGCATTCCTAATCGTGATGCAGTTTAGCTCATTCGACTCGACCTCAATAGAACTTACTGATTTTAGTTTCACCACCAGGGGCAGTTATGTTCATATAGAACAGAGTGCGCCCCTGGCAGTGGAAGGGAAATTAATGGATTTTGGAACTAACTCGAGTTCTATGGGTCCCATCACAACATGGTTTGATTCATTCAATTTGACATTGACAGGATATATCAATTTTAGTTTCAAGTTTGACCACCAGGGGGTGCATTCCTATCTCAGGTTCTATGGCCCCGATCATGACAAGGTATGGCTCACTCAACTCAAAATCGACAGCCTCAACAATTTCAGCTGTTTGTACAGAACAGAGTGCGCCCCCTGGTGGTGGAACATGGAACTAACAGATTTTGCAGCTAACTTGAGTTCTATGGGTCCCATCACAATGCAGTTTGATTCATTTGACTCGACATCGACAGGATATATCGATTTTAGTTCCAAGTTTCACCACTAGGGGACACTATCCTATCTCGTGTTCTATGGGCCCGATTACGATGAGGTATGGCTCATTCGACTCGAAATCGACAGCCTGAAAGATTTCAGCTATGTTTGTATAGAACAGAGTGCGCCCCCAGGTGGTGGAAGATGGAACTAACGGATTTTGCAGCTAACTCGAGTTCTATGGGTCCCATCACAATGCAGTTTGATTTATTCAACTGGACATCGACAGGATATATAGATTTTAGTTCCAAGTTTCACCACTAGGGGACGCTATCCTATCTCATGTTCTATGGGCCCGATTACGATGAGGTATGGCTCATTCGACTCGAAATCGACAGCCTGAAAGATTTCAGCTATGTTTGTATAGAACAGAGTGCGCCCCCTGGTGGTGGAAGATGGAACTAACGGATTTTGCAGCTAACTCGAGTTCTATGGGTCCCATCACAATGCAGTTTGATTTATTCAACTGGACATCGACAGGATATATAGATTTTAGTTACAAGTTTCACCACCAGGGGCGCTTTCCTATCTTGTGTTCTATGGGCCTGATCACGACGAGGTATTGCTCATTCGACTTGAAATCGGCAGCCTGAAAGATTTCAGCTATGTTTGTATAGAACAGAGTGCGCCCCCTGGTGGTGGAAGATGGAACTAACGGATTTTGCTGCTAACTCGAGTTCTATGGGTCCCATCACAATGCAGTTTGATTCATTCGACTCGACATCAACAGGATATATAGATTTTAGTTACAAGTTTCACCACCAGGGGCGCTTTCCTATCTTGTGTTCTATGGGCCTGATCACGACGAGGTATGGCTCATTCGACTTGAAATCGACAGCCTGAAGGATTTCAGCTATGTTTGTATAGAACAGAGTGCGCCCCCTGGTGGTGGAAGATGGAACTAACGGATTTTGCTGCTAACTCGAGTTCTATGGGTCCCATCACAATGCAGTTTGATTCATTCGACTCGACATCAACAGGATATATAGATTTTAGTTCCAAGTTTCACCACCAGGGGGCACTTCCCTATCGGGTTCTATGGGACCGATCACGACGATGTATGGCTCATTTGACTCGTAATCGACAGCCTGAAAATTTTCAGCTATGTTTGTATAGAAAAGATTGCGCCCTTTGGCGGAGGAAGATGGAACAAACGGGTTTTGCCATGCATTTTCATCCTTCTAATTGTGTTACTCTCTCGCTGTATAATTTAAAAGTTGAGTCTTGGATTCCTCTCCCTGGGTCACCACCCTCATATTTTATTGGGGTCCAAGGGGTCTTTTTTAGCATTTCTTTAAAATTTTATTCTAATGATTAATTTATACCCTATACTTAATTTCGACTAATTGACATTTTCATCAATAACCTTAAAAAAGTAATGATATCAGTACAAAAACCCTTAACGGGTTAAAAGTGTTGACGCAGCACTTTCTTTTGGCTCTATGAATTTTAAATATGGGTCTTAAAAGCAATGATATCAAATTTAAGTGACGCTATGTTAATAATTTTTTTTTTAAATCATAATTTTCTTTTTAGTTTTATTTATGTTCACAGGTGCAATTATTATCTTAATATGAAAAAATATATAAAATTTATTCGCTGATGCTTTTTCATTCACATCTCTCATGAATTCAAAATATGGGTTTTAAAAGAAATGATATCAAAATTTGAGTGACACCTTGACGTTAATTTAATAGGACTCTTTTAAAATGCAATTTAAATTATTTTTGGTTTGTCTTGTAAAGTATATTTACACATACAAAAAATACTTTTAATTTTTCAATACACTTTTAAATATATTACTTTCACTGAGCCTATATTATGTATTGAAATGTATTTATTTCAATAAATTGATTTATCTTCTGTGCCACGCTATCCAAAATCATAAGTAAAATTTATGTAAATGATTATTTTGCGTCATAGTATCCAAACAAAGGGAAATGTATGCAAGTGGATAATGTGACGCAAAATAATCATTTACATAAATTTTACTTATGATTTTGGATAGCGTGGCACAGAAGATAAATCAATTTATTGAAATAAATACATTTCAATACATAATATAGGCTCAGTGAAAGTAATATATTTAAAAGTGTATTGAAAAATTAAAAGTATTGTTTGTATGTGTAAATATACTTTACAAGACAAACCAAAAATAATTTAAATTGAATTTTAAAAGAGTCCTATTAAATTAACGTCAAGGTGTCACTCAAATTTTGATATCATTTCTTTTAAAACCCATATTTTGAATTCATGAGAGATGTGAATGAAAAAGCATCAGCGAATAAATTTTATATATTTTTTCATATTAAGATAATAATTGCACCTGTGAACATAAATAAAACTAAAAAGAAAATTATGATTTAAAAAAAAAATTATTAACATAGCGTCACTTAAATTTGATATCATTGCTTTTAAGACCCATATTTAAAATTCATAGAGCCAAAAGAAAGTGCTGCGTCAACACTTTTAACCCGTTAAGGGTTTTTGTACTGATATATTTATAAATGTAAATTTCATGATAAAAGTTTTAGTTTTTCGTTGGGGGGAGGTCAAATAAATTTTTTTTTAGTAATATAAAATTGTTTTTAAAGTAGTATATTAAAGGCCAATTATGTCATGTTAACTAAAGGTCATGAAGAGATGTATAATACATTATATATGCAAATAATCTACTATTTTTGTTTTAATTTATTAAAAATTTAAATTTATTTTCAATAAAAGTGTTAGAATTTTAAAATTTTTAATATTCATGTTGTCTGTTTTCTATTTAATGAATATATATAATTTATTAATATGTGTTTAGTTTTCAGATAAATTTTTTTTTTGGAAATGCAGAGGTTTAAATCTTGATTTTGCAATAGCTATTTTTAGTGCATTGTTTCTAATGCATATGTATATGAAATGGATTTCAAGTGGGTCTGGATGATAGTCTTGTAGTTTAAATGTTTGAGGGGAATTTGTTAAAAAGAAAAAAATTGTTAAGTGAGAGAAAGGTTAAGTTAAGAAAAAGAGAAATTTTTAATGTTAAGAAAAAAAAAGAAAAAAAAAGGGAATTTGTCTAGAACTGAGAGGAAGCAGCTGGGTATTTTTCATGTGTTTGCAAAAGTTTTAAAGCAAAGGGTTGAATGACTGTGTCATAATACCAAGAGTTGTTCACTACTGATTTTTAAAGTGAATTTAACTTTTGAACTCAATGAGTTTGTGTCAGGTGTGAGTGCAGGTTTTTAAGTGAGAAGATTCTGGCATTATCATGTCATGAAGAGGAAAAAAAAAAAAAAAAAAAAGAGGGCCCTCACTACTAATTTACTACTATCTCATTGCTAAATTCATGATTTGGGATGCTGGATTTCTTTTATGTTCAACCTTGCATTGGTTAGTTGTCCGTGTGTTGAATTCTCCCATAGGTACTATTTTGGAGGAATGATATATTGCTGTGTAAGTTGTTTTTCTGAAAGATTAAGAGAGGGGGAATTCCATGAAGTTGGGTAACAGTATGGAAATGGATGCTGTTTTCTCATTCAGGAATTGTTGTAGTTGAAATTTAGTTTTGGATGTGATTGTTCTTCTTTCTGGCTAAGGACATTGACGTGTTAATCTGCTTGTAATTTGAAGGTTTGATAATTGCCTATTTAAGATTTTTAGTAAATTAAATGTGTAAAAATTGTTTTGGTCGGGCAATTTCTTGGTTTGGAATTTTTACTTGGCAGTGGTTACTGATGTTCAGATGTTCGATGTTTTCATTGTCGGGTGGAATTTCTATTTAGGTGCTTATTGCTTGAGAATTCGGCATAGCATATAGAGATGCTTGACTAAATCATCGTTGCATGTATACAAAGCATAATTGAGACATCTATGGTAGTCCTGGCTGATGTTGGGGAATGATGTTATGAATAGTGCTCTATTTTTGTGATAGTTTTTATACTGTCATGAAATGGTGTTTTTGGTTTCCTTAAACTGTTAATTTAAATCTCATTATGATAGTTCTGGCTCTCTACCTATGTCTTATTTTTGTGAGGGAATGTGTAATATTAAGTACCCAGATTAGATAGGAAAGAGTGAGGATGGATGAATGAGAGGTTTTCTGGGTTATCTCGTTTTGAAAGGGAAAGTATGTGTGCGATGTTCCATATAATTGATGTTCTGGTCAGATTCTTGGGTAGTTAGTCGTTTTTTTTGGTTTTAAGTTGTTTTGTTTTTACACATGAATTTATAAAAATTGTTTAGTTTTTAAGGAGGTATAACGGTGAGATGTTTGGGAGAGAGCATATTAATATCTTCTCTAAGTGTGATCCCTGACTGAGGTGTTATGGATTTACATAAGTTGTTTGGCCAGTTTTTGAACTACATGGAGGATGTTACATGAAATGCTGAGTTACATGTTTTTATAAATATTTGGCTTGAAATTTTTTATATGCTGTCAATGTGTTTTTGGCTGGGGAGAAATCTTGTTCCATCTAATTGTAATCGTTTCATCTGATTAAATGTAATTCCTTTTAATTATTTGAAAAGTAGGATTTTTGAGGGCAGGATATTTTTCAGGATGGGGGTGTATGTTTTATGTATGTATAATAAGACTTTTTAGATCTCAGAATTTAATGTTTTGAAATGATATCAAGCTGGGATAGGTGCATGATAAATAGTGTATGACAATATGGAATGGTTAAGGACTATGAAATTTTTTAAACTGGACATTATTGTTTTTTTTTTGTATATGTTTTTATGTGGTTTTTTTTATATGTACAATAGTATATGTATAAATTTAAATAGTAAATTTTTAGTGTAAAACCGGAGCTCATTGTCATTAGTTTTTTTTGGTCATTTTTAGGTTTTCTAGTTGTGTGTTAAATTTTTGGTCATCAAGGGTGTAAGGTCTCTTTGGTAGGTGTGTTGAGCGTTTTGTTTTAGGATCAAGGTGTAATCTCTTGGCCATGGTGAATACCCGTTGGTTCTTTTTAATACCTCATATAAGTAATTGGCTGTGACATGGGTTATTTCAGTGATGCCATTGGGGATATTTGTGAGGTGAGATTGTGTTACTTTGGTCTGTCGTACAGGTGACAAGAGGGGGGGCTTTGTTAGGAATCTGTAACCCTTGGTCTTGTCCCTGTACTCACATCTTTATATATCCTACCATATGTTCTTTATTTAATAATATTCATTCATCTTGATTTACAATAGTTCATTAAATATCTTTCCTTTATTTATATTTCATACTTTAAATCCTATTTATTTAATATCTAAAGTTTACTTACAGTACTTATTTTTATTAAAGTTCTGCCTCTTAAGTCTACGGTTTGTTTACATCGCAGTCCTGTTTACCGAAGAACGTCACTTCGTGTCTTCCTTTCACCCTCTTCTGGAGTGGTTCAGATTGCCGATACTAGATGGCGGTAGCGGATTGTTTTAGTCACGATTTGCATAAGCAATCGTACATCTCCACTCCACTCTCTTAGGAACATTCTGGATGCCAGAAGAGGGCGTTGTTCTGTCATGCATAGTTAATCAGCATGCGTCAAAGATCGGTATATATTCTTTGCTGACTATGCTTACGATGCATTTGTTCTTTTAGTTTTATCGGAGGAATTGTAGTTGTTTTTCGTTTGCAGAGATGGCTCGATGTTATTTTTAAAGTGTCTGACAATGATAGCTCGTGTGTAATAGTTATGAAAGTCGGTCAGTAGTTTTATAGTTGTCTTTTGGAAATGAAGTTCATCATTTATCAAGTTCGTCATTTTTCCTGTTCTTGGATGTTTTTCCTGTGAACTGAAATAGTGTTAGACGAATGACTGATATTTAGACCCGTCTTCATAACGTCCTGAGCAGTTTTAGATTGTTGACTGAAGTTGTCAAATCAACGAAGATAGTATGAAGTTTAATCGACTTGAATTTGTAGCTGTTGTAGTTTGTCATCTTAAATCATTTGAATTAGTTTTTCCTAAAACTGTCTAAGAAGTAATTGTCAACAGTTCATCTGAATTCTCTTTTAGCATCAATTGAAGTTCTAATTGGATCGTGAGGTTCAGAATGAAATTTGAACTGTTTTATTTTATTCAATACGACGTTGAGTTCCGGTTACATCAGTTTCAGAAGTGATATTTAAGTTTTTCCAGTTGATCATCTATATTATGTAAAGTACCTGTGTCATGATAAATGGTTATGTTATCATAACGAATTAAGTCAGATAAGTGTTTCAATAATGTTAATATATTTCTTATTCTATTTTTATATGTTGTTTTATTTAAAGTCTTTTTAATAAATGTTATTTGTTTTTAATTAGTTGTTTTTCATTTAATCCACCATCATAGTCTAAGCTACTTCTTTTTCAGGTTTAACTTTATTATATATTTAAGATTTATTTACTTGGGGTTTAAATCAGCTTATACGCTTCACACTGTTTAAAAGTACTCTGCTAATTATTTAACCCCTTGGGAGATACTTTGTATTTCCCAAACAGATTTGGCGAAAATGTTTAATGTCTTTGCGCACTAATATACCTCTTTAGTCTTGGCGTCATCTGTGGAAGAGACTTAAAAACTCTTTAAATTAATTAAACTACTTTTAGATCTAGCTAATGGAGCATATTATACGTATTCATTTATCCACTAAAACATGTATGGAGCTGTTTTTCAGTCATTTGAAAATAGATTTTGTGGTCTCAAGGAATTTTGATCGCAGGACTGAGAGACATATGGGGCTAACGAGAAAACAAATTCATTGCGTGCCAAAAAATAAAACAAATTTATCTCAAAAAGAAAGAAACAAAGTCAGCCTTTTTTTATTTCACTGCGACCACTTCGGAAGGGGAATGGAGCTGTTACCCCATAACACTCACCTCATGGGACTAAAGAAAGAGAGTGGGTTGTCCTTTGCATGGCAGAAAAAATAAGTATAATTTTATCCCAAATATAAAGAGAAAAATCAGCACTTTTTTCATTCAATTTTCAACCATTTTGGAGGCCCTCTTCCCCTTTTTAGATATGCTCTGATGTCAATCTGAACTAATATGGGACTAAAAAGAAGAGAGTGGGTAGTTGTATAACCAAAAAAAATTACAAATTTATCTCAAAGAAGAAGAAGAAAACAACACTTTTTTTCATGAGATTTTATGCTGTGATGTCAGTGTAAACTAATATGGGACTAACGAGAATGGCTAGTTCGCTGTGTGACAGAAAAAAAAATAGAAATGTATCTAAAAAAGAAAGAAAAAAGCACTTTTTTTCATTTTACTCTTGACAATTTCGGCGGGGGGGGGGGGGGCTGTAGCCTCACATTTTAGTTTTACCATCTTTAAGAATCCTCCTTGTTTAAAATTTAATTAATAAAGAAGTTGTAGACATGCATTTAAATACTTACTAAAATTTAACATAAGAAAACACCCATGTTTAACGATGTTTGTTTATTTTTGTTGAGTTTCATAATAATGCAATAATCTTTCATATAAATTTAGTTACATCTTATAATGGGCTTAATAATTCTCAAGCAGTGTTAAAGGGATTTTGAATCAGAAACAGAAACCTACACATAAACATGATTGTTGTTTGGCAACCATATTATTAGCAATCTAACTGGCATGTATGATATGTAAGCACTGAAAAAAGTGAAAAAACTCATCAAACATGCAAAGTCAACTGCAAATTGTAGTAACAGTGCCGCTTTCTCTTTTGTATTGGCTAAAAATTACATCTGAGAATTATGTGTGCCTGATGTACATCCTATTTTTTGTATTTACATTTTTTTCTTTCATGGTCATGAATAGAAAATTAAAAGCAAGAAAACAATGAATGGATATAAATAAGCATAATTTTTATTTTACATTTAATATAAGTTTTACAGATTTGTACTGTGAAAGATTTGTACTGTCACATTACAAGTTTTGTAATGTGACAGGTGCTCTTGTTTATCCTTGCACCTTTGTTGAATGTTTGGTGTTAATTTTCTGAGGTCAGGGTTTGCACTGGAGCACAAGATTGTATACAATATTTTTAAGAACACCACTTAAAATAACCCCCATTTTTCAAACATCCTAATCAAAATTTTGGTTATGATCTGGAAATCCCACCATATATTAGGTAGCTTTCAATACAAAAAAGTATAAAGCTACCTATTGCAGCCGTTCGGAGGAAAGCAATTCCGGAAAATTTCGATATATTTTCACTGATCATGACCCCCAGACCCCAAAACCACCCTCCGTTCAAATGTTGATTTATATATATATATATATATATATATATATATCTCCATATATATATATATATATATATATATATCTGACCTATGTCATACGATAACGCTCGTATTTATAAATCAATTTTGATGAAACTAATTGTGTGTATTAAGCTCACCAATGTCTCGACCGAGTTCGTTGGCCAGCTTGGTCCGCCATTTTGTTTCAAGATGGCGGCCAATTAAAAATTTAAAAATAAAATAAATATACAAAAAAGTTAAAAATTCTAATTTATTTTTTAATTCAGTGTTAGGCCTTGAAACGAGGATTCCAGAGCATTTTTTGTTTTACCTCTATCTTAAAAAACGGCTGACATAGAGCAGTTTGAAATTCTAGGGTGGCTGACATTTTGAAACAAGACAGCACATTACAAAAATTTTCATTGTTGTAATAATTTTCCCAATCAAACGCATAAAACTATATATTCATATCCGTTAGCGCCAAATTCTCGCCAAACTTGGCGACATTTGGCGAAATATCGCCAAATTTGGCGACCAAAATAAGTCTTCATAAATGAAGCCAATTTGGCTATTGCTCAATAATTTGGTGAATTTCTTATTCAAATTCAGTATTAACGAATCTTTTGTAAACGTTTTATTTGCATTTTAAGTTGCTGTTTTCGTGTAACATTAGCTAAAATTTTAAAACGAAGATATAAGAAAGCTACCTTTTTCTCCCGGTACAGGCCGGAAGGACTTTTTTTTCATAGCACAAACGCTGGAGGTAGAATCATAAATTATTTTCAACATCCGATGCTTTTTTGTATTTTGTTTTTAAAACATTGAATAATGAAAAACCTTTTCACTGATTCATTTAGCTGCAACATGCCATATGTTGATTGTCCCTTTGGGGATATATAATTTTGAAAAATACCTTAAGGTATCAAGCAATTTGGTCCTGACGCTCAGAAACAAAATGGAGGATGTTTTTGTGCTTGGCAACTAGACATGGTGTACTTTGGCTATAATAAGAAAGCTTTTAATGTTGGACAAGTGTGCTTCATTATGGGAAAAAGACGTAGCTAATATACACAATTAATGAAAAAACATTACAATGAAAAACTAATTCTAATAGATTGTTGTTCTTAATGTTATCTTCCCTCATGTCCTATATTATGAATTAATGAAAGTTTCACCTGACTTTCTGAAAGTAAATTAGAGGATTTATGCAATCTATATATATAAAAATCGTTCTTGGTATGTACGTTCCTTATACAAATCTACAGTATTTGACTGATTTGCATGAAATTTGATATACTACATACGTTTTAGAACACAAGAAAAGTCACTGTCAACTTTAAAAATTTCCCCAGACCACTCTTTACCCCTTTTTTCAACCTGTTGCCATAAAAAGAAACTGAGTATGGACAATATATTTATAAGCGAATAAAAATTCAGATTCACTCACTGTAACTTGAAATCCGAAATTGACATCATTCTGAGAAGATAATGTGATTTTTCCATATATCCAATTAAAAATATTATTATAAGTGCATTTAAATGACATAGTAGATTTATTTAAATGTATTTGTAGTAAATACATTCCTAAAATATCCTAAATGTGTTTTTTCAAATAAATAATAACTAGATGGAACACATCAAAACTTGATGAAAAAAAATTACTATAACAATATCAGTAAAATAAGCTTCTTTGTTATTTAAGAAGAGGTGCATATGAAACACTCTTTCAAATATTTTATTTTAAAAGTTTTTTGCCCGGTGAAATACAGTACTATTTCTGATGCAGACTCCAAACAAACAATCTGTAAACAACTGTGTAATGCAAATCAGTTTGACTTACTGTCATTCTCCACGGCAAGAAAGAAAATTTCATGGACCTATGAAGTATCATATAAATATCATACGCCCATCTCATATTCAGTAAATAAAAGAACATAGTAAATAAAGCACACATCTCCCCCAAATAATGCAACCGATTGAGCTCCTATGCACATGTGCATTGCATCTGCTCAAAGGCACTGTCGAAATTTGACGTTAAAAAAAGTTTTAAAATGTTTAAATAAGAAGTTTTAAAATGTCCTCTTTAATCATTGTTCGTTTCAAATCCATATCTTCTAAAACACATCCATTGTTTTAAGCTAATCAATTTTTATGTAAAGATAGAGAAATTTTTTACAATAATAAATCAATCTGCAGATGAGGGAGATTTTTAAAGTTTCCAAATGTAATTTTTTTAATGGTTTCTTTGGTTCCTTTACATAATCAGGACAATTATCTCTTTTCCATCACAGTCAGAGATATTTTTCCTCTTATACTGTTAAATACCCAATGAATCTTTAAAAATAATAACAAGGTACAATTCCTAGCGTATTCTGATGCAACATATACATCAATGAATTCAACATATCAATTTTATGTTCAACATAAACTGAAATTTTTTTTTTTTTTTTTGGGGGGGGGGGGGGGGGGGCAGATTTTAGTTTAGCGCCAAAATGCATGTATGGATAATCTGATCTAATGCTTTATCAGGTTTTTTTTTTCTTCTTTTTTTTACTTTTTATGACGGTTAGGGAAATCTATTTTTAACTGTGGCAACTTTCCCAAGGCCTATTTTAAAAGGCCTTATTTCCCAGGCATTATTGAAACAAACTGATGTTCATTGTTGAGATAGATTAAAAAAATATTTCATGCTTGAAAATTATTTAAAAAGTCTTTAAATTAAGCGTCAGTTTTCAAATAAATTTTATTCGAAGGCTAACATTTTTCTAATTGATGATGTAAAAATTAAAAATTGAAAAATGAAGTAAAAATTGAAATTTGTAGTATTTAGAAGTGATGTAAGCGTGATGAAAGCAAACACAATAGCGCCATTTGTTGTCACAACCGTTATACATTTCTAAAAATTGCCACTGTGTTTTGGCTGGCGTCCAAAAGTAGACTACCATTTTTTGACATTGACAGAGAAATTCACAGTGAAAGAAATAGGACTTTGCTGCTAATAAGGAACTGTTAAATGAAGTTATAATGAACCTACCAAAATAATTCCTATAAAATATTAGTCTTACATTGTTTACTCTAACTAAAAATACAATTATTATTTCAAGTTTTTTTACTTACCATAACACTATTTTTAATTTTCCTGAAATCCTTTACTTTTGTTAATTTTTTTTATTAAAAAAATGAAATCTTCCAACCTATAATTAAAAAAGAAGTAATTGGTAACATGTAATCAAGGTATGCAATCAAGATGAAGCAATCAATAAAGGTTCCAATTCTAATCTTTATAATTAAGAATTGAAAAATCAGTTAAAATTACGTCATGTTGACACAATCATCATATAAATTTTTCTCTTCAGTTTTATCAATAATGTTAAAATGCATTTCAAGCTAAGCATAACGTCATTTTCACTAGTGCAAACTTTTCACACGTATTTTATATACATTACTTTTATGCTTAAACATCATGTATACAAATAAAAATATATTTTGCATTTAATTGTAATGAAAAAGTGGCATCAACAAACTTATAATACATAATGATAAAATAAACCCAATGGATAATGTTCTCGTGACATCACAATAAATATGAATTTTTATTAGCTTATAAAAATAAAGTTCACATGGATAACTTGCAAATTAAAAAATTTGGCCTAAAAGCCACATGTCTTTAACCCTCTAAACGTGTGGAACGTAATATTCCGTTCACTAAGCTCCAGGTTTCACTGCAATATTTTCAATGTTTAAGATAATATAATTCTATAGATTTAATGAATTTTCAAAACATTGACAAAGATTAATACTCTCAAGGGTTACATTCATATATTTGTAATTAAATTTTATTTATAATGCTGAAAGAATCATATTTTTTTAGCATTTAAAACAAAATACAGAGAAAACAAGATTACAGTTTTACCCTTTTTCAAAACGCTCAGAGGGTTAATATTTATTATTTCTCTTTTATCCTCACAACAATGGAAGTTATTTGATTGCCGACTTTATGACGTCATATGCATAAGTAAAAGATTAATTTAAAATTAGGGCTAATTAATTAAATTTTTGAACAAACGAATGTTTGATAACAAATCTGTGTCCAAATATCTTTCATTTAAAAAAAGAATTATGTAATTTGATGCAGTAGTTTGTTCTCATGGATTGTCGAAAGAAAACGCTTAGCGTTTTAAATATATAGATATTGAAAAGTAAAGAAAGTTGAAGTAAAAGAAAGTAAGTAAAGTTGAAAGCCTCGCAAAAGTTCTTGCCCCCGGCCTCGCTTTCGCTAAGGTCCTGCATACCCGACCATGTAACGGTAGCCTCATCAGTGAATAAAGCATCTGCAGGGAAGGTTTGATTGGCTGCAGTCTGCTGTATGTACCAACAGGCAAAGTTGAGACGTGGAAGATAATCGTTAGGGGTCATTGCTTTCACTCTCTGTATATGATATGGATGCATTCCGTCTTCATGTAAAGTCCTGAAAACAGTTGCATGGCTCACACCCAACACATGTCCTACAGCACTTGAGCTTGTGGACAAATTATTCTCTACTGTGTTTAGTATTCTTTCTTCCACTGCAGGAGTTTTGTGATATCTTACAATGCCAGTATCACGCCTGGAAGCATAAAACACTCCACTCGTGCTTAACTCCCGATGCAGATGCTCGAATGTTTGACGATCCAGTTGATTCCTATCCGAGAATCAGCTGATCCATTTCCTTGTGCAATCCTACATGAAATGTATGTCGGCAAACTCCTCATTGGTGAAACGATGCATGCTGCTCAAGATCCGTGCGGGAAATGAAGAATTCAGCTAGTGCAGCACTTTTATATGCCACTTTCATCAGCGCTCTCTACCAGCTCAATGCAGAATTACCGCACACACATTCCTGTATGAAATCTGCTTATTTAGGTCCCCTCTACTTGCCTTTACACTTTTGACATATAGTTCTGAACCACCCTGTATATATATTTATGATACTTTAAAGTACTGTCATAAAGGGTTAATTCTAAAGCTACATGCCAAATAATAATGGATAAATAGTAATTTAACTTTACATTGAAGGTAGCCATTATTATTAATAAGTTGTGTTACTTTTTCAAATGCTGCCTTAAAAAAATGTGAAAGAAATTAATTTTATTAATATAATAGGTAATATTAATAAGCTCTACAAATTTTGCTCTGAGAATTTTGTAATGAAATTAAGCTGATAAACATTATTTATTGCTCTGAATGTAACTAAGATTAAATAAAAAAATATATACTTTTTTTTTTAGACAGCAATTTAAATTATGCAAAATCTTACTGCTTTTCATACAGTGAGATAAAAGGTAGTTCTTGCTATAAGTTGTTAAATTTACTTCAACATTTAAATAAGTTTCCAGTTTGTTCCAACTATATTTTTTCCATAATATATTATAAAACTAACTGTAACTGCGTTGTTTTTTATTAACCACAGCATCTTATTGAACTATTCAACTGTCTTTTAATAATTACAGCATTTTATTGCACCTCTGAAATTTAGCCTTTAAATTGATTTTATTTTATAAGCAGGTGCATAAACAAATAGAAGGGACGATAAGGATAAAGGACATATTAAATTTTTGATCCATTATTTATCATTTAATTATGATTAAATTATGCATATTTTTTTCCATCAGCTGACATTGCTAAAGAAGAAAAAGATATCAAAGATACGCAAAACCGAATAGTCTGTGTTGAAAAAGAAATTGCTAATGTAAACAGATTATTAAATGAGAGAAAAGAGCTTAAGGAATGTTTGAAACAAGCTGCTGAAATAACAAAAAGTGATTTCAAGCAAACTTTAAAAGTATGTTAAAAGCGCTGTTGTTATATTGCTGAAGTTTTTAAAAATATGCACTTAATATTAATTTTAAATATGTTTTAGAAATCTTCCCTAGTAATAAGATTTTAATACATATATAGCTAATGCTCCATTATTAGTGTTTGCATTTGGACTTTTAATGTTTACATTATAAATATTTCTGATGTATAATAATAAAGAAAAGTATTATTGCTTATAATTTTAGGAAAATTCATTGGTCTATAACAGGATTGCTGGATCTTTGACCAGGCCAAAAAAAGCCACCTGGCTTTTCTCAATTTTAATCACTTTAAAAAAGCCTTTTTTTTTTTTTTTTTTTTTTTTTTAAAAAAGATTGTTTATAGCTAATTTGCATTAATTTATTTCCTACACTCATAAATGTTTTCTACTAAAAACATTATAAACTTCTATTAAATACTATCAAATAAATAAGTCTTTATAATCACTAGAAGGTAACTATGAAGGCAATATGTCTAAAAGAAAAATGTACACACATTAAGAAGAATGCATTAAATTAGACTCCAAGAAAAGATGGTGTTTTGAAACTCTGTATCACATAACTCCACACATACTTTACATTTTAAAGATTATATTTAATTAAACAATGACAAATCACCACACATAAAAAAAGAAACATTCTTACATGCTGCAATTTATTTTTAAAATGGATTAAAATTAAATAATCTATATGTATTTAATAAATAAAATTATCTTATATAATGCTTCAGAGCATCCATATTTAGTTAGTAATCATTGAGTTCTGATGACAAAATGATATATTTTTTAAAGTTTTTCTGCTACTTTCAGATAAGTTCTTAAACGATATTAAATCATAGAAAGATCAATGTTGAAAGAAGGCGTAGGAAGGAGATAATATTTGAGGAGATTTTAGTATATATAAGTGTAGAAAAAAAGAGAAATCAATAATAAAAAAAAATTCTCATAATAAAACTTGTTGAAATTAAATTTTGAAAAGCTTGTTGCTATTCGAAAGAGTTATTTATGTGTATGTTATTCATAATACTGTTTTAAATAGTGAGTAATAGTGTTTTTTATTAATTGACTTTATGTATGATTCTACTATTTATGAGAAAAAATAAGATTATTATATATCAATTGCCTGTAAAATTAGTTAAATAATAAAATATTTAATTATTTAAAGCAGCCATTTCTTTAAAAGAAAATGTCAAAGGCCAGTGTAAACCAAATAAAGCAATTGGTATGCCTTTTTAAAATTCAGCTGGCATATTTGCAATTCTGACTACAAATCACTAGTAGCCATGTATGTGTTCAAATATCTTGTCTTCATTATTGAGTGATTATTTTATTTATTAAATTCTAATAAAATATCTTTAAAATTAGTTATAAAGTTATATAGCTATAAAATTAGTTTTATAGTCACTATATAAAAGCCAATTTTGTCCCCCCCTCCCCCCCCCCCTAAAAAAAAAGCAGGTCAAAGCAATAAAATTCATCGCCATGGCTTTTTTAAATTTTAGTCTGCTTTTTTGCAACCCTGGTCTATAGTAAATTTATATTTCTTTGCCACTATAGTCCATTCAAGTTATACGACCAAAACAATATCAGAAGTAAACAAAGCCTTTTTGCAATTTAGTAATTTAAATAATGCATTGGCTGCTGTCAACGTTAGTTAAGCAGACAAACACTGCAAATTGATGCATTTTAATGTTGAACCAGTCTTTATGAAGAAAAGGCAAACAAACAAAAAAAATCTAATTATATAAGTTTATTATTATCAAAAATACCATATTTACTTGCATATTTTTAATTTCTCTTAACTTTCATATTTGATGCAAAATGAGCACACAGCAATTTCAACATATTATGTTAGTTAAAAGTACACATTAAATGCCAGAATATACAGAAGTTTGAATTTGATTTTAAAATCATAATTAATATCAGACAAAATGTTTCTATTTTTTGAATAAATTAAATATCAAAAAGAATTTGCCAAATAAAAATTATCATTTCAATAAATTTTTGTTAATCTCTCTTTTTTTTTTTTTTTTTTTTTTTCTCTAATTAGAATTTTTTTGTAAAACAAAAATTATTTCTTCTTTATAGAATTGTCAGTTTTTTTAAGTGCAAAAACTGGAATTTTTTTTTTGCATAATTCAGAAACTTTTTTGTTTACTTTCTGTATTGCTTTATCTTAAACTAGCTGAAGTACCAGTCTTGCCCATGATTTTAAGAATGTTTGTTTAATAAAATAAAGTTCAAAATTAAACATGCAGTATAAAAACATAATAAAAAAAGCATGCAGATTATTATACACATGAATCAAATAAAAACCCATTATAAAAAAAATATAAATTTATATAATAAACTCATCAGCTGTCGCAGACACACCACGGTTGGCACGATTTTTAATTTGCGACATTTTGACAAGAAAACCCTGTTTTCGGGTACCTGTAACAGCATATTAGTTTTATTTATGTTTAGATGAATTTATTATGAAACAGTTTATTTTATTAAAAAACACACACAATGATTAATTTATTGTAAAACAAACAATATTTTAATTTAATATAAAACACATGGAATCTGCCCTACTGGGGTGCCATATGAATCAAAATCTCGCCAAAGTCACCCAGGCATAAAATTGCCATTTTGGTTCCAAAAAGATACCCCAGCACGTCTGCAACAATTGTACCAATTGTACTTCAAACGTAACTTTGCATGTAAACAAAATACATGTGTTGCCATTCTAAAAAAGTAATGTTTTAATTTACGTTTTTATTTTGAGTTTTAATTTGCGTAATTTTCACTCATTTTTTATTTAATCCAGATGACAGATTACATGTGACTTAGAACAATGGTCTTCTTGTAATCCAAAATGATAGGATACAAAATTTAATCAAAATGACATGTTTTTTAGATGAAATTAGCTTGACCCTGATCCATAGTGACCCAAAATTACCCACTAATCTAATTTTCTTGAACATGTGATCCAGTTGAATGATCTTGTAATCCAAATTAGTAAGATACAAAATTTAGTCATAATTGTAAAAGCTGATTTCAGATAAAATTAACTTGACCTGCAGTGATCCAAAAATGACCCACTAATCGAAGACCATTAGTCTTCTCGTAATCTAAAATGGCAGGATACAAAATTTAGTCAAAATTGTTTGAGCCATTTTTTTTAGATAAAATTAGCTTAACCCTGATCCGTAGTGACCCAAAATTATCCACTAATCAAATTTTACCAAACATGTGACCCAGCCCAATGGTCTTCTCGTAATCCTAAGTGGTAGGATACAAAATTTAGTAAAAAAAAATTTTGAGCAGTTTTTTAGATAAAATTAGCATGACCCTGACCGTTGTGATCCAAAATGACCCACTAATCTAATTTTCTGGAACATGTGACCCAGTCCAATGGTCTTCTTGTAATTCAAAACGGTAGGATACAGAATTTAGTCAAAATCGTTAGAGCGGTTTTTTAGATAAAACTAGCTTGACACATGATGACCCAAAAATGAACCACTAATCTAATTTTCTCGAACATGTGACCTAGTCCAATAGTATTCTCGTGCCTGAAAACAGTTTGATACAAAATTTAGTCCAAATCGTTAGAGCTTTTTTTTAGATAAATTTTGCATATAGACACACACACACACACAAGATTTGCTCATATAATATATGATATTCACCTGCTTTCTGTACTTACTCATATTTATGCTTCTTGTATTATTGAGAACTCTGAAAATTTCTGTTATACTTCCAATATGACGTTATATTCATCTTCTTTTCATTCTTGAAACTTTTTATTTCATTTTCATTTTTCACATGGAAATCTTTCAATAGAAAATTAATTGTTGTGGGAAGACTTTTATTGTGGATTTTTAATTGTTAGCAAATGCTATAATGAAAAATGTTTAAATTTGATAGAAAATTGCTGTTAGATTGGTGGTTTTTTATGAATTAAAAATTAACTATAATTTATTTTGATTTCGTATTACTTTAGTTGCCTCGGCTGTGTTTTTTAATATGCCTGTGTGTATAATTTCACAATTCTCGCTTCTAAACTATGGATTTGTATAGAAATACAGACAGACAAATTTTCATTTTTATATATTGGATGATCTGTAGGATTTAAAAAAATATATTACTATGTGTTCCCTCCTCCCCCCATTGGTCAACATTGCACCAAATTTTCTTTTCTACTATAGCACCTTTTATTGATTTTACTTTTTTCCATTTAAATATTTTCTCAATCTATTGTGTAATCTTTTGCTAGTATTTTTTTTTTTTTCATCTGAGATTCTTTTAGTGTTTTCAGTTTTTGTTTTGTTTTAGCTTGTGTTACTTTTTTGTATTAAAAAAATGTTTATTCCTATATTTCTTGTTTAATTTCATATTTTAACATTTTCCCAATTTGAGATATATTTGAAAATTTTTAAAATGCATTCTATTTTTTTACCTATTGGAATTATGTAGGCAATGTAAATTTCAAAAGCGTTAAAAATAAGGTCAGATTTAAGGTTATATTGATGAAATAGTCCTGCCATTATTTTTGAAAGAGTTACACTTTTTAAATTTGTATAAGGTTTCTGGATCCTATAAGTTATATTTAGAAAAAATGTTTAACCATGTTCTGACAAATAAACCAGTATAAATTCCATTCTTCCATGACCAAAACTCACCAAGATATCATACTTTGAATTTTATGACATTTCTGAGCTAAAAATTGTCTTTGGTTTTCGTTCTGGAAAAAACCGAAATTCCATAAATTTCAAAGTATCATATCTTGGTTCAAACGGTTTGTCATAGAAGAATGTAATTTTTACTTTTGTACTTTTCAGAACATGGATAATTAGGGCTATTATTCCCGCTCCGTTGTCTGTCCGTCACAGAGCAGTTCTCAGAAACTATATAACTTACAGGCATGAAAATTTGTGTACTTATAGCTAAATAACTACTATGAAGCTCAAAATATTAAAAATTGAAAAAATCGTATTATTAGGTAGCTTTCAATACAAAAAAGTATAAAGCTACCTATTGCAGCCATTCGGAGGAAAGCAGTTCCGGAAAATTTTGATATATTTTCACCGATCATGACACCCAGACCCCAAAACCACCCTCCTTTCAAATGTTGATTTATATATATATATATATATATCCATATATATATATATATATCTGACCTATGTCATACGATAACGCTCATATTTAAAAATCAATTTTGATGAAACTAATTGTGTGTATTAAGGTCACCAATGTCTCGACCGAGTTCGTTGGCCAGCTTGGTCCGCCATTTTGTTTCAAGATGGCGGCCATTTAAAAATTTAAAACTAAAATAAATATGCATAAAAGTTAAAAATTCAAATTTATTTTTTAATTAAGTGTTAGGCCTTGATACGAGGATTCCAGAGCATTTTTTGGTTTACCTCTATCTTAAAAAATGGCTGAGATAGAGCAGTTTGAAATTCTAGGGTGGCTGACATTTTGAAACAAAACAGCACATTAACGCGATTACTCGCAAATTATTTTCTTTCATTGTTGTAATAATTTTCCCAATCATACGCATAAAATGGATTCATATCCGTTAGTGCCAAATTCTCACCAAACTTGGTGAAATATCGCCAAATTTGGCGACCAAAATAAGTCTTCATAAATGAAGCCAATTTGGCTATTGCTCCATAATTTGGCGAATTTCTTATTAAAATTCAGTATTAACGAATCTTTTGTAAACGTTTCTTTGCTTTTTAACTTGCTGTTTTCGTGTAACATTAGCTAAAATTTTAAAACGGAGATATAGGAAAGCTACCTTTTCCTCCCGGTACAGGCCGGAAGGACTTTTTTAATATATAGAGACAAAAAACCAAAAATCTAACAGCCTTTTCCTATTAAATTTAAACATTTTTTTCGTTATAGCAGTTGCCAACAATTAAAAATCCACATTAAACTTCTTTGTACAATAATTAATTTTCTTTTGAAAGATTTTCACATGAAAAATGAAAATGAAATAAAAAGTTTCTCCAATTCAAAAAAAATAAATGATTAATATGACGTCATATTGGTAATAAAATAGATATTTTCAAACTTTTCTGAATAATACAAAGAGTATGAGTATGTGTAAATACAGAAAACAGCTTAATATGATGTCATTAGAGAATTTAAAAGAAAATTAATCTGACGTCATAACTGATTTTTCAAATGTTTGAGAATAATACAAAGAGAGTATCAGTATAAGTAATAGAGAATAGTAAATAGTTTGAGGAACGTATTGAATCATGATAAAAACCCAATTATGGAAATATTGGCATATTTTAACATTTTGAAGGTCTCTTTACAACATGTTTAATTTTGAAATTAATTTTTTTTAATATCGCATTTAGTCCACATGATGGATATTATGATGACAGAGTATAATAGCAGGGCTTCGGCCGCTATCAGACTGGTTCAGATATTTTAAAAAACAAGAAAAATAGACTGATAAATTTTTACCAACTTTTTTTTTAATGAAATTTATTTGGATTTATTAAAGAAAGGATAAAATGTTTTGAAAGGAATATTAAACAAAACCTTTTGTGCTATCTTCGATCACACTTACCCACGTTTAAATATAACTTATAGGGTCAAGAGACCTTTTAAAAATTAAAAAAGTGCAATTCTTTCAAAAATAATGGCAGGACTATTTCATCAACATAATCTTAAATCTCACCTTATTTTGAACACTTTTGCAATTTACATTGCCTATGTATCTCCAACATTTGAAAAATTAAAGCATGTTTCAATTTTTGTGACATCCTGTGTATGTTTATTCATTAATTTTTTCTTTCATTTACCAATAAAAAAAGAATATTGTAAGCAATTTGTTGGGAAAAGGTATAAAAAATATTGTAAGAAAAAATATCAATATTAAAATATTTTTTAATCTAATATGCTTGTTTTTTGTTAGGAGGCTGAATTGAATTATTTGCAGAAACAAGGTGAATTAAACATTGTACGTAAAAAGAAAAGGAAAACCTTCTCCAAAATGATGGAAATGCAGTATGTAACATCAGATCAATATCTTATAATCTTGTGTTAATGTTTTAAATTTTTACTAGATGGTACCCGTCAAAACTTGACGGAAAAAATTACAATAGCAATATTAGTAAAATAAGCTTCTTTATTACATAAGTAGGTGTGCTTATGAAACAATCTTTCAAATATTTTATTAAAAAAAAAATTTCCCCAGTGAATTACGTTATTATTTCCGATGCAAACTCCAAACAAACAATCCGTAAACAAAATGGAAATCAGTTTGACATTACCGCCCTATTCCCCACGGCAAGAAAGAAAATTTCCTGAACCTATGAAGTATCATACAAATAGCATATCCCTACGTTCATCTCATATTCAGTCAATAAAAGAACATATTAAATAAGGCACACATTCCCCCCCCCCCCCCCCTGTGATAATGCAACCGAATGAGCTCCTATGCGCATGTGCATTGCTTCTCCCCAAACGCACCGTCGAAATTAGACGTTAAAAAAAAGTTTTAAAATGTTTTGATCAAAATTTTTAAAATGTCTTCTTTAATCATTGTTCGTTTTAAATCCATATCTTCTGAAACGCATCTATTGTTTTAAGCTAATCAATTTTTATGTAAAGATGAAGAATTTTTTTTACAATAATAAATCAATCTGCAGATAAAGGAGAATTTTAATGTTTTTAAGTGTAATTTATTTGTATGGTTTCTTCATTCCTTTACATAATCAGGATGATTATTCCTTTTCCATAATTAAGAGAAATAATGTAAATAAATAAATATCCAAGATTATTTTTGATTCTGTTTTCCTTAATATATTGTAAATTTTATTGTTAAAAGTTACTGATAAATGATACTTTAGTAAATGGGGCTTTTCTTAATTATTATTATTATTATTATTATTATTATTCTTTTTTTGAGATTTAATGGCAACATTCTTCCATTTGTTTATTGGGCGCTACAGTTTGGCGAATTATTTGAGGTACTTTTCGGTGCCAATGAAGTATATATATATATATATAGTATATACATACATATATACAAATATATATAATGTATATAGTTTTGTTTTTCTAGTATTGAATTTATGTGGTTTATAGATTTTGGTTGGCTTTTGTGATAATGATTCTGCAAGTAATTTTCCATTGGAGTTTGTTATTATGTGTATAATATATATATATATATATATTTATATATACTTTATTGGCGCCGGCTAACCGAAAAGTACCTAATTTGCATATAGTTTTTTTTCTTAATCGGACGACGGGTTAAGGCACGGAATTTCGACGGGATAATGAATATTTTTTATGGTACCAGAATATTTTTCTGTATTTTATAGTTATATTACGAAATACATATTTTTATGATTTGCTGAATCACTTAGTTGTTTACTTTTTCATGCATTATATTATTGAAGGTTGTTAGTTCTCTTATTCGTTTAAATATACCCTACTTATATAAAAATAGCGTGTGTTCTCTGTGGTGTTTCGCATAAACGTTGTAAAATTCAGGTTATTAGATTTTATCTAACTTTGCTGTCACAACAGCTGATGAAGCAGCCATTTTCGGCGATTTTTTTGTTACCTGTAAAATGTTTGTTTTTGGTATAGCCCGAACTAAGAAAAAATTGAGTACATTTCCATTATACGGACGCCATTGTCGCCAAGCATATATTTACATGTATGGCATGGTGTCGGTATAACGGAAAAGAACCAAAATTTGCGATCGATCAAATAATTGAATTTCGTTAAACATTAAATTTTCTGGTACTTTTCTATTATCCGGTCGACCACTTTTCATAACGAAAAATTATCGCCAAACTGTAAAATTAAACTCCAAAAATACGGTCCGATTTACTTGATGTCAGAAGCATTATACGTGTTTGTTACGTCATCAAGTGGTTTTTAATTCGAGATTTGCGTCTATTTTTCATTATGTTTTACTGATTTATTAGTTATTTCATTAATTAAAATAACAATTGTGTCCTTAAATTCATGTATTTTATTTATTTATTTATTTTGATATTCCAATGGCAACGTTCTCCCGTTTATTTGGCGTTACAGTTTGGCGATAGTTTTTTGTTATGAAAAGTGGTCGACGGGATAATAGAGAAGTACTAATTTTCTTATTTTTAATCTGAGAAAGAAACAATAATCATGGATTTAATTAATTTTGCAATATGCGGTGCAACAAAAATAATTTTGATTAAATCAGTACAGATATCGCAGACGCACCTGGGTTATTTTTTGGCGCCTAAATGACGATTTTTGCTTTGCATGGCAACCTGGTGTTTTATAATAAATTTGAATATGTGTGTAAATAAATAAAATAAAATAGGTACTTTTATGTTAGCTGGGCGTCAAGGATAACTCTCCAAATCTTGTTTCAATTGGAATAATTTAAATTGCAACATTTTACGTGAGATTTGTTATTTATATTGATATGTTTACGTTTAGATATTTTATTATGATTATATTCTAGCTAATTAAGTTTTTTTTTAAAGATTTTATACTACAATGTTAACATATTACCTAGTTGATATTAGTTAATGTCAAAAGATTGGCGAACCACAGAGTTCAAGAAAAAACTCTATGCCCTCAAAAGTGGGAGTTGTCAACTTTATGACGTCATAAGCAGAAGTAAATGTTTAATTGAAAATTACAGCTAATTAATCAAATTTTCGAACAAACGAATGCACGATAACAAATATGTGTCCTAATATCTTTCATTTAAAAAAAGAATGGTGTAATTTGATGCAGTAGTTTGTTCTAACGGATTGTCGAAAGAAATCGCTTAGCGTTTTAAATATATAGATTAGGGATGCACTATATATTTGTTATGTATCCACATTACTAAATATTAAAATATTCAACCAAACAAAGAAAAAAATGTCAAAAAATTAAAAATAAATAAATAAAATTCTTACAAAACTGCTATTTTTAACTGTCAATAAATTGAGAATATATAAGAAATGCAATCATATTTAAAAAAAAGAGATTGCTTCATTATAATTAATGTTGTTTTTGAAAAGTGATACTACAGAAAATATATTATTAATAATGTTGTTTATATAAATTTGAAGTTAAATTTTTTTTGTTGTTGTTTATGAATAGCAATATTTCAACAGAGGCAAATTATAATGAAAATATGCTTTAATATTACTTGATATTAATCTGTTTCTTGTCTTTTCATATAAAATTCTAGCCTCTGAAAATAACTGTTCACTCCATACACTGCTGGTGCACTTGAAGACTTCCTTGCTAAATCAGCAAGAGCAGGAAAGTTGCCATTTAAATGGATTGTTTCCCACCTTTAATTCCTTCTAATTTCATTCAAACAGTTATAATTAGCTTAGAGAAAAGTGGAGAGGAAGTAATTATTAATAAAAACATAACATTTAGAAAAAAAAAATCTTAGATCTTAATATTTATTAAGAATTAAATAAAATAATAAGGATAATAAGGATTAAATAAAATATGTATAAAAGTTTTTATGCAATCATCTGGTAAATGAACTGATGGGCAGTATGATGCCAACATCATTCAGGAATGTAAAGTACAGAAAAGCCCCAAAAATAAATATGAATATGCATGGGGATTCCAGAAAAGAACGTAATAAATAACAAAAGAACTGTATTCCATAACTTCGGTTATATTAGTCGTACAATGTCATATGACATATCAATGTGATTGTAAAAAAAAAAAAATAATAATTTATCATCTATTTTAATCTGTGTATGTTAATTTTAATTATGAAATATTCAAAGGTGTTAAAAGTTTGTTTATAACATTACAACCCAGGTGGTCACTTTAGTGTAGACAGCAATAAAGCAATAAAAAGCAGCAGTCTCCCAAAGAGACAGGTTTTAGTGAGGGTCACAAAAGACAAATTTATGATGCTTTTAAGATTTCTTTATTACCAAAGGAGATGTATTCTGAAAAGACATCACTGATGGTCATGGGAAAAAGGGGAAGAAAAGACGACTAGGAAAGGTTAGCACCAACTCTAAATGAGACCCTTATTAGATCGACATATAATCTGCTTTCAGCCATTAAAGAGGACTGAAGGAAGAGTTAGTTGGATCACATCGAAGAGTAGTGGCTGGAAAGTAATGGCAATAGGACAATAAATATGCAAATTTTATGTGCAACATTATTTTTGTTTTTGTGTATGTTTTCAGTATTAGTTTGACAGTATTAGTTCAAGTAGCAGTTGAGAGAGTTAGTTCAAGAGTATAAATGCAGCAGTAGCTATCTGAAGTTCTCTCATGTTAAGACACAGTTCTCTCTTATTAGAGAGCAAAAATAGTTTCTATGATTCTCTAAGTAACAAAGATGTTTTTAGTTTGCATAGAAAGTTGAAAGTGATTTTAAGTATATATTAAGGATTTTTTGAGGCGTAATGTCCTCCTACATCAGTTCAGTATGGAGCCTTTAAGGACTTTTGTGCTGCAAAATAGCATAATATCTAGCTGGAGGTTAGGAGGACTCGTACCACAAGCCACTTGCTTCGGAAGCTGTAAAAAAGCAGAGTAATATGACAAGAGTTAAATAGTTGATTGGTAGAAAACATAAGTTAAGCAAGAATACTGGGCCATAAAAGATAAAATACTGTTCATTTGCTGAATAAATATGTCTAAGTTTAAAACTAATGACTACAACATGCACTTGAACTTAAAATTGCTGTCCTGACAAAAATAACGTAATAATAATGTACAGTAGAAGATCTTTATAACGCAATTCTATATAACGCAATTTTCCATATAACACACAACTTCTCAGATGTAAACAATGAATTTTCAGTTAAGAAACACCTGTATTCCCACATTATAAATAGTTGCTATTCTCTAGAAGACTCAATTTGATACATTAGTTCAATTTTATCTCCTTAATTCAGAGCTTAAGACTGAAAAAAATTGCTATGATTTGATACAGGTATGTTTGGACAATGTTTATAAACAAAATTTAACAATGTGTGGAATGATCTATATTATGCAAAAAATTATAATCTGCACAACTCCTGGTAATAAAGAATGCAATATAAAGATACTCTAATGTATTTTGGTATGTTTCACACATATTTGACCCTGTTTTACAAACTAAATTTAATGATGTGTGAAATGTGTGATATGAAATCTCACAATGTTTAAATCATGTTATATTTTTATTTCTTTCGGCCTTTCACGTCGATATTATTTGGATTCAATTCCGTATTTATTTTTACGCGAGTGTTTTACATCGGGCATTAATCGGCGTTTTCCTTGCTCTCTTCACCGATGTGCTCCCTCTCCATTCTGCTCGTATTGTGATGACGTCATCGAGCTACTATCTCGCTCCCTCTTGTGACGTACGCATTAGGTAGCTGTAAAAGGAGGCTCATCTTTTGGGGATGTGGTTACTTTCCGATTGCTGGCGCAAATTAAAATAAATGTTTTTAAATGAATTGTTCGGATTTGTTAATTAAGATATTAGCTTTTTTTTTAAAATTCTGTAATAGATTTAAATCTTGTCGTCCGGATACTTTTGGTGTCCCCGTTTCTTACTATAAATAAAAAATTTCGTTAATTTTAAATCAGAATCTGTTTTGTTGATGAACCTGCCATAATGTAGTTTTCGTTTCAAAAGATCGCGGGCCAAGCCTGCCTGCCTGCTGCGGCGATGTCTGCGGAGTCCGGCGAAATTCTACGATGATGTTTCCCCTGTCTGAATTTATTTTTTTGATGGCGCGCAAAGGTTTTAATTGAAATTCTCATCTTTAAAATTTGGATTGATGCTGCATTTTAATTTTAAAAGTCAATTCTTCGAGTGAAAAAGATCATCTTTATCCCCTTGCCTACTGCATGAGGAACAAACACTGATGGGCTTCCTTCAACCTGCTTGGCCAGCATGGAGAAATTTGGCTGCCTCCCCCCTTATTTTACCATGGATTCACAAAACAAATCACGGCCCTCAATTCTCGGCAGTCTGCATGTTCCTGATTACGGCAGCGATCAGAAAGACATGAAGACAGAGGGTGCTAAGAATCAACGGGCTGTGCTTAGCTGCCATAAGTTGATGACCTTGGCTACGTATAATGGATGATCCTTATCTTCTGAAAGTCATCACTACTACAGGAACTACTAAGTACAGGAACTTGAAGAAGAATTAGAACGAATCAACTGAGATATCCCAGGAGTATGTGAAGTAAGAAGAAAAGGTGAAGAGAAGATTGATCTTGCCAGTGGACATGTATTGTACTACAGAGGTACAGAAGATGGAAAAACAAGTGGTATAGGATTTCTGATTCCTAAAGATAGAAGAATCACATCATAGAATATGATAGTGCATCAGATAGAGTTGTAAGGTTAGTTATACAAGTGTCAAGAAGATACAATCTGCAAATTATACAAGTTTATGCACCAACAATTAGCTATACTGATGAAGAAATTGAGAATTTCTATGAAGAAGTAGCTTCAATGCATCAAAAGGGAAAATGCTACATAAAATTAATAATGGGAGACTGGAATGCTAGAATTGGGGAAAAAAAGAAAGCTGAGTTCTCAGTTGGAAATCATGGATATGGTGTGTGTAATGAAAGAGGAATCCGATTGATTGAATTTGCAGAATGTGAACAGATGTATATCATGAATTCATTTTCAATAAAAAAGCCATAAAGAAAATGGACATGGTGTAGTGCAAATGGCTCAACAAGTGAAATCGACTACATCTTGACAAACAAAAAGCATCTTATTCAGGATTGCAGCGTTCTCAATAACTTCAACACAGGAAGCAATCACAGGTTGGTTAGATGCAAACTGCTTTTAAATACTAAAATGGAAAGAATGAAGCTTTTGCAACACTCAAAGAAATCAGTCGATATTATAAATCTCCAGAAACATAAAGAAGAATTTAATTTAGAACTTAAAAATTGTTTTCAAGTACTTAAATCAATCTTAGAAGAAGAACAAGATGTTACAGTAGTGAATAAGAAAATAACAAATACTCTACAAGAAATTGCAAGGGTGATAGCTGGTGAAGCACAAGTAAAGCAGACGAAGAAAATATCAGAAGAAACAAGATTGATGAATAAAAATAGATATTTTAAATGAAGAAAAACTATCTTAAATCAAAAGTTGAATATGCAGAATTATGTAAAATGGTAAGAAAATGTGGTACAGAAGATATCAGAAAATTTAACTGCGACCTTGTCAAGAAAGTTCTAGAAGATAACAAAAGTTTAAAATCAGCTAAGTGCAAACAGTGTGTTGGAAGAAAAGGTATTTTTGCACTGAAGAGGGCAGATGAAACAATCACCAAAATCAATAATAAAATAGTACACATTGTCGAAAAATTCTATAACGATGTATAGAAATGTGAAGATCAAAGAGAAATCAACCTATGTGATCCACGAGTAAACATAACAGAAACTGAAGAGATAATCCCAGTGATGACAGATGAAGTTGAACAAGTCATTAGAGGCATGAAAAAAGGTAAATGCCCTGGCGAAGATGGAATTACCATTGACCTTATCAAAGCAGCAGGAGAAGAATTTGCAGAAATGTTAGCCTTACTGTTTTCCAAATGTCTCGAGAAATCAGATGTACCTGAAGATTGGAATAATGCTGTGATGGTGTTACTTTATAAGAAAGGGGAAAAGGAAAACATTGAAAACTACCGTCCAATCAGCTTACTGTCAGTGATTTATAAAATTTTCACCAAAGTTTTAATAACAAGGCTTGAATCAGCTCTGGACTCAGCTCAACCTAGAGAACAAGCAGGATTTCGAAGTGGATTTAGCACAATGCATCATATTCAAACAGTAAGGGAAGTTACAGAAAAGCATAAAGAATAGAATTTGCCTCTCTGCCTTGCATTTATTGATTATGAAAAAGCATTTGATTCAGTCTACACATTTGCTGTAGTTGCTTCTCTGGAAGAGATTGGTATAGACAAACCTTACATCAATATTATAAAGATTTACAAGAAAGCAACAGCCACCATCCGTTTGGATAAAGGAAAAGCGAAGATCAAGCTTGGAAGAGGAGTAAGACAAGGAGACACCATTTTGCCTAAACATTTTACTGCTGTCTTAGAAAGTATTTTCAAGAAGCTGGATTGGGAAAACGAAGGGATTAGAATAAATAGGGAATATTTAAGCCATCTCCGGTTTGCTGATGACATTTTAATTTTCAGTAATAGTTCTGAAGAATTGGAAAATATGCTAAAAGATTTGGCAGAAGCTAGCATTAATGTGGGATTAAAAATAAATTTGGAAAAGACTAAGGTGATGTTCAATTCATTTGCATCAAAAAAGAAAATCGTCTACAAGAACACTGAGATTAAAGAACGGCAAAGTTATGTGTATCTTGGACAAGAAATATCATCAGACAACAGTATCATGAATTAAATCAATAGAAGAATAAGAAATGGATGGAGTGCTTTTGGGAAGAACAATATTATTTTGAAGAGTAACATGCCTCTTTGTTTGAAAAGAAAGGTGTTTAACCAATGTGTTTTGCCTGCACTAACTTATGGAGTAGAAACATGGATGCTAACAAAACGGATGGTACAAAGATTACAAACAACACAGCGAAGTATGGAAAGATGTATGCTAGGCATAACCAGAAGAGACAGAAAGAGACTAACTTGGATAAGAAGTCAGACGAAAGTTTTTGACATCATTGAGAGAATTAAACGTCTAAAATGGAAATGGGCTGGGCACATTGCAAGAAGACAAGATGGAGCAGGAACACCCTACAGTGGTATCCCAGAGTTGTAAAAACGACCAAGAAGACGACTTCAAGTAAGATGGAGTGACGAAATCAGAAAAGTGGCCTTTGTTAATTGGATGACTAAAGCACTAGACAAGCAACAATGGAAAAATCTGGGGGAGACCTACATCCAGCAGTGGATTGAAAAGAGATGATGATGATATATTATAGTTAGCGTATTAATGTACTTATTCTTAAAAATGTTAGAGTAGTGAAAAAACAGCTACATCATAGGGGCAGCAAAATGTCTAGTTCCGGTCCTGCATATAAGTGAGAGGAAATATCGCATATCTAAGAGAAGTTTCATAATATTTCTCATAAGCCACCACCAAGACCTGAAAAAATTACCATATAATTGAGAGAGTTGTATATGTGAGTGTCACATAAGTAAGATGTCACACTACATAGATTTTTTAAGTCTAAAATGAAAAAAAGTTCATTTGGAACTTTACTTGTAATCTATGTGTTTGGTTCTCATAGTCTCTCATGCATATATACTTCACAATGTATAAAAAAATTGATACTGCAACTTACGAGTTACTGATGATTATTATTTTTTTTTTTTCACCAGAAAATATATTGTATTCTGGGAGCAAAAAGTACACTTAGCAGATGAAACACGTCGAATCCTGAAGTCTGAGGCCCTCGTTAGTGAATTATTCAATATCAGAAGTGAAATAAGGTGTTTACAAGTAATAGTTTTTGCTATTAGTCCTAATTTTATATATTTTTATTTACATTTTATTACTGCTTGTAAATTGTTCCTAACTTACTTATTCTTACTTTTACTATTTTAAAGTTTAATTTTTTTTAAGAAAATATTTTAAAAATTCTATGAATTATTTATTTAAAATTCATTACAAGTTGTAATTTTTATTTTATATAATTAACTAATTCATTTTTGAGAATTCTCCGAATTTAGAATCTCTTACAAAAATGTGTTATTGAATTTATAGAATTCTATAGCTTTATCTGTAGAATCACCAAAATATCTTATAGAGCATATAAAAAAATGTGTTATTGAAGCGCAGTGAGTTGCAGGAGAGCAAAACTTCTTATGTATCCACTCCAATCTGAGAATATAGTAGGCAAGATTTCTCAAAAATTGTGTGATCAATTACAATGTAATTTACTTCAAATATATCTTAGTAAGACTGGGGTAATAGTATAGTCATATTTTTAATATTTGATCAATGGCCTGAGTAATTAAAGGTCAAACTCCTAATGTGAACCCCAAGGGAAATTTCAATTAGCATATTTTAGCAAAGTAATTCACATTGAAACAATACAAGGATAGATAATTAAAAATTTTATGATGAAATAATATACTAGGAATTACGCAGATGTAAAATTTTGAACTACTATTATTAAATTAATTTTTAATAATTGCCAAACAGACCGTAATATGCAGGTACTTTTTTAAATTCTTGTTTTTTATATGGCAAAATGAGCTGAAATCTTGAATTTGTATAGTTAAAACTTCTAGATATCGATTTCTAAAATTTTTATAAGGTACAATAGGTATTTTTGTTTTTCAAATATTATTTTCACAGGGATGGAATTTTTGAAGAAAAAAAAATCATCAGACATTATTATCATTATTTGTAATCAGTTAAAAAATGTTACAAAATTTTGTCAAACATTTCTTCAGTAGCTTTGGAGATAAAGAGAGGAATAGAGACTAGCAGCCTTTTAGAAGATGTGAAAAAATATAAAATCATTTCAAATTATGCTCTGAAAAAAATTAGCTGTTTTGTGATTCCGTTATTTATGAATTTCGTTTAAATTGCCTTTTAATTAGAATTTATAAACTAGTGTATTAGTAATAGAGTTAAATTTGATGATTTATAGTTCATTTGAATTTCAGCAGTATATGTGCTATAATGTAACTCTGTGTTTTCATCATGTTCTCCAAATGTATATATATTCAATATTCATTTGAAAGAATGTCAAAAACAAAAAGTTTTTGTTGATGATAACTATCTGTTTATTTGATACTTTTATGTTAGTCTGATGCAAATCTCACCAATAGCAGCTAATATTTTTTTTGTGTGTAAATTAGAAACAATTCTTTGATGATGAAATAAAATGTTTTGGTGAATGGTATTTTTTTGTAAGGGTTAGTACGGTGCTTGAAAGTCCTTAAATTTTTCAAAAGCACTTTTTGGTCCTAGAAGTCCTTAGTTTTATGCAAAATCTGCAAGAAGTGCTTAATTTTACTGTTCTTCTCCATTTCAGTCAATGATTGATTTTTTTTAATTATCTAAATTTCCTCCTCCTGAAATTTCACTCCTCCCTGTTTGCTCTCCCCCCCCCCCCCCCCCACACACACACTTCCCAAAGTTTAAAATCTTTAAAAAAAATTTTAAAAATTCTGCTCTATTTGTTATTTTGTTGTAAGAATAAATAATCTATCATATAAATTTCGTTGAAATTTTATCTAAATTTCCCCCCTCCCAAAATTTTGCTGCTTCCTTTTGCTACCCCCCCCTCCCTCCCCCACTGAATGTACGAACACAGTTCATAAGGTTTAAAATTCTTTAACTTTCGTAAAACTTTTCTTCTCTATTTGTTACTTTAGTGCAACAATAAATAATCAATCATACAAATTTCGTTACAATTTCATCTGAATTCTCCCTCCCAAAATTTTGATTCTTCCTTTTGCCCTTCCCCCACTGTATGCAAAGTTTAAAATATTAAAACTCTTTCACCTTTTTCTATTCGTTTTTGCTCTTTTCGTTATTTTATTGTAACAAATAATTGACCATAAAAACTCCCCCCCCCCCTCCCAGTGTGTTTTGTTTAACTATTAATGAAGTAACTTTTCTTGAATATATTCAAATGTTTCTGTATCCATTCAAATCCACTGACAACCTTCTTTATCTTACACATTTATAAATTAAAATTTTTAATTATAAATTTTATGATAGTTTTATTTTAAGTATAAAAATTCAAATATGAGGCTATATATTGAATTATTTGTACGTTATTTAAAAAGAAAACATTTATATGATAAATCTAAAGGTAGATTAATTGTAAAAAAGATCCCCTGTTCACTTAAAAGTAACTTAATTTACAAGTATAATAATCAAATTAAAGTACAAGAATATAAAATTAATTTCTAAAAATAAATAATATAAATTTTACAAACTGTCAAACAGAGATAAGAAAACACACCAAAGATATGCAAACGCATTAGGTAAACCTTCCCGATCAACACACGGTAGAAAAGTTGGAAGAACCTGTTTACTGAACAAGCAACAAGCTAGGTGAATATGTTTTGTAAAATGTTGGCGAAAATGTTTGTTGTTTATTGTCCCCCATCTGATATGGACATAACACAAAATTTTCTATTCAAATTGAATAAATTTTAAAAACTGTTATCCGAAAGCCCCTCAAGAATAAGAAAGTGAAATGGTGAAAAAAAATTAGATTAGAAGAAATATTTGTATTGTTTGTAAAGCACTTTTAAGGTTTAGGTTATATCCTATGTCATATGTGTTCTATTTATAGGTTGTATGTTGTTAAACATTATACAGTATGCCCACTAAAGTCCCTTGCCACCCTCTTAATTTCGGAACGGCTGCTGCTATATTCATAAAAATAGTGTCTAGGTATAGTAAAGTAGCCATGCACTAATCAATGAAACCACCTATGGCGCCACCTGGTGGAATGCTGCAGAGTTAGCATTCCTATCTCGAAAACTAAAAGAGATAGAGGATAAAAGTGATTTACAAAGTTGTGGAGCATCATCGATATAGTACGAAGACATTAATTCGAAGAATAGAACGGTTAAAACGCGCATTTGTTTTTTCGTGATTTCCTACATTGTGACGTGACAAAACAATCTTAGAAAGAAAAAAAACAACTAGTTATAATAATATACCTTTATTTTAGATGTTCAAACTTCTCACCGTCAGCTGCAATGCATATTTGAATACTTGTTTGAATTTCACGTTGCACACGTTGGAGCATAGATGGTGACACATTGGCACAAGCGTCCGTAATGCATCGTTTAAGGTCCTGCAATGATTGTGGAGGGGTCGCATGCACCTGCTGTTTCATAAATGGTTGTTTCTTTCTTTCTAAGATCATTTTGTCATGTCACAGTGTAGGAAATCACGAAAAAACAAAAGCATGTTTTAACTGTTCTATTCTTCGCATTAATGTCCGCAAGGTGTTTTTTGTACTAAATCGATGATGCTCTACAACTTTGTAAATCACTTGTTCTCCCTATCTCTTTCCGTTTTCGAGTTGGGAATGCTAACTCTGCAGTTTTCCACCAGGTGGCGCCGTAGGTGGTTTCATTCAGTAGTGCATGGCTACTTTACTATACCTAGACACCACTTTTATGAATATAGCAGCAGCCATTCCGAAGTTAAGAGGGTGGCAAGGGACTTTAGTGGGCATACTGTATATCATATGTACAATTAGTTGGGAGAAAAAAAAAACAGAATCCTCCATGTATAAATTTTTTTTTTTTGGGGGGGGGGGGGGGAAATGGAAATAGCCATTCAATTGGGAAATTATGTCTCCCTTAAAATTATATTTAAAATAATTTTGAGGGGCCATCTCCATATTAGAATAGTAAAAGTATTTTAAATTTCTAATACTAAAACACAATTTTACTTATTTTGAATCTAGAGCAACTTTTAACTTTGGACATCAAACTAGAAGCCATTCGGTCAATAGTTTTAAGAATGATAAAAGATGTAAAGTTTACTTCTAAGTGGTAAATTGATTTTTATTCATATAGCCTATCTGTAATACCTATTTTTCAATACTGAATAATCTGTGTCATTCGTATTAACCATTCCAAACATATTGTGATTTTTAAACATTTAAAAAAATTTCATATGTGAAATATGAGTTATGACATCAATATTAAAAAAATTATATACTTATGAACAAAGTCAAAATTGGTATTTCTAAACAATTTTTGGGATATGAAAATTATGAAAAATTGGTCATAAGCCACGATACCATAATCAAAGATGCATCACATTTATAGGAGGAGAGGCACTTTTTTTTAATTATTTAACACCTGATTGAAATTAGCTGAAATTTTCATTTTTTTGTTTGCAAATGTGTCAGAGACAATGGGATTGTCAAGTGGGTAAATTGTAAAATTTCAGAATACCCTTGAATAAATTACTTTATGGCAGGATTTGATCACAGTTTAATAACCACCTCTTAAATTAACCATGTTTGTAAAGCAGAATCTGATTGAAATAAACAACAATTAACATTGTTTTTAATTCTTACAAAATGGCTGATTCGATTATACAGTGATTCGTATAAGCAGCAGATTTCCATACTTTTTTATTGTAGGAGGCCCTGCACTTTTGGTCTGTCCAGAGAAACCTGTATATGTGTTTTTTGCAAATTTATCGCATAAATCTGCTTCTGGATAGTTAAGGCAAGTACATATGAGGCTCAGATTTTTATATTTTTTTAATAATTAACCAAGATATTAATTACAAACCTAAATGAGCATCCCAAAATAGTGAGTTTCCACAATATCATTAATTGTGTCTGTCTGAGTAATCCTCGGTTCTTCAAGCAGACAAAGGATAAATGTTCTGGTTTTTCTGTATTATGAAATCCCATATGAATAATAGCCTGGTCCCTCCATGGAGTTACAAAAGACAAAAAATACCCACTTATTCAGGATATTTGGTTCTTGCAATACTTTTCATTAAAAAAAAAAAAAAAAAAAAAAAAAAATTATATCTATTACTTCAAAAATCTTTTTTTCTGTAGATCAATTTCGTATTATTTTTCACATTTTCTGTGTTTTCTGCAATTTTAAATTGGCATCAGCATATTCCAAATACAACAAATATCAACTTTTTCATAGTACATCTTTAACGGTATCTTTTGTTAAAAAAGTATATTTTCTGAAGTTCAATTTCATGTTTTCAGTTTTTTTTTTTTTTTTTTTTTGCTGCATTTTGAAACTGCTATTCTTGTTTCTTGGATAGAAATACAGAAAAAAAAAGTACCAGCTTGTTTAATGTACTTTTTCGATTGTAACAGTACATCTTTTGTTTAACCCTCTAAGCGTTTTGCCCGTATTTTTCAGTTTCCCAAAAACAGCTTTAATCGGCTCTAGACAAAATTTTTTTAACAAAATTGTATTTTAAGATATATGTAAAATAAAGAGATATGAAGTGCATTTTAGAAACAAATGTGGAAAGAAAATTTAAATTATTTGAAATTTTACAAATATTTTTATGAAATTGCAGGAAAGCCCTCAGACGCTCAGAGAGTTAAAAAGAAATTAATATTTACTAGTTGTAATACTCCAACTGAGTGTAAAAGTGACCAGGCCATGATTTGACCCAGGCACCTTTGGCTTTAGCTGCCAACTGAGTTACCCTGGACAAATCTCTGGGAGACAAAATTCACTCAGACAACCGTTTTGATAATGACATCTGGTCTGTTATCTGAAACAGCTCAACAGAATAAATTGCAGGCAATGAAACTCCAAAAAAACACTGGATATGTAATTACACTTAATTAATTTAACACAATTACTCTAATTGGCAAATAAATCATACAAGTTGTAATATTTCAACTGGGTGAAAAAGTGCCCAGCCCAGATTTGAACCTTTGGCTGTTTCAAATCCTGGCCTAGACCCTTTTTCACTTCTATAGTTTATTTTTATACAGTTCTATGTTTAATTTTCTAATAATTTTTTTTTCTTTCCTGTTTCCAAAGATTAAAAAGCGTTGCAAGAATTTATAAAAAAAAAATGATAACACATGAATTTTGTTGTTATAAATCAATAAAAATTCAGACTTACTGCTATATTTTTGCATCTGAAATTGATGTCATTGTGAGCAGATAATGCACATTTTTCATATATAAAATTAAAATTTTTTATTATAAATGCATTAAAATGACATCATTGAATGATCCTTCATTTAAATGTATTTGGAGTTAAAAGATCTACTATAATACAACTATTTTAATTTCAAGAAAAATATTCAGAGAGGAAAAATTAAAAAAAAAAATCCTTCCGGCCTGTGACAAATATCCATATTAAACACAAAAATGAAAACTTATTTATTTTTTTAGAATCTTTTCAAAACTGACCTATTTTACCCCACCTGACCCTATTGCTTTGTATATAAATGACGCCATTTTAAAGAAACAAATTATTGCAGTTGTGACATTATAAATATTATAATATAATTTTTATATCTTCTATTGCTTAAAAATTAATAATAATTTACAGTGTTAGATTTTTTTTTTTTTTTTTCGTACAGATAGAATTTTTATTTCTTGCGTATTTAGTTTTGGTATAGCTTTCCAGTCTAAACCTACACTAACCTATGTTTTGTTTTTAGTTTAAGTTTTAGATTCTTGATATGAAAATAATATATATACAGTAGAACCTCCATAAGTTGACCACCCAAGGGACTGTAACTAAGTGGTCAACATACAGAGGTGGTCAACTTAGGGAATTTTTAGAAAATATTTAGTACAATATTAGAAAAAGTTTAGTAAACATTTTTAGTATTTTTTTAGGAAAAAATTAGAAATATATTAGCACTTACTCATTTTTATTTTTACTGAAATTACAGCACATTTTTACAATTTTTGGAAGAATAATTCAATTTTTGTTTGACTCCTTTTTGTTCATTAAGTAAGTGCAAAAAACACTTTCACAGTTTACAAGTCCATTAAGCATGCTTGGACATTTTTCTGCAGTGAAATCTTTAAGTTGCTCTATCATGCGCTTTACATCGTCTGTCTTCAGAGTTGGGTGTTTTGCAGTTTTGTCGTCACTTGGATCATCATCCTTTTCGCCGTCCATTTTTTGTACCTTAGAGTCCTCGTTGTGCTTAGTTGCAGAGAGTATCTCATTGAAGATTGCCTCTGGGTCTGGTTCAACACATGTTACTAACTCATCGTCCATGGTAACATAATCTTCAAAATCAACTCCATAAAAAACTGGCAAGGGAGATAAAGGAAGCTCATCCTCTTGCATCGCTGTTGTAGCCGTAACAAATCCAGACTTCATGAATCAGTTCTTAATCGTGGTTTGCATAACTTTATTGCAAGCAGAATTAATCCAATGAACAGCATTTAAAGCATTTACTGATGCAGCTGTTGACGATGCTAATGCAGAAGGACCACAGGTCTGTGCTTTCATGATCACCCATTCCAGAAGTTGAGCTCCGTAGTGTATTTTGAAGGACTGAATAATGCCTTGATTTCTAAAGGAGGGTTTTCGAAGTTGTGTTTGGAGGCAAAAATTGTAGCTTCACATTTGTGAGATTATTCTCTTTTGGGTTGCTGAGGCAGTTGTCCACGGTACTTTTATGGAATAGACCGCTTCTTTTGCCTCATTTCTGCGTCAATTCCTCTAACCCACCTTTGAACAAAGCACTGGTCATCCAAGCGGATCTACTCTCTCTCCAAAAAACAGGAAGATCTTTAGGTTTTACATTTTTAAATTCACGAGGTTTTGCGGATTTGCCGATCACTGTAGGCTTCAAATTTTCCCCAGTCATACTATCAAGTAGAAGAACAGTAAAACGCTGTTTTGAAAGTTTTCCTCTTTTGAAAGTGTCACCCTACATTACTAGACTTCTATCAGGCATTGCTTTAAAGAAGAGACCGCACTCATCAGCATTAAATATGTCCTCATCTTTAAAACCTTTAGCAAACTCTGGGAATTTTTCAATAAACTTCTCCACCACTTTAGCTTAAACTTCATTCGCTTCCCCACTCAAAATTTTTTGAGAAATCTCGTATCGTAATTTGAATTTTTCAAGCCAACCTTTTGACGATTGGAAGTCCTCTATTTCGAATTCTTTTGCAATTTTTTTTTGCTACTTCCTGAAGCATAGCTCCCGATATTCTTGCATTGATTGATCTCATCTCTTTAAACCAACAAAACGTGGCTTCGTTCACAGCGTCGAGACACGTTTTTCTGCGTTTTCTTTGGAGTCCCCCATTTTCGGATGAATATCTTTTCAGATATTCATCCCATTATTATTATTATTCCCATCCTCATTATTCCCATCTTCCTTGCGTTTTAAAATGTTGCTTACAGTTGTCTTGTTCCAACCAATTTTTTCCACTGTCTTTCTTTGGCTGCTGCTTTCCAGAAAATTAAGAAGATCCTCTTTCTTCTTTAATTAAAGTTCTTTTAGAGCTTTTCTTTGCGCCATTTTTAATGAAAATTCGCAAATAAACAACCAGTTCCGTCACGACGTGACATTCAGAAAAAAGAACGGAATGTGTTTCACATGTGAGCGATACACGTAGTTTTCCAATTTTGCGTATAGCTACACTGCTACGCACATCCCTCACTCCCCTGACATTTCTTCGACAGATTTCAGGAATTCTGGCATTTCCCTCTCATTGTATCATACTGGTAGTGAACAATGAATGGAGCACCACAAGGAGGGCGATGTTGCTCAGATAAGCTGAATGACTGAAAAATAAATTCCTGGAAACCAGATGGAGAACAAACGGAGGAAAAAGCAAATTCAAGAAAACATCAGTGGTCAAGTTACAGAGAGTAAAACCTACTAAAAAGTGGTCAACATACAACTTACGGAGATGGTCAACATAGAGAGGTAAATCTCCATTGAAAATGTGTTGTGACCATTCAAACTAATAAATTTCGGTCAACATAGAGAGGTGGTCAATATAGAGAGGTGGTCAACTTTGGAGGTTTTACTGTATATATACATGTATGTATATTTCTTTAATAAAATTTATAAAACAGGTGGATTTTTTAATACTTTGAAATATTTAGTTGAAAACAATTTTTGCATTCTCCTATTCATATGCATTGGCTACATTCAAGAAAAAGGAAAATCATTATCATCAACCTAACCAGATTTTACTGCCTTTTTCTGATTATTTGGCTATAACGTTTGATAAATTAATTAGAATTGAACAAACTGTATTGCATGATATTTTTGATTAAATTATCTTTCCAGTGGTATTTGGTTTTTATGGTATAACTAAGAAATAGTTTGTGTTATGAGGCATCAAACTTAAAAAAAAAAACATTTTTACCAAAAGGTTTCCACAATTTTAGCCACTACTGTATATACAACTAGATAAGAAATTCATTATGTTTTGTTAATCTAAAATCATCACATTTCTGGGGAATTCAGAATGGAGATTGAAAAAAAAAATCAGAATTTTTTGAAGGGTTCAATGTTTTAATGTAAAAAAATTGTAAAGTATCCTTTAACCCTTTCGCGACGAGCGTCCTTTACAGAATTTTTAATCTTTTGCCGCCGGTTATTCAGAACAGAAATTTTTGCCTAATTGAATCGCAGAAATGCTATAATTAAATAAGGCAAAGCTTACAATAAGAAGTAACTGGTGGGAATAATCGAGGATTCTGAACATCTTATGCGACACGTATACGTGTCGCTCGTCCCCAAGGGGTTAAAGGCAGTGTTGAATTCAGACACTTTTCTCCGGGAGGGATTTCTGTAGCTCCGGGGGGGACATTATAGAGTTCCGGGGGGGAAATTCCACTTTTTGACCTCTGAAAGCATCAAATTTCAAATACTCCGGGGGGGACATTTCAATGCTCCGGGGGGGACATTCCCCCCCGGGCCACCCCCTGGATTCAACACTGGTTAAAGGACTCAAGTTCTTCCTAAATTGCTTACAGATCATATTTTCTATATTAACATTTTCTTAGGAGACACTGAGCATGAAAAAATATAAAGAAAAAATATCAGAATGCAGCCATAACAACATTTTGAATATATTATTTTATAAATTAAATTTCAATTTTTTCAATTTGGAAAAATTTAAAAATACCCCTTTGGAAAAAAATGGAAAAAAACCAGTTTTTTCCCAAAGTTTCCGTTTTTTTCAGAGCATTCCCATCTCTAACCAAGAGGAAAAAAATAAAACAAAAACGTAGTTAATCCATCCACTGGAACGTTAGCTACAGTTTGTTGAACTTTGCTTCTTCATTTTTTCGTTTAAAGTTAAATAAAAAACTACAGTAAACTACAATATTTTTTTTTAATGCTATCATTTTATTCGTCTTGTCGAGTTCTATCTTTCAAAGAAAAAATCACTGTCGTATGTCAACTGGTTCGCCAGAAATTGCAGAAAAACGTTTGCATTTTCTATTTCTTAAACATATTACAGCAAACGCTACCACGTTTGTTATGATATATATAAATCAACATTTGAAGGGAGGGTGGTTTTGGGATCTGGGGGTCATGATCGGTGAAAATGTACCGAAATTTACGGGAATTGCTTTCCTTCGAATGGCTGCAATAGGTAGCTTTATACTTTTTTATATTGAAAGCTACCTAAAAATCTTTTCCTTAACATGACGTCACTTTCTATTAGACAATTTCTATGTTATGTCAAACTGACTAAAACAGTTGCTATGTTTTATTTGTTTGCATATTCAGGCCTCCCAAATGGTCCCCTCCCCCCCCCTCTCTAAAGTCCCTTTTTAGAAAAAGGTCCCCTTTTATGCATTTTGATTCTCGTAGTCCCCTTACTTTTATTTTAGTGACTGGAAAAAAATTTACTAATGGGGAAAAGTTGCCACAAAATGCAAAAAACTTTAAAAATTGCTAAAAGTTTAAAAATCATAGAGGACAAAATTTACTATGTTATAGGCTAAAACATTGTCACCAGAATTCTTTCACAAATGTCAAAAAATCACCGCGGAATGTTGAAAAACGTTCAAAAATGTTTTGAAAACCTCATTAAAAATGGCTGAAAATTCAAAGATCTCAGAGGACAAGACAAAATTTACAGCAGAAAAATAGTCAAAACACTCCAACTCTCAAATTGCATTAAAAAATTAGCCAAAAATTCAAATATTGCTGCACAAATTCCGAATAAATTTTATTGAAAAGTGGATAAAATTTATTAAATTAGGGTAAAAGATTGAAACCAGATTCCTTTTCAGAATATCAAAAAATTGCTGCAGAATACGAAAAAAAAAAAAAAAAATCTAAAAATCACATAAAAAATTGCTGCAAGAATTCTGAATAAACTTTATTAAAAAGAGGCCAACATTTACTATATTGGGCTAAAAAAAAAAATTGAAACCAGATTCCCTTTACTACTCAGCAAAAAAATCACTTCAACATGTATAAAAAATCGCAGAAGAAAAAAAAATTATAGTTAACATTGTAACCAGAATTATTTCACATATGATAAAAAATAGTTGTGAAATGAAAAAAAAGAGGCTAAAAATTGGTAAAAATTCAATTCAAAAGACACAATGGGGAAATTGCACTCACTTTAGATTATGCCTTCTTTTATGTTTAATTGATGAAGACGACTTTACATTCCTCAAAACTTAACTTGGAAACTCAAAAATAATTTAAAATAACTAGTTATTGTAGTTTTAAACTCTTTTAAAAGCAAAACAAAACCACTTGATCTGAAAATGCGACGGGGTTAGTTTGACGTCACTGCACATGAAACACGGATTCTTCTTAGAGTCGAGTGCATGCAGGCTGTTTTAAGTTTCACATTTTTTCGATTTATTATAAACATATTTTAAAGACTAGTTTACACAAAAACAAAAATTTAAGTCAAAAGATTATTTTAACATGTCTAAATATAATGCACTATTAATTTATACATTTGAATTAATTTTCATTTAGAAAAGTGCTGAAGATGGTCGGATTTGAAAAATACAAAATTATGTCTTTCAAAAATAGTTTTTTTCTTTCAAATTTACTTTTAGGGCAAAAAAACTTCATTTCATCTGGGTAAAAATACAGGAAGCTAAAGCTAAAAGTCACGTATATTTTTCATTTACTCTGATTTATTTAAATGAAAAAAGAATGATAGTTTTATTACAAAAGAAATCTTAAGTAAAATCTCATTTATATAGTTCTTGAAATGCATTATTTTCTTAATTAATTTTAATGCTTAATAATTTGTTTTGATATGAATATAATTTTGTGTTATGCAAGTTATATTACCGATAAAAAATGTATTCAAATTAATTATGAGAAAACGAAAATTTGAGCAATAATGCAGAAAACAAAACAAAACAAAAAAATATTTAATACTGATTTATCAAATAAAAACTTTAAGCTACTGACAATAATAATTGTGTAATCACTGATCAGAAAAAAAAATACTTCAACATACATGAGTAAATTTATCACTATTGTCTTTTATTTTCTTTTTTTTTTTATGTGCTTTACTTAAAAATAAGTATTAAAGTAAAAATACATTTTTTAAATACACATCTTTTATAAGCATCCAATGTTTATCTTGATAATCACGCCTCATTTTACGATTGCAATTCATGATTTTTTCAAAAAATATCCAATATAATACTATAATTTGGCATGGCCACCGAACCCAATTATAGAAAATCCACCGCTTTTTTTTTTTTAAACATTTGCTAGAAAATACGAGTTAGTAAATTTACTAAAATAATTGTATAATCTTTGCTTTATTTCTGTTTTAAGGTATGGAATGAGAAAAAAAAAATAAAACCATGATTTAAATTATCTTTTTAGGATTTCTAAATTTATTTCTCACATAATCATAATTCAATTAATATGAAACTGTTAATTTATTAAAATGTATTTTGTTTTAATATATTACACTCTATAGTTTTTATTTATATTTTCTACTTTTTAGTGTATAAAATATTTGCAACTTCAGAGCTATTTAGCCCTTTTTTGGTGACCGTGGTTTAATGCATAATAAATCCACTGTTGTTAACCACAAAGAATATTTGTCGATTTATCGACTAAGCGGGCTAATGGAAAAACACGTCAAAATTAATGTATTAATTTATAATTAAGTTATAAAAATATTAACATGTTGTATTGTTATCTGAAACAGACCTTTGCACATAATTTTTATAGTTCTTACTTTATCAGAAAGTGGGTAAAAAACCGATTACAAGATTCCATACTTATATACAAAGATCAAGTTGCGTTAAATAAAAAAAGGGTAAAAAAAATTTAATTACCATTTTATTATTATTTGCGTACGTATAATTTTTGAATGAATGCAGTACTTTTTGTTTGTTTGAAATATAGTTTCTCAGAATGTCCTACTTTAGATTTATCACCAGGTTCAAAAAATTTTATGTTAGTCTTTTCCTCACTGCTCTAATTTTCGTAAAAAATAAAACTATTTGAATATCTTGTTAAAGAAAGCAGTATCTTAATTTTGAAAATAAGCATTATGCTGTACAAAGCTTTTTAAAAAAAGAGTGAAATGTGCTGAGAATTGGAATATGTTGTTGAAGTAGAGCCCACTCTTTTCCCTTTTGAAAACAGCCATCTCATTACACATAAACTTTTTATAGTGACATATAAAGAAATAAACATACATTATCATGCAAGGTTCATTCTTTGTTTGAACAACGCATTAGTATCATAAGGGCAGGACATTGTGTTAAGAGATATTATGTTATAATATCACGATTTATAAATTCAATTCACAGGTAAAGCATGGATTTGCATGATTAATTTTTTTAATTATTTGGAAGGTATGGGTTATGTATTAATTTAGCAACAAAGATTTAACATAGAACCAAAAAATAAAAACTTTTATAGATCATGAACCAAAATTTAAACATACTACCATTCTTTTAATGTTTAAAATGGTAATAGTAACAATGAAATTTAAATATACATAACATTGCTTCAAATACATTTAGAATTATATTTCTGCATAATATTTCAATTTGGCCCTTTTAATTTCCGTAAAAATATTGTTAATTTATAAAAAAAAAATTTTTTTTTTAAACTTATAAATTAAATATTTTATGTAATCTGCAAAGTTCCATACAGCATAAAACCTTGAATCCCACATTCTGAAAATTTCACAAAACTAACAGTATTTAAAATAATTACTTTATTTTTTTTCCCTTGTGTATAGTTTAAGGAAGTATTCCATAGGAAGAAATTGGGTCTTTTAAGGGACCCTTCACATAATTTTTCATATTAAAACATGATACTACACAAAACATTCCACCCTAAAACAGGATCCTTCACAAAATTATTTGTCTTAAAAATAGTCATTTCACAATTTTTTTCCACCTCCAAACTAAACCTTTTACAAAGTTAATTATTTAAAAAAGTAAAATTTGACCTGGCAAAAACAACTGAACCAGTCAAAAAATCTATTTATGTAACTTTTACATATATAAAGGATCTTGTCAAAAATTTATAAACAAGAACCTGAATATAACAGTTATGTCAAATTCACAAAATTATAATTAGTTTTTTCACAAATATAAAATACTTTTACAATTTCACTAAAACAAGACCCTGTGAGAAAAGTCTGGATAGACCCCTAGAAACATTTTTTTGAAAAATTATTAAACTTTTCTTGTGTATTGAAAATTATTGAACTTTTCTCGTGTATATTTATATAAAAATTCTGTAAGGCTGTTTTAAAGCTACCTCAGCACATTTTGCTCTTTCTAATAAGTTTAGCTGTTTTTCAAAGATTCAAAACAGTTTATTTAACAATTGAAGAGATAAAACATATAGTGAAACCAAGCCAAATTCTTAATTCAATATAAAATATAAATACAAAAACCTTTTTATAAGTTGATCCCACCCTCCCTTATGAAATAAATTCGATTTGTACCAGTTCATTTTATATTGTGCAATATTAATACAAAAAAAAAAAAAAAAAAAAAGTATACATTATTATATAAAATACAATATTGTAGTATGAGTATTAACTTGTACCAATTCTTTATTTTCTACATCGAGATATGGAAATGAAAATTCTTAGAAGCGCGATGGAATAAAAATCTCACCTGGAACTCACAGTATTATTTATTTATTACAGTAATTTACAATACTTTTAATTTGTTATACTAATCATTCTTAAGAAAAGAAAAAAGCATAAAGCAAGCCATCCCCATAGAAAATAACAGGGCAAAATACAGTGAGAATTTGTTTACATGTGTAGTGACGTCAGAACATCTTTTATCACATGACGCGGCTTTTTCCCACCACGACAAAAACTGTGTTTTAAAAGTTAATTTAATGAATTATACAAGTTTCAAATATATGTAAAAATGGTGTCAAAATGTTCGTATTTTTACACTCTGTCAAATGCAAGTTAAATTGAAAAACGTGCTATTTCCCCATTGCAGAAGGACAAAATATATTACATTAAGGCTAAAAGTTTGAAACTGAATTCTTTTTACAAATGTAAAAAAAAAATTACCACAAATCACAAAAATTCGGCTGAAATTTGCATAAAAAATTGATGAAAAATTTAAAAATCAATATGCAAATTCCGAATAAACTTTATTGAAAAAAGGAAAAAAAAATTACTACTGGGATAAAAAATTGAAACTGAATTCCTTTTTATTAATGTGAAAAAATCGCAATAAAACATGAAACAAAAATAAATAAATAAAAATTGCATAAAAAATTTAAAAAAAATCTAATCAAAAAATTCAAAAACTAACTTTAGACATACAGGTACCTTCCTGCCAAATCTTGTAGCTCTATGTGCAACAGTCTCTTCAGCACGCAGACAAACTTCTATATTATTATAAATGTAGTTTTGTTTTTGGTGGAGAAGTATATACAAACTATTAAAGGGAATCTTAATTAAAATTCCTTTTTTAGGGTTTCGTTCATCTCACGAAACCCTATTGCTCCCGCTCCGTTGTCTGTCTGTCACAGAGCCATTCTAGAAAACTATGTAACTTACAGAGTTGAAACTGTGTATAAATCAGAATATCAGCTGTAAAGAGCTGAAAATATTAAAATTTGAAAAATTCGTATTATTTTTAAATTATTTTAATAGAGATAAAAAACCAAAATTCTAACAGCCTTTTCCTATTAAATTTAAAAATTTTTCGTTATAGCCGATGCCAAAAATTAAAAATCAACGATGAAAATCTTTCTACAATAATTATTTTTCTATCAGACGATTTCCATGTGAAAAATGAAAATGAAATAAAAAGTTTCACCAATTGAAAAAAAGATTAATATGAAATAAAATTGATTGACGTCATAGTGTTAATAAAACATAAAACTGAAAGATTTCTCAATAATACAAGGAGTACGAGTATGTATGTGCACAAAACAGATTAATATCACGTTATTAGAGAATTAAAAAGAAAATCTGACGTCATACGGATTTTTCAAATATTTCAGAATAATACAAAGCTTGTATCAATACGAGTAATAGAGAATCCTATCCTAATAATATTATAAATCTGATTGTGTGCAAATGTTAGGCTGAAGCCAGCGTCAAAATGGAGCGTTTAATGATCCTGTATCTTTGCATATAGGCTGATTATAACCCTCAAATGAATATAGGCTGGTTTTTGTTTATTTTATTCAAATATTTTTCTTAATAATTCAAAATTTCGTTATTTTCATTGAGAATAAATGGACATTTTTTCGTATAGCTTTTTAAAATGGTTAAATTTACTTTACCGTTGCTAATACTTTATCGTTGCCAAAACTAATTCAAAACCCAGAATAATAATTTTTACTCAACAATTTAGTTTCAATTGAAAAAGTTTCAAGGGAAAAATGAAAATTAAATAAAAAAAATTAAAGAATTAAGAAGATTGGTCTTTTATTAGTTTTTGATAATAATACAAGGTTTCAATATGCGTAACCATAGGAAACAGGTGAATATGACGTCATTTATCGAAAATAAAGCGAATATGCTTTGAATGGCGAAATAAAATGATCTTGGTTTTTTTTCTTTTGTATGGTAACAATACATGCCGTTTTACTGTCTGCGCACGGCTAATATAACTATACCGTATTTTTTATTTAAATTTTAAAAAAGTAAAAAGAAGTTTCAAAAGAAAATGGTTGGCAGATGTCAATAATATGCTCCGCAAAATTATCCATGTCGAAAATTATGTCATGGATAGCGAGAAATAGCGACTTTTCATTCTTAAAACTAAAAGAAATAACTCGATTACCTAAAAAAAGAAAAAAAAGACGAATGTTAATAGTCCCATTTTTGTTGATAAAACCTAAAGATTTAATATTATTTCGTTAAAGTAACATAATTTTCCCTATGCCAGTATTGAAATTAATTGCCTGGAAAAGAAAATTAACAAGAATTATGTCATTAAAAAGGGATTTCTCTGGGAAAAAAAGAGACATCTCTATAATAAAACCGTAAGTCATCAACAGTTCCGGACTGCCCGTTTCACTTTTTCATATGCCAGGCGGCCATTTTTATTAAAAATTATTTTTTCGAATACTGCATAAAAGTTACATTTTTAGAAAGATCGTTAAAAATAAATTAATATTTGAGAGATGACTTACGTTCAATTATGTATACATTCTGCAATAACTTCAGTTTAAATTAGGTTCGCAGTTCAAATTCTCTATCCATGAAAGTAAACAACAATAACAAAAAAAAAAGATTCATTCATTGTGAACGTTTAAAATATTAAATCATGAATTTTTGGACCGCTGCCTGGTGTAAAAAAAATAATCCGCACCAGTGAGACAGTCAAAGTTTACCATAATTCTGTTCTATACAACTCAACTTCCTTCCGGATCTTTTCTTGATGTAAGTTGAACTCATGTAATAATATTTAATGGATCAAATTTAGAAACGAATTGTCAGCTTTTATTTTTCGCGTGTGCAAATTAGAAACGATACTTTAATTTTGAAATCAAATGTTTTGATTTATGATATTATTTCTTATTTATCTATTTTCTATTTTACAGAAAAATGTGAACATCATGTATTTTAAATTGGATCAGCTGTCACGGACGCACCAGGGTTGGCGCGATTTTTGTTTTGCGCCATTTTGGCGAGAAAATTCCATTTCCAGGTACTTATTAGAGATTACTAAAACAGCATGTACTTTTATTTTATTATGAAATAGTTTATTTTATATTAAAAAACACACACAATGATTAATTTATTATAAAGTGGGTTAAGCAGTTTTTGTCAAGAAAGATGAAATACATAACAACAAAAAATATGCAAAATGCTACCACGATCGCAAAAGTTCTTGATTTGTCTATTAGATTTTTCCGGTTTGGCGAATGATTAAGGAAAAAAATAAATTATGAATAAAAATAATTTGTTACAATGCTTAACATACATTTAAGGGCGACCAAACTGGTCGCCAGTGGCGGCTAGTATTTGAAATAAAACGGGAATTTTACAATATGTTTTAAAATGAGTGTGAATCAATTTCTTACATTAATAATACAAGGATCAGTAAGTATAGAAAGTAGATGAGTTTCACGCCATATTTATATTGAAAAATTTAAATGTTTTGTTATCTATACTGATTATTAAGCATGAGTATCCGTTATTTCGTTCCGCATGAGTATCCGAGTTTTCTGTTAAAAATCACATCATAATTTTAAGAAAATGAACACGAATCTATTATATTAAAATCTGACCGTGTGTCTGTATTTCGCAACTACTCCTAGACTATCGAATGCAACGCGATTTACTACCTGTTAGTTTACTACCGGTTTAGCGAATACCGGTTATGAATTAAAAAAATTAAATTAAATGCCTTTTTTTTTTTTTCTTTTTTTTAATGAAGTTTCTCTAAAAACAAAAAGTAACTTACTCCATATTTGTGTATAAAAAAGGAGAAATAAAATAGATCAGTATATTTTTTATACCATTTTCTCATTAAAACTGAAAAACAGAATTTATTTTCACTTTGAATAGGTGATGAAAACAAAATCTTGATTTCAGTAAATTATCCGAAAAATAAAAACATATTTTCACATATTCAAACTTCATGAATCAATTTATTCTGGAGAACAAAAATTGCCTGTCAATATACTGTCATTTAGAAAAAACAAGATTTGTTTCAACTTATATATTAAACCAAGGAGGCAGAATTGATATTAAAGAAAAAGCATATACTATTTCTAATTAATGTTTTTTTTTTTTTTTTTGAAGGATGGTTGTTAAAACGTTTCACAAAGGCGTTAAAAGTAAAATTGTTTATCAGGTAAAATTGACATTAGTTTTTACCCAATTCGTCTATTTCCACGATTTTATTTGGTCCTCCTTTTTTGCATTGGTTGCAATTTCATTTTCGCGATTATTTGGCACAAAATTATGTCAAGGTCCCTGTAACACAAAATACCGTATTGTCTCCTATGAAATGTGATAAATAGTTAGTTAATTATTAACGTTTTTAATTATCGGGAGTGAAATATTTTGCTTAATTAATGTATTTATTCTTCTTTTAATGTTGCGTGAACGAAGTCACGGGTAACAGCTAGTAGTAAATATATGAGTTTGAGGAACGTATTGAATCATGATAAAAAGCCGATTATGGAAATATTCGCATATTTTAACACTAGCTGCCACTGGCGACCAGTTTGATCGCCCTTAAATGTATGTTAAGCATTGTAACAAATTATTTTTATTCATAATTTATTTTTTTCCTTAATCATTCGCCAAACCGGAAAAATCTAATAGACAAATCAAGAACTTTTGCGATCGTGGTAGCATTTCGCATATTTTTTGTTGTTATGTATTTCATCTTTCTTAACAAAAACCGCTTAACCCACTTTATAATAAATTAATCATTGTGTGTGTTTTATAATAAAATTGTGTGTTTTTTAATATAAAATAAACTATTTCATAATAAAATAAAAGTACATGCTGTTTTAGTAATCTTTAATAAGTACCTGGAAATGGGATTTTCTCGCCAAAATGGTGCAAAATAAAAATCGCGCCAACCCCGGTGCGTCCGTGACAGCTGATCCAATTTAAAATACATGATGTTCACATTTTTCTTTAAAATAGAAAATAGATAAATAAGAAATAATATCATAAATCAAAACATTTGATTTCAAAATTAAAGTATCGTTTCTAATTTGCACACACGAAAAATAAAAGCTGACAATTCGTTTCGAAATTTGATCCATTAAATATTATTACATGAGTTCAACTTGCGTCAAGAAAAGATCTGGAAGGAAGTTGAGTTGTATAGAACAGAATTATGGTAAACTTTGACTGTCTCACTGGTGCGGATTATTTTTTTTTACACCAGGTAGCGGTCCAAAAATTCATGGTTTAATATTTTAAACGTTCACAACGAATTAATTTTTTTTTTTTTTGTTGTTGTCTTTCATGGATAGAGAATTTGAACTGCGAACCTAATTTAAAAAGAAGTTATTGCAGAATGTATACATAATTGAACGTAAGTCATCTCTCAAATATTAATTTATTTTTAACGATCTTTCTAAAAATGTAACTTTTATGCAGTTTTATTCGAAAAAATAATTTTGAATAAAAATGGCCGCCTGGCATATGAAAAAGTGAAACGGGCATTCAGAACTGTTGATGACAGTCACATGACTTACGGTTTTATTATAGAGATTTTGAAGGTGTGTTTAATTTTGTTTTGTTTAAACATGTTTAATTTTGAAATTATTTTTTTTTAAATATCGCATTTAGTCCGCATGACAGATATTACAGTGAAAGAATATAATAGCGGGCTTAGACCGCTATCGGAATGGTTTAGATATTCGAAAAAAAGAAAAAATAGACCGGTAAATTTTTACTTTATAAAAAACATGACTTTTTTTTTTTCTAAATGAAATTTGTTTGAATTTATTAAAGAAAGGATGAAGTGTTTTGAAAGAATGAAAGTGTTTCGAAACCCTTTGAGCGATCTTCGATCACACTTACCCACTTGTTTAAGTAGTTTCTGTAATATATATTTATAATTATAAAATATTGAAATCATGAAAATAATTTCCATTTTGTGATTGATTTACACATTTTAGGTTGACCTGAATACGATTTGATAATTTTTTAAAAATCTCTTTCTGTATACGATACAAATTTTGTAGCCATTTTATATCAAAAACTTAAGCATGGAATTTCAGCAAATGCCATATTTAATTAGACTTTAGTACATAGAGGTGCTTGTTCAGTTTTGGCATATATGGTCAGACTGGTGGCATTGCTGTACTGCATTTTTTACATGAGGTATTTTAATAAGACAATCTCAGCATCGTTGGAGTGAAATTTCATCAAACTTAAGTTAACCCTTAACATAAACTGATGCTGATCAAATTTTGGTGTATCTCACCCAACAGGTGGCCCTACTGGATCGTATTTTTAACGATTTCTGTAATAGCTAGATCTCGGCATGCTTGGGGTAGAATTTGACAAAATTTAATATGTTATGCAAGATAATTACGAATAACAGTTTATTCTGTATTGGTTTTGATCACTCCACCAGGGGGCGTTGCCATACTATACTTTTTTGGATGAACATTATAGCTTATCTCAGCTTCTATTGTGCAGAAAGAAACTAAATTTTATGTTTGAGGTTAATAATTAACCATATATATGTTAATCTAATTTAAAATTTTATTACTCAACAGAAGGCACTGCTATGGTTTGTTTTTTAATTCACCGATTATTGTTACTCCATGTTAAATTCCAAGAAATGCACTATACTTAGGTAATTTTTAATGTGTAACTCCATTAACAATTGATAGATTTAATATTTTCTTAGTGCATTAATTTTTACTGTTTATACAGTAGAAGATCTTTATAACGCAAACCTAAATACACGACGTTGTGCGTTATATAGATCACATTTCACACATCATTAAATTTAACTTGTAAAACATGGCCAAATATATGTGAAACATACCAAAATACATTAGAGTATCTTTATATTGCATTCTTTATTACCAGGAGTTGTGCAGATTATAATTTTCTGCATAATATAGATCATTCCACACATTGTTAAATTTTGTTTATAAACATTGTCCAAACATACCTGTATCAAATCATAGCAATTTTTTCAGTAATTAGCTCTGAATTAAGGGGATAAAGTTGGACTAATGTATCAAATTTAGTCCTCTAGAGAATAGCAACTATTTATAATGTGGGAATTCAGGTGTTTCTTAACTGAAAATTCATTGTTTACATCTGAGAAGTTGTGCGTTATATGGAGAATTGCGTTATAAAGATCTTCCACTGTATTTTATTCCAAATCATTTTTTGCTGTTCTAAATATTACCCATCTTGCAGTAGGATATTTAAGTGTGTTAAATAAAGCTGTATACATTGTTTAATGACATCTTTTTGTAAGGATAACCAATTAACATATTTCCTGGGGTAATTCTTAAAAAGTTCATATTTAGAAAATTGGTGCAGAATTTTTAGACATATGAGGTTCCTTCTTAATCCTCTTGTTAATAAAAATGGTCCCCCAAAGTCCCCTTTTTAAATAAAAATGGTCCCCTTTCCTCCTTTTGGAGGACTAAAATGTGTTGGGAGCCCTGCATATTACAACTATACCTTATAGTTATACTGCATATGGCTAAGTATTTTAACGCATAATTTCTGTCTCCACCGCCGATCGACGATTGGGACTTTAACGCTTTCTGATTATTTGTAAAATCAAACGCTTTTTAAGTCATTTCCGGTATTTTGGAGGATTATGAAGATTTTTAAGAAGATATGATATAAGAAATTAATATATATTAATAGATTATATAGAAATATTAGATTATATAGAGATTAGATTATATAGAAATTAATTAGATTATATTGCTATAATATTTATTATATTACAGTTATAAATTAATTAGATTATATAGAAATTAATAGATATTATATAAGAAACCATGTTCAACCAGAAATGACTTAAGAAGCGTTCGGTTTAACAACTAATCAGAAAGCGTTAAAGTCCCAATCGTCGATCGGCGGTGGACAGGGAAATTATGCTATTTTAACACTTTAGATGCAGTGGTAACATTTTCTATGATTTATATTATATAGGAAATGAAATATAGCAACCATTTTTTTTAGAGTCTGTTCTTTCATTTTTTAAACAAATCTTCATGAAGACCTCGTGACTGACAGAGTCTAGAAATTTATGCAATTTTCCTGAAATTATTCTAGATTTAGTTTTTATGAATAAAAATGTAATTATAAATAATGCCATACAAAACAGAATTTTACTAAATGCTATGCCATTTGGTTGAATTTTTTCCTGTATTGTTGGGAAATCTTATATTTTTTGTTACCCCTGCCAAGGAAAATGTGTATGAAGGATTTTTCTATGATTGTATGAAAGTAATGTCATTATTTTTTATTGTTATTTTAATGATGTATGGGTGTAAATGCACAGAGCTCTGTTATTGTATCCCTGTATTTTTAGGATAGTGCATTTTTCATTTATCATACCCGGAAGGCCCCATGGTTTACCTTTTTTTGTTATGAAAATGGCTCATTATTAAACAAAACATGCTATCTTGACAAATGAATTATAAAGCAGATTACAACAATACATTTAAACAAACAATAAAAATTTTAATAGCAATGAAAGATTCCAGTTCACCTACTGTTGGGTATAGTTTTTGACAGAAAAGGACTTTAACAGAGTTATTGCAGATATATTATTATTGTAAATATGTTAATATTCATTTCTAAATTAGAAATTGTTATAGTCTGCCTGATAGGGATGGGAAATAGAGTTACTTTTGGCTAACAGGTTGTTCCAATGGTAACAGGTTCCAACAACCTGTTATTTTTGTAACGTATGACTAATCGCTATGTATGGTGGCAACAGACGTTTTAAGTAAAAGGCCTTTAAATAGAATGTTTGAAATAATTTTGGGATGTAAGTATAGACAAGGTTTCCCACTTAGATGAATCCACATCATTAAAATCAGTTTACAAGATTAAAACTCAATTTTTTCTCTACAAAAAATTACCTAGTTATGATACTTCGAATTTCATGCATTTTCTTGCTTTAAAAACACGATTTTCCATTTTTGGTGACTAAAACACTGAAAATTCATAAAATTCTAAGTATCATAACTCGATAAGTTTTGGCGATAGAAGAATAAATTTTTACTATTTTACTTGTTAGAGCATGGATAAACTATTTGTAAATAAAACATATAGGACACAGGTATTGTATAAAAATTTAATTTCTTAACTTTTAAAAAGGAATTTTACTTTAAATTGATTTTTATACGATGCAAAACAAAATTTGAGGCATTTTAGAAATTAGAACTATGCCTCTAAAACTAGTGATTTAGAAATTAGCTATTGGTAAACGATAAGATGAGACACTGTGTGTAAAAATAAACACATCTTTAACAACATGATTTGTAAAAAAAATGAAATTTGATCCCTGACTTTATTGCGAACCTATATATCAACGCATATCCAAAGCGAATCCAAGAAGAAAATGGAAATAATATTTACGAGTATACATTTTTAATCAAATGCAATACACCCAAACAAATTTTCCATAGGTTTTTTAAATTAATTTCAATTATATTAAAACTAGGGGGCCTACCCCCTGCGAGCTACGCTCGCCAACCCCCGCTCAGACTTCGAGGCCTCTAAAAACATGACAGCGTGCTTTGTTTTAAAAATATTGGTAAATCTGCAATTGGGTTGCCATGCTTTTAACGTTTTAATGGAGCATTTTTTGATTATCATGGGCCTCATACACAGATGTTGCGACAACTGACGACTGTTTTCGGGATTGATAAGTAAAATCAATTACAACTTGAAAACCAGCTTGAATAAAATGGTTAGGTTTAAATTGTGGCTACCTCTCGGATTTTTATAACAATGATCTGTATTCTATTCTTCCTTTGCGTTTAAGGATGAGAAAAATTCCATCTGCTTGTGAATAACATTAAGAACAACGGTATTAAAAAGTACTATGTTATAGACATTTTCAGTAACAGGTTTTAATTTTCTCTCTATTTTAGTGCACCATCATGCATATTTTCATGTTATTTTAAATATGTAAATTATTTATTTTAATTAATATGTATATACGAATTTTCTAAAAATTATTTATTATACAAAATTAATTAAATATTTTGTGCATGCATGCCTGCATTTATTCGGCATCAATTGATGAAATATTTAAACAAATTTGCTATCCGCGATAATTTTACACAATGTTATGTCACTTGAATATTGTCCATAAGAAATTCGGGTACTTTTCCAGTATAGGATCCTTTGCTTTTAGGTTTGGCGTAATTCGAGCTTCAAAAAGGGATAGATTCGTTAATATACACAGATTTGTTGCCAAAAGTTATGAAAACAAACCCAACGAACTTTTGGTGCTTTTCTATTATAGGGGTCTTGATGCTTTTTTAAAAAGCTTGGCGCAATTCGGGCATCAGAAAGTGAGATTTGGTACCAAACGACATAAACAGCCATGGAAACAAATTCGACGATTTTTTTGTTTATATGCGTATTTTAATTATACGTATATTATTATTGTTTTTTCTATACAAATTACTTCCGATTATATATAAAATAGGATAAATGACATTTTACGCTAAACAAATTGTATAAATATTGAAAAAATGCTTCTGTATACGAAATGACAAAGTGAATAGGTTAACATAAAGTATGTTGCCAAATTTCCTTTTCCGCCAAGGCTATTTTCTTGGTTTCGTCAAGACCCCGTATACTGGAAAAGCACCAAACTTTTAGGCTTGTTTATACATGTATTTATATGTGTATATACAATTTATTTATAATTGTCTTTCAATTTACCTCTTTTTAATTTCATTTTGAAAATGACGAATAAAAAGAAATCAATAATCCCTATCCGGATCCTTTTCAATTTTTTTCCCTTTTTTGTCACAAAAAAACTGAGTAATTAGTTGCCATCATTACAGAAATGTCATTAAAATTAGAAAAAAATTAATATCTCGAAAACTAATTCCAATTTCAAAATTCTATTACCAGTTTTGACATCAGCGGATTTTTATGGACAATTGGTATTAATTTCACCATCAAGCGTTTAATATTTTATTAAAAATAGCCCTGAAACATAATCAGTCGTTTAATCAGTCGTTTCATAAATTCGTTTCATAAATTCTTTTCATAAATTCGTTTCATTAGGATTTTATATATATAGGGTAGATTAAGTGCCCGTACTAAAAATACGATGCTATTTTTTTTTATTTCTTTCTTTCTTTTTCAGTAAAATACAATCACAGAAATAAAAATATTTTTCAACACTTATTTTCTAAAAACACAGCAAAAAATAAATAAAAGCACATGGCCCAAAAAAGAAAATTTTAGAATATTAATTAAAAAAAAAAAAAAAAAAAAAAAAAAAAAAAACTTAAAACTCCATTAGTCCTTAAAACTCATGTCCATATGTATATACTCAATATCCCTTTTAAACATTCAAATTAAATAAAATTGCCACCTCCACCTGCCAGTTATGCTGGCCAAAGATGTCTGCCTCTATCAAAATGCAACGAGATCATTAAAAATCACCTTCTCAACATATCCTAACAAATCCTTTACTAAAGAATACTTTTTCTTTTCATTCCAAAAAAACCCTACTGAGTCAAACGATTACAAACAACTGTATGCCTCTCCACAACAAATTGCAATTTTTTAAAGTTATTTCACTTAAGTTATTTCATGACTCTTTTATTCGTATTGAACGAATGCAGTTATATGTTTAAAATCAACAATAACGATTACTTGTAATAAAATATCTGTCAAGTTTTATCCAGTTTTTTGAAACTGCAACACTTGCAGACTCAGAGATATAAAGTAAGCATTAAGCAGATGTTCCGTCAATGTCACAATAAGCTTTATTGGTTGCTAGTGAGTCGAGTTTCTCAGCTTCTAAGTTCTAGTTGTCTCATGACAACCGATAACACTTGCTAGCCATTTATGACTAGGAAAGATAAATATTTTATTCTGGCTTCGGTTGGTTGTTCAGGAATCTATTTTTCATTTTCACTTTGACACTTTTATAAGCATTCAAAATAGGACTTTTTTATTTGAAAGTACATTTTTTAAGCTTCTTTTTATTAAGATAGAAAACAAACTTTGGAAATTTTAATATTATTATAATTTGCTTGAATATGTATTTCTAAAATGCTGTTTTTTAGCTTTTTTTAAAAAATTATTTGCATTCAATGCATTCCAAATTTAACAGGGACTTTCCAGTAATCTGTTGTAAAATAATTAACTATAAAGCAATAATATTGTTATTTATCCTATTACGTTAAATAATGCCCATCTCTGCACCTGACAACATCAAATCAATGTTTACTCGCTCAGCTGAATTTTGTGCTGCTTCTGCAAGTGTTTCCCTAGTACTTTGGTTATTTATTGTGTGGACAATTATAATAAAGTTTCATTTTATGTAATTTCATCAGTATTTAAATATACAGGGTGGTTAAAATTAAACTAATGGTATTCAGAGGCTCATAGCTCCAGTTCTATTGAACGGATCCGAATGAAACTTCAAATAAAAGTTATGTAGATTATGCGGCTACGGTTTTCGTAAATAAAAAAAGTTTGAAATTTCACCACCAGATGGTGCTATACTGCTAAAACCACATGCAAATGAGTAGCGAATGTAATTTCACTATAAAAGCGATATGTATGGTTTAAAGAAATCATTTGTCTGCAGTGAACATGCCGCTGAATAAGAAGGAACGTGCATTGATCGTAAAACTTTATCAGAATGAGAGCAATGCATGCAGTTAAAGGCATGATTCGTTAGTTTGAAAAAACTGGTACTCTGGATGTTGCAGTAGGAAGAGGACATGCAACTGAGACAGTAATTGTGGAGGAAGTTGCAATTGCAACAGCTGAAGCATCTGCAAGTTCTTCCAAATGATACCGTAAGTGGCTGCTAAATAGCACGAGCACTGGACATTCCATGGGCAACCATCCACATGATTTTATGAATATTCAGAAGCTCTACCCTTACAAGATGCATTTCATGCAACAGTTGAAACTGCAAGATCACTCTGCACGTGTTGATTTTGCCTTGTTTTTTCTGGTGAGGATACAAGTAGATGAGTACTGGCCATCTCATATCTTATGGACAGATGAAGCTCATTTTCACTTAGATTGTGCTGTGAACATACCAAACTGCCACATATGGGATTCCATCAATCCTCATGCCATGCAACAACAGCCGCTACATTCTTCATACTTCACATCATGGTATGAATTCACAGTGAATTTCATTTTGGCACATACTTCGAGGAAGTCACAATGAAGGAGTTTGTTGGGTGTACATTCACAAGTGACTGATATAGGAGAATCATGTTGTCCCGGCGTTAAGGCAAAGAGGCTGTTGGGCCACCACCGCAATGTTCATGCAAGATGAAGCAACTGCTCATACGGCAAAACTTGTAAAGAATGTGATTCAGGCTAACTTCCCTGATGAATGTGTCATCTCGCATACTTTTCTAACCTGGCCAGCAAAGTCACCAGATCTGAACCTTGTGACTTCTGGCTGTGGGGTTTTCTCAAAGATAGTGTTTATCAAGGACGTGTAACTAATGAAGTGGACTTGAAAGCTAGCATCGCATGCCATGTCTCCCTCGTTCTTGCTGATATGTTGTGTGCTGCTGTTACATAAAAAAAAAATATAAAAATAAAGAATTTATTTTTATGTAAAAAAAAAGGAATTAAATGGCCGTTAAATTAATTAATCGTATAGTGGTTAATTAGAAAAAGTAAACATTGCGTTGCAGTTGAAAACTTTAATGCTTAAAATTTATTAATATTGATCAAAATGAAAAATATTTAAAAGATGTAAAATTTCCTAGAATTACGAATATTTGAAAACATAATAAAAAATATATGATGGAATAATTAACAATAGAATCTTCTTACCTGGAATATGGGAGAATGCAGATTATCAGAACAAAAATGACAAATAATTTGAAATCACGTACTATGACACCATTTTAACAAATAAAATTATTTATTGTATAAGAAATCATAATAAGAATTTTACGGTGCAGCGCTGACCTTATAAAATATACAAAAAAGATAGATGTGAAATCTTTTAAATAATTATAATATTGATTAACTTGTACACAATTTCTTACGTCTGTTATCGTACACAACAATCATAACTTCTCCATAAATCAGTTCTTTCGTGATAAAATACGTTATATTTAGATGACAGAGTCTGTACAACCAGTTTAATATTGTCTGTTAATAAGCTTGCTATACAATAAAGGTCTATATTCAAATAATGGAGTTCAAAACAAATTGTTAAATAAAATTTATCATTTTGAAGTGTTAACATTTCTTCATAACAGCTCTCAGATCTTAAATAGTTTTTTACTTCAGACCTGGCACTTGCTAATTCAAAAATTCTTAACACACAAGGCATCTTACAAGGAAGGTCTCCTTAAAGCGCATACTCAGAATATTTTGAAAAAAATGCTAATGAAGCTACTCATGTACGTAATAAAGGACCAGTCAAATTTAGCTGCGGAATCCTAGTAAAAAATGTGTAAAAAAATAAAATACTTTGGAGTATTTGGTGCAAAAAGACGCGATTTGGCGAGCAAAACTTTCTTCGCCAAATGCAAGCGACTTTAATGGATTTGAAAATGCCTGGTTAGATGAGTGTTTAAATGCATAGTACTTTATGAATTTAAATTTCAACGATTAAATAGTTTATAATTTTTTCTATAAGCTTATATAATATAAATACAAATTAAGTATTGCTCAAGTTATTTAATTTTTCACGGTGTCGCTGGATGGATAAGTTTTAAGTGTATTTTAACAGTAAATCTCTGTTATATATTTCGATATTGAATAAGTCATTGTTTCCATGGCAACAAGACTTTTTCTTGTTGTCTCCGGCACTAACATTATCGAAGTCAAATTGACAGTGCTCAGAATCAAACTATTAATTTTTAGTTTTAAGCATTTTTAATAAATTTAAACTTTGTTCTAAACCGTAGAATACGATCGTTAATTTTCTTTAAATGTACATATAAATGTACATGACAAAACTGTAGTAATAAAAGTTTATTTATTTAAGTTAAACTTACTCAAACTAGTTCAGTATAAAGAGTGGAAAACGTTTTTCCTTAAAGCGTATTTATCGTAAATATGCATTTTAAAAATTTCCCTGTGTCGCCAACCCAGCGATAAATCGCCAAAACACGAAATTTTCATAATTTTTTTACGGACGTTATATCGAGGTTCCGTAGCAAATTTTTTTTATAAACGTATATATCCTCATGAGAAGAATATTCTGTAATTTTTTTCAAAATTTTCTGAGTATGCGCTTATGGAGACCTTCCTTGTTAGTAGGACTCCTTTCAATAAATTTAAGTGGAAACATAATATTGATTCGGCAGAAGCTGATTGCAGGTTAGGATATAAAATATCGCGCAGCATAGATGTTGGATGAAGTCTGTTCCGTAAAACATCGTGTAGTGATAAAAGTTGCTCTATAAATAAACGATTAATTCCCTTTACTGTTTCGATATGAGATGCAGCGTAAGACTATTCTTCTATTATAAAATACACGGAGGAGACAAAATGAGGACTGGTAAAATCTTTTCAGTATGCCTTCTTTTCTCGATACCTGGCTCGAACGCCGCATCTTTTACGATTTCTTCTTAATGCAGTATTACAGAAATTCAGGATTTAACTAGATTACTTTCGATCAATCGTGGAAATCATCGCAATATTACGGAGTCAAGGTGAAGGCTGGATTAATGCACACCTCAACAACTGACTCCGTATTTTTTCGCCGCTACGAATATTACATCTTCTCTATCTTAGATTTGCAGCTCGAATCCTCGAAAAATTCTCAAGGGATGCTTTCGCAGCTTAACTTTTAAAACTTTCCGCCAATCATAGAAGCGTGCGTGTCATTCGAAATTCTTTTGTAAGCATGGGTGGTTAGTGTCCTTATGAGGTTAAATGAACTTTTAAAGAAGATGGAGCAACATTGGTAAATAAAGCTCTTATTTAGCTTGGGAGCGAAGCAAAAATTAGAAAATGCTTCAGACTCTGCCATTTTCTTTTAGCGGCCGATTTTAAAGCCGAAAAATAAATGATTTGTTTATTGTTTTAAAGAGGATTAAATTTGGATAAATTGAGTAATAAAATTCTGAAAAATGATAGCAAAACGATGTAGTAAATTGTTAAATTATGATATTTATTTTTAATTATTTATTTAAAGCTAAATTATATTATTTAATTTCGATTTTGAAATGGAGAAAAAGATCGTTGTAAATATTAGATTAAAAAAAAATTTAAATGGAAATTTTCTGAATTTATTAAATATTTCTTTTATTTTTTATTTATTTATTTGATTATTTTTTTATTTCAATATACACCCTTTTAAAATGCTAGAAATTTAGAACTAAAATATTTAAATTAAAGAAAAACAAAGGTTGTGGATGTTTTGGACATTGAATTTAAATTATTAAAATTAATTTCATGAGAGAAATCAGACCAATTAATATTTAGAATTTATAAATTAAAATTATAATGCATATATTAAAAAAGATGTTACAAGCATCTTGTAACAGCTGCCATTGATAATGTGGTGGTATGCTTTCAGAATATTGTTGACTGACAAGGTATGCACATAGAGCACACAGGTGTGTAAATAAATAAAATATTCAGTTATGCTTTGATTTTTGAACTGTTGTCTTTCTTTTTACGTTGTCAAAGTGCTACTTAATGGCAAAATTTCAAACTTTTTTTTTTTTTTTTTTAATGAAAACTTTGACTGCATGATCTACATAACATACATTTGAAGTTTAATTTGGATCCATTCAATAGAACCAGAGCTATGAGCCTCTGAGCACCGTTAGTTTAATTTTAACCACCCTGTACCACTAATATATTTTTGCTTGCTGCATAACCCCTTAGAATGAATGATATTCTCAAAATATATTTATTATTTACAGTTAAAGCAAAAACAAATAAAAAAGGACCAGGAAAATATTTCTCAAGAAATGACAAAAGCAGTTTATCGCCATACCAATCTTTATGTAGAAGCTGATAAGCAGGCTTTGCTTGGTAAAAGAAGAAAAACACCTGAATATGCAAAGAAAAAAATAAGCTCTAACAAAAGGAAAATTGTTCAAGATAAAAAAGTAACATAAAATTATTATTTTATTTTTATTTAACTCTTTTATTATCTTTTGTGATAATTTGCTATGCTTGAGTTATTTAAAATTTAATATATTGTAGGCTTTAGAAGATCTTGAAAAACAAATAGAGTCCTTGAAAAAAATAGTATTTGAATTAGAAGAAGATTTAACATATGGTAGCTCCCTTTTAACTGAAATGAAAGAAAAAATAAACACCTTTGAGCATGATGCAAAATGCAAGCAGCAGGCAAAACGACAGGTATTATATTATTGTCATAATTACTATAACTATCAATATAATCATCTTCATTAGAATTTTTTATGATGGATTTTTTGTACTTTCTTGGTCATACTATAATTAAAATTGAAGGCAAATCTTTTTTGCTTCTGTGCAGATAGAAATTTCAGACAACATATAACTTTAAACTGAAATTGAAAACTTAGTTGGGAGTTAATATCTTATTAGCCAATTTATTCCTAGTAATAGAAAGAGTATGAATAATCAGGAACATTGCTAAGATATCCTGTAATAGTTCAATTCTAAAATCCGTTTGAAGGATTTGCAACAGATTCTCTCATTCAGCTTTGTTGCAGTCTACTCTTTATAAGATCAATTCCAGAAAACAAATGCCTAGTTTAAGGTGGCTTTCTAAAAAAATCTGAACCTTGGGAACTCCTCACACCCAACAAAACATTTACACTAGGGGAAAATTTTATGATGTGGGAATGGAATAACACTAGGATTGTTATCATTCATTTGCATTTATAAAATAAAACAAACTATTCCTTTTTGGCCAGAAAAAAAAGGGCTTTTTGGGGAGGCTACAAAATTATATATTACTAGGGGGCCTACCCCCTGCGAGCTACGCTCTCCAACCCCCGCTCAGACTTCGAGGCCTCTAAAAACATGACAGCGTGCTTTGTTTTAAAAATATTGGTAAATCTGTAATTGGGTTGCCATGCTTTTAACGTTTTAATGGGGCATTTTTTTATTATCATGGCCTCATACACAGCTGTTGCGACAACTGACGACTGTTTTCAGGATTGATAAGTAAAATCAATTACACCTTGAAAACCAGCTTGTATAAAATGGTTAGGTTTAAATTGTGGCTACCTCTCGGACTTTTATAACAACGATCTGTATTCTATTCTTCCTTTGCGTTTAAGGATGAGAAAAATTCCATCTGATTGTGAATAACATTAAGAACCACGGTATTGAAAAGTACTATGTTATAGACATTTTCAGTAACGGGCTTTAATTTTCTCTCTATTTTAGTAAACCATCATGCATATTTTATGTTATTTTAAATATGTAAATTATTTATTTTAATTAATATGCATATACGAATTTTCTAATAATTATTTATCATACAAAATTAATTAAATATTTAGTACATGCATGCCTGCATTTATTCGGCATCAATTGATGAGATATTTAAATAAATTTACTATCCGCGATAATTTTACACCGTGGTATGTCACGGGAATATTGTCCATAAGAAAATCGGTTACTTTTCCAGTATAGGATCCTTTGCTTTTAGGTTTGGCGTAATTTGAGCTTCAAAAAGGGATAGATTCGTTAATATACATAGATTTGTTGCCAAAAGTTATGAAAACAAACCCAATGAACTTTTGGTGCTTTTCTATTATAGGGGTCTTGACGCTTTTTTAAAAAGCTTGGCGCAATTCGGGCATCAGAAAGGGAGATTTGGTGCCAAATGACATAAACAGCCATGGAAACAAATTCGACGATTTTTTTGTTTATATGCGTATTTTAATTATACGTATATTATTATTGTTTTTTCTATACAAATTACTTCTGATTATGTATAAAATAGGATAAATGACATTTTACTCTAAACAAATTGTATAAATATTGAAAAAATGCTTCTGTATACGAAATGACAAAGTGAATAGGTTGACAGAAAGTATGTTGCCGAATTTCCTTTTCAGCCAAGGCTACTTTCTCTGTTTCGTCAAGGCCCCATATACTGGAAAATCACCGAACTTTTATGCTTGTTTATACATGTATTTATATGTATATATAAAATTTATTTATCACTTTCAATTTACCTCTTTTTGTACATAAAAATAGATAAAAGGCTTCTTTATATTAAATAAATTGTATAAATATCGAAATAATTGCTTGTGTATATCAAAAAGCGAACAGATTGTTAGAAAACATGTTGCCGAATTTCAATTCATTGCCAAGGTCACTTTCTGTATCTCGCGAAGGCCCATATATTGGAAAAGAAACGAAAATCATTTTAATATATACCGTAATTTACACCTTAAGTGTGTTTCGAGTATAGTAATTTAATTATTTGTAGTTTTTTCTTCTCTTTGTTATTTATGTGTAAACATATAATTCATTATTAAAAAAGTAATGCTACTGAAATATTCATTTGTTTTAAACTTTAATAGCATTTCTCTAATATATAGGGAGCATTTTTTTCCTTGCTGCCAATCAGAGAGAGAAAGGAGTAAATGTCATTTTACCATAATTGATGTCATATTCTCATTAAAATTGGAAAGAAAACCAAGCAGGATATTTTATTCTCCTTCCGTGCAATTGGGCAATTATTATTTTATATATTCGTTTCAAATATCCGAATTGGTGATTTTATAAATTTTTTTAATTAAATTTTTCAAAAAATTAGCAAAATGATATCAATAAATAATAATTACTATTAATTCCTTTCCCCCCCTTTCTTTTGCGTTTACATAAATGACATCATTTGGACGAAATTTTTTCAAAATATTTTCAGTTTATAAATTAAATTAAATTCTGTCAGACGATTGAATCCTGACGATAGAAATGTGATTTTTTTTTTCCAAATTTTCCTGAAAAACATAATTTAATCACAATCTTGTCTTCATTATCGATTGAAATAAAAGATAATTCAATTTAAATTTGAAAATGACGAATGAAAAGAAATCAATAATCCCTATCGGGATCCTTTTCAATTGTTTTCCTTTTTTTGTCACAAAAAAACTCAGTAATTAGTTGCCATCATTACAGAAATGTCATTAAAATTAGAAAAAAAAATAATATCTCGAAAACTAATTCAAATTTCAAAATTCTATTACCAGTTTTGACATCCGCGGATTTTTATGGACAATTGGTATTAATTTCACCATCAAGCGTTTAATATTTTATTAGAAATAGCCCTGAAACATAATCAGTCGTTTCATAAAATCGTTTCACAAATTCGTTTCATTAAGATTTTATATATATAGGGTAGATAATATGAGCAAATCTTGTCTGTCTATAGGCAAATTTTATCTTAAAGACGGCTCTAATGATTGACAAAATTTTGTATCTTACTGTTTTCAGTTATAAGAAGACCATTGGACTAAGTCACATGTTCAAGAAAATTTGATTAATGGGTCATTTTGGGTCACTATGGGTCAAGGTTAAGCTAATTATATCTAAAAAATGGCTCTAATGATTTTGACTAAATTTTGTATTCTACCATTTTGGATTACGAGAAGACCATTCGGTTGGATCACATACTCAAGAAAATTTGATTAGTGGGTCATGTTATGGTCACTGCGGGTCAGGCTAATTTTATTAAAAAAATGGCTCTAACAATTTTGATTATATTTTGTGTATTGCTGTTTTGGATTACGAGAAGACCATTGGGCTAGGTCACATGTTCAAGAAAATTCAATTAGTGGGTTATTTTTGGGTCACTACAGGTCAAGCTAATTTTATATACAAAACGGCTCAATGATTTTGACTAAATTTTGTACCCTACCATTTTTGGGAATGAGAAGGCCTTTGGGTTAGGTCACATGATCACGGAAATTTGATTATTTGGTCAGTTTGGGTCACTACAGGTCAACATCGAGCTAATTTTATATATATATAAAAAAGGCTCTAACGATTTAGACTAAATTTTGTATCCTACCGTTTTCGGGCACGAGAAGACTATTGGGCTAGGTCACACATTTAAGAAAATTCAATTTGTGGGTCACTATGAGTTACTACGAATCAGGGTCAAGCTAATTTTATGTAAAAAACGGATGAAACAATTTTGACTAACTTTTGTATCCTACCATCTTGGATTACAAGATATTTGGGTTAGGTCACATGGTTGAGAAAATTAGATTAGTGGGTCATTTTGGGGTCACCACAGGTCAAGCTAATTTTATTTTAAAAACAGTTCTAACGATTTTGACCAAATTTTGTATCCTACCATTTTGGGGTATGAGAAGATCATTGGCCTAGGTTACATGTTCGAGAAAATTTGATTAGTGAGTCATGTTGGGGTCACTACTTGTCAATGCATTTCAATGTGAATTCATGAATGTTGAAACAGTTATTAAGAAGTCACAAAGTTGGCACTATTTCGCCAAATTTGGTGAGATTGGCAGGAAAATAGACTTACAAGATGAGCAATGCCAAAATGCATGCTTGGTGCCAAATGAAAGAATGTGCCAAGTTTGTGCATTTTCGCCAAATTTTGACAACATTTGGAGAAAATATTGGCATTTAGAATCTGAAGGAATTTTCTAGAAATTCCCAATAGCAGCCGAGATTCAACCAATCAGCATCTCTAGAACTTTCTCGAAAACAGAATTCAACCAATCAGGATACATAGAACTGATTATTATATGTTGTACAGAGAATTTATTGAATTTAACACAAAGCTAATTTTAACTTAACAGAGCATAGCTCGGTCTTCCCGCTGGTATGGAATAATATAACATAATACATGCTTTGTTAGTTTATGCTCGAAGAGCTTGTAATAAATTTTACCTCGTATTTGAACTTTTATTAGAAAGTTCCTTTGATTTTTGTTTTAGTGTGCATTTGAAATTAGAGCTTTGTGATTTTATATGTCCACAACTTGCCTATTGAACAGTATGGGAAATCAGTGAAACACGAAGTACTGTTTCCTTGTGAAAAGTGGCATGTGTAACAAAATTTCACAAAAAGCGTATTTTTTTTTTCTTTAATATTGAATCATTAAATAACGTTAACTAGATTTTTTTAAACTTGTTCAACTTAATAAAAATTACTAAAGAATAATTCTGTACCTCCTTAACTACTTCAACGGTAGCACCAAGATAAACCAGGGGTATAAACACTTGTGTCATTTGTACACTGTCATAACACTCATGTCATTTGTACTCTATAAAACTTCACATTTTTAGTTCATGTTATTCATCTTTAGTTCAAGTTTCATTGTTAATAAGTAAACATTTTCAAAGCTATAACTAAGTACTTTTGTTGATATCATGTACACAAGTTTGAAAATAACTTTTTATCATTTAAAGTTTAAATTTCTAAGTTTAAAACTGCAGAGTAATGATTACATTTTTTTTTATAGCTTAATAAATAATTGTATAACAAAAGAATGGTATAATTTTACACAGAATAAAATATTTTATCTATTGACACAAAATTCCAAATAATTTTTAACCAGATGTAACATTATGATGAAAGAAATGAGATGTTACATAAAAACTGATGCTGGATAAAAGTTGTAAAAATACAGAAATTTCTATAACATTAACATAATTTTCTATTGTGGTATATGCAGTTATGTAAAGTAATATTTGCGTATAGACATGCTGTAATTATACATATTTTGCACAGTGAATAATTTAAACAATATAAAAAACAAATATTTTAACAATATGTGCTAATATGAGATATCGGCATTTATACTTATTTGCGTATGGACATTCTACTATCACCATAGCTGCCAATTTTTATACTTTTTTGCTTACCACTAAAATTTAACACTAAAGTTTGCCTTTTATTTAATTGTCGAAATCTTTGAGGTAAATAAATTCTAATAAATTTTAGTGGTACTAAAAAAATATAAAAGTTGGCAGCTATGGTATCACCCATTCTGTGACAGGGGATAATTTAAAAGAAGTGATGAAGTTTTCCTTTTGATAAGTGTACTATGTTATATGCAGATTAGAGAAAAAAAATCAAGGTTCCTTTAAATTAAAAAAAATGTAAGAAATTTATTATCAAAAATACAACTACAGAGCAATTTCAAATGCAGTACAACCCACGGAATTTGCAAATGGTCCTGAACCTCTTTTTGGGGGTTGAGATGTCTTAAAGAATTTTTTTTCAATATTAATTTTTATTTTCATAAACTAAAATCTGTTTTGTGAAATTTTTCTAGTCTTGGTGAGATGGATCATTACCCCATAATCCCCTTCAATTGGATCTGCCCTTGTGAGCTTGGAATGAACAAATATATTCTATTACTCGTTAAATCCTTTTTTAAATTAACAATGAGATAAAAATTTCATATATTTTAGTAAAGGCAAAATGGAAAATCAGTGAAAATGACATACTTTTGATTCAATCAATGCAAAATGCTTCTGTTTTATGAAAAGAAGCAAGTTTTCTTTCAAACAAGGCTTTATTTTTGCAGGTAGAATAGTTTCGTTGGTTATACAGATAAAAAAAATTATCCAAATTAAGTCAAAGGGGAGTGATAATGGAACTTCCTCTTTTTGAAAGACTAAAACATCAGGATTTTCTAGCACACAAACAATTATTGGTGCAAAAGCTAGAAAGGCTTGTTATATTGAGATGTTTGATATAATTTGTCGTTCTGTTGAATGTAAAAATAATATATAGTGTGAATGATTACATGTATTGAACTTAAGTTTAATGTTTTAAGTAACATTTTTTTCCTTTCTTTAGTTTATGTTACTGACATAACATATCAATATAATGAAAAAGTCACATTAATGGATGGTCATTATATTGAGCATCTAGTCTATAGGTACTGTGGTCAGGGGCGTAAATCCTGGGAGGGTACGGGGCGGTGCAACACCCCCCCATGAAAAAGTCAGTCGGAAAATTTCCCGTTTGATCGGTAAAAAGTACGTTTAGTCGGAAAAAAAATGTATTAACCTATAAAAACTTATGAATTGGAAAAACGAAAAAATCAGTCGGAAAAATCCCCATTCGATAGGAAAAAAGTACGTTTAGTCGAAAATAAAATGGTATTAACCTATAAAAACTTATGAATTAGAGAAATGTTTTTGTAGTTATTTTATTAAATAAGAAAAACAAGTTAGATTGAAGAAAACTTATAGAATTTTATTCTTAGTCGGATTATTTATTATTTTTTTGTAGTTTTTAATTAGAAAAATAAGAAAAAACAATTTAGAATGAAGAAAACCTATATAAATTTATTCTTAGTTAGTTAGTTTCCTTAGAAATATTACGGATTTTCTTTTTTTGATTAAACTATACAGAAAAACTTTGATTTGTCGAATATTGTAAACTCAAAAACCTCGATGTGACGAAAAAAAATATTTATATACATATTCCATCAATATTTATATTATTTAAACCTTGATATTTTTATCGAAAACTTTGATATTCCGAATTTTTTTCTGTCCGCTTTGACTTCGAAATATCGAGTTTCAGCTGTATTCAGTCATAATCGGAAAGTTTTTAGTTTAGTCTGGAAATTTTAAGATATATTGATTGAAGTGAAGAAACTACAACTTTTTATCTAACTTTAAATTTAGTTAGAGCTGTGTATCATGGAATTTAGGTGATATCCGATGAAAATTCAAAATTTAATTGCAAATATTTAGTAATTTTCATTTCAAAATCTGGATATTAACCACTCTACACGAATTTTACCTTTAATTGAATGTAATTATGGTTTATTTTTTCAAAGTGTTTCAAGAAATTTATATGATACAGGATGAAAATTGAAAACACCCAAATACTTTGAATTTTTATTTCGAAATAATCTGGATATTTTACAATCTATACGAGTTTACTTCTATCAGAAATAATACGTTAGTTTTCTTTTTCCTTAACCGTATTCGATTTTTTATATATTATTATTATTATTATTATTACTACATTTTGTTTAGTTGGAAAAAACAGTGATGACATCAAATTTTTACTCTGCTTTAAAGTATGTCGTTAGAAAGAAAACTTAAATAAGAAATCCCGTATTTTTGACAAACTTTTGTCTTTAAAATATTCCCCAAGCAAACAGATTTCAATTTTACTCAGAAAGAAACGCTAAAAAGATTTTAACTGATTGCTAAAAAATAGAGAGGTAGAACATTGTTGTCTTTTCCAGATGATCACAATGTTTAAAGGGATCCATTGAAATTACTTATAAACAATTTTTCATTTCGGATTAATTATAAACATGTATTGGTATATTTGTAAAGTAAGTTTCTCCAATTAGAAGCAAGACACATATGTATATATGTCCAAAATTTTAGCATGTGTGATAAAAACGAAGAAAGGAAATCTTAATATCTTACGAAATTATTAAATTTTATAGATGAAATTCAAAAGATAATTATGACTCCGCGTATCGAGATAGTCAAATAAGTTTTAAAGCTCTCATGTTGATTCCATTTGAAATATTAATATATTTATCTAAAAATTAGGGGTGAAGGTCTATGATTAATATGTATAGAAAAATACGGATTGGAGCTCCAAACTACTTTGTTACATAGTGATCTTGTTTCTAAACGTACAAAATTTGATTAAATTTTATTGAAGTACTAAGAAATGGATATGAGTTTTGTTCATTCAAAAAATTTCAATCTTTTAAATGTTGTCCTTTTCTTAATGTTGTAGACGTGCAGGGATAGCAGGAGTCCTTATGCTTAACTCAGAACTTCGTGAATTTCTATCTGGAGTGGAATCTATGTGAATAAGTATGCCATACACAAAAAGAGTAAACTGCATTAAACCCTTTATTGGTAAAAAACGGGCAACAAATCCGCAGCTCTTCAATCCAGTTTCATGAAATTTTCTACATTTAGAAACAAGATATATCGCTATCCAACAAAGCAGTTTGGGGTTCCAAACCGCAGTTTTCTACACATATTAATCATAGTACTTCACCACTGATTTTTTAGAGACATGTATTAATAATTCAAAAGGAATCAACATCAGCTCTTTAAAATTTATTTGACTATCTCGATTCGCTAAGTCATAATTATCTTGTGAATTTCATCTATAAAGTTTAATAATTTCGTAAAATATTTACGATTCCCTTTCTTCGTTTTTATCATATATGCTAAACTTTTGGACATTATATTATATATATATATATATAATATGTTATATAAAAATGTCATTTCGCAGTGTTCCTTTGGTTTATTCTAAATTCTAGCACATTCATTATTAAAATTTTATTAAAATTAACTAGGAATAAATATTATTAAATATTTATTCCTATTTAATTTCCCTTTAAAATTAAAAATGCGTATATTAATAATTATCTTATTCAAAATATTAATCCAAAACTTTAAGTCAATTCGTAACTTTTATCAACTATCCAATCTATAATATTCTGAGAGAAGCTAGTTTTTCATGATGATGATTATTATTATTTTTTTTTTTTTTTTTTTTTTTTTCACTTCAAAAACAATGCACCACTAGATCTGGGATTCTTTCTTATTAAAACTAGAGATCGACCAAAACAGGCTTTTAAGACAAAAACTGAAACCGAATTTCGGTGATCTTCCCACTTTTGGCCGAAACCGAAAACGTAAAAAAAACTGATTAATACATACATAACTGCATATAATTATTAATTAATTAATAACAAATAATTAATAATTACTTAATAATAACTAATTACGTTACTAATTAATTTATTAAGACAACATTTTAAACCCAGAAATTATTAAATATAAACTTTATTTTCCAAATCAGTATTCTCGAAGTGAGACATGTTTAACATTATTTTGTACTTTAGCTAATTTCAAATATATATATCAGGATAAAAATGTAACAGTTGTCAATTTTCTTTTAAGATGAACACATTAAGATCAAAATAAATATTTGCTCACTCACCGCCTCCCCCCCCCCCAAAAAAAAAAAAAAAAAGCTTTGCCACTCCCTGCCTCCCTAAGAAAGTATTGAAATGGCACCCATGTTTGAAAATTTTATCTCCGGTGCCAAGTTGACTCTCTGTGCCTCTATCAAAACTATTTATTTTCATATAAAATAAAACTTAGTTAATTTATACGAATTTCATCTAATAAAAAATATTTTAAGTATACATACCTCGATATATCTTTTGTAATAAATTTCGTAAATTTTCATTTGTTTTAACAACACCTTTCTCATAAAGCTTTCAGAACAATCTGGAGTTTCAAAGTAAAAATTTTCTATTTCTGTTAAGTTTACATCTTTTAAAGGTCACGTGATAAGAGTCTTAAGTTTAGTCATATATGCATTGCTTGCTTTATAATTTACACTTGTATCATGAATCAGTCAGAACGGATAATGATAAACAGTGCAGCTCACAGCAATAAACAGTGTCTCATTTGAGCCGATACAACTCATATCAATGAGTAAAGTTGAAAATTTCCGAAAGAAGGAAAGCGATTTTGAAATACAGATAGTTTTGGTCAGGCCGAAATTTTGGAAGCAGGTTCGCCGAAAACGAATATTCGGCAGAACTCAGATTTTGCGCCGAAACCAAAAGTTCGGTCGCGTCATTCGCTTAGCCACTCCATTCTTCAATTTCGCCTCTCACCGATTGGTTCGTGTATGTATTACGTCGACTGTGTAGCGTTCCGCGCATCTAACAAAAAGCAATTGCAAGACTTCGGAGCTAATAATTTCGTCTTGTTTTCAAGTGCTGAACAAACAGTTATCTGGCGTTCTTACGATTCAGAATTTCTAAACCCGCCATTTAAGATCAACTAAATGATGTAATAATTTATAGTCAAACCCGAGGGATTTAGAAAACATCTTCGTCCTATGGGAATTGTTTCTTCATCTCTCTCCTGTTCCTCAATAAACACTATTTGGAAAACTGGCTTAGTTTTTATGGAGAAATTACCCAATGGGTACATTCATTGCCTACACTTCTCGCCATGATTATCGATTTATCGACTGCAATTATTTACCATCTTTAACAAGCTGCCAGTTTCTCGTGAATTTTTAATTCATACAGCTAAAACCCAACATACACACATGACACACATATATATATAGAGAGAGAGAGAGAGCCTATTTGGCTCATAAATCACTTTGATTAGCTTCTCTCTCTCTCTCTCTATATATATATATATATATATATATATACACACATATATATATATATATATATATATATATACACACACATACATACATACATATATATATATATATATATATATACATACATACATATATATATGAATATATATATATATATATATATATTAGTCTGCATTTTGTTTTTCATATTACTCGAAAATTTTCCTCCTTGGAGTCTGAAATTTATGAGTTTACACCCCCCCTACGCGACTAGGGTGGTTTACGCCCCTGACTGTGGTGCTCTTTGTTCAGGAGGATTATAAATCAACAAAATTACAAAATCCTTATGTGAAAATCCTATGTTATACTGCCCTACCCTTTGAAGACTCTAGATCTGTCCTTGTTTAGCTACCGAATGAACTTTAAAATCTTCTTTATATCAATCAGATCAATATATTTTATTCCTTCTTTTACCTGCAGGCTATAATAAGATTATCTTACAAGCAGAAAAATACTAAATTACTTCAAAAGATTAAAGATAGTAGTTATGGTAGAGCTGTGAGAAATGAAGAACGAAGACAGGAAGAAATTTTGAAAATTCAAAACAGTTTAAGGGCTATTCAAATTATTATTCAAGCTACTGTAGACGAGCACTCCAGTCTTACTGAAGAATTCGGTAAAGTATTGGATTACATTATAGTTTCAAAAGAATTTTAATCAAAATGCATGAATTTAAACTTTTATGCATCTTAAAAAATCAATACTCACATCTGTAACTCTTTCATTGTGTTTGTGATAAAGTTTTTTCCAAGTGAAAAATATAATTTTGTGCCTTGAGTTATCATTTAAAAGTAATATGTTTGTATACGGTCAAATTTCGATATTGTAAGGTGTTAAGAGGGAAAAAACTGCTTAAAATTATAGATCATAATTAAATTGAAGTGTTTCAAAAAAAAAAAAAAAATACAGCACTTGCCAAAAAATTACAAAAATGAAATTAATAGCCAATATTGTTGATTTCAATAGCACTCAATTCTATGAATCTGTTTAACTAAAATACAACAACCTACGTCTTACAAGAAAGTTTTGGTTTTTCTGGAAATTATGAATTTAAGACAAGTGTTTATTTTAGGAATCCTTCAATTGTGTTTTCTCTCTCTTTGAGTGTACAAAGCTGATTTGAAATACTGAAAAATTGAATTTTAGATGTTTGACACATAGAAATTTAAAGTTGTCCAGGATACAAAAATCTTGAAAAATAACATTTCTATTTTTTTTTTACTTCAAAAATACTCTGAAATTTTTAGAATAAAATGACACAAACCGGGTGTAAATGTGATAATTAGATCAAGAGATGTAACACTTTTCATTTTCTACTGCCTGTGGTTTCAAGGTTTTTTCCTCGATTTCAATGCATTTATCTCAGAATGTCCTTTATAATCCATTCTGCTTAATTGCTAAGTTACATCAAAATCACCAAATCATTCTCATTATGTTAATTTCAATGGTTTGATGGATGCAACGACTATTTTTTTTGCTTCATACATTCAAATACAGACCTCATTTCCTCTGACACAAGTTTTTGTTATAAGTTTAATTTAATATAGATATTATATTACTTTAAAGAATTCCTTTTTAATCGAATTTCACCGTTTATACCAATTGTCATGTGGCTGAAAACCCTGGAAGGATGTCTTTATATGATTGTTTCTCATTCTCATTTAAATATTTTTCCTGTATTATTTATTTATATTGTAACATTCTTTGTATTAATGTGTACATAAATTGCTTAGGTTCTTTGTTGTAAGTTAATATCCAAGTGACATATTAAATATTTCTCTTTTGGTGAAACTATTTTTTGTCAGGTAATATTCTCAATACAAGTTCAATGATTTTAGAGTTTCATAAATAATCCATTTCTGTATTTAAAAGTTTAAATTCTTGAACACATCACTTTTATTCTTTATATTTATTTTATTGTTACAAAATTTATCTAATAGAGTTATTTATTCTATAATCTGAAAAATTCTTTAAGTCTAGTCATTTAATTCTGTGCTTGTATATGTATAATCTTTATATAACAGTTTTCATGTTATATACATTTTTTACTTATTTGTCAGATATATGGTAAATAAATTTAACATTTAAATAAATTGTCTTGTTCTTTATTATACATACGTGTATTAAAATTAGAACTTATCAGCATTTGTTTCTGTTCAGGCCAGTTTGACTTACAGAACCGAGTGTTTTTCTTTAGAAATTATTTTAAAATAGTCTGGTTTCACCCGTCTAGACAGTTACTTGGGAGACTCCACTGCCTTTTGACAATGTATAGCTCGGACTTCCCCTGCAGCACCTAAAGTGTATTTTACATGCAAACAGAAAATAAATACTTTGGCTTAAATTATATGAAAATAACTAAAAAACATATAAAAAAAATGTATGTAAATAAAGATTTTGCAACTTAAATGAAATTTTATTCATGAGTTCCTGGACAAAATTTATGTGAAGGGCCCCCAAACTTTCTATACTAAATAAATAACAACAAAAAAAAATTACCTGCAGGCAAAATAAAGTAATTCAAAGTGTATTTAGAAATCATATAAAGAAATGTTAGAAAGAAATAGTATCCACAAAAAGCACATGCTTTTGCAATAATCCACACTGGTGTATTAGATGGTACATTAGAGAAAAAGTGAAAAATAATCATAAAATAATCTGAAATTGGCAAATATACAGTGGTGGCCAAAAGTTTGGACATTTTTTGAAAGTTTCATGTTTTTCAACTTTGTGAATGTATATTAATTTTCACTTAAATACAAACGTCTATATATCAAATTAAAGGTAATTTAATGTAGAATTTAATAATAAAAACAGTATTATAATATCTGTATTACAAAAACAGTTATGCTCATTTTAGTAGAACGAACAAACACAAATCGTTTTGAATAAGGATGTGTTTTGTAATAAAAGCGTACTAGCCAATCACAAACACTGTTCTGAGGACCAATCAAATGTCTGTAACTATAGTTTAGGTTATTTGGATGGTAAAAGAGTTATTGTTGTGGAAATATTTTGCGGAATGATGCATACTAGTGCAATTAAATAGAGTATTGCTGATTTTGAATATTTAAAGTCCTTTTTTTTAATTAAACTAATTTTAAACAATGTAATCTACAAGAAGATCTAATTGGACATCTACAAAAAGAAACCGAATTGTCATATTGAGAGAAAATGGCCTCTCTTATGCTGAAATTGCAAGACAAGTTGGTGGTTCAGTGACTTGTTCTGGTGTACGAAAGTTCTGTTTATGTTATGAAAAAACGAAATCAGCAGAAAACAAGGCCAAATCAGGCCGAAAAAAATGCACAAGTGCTACTGCAGATAGAAAAATTAAACGGCTATGCCTTCAAGATAGAAAAGTTTCATCAGATGCCATTAGATGTGAAATGAATGCAGCGGGTATTGCAGTAAGTTCAAGAACAATAAGAAGAAGGTTATCAGGATTTGGACTACAAGCTAGAATTCCAAGGAAAAAAACATATTTAAATCAAAAGAAACACTAAAAACGAGTTAAGTGGGCAAAAGAACACATTAAATGGTCAGAAAATCAATGGAAGCAAGTAATCTGGAGCGATGAGAGTAAAATATCGCTCTTTGGTAGTGATGGTAGAAAATACGTGAGACGTAGAGTAGAAGCACTTCATCCTGATTGCATTGAAGCAACTACAAAAAACCCAACAAATGTCATGATTTGGGCATGTATGTCTGCAGATGGTGTGGGCCGAATTCAAGTGATTGATGGCATCCTGAATGCCAAAAAATACATCGAAACTGTCCTGGAACCAAAATTGATACCTTCCATCAGGGATCTCTTCCCCAACAACGCACCATTTATTTTTCAGCAGGATTCAGCTCCATGCCACACAGCAAAAGTATGCAAAGCACGGTTTCAAAATAAAGGCATAGATATATTACCATGGCCAGGAAACAGCCCTGATCTCAATCCAATTGAAAATTTGTGGAAATGTTTGAAAATTCTTGTACGAAAAAAACGCCCATCCAATAAAAGACAATTTATTGAAGCTATAATTGATTCTTGGCACCATGTGATTAAGAAAGATGAACTCCAAACACTCGTTCACTCGATGAAAAGACGCTGTGAAGCTGTCTTAAAAAATAAGGGTTATCCTACTAAGTATTGATTGTGTAAGTATCACTTTAAAAAAATGCAAATCTAAGATAGATCTTACTATTAGTTGCATTACTTTTTTTGTAATACAGATATTGTAATACTGTTTTTATTATTAAATTCTACATTAAATTACCTTCAATTTGATATATAAACGTTCATGAAACTTTCAAAAAATGTCCACACTTTTGGCCACCACTGTATATACAGTCGAACCTCATTAAGACGAAAATGCTTAACACGAAATTTCGCTTAAGACGAAGGAAAGTAGTTTTCCTGTCATGTTATCCTGGAAAACAATAACTGCATTGGTTAATACGAACATGAAAACAAACTTCTCCCGTTTATTACAAAGTAAATATTACACCTAATAACTAATTTCCTTTGTTGGGACATTTGCAGTGACCTTCCACCTTGAAACAAGTTTATCGCTTTTCCTGAACTGGACGCGTTTGTTCTCTGAACTCAGATGGGTGAAGAGAAGTGGGTGTAGTGGTGACAGTGGAGGAAGAGAAAAAAGTTGAATTCTTTCTCTGCTGATGTCAAAATTCTTTTGCGAGTGATTCATTTCGTTGCTAGCATGTGGTTGATCACTTGATGCGAGTAAAGTTCTTTGCTAAAAATATTTTATTGACTAATTCTAGTTGTATTGAGCTCTAGTTGTGCAAATGAGTGGGAAAATAAAGGCTCTTTGTTTGGAAAATAAGCAGAAGATTTTATGTAATGTTAGTGATGGGATTTAAAAAAAAAAAAAAAAAAAAAAAAAAATCAGAGATTGCAGCAAAATATGGATCTGCTAGCAGTCTTTCAACACTTATTAAGAATCGAGAAAAAAATTTTAACGGCTGGTGCTATTAATCCGTTTGGACCTGCAAGAAACTAATGAGAATTGCCAAGAATGAAGAAATTGAAGTTGCTTTATTAAGATGGATAAGAGAAGCTAGGAACCAGAATCATTTTAACTTGTGTTGTTTTACAAGAAAAAGCAAAGTTTTTTGCAAGAAGCTCTTGGTGTCTATGATTTTACATGCTCAAATGGATGACTGTCAAGGTTTAAAGAATGCCATGATATTGTTTCCAAAAGGATATGTGGTGAAGAGTCTGCAGTTAATCAGGGCAGTGTAGGTTTGTTTTCTCTCACGAAGGGCTGGCTATTAAATGAGATTATGCACCCCACAATATATTCAAAGCAGATGAAATTAGTTTTTTTTTTTTTTTTTTTTTTTTTCCAAATAAAGCACAACTTTTATCTACATTAACTTTTAAAGCAGAGAAGTGTTCCGGTGGAAAATGTAATAAAGGTCACAGAGCTAAAATCAATAAAATGTATTTCCTTCCCTCCAAATACTACAGCAAAGTTTCAGCTATGGAACCAGGGCTGGTAGAAGACCACCGAGCTGGTAAAATGACTTAGAAGCCATTCAGTGTTTAAAAACTCACTACAGGAAAGAAACAATTAAAAAAAAAACTTAGACACCATTTTCTATCGATGTCTTAGAAGCTATGTGTTTCATAAGTGCATGGAACTCTGTTACTCACAGACCCCACAATGGATACTGTAGACCACGCCGGTTTTAGAATACCTCCCCTACTTAAAACTGACGCGGTCTACAGTATCCCTTGTGGGGTCTGTGACGCAGTCTATATTGTTGGAACAGGTCGTACTTGCGCCATTCGTCTTGCCAAACATAAATGTGCCTATAAATCTGGTAACCTTCAATCAAAACTAGTACAGCATTCTTTGGATACTGACCATATTCCGGATTTCGCAAGTATCGCAATAATCGGATCCAGCTCCAATAACGTTAAGAGTAGAGTATTTCTTGAGGGTTGGTTCACTCGTAAACAGACTTTGCCAATTAATGAATCTTGTGCTGTTCCACCTGAGTACACGATCTTGCTCTAATGGAAGTTCGTCAAAATTTTTCAAGTTTTAACTGGTTAACTTTATTAACTGTAAACATGGTTGAAAATTCCCCGGTCAACGTACGTAGTTGCACTGATGAGGGGCTAAATTATAGCCTGAAACGTTTGCAGTAATTTTCAATGTTTTAATTATATTTTATGTAACTTATGTTTGATTAAATGTGATATTTTATTTAAAAATATTTTAAAAGGTTGCTTTCTTATAATATTAGTGCAATTTTCTGTATACAAATTAATTTTGCATGGCATTGGCTAAACGAGATTAAGATTTCTGGCTCCTCTTGTAAACATTTTTGAAATAGGTGTTCTCTCTGAAAAATTGCTAGGATTTATGGTTTTTTTATTTTGAAAATTATTTTTACATGGGATTCCTGAATTGTAGGGATCTTATGGCTACTACTGAGAGATATATGGGCATTGTTTAAGATTTATAATTGCCATTTTAGCTTTTTATTTAAAATATCTATCACTATTTCCGTGTAGTAATTTTAACTTTAATTTCAGATATTCAGTGATTAGGAAAAATGAACATCATTATTCAAAAATAGTGGTAATATTTTGAATAAAGAAATGCGATAAATTGGTAATACTGATAAGGTGTGTGTGTCTAACACTTACAGTGAGACAATATTGTTACATTTTATAAGTAACATAAATAATGGTACCTTTCATTGTTTGCCAACAGCTGATATGTGCCCCTGCTTATTGAAAAGGTTAGACAAGCTTGCTTTAAAAGGACCCAATCTCTTCCTAAATAGATCCCTGACACGCCATTGTATTTGTCAGTTATAAGCTTTATTGCCTTGGACAAATAAGCAGCTACAGTTTTTTTTATTGTGTCTGGATTTTTTAGCAGGATACATAACATTGATTCTGAAATATTTATTGATTTTGCTAATACTGTTTTATTTACCATGGCTTTCAGAATCTTTTTTTATGATAACACAGATAAATGGCCAAAACCTGACAACACAATCAAAGACGATTTGACTCCACAAAACTCTAGTGCAAATAACTCACCGGCCATGAATAAAAGAGGACCAGACTAGCATCAGCAGGAATAAATAAAATTGAAAAAAAAAATTGTTTCCCTTCTTCAACTGCGTGTAAAAGCACACATTGTAGGAGGGAAAAAAATCTAAAGCAGAACAAAGAAAAAATATATATATATACACACACATACGTATGTGTGTGTGTGTGTGTGTGTAACAAAAATCAACAAAAATTTGTCTACCTACCTCTACTTCATTAACAACATACACAAAGCCAGAGACAAAAAATGTTAGGACACTGAATCAGAGAAGAGTTACTGTTTTGCTAATTTTGTGAGGTTTTTTTAAATTCAAATATCTACCACTATTTCCAATTACTAATATTCTCCTTAATTAATCTGCCAAGGTGAATATTACTATTTGAAAACTGTAGTTTTTATCTAAAAAATAATCTGCGAAATCAGCAACACTCGAGAAGAAAGAACGACTTCACATCTTGTGCTATAAATTTGCATCTTAAGTGAGATTTTCTGCCTCAAGAGATCGAACCAAAATTGCATATTAAGCGGGATTGCATAATAACCATTTGCATATTAAACATACTATTTTACATTAATCCAATGTTCAAGGTTGTGGTAAAAAACAGTGTATTAGTGGGATCTTGTATTAACAGAGTGTCTTAACTAGGTCCAAGTAATATCCCATCTTTCAAGTAATTTTGATTCAGAATTTATCCATTAATTTTTTTTTTGTTATTGGAACGTCATGATCATGTAAAATATTAAAAAGTCATGCAGATATGGAAAAATTTGTTGTCGCTGGTCTAGAGACACCATATACCCTTGAGCTGATCCTGACAACAGGCATTTCAATCTCTAATAAGCAGACTTGTGTTATAATAAATCGTAAATCTAAACAGTGATCTTTGCTAGTTTGCCCCACTGTGAAAAACTATGCTTTTAACAGATTGTCAGATATCATTTAATCATATCATTGCTCAACCAAAAAGGGATTTTTTGTTTTTGGGCTTAAAAAAAAACTTTTGAGAGTATTACTCCTTACTTTACCTTTTAAAACTATTCAATCTTTAGCGTTACACGAATTTATGAACAAGTATACTTAAGCTGGCTTTTTACTATTTTCAAAAATTAAGTTTTAAAAACTACCAGGTAGTTTGTTTTTTTTTGGGGGGGGTGGGGGTAGGGAGTAAAAAGTTTAAGAGTTAATGGACATAGCATTAAACACTAAAATACACCAGTTGTTTGAACTTTAAATGTAACTAATTGCATTCTTTCTCCCCTTTAAGGGTCAGGCATAATTTTATTTAAAATTGTTCAAATTGGCAAGACTATCTCTCTCTCTTCAGAACTCTTACATTGTTGCAAATTAAAAGCCAATTGGCTCTGAATTCATGCTATGCTTTTTATTTAAACTAATTTTCGACTATGTTTTGTTTTTACAAATAGCTGTGTTTTTATGCCTCTATAAAATGTATCTCCTTAGTCAATAAATATTATGTATCTTTATAAGAAGACTCATTGAAAATCATTTGATGGAATCTCAAAAATAAGCGTTATACTTCCTCCCCACACACACACACCTTTTTTTAAAAAACTTTTATAGTCTAAGAACCAAAAATTAGAAATCCATCCATATTTTATGAGTAAAACCGCTACTATAGTGAAATTTCTTAAAATATTGGGACTAATTTTTATGAAAAATATCTGTAAAATGTTTGGAAATGAAGAAACAAATTTAATTTATAGAATGCATTTAATATACTAAATTTTATGAGAATATAATTTTCATGGGTTTCTTTATATAATTAGCTCACCTTATCACTGCAAATATATATAAATATGTAATCTTATGTTACAAATAGAAATAAATCTCAAAAGCATAAGCCAAAACTAAATAAATTCAACAAAATAATAGACAACTATATCAATAATAAAATATTACATAAAATCAAACAGTTAAATATTTTCTTGATTACAAAATTAATGATAGTATAGATGAATTTAAAATCACATTTTTAAAATATAGCTCTACAAAATTTTAATACAGAATTGATATTTAAATACAATAAATCATGATTTCATGGGTATGTGTGTATTCTCACATACATTCACATTTTTCATATGTTGATGAATATTCATATACATTGTAAGAACCCCTATGTTTGAATGCATTGTATGAGTCTTCCCCATTAAAATTTTCAAATCTACATAATATAGGCATTACAAAATTAAGTAGTTTTAACGATAGCTGTGCAGTTTAATTTATCCCTAGCTAATAATTATATATATCAGAACACATACTGAATAGAGCAAAAATACTTTATAAATGGTTGACTTATTGAAGCTATTTTCTTTATCATTTGTTAAAAGTTAATTTTTCTACACAAAAGTTCAAATTCTGTAAAATACTGATATATGCATTTGGATTAAACTTTCCAAGAACACATTTTATTAACTTACAAGTTTTTTATACAAAAAAATTTAATATTTGAAGGAGCTATTGATTTTATCAAACTTGTTTAAGATATTACCATAATTATGTCTTCTAAGCGATGACATCCAGCTTACACAGTATAACTTTGAAGTACAGGGCTTTTGTAAGTGAATTTACATAAAATTTTATTATGCAAATAGCCAAAAAGGTAGTATGCTTTCTAAAAATCAATAGATGGACGGATAACAATACTTTTAGCTAGAATGAGATGTGCCAGATTAGGAGGCATGGGCACAGTATCTTGAGCAATATACTCAGCAAACAATTCTCTAGCTTTCTATGGAAGAAAATCTAACATTTTTATAAACTACCCAGGGCAACAAGTTGAATTATATTGGCAGTTTTAATGGATGAGGACTTTAATATAATTATTAAGTTGAAAACAATGAGTTAAGAAACTTAAAACTCTACAACCTAATCCCCATTCCCGAGGTATTTGTAACTTTTTAAGAGAACTTGAAACTAGAAGCATTTTTCCCCCTATAAGGAGTTAGCCCCAGCTTAAAAATACACAAGGGGGAAAAAAATTAATATTTTAAATATATGATAACAAAATAAAATAAATCTTAGCATGATTCAAGAATAAATTAAGTAAAACCTTAATATAAATACTTCCTAGTAAAATAAAGTTAACAATGGAAATACTTTTCATCTCTGACCAACTTAATAAATTTAAATTTTACAAAATCTAATTCACAAAAAATAAAAAAGTTTGCTATTCTCTAGTGTTTTAAGCATAAATCTACTATTTCAGACATTCCTAATTTTTCAGAATTTTAATAGAATTTCAAAAGTCTTATTTGAAATTATGAAGTAATTTGCATATTTCAATCTAGAAAGTACATCTACCATATAAGTAAAACTGGACAGTTTTTGAAAAGCTATATATTTTATTTATAAAACTGAAAACACAAAATTATTCAAACTTAAAATAACACAAGAAATTAAGGGGAGTGGGAGTTAATTCAATAACCTAAACATTGCTAAATTAATTTTTGATTTTAAAATGGGACTTTTACATAAATTAAGCTATAGTAGTAGAAATTAGTTTTAAGTTATATCAGCAGACAGAAGTTAAAAACATTTGAGTTATGTGCACACATAGATAAAAGGAAATTTATAATTAAACTGTAATTGAGCTTTTGAAGTAAAGATTATCACAATGATCAAAAATTTAAAATCACTAAATAGAAAAAAAAAATACATTAAATAAAACACTAATCTATAAAAAACATCAATTTCTAAGATACCTAGTGTAATCAAGAGTAAGAAGGAAAATATAGTAATAATGCTTTATTTCAGACATAAAATCTTTTAATGACAAAAAAAAAAAAAAAAAAAAAAAAAAATTAACAATTTCCAATAAAACTAGTTATATATTACAAATAAATTCATAAAAAATAACATTTATAAGTTTGTAGAAATATTTTGTTAAAGATACATTAATAATCACTAAATTTTCTAATGTTTAGTCATTAAACAACAAATTGTGCTTCACAAGCTCAGTTTTCAATTTGTATGCTTTAGAGTGATAATTTATGACTAATCTAAAATGAACTTATGATTCAATTGTATAAAATTATTAATAAAGTTAAACTTTAATCAATTTTATTTTTTACACCAAGACAAATAGCAACAATAAGTTTTTATTTTGTCGCTTTAATAAATTTTTAATATCAAGTGTTAAAATTTAATTCTAAGAATATACCCACTTTTGTCAATTCTAAAACTAAGAAGTTAAACTAAAATTTTAAATCCCACTTCAGAAGTGGATGTTTAAAAAATAATCTAAAAATTTACCTTAATGCATTCTAAGTATATCAACTTTAGCTGCAAGCAAAGTATAACATTAAAATCAAATACAGGGTAATTAGAGTCTCTTTGCCTTATGAAAGTTAACACTAAAAATAATGCATTACATGAAGAGCATATTATTGAACACAGACTTGCACTTTATACAGTATATAAATTGCAAAAGTGATTGATTTTTTATTACTTTTAAAAAGATGTAAAAAACTATTCAAGGAAATCAATTCCAATACCATTAATCATTTAGAAAACAATTTAGAAGATATACCTTGGAATCTGTTAAAAAGTGAAATAATGTCAAATTATCCAGATAAATAAACTGCTTTTAACAAAGATAACATTGAAAAATAAATCAGTTTTCAAATACCACAGTTAACAGGCATATTTGCTATAAAACAAAAAGGCAATTCATGTAAATTATTCAATTTTTCTTGACATATATTTGACCAATAATTGAATTATCAGAATAAATAATTATTCACAACAAAGTATGAAAAAATATTTAAAGCATCAAACAAGAGAAGAGTCAATCTTTTACATTGCAAGTCTATGTTATGTAATAATTTAGATCAGTATTAGGAAGACACTAGTGAAACCAGTTTTTCCTTTAACAGATTCCCAAATCCAAAATATGAAAAAATTTAAAAACAGGATTTCTCATTAACTAATACAAATTTTATAAGTTGTGTGTAAATTGGAAAGTTGACATTTGATAAATTAAAAAAATATTTTTTTCTCTCAATACCTAAAATTTTAGAAAATAACCTTTGAAAACAATATCAGTATTAAATGTAAATTTTCTGGGAGGTGAAAACTGAATTTCGAGAAATTTATTATTAGGTACTAATCAGTAATCTTATTTTTAATTTCTCCATATATTAACACTGAGATGAGATGGTGCGTTGGAATTTGTAAGGATTGCTAAAATGTCTCCTTAAGTAACAAATACATTTTAAGTAAGAGATAAAAGGAACCATTTCAAGAGGTAATGAGACATACTAACCACCATATATTTCTGAATAAAACAACAATACTAAATGTAACAAAAGAAAAACTTGCATTGCATGGGCATGCAACTCAGTGTGCGGTAAATGAATGACAATCCATGCAATACTTAACAGAAAGTTCACCTCTATATACAAATAACACAATTGAGGATGTCTCGTGATATCTTATTTTAATTGAAACACATACATTTTTAAAAAATGGAGAAAATATATTCTCAATCTGATGCATACAGTTAGCAATTTATACAAAAATGGCTCTCTCAAAGCACAACTCTTCAATATCAAACTGACATGGCTACACTACTGCTAGCCATCATGCACTAGAGATGTAGTGAAAAAAATATATTTTGACAATTCTTCATAATAAAAATGCTATTCATATACATAGGTAGAGTACATCTACTTAGTAACAGAGGAAAGCAGTAGAAAAGCACCAATGTTTGGTTTCTTTAATTCACAACAATTTATTTCCTAGCAGCGTCATTGTCACAGCATAATTTAAAAAAGCTTAGCTCTTTTCTTCAAATCATTTCTTCTCCATTCAGGTAATCTATAAAATTCTAAACGAGACACATGGAATATAGCCTGGAATTCTTCATTAGAGAGGTGCCTCTGGAAAACAAAAATATCAAGTATTTAATGCGGAATTCAAATATTCTGCTGAAATTTAAAACAATAAAAATGTATTAAAATTAAAAATCATTGAAACAATTAATTACAATACTTCATACAATAAAGTTGATCAAGTCATAACAGACAGAATGTCCATAATTAAAATGTGTGTTTAGAGAGGCGGGGGGAGAGTCTTGGGCAACACAACCATTTTATTTGTAAATACAATTTAGATAGTTGGGTGAGATTCTGGGGATAGAGCCCCTCTGATGAAAAATTCTTAGTTATAAAGTATAGGAAACAGCCCTCCCTGCACCCTTTCTTGTGCTTGTGATAAAAGAATGTACCAACTAGGTAATCACCCACCCCCCCTCCCTCCCTCAAAAAAATAAATTACAATTAAATTAAAATTAATAAATAAATGAATGAATTCTGCTTACGCTCATAGTGACTTTTCTAGAATATGCATACTTAAGGTTATCAAGTATAAAGGGCATGAAGTATCAAATTAAATAGCAAAGTTTTTTACAGGGTTCCCACTATCTTTGAACTTCAGATATCATTATTACCGAAAAGTAACCGTCAACTTATTTAATGATGGAAATTCTGCGATTAAAAAAGACGAATATTGCTATTTGGAAATAGTGGTACCCATTTGAACCCTATATGATACCTATTTGAAAAATGGACTTTTTAAAAAAATAGAAATATTCAAATGTTATATTTCATACATAAAAACAATAGTAAAACAATCGATTTCGTATACTGGAAAGTAAAATTGTACATTTTGAAATAAGAAATTTTGTGTTGATTTTGTCAACATTTAGACAAAAACTGCTTCCTGTTCTGGATTATTCATAAAGTCTGGGGTCTTCATTAAAGGGTTACCATTTAAATTTCTAAAGAAAATTTTTCCATTCAAAAATTTATGCAAAAAAGAAAATATTATGATAATCTAAATCTTCATCAGAACTAAAAAAACATTAAAAAAAAATATATTGTTTTCAGAGCTGTAATGTACGCATGATCAAAAAAAGAATGATTTTGCATAGAATAAACATTTGATGGGTGAAACAACAGACGAAATGTCGCCCCTTATCTCATTTGAACGTAGTTCTCAGTGCTACAGCATTTGAATACAAAGTATTCAAAAACTAAGTATGATTTTGCATCATATATCTTAAATTAAATTTATATTCTAAATTATATTTTATTTTTCATCCTTTCTTTCCAAAATTAAAATCCCATGATTCTTAAAAGAACAACATCATTTTATTTAAACTCATTTTATTCCTTTAGGCAATCTCTCAGATCTATTCTTCTATCAAAAGGCGACCACATATTATAATAAAAAATAATAATAATGGGAAAGAAAAGCGCAATAGTCATAAAGTATTGATATCAGCATTCACATATGTCGGTGCTCAGCGTTCAGAATGAAATAATTTAAAAACAAAGATGTTGTGGTATCTCACTTAGATGCTAAAGCCTAAACATTAAAGATAGCAGACACCTTCTTTCAATAAATTTTCATGTATATGCAGATGTTCTTACAGCCTTTCCCATAAGGGTTAATGTTATAAAATTCATGGTTTTTAGCACTTCTGGTAACTCAACGTCGCGCCAAGCAAATTCAAACCACCCCCATTGGATTAACATTAACGAATATTTTTCTATTGTTCTTTGGCCTATTTTACAACACGCCATAACTGTATTCCAATCTTGGCTGTAAAAAATGTAACCGCGATTTTTAATCACTTCATCACCTCTGCTCATAAAAATAAGACTTAATTAAATATCGATTGCGAGGCCATCCCATGTCTACGGCATAAGGAAGGCGGAAAAAAAAAACAAGATAAAAGTAAGCCTTTCAGTCTCAGAATTTTCAAAGTTCTTTTCTTGCTTAATTTAACGCCATTGTTTGTACTACATCATTCTCTGTTGAAATGATTTTTCATTTGCATTTGTTCAATTACCAGTAGAGAAAATTAAAGAAAAAAATAACAAAAAAAGAATTCTTCAACCAGTATCACTACAATTTGAAAGCAAATTTAAATCCCTTTATAGTATTGTTTTGTATATAAATGACACAATTTTAAAGAAACAAATTATTGTATAGTTATAAAAATGATAATATTTATAATGTCACATCTTCTATTGTTAAAAAATTGATAATAATTTACAATATTAGAATTTTATTTTCGTACAGTTAGAATTTTCATTTATTCATGTATTTAGTTTTGGTATAGCTTTCCAGTCTAAACCTAAACCAACTCTATGTTTTGGTTTTAGTATAAGTTTTAGATCCTTAATATGAAAGTGATACATAGATGTATGTATATTTCTTTAATGAATTTATATTCATTTAAAAGACTGATTCCATTAACCGGTGATTCATATAACCGGCGAATACCTTTATCAGAAACTCAAAACCCCCCCTAGAACCGAATTCTGGCTGCGCCACTGTGCCTAACGCCATCTGTTGGTAAGCTACGGCATCGCGGCCGGCTGAAATAGAAGCAGGTGAGCGATGTCTATGGGGAAAGATAAATGCGATTTATTGTATAAACGGATTAAACGATGAGTAAATATTAATGAGGGCATGAGATAAATAGAGATGATGGAATGTCTGGCTAAAAATACGATATGAGGGAGTAGTAAAATCATTTATTTAAGAAAGTACTTCTGTAAAGCAATAAGACTGAAAATTGGGACGACAGTTTAAAATATTGAAAAAAGTTTAAAAATTCCTTCAAGAACCTAGATTTGATTTTGAAAAATTACAACATTATAATTGCATTTTTGGCGGCACAAAATTGGCTTTATTGTTACGGTAAAAATTTCCCCATACAACCCTGGTCGAATGTCAGTCGTCTGCATGTGAATGAGTAATGGTTTCGATTCATAGTGCCATATTTGGCATCTTAACTCACTTTTGGCAAGAAATTAACAATTAAAAATCCAATAATAAAAAATTTAAAGTATAAAAAATATATATAAAATAGGATTTTAACAGGGAAATTTTATTGGTTCTCTAACTTTTATGTATAGGGCTACAAAAGGCACCAGGTCTCGATGCTAGGTGCGAGCTGCACCAAAAGTGGCTGATTTCCTTGTTAGTCATTGGATCTTAACTTATGGATGTATTTGAAAACAAAAATTAAGACCAGAATTAACTAAATTTTAAATTTTGAAAAACTAACTATTTGCAGAAATTCCTTGAAAATTTATATTGAAGCTAATATAAAAGGTAAATTTATTTTCTAAGGTAAAATTAGGTGTTAACAGGAAAAATGCCAGTTTGTATTTCTATATGATGGAGTGGAGAGTACCTTTAAGAGATTCTAAAAAAATTCTGGAAAAATCTTTTATCCAATGTTTTGAGACTTAAAAATTCTGTTTTATGAATACAGATTGAAGAGCCAATGGGCTCCTCTAATGACACTATTTTTTCTGCATTAATTTTGTAATTAAGTAGCATGAAGTGTCCCCCACCTCTTTTTTTTGGGAAGAGGGTGGAAAGTTCCTTTAAGAGATTCTCAAAAAAAAAAATCTGGAAGCGCCTTTTATCCAATGTTCTATAAGGTTTTCTTTCTTTTTTTTTTTTAATCTGTTTTATTCTCTAATAACACACATTTATCCAAAAATTATAATCATTATACTACTAAAAAGAGAAGTTTTTATTCAAATAAAATATGAAAGGTAATAGAAATGACAAAACTAAATCTTATATTAATATTTTTTCAATTCTCAGTTTGCTCCTGTGTTTACTCTCCCTGATTCATTTCAGCATCAGAATAAGCACATCCCCCCTGTAATTGGCAGTTAATGCTGCAAAAAGTCAGCCTAGGAGATTTTTATGGTTAGAAACCCAGATATCAGTTAAAAGTTTTCAGACTAATTAAAAGAAGTTTACACCTATGCTCTGCTCAGACAACATTTCTTTTATTTTTGATTACAAAAATAATTTGCCATTCTAACAGGTAAAAATAGGATATACTTTTGGAGTTACTTTTATCGAAATAAGTAGGGGAAAAAAAAACACGATTGATTTGTGTTATCTGTTTTAGGATTAGTTTAAAATACAGTAAATGGAGAAGTTCAGATATTCAGATATTTTTATTAGGATGAGCGAAGCGAATCCTCTACTAAGCTACACAAATTACATTTTGTCGTACACTTTACAAAAAAAAAAAAAAAAAAAAAACAACTATTCAGTATTTTGACTTGAAATTAAACAACAACAAAAAAAAATTATGATCTGTAAATTTGCACAATTTTTTTTTTTTACAGAATAACCTTAAAAAATTTATTTTACATGTTTTTCCATTACTGATGCATTTTCGTTAAAAAAAATAATGAAACACATATTTTCAGAAGAAAAAATAAATCATACAGTTAGTAATTATAGATAGAATCAAGTCAATACAATAACTTGTAACAAAGTTACAAGAGGTTTTATGAATAAAAAGTCCAAAATTATACTTTATGAGAGAGTATAACGTTATTACTTATTTTGCATAACAAAGAAGTTCTCAAATTTTCATGAATGGCCACCAGTTGTTGCTGTAAAACCCTATTTTATCTGTACTAAAGTATATTTTTTGAATTTTTGTTCATAAAACCTGCCGTAACTTTTTAATAAATGATCGTATCAATCTGCAGATGGTGTCATTTGATTAAGAATTAAAAAGATACATAACAAACGATACTACTTGACCTACTTAAAAAAAGTTTATTTTCTCCCATCCCTCTGAGTTAAAATGCCCCCCCCCCCCTCCCTCAGAAACATGGTAAAATAACTATTTTTGGGTACTCATCGGATCTTCATTTCTAGCACCAAACTAAATTCTTCCCAAATTTTCGTTTATGTCCACCAGTTATCTATTACCCAATTTTTGGTCTTTTTTACCTGTACTAACAGTCCAGAAGGACTTTTCGTAAACAGACAATGGGAATTTAAAAAGTATTTTTTGAGTTATATATGCAGCTATTAGCCTTTTTTTTTTTTTTTTAAGTATGCAAATAGGATGTAATTGTACTATCCGGAAAATCAATGCTTAGCCTGGTTTCTTATGTGCACAGATTATAGCCAATAAGATTTCATATATATTTAAAAAAAAAGGGGGAAGAATGGCTGAAAAACAATTTGCTAACATCTAAAATGCATATTAGTATTGAAAGGTCATGTAACTAATTTGTGTCACTTTAGCAATTATGCCAAAGTTGCATAGATAACCAAACCTTATTTGCTGTAATCTGTGCACATAAGCCATATTAAAACATTGATTTAAAAAAATTTCTTTTCAAAAGATTAAATGTCATTCTGAACTTTGCAATAATATTAAATTCTACAAATTTTAACACCAATATCTGGTTCTTTTAATATAGGGGTGCACAACCTTTTTAAGCGAAGGGCCACTTACAAAAATGACTAGGTTGTCGAGGGCCACCATCGGAAAATTTTTGTTTTGAGGAGGTGTGATGGGGGGGGGGGGGGGGGGGGGGGGGGAGATCAGATTAAAAAACATAAATTTCGGAAGGATAGATTTAGCTCCCTAGCTTCCTTCCTTCCAGTCAACGTATTCAGTTCTTTTGGCAATGATATATCAACAGTTTACGTTCGTATTTATACAAGAGATATAGCTAAGATTATTTTCAAAGAGTGAAAATACTCCTTGATTTTATTTGAAGGAAAAATTTTAGCTTTAAAGATTGCCAGTGCTGAAAAAAAATTAAGAGAAACATATATTAAATTGTACTTCTTAACATATTCAGTCATAAAATGTGGATATCAAAGGGGTGCACAACCTTTATAAGAGGAGGGACTTTCACACTAATGACTGGATTGTCGAGAGCTACATCCATAGGGTGGACAAAATTTTGTTTCGGGCAAGGAGGGGGCAGGGGGGGGGGTCAGCCTAAAAGTTCATAAAAATGCTAATTTTAAAAGGAAGGTTAACTCCCTATACTCAACCACCTCCTTAGTCAGCATAACCTAATTCAGTTGGAAAGAATGGAAAAAACTTGCTTTTTTTCCCCCATGCGCGATTGACAATATTCATAGTTTTTTTCCTAGTGATTGACGAAATTAACGATTATTACGCACACGTTCGGCGAAATTTGCGATTTATACGCACCCGATCGGCAAAATTTGCGATTTTTACGCGCCCGATCGGCAAAATTTGCGATTTTTTTCACATCCGATCGGCGAAATTTACAATTTTTCGCACCCGATTAGCGAAATTTGTGATTTTTACGCTCCCGATTGACAAAATTCGCGATTTTTACGTGCCGATCGACGAAATTCATGATGATTTTTACGGCCCGATCGGCGGAATTCGCGATTTTTACGCGCCCGATCGGCGAAATTTGTGATTTTTACGTGCCCGATCGGCGGAATTCGCGATTTTTACGCGCCTGATCGGTAAAATTTGCGATTTTTACGCGTCCGATCGGCGAAATTTACAATTTACACGCGCCCCATCGACAAAATTGGCGATCTATATGCACCCGATTGGCAAAATTCGAGATTTTTACGGGGCGATCGGCAAAATTCGCGATTTTTACGCATACGATCGACGAATTTTACGATTTATACGCACCTGATCAGCAAAATTCGCGATTTATACGCACCCTATCGGCAAAATTCATTATTTTTACGCACCCGATTGGCGGAATTCGCGATTTTTACGCGCCTAACCGGCAAAATTCGCGATTTTTATGCAGATGATCGGCGAAAATTACAATTTACACTCACCTGATCGGCAAAATTCGCGATTTATGTGCACCCGATCGGCAAAATTCGCGATTTTTACGCATACGATCGACGAAATTTACGATTTATACGCACCCTATCGGTAGAATTCGCGATTTTTACGGGACCGATCGGCAAAATTCACAATTTTTACGCAGGCGATCGGCAACATTCACGATTTTTATGCAGGCGATCGGCAACATTCACGATTTTTATGCAGGCGATCGGCAAAATTCATGATTTTTACGCAGGCGATCGGCAAAATTTACGATTTATACGCACTCAGTCGGCAAAATTCGCGATTTTTACGCACCCTATGGGCGAAATTTGGCAAAATTCGCGATTTCTACGCAGCTGATCGGCGAAATTCGTGATTTTTTCACGTCCGATCGGCGAAATTGATCCGCGGGCCACCAGTAATCCGGTCGCGGGCCACAGGTTGTGCACCCCTATTTTAATAACTATAGCATTCTGAGCAAGATTTTCTTTCAACACCCTTAGGGGTCATGCCATTAATAACACTACACTTCAAGGAAGAGGAGGGGAGGGTTAACATGTTGTGATGTCATATCTAAAATGTGAAAACAATCAGGTAGACAATTGCATGCATCATAATAAAATTTCTAAAAAGATTTGTATATTCATTCTGATTGTATTAGATATTTTCTTTTCTCTTGAATTTCAACAGCTAGAAGTGAAAGCACACAAGAACTTAACATTTTCATAATATTTATATCAATTAGGTAATATATCACATATAACTGTTTTGTTAAATTGGCTCTAATAGTTGCAGAACTAAGAAAATAAAAGTTGACATCAAAACAGGAAGAGAGTGGTACTACTCCAGTGTGACAATCTAACATAGGTGGAATGATGGGTAAAAAAATGCAACTTTAAGGATCATTACTAAAGAATGATAGATGCTGAAGGAAAATAGTTATTTTAATACCCTGTTATTTGGTACCCTGTTTAATTAGGATAAAATATCAAACAAAATCGAAAATACTATTTATCTTTACTTCTAGCAATTGGAACAGCTGATTTATCAGAACAAATCAGTTAGAACTGACATATCACAATTAACAGAAATTTACTGTGTTTACCCAATATTTTGTGAGCATTTATCAAGTATTTTGTGCATTCTTGAAACTTTTAGCAATGTAAATGGTCACCTAAATTGATTTCTCTGAAGTAGCCTAACTATTATGCTTTATATATATATATATATATATTCAGGAAAGATTGGGCATAATGTTTTGGGGTGGGGTAGGGGAGAGGGGAATGAGATGTTTAAGGGGACCAGAAAGGTTTTAAATGATGACTGAAGTTTGAATGTAAATTAAGAAACCTGCAATTTATTTTGACTTACTTTGCATTTATGTTTTATAGAAAAAATTAATTGTAAAAAACAATAACAAAAGTTAATACTGTAACAAAATTAATCTTTCAAAACTTGTTTATGTCTTTTTTTTTCTTTTAATATTGCCTATTATGTTATCTCTCTATTATACCCACTGAGCTCCATATATAACAGGAAATCTGTCTTTCTATAACATGATTTCCAGTGGTCGGCACAGAAGGATACAGTGACAATTTTAATTCACATTCATGACAAAACATGCTGTTTATCGCATTCCCTTACATGATTAGAGAATCATTTATTAATCAGATAAGCATAGCTTAATTAGAGAAGCATAAATTAGGATAACAGTAAATGAGAACACTAATATCTAACATTGACAACGCGGACTATTGTTATATATGAAGGGATTATACCTGAAACAAAAAATATATAAAATTTCAAAAACTATAAAAATTTGTATTTTTTTGTTATAACTTGTAAAAGGTTTCTTGTTCATTTGTTTCTTTAACATATAAACATAAGAAGTATAAGGAAGAAATGGTAACTCAAAAATATGGAACCTTGACTTCAAAATCGTGACAAAACTAGTTTTGAAAGATTAATTTTGTCAACAATATTAAATATTTTCTATTCATATAAAACAAAGGCTAAAATAAATTGTCTAAATTACAGGCTTTCTAATCCACAATCAAACTTTAGCCAATTTTTGTCATTTCAAATCTTTTTGGTTCCTCTAAACATTGTATTGAATTTAAGTTAACAGAATTTTTAATCAATTGTAAATTATTTACATAAGGGGAAAAAAAGTCAGTTGCAGGTGAGTTAGTATTCCTAGGTTAATATAGCTTATGCTGACAATTTAATCTTTGAAAATATATAAAGGTGAGTCACCAGCCCAAAGATTCTTATTTATAAATTTAAGATTATTTTTGCCTTACTGTTTAAACAAAGTTGCATCAATGCAAAATATTACGAATTTTTACTTAAATAACAAAAATAATGTAAGCAAAACATAAGTTGAGGCAATAATTCCATAAAAATACTTACTTCTAAATGACAACGATCAACATCTGGAGGCAGGCGATAATTACCGGTAACTAACAGATGATAAGGATAAAGCTAAAAAAAAAAAAATATATATATATATATTTTTAGATATTCAATAAGAAAAAAAAAATTTCCAAGTTCATTTTTAGGTGACACTTCTCACTACAATTAATTTTATTATTTATTTCTAATCAAAAATAAGAATGCTAAAACTCATAAAATGTACTTATTTGTGCCAGAAATAATTCACAAAAATGTATAAAAATGGTAATTTAAAAAGAATCATGTCAAATAAGCTGATCATAATATTTTGAAATAAGAAAAACTATTCAAACAGGTTTTAAGGAGAAGAATTAATTAGTAGATTGAACTATGTGACTATGCAAAAATAAATCTCATAGCTGCATTTTTTTTTTAAACACATACTCAATTGATGTTTTTATTTTTTATAACAGTTAATGTATTTTCAAATACAGAATTATAAATATGATGACAGAAAATTCAAAATTGAATTACTGTCCAGTGCACTTATTTCAATGAATTACAGTACTATATATTTATATTTATTTTAAATAGCTCAGAAAGTATATATCAAGTTTACACACAAGAATGAAATTTATAAATTCATTCTTAAAAAGCAACCAAAAACAAAACCTATTTAATACACTGATCTTAAGAATAAGCATGGTACATTTTGGTACTTGCGTATTACCTTGGCCAGGTCAGATACAACAGCACCAAGCATGGCATCAATTATACTAATAACAGTAAACCTTATTTTGACAACTATATAGTTTATTTTTTTTAATTATAGATTTGCTATAGTTTTGCTATTTATTTATTACTAGCTGATCTGCCTGGCATTGCCTGGTCCCGTCAAAAAGTAGCATGAAACGCGAAAACACTAAAAATCGCTGCATGAAACCATTCTTCTGGTAACCCTTTTGTCAGTCAGAAAAAAAATAGAGACACAAACCCTGAAGCGGAAGTAAATTCAACACAAATTCCCTCAAATGTCTGTGTCATTTGATTCAAAGTGGGTCAATTTTAGGCTAAAATTAAGTTATCAACTTATTTTCATAAAATTTGTATTTTCTGAATCTGAATAATAAATTATCTATGGGTCATTCCATGTCAAGTGGCCTAAATTTTGGTACGGTTCCTGCTTGACCCACTTCAATTTTTATATAATTGATACAGGACATACATATAGGTATATGATGGACATCTGCAAACTGTCAGTGTCAGAAATAGTGGAGTTGGGGCACTAGGGGTCCTTTTGTAAAACTCACTATTTCATGGTCGCAGAAAAAACGAGCAAATCACCAAGTTTGTCATCTTATTGCTCAGGATACAAGAAGCATAACTTATTGAAAATAGGTGATCTAATACAACTTTTTGTGCTAAAAAACGTAATTAGAGTATTAAAAATCACAAATCAATACCTTTGTCATTACTCGGCCTCAAATTAGGCCATACGGCCTGTCGCGATGAATTTTACCCGTACTTTAACATGCTGCACCTACTGAAAAAAATTATTTTAAAAGTTTGTCACTTTAACAATTCATTACCTATGAATATGTGATAGAGCTGCTGGAGTTGTTTCCTTCCTGCTTAAATATTCATTAATTTATTCAGCTGTGAAATCTTCTAAAAAAATTAAAATCATCAATTCCACCCAATTTTCAAAAGCGTATATCTCAAAAGGGACACTCCTGATATGATTACACTTAGTACCACTGAAAAGAGCACATCTTAATCTAAAAGAAAAACTTTATTTCATTTTGGGCCTTTTACATATAGGGGAAAAATAAAATTCAAAAGACCTATTTTACGCGATTTCTTCTTCGAAGATCTTTTTCAACAAATTTAACACAAATCTTTTTATTTACAATGGTAAATGTACAGAAATTATCTCTTGTTGTGGTCCATGGTTGCTTCTGCTCTACCATTCTGAATGACTGGTAACCGCGTCACCAAGGGGTCACGCTCGTTAGCCATGAAAGACTAGCTCCTGGGGATGCTTCAGTAAAATTGACTATTTCATAATCGCAGAAAAAATGATGAAATCACTACTTTTGCCCTCTTATTTCTCAAGATACAATAAATGTTACTTATTAAAAATATGTGATTTAGTAAAATGTTTTGTGCTAAAAAACAAAATTGGAGTATTAAAAATCGCAAATCATTATCTTCGTGATTACTTGGGCTCAAAGTAGGACATATGGCTTGTCGCGATGAATGTTACCCTTTTTTTAACAAGCTCTATCTACTGAATAAATGACTTTAAACATTAGTCACTTTAGAAATATATTACCTATGAAGATGTCATATAGCTGCTGAAGTTGTTTCTTTCCTGCTTAAATATTCATTCATTTATTCAGCTGCGAAATATCCCAAAAAATTAAAATCATCAATTCTACCCCATTTACAGAAACTAATATCTCAAAATGGACACTTTTGAATTGATTACGGTTAGTGCCACTGAAAAGAGCACATTTTAATCTATAAGGAAAACTATCTTATTTTGGGCCTCTTACACATAGTGGAAAAATAATGAAATTAAAAAAACCTATTTTATACTGTTTTTCCAAGATTTCAAAGAATTTGACTGTTGAACAAAGTTCATCCTAAAAATTCCTTACATAAGACTTTTGAACTGTGCAAATATTTTTATCTGTATGAAAATTAATTTATTTTTATGAATGGAGTTTCTTTGGATATGCATTATTTTAGTGACGGATCTGCTGCAAGAATTTAAAAAATATATATTTTGAATCTTTGTTATCAACAGAGTGACTTTGGAATCTCTTCCAAAGCAGAGTGGAATCTGTTTGGTACAAGCCATGAAAAATCACCCTGTGACGGAATAGGAGGAACTGTAAAGCGGCTGGCTGCAAGAGCAAGCCCTCAAAGACCATTTAAAGACCAAATTTTAAATCCGACGGATCTATATAAATTCTGTGAAAAGAACATAAAGGAAATTAAATTCATTTTTGTTTCAAAAAAATAAATTGAAGCAGTACAAGCTAACCAAGTAGAGCGTTTCAAAAGTGGATGCACAGTTTCTGGCAAAATAGAACATCATCATTTTGTACCCGTAAATAAAAAACAAGTTCGTGTCAGTAGAATAAAAAATAATGCACCATTCTTTATAACACATGTTGATAAGAGTTCGAAGACTGCATTTCACTATGCATCCGTTTGCGATACACAGCCTAGACAGTATATTGCCTGTATCTATGACAGAAATTGATAGATTGGAAATGTACGTGAAATATCAATTGAAGAGCGTGATGTCTTAATAAATTTTATGCACCCTCATGGAGCTGCCAAAATGTTTTATTGGCCCACTAGACAAGACATTTGTTGGAATCCAGAAGAGCATATAACAGTTACGGTTCCAGTTCCAACAGCGTGTGAGCAATACAGTTTACCTAAAACTCTTGTAATCTCAATCAATAAGAAATTTGATAAACTGAATCAATAATTAGATGTTCTTTACGACTTGGAAACCTTGAAGCAACCCAATTGAAGCTTAGAATCATCGAAGAAGTTTCTATAATAGACTTGGGAACCTGTTAGATACTCACATTTAGGCTTGTGAGCATGTAGTAAAGAAACTCACACCAGGAGCTAATCTTTCATGGCTATTGGACGTATGACCCCTTGGTGACGGGGTTACCAGTCATTCAGAATGATAGAGCAAAAGCAACCATGGACCACAACAAGAGATAATTATCTATACATTTATCATTGTAAATAAAAAGATTTGTGTTAAATTTGTTGAAATACAAGATCTTCGAAGAAGAAATGTCGCGTAAAATAGGTCTTTTGAATTTTATTATTTTTCCCCTATATGTAAGAGGCCCAAAATGAAATAAAGTTTTTCTTATAGATTAAGATGTGCTCTTTTCAGTGGTACTAACTGTAATCATATCAAGAGTGTCCCTTTTGAGATATACGCTTTTGAAAATTGGGTGGAATTGATGATTTTAATTTTTTAGAAGATTTCACAGCTGAATAAATTAATGAATATTTAAGCAGGAAGGAAACAACTTCAGCAGCTGTATGACATCTTCATAGGTAATTAATTTTTAAAGTGACAAACTTTTAAAATAATTTTTTTCAGTAGGTACAGCATGTTAAAGTACGGGTAAAATTTATCGCGACAGGCCGTATGGCCTACTTTGAGGCCAAATAATGACAAAAGTATTGATTTGAGATTTTTAATACTCTAATTACGTTTTTTAGCACAAAAAGTTGTACTAGATCAACTATTTTCAATAAGTAATGTTTCTTGTATCATGAGCAATAAGATGACAAACTTGGTGATTTGCTCGTTTTTTCTGTGACCATGAAATAGCGAGTTTTACAAAAGGACCCCTAGCGCCCCAACTATACTATTTCTGACACTGACAGTTTGCAGATGTCCATCTTATACCTATATGTATGTCCTGTATGAATTATATAAAATTTGAAAGGGGTCGAGTGGGAGCCTCTAGGCCAGTTGACATGGAATGACCCCTATATACTGTGAGTTTCGAATCAATACCTCCAACAGTTTTCTTACTATTTGAAGATGAATGAAAATAACAGGGATGAGGTTTCTCAGACTTTTTGCATACCAGTAGTATAATCTAAGAGAAAATGTTTTTTTATTTAATTTGAACATTCTGCGATTTAAGAGAACATCATCTTTAAGATTATACTGGTATGCCAAAAGTCGGAAAAATCTCATCCCTGAAATGAGAATATTTTGTTGTCCGAGATTAGCAAATCGGTAATTTTCTTTTGCAGTTTTGATAAAAATAGCCATTTTTAGCACACACACAGGAAAATGTTTCAGTTCCACTGCCAGCGGGCGCATTCTGTTCTAAACAAACCTCTTTCAGAATGAAACTCCAGTACTTGTTCCTGTTGCCTATGGTGCTGTAATAAGCAGGCATACTGCGCACATGCTGCAAAATCTTTTAGTTTGAATTTCCATCACCAGAAGGCACCAAATCTATATCTTAATTAGTTATCTATATCTTAATTAGTTCATGTTAAGTTGAATGAACTAATTCCCATTGAAATCGGGCCCATAGAACGTGGGAAAATAAATCACATCCCTGGAGATTAATAATCCGAAATGGTGGTAACCAAGGGCTGAAAAAAATTATAACTAAGTTTATTTAGTACCTGGGAGACCTGGGAAGAATGTTAGAAAAGATTTTGTTTGTATCGGACCAATATCAATTGCAAAATCTTTTAGTTCCACTTTACAGTGCCAGGGGGAGCACTCTGTTCTAAATAATCCTTTTTCTAAACGAAACACCTGCAGTTGTCCCTGCTGCCTATGGCACTGTATAACAGGCATGCTGTGCACACGCTGAAAATCTTTTAGTTCCACTTTTCACTGCCAAGGGGCCCTAAATCTATATCTTAATTAGTTCATGTTAAGTTGAATGAACCGAACCAATTCCCATTGAAATCGGGGCCCATAGAACAAGAGGAAACCAATTCCTGTGGGACCTGGGAAGAATGTTTAAAAAAGATTTTGTTTGAATCGGACCAATATTTTAAAAGTTCTGATTTGTGGATCAGAGGGGTAGGAGGGAGTTTTGATCACAGCATTAACGCAATATTTATATTATGACCAGACGCCTTCTTCCCCCCCCCCCCTCTTTCCTGAAAATTAAACCAAGGGCTTCAAACATTAACAATTATCATTAACTTTTGAAGCAGACACAAAATGGTGCCCTTTTTGGTTTGACATACAAATACAGTAACTTATTTGCTAATTTTTTTAAATCAAAATTCATAAATGACATCACATACATGAAAAAACTAAAAATTGCTGTTCAAATTCAGAATAATTCTTATTGAAAAAAAGGACAAAAGTTACTATATTGGGTTAAAAGATTGAATTTGGATTAATTTTTATGCCAAAAAAAAAAAAAATCCGCAAAATGTTAAAAACTGCACTAAATCAAAATTCTAGTCAAAAAATTTAAATCTGGATAATTAATAACCAACTTTTCCCTTTTAAAATCATGATTTTTTTTTTAAATCTTAGATTATCAAGCCCAAAAAGCTAAAAGAAAATGACTATTTTGGACATAACAGGCCAAATTGGAAACAAGCATTCTGCAGAAAATTTTTTAGTGGCGAAGGAAGAAAATCTCAAAAAATTCAAAAATCACTGCACGAATTCTGAGTGAACTTCGTTGAAGAGGGCAAAATTTACTATATAATATATAATAAATTATATAATATAGTATTACTGCATAATACTGAAAGATTGGAACCGGATTCCTGTTACTTATGTGGAAAAATCTCAGCAAAACGTGTAAAAACGCTAAAAATCTCATAAAAAATTTCAAAATCTGGCTTTGAGGTGGACAAAACTACATACATAGAAGTACCTTGCTACTAAATTTTGTAGCTCTGCATGCAGCAGCCTTTTCAGAACACAGTCGACAGACACACACACACACACACACGAACTTCTTTCCTCATTATTATAGATTGTTCATTTATTATAATTTATTTATTCAATATTATTTACCATTTTTAACAATGTTATGGATTTAATACTGTTAAATTACTGTTCTGAATATGATTGGCAATGATAAACAGGATTGGCAACCAGTTTAGGCTATTTTCCATCTGGCCCGGATAATAAGTAAGTACCTAAAATTTTTTTAGTTCTATTGTATCTGGGAGCACAATAGTGTCTTGCCAAATTCGCACAGCCATACCACTTTTTTCGGAAACGATTCTGTATACTTTTCATCCCGACATAACTTTTTTTTGGAGAGAGCTAGTTTTTTTTTTTTTTAAATCACATATTGGTATAAACAAAATGAGGACTCTGGAAAAGAACTTTTCGTCACTCACTCATTGGTGATCATCAAAATTCTACAGTACTCCTAACAGTCATAGAATGATGAAAAATTAGTAGGACAAGTAGGTTTTATAACATAATTAGAAAGAAAAAATCTTAAAACACAGAATATTCTTTATGACCTTAAAACAGGAGATTTGGATTTGGCCGTATATACAATGCATAGGCAATAATAACTAATAATAATGCAACAATATACTGCAGTCAATCTGGCATTTAATTACGGCAAAAGAACTGCCATTTATGGGTTGTTATTGCTTTAAGTACGTTTTAATGATACTAAGAAATATTATATATAGTGCATATAATGCATTATAGCATTACAGGGCATAGGGCAACACAAAGGTGTACAAAATATACTGCCATCTATGAACAATAATTCCTTGGAGTTTTTTTTTTTTTTTAAGACAGTTCTGTAATCAGGTCCACAGTCAATTAGCGAATTTTTGAGAACTTGGTTTGTGGCACAAAATTAATGGCAAGGTTGCCACTACGTACGATTTTTATTGTGTGGTTCTGTGGATGATCATTTCCTTGGTCATATTTGACGCCCACATTTGATTATGATCACTGTTGGATGCCAATGCAGATAAGAGAACATTAGCCTTGCCTGTTTTTTAACCTGTTCAGGACCAGCATCTTTTACATGAATTTTATTCGTTTGGCACCACTTTTTTTTTTTAATTATTTGACTTAACCATGTAAATCACAAAAATATCGTAATTCAATAAAATCAATTTTACTTTTCTGTCTTACTGGTATCAAACTCAAGCACTGCAAGATCTTTTTGAGGTTGCATACATGCAACCACGGTCCCGAATGGGTCAACGGTGTTATATGAATGATTTTAAGCTTAACAGAATTTTTATAAGTTTCTTTAAAAATGTTGGAAAGATTATTTTAGTTTGTCCATCAAATCTTTGTTTTCCTGCAAAAATGGTTGGTATTCTTCGACCTTTCAATGTGTTCTGTTTTCTTTTTACTCAAGATGTTCAGGTATGAAAGAATGTCTCAATAAATCTGTGCAATATCGGACTGTCCAAAATGAAACTTCATGACAAAAAGTCATTAGTGATTATTCAATAGTTGAATTTTTTAAACTCAAAGAAGCTGGTATCAACTTTTGCATGATCACGTGCTGATTTTAAATTATAACTTCTACATCTGAGTGGTAGAACAGAATTATTTACAATATAAATAATCTATTTTTAACCAATAACAGTACCATTGCCCTTTTGAAGTAAATATTCATCATTGCTACAATCTATATACGCTAAGATATGCAGCAGCTAAAAATCAGTTATTTTCTTTTGCCGATGGCAACAAGTAGTTTGTTTAGAAAATCAAATCTGCTAAACCTAACTTTAGCTTGCTTTATTATTTGTTGTGGTGTGAAATATTTTGCCTATTTCTTGAAAAAAATGAGTTACGTGTAACAATATTTTGATATGATAAAATGCTAAGGTATGTGGCAAAGAAAAAGCAGTTATTTCTCTTTTATGCACAGTATTTATACATATAATGCTGAAATTCGTATACTCTAATATGCATATATTTGAAAGAGTATAGACACTAGAACGCAGATGATCATTGTGGGATCAGCTAGTATTATCTATTAAAATAACACTTTACTGTAACAGTAGCATTAACAAAGCCTCCTCATTATGAATTTAAGCATATTGCATTTAAAGCCTCTCTTACAATCTTAACAGCCTCTCTTTCAACTGCTTGAATGTGGCATGGTACTTGCAAAACAGGTAATATATCTTTACCACCTTCAACAATGAAAGCCTGAAGAATTGCAAATAATTGTAATGTAAGAAATGTAAATTTGAATCAGCTTGTTGAGAAGTTGTTGTATCAGTTAAGTATTTTTTCTTACCTTGGCACAGAAGCTTTTGCTTTGAAAAGTTTATTTTATTTTTATTTTTTTTGTAGCATTGTCTAAATTTTCTATCATCACATTCTGTGTAGTACATTAATCAATTAAGAAGCTTTGTTTCTTATCTCAAGAACTAGCAAACTTATAGATTTATCTATTTTTTGAATGGTGCCCCTATACTGTAAGGTTCTTATGGCTACCACTATCAGACATGTGGTTACCTATTACTACTATAGTGAGATAATATTATAGTAGGTTTCAAAACATGTGAATAATGGCTCCCTTCACTGTTTGTCACCAGCTAAGGTGTGCCCTTACTCACTGAAAGGTTGGACAGACCTAAAGTATAACACATAAGTTTTGTATACATAAATAATCCATGTGTCAGTTCCCTGGTTATTATAAAGTGACACTTTTTTATCATATTACACTATAAATGTCAAGCATCTATTTTGAAAAAAAAAAAAAAAACAATCTGATAGAATAGAGTGGAGATAACATGATAATTAGGTACTGTAATACTTAAAAATTCTTAGTGCATGTTGCAAAGGAGAGGGGGGCATTAATAAAAATTAATATGTTATCACAAGTTTCATGTAAGGTTGAAATACCATTATGTAATTTTAAAGATATTTCAAATCAATATGCAAGATAAAAAAAAAAAAAAAGAGGGATATTCATAAAACATTAAAAACAGTCTTTATTCTGAATTTCCTCATTATTCAAACTCAATATGGTGTCAGAAGTTTTTTCATAACTTTTTTAACGTGATTTTAAAACACTATCAGTTATAGTTTTACTTTTAACCCAAATTTATAACACCTTGGGAAAAATTATAAATTTGTATAAACCAGGTAATTGTTTTCCACATTTTTAAGGTTAATCTGGAGGCCGAAGCTGTTCTCCAAATGCAACTCAAATTTTACACCATTAATAAGTCAGCACATAATTTATTTTTTTTTTAAATCAATATAGCAAAAAAGTAATCTAAAAAATTTTTTTCTGACCCACCCTAGTATACATAATCATTAATGTTCAAATATATATTTTTTATATCTGAAAAAAGTATTCTAGACTTTTTCTAAAATCGGGCTACTGACAAGACATACCCAAAACAATTAAAGTCAACTCGACCCACAATGAAAAAAATAATTAATGTCTGTCCAATCCCATCTGAACTGTAGGTCAGGTTCGGATAATATTGGGTTACCTGACCCAATTCAGAACTACTTCTGATTATTAAAACATTACTCCTGAGCGATTCATCATATAAGAAATTATTATATGTTTAATATATTTAACAAAAAAAAAAAAAAAGTATTAAACTTTATTATTGAATATCTTAGAATTACCATGTATTTTAATTTACCATTAAAATGTAAAAAAGGGAAATTTAATTTTTGTAAGCGACACTTAAACAAATTGTTCATAAAAATAAAGTACAGATTTTAGTTTTATACATTCCATATTTGCATAAAAATTTGCTGTTGAAAAAGAGAAGAAAAAGATTACAAAAGCATTATTGAGGGAAAAAAATTAAGACTTTTTTCCCAATAATGATAAAATGGATAAAAAAAAATGCACAATAAATGCATAAAACATTTATACCTTAGGTGGTTCAGTTGACATGTGAAGATTAACATTTGGCATAGAGCGGCGCAAATGTGGGCTATACGATGCATGGCGAAATGTGAATCCTTCTGAATAAGGCGTTGACCTAAATGTTGTGCTTGCACTACTAATGACAGGGACTTTACCTTGCTCAGGAGTGGGGGACACTGAAAAATATACTATAAATTAGAATATTTATATTTGTAAATTCAGTTTTACCACTACGTAACTGCCTCAATTTAATATAACAATGTTTTGAAACTATATTCTTCAATATCTCATATCCTTCAGCTTTTTTTTTTTTTTTTTTTTTTTACAACATAAAACAAAAAATCATTTACATACCTGAAAGATTTGTTAAAAATACAGCTTTTTTTTAGCTGCATGTTAGTTCAATTGATTTAGTCTCACACCTTCCCGATAGATTTTATCGTAAATAGGACAATAGATTTCAACAAATATATTAAATTCCCACAAAATAAACTATTTTATTTTCGAACAAGAAAAAGCTTTAAAAGAGTTATTGTATTTTTTGGTGTATAAGAAGGACACTTTATTGTATAAGATGCACCCCTAAAATAAATAAATTAAAAAAAAAGGTATTAAAATAATAAAATCCCATTTTAAATCTAAATATTAAATTTTTAATTGAATATTTTCTAACTTTTAATGTCTAATTCTGAATCTGTCCTAGGAAAGTTGTTTTCTTGGCCCAAGAAATATTATTCATAGATATTAAATTCTATCCAACTTTAACATTCAAAATGCAAGCCAAGCACTATTTGCAAGAATCTAGTTTTTGCTGCAGCTGGGCTCAGCCAGCTCTTGCTCGTGGTCATAGGCCCAGTTATCAATCAAAAGGTTTCAATCAAATTAAGTTCAAGTTTCCACCTGGTTGACATAGTATCCCCTTGCTAGACAAAAGTACAAGTTCTTTGTGAAAAATAGAGATCACTTACTAAGAAAGCAGATTTTGAGCTACTCAGCCTGCTTGATTATCTAAATATTTAGAACTCTCAGGTCCTCTTCCAAATCTGATCAAATCTTTATGTACCACTAATGTATCATAAAACTGAATAAAATAAGTTCAGTCAACCAGCAAGGTTCTGAGTTAAATTAGTTATATCTACCTGCTAATAACCTATATTTCACATAGTTGGCAGAACTATACTGCAAAATAGATTGCTTTGGTTTCGTTTTCACCATGTTCAGATGTGTGGCTTTTGTCAGCAAAGCGTACTAATATTCGCCTTTTTATTCTAACTTGATTTGTTTATAGTTACAGCGATCAAAATAAGTATTCGACATATGTATCATTTTCAATGTTTTGTTTTATATTTTTATTAAAATGAACAAAATCTAGCAGTCTACATTCTAGCAGTCAAAATTTTGATTATAACATCTACTTTTTATTGCAATCTGTGTTTTTTTTTTTTTTAATTTTTTTTTTTAAATTTTTTTTTTTTAAACTTTTAACAATAACAAAAAATAGCAATTAATTCATTAACATTTGTAATGACAAAACAAAAAAAATATTCAACAAGTAACTTTGAAATTATTTATTTGATAATGCTAATACCTTGTAGCTTTTCCTCAGCGGCGAATAGAATCTTTTAAATGATTTGGCATCGATTTGGCAAGGTAACATTTTTGTCAATTTTTTGCCATTCTCCTATCAACACTTCCTTCATCTCAGTTTTAGAAAAAAAATGATGTTTGTGTAATTTATTTTCCAAATGATTCCACAGATATTCTATGGGGTTTAAATCTGAAGACTGAGCTGGAGTTTTAATGACATTTGGACAGTTGTATAGCAACTAAAATCATGCATTCAGGATGGTATGTTTAAGATCATTATCCTGGTAAAGCTTATAAGTTTGTACAAGACACCGATTTATTTGCACTTTGTTGCAAATTTTCTTTGAGGATATCAATGTATGAGTACTGGGTTACGGTACCTTCTATTACAACTAAATTTTCAACTTATGAAGCTCCCATATATCCCCAAAGCGGCACTTCCCCACCACCATGCTTTTCAGTGGGCACCATATTCTTTTCCTCAAGCTCTGTATTTGGCTTTCTACACTATATTTCCAATGATGACCGGTCACTTGCGATTTTAGACGTTTTGTTAAATATCTGGAAAGATACATAAGGAATTATCCTGTAACTTCAGGAGTGTAAAACATGATAAACGTCATATATTTCCGTGAAGACTTTTTCCCGAAACCCCATAAGGGGCCGTCAACAAATTTAAGAAAAACTAATATATTTTGGATAACCCTGTAAAAACTAATATTGCAAAAGCATTCAAACTGTAGATTATGATTAAGTGGATTATTGTAATAATTTGGGTTCATTTGTATGAAGATAGCATGTATACTCGAAGAGAAATTCATTTTTTTATAAAAACCGTCCCAAATTTTACCAAGTTTTTCGCTTATAATTTGCAGAGTTTTTAATATAAAAACAAGTTTTTTTTCAGAAAATGTGACAGACAAAATTATACACAATACCCTGCAATCAGAATTAAAAAAATAATAAAAATTGTATGAAAAATGAGCAGATTTAATAAATATTGTTTCACTGCGCATGTGCGAATTCAATTAAAATATACTGTGCAGAATATATTAGCTAAATGTATAGACCAACTTATATGAAAGTGTCAAAAACATAGCTTGAAAATTCTGATAGTAATCGTCGATAGAATAAGCTCGAAATTCGCTGTTTCCAAAAGGAAGCAAAAAGATGAGGGGTTGTATCAAATATAGAATGAGAGACTTCATTCTTATTATGTCAACTTTGATAAGCTAGTACATTTGGATACAACCCCTCGTCTTTTTGCTTCCTTTTGGGAACAGCGAAATTAGAGCTTATTCTATCGACGATTACTATCAGAATTTTCAAGCTATGTTTTTGAGACTTTCATAAAAGTTGGTCTATACATTTAGCTAATATATTATGCATAGTATATTTTGATTGAATTCGCGCATGCACAGTGAAACAATATTTAGTAAACCTGCTCATTTTTCATACAATTTTTATTATTTTTTAATTCTGATTACAGGGTATTTTGTATAATTTTGTTTGTCATATTTTCTGAAAAAAACTTGTTTTTATATTAAAAACTCTGCAAATAATAAGCAAAAAACTTGGTAAAATTTGGGACTGTTTTTATAAAAGCCTAAATTTCTCTTCGCGTATATACATGCTATCTTCATACAAATGAACCCAAATTATTACAATAATCCACTTAATCATAATCTACAGTTTGAATGCTTTTGCAATATTAGTTTTTACAGGGTTATCCAAAATATATTCGTTTTTCTTCAATTTGTTGATGGCCCCTTATGGGATTTCGGGAAAAAATTTTCACGGAAATATATGACGTTTATCATGTTGTTTACACTCCTGAAGTTACAGGATAATTCCTTATGTATCTTTCCAGATATTTAACAAAACGTCTAAAATCGCAAGTGACCGGTCATCATTGGAAATATAGTGTATACACTAAACTTTTGCTATCACATAAAAAAAAAATAGAACTTAGATTCATCTGCAAATACAACATCAGTCAAGAAATTTACAGGCTTATTAATGTGTGCTTTAACAAACTAGTATAGCAAGCTTGTTTTTCTTGGAGATACATGGAATTTTGCATTAAATAATATTTTTAAAAAGTGTTTTGAATTGTTTGAGGTGTAACACTAATATTCATGTAGTCTGATGCAATTTTTGCTAACTCGGGCACATTGACTCGAGGATCTTCAACTTCTCACACACTGCATCTTTCATAAGCCTCAGACAGTTTTTTAGAGCAACTACTTCTAGGCTTATTTTCCACCATTTCATCTGATTTATACTTTTTAATTACATAGTGGATAGTTATTCTAGGCTTTTGCACAATTTTAGCAATAGCATTTTCAGTTTTTCTTTGAAGAAAATTATGAATTATATTTGAGTTCAGTTGGTGTCTCTTTGCTTTTTTGCCCCATTTTTCACAAATTCTTAAACAAAATGCATCAGACAAACAAATTAATCTTGTCAAACTAGGTGTTTATAGTTTCCGAAACTTTAAAGGCTGATTTTTGACAAAGAGCCAGAAATTTCCAACAATACTGTTGGAAGATACACTGTCAAATACTTTTTTGATCTCGTAATTATGGGTGATAATGAATTATTTGCCATTTATTATTTCTTAAATTTTTTAAGATAATATTGATTGAAATAAAAAGCAGCTATTGTTAGATGATGCACATCAACTGGAATCTAGAGGATTCTCTCTTAAAAAAAAAATATATATATTAAGACAAAACACTGGAAACTTCATGCATGTCTAATACTTATTTTGACCAGTGTATTTCTTCATCATTTAATTAACAAATCCTTTAAAAAAATTTCGTTCATTACTTTCTTCTATCATTACAAGAAAAAAGTATTGGACTCATGAGAATTTTCAACTTCCGGTTTTCGACGGATTTATAATTTTAGAAGGTTTTGAACACGATTTGACTGTTTTTAGAAAATGTGTGTCTGTGACAAAAATTTTGTGGGCGCTCTATCTCAAGAACTAATGCACGAAATTTAATAAAACTTTAGATTCAGTTAGTCCAAGATATAAATTGGTGCCGATTAGTTTTTGGTGAAAATCGCCCAACAGGTGGCACTGTTATGCTGCATTTTATGTGATCTTCGCAATAACTTTATCTCAAGAACTATTGCACATATTTTCATCAAAATTCAGATTCAGTTAGACCTTGACAAATGGACGCTGATTACATTTTGGTATAGATATCCCAACAAGTGCCACTGCTATACCACTTTTTTCATTGTTTTACTATAGCTATATTGCAAGAACTAATGCACGGAATTTCATCCAACTTCAGATTCTGTTAGACCTTGACATAAATAGATGCTGCTATGCTACTTTTTTCATTATTCTCACAATAACTATATATCGTGAACTAATGCACAGATTTTCATCAAACTTCAGATTCAGTTAGACGCTGACATAAGTTGTTGATTAGGTTTTGGTTTAAATCTCCTAATAGGCAGTGCTGCTATGCTGCATTTTGCAGGATTTACACGATTTTAGCAGTAGTCCTATCTCAAGCACTAATGCACGGAATTTAATAAAACTTTAGATTCAGTTAGACTGATATAAATGGGTGCTGATTCTTTTCAGTGTATGCGTATTTTATGTGAGATAGAAGTAAGTTTTGTTATTGGCACATCCGACAAGTTTACTTGTAGAAACCCCAGTTCATTCGTATATATACACAAATGCAACAAATTTTTTAGTTAAAAGTTAAAATTCAAATTGATGATCTAGTGCGATTGCTGTCTTATTTTTCAGTGCAAGTTTCTGTTTCCCAGATCTGGATGTAATATGCCAAACTTCAAATTATTTTAATAGTTCTTAAGATCCGGAAATGTGATAAAAATTTCGTGCAGTGATGAAATGTATTATTTTAAATTTCTAAAGAATTTGCCAAGCCAAATTTGAATTCTACAGGACTTTATATCATCGTATGCCAATCGTCAAATTTAGAGATGTTCTCTGGAATCTTCAATAAGTTCCATTTATTTTTAATGGAATACAGTGACCAAGAAATAGTGTTTAATTAAAAAATAATCCTTCCTCTCCAATTATGAATTGAATAAAGATTGGATTAACTGCAATTTGCTTGTCTTCCATTCAGCCTCCAGTTCATTGTCTTCGTCTTTAAGTAAGAAGTTCATATTTAATATTCTTTTTTGATTGCTCTTTGTGCTACAAAGTAACTTTTAACCCAAAGAACCATTAATTCAGATTACTGAATATTCACATCACACCAATTTAAAAAATTATATCACATTTATTTCACCCCTTCTGTCTACATGAGTCTGAATTATCAGAGAACCACTTAACAGCCACAAAATTTCAGAATGACTGATTCTTCTACAAAATAAAAAGAAACAGTAGAAAATTACTGCAAAAACCATTCCACAGCAAAACCTTCGATTGTCAAATGAAACCAATACCAGATCTTTATAGTACGAATGGGAAACTTATTTCCCCATGTTTTAATGGAAAAAAAAATTCCACAATGTCTATCCTCAAAATGAAACTTAACTTCAATAACAAATTTCAAACCTTTATGTTCATCCTTACTTCAGATTGATTGGACTCACTTTGAGAGAGAAGAATGTACTTGTGGTTTTTCTTTGACTTACTGTATACATTGTGTAAAAAATACCCAGAATTTATCATTTAAAAGACGCACATAAAAAATAAAAAAATAAATTCTATAATTTGGGACCGCTGTACTAAGTTACAATGCAAAGTTTGAGCACCATCTGTGACTTAGTGTGTTGACAGCATACTTTAGAGTGCTTTGTGATTTTTACAAGGAAAAAATTAGTTAAACAAAGAGTTTGCCTTAAATTTTGTGTTTCAAACAAAATTTCATATGCCGAATCACTGAAAATGCTGCAGAAAACCTACAGTGAATGGTGCATCTAAAAAATTCAAAGAGAGCAAAGTAATGGTAGTTAATTTGTCTCATTCTGGTCAACCTTCAATGTCTACGAATGACTCAAACATCGATAAAATAAAGAAGCTGGTGCTGTTAAATCGTCGCAAGAGTCAGAGTTGGCTCAAGAGGTGAACCTATCTTTTAAGTCTGTTCATAAAGTTATGACTAATATTTTCAAAAAATTATCGTCGCACAACTAGTTCCAAAAGGTTCAATTTTGTCCTATCACTGTGCAAGAGATTTTAGCCAAAAATGCAATGAATGACAGCGACCAAGCCCCATACTCACCTGATATGTGGCCCTCTGACTTTTCCTGTTCCCAAAGCTAAAATTACCACTTTGAGAAAGGTGTTTTGAATTAATTGAGGACGTAAAAGAAAATTTCGTTGAAGGAGCTAAAAGGCCATACACCAATCTGCCTACGAAAAATGTATGTAGGATTGGGCCCTCCACTGTCATAATTTTACTCTATGGGACCTTTGAAGGTGACCAAATAAATTAATGAATAAATTAATATTGCTGATTTATTTTTTTAAAACAATTCCGGGTACTTTTTACACAGAATGTACAAAACCAATCTCTCCTCTCTCTCAAAATTTCTCTTATCAGCTAGGAGTGAACCATTCATCAATGAATCTGAAAGTGTGAATTTTCTTTTTGTTATTGGTGCGATGTTTTATTTTCTTAATTTATAATAGATAAAATGCTTATTGTAAATTTAAGATCAGAGAAAGTTACAAAATATGATACTATTAAATTTTTCAAGTATAAAGTAATTTTAAAAATTACATTTTAGAAACTCTCATTGGTTTATACTTAAATAATAAAATATATTTGTGTCAGAATTAGACATTTACTGGAAATGTGAAAAAGGGACTATTTTCTTATCTTTACAGTATGAAGTTGCTGTTAAACTAACTAAAATCTTTCATTGGCTACATTTAGTCCAAAAAATGAAAACTTCAATTACAAATGTCCATATTCGAAAACATTTAGTCTGTCAATTATTTTTCTTCTTTTACTTTTCATAAAATTAATAAAGAAACAAAATTAACTACCGTTATCAAATGATAAACTTGCACCTGGAGATCTTTAGAGTTTTTACTGTCTCATTTCATAAATTCTCATTTTTAAATTTAATATTTGTGCAATTGAATTTTTAAATAATTGTAAATACTATAGTTATTTGAATTTTGTGTTTTTGAGCATTCATGTGCTAATATTATTCGTATGTGAAAGTTACAAGCTGGGAAAACAAATTCTGAAATTATTGTCTCTAGCATTTCTTGTACATAGGAGTTAATTTTTATATTTGATTTTTCAGTTTATTATTTCTATTAATTATTTAGGTGAAGATAATGAAATCAGATTATCTTCTAAAGGGCAATATGTAGGTTATATTCCTAATTTTATTACTATTTTCAATAAGTTATTTCTTTATTTTAAATAGCTCCTACCACTCATAGGTAGGTCCTATCCATATTCGGCTATAATTGCAAGCATAGGCTAACTGGTTTAGAAATGAGTGTTTGTACCCAAACTGGTTTCTAAATCCCAAAAGAAACCAAACCTCCCTGTTCAGTCAAATATGGTCTTGCAATTTTGCAACCTGTGCCAAAATGGCAATTTCTGACATTTTTGTACAAATGGTACCAAAATGAACAGAATTGTCACCCAGTTGCCATGCACTCTGAACAGAATATACTGCAAATTCACGATTTTCTCACAAGTAATAAAGCCCTTTATAATTAAAAGATTTTTGCTATTTAAATGTAAAGTCCACCATGGCATTCTAGATTTAAATAAGGCAAAATCTTTTGAATTGGTTAGATTTTTTTTTTTTTTTTTTTTTTTTTAACAATGAGCTAACAGTGTTGATTTGAATGCAAGTGAAATTGGTTGGTTTTAAATGCAAGTGAAATTGGTTGGTTTTAAATGCAAGTGAAATTTGTTAGTCTGGTTTAATGTTGCAACTATAAAAATAAATACATCTGTCTGCATATGGTAGAGTTCCTATTCTATCATTAAATTATATCTTCATTTTCACATAACAATAAACAAACTCAATTTTTCTGCTTTTTTTTTTTCTAACGTTTAAAAAAAATGTTTTAATAATGTAACAACCTGGGGCTTAAACTACCACTACTTATCACCCTACAAGTAATAAATGATAATAAATTTCATTTATTGCATTTGATTCTTTAATATTCTTTTAATTTTGAACAACTTCATATATATCTGCATATTTTGTAAATAAAGTTCCAAGTTTATATATTTATTATATTTTGAACTTGATTATTTTTAAACATCACAGAAAAAAAAAAATAAGTTCAGAAAAGTTAGTTTCGGAAACAATTCCTTTCCCCGCCTCCTCCCAAAAAAGGTTTTTTTTTTTAATTTTTTTTCCCCAAAAGGATTAATAAATTTTGAAACAGACTGCAGAATTTGAAAGGAAAATGAACATAGATGTGTTCTGGTATTTTTCGTTTTTTGGCTTCCAAAGCAGATTTTTAAGCATCGTACAAAAATCGCTCAAGAGACTTACAGAAACTAATGATCACAGAAAAAACGGAGTTTCGCAGAAGATTCTTTTTCAAAGGGTTATTATTTGTCAAAGCATATTGCAGCATTCGAAAAGAAAATTAATGTAAACATGGTCTGGTAATTTTAGTTTTATTGCATCATGATCAGAAACATAGATGCAGAACTTTAAATAATGCAGAAATCTCAAAAAACACTGAAATGGCTCTCAGGAAACTTTTTTGATAGGGTTAACTTTGATATTTTTTCAGATTACAGCTTTAAAGATTTTATGGTACGATAATTTGGTGTAATCTATTTTCCATATTTTGGTTAGTTAAGTAGGTTTGGGCCTCAAAAAACTGAAGAAAGAACATACAAAAAAGTTTCAAAAAGAATTTTTTTAAAAAGGGTTAATATCTGTATTTCTTCAAACATATTGCATCATTAAAAATGTAAAAACACATTATAACAACGGGAGTATTTTTTCTTTTTGTCATATTTTAAACAGTTTAGCCTAGGGGAGTTGCAGAAGATGTCGAAAAAAAGCATTTCCAGCCTTTTCTTTTTTCTATGCCGAGAGTTTTGTGGAAGGGTCTTAACTGCACAGGCATGCATGCTTTATGAACTTTGGTTTTTTAATTAATACCTCAGCTAATTATCAAAAAATCAGCCACAAATGCATCAGGACCTGCCTTGACTATCCTCACCCAAATTTTGAAACTTCTATGTGAGATAGATTTTCCTAGCCATTGTCATCAGGCACAGATGCAGACAAACTGTCTTTTTATTAGTATACCAGCCTGCTACGCTGGTCAATTTCTCTTAACGCACCTTTAATCAAACGAAATATTGACCTTGAATTTGACCTTGTGTTTAAAACCATATGGACCTTTACTTGGAATGTCCTTCTGCATTTTTTAAAACGATACGAATGCCATTGCGTTATTAATATTTTTAATGTGTCAGACAAAATTTGGACTATTAAGGACAAACTCTTTTCGTTGATCATTTACAGTAGAATTTGGTAAGGAAAGATAAAACAATATGCTATATACTATAACTATCCTTAAAAACTCATCTAACAGTGAAGGTTCCGTAAAAATCCATTCGGCAGAATATTTTAAAAGGCTAAGCTTTCATAATTGGGTTCATCTGATTATAAAACTTTACCCCATAAATCTAACTAAGCAAAGCAGAACAATGTGCGGGATACTAAAACCATCTCTGATAAATTATATAACTAACAGTGCAAGTCCCGCAAAAAATCATTCCTCAAGGTTAATAAAAATGTTTTGCAAGCTTAAAATTACAAATAATTTTCAAAAAAAAGAGATTCGCGTTTAAGAAATAGCGAGTCGCTGTGCTTGACACCGTTTGAAATAAAAATTATTTGCACATTTAGGGTTGAAATAAATGGCACATTAGCATACATTTTGGCATGATGTATAAGTACCAAAAGGTATCCAAACAACGTCGTTCCGAATTAGGCCAATTCTCTGTAGACTATTATGGAATAGGTCAGCTTGAAAAAAATGAATAATAGTGTTACATTATGGTGTCTATGGAAGGGGGGGGGGGGAATCATTTCCGTTGGATTTTAAGGAAGTTACAATACTTCAAATATAATGAAATTGATATGTGGACTAAAATATGCTATTTGTTGAGAATTAAATAAAAATCATGCACTCGGGACATTATAATTCCCTTTTATATTTTAACAGAATAATAAGGCTACTATAATCTGTGCCTTGTGCTATAGTCAGTATATATACGTCAGGACACATTGCAGTTATCATTATCTTTTTATGCGTGAAGATTTCGCTATGGTACTCCATTATAAAATTTGGTAATTTTTTTAATTCAATATTTGAAAAACGGCATAATCATTAGATTTGAAATTTATATCAAGAAAAATACAATTTTTTACCTTTTTAACGCAACCTTTTTACCTTTCTAACAATTTTCTGACAAATACTTTTAGAGCTATTAATTTTCCCACAACTTCAAAGGTTTCATTTTCTTAGATTAATCTGTGGCAACGATTAGCGAAAAACCCAGTCGTCAGCGACACATAGCTTTTTATTAAAGAGGATTTTTTTTTACCTGCTGTACATTCGAGTGGGTAATTATTTAAAAGGTTCAAATAAAAGAAAAAAAAAGCATTAATACTCATACAGCTTAAGATTCAACAATGAAATCCAAGCATTAGAAGATGCATGACAAAAATAAAAATTCTCTTTTATTAACTCTACATCACACATAAAATGGTGAACTGCACAAAAAGGAAAAAAAATTCAGAAGGATACATACAAATACACAAGCTAGAATCCTGCTAATAATTTAAAGTTAGGTGGGCAGGAAAATTTGAATTAACTCGATTAAGTATAGAAAATTATTGTGTCATGTTCAGGGTTGCGGAGTCGGTGGGAAAAATGACAGACTCAGACTCCTGAAATTTTAAAGGAATCGACACTGACTAAAATGGCTAAAGTACTAGTATTGCCTGTTGATTACTATTATTCAGATTGCTTCATTGCTGTCATTTGTTTTGAAATAGTAATAGTCGCTTTATTAAATTTGTCATTAAATAAAGGAAATATTACTATTTAAAAAAAAGTGACAGCAATGAAGCAATCTTAATTTTAAAAAATCCAGCTGGTAACACTGCAACCCGCTGGCACATTCCTGTTTGACCTTGAAGCATATGATGTGCATATCAACCAATAATTTTTCTCTTTCACATTCTTTTTTTTTTTTTTTGATGAATTATGGGTGTAAGCTGTGGTAAGTAGTCAAGACTAGGACTCATTTACTGCAGCGGCAAGCTTCCAACAGTATTTTAGTATAAAAAGTTACCTTTTTTAAATGAATTTTTTTTTTTTTTTTTTTTTTTTTTTAAGGCAAAAATACTGTTATAAAATGCTGTGGAACTTTGCTTTTAACATTAATTGACTCTGCTAAAGACTGAAAATATTTTGAACATCACCCCCCCCCCCCCCCTCACTTCAAACTGTCTGAAAAACAAGCTGGAGTCTGCCTGTTTAACGACTCCGACTCTTTTGCCCCAAAATGGACCTGACTCAGACTATACAGCCCTGGTCATGTTTTTCTTTAGCATACATAATGAGAGGACTTCAGCATACTTAATGAGATGCATGATCAAATTTAGGTATTCTATGACAATAATTAAGTGAGTTCCATACTTTGTCACCTCATACCAGTTATGTTTTATTTACCTATTTATTAAATACAGAATTCAAATCCAGATTAGTATTCAAAATAAGCATTACCAAAATTTTTAAAAAGTATCAAAGACTTCTTCAAAAACACAAATAGTAATGCATTGCACTATTCATATTTGATGACAAGGAAAAATAAATTTTTAACTCGTGTCCTTTTATTTTGCTGTAAACTAACAGCTAATTTTTCCATTTTTTGTGAACAAATTAATCTATGCCCTTTCTTTACAAAGGATGAAATTTCTTAAATTTACTATTGAATTTAAGGTTGCATTATCAGATAATAGCACCACTTTTTCTTCCTATGTATCATTTTAACTGAGTCTATTATCCATCAGTTAAAGAACAGACATGTCTAACAGAACAAAAATTATCTTTAACTGAATTAAGATCCTGTACCTGGACATCAGCCGTACAGTAATAAATGAATAGAACTTTTCTGTACTGCATTTTATACCACTGCATGTCTAGTTTTTTTTTTTTTTAATTATCAGTTTTTTTTAAGCATTTTATAAAATGAAACTGCTTATTTATTTAGTGTTGAAAATATACTTCATTCATAATCTGTAGTAATATTTTTCAACTGTGTTTCCTATTCTACAATATTTTCCTTGTTTACAGCAGCATTTTCTCCACTTATTTGCAAATAAGTGCATGTTTTTTGAAGCATAACTGTTTCTACATTTAAAGACCAACTTTGTAACAAATTCTACTTACACTTCTTTGAACCAGGCAACCAATGCTTCTTCAAAAAGCTATGTGTACTGCAATTCACATTCATGCTTCCAGCTGTTTGAAATCTTGTTTGACTCTTCACAAAATTTCAAGTTTAGTTTTTAAATCTGATTTATATTTTCCTCAACAAACCATTTCAAAATATGCTTGCAACTAAGCAACCACAAACAACTAGATGTAGTGAAAGCTAAACAAATTTCACCTTATAGTACTATAATAAAGGATTTCTTCACCCTCTCAACCATAATGAAGCAATGGTCATTACTGATCTCCACATTACAGAGTGATGCAAGGATAGTCTTCTTAAGAATATTATATATCTCATCAAACACGTCACCTGTAAAAAATGCTGCCAAGTCCGTGACTCTTTTTCCGTAAAAAGTTCTGAGATCGTGTAAAGCCAAGTTTAGCTATCTTATTAACTCTGAAATTTTCATTCACAAATCACTCCTAGTCTCTACATCTTTAGTTAAATATTATTTTGTGACTTGGCAATTACGCAGCACAGGGAAGTTATTACACCTTACTATGTTATGTGGGAAGGGATGAGATAATATGATTAAGGCTAATTATATACGCACAGGGAAGTTATTACACCTTAATATGTTATGGGATGGCATGGTATTATTTGATTAAGACTAATTATATACATCACATTCTCGTGCCCGCGGAAGATGAGACTGGTGGCTTGTTCTTCCATACATTTCATGTTCGGACTCCGCGGGAAAGCAAGGGCCGTAGGGATGCCGGACATCAGGTGGATGACCCGACTCCCTTATGGGTGTTCGGCGATGAAGCCGTTCGACAGTCTCTACGGTTCATCAGGTGTCGCGTGGGGAAGTCTCCTTTGATGGTGGGAACTTCCGCCGAATCGTAACGACCTCTGTCGTCGACTCTGGGGCAAAAAGATGAGGAGGCGTCGCTGGAACGCGAACCCTCTAAATCGATCGTAGCGACCTGGCGAGACAAAGTCATGGTCTGCGTTAAAAATCCTTCAGGATTTGGGCACGATGAGGAGTGGGCTCGCTCGGCGCCTATTAGTTTTACATCACATTCTCGTGCTACGTAATTGCCAAGTCACAAAATAATATTTAACTAAAGATGTAGAGTAGGGGTGCACAACCTTTTTAAGCGAAGGGCCACTTACAAAAATGACTGGGTTGTCGAGGGCCACCATCAGTAGAATTTTGTTTACAGGAGGTGTGACGGGGGGGCTAGCCCCCTAGGTTCTTTCCTTCCCAGTCAACGTATTCAGTTCTGTTGGCAATGATATATCAACAGTTTACGTTTGTATTTATACAAGAGATATAGCTAAGATTATTTTCAAAGAGTGAAAATACTCCTTGACTTTATTTGAGGGAGTAAATTTAACTTTAAAGATTGCCAATGTCGAAAAAAAATTCTGCTTTCAAGAATGAAGGTGGAGTGGAGGAGAAACATATATTAAATTGTACTTCTTAACATATTCAGTCATAAAATGTGGATATCAAGTAGGGGTGCACAACCTTTATAAGAGGAGGGCCAGTCACAAAAATGACTGGATTGTCGCGAGCCAACATCCGTAGGGTGAACAAAATTTTGTTTTGGGGAAGGAGGGAGAGAATCGGCCTAAATGTTCATAAAATTGCTAATTTTATAAAAGGAGAGTTAGCTCCCTATACTCAACCACCTCCTTAGTCAGTATAACCCATTTCAGTTGGCAAGGATAGAAAAATCTTGCATTTATTTTCCACGTGTGATTGACAATATTCAGTTTTTTTCCTAGTGATTGACAAAATTCACGATTTTTACGCGCCCGTTCGGCGAAATTTACGATTTATACGCACCTGATCGGCAAAATTCGCGATTTTTACGTGCCCGATCGGCGAAATTTACGATTTATACGCACCTGATCGGCAAAATTCGCGATTTTTACACGCCCGATCGGCAAAATTCGTCATTTTTTCACGCCCGATCGGCAAAATTCGCGATTTCTACGTGCCCGATCGGCGAAATTTACGATTTATACGCACCTGATCGGCAAAATTCGCGATTTATACGCACCTTATCGGCAAAATTCGCGATTTTTACGAGCCCGATCGGCAAAATTTACGATTTTTACGTGCCCGATCGGCAAAATTCGCGATTTTTATGCATACGATCGGCGAAATTTACGATTTATACGAACCTGATCGGCAAAATTCGCGATTTATACGCACCATATCGGCAAAATTCACGATTTTTACGATCCCGATCGGCAAAATTCACGATTTTTACGATCCCGATCGGCAAAATTTACGATTTTTACGCGCCCGATCGGCAAAATTCGCGATTTTTACGCGCCCGATCGGCAAAATTCGCGATTTATACGCACCCTATCAGCAAAATTCGCGATTTATACGCACCCTATCGGCAAAATTCACGATTTTTACGAGCCCGATCGGCAAAATTTACTATTTTTACGCTCCCGATCGGCAAAATTTGCGATTTTTATGCACCCGATCGGCAAAATTTGCGATTTTTTCACGCCCGATCGGCAAAATTCGTCATTTTTTCACGCCCGATCGGCAAAATTCGCGATTTTTACGTGCCCGATCGGCGAAATTTACGATTTATACGCACCTGATCGGCAAAATTCGCGATTTATACGCACCTTATCGGCAAAATTCACGATTTTTACGAGCCCGATCGGCAAAATTTACGATTTTTACGTGCCCGATCGGCAAAATTCGCGATTTTTATGCATACGATCGGCGAAATTTACGATTTATACGCACCTTATCGGCAAAATTCACGATTTTTACGATCCCGATCGGCAAAATTTACGATTTTTACGCGCCCGATCGGCAAAATTCGCGATTTATACGCACCCTATCGGCAAAATTCGCGATTTATACGCACCCTATCGGCAAAATTCACGATTTTTACGAGCCCGATCGGCAAAATTTACTATTTTTACGCTCCCGATCGGCAAAATTTGCGATTTTTATGCACCCGATCGGCAAAATTCGCGATTTTTACGCAAACGATCAGTGAAATTTACAATTTACACGCACGCGATCGGCAAAAGTAACGATTTATTCGCACCCGATCGGCAAAATTCGCGATTTTTACGGGCCCGATCGACAAAATTCATGCTTTTTACGCGCCCGATCGACAAAATTCGTGATTTTTACGCAGATGATCGGCGAAATTTACAATTTACACGCACCCGATCGGCAAAAGTAACGATTTATACGCACCCGATCGGCAAAATTCGCGATTTTTACGGGCCCGATCGACAAAATTCATGATTTTTACGCGCCCGATCGACAAAATTCGCGAGTTTTACGCATACGATCGGCGAAATTCGCGATTTATACGCACCCTACCGGCGAAATTTACGATTTATACGCACCCGATCGGCAAAATTTGTGATTTTTACACACCCGATGGTTGAAATTCGCGCTTTTTTGCGTCCGATCGGCGAAATTGATCCACGGGCCACCAGTAATCCGATCGCGGGCCACTTTTGGCCCGCGGGCCACAGGTTGTGCACCCCTAATGTAGAGACTAGGAGCGATTTGTGAATGAAAATTTCAGAGTTAATAAGATAGCTAAACTTAGCTTTACACGATCTCAGAACTTTTTACGGAAAAAGAGTCACGAGACTTGGGTGCATTTTTTACAGGTGACGTTTTTGATGAGATTTCACTTCTTTTCGTAAGTAATCCTTTTCTTGATTTTGGGTTCTTTTTGGAGATCATCCACTGATTTTCGCTAAGCCCACGCTCTGTCCCTATTATTTACAGGTATCAAACATTTGAAGCTTTAGTTTTGTTTGCAAAGTACTGTAGATAAAAAGAGATTTCAGGTTCCTAGGCCAGCACTAAGTTATGGGAGGGGAAGTGTCAGAAGTACCATCAAAGAGGGGAAGTCTCAATTGCTTCCAGGATAGGTGCTATCCATCTGAGATATTACTCGCAGTCCTAGATACTTGATAATTAGCATAAAAGAACTTTTTAGTATAAAAAGAAAGCCAAAATTAAAATTTCCGGACTTTTTTAATATATCAAACTATATTCATTTTTTCGATGTTTTTTATTTATTTTTTATTTTTTTTAGCTTTTTTCTTTAGCTTTTTTTTTACATTTACAGATTTTTTAATTTTTTCTTACTCTGTATTCTAAACCCTACCTTTCTGCCAAATGTCAAGCTTCTAGGACTACAAAATCTGATTATTTTCAAATTTTTGACTTTTTATAAATTTATTGATTTTTCGATTTTACTTCTAAGTTACCTGATTGTCATGCCAATGTAGTAACTTTTTGATCCGTCTTCTTATGATCATTTAGGTTCAATTTAGAGGTAAATCAAGTGAATGTTACAGTCACCATGATTTTATTTAGACAGAACTATCAAACCATAACCAGCCAGTAATGTCGGGAGGGTAGGGGGAGCTGTGAAAATTTTTGCGGGGCTAACATCATTTAACAATCCATATTTCATATGCGAAGTAAATAGAGTATAACCTGTGAAATAAAACAAACATGTCTATAAAGAAATCGCCTATAACGTAGCCAGTCTATAGTGGAACTTTCCTATAACGAAATTCGTAAACGAAAGAAAAGCATAATCCGGGGGAAATAACATAAAACAATTAGGGGCGTTGTACTAGCTAATAGGACAATTATCTTAAAACTAATGTTTTAGCAGTACAAAATCAAATTGTTTTCGAATTTTTGTTTTTTTAAAGATATTTCGATTTTATTTTCGAATTTAACGAATTTTTTAATTGTTCCTTTTATTGAATAGTAAATGCTACCTTTACACCAAGTTTTAAGTTTCTAAGAATACAAGATAAATTTATTTTCAATTTTTTATTTTTATTTTCTGGATTTTTTAATTTTTTCTTATTTTGTATCCTTTATTACAAATTTCAAGTTTCTAGCGCTACAAAATCGAATTATTTTGAAATTTCTGATCTTTTTCGAGTTTTTTTATTCTATTTTCGAATTTATTGTGTTTTAATTTTTTCTTTCTCTGTATCCTAAACAATAAGTTTTTTCGAATTTTACAGATTTATTTTATTTTTTTGTATCCTAAATACTGCTTTTATTCCAAATTTTAAGTTTCTAGCTCTACAAAATCGAATTTTCAAATTTTCGTTTTTTTTAAATTTTTTTTTCGATGTTTGTTGTGTTTTTCTTTTTTTCTTTTTCTGAATCCTAAACACTACCTTTACACCAAATTTTCAGTTTCTAAGACTACGAGATCATATTATTTTCAATTTCTCACTTTTTTTTTTTCTTTTTTTTTTTTTTTTTAAATTTTTAATTTTTGAAAATCTTGAAATTTTTTTTTCGAATTATCCATATTATTTAATGTTCCCTTATTTAGTATCTTAAATATTACCTTTATTCCAAATTACAAGTTTATTGTGCTACAAAATCTAATTATTTCCAAATTTTCTTTATTTTTTGATTTTTTTATTTTATTTTCGAATTTTATTGCGGTTTTTATTTTAACGTATTCTGAATCCTAAACACTATCTTTACCGCGAATTTTAGGTTTTTAAGGCTAAAAGATCAAATTATTTTATTTTTTTCATTTTTTTCGAATTTTTGATTTTTTTTTTCGAATTTTCCGGATTTTTTAATTTTTCCTAATTTTGCATCCTAAATACTACCTTTATTCCGAATTCCAAGTTTCTAGCGCAACAAAACCGGATTATTTGATAATTTTAGTTTTTTTTTTTCGATTTTTCCGATTTTTCGATTTTGTTTTCAAGTTTTTTTTTTTGGTGTGTGTTTTTGATGTTTTCTTTTTCTGAATTCTAAACACTACCTTCACACCAAATTTTAAGTTTTTAAGACTATAAGATCGTGTTATTTTCAATTTTCAACTTTGTTCAAATTTGTTGAATTTTCGAATGTTTTTTTTTTTTTAATTTTCCGGATTTTATAATTTTTTCTTTCTTTGTATCCAAAACACTAGCTTTATTCCAAATTTTAAGTTTCTATGGCTGCGGGATCTACCCAATCTTTTTGATGACGCGAGAGTGAGTGAGTGTGTGAGTGACAAAAAATCTAAACTTTGAGTCATATACCGTCTGCACTAATTTATGGGTATTTTTTGAATTATCCATATTTTTGAATTTTTCCTTATTTAGTATTTTAAATATTACCTTTATTCCAAATTTCAAGTTTCTAGCGCTATAAAATCGAATTATTCTTTAATTTTCCTTATTTTTCGATTTATTAGATTTTTTTATATAATTTTCAAATTTTTTGAATTTTTGAATTTTTTTTTTTATTGAATTGTAAATACTACCTTTAAGCCAAATTTTAAATTTCTGAGACTACAAAATCAAATTATTTTCAATTTTTCGATTAAATTTTATTTTCGAATTTTATTGAGTTTTTTATTTTAAAATTTTTTGAATCCTAAACACTATCTTTACCGTGAATTTTAAGTTTCTAAGGCTAAAAGATCAAATTATTCAATTTTTTTCAAATTTTTGAAATTTTTTTTCGAATTTTCCGGATTTTTTAATTTTTGCTTATTTTGCATCCTAAATACTACCTTTATTCCGAATTCCAAGCTTCTAGCGCAACAAAATCGGATTATTTGAAAATTTTCAATTTTTTCAATTTTGCTTTCGATTTTTGTGGTGTTTTTGATGTTTTCTTTTTCTGGATGATAAACACTACCTTCACACCGAATCTTAAGTTTCTAAGACTACAAGATCGTCTTATTTTCAATTCTCAATTTTGATGGAATTTGTTGAATTTTCGAATGTTTTTTTTCGAATTTTCTGGATTTTATAATTTTTCCTTTCTTTGTATCGTAAACACTACCTTTTTTCCAAATGTCAAGTTTCTAGGGCTACGGTATCTACCTAATCTTTTTGATGACATGGAACGATTGAGTGAGTGAGTGACAAAAAATCGAATGTTTGAGTACATATATCGTCTGAACTAGAAAAGACAGAAAGTTGTAATTTTAAATTTTGGTCCTGTTTGCCAAATACTCTAGAAAAATGAAGTTTTGAATTTTTCGGATACTCCAGCGTGGAGATGTGGGGGGGGGGGGGGGGGGTCAAAAGTGCCCTGAGTTGCTTCCAGAAAAGTATGCTTATGGCTGTCCTCTCTCGACTTGGCGGAGGCACTGCCGTGCCTCCAGATATCATAGCACTAAGTGTATAACATTTACAGAGTGAACTTATCCATATCCCGATAATCTTTCGTTGAAATCAGCCATTTTATTTTCATTTTCAGAGATTTAATCTTTTCAACAAAGCTGCATAAGATTAACCTTTTTAGAAAGATTGCGAAAAAACAAAAGCATCTTGAGTGATGAGCTACATTGAAATATGCATGTTTTTTGTTTTATCTTGAGTTGAAAATAGTTTCATCCAGCCATCAGCGATAGTAAACAATATGTGAATCATTCCTTTGAGATTCATTAAAATATAGACCATGGATGCAATAACTGAACGAACTCCATGCAACTTTCTGTTAAAATGCCAATTTAAAGCAAGCGAAAGTGTTGCCATCTGTTGATGGTAAAGTGTAATCGTAACGCAACAATGTTATCGATATTAAATATTTTATTACATTACTCTGCACACAGACATTTAAAAAATTTATAACCTCCAATTGCTTATAAATAAAAAAAAAATGCTTGAAAAAATGCGCTGTTTTTTTAACTATTTTACCCCCCACATGATCTTATTAGTCAGATATAAAATTTATTACTTCATAACTCTTTCCATCTGTTGAGTAAAGTATTAATCATAGTATACTGCAGCTACTTTATAGATATTAATTTTTTTTACACTTCACTGCTCACAGGCATTTAAAAAAACTAACATTCAATTTCTTATAAATTAAAAAAGATCACTTTCGCTGGAATAAAATAGTTATAAAAAAAGCTCTTTTTTTTCAAGCAAGCAAAGGTGTTGCCATGTGGTGCCCTCTGTTGCCAGTAAAGTAATCATAATATACCGCAGCTACGCTATCGAAATTAAATATTTTATACATTCTTCTGTCTACAGGCATTTAAAAAAATCTATAATCTTCTATTTCTTATAATTAGAAAGTTTGAAAGAATGGGCTGTTTTTATAACTATTTTACCTCACATGATCCTATTAATCAGATAAGATAAAATTTATTACTTCATAATTCTTTTTATAATGCATTGCTATATCATTCTTTTAAAAATTCAAACACATCATTCTGACAGGCTATCTTTTAGTCCTTTAGAGAATTGTGCATACAGGAGTAGTAAAACAGGAGATTCTGACAGTACTGTAACTTTTTCTGAAAATATGGACACATACGTGCTAATTTCTCACAGTAAGAAACAGGAAAATCCAAATAAAAAACACAGGAGTATTTCATTAAAATCAGTAGACTTAAAATGTAATTGGATTTGCAGAAATTTATTTTCTACAAGCCTGTTACAAAAATCATAAAAAAAAATCTAAAAAATTGTATTTTGTAATCTTTATATAGGAAAAATGCATCTGAGTTACTGCACTGCTTTGATATAGATCTGTATAGTGCAAAATGTACAGTTTGAACTGATATCCAATTTCTTTAATGAGAATTCTGTTTTGTATGCATCATGTAATGACTACATATTACATTTATAAGCGTTACAAATTTTAATCAAGTATTTTTAAAGAATTTCACTATAAAAATACTCCAGAATATTAATTTTTTCAACCACACAAAACCATAAATCCTATAGTCAAATTATTCTCATAAGCAAAACATGAGAAATCACAGTATGAGACAATTACTTAAAGTTGCAGATTTGCACTTTTCTACCTTTATACAAAATTGTTTCCTCCTTCAGAATATGCAGCAACAATGTGTATCAAGTCATAATTTGTTTTTATAAAAGTTGCTGCTGCAGAATATTAGTATTTTGTACTATACATATTTAAACAATTTTTGATTAAAAGTGCAAAAAAATTACATAAGATTTTTGTGGATTATTATTAACATATAAAATTATTTATCCGAAAATCAGGAAAATTTCATCTTCTAACAAAAAGCAGAAAAAAAAAATTATGAAATCAGGAAGTTCTTTTGTAAAAATCAGAAAGACATGGACAGAAGCACATCAAACAAAGTTGGAGAGGAAAATTTCCATGATGTTAAAGTTTTGTTATTAAATTACCAGAATTTTTGGGAGACATATTCAAATTAAGGAGAATCTCATCATTTGTATACATAACATAATGGGGCCTTTAATATTATTTGAATTTAACCATATGTTCAAAATATCTGGACTTTTAATTAATGAGATTCCACTGTATTTAATATTTATATAAAAAGTTCAAAAAAGATTCTTTAAAAAGGAAAAAGAAAATAACCCAATTCTAGAACAAAAGATCACTTTTAGGTAAAATGTACTTACAGTCAGATTTATGACTTCCAAATTCGGAACTCTGAGTAGGCTGAATTTTTACGAAGGCTAAATCACTGGTCTAAAAAGAAAACCACAGAATTTTAATGACAATAAAACAAAGTCTATACAGATTTGAATGGGTATTACATTATTTTCTCTACATAATTATCGGCAAAAGAGAAAATGCCTTTGTTTTAATAACATTGATTAAAAAATAATTTTAGAATTGATACCAACAAAGTTAATTTATAAACTAAATTTTTAAAGAACAGCACAAAAATGGACAAAAAATTATTGAAAATATAGAATAGTAAACCCTTTAAAATGGGTTGTATGTATATAACATTATCAACTTTTTGGTAATTTTGGATTCCTCTCTTCCCCCTTCTCTCCTTAATAATAATGTTATGATGTCTAAAAATTCTTATTTTTTAATTTTTTTTTTCTTTTTATATGTTTGCAGTGATATACAGATATGGTTATAAATTTATTTGCATATTTTGCTTATTCAATTGAAGAGAAGTCAATAAAATATCACTATTATGCATGAAATAACTTTATATCAAACAACACCTAAAACAGATAGTTACTATTTGAAAGTATTTAATAATAGTTTGTTACATAATGCATTCAACAATAATATTGTCTTCTTGCACTTTCTTCTGAAGGTGAAGAAGGAAAGCACCTATTACTCGTTATATGTTGATCTTAAATAATTTTCTGTCATAATATCAAGAAATAAATCCAAAAATAAGACAATTCCAAAAATAAATAAATAAATGCAGCATTAAAACATGAATATCTAATAATAAGTAAGTAGAAAAGTGTTTCCAGTAAAAAGATTAATTTGTTTGATTTGGATTTCGGCAATTGGATGCACCAGCAAGTGTCAATAGAAAAATCCATGACATTGTATGATGCATTACTTAACTTGCAGCTCAGGGGCTGATTTTCGCAAATTATTGTGCAGACATCATTTTGAACTAAAGAAACAAATTATGATCACATGACTAGAAGAATGGCACATCTCCTCCTCCTTGAAGTAGCTTTAAAAGTAGCATCAGTATTCACTACAAACCACTGATTTTTTTGTATAGTGCTATTCGCTACTTTTTTTTTTTAATATAGTGTGCTACACTACAAATTACCAAAAAAAGTAGAGTGTACTGAGTTTTGCTTACTTGTACACTGCTTCTGAACATTGCTTATTATCATAAAGATATAGATTAAATAAAGCTCTTAGTTTTACACAGTGCCAGCAATCCTCCAACTACAAACATGATTTATAACCATGGAGGCTCATGCTCTATTTTATAGGTGGTGCACCTATATGATAAGTATGTCAGTGTAATAGGAGTCTTAAATTTCAATCAAACTATGTTGTCGACTATAACACAAATAGTACTGTGTCTACAGAAAACAAGATTTACACAGCAATGTAGCAACTAAATTTTGAAAAAAAGATATTTATATTTTACTTTAGACACTATACTTACTATAGACACTTTATATTTTATCAAAATTATAATGAATATTTATTTTACATATTAGATAATTAAAAACATCTACTAAATACCAACATTTCTCATACTACAAAATCTTAAAATTATTGATGATTTTGAAAGTAAAGAAATTTAAATTTGAGATTTTTCGGCATGCAATGAAGTTGTCACTGCCACACTTATTAAAATATATATTTTTTTACTTTATAGAATACTAACATATTGCAATGCAGTAACAATGCATAATGTGTATGTTACAAGAAAAGCACATTATGTCATTTTAAAAAATGTACATTGCTCATGTTCAATGTGCTATTCAAGTTAAAAAGTAAAGCTATTCAAGTTGTGCTATTCTTAATAGATGTTTATAAAGTATTAATTTATTTTAAATGCTTAAAATACAAATCAACATTATAGCATTTTTCCATGTATGCTGTGCTGTCATGTAACACATGCCACACACAGCCCGATTTTTAATACCTTAGGGAGGGGGGGGGGGGGGGGGATCCAAGAAAAAAAAAATAGAAAACATTTCAAACCGATTTTATTCTATTAAAATGCAAGTTTTTAAAATTACACAATAGTCACAAATAATTGCTTCATGGTTGCAGAAATCTAAATAGAAAATTGCCATTCAATGATTTAATGAAATGGACATTAGAGCCTTGCATTGGGTCGAATAACCAGATTTTACCTGAATGAGATTCGCTCTGCAGTTCAGGTGAAATTGTATCTGTTTTGCGTTGACAAAATTTTTTTTGGTTGGGTTCAGTTCCAGTTGACTGTACACAGAAATTTCAGGTTCAGGTCCGGAACCCGACCCCATGCAGGACTAACATTGGGAATACAGATGCCTATCAGGATGTCACCAAATCCTCATGTATCAAACAAATCTCGATTTTTAAAGTAAATTTTAGGGGATAAAACCACGCAACATGCACAAAAAATACCATATATTTACAGTTAATCATTGTTTGATTAAAAATTATTCATTATAACACTATATTATAACACTATTACATTACTATAACATTCATTATAACACTATATAGTAATTCAATTATTTATATCCATTTACTATGGTGATTTTGACCATAATCATTTTCAAAATGAAAAATTTTAACATAATCTGAGAGCTATATTTAAATTAAAAGGGTGCAATTCTATACTCATAAATCAAAATTGCATTACTATACTATTTAACATCAAGCTAACAAAAGATTTTATGGCTGAAAATTTATCGAAACCTAATTAAATTAAAGAGAATCATCATTCAAGATAAAAGTACTTGCTATATAAACTTAAAAATTAATACAATTCAAAATATTTATTTTTATTATTATTCCCCACAAATAGATATAGCAATTTTTATTGATAACAATCAATAAAATTTGGATAATTAGTAAAAAAGTGATTCCCCATGAGTAAAAGTTGCCAATCATGTCTATGATTCTTAACGTTTGATATTTTTCAAATCAAACATTCTTTTCCTATATGGGGCCAGGCAGAATTTGCCCCACCTATTCAAGCTATTCCTAACACTGCATGGCGATATCAGGAAGATGCCAAGATGTGTAGTTGTGCAAAATATCATACAGCTATGCAAAAGATAGAGGTACAGAACTCCACAGCCGTCAATACTACGAGAGGAGTGAGTGGCCAGTTGTCATTAGAGGCGATTTAAGACTAGTCCAAACTATCTTATGTAGCCAATATTTTAATGAAAATTTATTTTAACCAGTGGATTTGTGGGAAGATTTCACACTGCAGTCTAATATTTTTTAGCAATATCTAATATTTTTATTATGCAGGTTCAAACTTCTAAAAAAATTAAAGACTAAACATATCTGCAAACATTAGTCAAGCCAGAATATCATCTCATTTATTCCATCAAATTCACAGTAAAAAATGACCAAAGAGAACAAATGAAAGAAAAAAAAAATTATTATATATATATATATGAATGAAAGGATAAAAAGTAAAACCCTTTTTAAAATGCAAATTTAAAATTTAAAACCCCAAAACATTTTTTCTAATTTCATAAATCTAATTTGCCCCTGATATCTTCGTTTTCCCGCATCACAATTATTACTTTCAGGCATAATTTTTTATCTCTCCTTAAGATTAAAAGTGCTGACTGTTACGCTTTTCGTAAGTGCTTGCGGTTTGGGTTGGGCATCCAGATGCTACAGTAGCTGGCCTGGGGAAAAACCCGGGCAACATGCGATAGCTAAGTAGCCAATTAAATGTCTGTCACCTCCTAACCCCATGTCTCACCCTGGAGCGCTCTCTAGTAAAAAATATTGGAGTTAGGCTCTAACAAAAAGCAGGAGCACACATTTTTCGTGGCTTCTCGGCCGCTCCCGGCTGCTATGAGGACCCACGCTCGGCCACTTCCTGAAAATATCGTTCTCGGGGCCTGTTTGAATGTAGAAGGCCCGAAGTGCACCGGCCCGAAACTACCATCTCTAATGCGGCTTTTAAGTCCATGATGTCCACGTAACTGTCGGCTCTACAAACCCCTGGGTCTGGCTTGGTAAAAAAGACTGTATTTATAAAGGAATAAAAAAAGTCAGACTCCAGGAAGGAACTCTATTATTATTTCAACGACCACGACACAACGTCGCCCCGGTCCCGGAAACTACTTCACATATATTACGTAAAAGGATGATGCCAATCTGCCCCGCAATAATTCATTACACACACACACATATATATATATATATATCAATTAAATTTATCTGCATTAGAGGGCGACATCTGTTCTGGAAAAAACATTAGATAAAGAAAAATAAATTGAGCATAGTAATTTAAATTTTGCTTTTTAATCAAATATAAAATAAACCTGTGCAGCAACTATGTCCACGTTTCAGACATTTTTTTTTTAAAATCATTGTTGAAGTATTTTTTTTTTGTGATAACACTAATTTGAGGAAAACCTTTCATTTTATTTATGAAAACAGTGCAGATTTAATTTTTAATTGCAATTTTTAATCAAAATACATGTTATAACAAAATGTGAATGTACTATGTCGGAAGCCACTTCAAAATCCTTTCATATGGTATCTCATTTATCGTTCTGCCTTTTTTTATTTGCTTAGAAAAAGGGATGTTAACAGAAATAATATATAGGATTTTACCAAACTTAATATATTGAAATATAAATGGGATCGTGCCCCAAGTACCCTATACGAGAAGACTCCCCTGATTTATAATACTGAAATTATTAACATTAATAATGTATATAGAATAATTCTGCATAACAATGCTCATTCATTTCAAAAGATAAAAAGAAAAAAAAATTAAAACAAGACTGATGACATACCATAAATCCCATTCCACCTTCTCTACCTGCTGCCGGTAATGTAGCTGATTTTGTTGAGAAACCATATCCTGGCTTTGGAATGGGCCGAAGTGAAGATACAACTGCAAAAAAGAAAAAATCTCAATATAAATTAAATTTTAAGTCTCCAAATATATAGCCTAATCAAAACAGTTTCTAAAAATACTATCATAGTTATACAATAATAAATACCTTGTAATTAAAAGCAACTCCATTTCTGAATGTTGTTCCCCAAATAACCAAGAAATCTCCTTTTATAATTTAAACTAATTATGGTATAAAATTGCAACAAATCAAAACTTCAGCAGTTGCTGATCTTGAACTGTACTTTATAAACACAACTCTGTACAGTTTGTTTCACTTTAGGGTTCATAAATATATTTTCAAAAATCTGATATTTTTTATACATATCCAATATTGTTGACACATATCCAATATTTTTTATATTTTCAATATAATAGTCATTTTATTGTTAAAACTAAATATTTTCAGATTTGATATAAATTTAATTATGAATATGTTACTAAATGTAAAAACTTTCATTTTATGTTTATTTGTATGCTAGTGGAACTTTGCCCAATTAACGAAATGCGAATCAAACTTGGCTTTGGGGGGGGGGGGGGCACACTTAGATGAGCTCTAGTCTTTAATCAAACCTTGAATTATTGTGATATTTTATTTTCAGACAAAAATCCTTCAAACGAACCTAGTGTTGGGGGCATCGCAGACTTTGGCAGTGTACACCCATGTGGGCTATGGCTGTTACGTAACCTGTACCATTCTTTTTCTGTCTTTAAATAATAAATTTTGTTTAAAGAGGTCTAAATGGTTCAATTACAGTTATTAAATTTCGATATTTTTTAACCCATACTTTAAAATAGCATTACATGTCTTATCTTATTCAAATAATGAAGTCAAATCGCCTTTTAGTTTCTAAAAATAGAATTAACTGTTATAGAGTTATCGATCCAGATTCTTATCACTATATTTACTAATTTACCTTGCATTGCTTTCATTTTTTTTCCCCCATTAATTCTTGAATGTTTGGGTTCATACAGGGATATAAAATGTAAGTTTGGATAAATAAGATTTCAAATAGAAATCTCACTATTCTAAAAAAAGGTAACTAATGCTGCTGCTACCACCACTGCAGTAATTTAATTTATTGTGACCTTTTGACTTTCTCAGCTCATAATAAAAAAGCTATTGCCTATGAAAACACGAAAACTGGTAGCTTTATACAGAAATGTATGATAAACATGCTGAAGCAGACAGTTTCTAAATACAAGAATTATTTTAAGAGCTATTTACTGTTGGAATCAGTCAAGAGTCAGTTAAAAAAATTTTATAGGACCAAAAACCATGCATAGAAATTAACCATATTTCACAAGCACATGCTTGACTATATTTCAGCAACAATTATTTTTTTAATTTGTCTAATTAAATTCTTTTCTAATTTTTATTCAAAATTTCATTATCTGAATAGAGATTTAATTCATAGTTTGAAATAACCAGTTTTTAACGATAACCAGTTTAAAACAATCTACTGGAGAATTATGGTTATATATTTATCAAATTGATACTTCCTGTTTACTTGATATAGAAATATGAATCAAGTGTTAACGATTTAACTGACCATGTTCTGGCATTAATATGTTGACATGGGAAGTTCTTTCGAATTTAAAGCTCTGGTGCATTTCTTTCATTTAAAAGAAATGGTTTATTTGTTCAATTCATCTAATATCATATGTTATGAAGTATACTGTCCAGTATGCAGATAAGTTATACTTTTCTTTTACATAATGGAATTAGCTATGATACTTTTAAAATATATTGTTTGGTTTAATAGTTACTGTTTTATTGTTATTCTTTTCCTTTATATGTTTGAAATAAAAGTTAATGTTTGTTTTTATCGGGTTAGTTTGTCCTTAAACCACCACCTATTATAATAGTCACTTAATTTGTTTTGGGGTTTTCTGGGATTCAGCTTAGGCATTTCTTTACTGTTTTAATGCAACTCTGCAAATATTTCAACTTTAGGATATTACTTTGGTAATATCCTATCAAATGGTTACTGGCAAAGCCCAACCTCCTTTTTAATGAATTAGTAAAATAAATAGATTAATAAATTTTCTTTTACAATAGTTTTTCTACTGCAAATTAAAAAAATTTTAGATTAATGTAATAAGCCTTTTTGACTTTAATCTGTCTGGCATTCAATAAATGGGGTTTTTTTTTTTTTTTTTTTTTTTTTGGGGAGGGGGGGGGGGGGTGGGGGAGGGGTAAATTGTTAGTATGAAGTTAAAAAAATTTATATACTGGACTTCATGACAAACTAAGATAGAAATAAAGATATGCTTTCTCATTTTTGGATGAAATTATAAAAAGGGCTGCTTAAACATGTTCAGAGATTTAATAAGAAATTTAAGATATCTGGATCAATTGATGCGCAAAATTTTGAAATATGTTTGGAGATACAGTATGTTTAAATGTCAGAGCAATGATAATTATTTGAGAAAAATGGCCATCTAGTCTTTATAAAAGTATGGAATATGAACTTCAAGAGTCAAGCTATGCCATGTGGGTTAAGCAAGCAGTGGTTGTCCTGGGACTATTTTTGTGTGGCCGACTTTTGTCTTCTTATAAGGTCTTTAGACTATCTACTAACAAAAACTTTGTTTATTTTAGAACATTTCTTCAGTAGAATTATACATGGTGCTGAATTTAGTGACTACCAAGATTTTAACTCATTGACCAATTTCTCAAAGGACTCCAGTCTCATATTGGTATGGTGTAATTCTGTGTTTTTAAGAAGTTTTACGTGGTTTTGTCCTATATAGGAAGATGATTTTTGATCAGAATTATGAAGTGCATCCCATCATCATCTGTTAAATTTATTTAATATGTTATTTATATTAAATATGTTGTATCTTTTAATTATATTTTCAATTTTTTAAATTGCAGGGTCCATCTAGATTTGCAAAGTTTCTTCCAGTTAACTGAATGTTTATTTATTTAGACATAACTTTAGCAATTTTCTGGAGGATATTTTAAGATTTTGTCTCTCTCCTAGATATGTAAAAGGGTTAAGCTGAGTAGGTTATAATGGTTGTGGTTAAAGGTTTTTAAATTTATCTTTTAGACAAAACTGAGTTAACTTTAGATTTTTTTTATTATTCATTTCTGTCAGATAATTTGTATAAATTGAGGTATTAATAAAATGGCATCTGAAACCCCTTTTCATGTGATTGAGTGTTATTAAAATTTCGCCATGGCAATTTGAATGGGGGTATAAATGGATAAGTTACATAAGGTATTTTATGGTAGACTTGCAAGAAAGATAGTTTTTAATCTTACCAATTTCAGATGCCAAATTTGAAGAATTTTTTCTATCATTGAAAAAGATCATTAGTTTTGACATGATATGAAACGTCTGTATATAAAATATGCTGTTAATTTTTAAATATTTAAGTTTTTAGATATAGGGTTATAATTCCATTAAAAAAATTGTATATAATAAAGTTCTCAAGCTTAATGACTCCTGTGGTTACAATATTAAAATTTCTGGAAAGTGGTGAAAATAATTGAAAGTAATTTGTGTTAAAAAAATTTTGGAAATATTTTCTTTGCCATAGCTTAGTGATGGATGGATGTTTCAACTCTGTTTACCCATCATTTGGTTACAATTGTTAACTATAATAAATACCTGTACTAGAATTTTAAAATTTTTAGTTTAGTTAAAGTTTAATATTTTATTTTTTATTCATGCTTAATTTGGGAATTTCCTAGATGGTAGGGAGTCCTATGCTCTAGGCTTTAAGTATAGAAATTAATTAGTTTTGCTATTAAAGATAATCTCAGTTTTATTTCATTTTAGGTATGCAGTTTTAAGTTTAAATATAGAGTTTTAGGTCTTTATAAGGCTGTTTTTGGTTAATTTTTACCATGGGGATCATATTATAGTATATAAAATTAATAACATTTGTAAATGTGTAAATTTTTATTAAAATAAATTCATGACAATGTATAAATTTTTGTAGCATAGTATATTGAATTCATGATATAGACTGAGCTTACATACTCAACTTGCACTTATTGTTGCAAGAGATCATGGAAAAAAAAAATCCCGACTATTTTGGGGTTGTTTTGAACAGTGGTGTAGCTACACATTCAGCACCATGGAGCAAGTAAAATTGGTACGCCCCCTTGTCAGTGGAAAAAGTTCTGATAAAAATTTTCTGACGTTTAAAAACCATTTATTATATTCTTATTTCGATTTAAAAGTCAAAGTGTTTTGACAATAAGATATTCAATGTAATAAATAGAAATAAAATATTAAAATGAATGTCTGCCTGTTCTTCCAAATGTGCATATCCTTATTTCTTCTGAATTTCTAGATTTCTTAGAAGGTAATGATGATTTTAGTCATCGAAACACTCATCGTATCAAATCCACTTTACCACGACCAAGAACTTCATAGTACAGGTACCTACTAATATTTACTACCAGTATGGGATTTTCGATTTTAAATGGTCCTAGTGTAATCTGCCGCCTCAATCTCCTTTAATACCTTTCAAGGTCTTTGAAGCAATGTAAAATGCTAATAAAGAAGCAGAAGGAATTTTTATTTTTTAATTGCCAAGACGTTTTTAATTTTGACTTGTAATATTTGGATAAAACGAGATTTTCCGTTTTTAGAACAAAAAAATGCTAAAATATCATAAAAATTCAAGTTTTCATGACTCGATAAGTTTCGGTCGTACAAAAATGAAACTTATTGTTTTACTTGTTAGGACACTGAGAATGTTACATTAAATATATAGTGCTCAGAAACATAGACATAATTTTTAAAAATAACTATTTTGATATAAATCGCTTTTAATACGATTAAAACAACTTTGAAACGTTTTTGCTATTGGAACTATATTTCTAAAGCTAATGGTAAATGTATGAGATGTAATCTTCCTAATTGAGTGAAAAAGTCCGGGCTAGGATTTGAACCTGAAACTTTTCGCTCATTTTTCATTCTGGCCTGGACTTTTTTGCTCAGTTGGGAAGATTACATCGCATATGATTTCTTTACAAATTTGAATAATTGTGTCAAAATTAATCTAGTGCAATGGTTAATGGTTTAAGAAATTAACCATTTGTCAAGATTTTTAACATTTCATAATAAAAAGCTTATTGATTACTAATGTGTGAAATTGGAAGTGGGGAGGAGATCTGAAAATATGGAAAAACATTTTAATAAATAACTTTCTGAAAAATGGAATCGATAATAAATTTTCTTTAACTTCTTAGATCCTGACAAATAGCAGAAGACCAGTAGACCTGTGCAAAGCTTTCGGCGCTGCAGTGTTTGATATTGTTTTGCCAATACGTTTTTTCATTAATTTCTTAATTAACTGCAGTTTTTAATCAAACAATGTGTTTTAATCAAATGTGAGTATTATGTCAAAAGCCTATTCGAAAATATTTTGTATGATACCTCATTCTTTATTGTGCGTTTTGCATATGCATAGAAAAAGATGTTAACATCATAAATAAATATATATGATAGCTAAGGCAATCATGGTTTCCATCTCGACAAAAAGGGTCAAATTCTGCAATAAGTTCTAAACTAAGTTTCCAACATTTCATTATGACCATGTGACGATAATTAATTGAGTAATTTCTAAGGAACAATGGTTTTATATTGATACTTAACTTTTCTCGGATTTTAAAGGAAATACTTATCAATTCCACACTTGAAATTTGCCATATTTTCAAAATATCAAGACAATTTAATTTTCAGTTTCAAATTTTTGTCACTGTGGTCCCTTGTGGCATATGCCTAATTTCATCCATGAGTACGTATTTTGTAATCTGTATTTACAAAGTATATGGATGTTTAATTAACATAAATTGAACAAAAAAAAAAACCTTCAAAATTTTCATCTTCTCACTTTTTCGTTTGTAAAATAATAAATTTGTCCAATTTGCCAAACTTTATTTTATTTCAATCGGTAAAATAAGTTCTACGGCAATAATGTTGCATATTGCATCTTAAATACAGGTTTCTCAGTGGTCACTTCTTTTACATATTTCCAAACAGTAATCAACATCGTATATTTCTACATTTGCAATAAAAATATGCCAGGAAACTTATTGTTTGGAAATAGTGATTAGAGGTCTGCACGGGCCGAAATTTCCAGGCCCGGGCACGGCCCGACCCATACAAAAAATAATTTGGCCCGGCCCAGCCCGAACAAAAAAAAATATTGGCCCGGCCCGGCCCGATTTAAAAGTTAAAAGTTCGGCCCGAGCCCGGCCCGGAAAAAAGTTAAAATCTCTGCCCGAACCCGGCCCGGCCCGAGTGAATTTCTACAAAACATAATTTTTACGTCGATTTGGTTAAAAATTTGCTCCATAGGAGGAGATCTAACCAAAAATTCCTATCTCAGCCTTTTTTTTCCATGTTTATAATCTTCATTTTTATAGAGGTGCCGCAAGCTGGAATATTTATTTTTTTAATAAATCTCTATTTGTTGTATGTATGTGTTTAAGTTATCATCGATATTGTTAATCCATATTCCATTTATTGAAGTGTTAAAAATCAGAAAAATGCTATACAGTAAAATCTAAGGAAAAAAAAATGAGTTATAGACAATTTGCCTTCTTAGCAGGTGTAAATGTATTATATATTCTTTTCTTACGTATTAGTATATTCATTTTTAATGGATCAACACATTTTTCAATTTAAGACAGGATTCCATCATAAGCAGGTTCTTTTTCACACGTTTTACTATATTTTAATTTAGCTATATTTTAATAAGTGTATAAATCTACTATTCTTTAAAAAGAATAAATTTTAATGTTTAATTATAAAATAATGGCGATTTAAAAATGTATGCATGTTTTGAAAAGATTTTTATGCCAGATCTTATTTTACTGACCTTCGAACGGACCAGGTACGCCGAGACAATGATTTTCATACGAGTCAAAACCAGGACTAAAAATTTTAAGGCATGAAGACTAGGAAGAATGAAACCAGTCCCGGCTCTGTGCGGAAAAAATAATTTAAGGCACGGAAAAAAGTTCCTTCAGGAATCTTCAAAGTTTTCCTTCAGGAAAAAAGTAGGGCCCGGCCCGGCCCGAGTGCCGTGAAGAAAAATAGGCCCGAGCCCGGCACGCGGGCCGGGCCGAGTACGGGCTTCGGGCCTTGGCCCGGCCCATGCAGATCTCTAATAGTGATAGCCATTAAAGTGATCGCAGAGAACTGTAAATATGTTTTGATTACTTTGAGATTTGAAAAATTTCAATTGTTCTCAACAGTAAAGTATAAAAAACATCATGTAAGCTGAAACAGTTTTGGAGAAGTTACTTGAGTTTGTGGTAAGATATGAAATAAAATTAAAAGTTCAAATAGAAGTAATTTATTTTAATTGAGTATAAAAACAGGTTTCAAGTCGAAGTAGCCGAGGTTGAAAAAAGGTAAAATATCATAGAAATATGCTGAGTTTAATATTTCTGATCCATCCATAATATCAGATTAATAAAGGAAGAAAATATGAAAATACTTTCACAAATATTTATTTTATCCTTCCTAATTTTGCACCCTTATGATTCGTGCACCTGGAGCAGCTTGCTCCAACTGCTTCACAGTAGCTACGCCCCTGGTTTTGAACAACCGGTTGGTTGAGTTTGATATCTTATGCAGTGTTATGATAATTTGTTTTACAGGTTTTAATAAATTTCATATTTTTGACCTTCTGTGACTTGATAGAAGCTGTGAAAAGGCTCTTTTAGATGTACAAAGGCATTGAGTCTATAAATTTTTTTAATGGGGGTTAATAGTTCTTAGTTTCCTGTCTTAGGTTTAAACTGACTATTTTCCGAGGAACAGCTGTTATTATTCTTGTTATAAATTTGTTTTTAGAATTTTGAAAGAGAAATTTAAGTTTTTATCGTCTGATTAAGAGGTTTATCATCTACTCTAGGTTACTATGTATTGAGCAAAAAGTAATTTATTTTTAGGTGGCTTTCTTTTAGGAAAGTGTCAATGTTCAACTGGTTGGATTCTTTTTCAATTTTTAAGATACATATTTAGACTGATTGGGCAATTTAAGTTTTTTTGGTTTATTTTCAAAAAGTTTTACTTAAGTTCCAGTTAATTTATTCTCTTGCTTAATGGGTTTTTAGCTGTTTTCTGTAATAGGGAGAATTCATTTTGAATTTTTTCAGCCAAGTTAGGTTTGCCAAAGTAGGGCTGAATGATATGACTGGCTGGATGGAATAAGCTTGGACTTTTAGTTGAGTGGGGAATGAAAATGTTTATTTTTGACAGTTAATGATTTATAGTTTATTTTAGACAGTGTCAAATTATGGTTTGTTAAAAATGATTTGTTTAAAGTTAAAGTTATGAGAAGTATCAATGGTTGGTTGCTGTTAGTGAAATGGGTACACTTTATGGAAGACAGGTTTTGGAGGTGGCTCTGTGGTTCTTCTTGAGTATTTTTCTTTAATGTTTCAGAAAGAAAAAGTATGAAAAAAAATTTTTTATAGTAGAAAAATTTTAACCCTAAGATAATCTGTGAACTAAGCGGATTAACAGCTAGTTCTTGAGATAATGTTTGCCAATCGAAATACTAGTTGTTATAAGTTAGGTTGCACTAGTGAGAAACTTGCTTAGAAGTTAAGTATATTGATATACTGTAGAATGATTAGTTTGTAGAGATACTTTTCTATAATATTTTTGACTCTGAATCCCAGAGGTTGTGACGTTAAGCAATGTTTTGTGTTTAGTCCCGGCAATTAACTAAGAAGTGTTTTTATTGTGAAAGTGAGCGAGGGGAGGCCTGAACTATTGGAGTTTGGTTCTACAATAGTCAGGTTGATGTCAAGTTGTAGTATGGAAAATGTTTTTAGAATTAGAGCAGTTTTTCCCAGTTGCTTGGTGGTATAACACCCTCCTCAGTAGTTAAGTTTTCTGTTGGGTACTTGTATGACATCGGCAGAGGAAATTTTGGTTGAAGTCTTGATAAAGTAATGAAATGATTAATAACCATACTAGTTAAGAATGGATGTTTAAATTATCTAAAATTTAATATTTTTACTGACATCTGGGTCTATGTTTACCTGAGTTGTATATAGATTAGCGGTGCACAACCTTTTTAAGCGAAGGGCCACTTACAAAAATGACTGGGTTGTCGAGGGCCACCATCAGTAGAATTTTGTTTACAGGAGGTGTGACGGGAGGGGGGGGGGGGAGCCCCGTAGGTTCCTTCCTTCCCAGTCAACGTATTCAATTCTGTTGGCAAGGATATATCAACAGTTTACATTTGTATTTATACAAGAGATATAGCTAAGATTATTTTCAAAGAGTGAAAATACTCCTTGACTTTATTTGAGAGAGTAAATTTAGCTTTAAAGTTTGCCAGTGCCGAAAAAAAATTCTGCTTTCATGAATGAAGATGGGGAGGAGGAGAAACATATTCTAAATTGTACTTAACATATTCAGTCATAAGATGTGGATATCAAGTAGGGGTGCACAACCTTTATAAGAGGAGGGCCAGTCACAAAAATGACTGGATTGTCGAGAGCCAACATCCGTAGGGTGAACAAAATTTTGTTTCAGGGAAGGAGGGGGAGGAACGGACTAAAAGTTCATAAAAATGGGGGGGGGGCTAATTTTAAAAGGAGAGTTAGCTCCCTATACTCAACCACCTCCTTAGTCAGTATAACCCATTTCAGTTGGCAAGGAAAGAAAAATCTTGCATTTATTTTCCATGTGCAATTGCAAATATTCATAGCTTTTTTCCTAGTGATTGACAAAATTCACCATTTTTACGTGCCTATTCGGCGAAATTTGCGATTTATACGCATCCGATCGGTAAAATTCGCGATTTTTACGTACCTGACCGGAAAAATGTGATTTTTTTTTGCAACCGATCAGCAAAATTCGCTATTTTTACGTGCCCGAATGGCAAAATTCATGATTCTTACACATCCGATCGGCGAAATTCGTGATTTTTACGCGCCTAATCGACGAAATTTGAGATTTTCAGACCTGCCAACCTTTGAAAATGAGAAATAGTAGCACACCAAATTCAAATTTATCTGAAGGTTGGTTGGTTGGTGGCTGTTTTTTACGCTGTAAATTTTAAGCGAGAAAATACTAATCGATTAAACGCATGTGTATATCCATAAGCACACAAAATAGGAGACTTGTTTTTGCTAATTTTTTTGTTGTGGGTGGGATTGATTAAACATAATTATTCCTATTCAATTAATGCTCTGTCCACTCCTAAGCCAAATTTCTGAACTTCACAGTGAATTCTCTGAAAGATTCCAAGGCGGTTGGGGGGAGGGGGTGATGGAACTACGGGTATATCTTCCAGAGAAAAATGTCTGAGTTAGAGTCCTTCATCAGGTCGAGTAAGCTGATACAACCGGGTCCACTCCCGCCACTTTTTTTTTGCATCCCTTTGACGAAATTTGCGTTTTTTCGCGATCTTTTGACGAAATTTGCCGTTTTTCGCAATGTTTTTCATGGAATTGGCCGTTTTTACGCGATTATCTGACGAAAGTCAAGTTTTTCCCGCGATCTGTTGACAAAAATTTTTCGGTTTTTTGCGATCTTTTGACGAAATTTGCCATTTTTCGCAATGTTATTCACGAAATTTGCCGTTTTTTTGCAATTTTCTGAAGAAAGTCACGTTTTTCCCGCGATCTGTTGGCAAAAATTTGTCGTTTTTTCACGATTTTTTGACTAAATTTGCCGTTTTTGGCAATGTTTATGAAGAAATTTACCGTTTTTTCGCGATCTTTTGACGAAATTTGCCGTTTTTTCGTGATTTTCTGACGAAAGTCACGTTTTTCCCGCGATCTGTTGACAAAAGTTGCTGTTTTTTCGCAATCTTTTAACGAAATTTGCCGCTTTTCGCAATGTTTTTGACGAAATTTGCCATTTTTTCGCGATTCTCTGACGAAAGTCACGTTTTTCCCGCGATCCTTTGACAAAATTGGCAACTTTTCTTCGAACGAAAGACGAGATTGATTTTTTTCGGCGATCATTTGCCGAAATATACCTATACATTTAATGTCCGAATTTTCGGATTTATGACTGATATATTTTTTTTTTTCGGAAATCATTGCCTTAATTTTTCAGAAAATTCGGACCAGAATCACCCCTGAACGATCTTTTGACGAAATTTGCATTTTTTCAGCAATCAGTTGAATGAAATTCACGTTTTTTAGGCGATACTTTGGCGAAATTTGCTTTTTCCCCGCCAATTTTTTGACGAAATTCGCGTTTTTTCAGCAATTCTGTAACGAAATTCGCATTTCTTAGCTCGATCCTGTGACAAAAGTCATGATTTTTCGCGCGATCCTGTGACAAAAGTCATGATTTTTCGCGCGATCCTGTGACAAAAGTCATGATTTTTCGCGCGATCCTGTGACAAAAGTCATGATTTTTCGCGCGATCCTGTGACAAAAGTCATGATTTTTCGCGCGATCCTGTGACAAAAGTCATGATTTTTCGCACGATCCTGTGACAAAAGTCATGATTTTTCGTGCGATCCTGTGACAAAGTCATGATTTTTCGTGCGATCCTGTGACAAGTCATGATTTTTCGTGCGATCCTGTGACAAAAGTCATGATTTTTCGTGCGATCCTGTGACAAAAGTCATGATTTTTCGTGCGATCCTGTGACAAAGTCATGATTTTTCGTGCGATCCTGTGACAAAAGTCATGATTTTTCGTGCGATCCTGTGACAAAAGTCATGATTTTTCGTGCGATCCTGTGACAAAAGTCATGATTTTTCGTGCGATCCTGTGACAAAAGTCATGATTTTTCGCGCGATCCTGTGACAAAAGTCATGATTTTTCGCACGATCCTGTGACAAAAGTCATGATTTTTCGCGCGATCCTGTGACAAAGTCATGATTTTTCGTGCGATCCTGTGACAAAAGTCATGATTTTTCGTGCGATCCTGTGACAAAAGTCATGATTTTTCGTGCGATCCTGTGACAAAAGTCATGATTTTTCGCGCGATCCTGTGACAAAAGTCATGATTTTTCGCGCGATCCTGTGACAAAATTCGCGTTTTTTTTTTCCTTCAGAAAATCGTAGTTTTAGACAGATTTTCGTAGCATCGTAGTTTGTGGCTCAAAACCGTAGCAACTACGATTTTTTCGTAGCAGTTGGCAGCTCTGGATTTTACCGATTGGCAGAATTCACGATTTTTACGAACCTGATCGGCAGAATTCACGATTTTTACGAACCTGATCAACAAAATTCACAATTTTTACGCAGGCGATATGCAAAATTTAGGATTTTTACGCATACGATCGGCAAAATTCACGATTTGTACGTATACGATCGGCAAAATTCACGATTTGTACGTATACGATCGGCAAAATTCACGATTTGTACGTATACGATCGGCAAAATTCACGATTTGTACGTATACGATCGGCAAAATTCACGATTTGTACGTATACGATCGGCAAAATTCACGATTTGTACGTATACGATCGGCAAAATTCACGATTTGTACGTATACGATCGGCAAAATTCACGATTTGTACGTATACGATCGGCAAAATTCACGATTTGTACGTATACGATCGGCAAAATTCACGATTTGTACGTATACGATCGGCAAAATTCACGATTTGTACGTATACGATCGGCAAAATTCACGATTTGTACGTATACGATCGGCAAAATTCACGATTTGTACGTATACGATCGGCAAAATTCACGATTTGTACGTATACGATCGGCAAAATTCACGATTTGTACGTATACGATCGGCAAAATTCACGATTTGTACGTATACGATCGGCAAAATTCACGATTTGTACGTATACGATCGGCAAAATTCACGATTTGTACGTATACGATCGGCAAAATTCACGATTTGTACGTATACGATCGGCAAAATTCACGATTTGTACGTATACGATCGGCAAAATTCACGATTTGTACGTATACGATCGGCAAAATTCACGATTTGTACGTATACGATCGGCAAAATTCACGATTTTTACGCAGGCGATCGGCGAAATTCACGATTTATACGCAGGCGATCGGCGAAATTCACGATTTTTACGCAGGCGATCGGCGAAATTCACGATTTATACGTAGGCGATCGGCGAAATTCACGATTTATACGCACCCGATTTTTACACTCCCGATGGTCGAAATTCGCGATTATTATGTGTCCGATCGGCGAAATTTGGAAAATTTCGTGATTTCTATGCACTCGATCGGCGAAATTGATCTGCGGGCCACCAGTAATCCTATCGCAGGCCACTTTTGGCCCGTGGGCCACAGGTTGTGCACCCCTAATATAGATGCATGCATGCACAGTGTGCATGGAAAATTTTCTGTAAAATTTGGAACTATGCAGAAAGAATTTTAGAAAAAAAAAAAAAAAAAACAATTTTTGTTTTAATACCAAAAAATAAAAAAAATTCCAATTTTATGCAAGATTTATTTACAGTTTGTGCACAATTCAAAGTTAAGATGTAAAAGATTGTTGTGAAATTACAGACACTTGCAAAGAGGTCAAAATATTAAGGATTGAGTTGTTTCTAAATGCATTGACAAAATAATTGATAAGAATTCGTGTTAATAAAGATCAATACAAGAAATATGACGAAATTTGACATGTAATTGATACATTTATTATGAATAGTGAAGTAAGATCCAGATCCAAATATCTCCCCCTCCCCCCGCCCCCCTCCAACATAAGAATTGGTAAAGGATTAATGAAAATAGTTACATTTTATTTATGAACTAACAAGTATGATATTTAGGGAGAAAAGTTTCAGAACTTAAACAGATTCCAAATTTTAATGCAGATTTTTGTAAACCTACTAGCTATTAATGTCTGAATGATGCTCTGCAAGAAAATTAATGAATTAAGAAATATTAAATTTTGAATTTAATACAATCAATGTAGAATATAGCAGACCTTCACAACTTATGTTATTATAAATAGGATCATTCAAAGACAAGTATCTAATTTCAAGATTGACACATTAAAAATCATAATAGGTTAAAACACGATCATTTACCATTATAACTAGGTGTATTTGAACGGCCTAGTGAAGAACGAAAACCAGAACTACGGTCAAATTCATCATCCTCCCAAGGTCTAGGTCTGTCAATATCTCTAGACGGGGCTAAAATAAAAAGAAAAAAATGAAAAATATCAAATTAAATACAAGAAATCTACAAAAGACTCATACAATTTCAACATTCTATTTTCCAAAATTAATATGAAAAAACAACTCTGCCCATATGTATTATGCCCAAACACATAATACATGTGAAATTTTACTATTTAATTGGTACATTTCTACATTGTGTTCACTTGGTTACTCTGAGGATATTAAGGCAATTGTTTGGTTTAATCCAATTTTATTTTAGAATATTCAGCACAAGAGAGAATGACCTGATTTAATGTGTTCTGTTTGAGCTCAGATATTACCTTTTCATTATACACAATGTTGTTCTGATAAAATTAACAAATCAACAACATATTATGCAGCTTGCCATTTTTAAATTTTTATCTCCCAGGAATTAAAAAATCTATGGAATAAAAGCCTATTCTACGATGCTGGAAAGGCTGTGGAGAACTAGTAATGAAAAGCGAGAATATTTAGCATTCGGCATGGTGATGAAAGTGTGTTCTGCTCTCCAATTAGATTGACTCAAATTAACCTGAGATATTTTATAAATATCCTACCATGGCTACAATACATGGCCCATTAAGTTCTTTTTCTTCTCTTCTCCCCCATTTTGGTGTTTAATGAAAACTATAATTACAGTAGAGTTTCTAAAATCTGCAATTTTTTTAAATCAGTGTGCATTTCAAAATGTAAAGAGTGAAATTTGCAGTTAAGAAGTATTCTTTATAATCTTTATTCCAAATATTTTTAATGTAAATTAATGAGAAGATAGTAATGACACAGGAAAAAAACATTTTTATTTCACAGAAACTTATACACGACAAAATGCAAAACAATAGAAATCTATGAGAAATGTAAACAAGCCCAGAAAAGTTTTAGTAGGTCATTATAGAAAGTAGCGAATTAATTTATTTTATATTTCATGCAAGGCAGATTTGGCAACACCAATTTCATTATTTTGCATTTTGTTCCAGCCATTGTGTTTTGCAATCATCACGATCACAAACGTTCTATGTTCTATTTGTTGGCACTATTTTTCTATCTGGATTAGATGAAAGATTTATTTGCGATTGTAATAAAAAATGTCAGGTAATGAATGTATTGATAATCTGAAAAAACACATAGTGCACTTTCTGTCATAGGAAAAGTGGATATTTAAAAAAAAAAAGAAAAAAAAAAAAGGATAATGGTACTACACCACATTATATTGCCGTTTATTTCAGTATTTCAATTCGAACTGTTTATGAAAAAAAAAAAAAAAGAATAAAGAAAAAATTTTTACATTTTATGCTAATACAGACTGAAAGGAATAAAAAATAGGAAATTTCTTCATGAAGCTCAATCGGCAGATCTTTATGTCATACTTCACAAATGATTCAAACAGCAGCGTAGTGTGTGCTGATCTCTGGACCTATTTTGCACAAAAAAAGCAAAGAAATACACAGTGATTTAAAAATCAAAGAATATGATTTTTCAGAAAGATGGCTTGAAAAGTTTAAAAAATGCCACAGAATACAGTATGTTAAAGCTTGCGGTGAGAAAAACTCTGCAGACAATGAATCTACTGCAGACAGGGTTGAGAAAAACTCTGCAGACAATGAATCTACTGAAGACAGGGTTCATACCCTTTTTAAGTTAATTCCAGGAGTTTTCAAGGAGTCTAAAAATTTTTTTCCAGGAGATTTGCTTTGAGTTTTTAATACAACCTCGTTATCTTTTTTCAAGATCATATATACAGGGATAGGGTTGCTCATCCTGAAATGTGAATCTTCAAAAATTTTACTAATTTTAAATTAGTAAAAAGCCTTGGAAATTTGAGACATAAGAGAATGTTCATTTCTCACTATGGATCACTAAGCTCCATCAGAGCAAAAATTATCAGAAGCAAAAATCAGAAGCAAAAATTAATTTAAATTCCCTTAATATTTTAATGTCAAATTCACTGCTAAGAATCAGAAGTTCCCAGTTTAATTTGATTTTGTGTTTCCCCATGAGCTCAAACCGTTCTTCTTAGCTGCCGATTGCGCATGTTTACTGCGTAATACACTTTCTGCACTGGTTGTGCGAACTGTGCCAGTTGCAGTTAACACTGTTCCAAGATGAAATAATTAGATTTTTTGAGATTTTCCTTCAAAATCATTAAATTTTTAATGTTTAATATTCTCAAAATTATAGAGAATAAAAAAATAATTAAAATATCGTAGTTTTAATATTTTCCAGGAGTTTTTTTTTTTTATTTCCAGGAGTTTTAAGGGCCCTTGAAGAAAAAAATGGAATTCCAGGAGAAGTATGAACCCTGTGAAGAATTTGACAAAATTTATTCCCCCTTAAAAAAAAAGGGCTTTTCTGGAGATGTCCACACAGAAAAACATAAGTATGTTCAGACGAGAAAGCACCATCTGGACTGAAAGAAGCAAAAGAATGAGTCCCTGTTCTTCTTTGTGCAAACACAGCCAGGACACACAAGTGCAAATTATTTGTAATATTGTAAAAGTGCTAATCTCCGAAGGGGTAAAAACTTTGCCTCTTATATATAAAACTAATGAAAGAGCTTGGATAACAAATGAACTGACCATAGATTGGTTTAAAGATCATTTTGATAAGGAAGCACAACAGCATTGCACAAAAATGGGATTGTCAGATCATTGTAAAATTCTTTTACTGATAGATAACTGCACTATTCATCCTGAATTAAATGGTATTTCAAACAATATTATTACAATGTTTTTGTCCCCCCCCCCCCCCAACACTACATCATTAATTCAACCTATGGATCACAGTATCCATAGTGTAAAATGTCACTAGAAGTCAAAGTTTTAAAGCAGCTAATTAATGCCGATTCATCATTTGAAGCCATAGAAGAGCACAGAAAAAAATTCAGCATAAAAGACTAATTGAGGAAGCATGGGCTTTTACTACAAAAGTTACTTTAATACATGGCATAAAATATGACCTGGCTCTTTATTGAAAAAGGATGAGGATACAGATTTTTCAGGTTTTCAGCTAACTTACCACAAGTTAAAGCATATGAACTGTTGAATTACGCAAAAAAATTAGTCCCAGGTTCACAAGAGCCTTTCAATGAAAAAGAAATTGCTGAATGGAAGAATAGTAAAGATGAAGTTTTGGTAAATCATGTTGCAGATGAAGAAATTATTTCTTTAATAATGAACCCACCTGAAGACAGTGAAACCGAGTCTGACAATGACTGAGAAAAAAAAAAAATAAAAGTTTAAAGAAGATCTGGTTTTAGGTGAAATTTTTTTTTTTAAGTTCTTGGAGCAGCAGAGTTGTATAGACCAATAGGAAATAATGACTGTTTACAGAATTCAAAAAGAAACTTTACCAAGAGAAAATTAAAGTTCTTAAGCAAAAGACTATACAAAAAAGATTTAAAAGTTGTAATTAAAAAAAAAATGGTATTAAAATGATAATGTACATGCAAATAAAAGGGATTAAAGTTTAGTTTTGCTTAAATTAAATTATTGCATGTTCTTCTTGTAAATAGATACAGGTAAGTTGAAAAAAAAATTATTTAATCCAGAATCTGCAAAATTCTAAAATTTGCACAGCCTCTGGTCTCAAACTGTGCAGATTTTTTAGACTACTGTATTTCTCCTATAGACTCATCTAATATAAAACAATTGTTTCAGTTGCATACGTTTTAAACAACTGACAATTTTTATATGTATGCACTTTTGATTATAAATAACAAGTTGATGATACTTTTAGGTAGATTTCGTAAGAAATACTACCTATTACATTCTCCCCTAAGTTGGAATTTTTGAAAAAATTTTGCAGGTCTACGCCGATCATGACTCCCAGAACCCAAAACCACCCTCAGTTCAATATATATATATATATATATATATATATATATATATGTCACTTTTTTATGGACACGATAACTGCAATAATTCTGCACAGATCTCTTCGAAACTGATACATAAAATCAAGGGCATAAAATCTTGGTCAAGTTTGTTAATGGGCAAAATCGAACCAAGGGGGGGGGGGGGGGCTTTTTGTGAAAACAGAAAAAAACCCATAATTTCTTAATTATGATACATATCGAATCCGTTTAAAGTTATTATTACTTCTAGGAGAAGGGCCGAAAATAAATATGACAGATTTTTGATACAATTAAAAATGGCCCCAAGGGGGGGGGGGAGGTTTTAGAAGAAAAAAAAATCCTAAAATTCCGTCAATTCACGATATCAAATCCGCTTAAATTTATTAATCCTCTTAATATTATCCAAAACTTTTATATTGACAAGTTTTTTATAGGACCAACCCTTATAGCAAAAAAAAATTAAAAACAAAAAAAATCCCTGCTGGCTCCGCCTGCAAACAAGTTATTTTTCGAAGTAGGCGGTTCCAACTCCCGCATCTTTTCGAAACTGATACATAAAATCAAGGGGCATAAAATCTCGGTCAAGTTCGTTAATGGGCAAAATCGAACCGGGGGAGGGCTTTTTGTGAAAACAGAAAAAACCCATAATTTCTTAATTGTGATACGTATCGAATCCGTTTGAAGTTATTATTACTTCAAGGAAGGGCCGAAAATTTATGTACGACAGATTTTTGATATAATTAAAAATGGCCCCAAGGGGGGTGAAGGGGGGTTTTAGAAGAAAAAATTCATAACTTCGTCAATTCCCAAGATTTTAAATCCACTTAAATTTATTATAAATCCTCTTAATATTATCTAAAACTTTTATATTGACAAGTTTTTTATAGGACCAACTCTTATAGCCAAAAAAAAAAAAAAAAAAAAAAAAAAAAAAAAAAAAAGTCCCTGCTGGCTCTGCCTGCAAACAAGTTAGGTTTCGAAGTAGGCGGTTCCAACTGCAGCATCATGGCAAAAAGGTCATTTCTTCCGCAATTCCCAACAAACATGCGCCCCACGGTCTGAGTCTTCGAAATCTACCTGTGCCTGTAGGCTGAGCCGTCAGGGATTTTTTGTAATTTAATCTCAAGTTTCATAATTTATGCACATTTTATCATCTACAATTTTAGTTACTCTAAAGCTGAGAAATAAACCTTGATGTTGTACTTTTTTTCTAGTGTATGCAGCTTTTTTTGTTTTTAAATAAATACCAGTTTGCTGATCCTTTTTGTAATGTAATCCTATCTCTCATAATTTATGCACATTTTACTATCTCCAATTTTAGTTGCTGCTAAAGCTGGGGAATAAATCTGAATGCTGTACTTTTTTCTAAGTCTAGATTCATTGCAAAAATTAAGAAACTTCTTTGAGCAAAACTATGAAATCATGTTACGACACTTACACATTTTGTTATTTATAATATGATATAACCCTATAACGATATTGTCTGCAAAACATTGAAAATGGTATCACTCTGAATACTCTCCTTCAACAGTGTTCCTAAATAAATGAAACATGTAACAAACCCTTTAAACAAATTTAATATTGAAATCAAAGAGGAAATGTCTTAACAAATGAGGTTATTAGATATTGTTTTAAAGATGGCTCGGATTAAAAAAATAATAATCAACAAATACACAAGTTGATTGAATTTTAAATTCATAAAAATTTTTATTTTGAAGTATAAAATACTTTGATTTTTATCAAAAATTTCTTATAAATTATAAACATTGCTGAACGCTGAATAAAAATAAGCAGCATTGACAAAATTTATTGAACAACAAAATTTTGTATTGTCTTGACTAAAAGAAAAAAAAAATTATTAACTCCATTTACTTTCTTAAAATATGACTATTTTATTTTATTTTTTTAAATAAAAAATAAATGAACAAAAGCAACTAATTTCACTGCCAAAAAGAACTTTGAATATTTCGTCCTGCATAAGAGAAGCAAAGAGCAGTGTAAAGTTTTGCTTACACAAATTCGGTATCCGATCATGTTCTTTTGCAAAGCCTTCATTGAAAATATTTAGCAATAAAATGAATAAGACAGGATACCTCTTCCTAAGTAATTCCAACTGTACAAATTACAGCCTCTTAAAATAAACATAAAATTTCTATAAAATACTTCTATTTTTTCCTCACTTTTTTCAATTTAATAAAATAAATGTTAAAACAAAATAATTCCCACACACATAGTTTTAAAAAAATAATTTTTAAATATACATACAAGCGTGAATAGAACTGTAGTAGCGTAGTCGAGCAGGTGGTTCTATCTTAGCAGAAGGTGTACGAGAAGCATTTCGAGGGTCTACGTGAGATTTTTTCCAGGCACGAATTTTTTCCCTTTCTTTAACAGTTTTTAAAAATACCTAATAATAAAAAAAAATAGAACAATTATTACCACATTAAACAATTACAACAAATACACTTTAATAAATGATTCTATGAAAGAATAAGTTTTAAATTATTTAAGGGAATAAAGTAAATTGTCTTATTGATAGATTTCATTTACCTTGTCAAGGAAACCTTAAATGACTGGAGAAAATTCCATTTTATACAGGTTTCCATTTTAGCAGGTATACTTTTATGGTATTTCTTCCATACAAACTTTATGTTCCGATTTAACAGATGCTTGTCCCACTTTCTTTGTCTTCCTATCTCACTTTTTATAAAAGGGGAACTGTCAACACAAGCTTCAAACTACAAATCTTAATGCTGTCTACTAGATTAGCGATAGGTTAGGGTTTGTGGGTGTGTTTTGCTACCAATTACAGCCTCCACTCTTATTTGGCCCACGGTCCATCACTGTTAATAATCATCATGACTCTCTGCAATGGGCCTGACTTAAAAGGAATAACATGGAAGTGAAAAATAAATAAGTCAGGTCTCCAAATGAACATGTCATGTCTGATTACATAAAATTATCCACGAATACAACTATCAACTAATCCAAGAGATGATGTAAATAAAGTAAGCCAAGGACCATATACATATGATTCTAATATGCATGTTTATAATACATTCTAATATAGTTTGGTACCTCAAATCTGGAATCCTAAAATCTGGAAGGCCCAAATCCAGAATGAATAAAAGAAATCTAAAATTCTGCAATAGATCTGGAATAAATTCCAGAAAATGTCCGTAGATGGCGCTTCATGTGCTCGTAACAGTTTCCAACTAAACTAGACTAAACAAATACACCCAACTAAAAAAAAAATTTTTGTTGCCATTTTTTTATAGATTAGTTTTAATCCAAATCTTTGCTGACGGAGATAGCAAAGTTAGTCTGCACATGTTTTAAGATTGCATATTTAGTTCAAATTTATTTTAAGATTTCATAAAACAATATATTTGCATGCATAAAAAAAACATAAAATAGCATAACTGCATTAAAATAACTCATTAAATTAGTTTAATTATGATCTTGTAGGAAATCTGATTACTTTGTGCTTTTCACTTGGCTGAATGTGTTTTTTTGTGTGCGTAAATTTTGGCAGGATGTTATTTTCATCTGGCAACATTGCAGAGCTCATATCGTCATACTGCGCACATTGTTGATTTTAGTTAATGTTCACTGCACATGCTTTTTTTATTTTTATTGTCAACAGAGATTCATTATATCAGCAGTGATATTTTAAACAGTATAGGATCTGTTATCCGGCGTCCCGGTATCCGGAACGCTCCGAAAACCGGAATGCAAAACACTAAATGAAAAAAAAAAAAAACAAGCGGGAAAAATTCTACCTTACGACAGAATATAGATTGGCCACCCACGGCTTTTATCGTTGAGATTTTTTCAGCCAAGTCTAACTCATCAAAAAAAAGTATTTGTTAGCATAAGCCAGCTTCTCCACTTTAGAATTTAGTTAGCGCTCTAAGATTGTTTGTGAGGCTGGCGGAACATATTAGGCACGAACACACCAAGTTTTAAAAAGATTCGGTGACTAGAAGTATTTTTAATAAATATAATAGTAAAATGATGTGGCTCCAATGGGCTGAGACATGGCGAGGTAGTTGTTTACAAATGTGCTGGCTTAATGACACCCTTTAAACTGTTTTTAATGGTTCAAGGCATTTTAGAACTTAATAGATAACCTAAAAAAGGTAATGAAAAGTTTTATGATAGCAGCTTTTATGATGGATACAGCTAAGAGAAGTTGTTTAACAAATGATGAGTTAGCATTAATTGACGGGATCTTGGAAAGCGGTGTGGGGAAGGGAGGGGGGAGCTATACAAAACACAAGTGCTCTACGAGACCCGATTTAAAATGAATCCTCATTTGCAATTGATAGATGGGTCTTTAAAAGGGATCCCTTTTTCGCCTCTCTGACGGGCCCACCAAGAGAGATACGTAAAAACCGAGGGCACCAAAAGAAGCGGGGGGGAGGGGGAATATCTTTAGGCAGTTTACAGCTAATTTTGGTGAAATTTTGGAGCTGTCCGGCCCATAGGAACAGAGAAAAATGGGAAAAACTAAAATAAATATGAGAAATTGAAAAAAATAAGAAAAGTGCTCCTGACAGGAGACAGGAGAGAAGGAGGGGGAGAGTAGAACCAGACAAAAGTGCTTGATAAGATCAAACTTTTGATATGGTACATGACGGGGTTTGAACACCTTGAATGTCTCCCCCGTGGGGATGGTAACTCCGGTCCTATGGGAGAGAGGGCCTCGGGACCCTCTTAGAAATGTCGGCCTCGACGATTTTAACTTCTTTGGACTTTTTGGATCCTTTAGAAGAGGCTTACGTCCTCTGTGGGGCTTAAAGGGGCTGAGAAAGATGGGAAAAACTAAAATTTAAAAAGAGTTGAAAAAGAGAACTATGTTTCTTAAGGGAGAGGGGAGTGAGAGGCGGAGAGTAGGACCAGACCATAGTGCTTGACGAGATCTATCTATTGATATGTTACATGAAGGGGTTTACATGGGGTTTACATTTGGGGGAAGCACCAAAACGGTCTTACTGAACCTTTCCCATGATTATGCCAAGGTTGCAGTTATGATTTCATCACGATCATCTCAAAGCTTATATAGGCATCCTATATACGCGTATATATATTCCAAACACTCCTATATGTGCCATATACGTCATTATACACATTATTTATGTTTTATGTCGTATATACATCATATACACATGTCATATATATACATCATATATGCATCATATATGACTATAATTTGGCCACATACGTACAGAAATGTTATATATATATATATCATATATTATTATAAATGTCATACATGCTTTATAATTTGGCGATAAATCTTGGCCGCTTGGAAGCCGCTATAAACACGAAAGTACCAAATTTACAATATATTAATGAAAACAGAAACAAAAATATTTCATGATTGGTGGCTGCTATAACACGAAAGTACCAAATTTCTTTTTTATTTTTCATATCTGATAATTTGCATCTATCCTTTTTTGTAATTTTAACATTTTTGTAACGATTTTACGTATTTCTATTGCCTATTCAAAGAAAAATTCTAAAGTTACAGAATTTCGTTAAAAACGGTTAAAATAGCAAAATGCGAACTTCGTTTGGTCCATTCTCGACCGAAAGCAACAACCGTTATTATCTTTTTACGCGTGAAGGTTTCGTTATGGTACTTCATTGTGAAGTTTGGTAATTTTTGAAATTCATTATTTGAAAAATGGCATAATCATTCGATTTGAAATTTATATCAAGAAAAAAAACAATTTTTTTCCTTTCTAACGCAGTTTGTCTAACAATTTTGTGACTAATACTTTTTGAGCTATTAATTTTTTCAGTAACTTCAAATGTTTCATTTTCCGCGATTAACCTGTGGCAACGATGGATTGCTGTGACTTTTCATAAACATGAAAAATGATAGAGATTGAAAGAATAAGCCTCCCTGTGGGTGGCTAAAAAAAAAACGTAAAATTTAAAGTGTCAGTAAAAGAAAAAAAACAATATGATATTGCCTTCATTCATTAATTTATAAATTTAATAAATAAATTTTAAAAAATTATGATACAAAAAACATTACGATAAGAAAAAATTAAAAACAATTACATTAGAAAAATAAAACATGTCTGTGTACAAATTTTATTTTGTTACAAGTTTCATGAAAAAAAAGTTAAACGTAGTTTAATGCCACGGTGTTATTCCGGAGAAATATGGTGAGCAGAAAACTGACTAACATTTCTTTTTTATTTTGTAAAATTGAGTCTAGAAAAATTATTTCTATGCTAAGAATCGGCGAATCCGCCATTGCGATCAGCATCAATAATAACAGGTTATGGAAAGTTGCCAGATTACGCATTGATTTTAACATTTCCTTTTTATACATAAAATAATAGTTACTTGATAATTTGTAAATTTAGATCTGAAAAAAATTTCACAGTCAGAAGTATTTTCTCTGAATAAAAAACTAAAATTCTTTTTTTAGAATATACTTCCAGTAAATTTTATACACATGAAGTCACATTCCAGTATGCGCAGCCGCAATTCATTCCAGCAGATGATCTTTAGCCTTAATTCAGGGTACTTGTATAAATTTTTAACAAGCTGGATAAATGATGGCAGTTGATGCCATTGCTATCTCCAAATCAAAAGATTCTGCTCCCAACTCCCAAAATGAAATTTTATTTATGTTTTGTAGATTAGAATGTTTTATTTTTATTTTGTGCAAATAATGTATTAAATGAACAAATTTATAAGTAATGTATTTACATATATTATTCATATTTATCACGATTTTATGAAATTATTTCGTACATTTTTTTATACTTATAAAAAAGCGTTCTGAATTACGGAAAAACCCCTTATCCAGAATGCTCCAGGTCCCAAGCATTCTGGATAACGGATCCTATACTGTATTTGTATAGTGCAATTATGTCTAAGAAGAAGCATTGTTGACTTAGTACAAGTAAGAAAGTGAAACTGCTTAAAAAGCTTGATGAAGGAACACCAGAGAAAAATGTATGCAATGAATACGGTATTGGCAAATCAGCTGTATAGGATTTAAAAAGCAGTATGCACAAACTCAAGGCTTAGAAACAAAAAATTTCATTACTGAAGTCCAAATTATGCAACTGTATAAATTATAAGAAGTGTATCAGAGTGAAACCCCTCCCAAAAAAATTAAACAATTGAAAATATCAGCTATGTTTATGAAATCAGACCATTAAAATATTCAATTTAATATTTATTATTTTGTCATAAATGCTCAATTGTATTTTCTATTTTAATGTCAGCGACTTTCAATGTTTCAGTTTCTCGCAACTTCCGTTCCAGATTCCCCCCAATCAATTATTTTTTGTAGTTCAAGTTTTTGTCTGTTTACTTACACTAAGCCTAACACCAGAGTTGTATAATATAGACGCACGCGTGCCCGTCTTGCGTGGAAAATTTTCTGCAAAATTCAGAACTTTGCAGAAAAAAAATTAGAAAAGAAAATGTAATTTTTGTTTTAATACCAAAAAATAAACATTCCAATTTTATGTACGATTTATTTACTGTTTGCGCACAATTCAAAGTTTAAAGATGCAAAACATTGTTGTGACATTACAGACGCTTGCGAAGAGGTCAAAATATTAAGGCTTGGGCTGTTTCTAAATGCATTAACAAAATAATTGATAAGAATTCAGCTCTTCCTCTCATAGATTTTTAGCTTAATTATAAAATAACCAAAATAAATTATTCTTTAATTAATATTAATTTTAAATGGTAATTATTTTAAACTACTGTTTTTAATTCATATCGGCAAAATAATATAACACGTAATTTTATTAAACATTAAATTAATTTGCAGAAAGTTGACCTAATATTTATGTGTGCAGAAAATTTTTCTGCCTAATACGGCAATTCACGATATAGATTGCTTCGCAGCATGTAAAATGTCACCACGGGCATGTACTGCATAGCTGTTTCTTTATTGTTTTGGTTGAGGACCTGAAATACAGAACAATTGCAGCACCGGCCAGTCTGGATTTGTGGTCCCGTACTGTAATTAGAGATTTATTAAAAATATTTGAGCGAAGGTAAGCCTCAGAAAATCCAATAGAGGAGCAAGAAACTAAACTAAGAAGATTAGAAATTTTTAAGGGTATAAAGTAAATTGGCTTATTGGTAGATTTCATTTACCTTGTCAAGAAAATCTCAAATGACTGGGGAAAGACTCCGTTTTAGACAGGTTTTCATTTTAACAGGTATACTTTTATGGTATTTCTTCCATACAAAACTATAAATTTTTTATGATTAAATAGGATTTTGTTATAGACAAGCTTGGTTGGCTTGGGTTTAATGCACATGGTCCCAAAAACGACAGGTTGTGCAAAACACAGGGTTAGAAAATTCAAAATACAGATAATTCCAAAGTAATGAAAATTGCATTCTAAAACAAGAAGGTAAAATGATAAGTCATTTCATGAGCAGAACATACATATGACACTTCAATCTTAAGATGAAAATTTTCAGTTTCATTTTGAAAACATTACAGGAGATTGATTCTATCTAGAAACCAAAGTTAATCATAATGCCCAGTTTCCATAATATTCATAAATTTGTCTTCCACTTCTACAAAAAATAAATAAGTAAATTGAATAACCATTTCATTAAATATATTAGGACCCGTATTTAACGAGGAACTCGGGACACAGAAAAATGCTTGTTAAATCCGGTCGCTCGCTAAATCAGAATCCAAGTTAATAACTAGTATGTAGATAAAAAAACAACTTAAGTGAATTGCTGCTTGATAATCTTTAATGAGAAGAGGAAAAATATTCATCCAAAGTTTATTAAGTTTGACTTTACAAAATTTCATTTCATTTAATTTTCGTCATAAAACACTTAATACATTAAAATGTTGCATCATCAGTATTTTTCATTGCTTCAAAAAACTGTTCAAGATTTTGTAATGACTCTGCAGTACAATCACGTGACTGTGTTTTAATTACAGTTTCTTCTTCCGAGTCCCTATTACTTGCATTTTCCTCTTCCTGCGCTTTTACCACTTCCACAATGATATCCTCAGTGAAGAGTATGCCTGAGGTTAAGACATCATCAACATTATTGTACTTATTGATGTTTAAAAGATCGTTAAACTGCCCAATGTTATTTTGTTGCAAATAGACTGAGAAACACAAGTCATCTTCGAAATCACCATCACTTCTGTCAATCCATTCAGCTTTTCTGTAACAGTTTTGAATACAGGATTGAGTTACACTTCCCCAAGCATCTGTCTTCAGATGTATAACGTACGAACAGAAATTTTAAGATCCTGATCTTTTTCATTTCTCTCTAACATCATCAGAATTAATTGTTTTCTATAATAGCATTTGAAACTGCGAATAAGAACTAGTTTGAGAGGCTATAACACCGAGGGTGAGTTAGGCGGTAAAAAAACAAGTTTCATGTTTGTTTTTTTAAATTGCTGACCAGTGGGTGAGCAGAACAATTATCAACGAAGAGTGAAACTTTGTTTTCTGTTTTTGGAACATTTTATCGCACTTGTGAAAATGGGATTAAAATAATTCAGAAGTAATCTATGCTTTTTTGTTCGATTTGTAAGTCACCGATAGGCTTTTTACCCCTTCAAAGCATCTTGGATTTGCAGATTTTCGGACGATAAAAAGTTTTTTATTGTCTTTCTCTTGCACGTTGGAACACATTAACACAGTTAAGTGATTTTTCAGCAACTTGCCACCCACACATTTTTCACCTTTAAACTTCATCATTTGATAAGGGATTAGATTGTAAAAGACGCCACCCTTATCGGCATTGTAGATGTTATCTTCAGCATAATTTTCACATAAATCTTTCATGTGCAATCCAACCAGTCTTCTTTCACATCTTTGTCGTTCACACTGGAGCCTTGCAGATAATTTTTCCTGCACAGATGTTGTGACGTTGCTTGAAACGATGTAGCCATCCATTAAAGCATGAAAAATCTGTGTAACCTAGCTGAGCTACAAATTTTTCATCTTGGATTTTAATGATGAAACCAGTTATTGCCAAACAAGAATTCTGTTGCTGAACAAACCATTTTAACAGAGCTTCATCCAAGTCATCTTTTTCAAACTTCTTCAGCTGTTTGCGATCCGTCACATTCGCTTGATATGCTTCCATTAAAGACTATTTTTCAAAAGAGTTGACACAGTTGAACTACTTACATATTGCAACATTTTTTACACCTTTATCTAAGAGTTTTATAATTTTCACTTTTTCTCTTATGGATAAAACTTTACTTTCGACATTTTAAACAGCAGAATAAAAAAACACGCTCTCAAGAAAAGGCACAAGCCGAGAATAAGTTTTTCTTACACATAGTTCTGAAACAGGTAATTACACCTGATTTGGATTGGATCAAGCCATTGAAAGGAGGAGTGAGTCGTCATAAATGATTTCACTTTATGCCAGCCGTACCCCACCCCCCTGCATCCACCATCTTTAACCGTGGAAAAACACAAAGTGTGTTGGAATTCCATTCCTTATCAGTTTGGATTATTTCAAATATCCCTTTTTCCCTTCCTGTAAAAGGGACAATAGGACGGGCGTCCATTTCACACCATCTCCCTTCCAAAAATTGATACCTGCCTATGATGGTTTCAACTGTTGTTGGATAACTTTAAAGAATAGTTATTTTTTCTATACAAGAGGAATGCAAGAAATCTAGGAAATCCATGGGTTTCTTAAATCATTATTTCTGTAATTATTCCTCGCTTTCATAATTATTTTCCTCGTTAAATCAGGGGAAGGTACAAAAATTTGCTCGCTAAAAGAGTATACTTCAATACATTTATAAACATTACACCAAGCAAAAGTCTCCATTTTCCTCGCTAAATCTGGAATCTCATTAAATGCGGGCTCCCTATAAACGGGCTCGACCGTATATATTTTAATGGCTTGGTTTTAATGCATTTGCTTTACATTAAATTCTCAGCTTTTCCTTCCATTCCACAGGTGCAAAAAATAAAATGAATAATTGTAAATCAGTACAAAAACCCTGAATGGATAAAAGTTTGATGTGGCACTTAACCTAATGGCTCTGAAGAATTATAAATATGGGTCTTGAAATAACGATATACAATTTTGAGCGACACTGTGCTATTAAAAAAGCTGTGAAGTAGAGGCACACCCATTCCAAAATACTGCCCTCCTTAGATTTTTTTTTCGGCTTGTGTCCATGTAAACAATGTTTATTTTTTTTTTATGAATCTCCACACTTTTCACTTTTTTGGTGCTGTGTCATTAGAAATTCGGTTCAAAATGCTGACTTTGACAGTATTGTTTGAAAGGTCTTCTGACTTTATCAAAAAATGGAAAACGTCTTGATTACAAAGTTTCTGAATAAGAACACCTGCCAATTTCATGTATTTCTGAAGAAAAATATGATTTAAAACATATGTTTATAAAGTAGCCAGTTTCAATTTGAGAACAACAACCTTAACAAAATGTAACCCTCAGAAATTTAAAAAAAGACATACTGCCAAAAAAGCAAAAATGGAAGGTGAAACAACTTTGATTGCATTATAAAATAGAATACGAAAAATAGCAAATAATGGAAAGCAGATCTAAAATACATCTTCAAAACGCACCCTGACATGAAACCATATGCCTGAAATGAAAGCATGTTTTGAGGATAAAAATCTAAGTATATTAATTTAAAATTTTCATATAATTTTATCACACAGCATTAAAATATAATTTTAAAAACAACCCTTTTGAAAGGTATTTATAAAAATATTATTAATTTCAAAATAAATTTTTCTATATTGCATAAATCTTAAAAAGTCAACAATTTAATAAAGTTAAAAATTTTTTAAGTTTCTATTTTTATTTGTATTTTAAATTTTCTTTTTTAAATACTGCTGTCTTAATTTTTCTGCTATAAAAAATATATATAAATTTGATATTCAATCATGCCAACTGCCTAAATGGAATCTGAAAGAAATAGTTTATTTTAAAATTATTTTAAAAAAAAAGCTAAAAAGAGATTTAATTTTAAATATTGCAAATGTTAAACTCAGACCTGCCAACCTTTGAAAATGAGAAATAGTAGCACACCAAATTCAATTTTATCTGAAGGTTGGTTGGTTGGTGGTTGTTTTTTACGCAGTAAACTTTACGCGAGCAAATACTAATCAATTAAACGCATGTGTATATCCATAAGCACGCTCTTTTGTTTTTGCTAATTTTTTTGTTGCAGGTGGGATTGATTAAACATAATTATTCCTATTTCAATTAATGCTCTGTCCACTCCTAAGCCAAATTTCTGAACTTCACAGTGAATATTCTGAAAGATTCCAAGGCAGTTGGGGGGAAGGGGTGATGGAACTACAGGTTATATCTTCCAGAGAAAAATGTCTGAGTTAGTCCTTCATCAGGTCGAGTAAGCTGATACAACCAGGAGTGGGGGTGTCCACTCCCGCCACTTTTTTTTGCATCCCTTTGACAAAATTTGTGTTTTTTTCGCGATCTTTTGACGAAATTTGCAGCTTTTTTCAAGATCTGTTGATAAAATTTGCGTTTATTTAGATATTTTTTGACGAAATTTGCCGTTTTTACGCAATTCTCTGAAAAAGTCACGTTTTTCCCGCCATCTTTAAATTTCGAAATTTGCCATTTTTCGCAATGTTCATGACGAAAATTGCCGTTTTTTCGCAATCTTTTGATGAAATTTGTCGATTTTCACAATGTTTTTGACGAAATTTGCCATTTTTTCGCGATTTTCTAACGAAAGTCACGTTTTTCCCGTGATCCTTTGACAAAATTGGCGACTTTTCTGCGAACGAAAGACGAGATTGATTTTTTTCGGCGATCATTTGCCAAAATACTGATACATTTAATGTCCGAATTTTCGGATTTATGACCGATATATATATTTTTTTTTTTCGGAAATCATTGCCTTAATTTTTCGGAAAATTCGTACCAGAATCACCCCTGAACGATCTTTTGACGAAATTCGCATTTTTTTCAGCAATCAGTTGAATGAAATTCACGTTTTTTCGGCGATACTTTCGCGAAATTTGCTTTTTCCTGCCAATTTTTTGACAAAATTCGCGTTTTTTCAGCGATCCTGTAACGAAATTCGCATTTCTTAGCTCGATCCTGTGACGAAATTTGATTTTTCACGCGATCCTGTGACAAAATTCGTGATTTTTCGAATGATCCTGTGAAAAAATTCGCGTTTTTTTTTCTTCAGAAAATCCTAGTTTTAGACAGATTTTCGTAGCATCGTAGTTTGTGGTTCAAAATCGTAGCAACTACGATTTTTTCGTAGCAGTTGGCAGCTCTGTAAACTCTTTTACGTAAAAAAAATTACCTTAATTTCTTTCTATTATGTATTTATATTTATTTTTATTATGCAACATTCAAATATTATTTTAAATAACCTTTTTGGAATGTGTTTATAAAGCTTACTACTCTGAACTTCAAATTTTATATCCATCAAGTCTTAATTATACCGCATTAATATTTCAGCTTAAAATTATTAAATATTAAACTATTTACTTCTTACAGTTTCTATTTTCTTTTAAACTATTTTCTTCATACAACAGTTGTGTGAGGGTGAAACCTAATTTATTTAATGTAACTTTTTTATAGATTAGACATCCTAGTTCCATGGCTATCTGAATAATTTATTGGCTACAATGTAACTGTAAATCAACAAGCGAATATTAACTTTAAATCTGCATAGGCATTTTTACTCAAACTAAAATGTTTCCACTAAAGATACTAATAAGGGTAGAAAAATAGTCCCATTTTTAAACCGGATTATATAAGAAACAAAAGTTTTCCTAGATTAATGAAAAACGTTATTCGCTTTATCGTAAAACTTAATATCAGATTATTATTTTTTTTAAATCAGGGGGGGGGGGGGGGGGACATCCAAATGATCCGGGGGACGGGGGGCACCCCTGAATTCAACATGAGTTTCCTTTAATGTCCTTGTTTCCTTCCTTCCTAAGTCAAAACTCAAATCTTTTTCAAAGTCTTCTTCGAAAACAAGTCAATAGTCAGAAAGGAGAATTAAGTCACTAAATAACTGAGAAATCTATATTTTATGAAACACAGAATTTACGGATACTATATACTGTAATTTTATGAGTCTCAATGTAAAATTAAGATATTCCGTGCATTTGTCAAGTGAAATAATTAAAAATTGCCTTTGCTAAGTCACTTGAGAAACTGACATGATAAAATTAATCAAAACCAACAAAAGCACCACACATGAGATTTCTAACAAGCTTCAGATTTTCATTTCAAGGGAGAAAAAAAATTATACTAGATGTCCTAAAACGGACCACCGACTGATTTTAAAATTCAATATCTTCCAAACGGTGACAGATAATAAATTCTTGCAACAGAAACTAGTCGTTGGAGGCCACCGTAATACTTACCCATCATGGATATGCATAATGTAAAATATTAAAATTAAAAATGTGTAAACTACTTATAAAATGCATTGCAATTCAAATAAAATCGAGGCTTTTTGACGTCACAAACTTTAAAGGCTCAATTACTGAATTGCTTGAAAGAAACATCCTTATACCTCCAAAAATAATAATCCTATTAACTAGCGGTTTATTGCAATTGATTAAGCGTCAAATTTCCAATTAAAATATATCTTTGAAGTGAAATTTGGATGAAATACAGGGTCATGAAAAATCGAAGAGTGTGGAAAATAGGATTCCAAATATCTCGGCAACTAATTATCCGATCGACTTCATTCTTTATGCAAAATTTATGTTTTTTTATTGTCTTTTATATTCATTTCTTAAAATAACCAATTTCGAAAGTTTTTATATACCTTTTATCAGAACGAAAATTTCGAGAGTCCGAAAAAATAGTTCCGGTTAATCGAGGTTATTGAAATGAAATAGGCTTCTTCCCATTATTACATACTAAGTACATACCAAATTGCAAGTCTCTATCTCAATTTTTTCGGGAGATAGAGAGTTCACAGACACAGACGGATGGCAAAATTTTTTTTCTAAAAATATGTTTTTCGGAATCTCCAGTGTCTGAAACGTGTAAATCCGTCAAAAAAAAAGAAAAAATTTCGATTTTCAAAACGATTACAAGACTTACTCTATACTACGTATGATGGGCAAGTAAAATGTATGATGTCAGGAGTTTTTTTGCTGTGATTTCTGATTTTAGTTTGAATTATGAGCAATAGATGGCACTGCGAGTAATAGACATCCAATCTGGACAAAAGCAGAAATCACCCAGCATTGATGTGAAGGAAGGAGGTTCATGGTGTGGTCTCATTCATCAATAAAATCTTATTCAGAATCTAACCCTAAGAACAAGATTGTATTAGCGAATGAGACCCACTCCATGTATTTAACCTCCTTCCTTCAATAAATGCAGAGTGACTTTAATTTTGGCCTGGATTGCATTTTTATCGCTCACAGCACCATCTATTGCTGGTAATTCGAACTAAAATCAGGAATAAAAGTAAAAAAACTCCTGCCATCTTTCATTACCCTCCTGCAAGAATTTAACTATCTGTCATCTTTTGGAAGTTATTGAATTTTAAAATCAGCCCGTCCATTTTAGGATACCCAGTGATATATATATTGCTCAAATTCTTTAACTCTTAAAATTTACCATAAAGTAATTAAATATTCTGTAAAATATTCCATTTTTCATGTTTTGTAGTTAAAGGGCTACTTCACTCAGACGAAAACACTCGCTCGCTAATGTTAATACTATGGAGGACATTTTTGAAGATATCTAGTTCGTATTTCAATATTTTTAAATGACTTTTTTTGCATTCGATAGCTGAGGTCAGTCTCTATGCACGCTCCTTTCTACTTTTTCGATTTTTGCTGCAGTTTTTTTTATTGAGGATACTTTCACTTTCAAAACCGGTTCCGAAAGTGAAAGTATCTTAATAAAAAAAACTTGTAATTAAAATCGAAAAAGTAAAAAGGAGCAATCAGAGATTGACCTCAGCTATCGAATGCAAAAAAAAATCATTTACAAATATTGAAATGCGAACTAGATATCTTCAAAAATTTCCTCCATAGGATTAACATTAGGGAGCGGGTGTTTTCGTCTGAGTGAAGTAGCCCCTTAAGACAAATTTATAAAAATATTCAAAGATTTCATAGAAAGAATGCAAGCCAAATAAATACAAGTTATTTTTCATTACTTTTCCTATTCCTGTAGCAATTTTTGAAAGCTCCTCCTCTTCCTTTTTAAGCTGTGGATCCTCAAATTGCTCCTCTTCCTCTTCATTATCTTCATATTCTCTAGAACCACCACTTAAACGTCGTCTCCTTTCTAGAAATATAAATTTGATATTTTAAATTCAAAAGAATTCTTAGTGTGGAACCCATGTACAAAGGAAAGTTTTGTATAAAGATTTTCATGACATAAAAAGGATAAAATTTATTTTCTTCAAAACTTATTTAACACTTAACATGAATATTTTAAAACAAAATATTATATACAAGGCTTTCGAAATTCAGTAAACAGGTGATTAGAGATTTAACATTTTAAGTATGTGTTAAAGTTTTAAAATGTTAATATTTGGTTTATTTTAGGTGTTTTATTACTGTTAGTTATATAAACCAAAATTTACAGAAATGTAAATTATATTTTTGAAAAATAATAGAATGCAGCTAAAACTTTATACTTTCTTAGACACATTTACAAAAATCCATTAAAGATATTCATGAACTCAGATTTTTTTTTTTTTTTTTAAACAAACATTCCACTGAATACATAAAGCACATTCCAAAATTGCTGTATTGTTTTAAATACTCTTTGAAACATAAACAGGGGTCTGTCCAGACTTTTTTCACAGGGTCTCCTGTTTTTGTGAAATTGTGAACAGCTTTTTATATTTGCGAAAAATCTAATCATAATTTTGTGAAATTTGAAATGGTCGTTATATTCAGGTTCTTGTTTATGCATTTTTAAGAAGATATATGGATATAAAATACATATATTTTCTTTATATATGTAAAAGTGACAGGTCAGATTTTACTTTTAAATGATTAATTTGTGACATGTTTGGTTTAAAGATGGAAGAATTTTTTAAAAACCTATTATTAAGACAAAGAATTTTATGAAGGGTCCTGTTTTAAGGAAAATAATTTTGTGAAGGGTTCTTTTTTTAAATGAAAAATTTTGTGAAGAGTCCTTAAAGGACCCAATTTTTTCCTAAACAGATCCCTGATAAATAATTAATAAGTTATGGATTTCTGCTTTTTAAAAAAAAGAATCTCAATACTCCTAAGATTTTGTTCCCTTTCTCACAGCACACAAGTTTCAAATTGTATTATTATTTTTTTAATTTTTCTGCTTTGTTACTTTATTTTAACAAATAATCATTTAAATCCCCCCCCCCCTCAAAATTACTACAAATTCCAAAAATGTTAAAGAAAATCTCTTAACTTTAGGGATTCTTGGTATTTAAACTTGCCATGGCTTGAATAAAACAATCAGAAACTCAGCCTTATGTTATTATTAAAGATCATTCTGCCATGAAAAATATGGCTGAGGTGAAGAAAATTGTACAAAAATAGGGGTATATAATTGAAGTTTTAGACAAATACCACAGACATAAAAACTCAAACATACCGATTATTAAAATATGAACACATTAAAACAAATAATGTTTCTGACACACTATATTTTAAGAATGAATGCTCAGGTTGCTTTCCTAGAACATTTTTTTTTTTTCCAAACTCTCTTCCATTTAATACAATTTCAACCAGAGAAGAATCAGAGATGCTCTCTTATGGAGCTTTTAAAGTTCTCTAATATAAACATTAAAACATACACCCCACCCCCCTCTTCAGTTCAAATTTACAAATTTCAGTACTTCTCACATTTTTTCCTAATGAAATTAATTTACACAGCAAAAAATACACAGCAAATAGATATATAAAGTTAACAATAATTATTCACAATTTTTTGTTTTTAGTTATCAAAAAGAAGGACGATCTTTAAACACACTGCATTCTGCATTAAATGAAATTATTTTTTTTAAATAAACAGATATGGTAAACAGATTTATCTTGGTACTTTTACATTTAATGACTTAATGACTATATTTTATACAACTTTTTAAACATGTACTTTATTAAGAATTGTTTTTAATTGATATAATGTATAATAATTCATGTATGAAGTTAAATTAATAGTGTACCTCAATTGCATTTTAAATTATACTACTTTTTCCTTTGGTACATTAAGAGTAAAGTGAGATATCTCCGTCGTGTTAATAGTCTCAAAGTAGCAAGCATTAAAATCTTTTAATAAGAAGTCAGCTGTCCTATTCAATTTTAGGTACCTTGAAAAAACTGGGTCTAAAACAAAGATTAAATTTGATAAATGATAATATCTCTGTTTAAGTATTAGAACAAGTTCTAAAAGTATTTGGAGATTCTTTTTCTGCTAAAAGACTTTCAAGACTTGTAAAAATTAAGAGTGTTCCTGATATAGCAGTAAAAGTGCCTCTTGCATTACGTATAAAAAAAAAAATGTGCAAGTATGATTGAAGATCGCACAAAGAGTTTCGTTTAATATTCCTTTCAAAACACTTATCCTTCTTTTAATAAATCCAAATAAATTTCATTTTAAAAAAGTCATGTTTTTTTTTATATAAAGTAAAAATTTATCTGTCTATTTTTCTCGTTTTTTCGAAAATCTGAACCAGCTCAATAGCGGCAAAGCCCGCTATTATACTCTGTCATAATAATATGTCATGTGGACTAAATGTGATATTAAAAAAAAAGCAATTTCAAAATGAAACATGTAGTATGCCCCTCAAAATGTTAAAATATGCCATTATTTCCATAATCAGGTTTTTATCATGATTCAATACGTTCCTCAAACTCATATGATGTTATAATCACTTGCTGATGTCATATCTACTCGCTTTTTCTATTACTCATTTTGATACTCTCTTCGTATTATTCTCAAACATTTGAAAAAGTCCGTTGACGTCAGATTTTCTTTTTAGTTCTCTAATGAAGTCATATTAAGCTGCTTTCTGTATTTACACATACTCAAACTCCTTGTATTATTGAGAAATGTTTGAAATTTTCCGTTTTTTTACCAGTGTGACTTTTTTCTCAATTGGTGAAACTTTATTTCATTTTCATTTTTCATGCGGAAATCTTTCAATAGAAAATTAATAATTGTAGAAACAATTTTGTGGATTTTTAATTGTTGGCAACTGCTATAACGAAAAATGTTTAAATTTAATAGGAAAAGGCTGTTAGATTTTGTTTTTTTATCTCTCTATGTTAAAATAAGATTTTTTCAAATTTTATGATTTTGATCTTCATAGTAGGTATTCAGCTATAAGTACACAAAATTTCAACTCTAAGTTATATCTGAGAACCGGCTCTATGACAGACAGACAACAAAGCGGGACTAATAGGGTTTCGTAAGATGAAGGAAACTCTAAAAAAGGACAAATAGTTAAAACTTACATAGTAAAATCCAACAGCTAACTGAATGGATAAATATAAGTTGTTCATTCACCAAAAAAGTTTAGAACATGCCTTGATTCTACTGAATGAAGATACTCCGAGAAGTCCATGAAATATTCTTGCATGTTGCTTAAAATATAAAAAAGAAAAGTTTTTTCAGACATTTAAAATTTCTCACCTGGGTCAGTATAAGGGAAAGGTGGAGCTGGAAAATCATCTCTCTCTATAGGAGGCACACTGTTAGGTCTAGGTTTTGTAGCATCAGGATAATGCGCTAAATTTATAGGTTCTTCGTTATTCATATGGGGAGACCGAGGACGAGGTGTAGATGATTGAATAGTATCAACTGAAAATAAACAAATGGTACATCAACTTTACAATAAAAAAAGCTTCAAGTTATACTTAATTTGAAAATTATATTTAAAAAAAATGCACATACTACGAAGCTGAAGAAACATTGAAAATTTTACTTACCCAAAACCTGCATTCCTGTAACAAAAAAGAGAAGGTAAGTAAACTTGCAATTAAAATCATTTAAAATAATTCAAATCTATCAATAAAAAAATATGTACCTTGTTTTGATGATGGCCTAGAGGGAATTCTTTTATGTCTACTACTACCCTCTGAAAGAAAAGAAGAAATCTGTTATAGAATAAAATAAATCAAGCTATCAATTTATACAAGACAAAATATTCACTGGCAGTACAGATAAAATATATAAAAAACAGCAAAATTTCACAGTAAACCATAAAAATAATTTAGAAAATTATGTCCTATAAATTATTGCATTTTTTAGTTGTAAAGATGTGCTTTTAGTTACAAAAATGATTTAAAAAAGAAACAAAATATTAGTATAGAGGAAAAGAGACTAGACAGATGGAAATTTGTTCTCCCTGAAAAAATATTAAATAACTGCAATTGCTTATTGTGTCACATTAATTATTAATTCTTAATGCTCTAGTATAGGAAATGTTATTCTGGCACAGTTAAACAGAGTTGCCGCTCTCCATAATACACAATATTTTTTAATATATCAAGGAGTGCAACTGGTAGCTATTTGAAAATTTGTTTTACTACTAAAATATAAACTACAATTTTTTTACTTTTCTTGCACATGCAGTCGAAATGTAACAAAATTTTTTGTTTGGAATTAGTGGTACAAATAAAACAAAAATAGTCACCAGAGGTACAACTAATATATTAAAAACTATTAGGCATTATGGAGAATGACAACTCTGGTTAAAGTTCTACAGAACATAACAATATATTTTTTAAAATCTTTTTAAAAATATAAAATCAATTTTGATTATTTTTATTATGCACCTTTCCTTTACATCTGAACTCAAAACTTTAAATTTTGACTACTATAACACTTTGCATAACCAGTATCTATGTATTTTCTTAGATTTCACATATTTTGCTACTCATATTGCAAATCATTCATTGTGTGCAAAATCTTGCACTTTGCTCATCAACATGCATTTTTTACATCAAGACAATTGAGATACAATTTTCTATTACTCATTTGTCAGTGGTGTAGTTCTAGAAAAAAAGTGGAAGGACGCTCATAGTCCCGAACATATTTATACCACCCAAAGCAAACTTTACTTTGAATTGCAGAGAAAAATAATTAAAAAATTAAACACTATTTAATTTAATTATAATTTATTTACCTGTCTGCTTGCCACAGAATAAAATAATTATGATTCATTTCTGAAAATTTTTGGAATAGAATTCAGAAACACTAATTCATGCAAGATTTTTGTTAGAATTTTTATTCCAAAAATATTTGTAGAATAACATTAAAACTGTTGTCCACCACCACCATTTAAAAAAAAAAAAAAAAAAAAAGGAGGGGTGAAATTTTAGTACATATTTATGGTTTGAGGTCCCCTGAATCCACTATTAATATTTTTACAATGATTATATATATATATATATATATATATATATATATATATATATATATATATATATATATATATATATATATATATATATATATACACAGGGCTTTACAAATTTGACAAAATCTGGTAGCCAGAAAAAAATACTAGTAGCCAGTAAAAAATAATTACCCCCATCCTCTTTCACGTCACAGATTTAAAAAAAAAAAAAAAACACGAGTTTTTTTATGAATTAAGAAAAAATAACAAGCATAGTTTAAAATTATTAGTTATATAGTTTAGAATAGAACAATTTAGGAAGATAATATAAACTATGTTTTGTGAAACTTATAAAACAATCACTTTTATTATGTTGCAACTTATATAAACACTAAAATCAGATTTGAAACTTACAAAAAACTCGAGCAGTTTTTAGCATTGTATACAATTTTAGATGCCATAGAGACTGGATTCACACTATTTCTTACTGTTTTATTGAAATATCCTTTCTCCACCTACAGTCTAATCATGTGACATATACTAGCTGGCTATAGCTGAAAAGAATGGTGTTTTCTGCACGTGAGTTGGAAAATGTCTTAAATTTAGTTCTTCCATTAAAAGTACGAAAGAAGAGGAAGATCACTGCTTGCCGTGCTTGAGTAGGGGTGGGGGAGAGAAAAAATGCTATTTGCACTCATTTCTTATGCCAATTTGTTTACAGAAATCACACCCAAAATATTAAATAACTTGGTCGCCAGATCAAAAAACTTGGTAGCCAGTGGCGACCGCATTTGTCAAGCCCTGCTATGTATACATCCTAACATTTTGATGTCCCCAAAGACAGTTTGACTTTTTTATGATGATCCTGTATGTGACCATGACCGCGTTCAAATGATGTTTTTGATCAAGATCAAATTTGGCAGGTTGTTTATCAGCAATGTATAGGTGCAGATTCCTAAAATTTGGAAGGAGCCAGTGGCTCCTGAAAGCAAAAAATCCAGTGGCCACAATTGTGAAACAAATGCATAAAAACAATAGTGTTTATATGGGGTTAAAAACAAAAAAACTCAGGAATTCAAAGTGTAAAGTAATTTATTTAATATACACACATGTACAACAAATTTTGAATATTAAGTGTAATATAAATCCTATATCATGGGCAGTCAGACTATGAAGTTGGGCAAGATACGGTTTAAAAAAAATATGTATAAGTCAGGCAATCATGATAGCAGGGAATATTAGAAAAACAATATTTCTTATTTTGATTTTGCCATACAAAAGTACATATTAAAAAAAATCTGAATGTGTGAGATTATTTTACAGTATAAAAATCAAAACACACTTCAAACATTTGTTTTTATATTAAAAAATAATTTTGTTATGTGTTTTGGTCTTAATTTTTTTAAGACTTCACGATGGGAACTGGGAATAACAGAAATTGGTCACTTTTAAAATCACATGGCGACTTAAACATTGAAATTCAGTGGCCACAGCAAAAATTTAGTTGCCATGTGATGACTGGCGACCATAAATCTGCACCTATACTGCAATGCCTTATATCATATGCCACTCTCAGAAAAATTTTAGATTTTTGGAGAAATCTGATAATATATTTCATGTCTAAATTTTTAAACCACCTTGTGACCAGAAGCCCAGAACCAAAATTTTCTTTGTTAATCTGCAGCAAACCAAAATTTATCTGCGACCAAGAATGCAGGACTAAGCTTACTATCATAATAAATTATAATAGCCCATAAAATAAGCAAAATATGCAATTACAAAAAAATATATATAAGAAAACGAAAACACATTATAGGTAGACAAAAATTAAATTTGAACAATTTTTCTTAACTCAGAAATTTTTTAAAGCTGTTAGATAATTCTGCAAGGTATAAAAAAAATCTGCAGCACCCGCTGTTGATATAAATGCAAGTTGATGCAAGTTGTAAAAATGTAAAAAAAAAAAAAAAAAGTAGGAAATAAGATTATTAAATAATCCTGCTGATAGCTCGGCTGGTTAACTTTAAACTTAATAAGAAAGAAAACACTGATTAAAACTACACAAGGTAAACATGTGAACTGTAAACTTTAATTAAAACGTTAAAACCCTCTTGGTTACACATTTGACAGCGACCGCCATCTAACACACATGAGCTCTCTGCTCTGAACTGAAAACTTACATAAACAATCACTTTAACAGTTAACAAAAAGAAAGAATAAACCAACTATTCAAACTGCGAAATGTCCTTGCATGCAAGTAAACCCAAGATCACTTGCGAAGTCTGGTTCGATGCACAAGTATGCGGAAGCACATAATCTCTTATCTAGGTATCGTTCTCTCTATCGAAAATGCTCTGTCGAACGTGTGTCGGAAAACACTGTCCAAAAACATTGTCGGAAAATATTGTCCGAACATACACCCCCGGCCTTGAAACCTTCAAGGGCTATAATTAACTATTCTCATTTAAAAGGTAAAGGACAAAGTTTGTGAATAGGACGTTTGAGCTCTCCCGTAGCAGTTCTTACTATGGCCACTCTAACATGACCATCACTACCTGAAAAGGTTTCAATGATTCTTCCCAGCTTCCATTGAAGCGCCGGCACAAGTTCATTTTTAATGAGCACTAAGTCCCCAATCTTTAAATTTACTGTTGGACGTAACCACTTGGGGCGTTGTTGCAACTGAGACAAATACTCTGCACTCCATCGCTTCCAAAAGTGCTGGAATACTCTCTGTGTCAGTTGCCAACGACGAAGTCGTGAAGGCGGAACCTCAGAAACATCAAGCTCTGGAATAGCTGTCAACGAAGCACCCGTCAAAAAATGACCCGGTGTCAAAACTTCTAGTTCATTTGGATCACTTAACAATGGACACAAAGGTCTCGAGTTCAAACAAGCTTCAATTTGCGACAATAATGTTGAGAACTCTTCAATTGTAAATAGCGAATTTCCCATTGTTCTACGCAAATGATATTTCACAGACTTTATGTTAGCCTCCCACAGCCCACCAAAATGTGGAGCCGATGGAGGGTTAAATTTCCAAACGATGCCCTCATTAGCAACATAATTCTGTAAGGATTCATCTTTAATGGTGGAGGATATAAATTTATATAATTCCCTCAATTCCTTACTTGCACCCTTAAAATTTGTAGCACAGTCACTTACTAATTCGGTTGGCTTGCCTCTACGAGAAACAAATCCTTTCAGAGCAGCCAAAAACGTTGGAGTGGACAAATCTGACACCAATTCAAGATGAATAGCACGAGTCGAAAAACAAATAAAAATCGCTATATAACTCTTAAATGCCTTGATACCTCTACGATTTCTCTCTTTACACATAAACGGACCGGCATAATCACATCCCGTCTTCGAAAATGGGCGACTGGGTAAGACACGCATAGCGGGCAGGTCCCCCATTAATTGTGTACCAATAGCTGGGGAAGCACGGAAACACTTTATGCATGTCTTCACAATTTTTCTTACTGCATCTCGACCACTTAAAATCCAAAATTTTGTTCTAAGGACAGCTAAAAGAAGCTGAGGACCAGCATGCAAGTAAGTTATATGATAATGTCTAATAAGCAATGCAGTAATATGATGAGACTTAGGCAAAACTATTGGGTGTTTCTGATCTTCAGAAACATTAGCATGTCTCAACCTTCCACCAACCCGCAAAATACAGCTTGAATCCAGAAATGGATTTAATGTTAAAAGTTTGCTCGAACGTCTCAACAATTTTTTATTTCCTAAAGCAAGGATCTCATCAGAAAAACACTGGTGTTGTACTAATTTCACTATCCTCGTTGTGGCTCTCAAAAGCTCTGATGTCAAGAGTAAACCGTTTATTCGCTGAGATACCTTTTTTGCATTGTTCACAAATCTCAAGCACCACGCGACGATTCGTACCAGTCTATTCCAAGTGGAATATCTGAAAATCACATGATCATCACTAAGATCAAACACATTTACAACACAGTTCCGCTTTTCTTCCTTTAAAACAATCTCCTGTATTTCTTTACCGTTAACTGGATCATTATGTTGATTGTTGTTCAATGGCTCTCTTAACCATCGAGGACCACGAAACCATAATTCACAATTTACTAATTCCGACGGCAACATACCCCTTGTTCCGCAGTCAGCAGGATTTTCAATTCCAGAAACATGATTCCACGGAACATTAGGAAGTGCCTCTTGGATTTTTGAAACACGGTTAGCCACGAAGGTTTGCCAACGATGAGGCTCTGAAGAAAGCCATGCCAACACCACATTAGAATCAGTCCAGGCAAATACTTCAGTGTCAGTAAAATTTAAATGCTGTAAAACCATTTTTAGCAAATTTGCCAACAGAAGGGCCGAACACAATTCAAGTCGTGGAATGGACTGAGTCTTAATGGGTGCCACCTTAGTCTTAGATGTCAAAAGATTTACCGTTATTTTTTCATCTTGAGAAATTGAACGCATATATATTACCGCACAATACGCCTTTTCGGACGCATCACAAAAGGCATGAATTTGAAGTCCCATTTTATCTGCAGCCAACACAAATCGAGGAATCCTCAATTGCGAAATTACACTTAAGTCATTTCTAAACGATGTCCACCGTTTACTATAGTCTTCACCAATTGGCTCGTCCCAGGTAAGTGAAATTTTCCATAAATCTTGCAACAAGATCTTCATGAAAACGACACAAGGAGATAGCAACCCCAACGGATCAAACACCTTTGCGACCTCTGACAAGATATCTCTTTTCGAATATCTATTCTTTTTGTCATGGTCTAAAACAGTGAAACAAAAGAAATCACCGTTCAAATTCCACTGGATTCCCAAAATTTTTATACCACTATCATTCTTTAAGAACAAGGAATCTGCACTTTCTCTACATTCTTCCAAAATGTTTTTCAACACGCCAGGCACATTAGAAATCCATTTTCGCAATTTAAAACCACCTCGCTTCATTAACAATGTCAATTGATCAATTAATTCCACAACTTCCTCTTTATTTCGACCCCCTGACAATAAATCATCTACATAAAAATCCCTTAACACTGCTGCAGATGCCAACGGAAATTCACTCTTTTCATCTAAGGCAAGCTGATGAAGAGATCTAGTAGACTGAAACGGGGCAGATGCGGTTCCGTAAGTAACTGTTTTTAAACGGTAATCCTCTATAGTATCTTGGGAATTTTCTCTCCAAAGAATTCTCATAAAGTCTCTATCTTCAGGGTTAATCAAAACCTGTCTAAACATTTTTTCTATATCTGCACATACAACTATAGGTAAAACTCTAAATCTCAACAGTATTGGAAAAAGCTCCTGCTGTATACGTGGACCGACCATAAGAATGTCGTTCAAAGATACACCCGAAGTAGACTTAGCTGAAGCATCAAAAACAACTCTCAGTTTTGTCGTTGTGCTTGATTCCCGAATTACCGCATGATGTGGTAAATAACAAACACTTGAAGGAACACTCTCCGACTTTGATACACGTTCCATGTGACCCAATTCAAAATATTCCCTCATAAACTTTCGATAGTCTTCATAAATAAATGGCTGTTTTGAAAGTCTGCGTTCTAACGAACGAAATCTCTGGATAGCCATTTCTCTAGTGTCACCTAATCTAGATGGGGAATCTTTAAATGGAAGCTTCACGACAAATCTTCCAGACATATCTCGAAAATAAGTACGCTTAAAATGATCCTCACATTCCCTCTCCAGAAATCTGAACTAATTCCGGAACAGAATCCAAGGACCAAAATTGTTGCACCAAGCCATCTAATTTTAATTGAATATTATTGACGGCAAATGTACGTAGACCTCTATCGAATGAGGTAGTCCCCGTAATTATCCATCCAAGCTTAGAACTTACAGCAAAGGGCAGAGCTTCCCCTCTTTTCACAATTTTCCCATTTAGCAATGTAAAAAATACGTTAACTCCAAGTAGAATATCTACTGGTCGTGACTCAAAAAATAGTGGGTCTGCTAGAACTAAATCATTAAACTTATTCACAACATCTGAAGGAATAGAACCACATGGCACATTAGATATAATTCTTTTTATCACAAATGCTTTAGTAGCAAATTTTATTTCAGAATTAAAATGAGGAGTAAAATTCAAATTTATCTCTCCATTTGTTTCAGCACTATAAGAACCTAAACATATAACCTGTACTCTAGTTCTTCGCTTTGGCAAACACAATTTTCACTTATAAAACATGCCTCACTTCCACTGTCCAGCAACGCGCGGCAATTTACAAGATTACCCACTGAATCAAGAACCTTAATCATTGCAGTACAAAGTAGAGTCTGTCCCATATTCATTAATTGTATTCCCGACCCAGAATTGTTTCGAAACTCAAAGGTGCCAGTGCAGGAAGTTTGACTTAACTGATTTTGTCTCGGTCGAAATTCCGTTGCGTTCGAGGAAAGAGGAACCACCGGAGTTTCAGTCGCATTCTTTACATGAGGGCCAGTATCCCGTGAAATATGCAAGACACTATGATGAGGCTTGTGGCACACTCTACATCTACCCACACTCATACACTTCTTTGCATAATGTTTCTCTAAAAGACAGTTATAACACAAACTATTTGTTCTAGCTATTTCTATTCTTTTCTGCACATTTAAGTTCAAATATCGTGGGCATCTGTAAAGTGGATGAGATTCTTTGCATAAAACACAAATATTATTAGCAGACAATGTAGTAAATTTAGGTTTTCCACTTTCTTTAACTGCTGTTTTACTATTTTGAAGGGTTCTCGCATGGTCCTTTAAAAAAGATAATAAATTTTCAAGTGTACCCAATTCCTCTTTTTTGCGTGTTCTTTCCCACCAATATCTTGTATTTCCATCTAATTTCTCTGTAATTAAATAAACAATTAATACTTCTGAAAATCCTTTAACCTCTTGTTTAAGTACACTCAATGAACGGACACATTCATTAATAACGTCTACACTTTCCAGAAGAGACTGTGCTGTACCCGAAATACAACGCATTCCAATAAATTTCTTAATCAATGAATTAATTAACACTCTTTTATTTGAATATCGCTCTTTCAACAGCTCTAACGCTGTCTTATAATTCGAATCAGAGATTGGAAGGCATTGAATTATTTTAAGTGCATTGCCTCTGCATGCCGATTTTAAACATTGTAATTTCTGACAGTCTGATAAAACTTCATTACAATCCACACTAGCCCTAAATAAATCATAAAATGGAAGCCACTCCTCCAGATTACCACTGAAAGTGGGAAGTGTGAGTTTCGGCAGTTTAACCTCTGAGGTTTGAGACCTCAACAACCCCGCACTGTTGTTACTTTCGTTTAAAGTAATTCCCGATTTTTTTCGGTTAACACTAAGCCACATACTGTCAACTCGATCCTGTTCAGTCTGCTGCTCCTCAATGTACGTATCAACCTCATTTTTATCACATTTAGCCAAAATCCTATTAAATATTTCACTCAATTCATCAGTTAATTTTCCTATTTTAATCTCAAACAAAGTTAATTCACTTGAATCGGCTACATTAATACACCCATTTATCTTTTTTTCTAATTTTGTAATAGCAGACTCTAATCCCCTCTTCTTAACTAAAACATCCTTTAAATCTTCCATAACAAATAAAAATTTAAATACAGGAACGAACTCACCGAATCTTTAAAACGTCTTTGATCAACAAAGCAGGGGCATTGGCATCCAACCAACCATGCACTTAAACTCTAACACTGAACACCAAACATCCACATTTTATAGTCCAAATTCACTTTCCACATTAGCCTAATCAGCTATTTTCCCCTTTAAAAGAAATTTCGGGCGACGGACCATTTAATGATAGCTCGGCTGGTTAACTTTAAACTTAATAAGAAAGAAAACACTGATTAAAACTACACAAGGTAAACATGTGAACTGTAAACTTTAATTAAAACGTTAAAACCCTCTTGGTTACACATTTGACAGCGACCGCCATCTAACACACATGAGCTCTCTGCTCTGAACTGAAAACTTACATAAACAATCACTTTAACAGTTAACAAAAAGAAAGAATAAACCAACTATTCAAACTGCGAAATGTCCTTGCATGCAAGTAAACCCAAGATCACTTGCGAAGTCTGGTTCGATGCACAAGTATGCGGAAGCACATAATCTCTTATCTAGGTATCGTTCTCTCTATCGAAAATGCTCTGTCGAACGTGTGTCGGAAAACACTGTCCAAAAACATTGTCGGAAAATATTGTCCGAACACCTGCCATTCAAATATATGAATAGTTTTTACATGCCACATAGCAAATTTATATTTTGTTCTGCTGAAAACTTATACAATATAATCAAAAACATGTTTCTAGCAACTGCACCCATACACGACGATTTATCCGGATTCTTCTGTGTGGCCTTGTAAAAGTAATTTTTCCCACACCATTTTAAATAACCAATATACAGTAACATACATACGAATTTAGTTCAGTTTGAAAAAACATAACATTATAATAATGCATTTCAATCAATTTCCGTTAACAGATCATAATATTCCAAAATATTTTTGAATAACCCAGTAAAGGAACAATAAATGTTATTTCTATGGGGAAAATGATTTAATGAATCTCGATACAATACAGCATTTTTGTTATATTTAAAGTAGTACAATTTCATTAAGAGTATTTCCAGCAATTTCTACCCATAAACTGTCTTATGTATGAACTTTTTTTTTGTGTATCCCCGTAAACGAAAGATTAACTATATATACACCATTTTTCAATAGTAGATAATACTGCAATAAACTTTAAAAGAAAACATCAATTTTGTAGCAATTCAATCAAACATATGAAATAAGTTAAAGTGTTAAGAGATGGATATAGAGATTCCAAAGGCAAACACTAATTTTGTTAAAAAGTATTAAAAAGTATTACTTCTTAAAATTGTGAATTGATTAATGTACTTATTCTTTTAAAATAAGTGTGGATGTTCTGCATCCTCTCGCATTCCCCATGAAAACAAAAAATAGAGAGATACTTGAGAAAAAAATTGGGAAGAGATTGTCTTACCATATCCTCCTCGATTACACCATTGTTATTTGTACTACTATAATGCACATATTACAAAATAAGTATTCTTCAAATAATCATCAACATACGTAATAACACATTTTAATATCTGATACATCTCTGTAAAAAAAGGTCTGCAATAGAATAACTATTTTCAAAAGAGAATAATGGAAAAACATTCGAATTTAGGAAAATCAAGCCATTTTATGGAAATAAAATCATTATTGCAAAATAAAAATAAGAACACTTGTTAAAAAATAATGAGTAAACACACATTAAAGAAAAAGCACAAGACTTACAAAGCTTTTTAGCTACTTTTGTAAAAAGTTTTAAAAGTATCCATTTTTATTCCTTTTGTACAACTAATGTCAACCATGTTTATCTACATCTATAAATAATTAACACAGATGTCTCTGAATGTCTGTGCATGTGCTCTTTTCTCAAGAGATTGTTGCATGCAGAGTTACAAGATTTAGCAGGAAGGTACCTGTATGTCTGAAGTTCTGCACATCAAAGCCAGCTTTTGAATTTTAAAATTTATTATTTTTTTTTATGGAGACTTTTGGCATTTTTTCACATTAGTAAAAAGAATTGGGTTTTAATCTTTCAGTCCAATATAGTAAATTTTGTCCTCTTTTTAAAAGTTTTTTGGGAATTGGTAAATTTTTTAAAAACTTTTTAACGAATTTACAAGATCTTTTTTAGCATTTTTTCACATTTTACGGCGATTTTTTTGACATTGGTAAAAAGAACCCGTTTCAATCTTTCAGCAGAATATAATAAATTTTGTTGTCAGATTTTAGAATTTTTTTGAGAATTTGTTTATTTTTCATGTTTTTCGGAGATTTTATATTTATAAAAGGAATTCTGTTTTGATCTTTTAGCCTAATATAGTAAATTTTGTTCTCTGCAATTTAAAAATTTTACCCAGTTTTTTTATGCATTTTTTTTTTGTGTGTGTGTATGCGTGTTCTGAAGCAATTTTTTTTCTGAAACTGAAAGAACTCTATGATAAATTCTGTTATTACCGTGATTAAATTAACGTTTTAAAAATGCCTAATCTGTTCCTATAGCAATATGAACAACTATGATGAAAATTTGAATTTAATCAGGGTCAAAATAAAAAAAATCAATTAGAGGTTCATTTGATTAGAGACAAGAATGGGTGTAGCCTACATGGGTGCATACTGCTGACAGTGATGCCCACAACCCCAGGTTCATTTAATTCAGTGTTCGTTTGGAAAAAACCAATGAAGTAGGAAATAAAGTAAGAAGTCAGAAGTGGTTAATGTTACATGATTTTTTTTTTTTTTTTTCAATCGCCTGAATGAATTTTATTTTACACTTTTTTTTAAAGTTAAGAACAAAACATTTTTTAAATCTTATTAGAGAATCCAATAAAATTAAATACAAATAAAAGAATTTTACATTCTTTGCTGAGATAAATTTTAAACAATGGATTGCACATTTAATTTTCCCTGAATACTCTCAGTATTCCTACTGATTAAATTAAAGTCAAATCTACTATGATAATTTTCAAAAAAATAGTTTCCCCACTCAACACAAAATTGACACATTCACACTCATTTTTAAATGTAAAAACATGCAATTGTCAAATTGGACTTCTGAAGTAATGTGAAATTAAATGGTGTTTTATTTTTTGATTTATTTTTTATTTTACATTACACTTAAATTATAAGCAATTGTTCCATGATTACCTTTCCTGAACTGTCTCATTTGAATAATTTATTAAAGTTCAAAATGTTTGGCAGCACTTTCTGAAAAATACTTTGCTTTTATCAAAAACTTGGAAGATTATTCAATTTCACAGTTTCTATATAAAAACACCTGCCAATTTTATGAGTCTAAAAATAAAAATGGCTTTGTGAATGTGTCAGAAAGTAGCCACTTAAAGACTTGAGAACAGCTTTAATACATAAGAATAGAATACCTGGAGGTCGATGAAACTGAGGTGATTTTGGAGGATGAGGTTGAATAGGGCGCCGCAAATATCCTTGTGTGGGTTCAGCAGTTAAATAGCTGAATGTATAGACTCGGCTGAGATCAGTTATAAGTGGATCTTTATCAAGAAATATACCTGGGCTTGTTCGACCATACTAAAAATAAATAGAAGCATTAAAAGCATTAAATTTAATAACTTAACAAGTAAACAAAGTAATCATTGGCAAGTCAAAACACAAGAAAACTAAATGACCACTGAGAACAAAAAAAAAAAAAAAAAAAAAGCCTTCTGAAAGAATTTTAAAAAATGTTTTTTAAATTCTCTTTAATCTTGTGACTTTCTATGGTGAATTTTATTACATGAAGATTCTCTCAAATACATTGCAATCTTCAGACTAACTAATATTATTGATCAAATAAGCATTCTTAAACAAGAAATTAATTTTTACAAAATGATTCAATAACGGGAAAATATTGTTAAGGCATTTCTACAGGATTCATACCGATTAAAGAACAAAAAAAAATTAATGCTCTACCAACTGAGCCATCCCAGTCTAATCTGGAGGACCTAGATGCTATGATCAATAGGGTTTACTGGACGAATTTGATCCTCCAGATTTGACCAGAATGGCTCAGCTGGTAGAGCATTGGCAGCTTTAGCCAAGAGAGATCCCACGTTTGAATACTGTTAGACATTTTTTGCCCAGTTGGGAAATTACAACTCTCATGATTTCTTTACCAATTTGAATAATTATGTTAAAATTAATCTAGTAAGTTCCCATTGCAATCTTTTCCATTTTATTTAGGGTGCTAGTTTAGGAAAGAGTGAAATTTAAGTGACATACGCTTCATTCAAAGAAATCATGTGGAAAATTCAATCATTGCATATGTTACAGACAACAACCCAGTATTTGTTCTTAGACACTTTTTCTTGCCTATAGATGTTAGTAAGTATACAGCAGAATTTTTTTTTTTTTATTTAAACTCAATATGCTATCACTGCAGGATAAAATCAAAGTTATTAAATTAAAATTAAAAAAGTATTTTGTAAAGATCTTTGCATTAAGTTTAATTATGGTAAAACTCAATTTCATGATGCTATAAAAAGAAAAAAAAAAAAGAATTAGCAGATCATCCAACAGAAAGAGAAAAAGGGTTGTGAAAAATGAAGACATTGCTGTGTTAACTTTTGAATGGTTTCTAATGCTAGAGCCAAAATTTGCCCACACCTGAAACTCTGTTACATGAAAAAGCAAAAGAGAAAATAAGATAAAATAGATTTCAAGATTTCCAATTGGATGGTTAATAAATTTCTTTAATTGATACAATATTGCCAAGAAGCAAGTTTGCAGAGGCTTGAAAGACATCCTAGAGCAAGAAGTTCAGGAATGGAAGGAAATTTTTTATCTACGGATTTGAAGGATGTCAAGCAAAGCACATACGAGGGTAACAAACACTGAAAGTTTTTAGATAGGGGCAGACAATATATACCAAAAAAATTATTGGTTAGATATTTAAATTTGAACTTCATGTCCGCAGATGAAAATTTGTGACAACTAGGGCTGCCATTATTTATCAAAATATTGGTCAATTATTTATATTTTTAAATATCGCAATAACAATATTAAACTCCAACGATATATCTCACTGCGATTTTGAGCCCCAAAAAACTGCACCAAATATCCCCTACAAATATATTTTCTAATCCCTTCTTTCACCCAATCCATGTATTTATTCATTGACCTGCTTCATCCAAAACAGAAAATGTACATCTCTGCTCATAATCTCTCTTTTGTTAAAGTCTCCAAGTAACGAATATCCCAATATATTCACATGTTATGTTCATCCCTATCCCTGCAGATGGCAAATTCCATTGTTCTTTGGAGATAAATACTGAATAACATTTATCGCCTGTTTCTTCTTCTGCTGCTGCTGTTGTTATTGGTCCATATATTATGATATATAAAGACACTGATATCATATCAAATAAGATGAGCTTGAATATGTGTTGATTATATTCGATAGTATTGGTATTGCTTACTAGAGTAGGGTTTCTCCAAATGAATTTATATCTGTGCTTAAAATGAGTGACTGGAATCTGTTAGATTCAGTATTTTTTTTGTTTCCCTGGTCATAAAAAAGGTACTTTAAATACATTGAAATTTTTTATAATAAATTTCAAAGTATTACTGAAATTAACTTATTGCTTATTCTGGTGGATTTTATTACAAAATTAAATTTATATACACAGAAATGTGTATCAGTTATTCAGCAAACAAGATTTTTTTTTTTTAATCATATTTAAATTATATCAAGGTTGGTGAAAATGAGACTTTAATGAAAATACTATCTTTAAAGAAAAGCTTTATGACAGTAATGGGGTAAATGCAAAAAGTCATTGAACGACTGGTTCACTTTCTATATTTTGTTTAAAAAAGTAATAGAAGTTATGCTGTATGAGCAAATAGATATAAAAACTGATTCATTGCTTTATACTCTGTTGTGTTTAAATTTCTGATACTACATCATTTGTTTTTCGAAAATAGCAAATGTCCCTCCTCCTAAATATTTGATATCATCCAGCCCTAGTGGCATCAATTGCAATTTAGCTATTGTAGAGTAAATTTTGAAAGAAGAGAAAATGAAGTTGTGGCGAGAACATTGTTGAACTCTCATGCCATTGTATTCAGATGACTTACAGAATTTAAAAAGAGGTTGAAATTCTCTCTTGGATGAAGAACACACAGGAATATGTCAGCTGTAGTCCCAGAAACTGTAGACCGTACGAAAAATGCTAATCTATATTTATGTACCTATCAAATAATACAGAAGAAACTTAATATTGGATCCACAGCTACATGTAAAATTATTCATGAAGAACTGCTTAGGAAAAAAGTTGTTGAGTTCCCCCTAATTTAACAGAACACCAAAAGTTGGACTCTAAAATTACTTAAGGATGGTAGGCACCACATTATTTCTAAAATATTATCTGGTGATGAGACATGCATATCTATTTTTCACATTCTAAAAATGTCAAGAAAGTAAAGTATGGGTCTTTGAAAATGACTTCAAGCAAACAATGGTGAAAAGACAATAAGCATTGAAAAAAAGTAATGTATGCTATGTTCTTCAGAAATACAGGGTTGGTCAAGGACAGTTACACTACTAAATGTCTTCCAGAAATTCTTCACGGGATGAATATGTTAAGGGACTCATGCTTCACCATGACAAAGCCTCTTCTTCAGCAAGGATTACAGTTTAGTTTCTTTAACAAAAAAAAAACATTAAAGTGACAGGTTATCCACCCCCATACTCATGATCTTGCATGTGTGGGTTTTCGCTAGTTTTTAATCTAAAAAAAATTACTTGTGTGTCGTTTTCATTCTGAAGATGAGATTGATGAGTCTATGAAAGCATATTTTTCATCTATTTCAGGATGGCTTGAGGCATTTAATCTTTGGAAAAATTGTGTACCTAACAAAAGTGCATTGATCTTGGAAGGAACTAGATTGAACACACCTAAGAGTTGGTCACTTTAACTTCGTACCATTCAGACATCTCAAAAAGTGTGACTCTCGTATATAAATGCTATGAGATCGGACTATTTTATTGTGCATTGCCAACTACATCTCTTGCAAGAAGTTAATGCTACAGAAATAACCCCAAAAAGTGTTCCATTGTATTACTGTGTGCAAATTTGGAGATCAGTTTAGAAAAACGATTAGTGATTGGGAAATCTAAAAAGCTGCAATGTTTCAAGAATGTAAACATTGATGAACTGCCTGGGACTTGAAAGTCTCTGTAAAAAAAATCCTAAATGTTGACCGTCTTTTAGTGGAGTGGTGGACGACAGAATTCAACAACCAAATGATAGAAAATAAAAAAAATAATATTGTTTCTCGATAATGCATTGTCATGTTGACATCCAACTACCAAATGTAAAGTTACAATTTTTTCTGGTGAATACTACTGCAGTGATGCAACCTATAGATCAATGAGTATAGAATGATGAAAACTCGCTACAAAAAATATCTTGTGTTCAATTATATATGTCTTTAGATGATTGCAGTTCAGCCATTGAACTGACAAAAAATAGTGTTTTAGATGTTATCAAATGGATTTCTAAATCTTGTTCAGAAATCTCCTTGGCAGTAAAGAATGCTAGTTGTTTGAAGAAAACTGAATTTGTAATTCCTTCTTTAGAAAATTACCAAAAACGAGCAGGGAAGACCGAGCTATGCTCGGTCAAAATTAAGTTTGAGTTCAAATATCATGACCCATGACCAAAATGACCCACTAATTGAATTTTCTCGAACATGTGACTTAGCCCAACAGTCTTCTCGTGCCGAAAAACCATAGGATGCAAAATTTAGTGTAAATTGAGCCGCTTTTTAGATATTGACCCACAATGACCCAGAAATGACCCACTAATCGAATTTTCTCGAACATGTGACCTAGTCTAATGATTTTCGCGTGCCCGAAACTAGTAAAATACAAAATTTAATCAAAATCGTTAGAGCCGTTTTTTAGATAAAATTAATTTGACCCGCTTTGACCCAAAAATGACCCCCTAATCGAAAGTTCTCGAACATGTGACCCAGCCCAATAGTCTTCTCGTGTCCGAAAATAGTCTGATACAAAATTTCGTCAAAATCATTTGGACCGTTTTTTAGATACAATTAGCTTGACCATGACCCAAAATGACCCACTAATTGAATTTTCTCGAACATGTGACCTAGCCCAACATTCTTCTCGTGCCCGAAAACCATTGGATGCAAAATTTAGTGTAAATTGAGCCGCTTTTTAGATCTTGACCCACAATGACCCAGAAATGACCCACTAATCGAATTTTCTCGGACATGCGACCTAGCCCAATCCTTTTATCATGCTCGAAACTTGTAGAACACAAAATTTAATCAAAATCGTTAGAGCCGTTTTTTAGATAAAATTAATTTGACCAGCGTTGACCCAAAAATGACCCACTAATCTAAAGTTCTCGAACGTGTGACCCAGCCCAATTGACTTCTCATGCCTGAAAATGTTCGGATACAAAATTTCGTCAAAATCGTTTGAACCGTTTTTTAGATACAATTAGCTAGACCATGACCCAAAATGACCCACTAATCGAATTTTCTCGAGCATGTGACCTAGCCCAATGGTTTTCTGGTGCCCCAAAACGGTAGGATACGAAATTTCGTCAAAATCGTTAGAGCCGTTTTTAAGATAATTTTTGCATATATATATATATATATATATATATATATATATATATATATATATATATATATATATATATAACCACCCACAAGATTTGCTCGTATTAGAATATATGATTAGTTTAACTCATTTTCTTTTAGCTGTTAAAGTCAGATAAATGACTTAAAATGTGTACCTAGCCATGAAAAGATTAATGAAACATGTATCAGCTGACAATGCAGTATGCATTACCAAAGTTAACACTTCTGTTAATGTTTTGATACAGCTATATCACGATGTGGAAAGTGATGAAAATGAAGACAATCAACATTGAAGGCAACAGTGGAATTGAAACATATCAGGATGCTTTAAACATTGGGTACCTCTAACAAAAAATTTTGTCTTCAAGCAATGAAGAAATGGTACTTAAAACAAAATTGCAATGGGCAACTGAAGTGTGCTTGGTATACAGAAAGAAAATAAATAGTTTTAGACTCTCTAAACTACTATGTGAAAAATGAGGTATGCAATTGTATTTGTTAAAGTAAATGTTTTCCATTGTACTTCAAAACTGAAGCAATTTCATATTGGTACTATTTATTTTAATGCTCAAGGTTTTTCAAGATTAAAAACAACAAATCAGGGTTGCTATTCATTGGCAAAATGACATTCTGGCTTTTCCAGGTTTTTTTTTTTTTTTAATTCCAGTCTAGCAGTATAGTGTGTACTGGATAATACACTGTGGATAAAATACGCATTGTATCACTCAAAAACACCAAAATTTTCTAAATACATTGATTAAAAGTTCCTTTTCTGAATTCTCCTAAAAACTTGTTCCCAAAATTACAGTAGGAATTGCTCTTTAATAACTCATGATAGTTACAAAATTTCAAATGAAGGTTTTTCGAACTGTAATAACTTGCTATAGAATATTTGTATACTAAGTTACCATTCAATTCAGTAACTGTATCACAAATTTACTGAAGTCCAGATAAACTTTCTTTTTAACAGGACGCAAAGTGGTAAAGGCAACATTTCAGTGAGAAGATAGAGTCTTAAGATTATTGTTTACTGTTACTTCGAGATAAAAAACCTGCTGAATTTTTTTTTAAACTGTGCATTAATGAGTTAACAATCTTAAACTGTTTGTTGTGGTGAAAGTAGAACAGAAAATTTCAGAAAATAGGTAGTTGAAATGTAGAATCTGCCAAAATGTAGAAGATTCTCTTCTCTAGTGACCTTTTTATTCAGAGATCGTAATGAAATTTTATGAAATTCCGACTTTTCCAGATTTTAAATAAAATATTGAAATTCCTTGACTTTTCTACTCAATTTCCAAATTCCTCGACTTTTCCAGGTTCTCCAGGTAGTGTAGCAACACAGATAAATTTTATAAAAATATTTTCCTTTAAATTTTCAGTTTAAACAATGGTACTGAAGATTGTGAACATGAAAAACATAATATTGTCTATATAAGAAATTTTTTTTGCCCCTAATCTATTCCATCTTACACAGAATTTACTGTAGTTTTAATGTAACATTTTTAATAAATCTATTAAAGTTTGTAGAGAGCAAACCTCTTAAAATAAAAAAGGAAACAGCTTGTAGAAAATAGAATTTTCAAACTAAAGTTTTAACTAGGATATGGTAACAATCTGTCTGACCCCATTTTATAGTAGATGCGAGATCATGGTTTAAGCCTATCCAAACCTTTAATAAAAATCCCATTTAAAAATATTGTGTTGATGATTGGAATTTGATGTGATTCCATTCCTTTAGTGCCCCATGCAGCCAAAAACCATGTAGACCCAACTAGAATCATGTTTTATAAAATGGACACTCCCCCACCCAATATTAAAAAAGTATTTGAATTAGGCCCTCCTCCTTCCCTTGCAATGTCCTCTTCCAAATCTAGGATAATATTGAAATATATTTATGAAGGCTATATACAAAACATGGATTTTTTTTTCTAATTTTCTTTTAACGAATAGCAATCTTCAAAAAAGCATTTTAATGCAAGCAAGTTTTAATTAAAATTTTCTGTGTTTTTTAAAGATGCTTCGTAAATTTAAACCATGACACTGGATATAAAAAGCAACAATTTTGAATACATTTTAATTCATTTTAAAACTTAAAAGATTTTAGAGAATACTTCATAAATGTACATTTAAAAAACCAGTATTTAAAAGACATTAAGAAATGTTAGAATAAATAATATTCAGCAAGATAAATATTGTAACAAAGTAATACCATTACAAATCACTGATTTTTATATAACTTGAGTGTAAGAAATCATAAAGCTTTAAATAAAGAAATCAAAACTTAAAAAGTACTTTGTGATAATTTTAAACAAAAACAAATTATAAAAACTAAAAATCTAACAAAACAAACCTGTCTTGTAAGTGAACTATAAGGGCTTGTAGAACGTGAACTTGAAAGACTAGGGGAATAAGGTGGATACTGTGATATAACAAAAAAGAAAAATAAGCATTCTTAAATGAAAATAAAAATAAATCATAATTAGCTATATTTATTGGAGAAAAAAATAACTAAAACCTAATAGTGCTAAACATACATGGTTGTCTACAACACCATTAGTCTTATGTTCATCTAAATAATCATCATCTATTTTAGAGTCTGGTGATGGGCCACAGCGAGGATGCCAAATAGCTCCACCTGTGAAAGAAAATTACAGCATGAGTTTCAATGTATCTAAAAATATGTATAAGGGGAAAAAAAAGTCTTATTGATTAAGATACAAGGTGATTTTTTTTTTTTTTTTTTTTTTTTTTTTTTTGGAATTTGAACCAATACTGAAACCCAGCAAACAGCCTATAAAGTTTTGTAAACTTGGCAAAATGATGAAAATATTTTTCTGGAGCTTAAAAGTTTTTGCTATTATTAACAAAATTAAATAGATGATATTTAAAAGGATGTGCACTTATGTATCTAAGTCTTAATTTAGACTTTCATTCAAAACTTGTTATTTTTTTAAGTATTTTTCATGTGTACTGCTCCGATTGCACATTTCTAATTATCACAGAATTTATAATATTACAGGATAGGATAAAGCTCTCAAATATCAAAACTGATTATTAACCATGCTAGAATATTGCACATGCAGCCTACATTGACTTTTTTTTTTAAATCAAAGAAGCAAAAAATATTCATTATACAAAACAGAAAACCTTTAATAGCTTTTTTTAATTAGTTTAAACTCAGAAATGACCAACATCAGAAAAAGCTTTTACTGAAAAGAGGATCTATCTAAATTTTATTGACTTTCTTAAAATAAGATTTGTAGTATAGTCACTGAATCAAAACACATAGGGAGCAAAGGGGAAAAAAAGGTGGTGGTGGGGGAGAAGTTTGATGGACAATGTCAATATTTTTTATCGATTTAATTGATACCATGGCCAACTATTATACAGATACTATAGAATTTTGGGTAAAGTGAAGTGTCCACCACTGCTTGGCGTGCTAGTGCACGTGCGATAGGGCATTTTGCCTTGCAACCCTTGTAATTCCTCCTGTGGAGATTTCTCTTCGTCCAATCGAAATTTCACCAAGAGCATCTTGTTTTTGCACATGCTCAATTCGATCTTTTGTTTTTGCCTGTTTGATTGGACAAACAGAGGAGCAACTTTTGGAATTTTCCAGATTTTTGCCTGCCGTTTTTGGCCTAGCTTTTGAATTTGTTGAATTCTACCTTCACTTGCTTTAGCATTTTTAAAACGAGATTGCTGTTTATAATTAAAATTTTTCTTTTAATCGTTTTAATTTAAGTGTAATATGCATCGAGTATACTTCTATAAAAATGCTCATTTATTAAATATTTTTAAATTAAAAAATTTGTTTTTTATTCTACAGTGGGTGATACAACTTTTGTCCGTATAGCAGTTGCTTTGAATGCAATTTAGTTACGTTGAATTTAGTAATTTAGTTACGTTTAACAGAAAAAAATTTGCTATCAAAGCTGTATCAGATTCTTAAAAAAACTTATTTTACATTTCCTAATTTAAAAAAACAGTTATCAGATAATAGATTATGATAAGGTAATTATGAAAGAAAGAAAACATTTCTATTTCAGTATTTTGCAATATATTTGAAAATACTCCCGTATTGCACTGTTTAAATAATTTAAATAATTTTCCAACCAATAAATTTCGTTAAGTATTTTGTCTTGCTTTATAATATTAAACATTCTACTTATATTCATGCATCTTAACACTTGATGTTTGGCATTAATCATTTCGAAAATAATTTCCTAACCTAATATTTTAGGATTGCTTTCTGCCAATAAATCACAAGTAATTATTTGTTTAATAATTTTAGATTTCCGTTTTCTCATTAAAATGTCATTTTATGTAAGCTAATGCCTTTCTAGAATTTTCTTTGGCAAAAAAATCAATCCGTGATAAATAATATAATTTTCCAATAATATGATTTCTGTTCTTTGAAAATCAAGCCAATTGTAACCTTTTCTAACAAATTTAATGGAATTCTGGCAAGTTCTGCCGATGGCATGTGCTACTCACTTTTCTGCCTGCGCTCCATTCGAGCATGATGTAATCTGCTTCTATCCGCCTCGGTACATATGTATTGTGTTCTAGTTCCCGGCGCACGTCCGGTGATAAATTAATTTGCCTCTATATCCAGATCAATATGCTATTCCTAAAAAAGAATTTATGGCCTGCTCAGCTGTCTCTTATCTGGGTTAATTGTTATCACGCTCTCTACCACTTTAATTGTTCTTCTTTGTAATGTACTAAGAACGATCCCGAAATCAACACCACAATCCTCTCAATAAGTATCCAATCATTTTTGCATCCACATCGACAGTGCAGTCTATCAAAAACATCGATTCAGCATAGATTCAGGTTGAATTGCTCATATTAATTTTCGATTAAATAGTGACTGCAGTTGTATCGATACATAGACACCGGTACTTACTTTTTCTTTCCAATCACCATTTTGGATCAATATGATCAATCTATACTGGATAGCAAGCAGCCAATTAGATTAGATCAATGTTTCTGGAGCTATTTTAGAGGCAGAGCTGCTATCCAATTTCATATAAAGGCCTTTTTCTGTCCAGATTAAATTGTTACCTTTTTATTTAGAGCCTAGATATTTGGGTTACTAGTTTATTAAGTTGTATTTTTGAAGTTCGTTCCCTCCTCCCCCTCCAAAACATAACTTTTTTAATTATGATCCGATTTGAAAGGGACCTTTTTTCACATTCTTCCCAAGTCATTTGGTTACCAACTAAACATTGATATTATTTTTGCCACTCTTCGTGACCACCATTTATAAACAATAATCAAAATTTTCGGCTTTTTAACAGTTCAAGCATTCCATCATTGCTTTAGACTTCAGAGCCATGTTACACAGGGTTCTCGTTAGTTAAGTTGTATCTCTCAAGTTTGTCTCCTCCGCCAATCCCTTCCACTCTGCTCCCCCCTCCCTCCAAATCATAACTTTTAAAATTATGATCCAATTTGTACGGGACCTTTTTTCACATTCTTCCCAAGTCATTTGGTTACCAACTAAACCCCGATGTTTTTTTTTTTTGCTCTTTGTGACCACTATTTATGAACAATAATCAAAATTGTCAGCTTTTTTACAGTTTAAATATTCTATCCTTGCTTCAGAGCCATGTCATTCAAGGTTCTCACTAGTTAAGTTGAATCTCTCAAGTTTGTCTCCTCCCCTCTCCTTAGAGATTAGAGTCCTGTACTGGTCGGGTTTAACCTAACCAGACCCGAACATTCCATCTGAAGTCAACCCACAGCTCAACCAGAACACGACAAAAAAAAATTTATTGACCCAAACTCGACAAAATAATTTTCAACTTGCAACGTGACATATTTCAACCCGAACTGTACCTGCAACTCGAAATACTTCAACCAGAATCTGATCTGCAACCAGATATGACAGGAAGTTAATTCCTGTTTTTGTGCAATTATAAAAAGTAATTTTCAATTATATCCCTATTCTCAAATACCATTTTTATCTTTTGTACAGACCATAACTAAGAAAGTTATGATTTGGGAAGGGGAGAGGAGAGAGAGAGTACAAACTTGAAAAATATAACTTAATAAACTAGTCTTTAAACTACAAAGATCACAATTTAACCTGGAAAGAGAAAGGCCCTTATACGAAATTTGACAGCAGCTCTACTGCTAAAATAGTAAAATCTAAAGAACATATTATATATCAAATTTCCTGCCAATTCATCTGCTTAAGAGTTATTCTTTTTAAGCTACCTGTGTGAGAATCAATTCTAGAACATAAATACTAAAATTTAAGAATCTATTCTTTTTGTGATCGATGCTGTTTTATACAATATTGATGTTTATCGATATTAGATTTTTCCAGAATCGTCCAACATTAAATGAAATTTCTTTAATTTTTAAATGCTGACAAGAAAAGATATTACCTTGCAAGTACATTTCCTCTCCATCACCAAAAGGATCGCCACATTTAGAACACCGAGCACAAGTAGGATGAAAATGGTGATTGTCACCAGCCTAAATAATATAAACTATTAAAAATACAGAAAGATTAAAAAAGTTTAAGTGAAAAAATAGCAAAGAGATATACAACTTACACGCAATACTTTACCAATAATATAACGTTCACAATGATTACACTTTACACCAAATTGTTTTTGGTAGTCTTTTTCACAATATGGAACACCATCTCTAATAATAAAAGAGAAAAAATTAGTTTATTACACAACCCACATTCATCTTAACAACATAGCAATAATACATACTTGTCCATATATTCCCCATGTAAAACAGCTTCACAGGCAGTACACTTGAAACACCATATATGCCATTCTTTATCTAAAGCTATAAGTGCTTGGCCTTCTTTTAATTCTTCTTTACAACCAGCACATACTAAATTGAAAATTCAAGCCAGGCATAAATGGATTAAATATAAAATCAAATTGAGGAATTTACTTAGAAATAAAAGTACGATATATAAATTAATCCATAAAAAAATTATATCAGTTAACCATAAAAATCTAGAAAAGCAAAGCTATTTCCTCCACTTTTAAATTCAAAACCATGTTTTCATGTCATTGCACACGCAAGGCTGAATTTCAGGAAGATGTAAACACCAAATGGAATGGAACTAATATATCAGGTTTTTTTTTTTTTTTTTTTTGGGGGGGGGGGGGGGGGTGCATTATTCATTGTAAGGAAAATTCAAAGATAGCATTTGATTATGAATGTCAATTCACTTATATGCATGAGTAACTTTATATAGAAATACATACATTAAAAAAATTACAGGAGCAAGATCCAAATTTAATAGCATTGAAAAAATAAAATTATTATAAAATATTAACCTGAAACATGCTGCTCATGCAGCAATGATATTTGAAAATCAGAGCCGTATTACAAATTTGGAATTATTGAAAATTGCTCTTGAAAATCAGATATTAAAAAATTTAAACTGCATGATCATAATAGTTTAATAGAGTGAAATACAGTAGAGGACCTATTATCCGGAATTCCGAAATCCGGAAGGACCCAAAATCCGGAAAAGAAAAATTTTCAAAATTCGTAGATTTTTACTAAAATTTTGTAATTTTTGAAAATTTTCAAAAAATTTACAAATTTCTATTTATTTTTTTCTTTAGTCCATTGTTTCAATGTACAACCACTAAAATATGTTATTTAAATTTCAGGCAACCCCCCCCCCCCCCCCCCCCCCCCCCCGCACAAAAAAATTGAAAAAAAAAAAACGTTATTTTGGCAAAATTTTAGATTAAAATTAATTTATATTACGATTCGATTAAAAAAAATCGTTTGATATTTCGCCCAGGGGTGATTCTGAGTAAAAAAAAAAATTCTGAAAAGTTACAACAGAGAGGGGGGTCCACTCACAGAACTTTTTTTTTTTGTGTGTTCCGCGAAATTTGCCGTTTTTTTGCGATCTGTTGACAAAATTTGCCGTTTTTCCGCGATTCTTTGACAAAATTTGCCGTTTTTACAAGATTCTCTGACGAAAGTCACGTTTTTCCCGCGATCTGTTGACAAAATTTATCGTTTTTTCGCGATCTTTTAACGAAACTTGTCGTTTTTTTGACGAAATTTACCGTTTTTCGCAATGTTTTTAACGAATTTTGCCGTTTTTCGTGATTTTTCGACGAATGTCATGTTTTTCCCGCGATCTGTTGATGAAATTTGTCGTTTTCCGCGATCTTTTGACGAAATTTGCCATTTTTCGCAATGTTTTTGACAAAATTGCCATTTCTTCACGATTCTCTGACGAAATTTACGTTTTTCCCGCGATCTGTTGACAAAATTTATCGTTTTTTCGCGATCTTTTAACGAAATTTGTCGTTCTTTTGACGAAATTAACCGTTTTTTGCAATGTTTTTAACGAAATTAAACGTTTTTTCGCGATTTTCTGATGAACGTCACGTTTTTCCCGCGATCTGTTGACGAAATTTGTCGTTTTTCGCGATCTTTTGACGAAATTTGCCGTTTTTCGCAATGTTTATGACGAAATTTGCCGTTTCTTCATGATTCTCTGACGAAAGTTACGTTTTTCCCGCAATCTGTTCACAAAATTTGCCGTTTTTCCGCGATTCTTTGACAAAATTTGCCGTTTTTACAAGATTCTCTGACGAAAGTCACGTTTTTCCCGCGATCTGTTGACAAAATTTATCATTTTTTCGCGATCTTTTAACGAAACTTGTCGTTTTTTTGACGAAATTTACCGTTTTTCGCAATGTTTTTAACGAATTTTGCCGTTTTTCGTGATTTTTCGACGAATGTCACGTTTTTCCCGCGATCTGTTGATGAAATTTGTCGTTTTCCGCGATCTTTTGACGAAATTTGCCGTTTTTCGCAATGTTTTTGACGAAATTGCCGTTTCTTCACGATTCTCTGATGAAACTTGCGTTTTTCCCGCGATCTGTTGACAAAATTTATCGTTTTTTCGCGATCTTTTAACGAAATTTGTCGTTCTTTTAACGAAATTAACCGTTTTTTGCAATGTTTTTAACGAAATTAAACGTTTTTTCGCGATTTTCTGATGAACGTCACGTTTTTCCCGCGATCTGTTGACGAAATTTGTCGTTTTTCGCGATCTTTTGACGAAATTTGCCGTTTTTCGCAATGTTTTTGACGAAATTGCCGTTTCTTCACGATTCTCTGACGAAACTTGCGTTTTTCCCGCGATCTGTTGACAAAATTTATCGTTTTTTCGCGATCTTTTAACGAAATTTGTCGTTCTTTTAACGAAATTAACCGTTTTTTGCAATGTTTTTAACGAAATTAAACGTTTTTTCGCGATTTTCTGATGAACGTCACGTTTTTCCCGCGATCTGTTGACGAAATTTGTCGTTTTTCGCGATCTTTTGACGAAATTTGCCGTTTTTCGCAATGTTTATGACGAAATTTGCCGTTTTTTCGCAATGTTTTTGACGAAATTTGCCGTTTTTTCACGATTATCTGACGAAAGTTACGTTTTTCCCGCGATCGGTTGACAAAATTTAGCGCTTTTTCGCGATCTTTTAACGAAATTTGTCGTTTTTTTGACGAAATTATCTGTTTTTCGCAATGTTTTTAACGAAATTTACTGTTTTTCGCAATGTTTTTAACGAAATTTACCTTTTTTCGCAATGTTTTTAACGAAATTTACCGTTTTTTCGCGATTCTCTGATGAAAGTCACGTTTTTCCCTGCGATCTGTTGACGAAATTTGCCGTTTTTCGCAATGTTTATGACGAAATTTGCAGTTTTTTCGCGATCTTTTGAAGAAATTTGCCGTTTTTCGCAATGTTTTTGACGAAATTTGCCGTTTCTTCACGATTCTCTGACGAAAGTTACGTTTTTCCTGCAATCTGTTGACAAAATTTGCCGTTTTTTCGCGATATTTTGACATTGCTTTAATTTTGATATTTTTATGTTTTTTAAAAATTCTGGAAGTTTTTTTTTTTTGGTGGTGGTGGGGGGATTTTCGGAAGGACCCGAAATCCGGAAAATTCCAAAATCCGGAAAGCCCTCGGTCCCGAGGATTCCGGATAATAGGTCCTCTACTGTAATAGCTATAAAGTGAAATGTTTCAGTATATTTATAGTTTTAATACCATAGCTTTCAAACTTAAAATCAGAAATTTAATGTTTGGTGTTATGTTAAGGAATAAAAATTAAAAAAAACTATCTTGGTTTTTCAAAAAGACAAACTAACAAGTTGAGAAAGAATTCTATTGCCATATGTTAATACTCATGATTAGTTTAAACAGAGAGTTTAAACAAAGACCGTGTTAAAAATAATTTCATCTCTCTCTCCTAAACAGCCCATCATTAAGAAATGTTGGTAGGGCAAGACATCCCTCTCGACCCCCCCAAAAAAATTATCGGATGTGTCTATCTCAAAACTTTCTTCTATCTCACACAGATTTCGCATACACTAAAAAGAATCAGCACCAATTTATAACAAGGTCTAACTGAAACTCAAGTTTTATTAAATTCCATGCATTATTTCTTGAGATATGACTATCGCTAAAATCGTGTAAATCCTGCAAAATGCTGCACAGCATCGCCACATGCTGGGCGATTTTTACCAAAAAAAAAAAAAAAAATCAGCACCAAATTATATCAGAAACTAACTGAATATAAAGTTTTATTAAATTCTGAGCATTAGTTCTTGAGATAGAGCACCCACAAAATTTTTGTCACATACAGACAGACACACAGACAGACATTTTCTAAAAATAGTCAAATCGTGCTCAGGACCTAAAAACTTATAAATCCGTCGAAAACTGGAAGTCGAAAATTTTCATGAATCCAATACTTTCTTCTTGTAAAGATAGAAGAAAGTAATAAAATAAATAATTCCAAGCCCTAATGTACAATACAATTTCCTTAAAATTGATGACCAAGAATTTAATTTATTACTTTCTTCTATCTTTACAAGAAGAAAGTATTGGATTCATGAAAATTTTCGACTTCAGGTTTTCGACGGATTTGTATGTTTTAGAAGGTCCTGAACACTATTTGACCATTTTCAAAAAATGTCTGACTGTGTCTGTATATGACAAGAATTTTGTGGGTGCTCTATCTCAAGAACTAATGCACGAAATTTAATAAAACTTTATATTCAGTTAGTCTCGGATATAAATTGGTGCTAAATATTTTTTGGAGAAAATCACCTGACAGGTGGCGCTGCTATGCTGCATTTTTCGCGATTACCGCAATAGCTTTATCTCAAGAACTAATGCACTTATTTTCATCAACTTCAGGTTCAGTTATACCTCGACATAAATAAATGCAGATTACATTTTGGTGTAGATATCACAACAGGTGGCGCTGCTATACCACTTTTTCTCTATTTTTACAACAGCTATATCTCAAGAACTAATGCACGGAATTTCATCAAACTTCAGATTCAGTTACACGTTGACATAAACAGATGCTGCTTACGTGTTGGTGTAAATAGGCCAACAGGTGGCACTGCTATGCTACTTTTTTTCATTATTTTCACGATAACTATATCTCAAGAACTAATGCGTAGATTTTCATCAAACTTCAGATTAAGTTAGATGTTGACATAAGTTGTTGTTGATTAGGTTTTGGTCTAAATCTCCCAACAGGTGGCACTGCTATGCTGCATTTTGCAGGAACCACATGATTTTAGCAATAGACATATCTCAAGAACTAATGTACAGAATTTAATAAAACTTTAGATTCAGTTAGACCTTGATATAAGTTGGTGCTGATTCTTTTTAGTGTATGCGAAATCTGTGTGAGATAGAAGAAAGTTTTAGGATTGGCACATCCGACTAGTTACAATTGAAATAAAATTTTTAAATTTTAGTTATGACAGAACTTATTTTTCGAGAGACATGAAAAAAAGAGAGAGACATGGATGAGTGATAAGAGGGATACTGCATTAATTTAATTGAGATGTTTAGTTTTGCAAGTAAAAATAGAATCTCACTTTTTTTTTTTTTTTTTTTTGGGGGGGGGGGGCTTGTTGAAGTACTTTGATTTTTAAACAGAATGCAAGTTTAAGGAACGCAAGTTCACAAGAAAGCAAATCCTCTTTATCTATTGAAAATGTCTGCCAATTTCCTGTGAAAAATATCAAAATATAAATAACTAGGGGGCTCTGCCCCCTACGAGCTACGCTCGCCAACCCCCGTTCTGACACTGCAAACTTTAAAAACACTCAACTCTAAAAAGATTACAGAAGATTGAATTATAATTAAACGACCAGTGACTATCTGCTGTAATTGGGTTTCCATTCATTTTCCTTTGACCTACGGGTTTTAAGGCCGAATCAACTGCTGTTGAAACAGCTAACTGTTTCCGCAATTCATAAAATAAGATTAATTTATCATTTGAATATCAACTTGTGCAAAATGGTTAAGTAAGCAATGTCGCTGCATAGGGAAATTTTATAACGATGCTATAGATAATTGGGTACTTCTACTTTCTGTCTACTACTTTCTATAAAAGAAAAGAACTGTCACCAAAATATAGGATTTATAGCCAAAAGTGCAGATCTGTGGCGTCGCATTCTATTGACATCAGATGTGTTACGAGTGTTAGTTATGTCATCGAATGATCTTTAATTCAACTTTTATCTGTATTTTTAAATATATTTTACCAATTTATTAGTTATTTCATTGATTTAAACATAATTATTAAATGTAAAAATAGTTTTTAATTGAAGGGAAATATTAATTACGCTGTTTTAAAATTTGCAATAATAGGTAAAATATTTTGTCGAAATAAATTAATTGTACCCTACTTAATGCTTTGAAAGCACGTAATAATTTAATTATTTCTCTTTTAAATATTCATGCACAGGTATATTTTTTATTACGTAATTTTCTACATTAACTGCTTTTAACACGCGATCATTTAATTATTATTTTAATATTTTATTTCTGTTTTTAATAGTCACGTGTAAATACATTTCTTAATTGAAAGGAAATATTACGTGTGCTATTTTACAAATTGGCAACAATTCAAATAATGGATTTTATGAAACATGAAAAAAATCATCAAAATAATGAGAATTTTGAATAAAAAATTTAAATATAACCTCAAACTAGTCGGATGTGCCAATCCCAAAACTTTCTTCTATCTCAAACAGATTTTGCATACACTAAAAATCAGACAGCACAAATTTATATCAAGGTCTAACTGAATCTAAAGTTTTATTAAATTCCGTGCATTAGTTCTTGAGATATGACTATTGCAAAAATAGTGTAAATCCTGCAGAATGCAGCATAGCAACGCCACCTGTTGGAAGATTTAGACCAAAACCTAATCAACAACAACTTATGTTAAGGTCTAACTGAATCTGAAGTTTGATTAAAATCCGTACATTAGTTCTTGAAATATAGTTATCGTGATAATGAAAAAAGTAGCATAGCAGCGCCACCTGTTGGGCATTTTACACAAACACATAAGCAACATTTAATTATGTCAAGGTCTAACAGAATCTGAGGTTTCATGAAATTCCATGCATTAGTTCTTGAGCTATAGTTTTCGTAAAAATTGAGAAAAATGTGGTATAGCAGTGCCACCTGTTGGGGTATCTACACCAAACTTTAATCAGCGTCTATTTATGTCAAGGTCTAACTGAATCTGAAGTTTGATGAAAATAAGCGCATTAGTTCTTGAGATAGAGCTATTGCGGAAATCTCGAAAAATGGAGCATAGCAGCACCACCTGTTGGGCAATTTTCACCAAAAACTAATCAGCACCAATTTATATCAGGGACTAACTGAATATAAAGTTTTATTAAATTTCGTGCATTAGTTCTTGAGATAGAGCGCCCACAAAATTTTTGTCACATATAGACAGAGGCACAGACAGACATTTTCTAAAAATGGCCAATTCGTGTTCAGAACCTTCTAAAAACATAAATTCGTCGAAAACCGGAAGTCGAAAATTTTCATGAATCAAATACTTTCTTCTTTTAAAGATAGAAGAAAGTAAAAATTACTCAAATTAAAAAAATAATTGCAGTCTGCACATCTCAAACTTGTCAACTATATCGTTATAAATTACGGTTAAATTCCTGTGTATAGTTTTCATTTCTATAAAACTTTAAAACAACTATTTTGACCAACTTTAACATTAAATATCTCTTAAAATAATTCTTCGATTTAAAAACTGTCTGCTTCAGCGAGTTTATCGAACATTTCTTTATAAAACTGCCAACTTTCATATTTTTATATGCAATAGTTTTCTGGATATTAGTCCAGAAATACTTCAAGACACAAGATCTTCATTGACAGCGGCTGCGGTTATTTTTTTTATTTTTTTTTTTTAATAATATGGAGAGAAAATTATATTAAAGCAGTAGTATCTTGCTGTTAAAAGGGTAAAGTATATAAAATATGCATTTTGATGCAGAATTCTAATAAGTTACTTTAATTTGAATTATCAATTTTTATTTTTTTTTTTTTGCCTTCTGGAAAAATACTACATTATCTTCAACTTTATATCTGTGACAAATACCAATAAAGCAAGGTCAGACTAGGTCAGAGAAAAAGGCACAGACCTTGGATTTTCAGAAGACATAGTATGTTTATGAACTTAAGTCAGTTTACCTGCTTATGTAATATCTGACTTTATAAGGTTTAACACATTTGAATGACACAAAATATAACAATGGCTTCGAGCATGGAAGAGAGACTGCTATATTCACCATGTGTATCAAACTATTAAATCAATTTGCGGCAAAATTTTTTATAAAAAGTCATGTGGTATTCAAAAACTCCAGAAAGTTTAACATAGATTAGCTTATAGTACGATTGACAGATATAAGGGGAAAGTTCCAAAAGTGGGTATGTTGCCATTTGGCGTATTTTATAGAATGTGGCTTGCCGCAAATTTAATTTCATTATTGTAACCTGATTTGTATTTGATGATTATATAACTGCAAAGCAAAATAAAATATTTATTCTTTTAAGTTCACAACATATTTTAGTAGTTATTTAATATATCTACATTATGATAGGTTATTTGACAGTTTACAGTGGAAGACGAAAAAAGATTTTTTTTCAAATTGAACAAGTTTTCTTGGAATAAAAAACATTTTACAAAGTTCTATGTAAAATAACATCGAAAGTGAAGTGCATTTCCTATTTAACAAACTTTTTCTTGTGATCTAAATTTTTCTACCTCTTTCTCAAAATATTTCTGGACATTTCAAACTTATTCTTTCTTTGATGCATTTTACATACAGTAATATGGAAAAAAAAAACATTAAATTTTAATGTAAAATTTTTTTCTTAACTAAAAATAAGACAATGCATTACCGTCCAGAAATTGCGCTACTATGCTGCATTCTTTGCGATTTCCACACTAGCTCTATCTTAAGAACTAATGCATGTATTTTCATCAAACTTCTGATTCAGTTAGACCTTGACATAACTAAATGGTGATTACGTTTTGGTGTAGATATCCCCACAGGTGGTACTGCTATAACACATTTTTCATTATTTTTACAATATCTCAAGAACTAATGCACAGAATTTCATCCAACTTCAGATTCTGTTAGACCTTGACATAAATAGATGCTGCTTACGTTTTGGTGTAGATATCCCAACAGGTGGCGCTGCTATACGACTTTTTCATTATTTTTACGATGGCTGTATCTCAAGAACTAACACACGGAATTTCATCAAACTTCAAATTATGTTAGACCTTAACATAAATAAATGCTGCTTACATCTTGGTGTAAATAGCCCAACAGGTGACGTTGCTATGCTACTTTTTTCATTATTATCATGATAACTATGTCTCAAGAACTAATGCACAGATTTTCATCAAACTTCAGATTCAGTTAGCCGTTGACATAAGTTGTTGTTGATTAGGTTTTGATTTAAATCTCCCAACAGGTGGTGCTGCTATACTGCATTTTGCAGGATTTACACGATTTTAGCAATAGACATGACATATCTGAAGAACTATTGTACGGAGTTTAATAAAACTTTAGATTCAGTTAGACCTTGATATAAATTTGTGCAGATTCTTTTTACTGTATGCGAAACCTGTGTGAGATAGAAGAAAGTTTTGGGATTGGCACATCTGACTAGTTAAAGTGGCCTTTTTAAATGTTTTCCTGACCCCACATACAAACAATTCAGTATGCAAACTTCATTCAAAAAAGGCTTATACCTTTAACAAAAATATTTTTTCCGTATAAAAATAGAATTTTTGGAAACAAAGTTCATGTTTGTTTTGTTCGTTTACAAAAGTACCACATATAAGGGTAAGTGAATGTTCAAGTGAAAATAATACTTATTATACATTTGCAACATTTGGGATAAGAAGTCAAAAGTGGAAGATATTTGATTTTCCTAAGTAAAATAACTTTATACATTCTTAAAACATTGAATTGATATTGCACAATAAAAGTTTTCTACATAAAAAGTACAATAAAAATAGTCACTTTAGAAGCCTAGAATCACTAAAATAATTGAGTAAATTTTTACTTCTTAGATCACTTTTCACAGAATATGCAAAATTCTTATGATTAGAGAAAAATGTTCAAATTTCTATAGTTGAGAGAAATGTCATTCAGGTTATAGATACCTTTTTCTTTACGAGGAAATTTCTCTGAAAGCAAATCATATTTCTCCAATCAATAACTAAATCCACACAAAACAATTTCCTTCTATTGTTTTTTTAGGTTGTTTTTCAAAAAGAATGCTTTCAATTTGCATGTTTGCACTCCCAACCATCTGAAAGATTAGAGCTTTGGTTTCCGACCCTGCATATTCCTTCAGTGAAACTTCACTTTTTTTTTTTTTTTTTTTTTTTTTTTTTTTTGTTATAACAAAAATGTTTAGGGCCAAGTACTAATTGATGATCATTCATAAACAAATCTTCGAAATTCAGTACAAAAACTGGGATGTATATCTACACTACAGCCAAAGAAAAAAAATATATTTGATTGGCTTAGGTTCTGTGAAGCTTTACCTAAAACAAGAACAGCTCTCAGGCCGATAGGCCAGTCAAAGCCTGAATAAACGTAATTCTCTATTGTTAATTTTATTGTAAGAACTGCAATATGTGTATAAATTGACATTTAGAGAGAAATATAAATCATTTGAAAAAAGTTCAGACTTGGCACAAAGTTTTAATTGTCAACAACTACATTTTTTAAGCATAAAATAATTGCATGGGTACCACTTTCACATACCATGAATATCTACTATTGCAAGTGCAAATGGATATTTATATTTATAATAAACTTTTTAACCAAAAATAGAACAGACCTCTAAAACTACTACACAGTAAAAAATATTTTTTTTTACTTAATAGTTAATAAGAAATGAAATTGAGAGCATTGTATTTACCATGCATATTATTATATTCATGTACATTAATTTGTTTTCTTTTGTAGTCAGTGCCAGTCAAGCCAAGCCAAGTTAACATTTTTAAACATTTCATCTGATGTAATATGTATTTTCAAATGAGATCAGCAACTATATGTCGACATTTGATGAGTTATTTTGAGCATTCTTAATATTACCATTTCTTAAACAGATTACCACCGAATTCGCGAAGAAGGCGACCGTGAGTCCTTCCAACGTCCCCATACCCTTAATCCCGACAACTTGACTGGACTCTTTAAAAGCTGAATTCAATACCGGAAAATTGTAAAGGGTAAATTCTTTAATATTAATGCTTGATAAGCAGAAAGGGTTGTGCTCGTAGCTGTGAGATCAACTGACGACCGCTGCAGCTTCGAGCTTAATGCAATAAAAGTATTTATCAACGCCGAATTTATATTATATTTAAAACCATTAAAGCTCTGGGTCAATATTAAAGTCGATGCGTTTATTCAAGCAGTTCTTTAAAAAACAAATCATAGCCAACCACAGATTTTAAAATGCAGGATGCTTTCAGATTTGACTGACTGCAAATGGAATTTCTTTTTGCAAAGTTTTAGCTGAATCTTGTGTAAAGTAATAGAGATCTGTTACTTACACGTCTTTCAAATATTTATAATCCCTACAAACTTCCTATCTCTCTATCCTTGAAGTTTCAATTCACTTCTGATGCACGTGGTTCTTATGCACGCAGGTTTTTTTTTTTTTTTTTTTTTTTTTTTTAAATATTTATGTAGATATACAAATTAATGTACATAAATATGATAATATGCATGGTAAATATATGATCTTAATTTAATTTCTTATTAACTATTAGATAAAAAAAAATATTTTTTACTTTGTAGTAGTTTTAGAAGTCTGTTCTATTTTTGGTTAAAAAGTCTATTTTTCGCTTTTTAATAGTTTTTGATATTTGTTCTATTTTTGGTTAAAAAGTTTATTTTTAGCTTTTTAGTAGTTTTTGAAGTCTGTTCTTTTTTTGGTTGAAAAGTTTATTACTTTAGAGATATCCATATTTACATTAAACCATATTGTTGCTAATATCTTTTTTATTTCACACTAACATTGGCAGTAGACTCGAGTATCGAAGATTAGAAAATTTATCATTATTCTCATCTAATGTCTTTAAAGCCTTTTAATGATATCTATATTAAAACCATATTGTTGCTAATATTTTTTATTTCATGCTAACCTTGGCAGTAGACTCGATTACGGAAGATTAGAAATTTTATCATTATTCTCACCTAATCATCTTGGATAATGTGTCAATCTGGCTGTATACTAGTTTTGATAACTGCATAAACTCACTGATTTCGGTGCTTATGCTTAATGTGTACTGATTTTTACGATCCATACAAGGTAAATACACTGGCCAACAATGTCACCTATAATTACTATTCGGAGTAACCCCTTTTCCTTCTTTCTTTCTTTCTTTCTTTCTACATTGTCACTCTATAGTTAATATTATGTAGTAGAAATATTAAAAAAGATTATTGCAGAAGCATTTATGTCCAACTGTATTGTATAATATAAATAACTGGATATTTTAAAGGCAGTTTCCAACTAGTACGTCACAGGTGATAAATCGCCAAATATTTTCTGTAACTCGTACATTTGTATGGGAGTTGAAACAACAATGTATTTAATTATGCGCCAATAAATGCTCGTCAAAATATGCCAAACCACTGTGAAACTGCTACAATGGAACTTTTAAAAGATTCAAAAGTAGATTTGTTGCGGCATAAGTTATAGTTTTTATCTGTACGTTGTATTATATTTATCCAATTCACAATTTTATGTAATTTTGCTTTTCAAATTTGGCAACACTCGAAAGTTTTAATTTTTGTTTGGATCTTAGAAAGTTTGTTCTATGAAAATAAATCCGATAAGTTAAAACTGATTTAAATATGTCAGTCTTTTTATTATTTGCAACCTGAAAGTAGTCTGCCCAACAACTGGTGATCCGGACATAATAACTCTTGATAATATCAGATTCGCTTAAAATTTTGTGTATACGTTCATTATGATAAGGCGTTTCCTTGATTAGTTTGGGGGGTTCATTGGTTAAGAATAAAGGGGAGGGAACATTGGTTAAGAATAAAGGGGAGGGAACATTGGCTAATCCCGGGAACATTGGCTAATCCCCCCTTTAATTTATTCATGCAAAATTATAATCTGATAAGTTAAAGTTGATTTAAATATGTCAGTCTTTATTTGCAAATTCACTTAATAGAATAATTTAGAATATTAAATGAAAGTCATCTGCCTAACAAATTAACTATTTTTAAAATGTTTATTTATTTTTTTTTTCGTTGAATCTCTGAAAAAAGTACTGAACCAATTTTCATAAAATTTAAAAATGGGACCAATTCGAGAATATTCTCTTTCAAATAAAAAAAAAAAAATCTCATAAATAGGACACATAGTTCCGGAGTAATCTGTGAACATACATTAAAAAAAAAATTTAAAAAATAAAAAATACATACACGTTGAATTAATAACCTCCCTTTTTTGAGTTGGTTAAAAAGGAAGTTTGAATTCAAAGATTTTGTAGTGAGAATAAAATGTTTATGAAAAAGGAGTTTTAACTCTGTATTTGCATCAACAACAGAAATTATTCATGCTATCTAAACTGGTATGCACCAATAAAATTTATTTTGGTGCTTAAAAAAGTTAATTATAAAACAAAAGTTCTTTTAGATCAACAACTTTATTTTTTAAGTACACTTGATTATATCTATCTTTCTTGTCTCCCAGCCAAAATACAAAGGGCTACTGCATATAAAACATTTTATTTATTTCTTTGAATATATACTAGGGGGCTCTGCCCCCTGCTCGCTACGCTCACCAACCCCCGTTCTGATTTCACAGCCTCTTAAAACCTGGTAATGTATCCTGTTTTAAAAAGATGATGGTGATATCACGAATGGAGACTTTCTTCTGTAATCAGGTTATAATGCTTTTTCATTTAACTGGTTATAATGCTGTTTCATTTAATTCATCTTTTTTATTTTTAATATTCATGTGTAAACCCGATTTTTATGACGTAATTTTCTTTTTTTCCTGCTCACTCACCAAATTATACAAATTAACATAATTTTTATTTTAAATAACGAAAAAACAAATAAATTAGTATAACATTAATAAAAATATAAATAAAACGTCGAAATAAAAATAACTTGATGACGTAAACACGTGTTGTCAAGTGAATGTGACATTTTCGATCAACCATTATTGGCATTTAATCTTACAAATACCTAGTAGACCAATCCTCGCTCGGTAATTTTTTTCAACAGGTATTTTTTTATTTTATTTTATTTTATTTTTTTGCTAGCTTATTTTAATTACTTTTTTTTTTAATTCATGGAATTTTCCAATCGGTTTTTAACACAATTGCTGATAGGCAAGAATTATATAAATTATGTTGAAAAGTGTTTTGCCGATGACAATACAACATCTTAATATTTTTACAACTTAATTATAAATTAACCAGAGGGCCCGTGCGAGGATTTCGCACTGAAATCTAATATTTTTTAGGTACTTCTCTATTATGCGGTCGACCACTTTTCATAACAAAAAACTATCGCCAAATTGTAAGATTAAACGCCAAAAATGCAGTCCCATTTACTTGATGTCAGAAGCATTATATGTGTTTGTTAAACCATCAAGTGGTTTTTAATTCGACATTTGCGTGTATTTTTCATTATGTTTTACTGGTTTATTAGTTATTTCATTAATTAAAATAACAATTGTGTCCTTAAATTCTTATATTTTATTTATTTATTTTGATATTCCAATGGCAACGTTCTCCCGTTTATTTGGCGATAGTTTTTTGTTATGAAAAGTGGTCGACGGGATAATAGAGAAGTATCATTTTTTATCAATATGTAATAGTTATTAGATGCAGGTTTAAACTTCTAAAGAAAAAGCAAGGATAAAAATATCTGTAAACAACATTTAGTTGTTAGTCAATCCAGAATATCATCTAATTTATTCCATCAAAGTTAGAGTAAAAACTGATCCAAGATTGCTAAAGGCACGCGCGAGAAAAAAAAAAATTAATCTTATTTTAACTGCATTAGAAGATGACGTCATCCGCTTCAGGAAAAACATGGGACATAGAAATATAAATCTAAACATTTCAAGTTAAATTTCACGTTTTAATCATAAATATAAAATAAACCCGTGCGGTGTTTTTTATAAAAATTGCTGAACATCATATAATGTGGTATTTTATTTTTTTGGCAACAATGTTTTGAGGAAAACCTTTCATTTCATTTAGGAAAACAATGCCGATTTAATTTTTAATTATCAGCAATTTTTAATCGAAAACATGTTTTAACGAAATGTTAAGTGTGCTATGTCAGAAGAGTTTTCAAAATCCTTTCATATGCTATCTCATTCGTCGTTCTGCGTTCCGATATATCGCCAAGTTGGCGCTAAAATTGGCGACAGACTCTGGTCTCTTACTCTTGGTAACCCCTCTGATAGCGTCCATCCTATCTAAATTCTCTACCTTCATGTTAATTCCCCCTAAGAAAAGTCAGAAAGCTCTGACCAATCAGATACGTTTCGAGGTATTAGAAGGATTCCTGTGTAAACACAATTTTTATGACGTAATTTTCTTTATTTCCTGCTTTCAACACGTGATCATTTAATTATTATTTTAAACTTCATTATTGTTTTTAATAGTCTCGCGCAAATACATTTTTTATTTGAGATATTTGTGCTTTTTTGGCAACAATATAAAAAATGACTTTTTCAATAAAAGATTTTTTTACTCGATTTTTAAGTATTTTTTTAGTTTTTATTGTCCGACCGTGATAATTTTTTGAATTTCTGAAAGCTTGTTATATTTCGCGTCTGGTGGTATGTATGATTTTCGAATCCATAGAATGGCTAGAAAAAAAGTAATCGCTCTTTAAAGAAGTCCCTAATAAAAAAGCGATGAGACTAACCCGGAATATCTATGCAGATTTTCATTGGTCCATTTTTAAGCCAAAACTTTTTTTTATATATAGAAGGATTGTTTTGTTTTTTTAACAAAACCAAAAAAGTCAAGATATATTCATATCTTAAAGGATCACAAACTCTGAATGACACTTTTCAACAACATTCTTGGAAAACAATTGCATGGATTATTCAATTTTTGTAGGGCAATTGTTATTCCAAATTCTTTTATTTCTTTTTTAATAAGAAACATTACTTTTACAGCTTTCGACAGAAAAGTGATACTAACTTTTACGAGTTGGCCCATTATGGATCTGAGATTCTTGTACAGGTGATTCAGCTGAAACAATAGGGATCTGAATGCACTTTGTGCATAAACAGTCTTTGCCAGTGTAAGTTACTTTTTCACCAGATGGGAAAGGCTGCCTATGAATGTCAAAATATTTAGAAAATCAGATGACAGAATGAATTCAATCAGCAAAAAAAAAAAAAAAAAAAATTAGAACAATTGCTTGTTTTTAAGAACAAATTGCTTTAGAACAAATTTTATTTAGGATAAAAAGTAACAACACATATTGTAGCAATAAATTTTCGAGATCACATGTTTATTCTTTTTAGTTGCTTTTAAAAAAGCTTATAAGTTCAGAAAGAAAGAAAAAAATTAAAATATTTGAAAGAAAAAGGGAAATAACTTTTTAAAAACATTTTTAACAATTTGTTTTTCAAGCATTTCATTAAGGATTAATTTGGATGTTGGTAGTTCTGTCAGAATGTTTTTTTCTGAGGCTTTCTCTATTTTATGAGCAAGCTACAGAAAGAAATTCAAAGATTTAGTTTATTTTCTATACATCCTAATTTCGAAACATGAAGTTCACATTGATCATTATTTATATTTTATAAAAAATAACGGATTACAATATCTTTATAATTTTATATGATTGACAACAAAAACACTACCAAAAAATGTGACATACAAAAGCTCAAAACAATTATGGATTCTCTATAATCATTAGGAGGTTTCTTTGAATTATAATTAAAAGCCTGCCCTCAGTTGCATTTGCATAATTCAATCATCTTATATTATGGACAAAATTGAAAAGGTCAGAGTGATTACCAAAAACCACTGTTTGTTACCAAGAAAACTTTTAGAGGCTGGCAACCCTTGGATATATTTTATATATATCCCAAGAAATTTTCATTAAAACACCAATTATAGTTCACTCGATGAAATCCATCACTGTACATAGTACGAACTTCTTTTATTAGACTTTCTTTGATAAAACAAAATTAGTCTACATTTATGATCATAGAACAAATCTAATAATGATTTCATAAATTATCCATTTTCCAAAAAAATTGTGTTTTAAAAGTGTAAATTGCATTCCACATATTTTATGCTAAAATAATTTGATTAAAAAAATTAAAAGCTGAATAAAAATATTAAAGCAGTAATTTTAGTTTGAAATTATGAATTAATGCAAAGTATTTCTCCAACCATCTAGTGTTTAGTTTGAAATTATGAATTAATGCAAAACACTAGATGGTTGGAGAAATACTTTAAGTTTCCATAAAAATGTTCATTTAAAAAGTTCTTGTAAACGTGCAAATGTTTGTTTTGCACATTTTTTATCCCCCTGCCCTTTTTCCCCCATCAGAACTAGAAATGATTACCCACAGAATATAGAACAAATATTATTGACCCAAAATTTAATATATTAAATAATATATTTAAGCTATTGTACCAACATTTAAAAAATTAAAATTAAAAATATATCAAAAATCATAAAAATTACAGGCAATAAGTTGCTAGAACATTACTATAGTTGGAATAGATTTTAGTCTTTCGACTGGAGCATTTCCGGAAATTTTGAGCTTAGCTTTGTGAATAGATGTTTTGAAGGGGGAAAAAGGACATTTGTAAAAATTTTATTTCTAATACGAAAAAGTACTAGGCAGCACAGCTGCCGGAACAGCTTTGTGATTGGATGAAAATGCAGCTTTAGATTGGAGCATTTCAGGTAATTTTTACTTTAGATAAGTGAATTTTCTGCATTTAGAAAGAAAATGGTATATCAAAGTAAAAATTTAGGTTCTAATTAAATATAATCAACAAATATTTTTTTTGCAATTCAGATTAGCTGTCTGATGAGTAAGAAATGGAAATGGTGGTAGCTTTTCATCAGATTTCATGCAAAAATTTATATTTTAAAAGGAAAAAAACTGATTATGCATGAAAAATTGTTGATTTCAGATAATATTTTTCTTTTCTGTAAATTGCAGATTCCTTAAATATCTAATGTTTCTACAGCTTTCTAAAATTCATGAAAAATGTCAACTCATTGAAAAGATCAAATATCAAACAAGAACTGGGCGATCTAAATAAATAGTAGAAAGTGTTATTCATCTTGAAGAGTAAACACTGTTTATTCAGTTTCAACTACCAAAATCAAATACTGTTTTGCGATATTCAAATGGAATTCCAAGTGTAAAACCCTATGGTTGGTAACAATATAATAAAATATAACACCTTTTAATAGTATATTACTTTTAAATGCTAAAGGTAGGGGTGCACAAAATGTGGCCCGCGGGCCAAAAGTGGCCTGCGATCGGATTACTGGTGGCCCGTGGAACAATTTCGCCGATCGGACGCGAAAACATCACGAATTTCGCCGATCAGGTGTGTAGAAATGGCGAATTTTGCCAAATTTCACCCATTGGGTATGTAAAAATAGCAAATTTTATCGATCAAGTGCATATAAATCGCAAATTTTGCCGATCGGGTGCGTATAAATCATAAATTTCGCCGTTCGCCTGCGTAAAAATCGTCAATTTCGCCGATCGCATGCGTAAAAAGCGTCAATTTTGCTGATCGCATGCGTAAAAAGCGTCAATTTTGCTGATCGCATGCGTAAAAATCGTCAATTTTGCCAATCGCATGCGTAAAAATCATGAATTTTGCCGATCGAGTCCATAAAAAATCGCGAATTCTGCTGATAGGGCGCATATAAATCGCGAATTTTGCCGATCAGGTGCATATAAATCGCGAATTTTGCCGATCGAGTGCGTGTAAGTTGTAAATTTCGCCGATCGTCTGCGTAAAAAATCGTAAATTTGGCCGATTAGACGTGTAAAAATCACAAATTCCGCGAATGGGTGCGTAAAAATCGCAAATTCAGTCGATCTGGCGCGTCAAAATCATGAATTTTGACAATTGCGATTTTTGCCAATCGAGTGCGAAAAATTGAAAATTTCGCCGATCGGATATGAAAAAAATTGATAATTTCGCCGATTGGGTGCGTAAAAATCTCAAATTTTGCCGATCGGGTGTGTATAAATCACAAATTTCGCCGAACGTGTGCGTAATAATCGTGAATTTCGTCGATCACTAGGAAAAACTATGAATATTGTCTATCGCGCATGGAAAAAAAAAATTGCAAGTTTTTTTTCATCCTTTCCAACTGAATTGGGTTATGCTGACTAAGGAGGTGGTTGAGTATAGGGAACTAACCCTCCTTTTAAAATTAGCCCATTTTTATGAACTTTTAGGCCGATCCCCCACCTCCTTGCCCGAAACAAAATTTTGTCCCCCCTATGGATGTTGACTCTCGACAATCCAGTCATTTTTGTGACTGTAACCTCCTCTTATAAAGTTTGTGCACCCCTTTGATATCCACATTTTATGACTGAATATGTTAAGAAGTGCAATTTAGAATAATATATGTTTCTCCTCCTCTCTAAATTCATTCATGAAAGCAGAATTTTTTTTCAGCACTGGCAATCTTTAAAGCTAAATTTATTCCATCAAATAAAGTCAAGGCGTATTTTCACTCTTTGAAAATAATCTTAGCTATATCTCTTGTATAAATACAAACGTAAACTGTTGATATATCCTTGCCAACAGAACTGACTATGTTGACTGGAAGGAAGGAACCTAGGGGGCTAAACCTACCCTTCCGAAATTTATGTTTTTTTAATCTGACCCTCACACCTCCTCGAAACAAAAATTTTCTGATGGTGGCAACCCAGTCATTTTTGTAAGTGGCCCTTCGCTTAAAAAGGTTGTGCACCCCTACTAAAGGTGTAAAATTAACAACTATAATATAAATTAAAATAACTTATTAGTTGTTTTACATGTTTCGACTCTTCTGAGTCATTTTCGAAAACAAAATGAGAATATTCTAAAGCTGCACGGGCTTTGAAGTTATTATTTACATGTACTTTTTAAAAAATTACGCACGTTATCTATTATTTTTTACTTGATTGTTTATTTTCATATCTTTGAGCATGGAGTAATTCTAGCCACAGTTTCGGTAAATTAAAAGAGGCCGCATCGTTACATATTGTATTTTTGGGCGTGAGTATCTCTATGGTTTCTCTTATTATGGATGGATAGTATAGACGGGAGGGAAATATTATTTTACTTTCATTGAAATTTATTTGGATGGTTTCTTCTTGATATAATCTTGCTAGGGCTGTAGTTTTTCTATTGTATTTAATATCAGCTATATGCTCTTTTTTTCTGCAATTAAAATTAATTAATAATTAATTTTGAGAATTATTCAGGAGTATATGAAATACCTTTTATTAAAGAAGACTGATCCAAGAATTACTACGTAGGCATGACCAGCAGGAAATTTAATTGCAGAAAAAAAGAGCATATAGCTGATATTAAATACAATAGAAAAACTACAGCCCTAGCAAGATTATATCAAGAAGAAACCATCCAAATAAATTTCAATGAAAGTAAAATAATATTTCCCTCCCGTGCCAATATTTTCAACACATGCCTAGTGTAAAACTTATAGGTTTTTGCAATACCTGATTTTCCCCATAAGTTAGACGCCTCTACCATTAAAGCTGTATACTACTTGATAGGTTACAAATCATGGAAGAACAAAATTTTATAAATCATTGCTTTCAAATCCCTCTTACAATCTACCTTTATAACTAAACTGACAAATAGTACATAAATGCACTGTGAAATAACATGCTGTATAAACAAGACTATTTCTAAAGGCTTCAAAATATGACAATATGCAGAAAATGGAGTTTTATTATGATTTAAATTATACTTACCTACAGCTTGCACATACAAAACATTTCTGATGATATGTGTTTCCAAGTGCTGTGACTACTTCACCTTCAACATAATCGCCACATTCAGCACATCGAGTGCCAAAAAGTTTTTGATAGTCTTTTGAACAATAATATCTTCCTTTATTTAAAAAGAAACCACCTTGAGCAAGTGATGCTGTACACTCTAAAAGTGAAAATAAAATTTATTAACAAAATACATGAAAAATACATTTGCTCAATGTGAAACAAATGCAGTGATGCTTATAAGTATGAGTATTTAAAAATGACTTAAGGGTGTATTCAAATCCAAACTGCTTATTTTGAGACACATTTGTAAATTCATTTTTGCTCTAAAATGCATCCAATTGGCAGGTTCTCTTATTCAGAAACTTTATAATGTCCGTATTGTCTCGCTTTTTTGATAAAGGCAGAATATATTTTTAAAAAGGCTGTCAAAGTGACATTTTGAACTGAATTTCCCAAAGTGATAGCGCTGGAAACAAAAAAAAATATCGTACTGTGAAAATAATTGTAAATCAATTTCTAATTAATTGAACGAAAAATAAAAACATGGGGCCCTTATAAATGTCTTCATAAATCACGCCGCCAAGTTTCATGTTTTTATTTTAAAAAATGAGTCTGAAAGTGTGTCTAAAAATTTTGAGTTGCTGAGCGTGGAAAAATATTTCTTTTGAATACTGCCTTAAATAGCATTAAAATGAACATCAAAACATTTATTTTTTAGTATTCAGTACTATAACAAAAAATCTTTCAGGAACTTCGTTTTTCTTTTAAAATCAAATTTTAAAAACTTTTCACTTTGTTACATACTAAAAACACAGTGTAAAGAAAGTATTGTAATCAGAGATGTAGTGGGAGGTATATGATGGTATATGCCATATATCTCCTGAATTTTTTTTTTTAATATTCCTCCGTATACCATTTGTTTCTCACAAAGCTACAGCATATACTCTAGCATATGCCCTCTGCATATAGCGAATACCCTCTGGTTATTTCACAACTACAGCACTGATTATAATCATGATTTGTGTGTTAGGGAGTGAACAATAACTTCTGATTGAGCTCCCTGGTGAATGTTATAAACCATTGTCACAAGAACTGTACAGATTTTTATACTAATCGGCCTACTCTGGTATTTATTTCCTTAATACAACGATCACTATGCTGTATGTATGAGCTCTTTTGCCTGCATGAAAACCATAAAAATGAAATATCACTGCATGTAGCAACCTCGCTGTATTGGAATCCCAAAATATAAGAAATTCTTTAATGCTATGATTACTATATTGAGTGTATGAGCGTTTCGCACAGATGAAAACAAAACAAGAAAACATCACTGTATGCAGTAACCTTGTTGTACGAGAATCTAAAAAAAAAATACCAAAAATGTGGAAAAGCCTCGATCACTAAAATGTCAACTATTAGTAACTTTCAAGAATAAAATTTACAATATATTAATGAAAACAAGAAAAATCTTTGATATTTATTTACATTATTTTTCTTAATTATCCTCTCGGCTGGTGCATAAACGTTTGCAACGTCAGTTGAAACTGATCTATTGTGCGGAATCATGCATCGCAATTTTTTTCAATGCTTTTTCTATTTTAATAGGATTTCACCGTTTAATGATGTAATTGTTATTTTAATTAATGAAAAACTAATATATCAGTAAAACATCACTAAAAATACAGATAACATCAAATTAAAAATCACTTGACATAAACACTTGTAACGAATCTGATGTCACAACAAGCATTTTCGCTATTAAATTCTGTAATTGAAATATTTTTTTTTTTTTTTTTTTTTAAATGGTTGACAGGATAATGGAGAAATACCAAATCTATAAATTATGTTGCAGTTTTAAGAAACTTTAAAAGCCCATTCTTTCATTCTAATCTTTGCTGTAAATACAAATGACATAGTTAGAAACTGTTAGGATTGTGTATCCATATTCTTATCACTGTACACATGTGTATTAAAAAATTACACTTTATATAACTTTTTGCTTCATTAAAATAACTTTAATCTAAAGTTCACTTACCTTTTAAATAGTACAGAGCCTAGGTGATGGATACCTTTTCCATCACCTAGAGTCTGCATTTAACATCATTCATCTTTTACACGAATTTTGTTCTCATTTACGACTTACAGCATTTTCTTTTTACTCTGTCACGCAACCCTTTCGGATTTCCCAGTGTGTCATTTTGCTACAAGATGGCATTGAGAGTTTTACTTCAGTCTTACCTCGGCGATTGATTTATATATAACAAAATTACATTATAACAAAACATAACAAAATTTCACCTTTTTTATGCCTAATTAGTCAATTTCCATTAATGAACATCTGATGTAATGATTATTATAAGTAATTTCAGCAATAGTCTTAGTGCATAAAATCTTTAGATTTAACTGAAAAGCTAGGTAATCAAATTAAATATTTAAGTTGTTCTTACCAGAATGTTATAAAGAACAAAATTCTTATAAATAACGGTTTTAAATTAATTTCATTCGATTAATACAATTTTTAACATTAAACCACATTATTTTTTTAAAACTCTGCCTTGCATATTTTATAATGTGGCAATCAATCTAATCAGGAAGCAGGGAATAATGTTCAAGGGCATAGGGAAAAGAAATGTTCATGGGGCTCAAGTCCTCCTTATTCAAACAAAGCATTTTTTAAGTCACACCAGTTAAAAATTTATTACTTTCTGCAATATGTTTGATTATTCATATCTGCATATAAAATACTATAAATATTGATTTCATTAATTATAATAATGAAAGGTATTTTTCGGTTAGCCGGGCACCAGTGATATATGTGCATATATAAATACATATGTTATACATACATATATGTATATATATGTGTATGTATATATATGTATACGTAGATATGTGTGTGTGTGTTTGAATATATACATGAATAAATATCACTGGCGCCCAGCTAACCGAAAAGTACCTAATGAAATTAGAAAATCTTCAGGTCAGGGGCCTCAAACATTCTGCAATTTCATTTTAAAATCCTTTTAATTTAGTATTTAAAACATTCAAGCCACTGTTTCATTCCTTTTACATTTGTATTATCAGTTGCTACAAATAATTTTAATTTAATCCACTACTTTGGTATTTTACATTAATCTTTTTAAAACTTACTCATAGTTTTTGATCTATTAAATAAATCTTATAGTGTTAAATATTTTCGCTCCATAAACATTGTGTTTTTTTTTACGGAAATTATTTATAAATGAAGTGTTACTAATTTATGTATTATAATTAAATTTAAAAAAAATAACTTAATATTCAACAAATGTAAACAATCAGTTACTACAGCAAATTACATTGTTATTTATAAAAGATAAGACAAATACATTTGAGAAATTCTAAAAATTACTTAAATTTTTTAAACAAAGTTAATTTTCTTAAGCTCTTTTTTTAAACTTTCCATATAAATATTCTCAATACAGACTTTGTTTATGGTAGCGGTTTACGGTATTTACTGATATATATTGTAAGATCATGTAAGTTGTCACCGATAGATAGCACTGTACTCTGGGGAAAAATTAACTTCCAATTTTTGTATGAGGAAATCGTGAATGCAAGAGACATTTAGTTATTATGGAGGTAGTGTTTAAAAGCAATACTGCATGCCTGGGGTTCATTGGGACTTAAAAGGGCCTACAGAAGGTGATAATCTGAGTGTCGGTACAGGAAAAATGTCCCTTTAGCTAATGGTAAAGTACTATTGCAATCATTATAAGCTCTTTTGAATGTTTAGACTATCTAAATTCACATAATTTTTATCTTATCATAATACAGAACATTAACGTCGCATGAAATTTGAAATTGTGCAAAAGAATGAGTATTTATGGACAGGTTAAAAATACATGTAATGCAAAGTGCTTGCAGGGGGGATAAGGAGATTTTCCAGAAGCAAAAACTTACATCTTTTCTCAAACAGATGGCATATTCAAGCATTTGAATGGCTAATAGCGAAATAAACTGACAAAATGTTGCAACTTACAGCAGCCTCTTTGATTCTGATAATTTCAGTGGCTTAAAACATAGAAGTAATAAGCAGGCTCCTAGTTTCAATGGTTAAGCACGTAGTTTGATTACATGTCTGTTAAATTAGTTCTTTATTTACTATATTATTTTATTTATTGATGAAGTTTATAATTTAGTCATGGAATATTAGTTGGAAACAAATGCTGAATTATTTATATAGTTTTAAAAGCAAATGGGTTAATCTTTCATGATCGGGCTATAAGCAAAAAAAATTTTTTTTAATCATGCTTGGAAATTATTTTAAAACCATAAAAAATCCATAAATTGAAAGTTTAAATTGCATTTGAAAGAATATGTTCCCTATTCAATGGTATAAAAATAAAATTGTGCAATGTTTGGAAGTAAAAAAAAAAAAATTACAGTTAAAGCTAAATAAATTGGTCAGGTGTTGCCACCATCAATTATGACATCATTTTACTCTTGGGCATATTTTTGCTTTATAATATAGATAGACAAATAAACAAAACAGTATCTGCATTTGAAATATTATCAAGGAATAAAGATGGCAATAATGTACTTACCTGCACATTTGAAACAATCTAAATGAAAATATCTGTCTTGAACTCTGAGAGCATTGCCGGAGCATTTTTTCTTGCAGACCTCACACAGGACTTTCCCTAAAAAAAAACAAGACATTAATATAAATTTACAATTACTAAGTGGAACATTAACAACACAAATTTCTACCAAGAATATACTAACATTGCAAGATTGATGCACAACTTATCAGTATTTTTTTTTTTTTTTTTTTTTTTACAAAGTTATAACATGTAAAATTTATGAAAATAACAATAACTACAATTTGGCAATCAATAGTGTCCAAATCTAAATATCAGTTGCTTAAGGCTGTTCTCAAATCCAAACAGGAGCTACTTTGACATATTTCTGAATTCATTTTCAAAGACGAGACAGCACAGAAAAGGAAGAAAAATGCCGTCGTGAAACAATCACATAACTCAAGATGCAATTCCTCTATCGAAAAATGAAAGAATTGTATATATGTATGTATGTATATATATATGTGTGTGTGTGTGTGTGTGTGTGTGTGTTACAGTCAATATGATTAATCCGGTCATTATTAATAACTGGTTATGATTAATAACGACCAGACATAATGGCCTGTTATTAATAATAATGACCGGATTAATCATACTGACCATAACATATGTATTATAATGTCCCAGCTCCCAGCAAGGGGGGGGGATGTGATCAGGGGACTCATTTGCTAACCTGACCCCGCAATGGAAAAAAAGCAGCATCAATGCGATTCTAAAGGTGCTGCACATCGGGTTACCCGAGGCAATGCAGACTACCTGCGACCAAGGATTTCGCAGATTTTTGAATTTAATATATTTTAGATAATAGTCTGAATGTAGTTAATTATTGCATAGACTCGTGAAAAGATGAATACTACATACTTGAGAACTACTAATAAAAGGAAATTAATTGCGATACGCATTAAATACAAGTACACTCAAAATATTTCAAAATAATACTTTTTGGTGATAATTGGTGTAAAACACTATTTTTAGGCCGAAACCAACTGGTCATCACACTTTCCCGAACGGACTGGGCTTGAGTTTCTCTTGAGGCCAGGCTGGATGAGACTTCTTTTTTTCCAGACCGTGCTGGACTTGGATATTCTTCCTACAGGTCTGGACAGGAAGGAATTTTCAGGCCTGGTCTCGACCCAGATCTTTAGAAAAATCATTGGCCTGGCCTGGCTCATGCAAAAATTAGTAAAATTTGGCCCGGTCCAACAATTTTTGCAAAAAATGCATACACAAAGGTCATTCCATAAAAACAGTTTTTTTTTTTTTTACATAAAGGTAACACGGCAAAACTATAAAATAAAACTGCATGTGATTTTTTCAAACTGTTAACTGTACGTTTATAAATACAGTGGGACCCGCTTAAGACGCTCACGGTTAATACGAGATCCCGCTTAATACGCTGATTTATTACGGTACCTTGAATATTGCCCGTAAGACTAATGCAAAAATATCGCGTTTAATACGCGAACGGTTAATACGCGACTGAGTTTCAGAAAAAATCTCGGTTAAGGCGCGAATTCCTCCCATGCCCACCTTTGATACCACATGAATCACTTGTTTCTCCATATCTAGTTTTCACTGGCAGCTTGCCAGATATAAAAATGTTCTTTTTTCTGTGTTTGTGTGCATATAAAGTTGTCTACATACCGTAAAGTGAAGGAACTGTATAATTTAGGGTTGCCCTATTGTATATTTTATTTGTAAGTTATATTTTTTTCGGGCTTATTGTATGATGTGAGCTTAAACCTTTTGCGTACGACAATTTCTTCCGGGTTTTTTATTTTTTATTTTATTTTATTTTTTTAAACATATCTAATTTTTATAATTTGAAAAAAAAATTTCAGTTGAAATTTTCAATGTGGTTGAAAAATTTTAGTTTTGATGCACTTTTTCCAGAAAAATGTTATTGTAAAAGTAAATAAACAGTGGTACTAGAATAATTCAATACATGTTTAGTTGCAGTGCTGCAGTTGGGTGGGAACGCATGGGAACTCTGTTCCCAGAAATATTTGGTTTGTTTACTGTAAAAAATATCGCGTACAAGCACAAGCCATTTTTTTTCCCAGACTGTGCAAACTATACCCATTTAAATGTCTAAATGCGAAAGAGCATTCAGTTGTATGAATAACGATGACCAATGCAGAAAATTCACTCCTTATTGAAAGAGCCAGATTACTCATTCATAAGCAGTGTAGGACTCTATTAAAAGAATTTTGTCCTGAACCATATGTGAAATCTTGGTTGCGATCAGGAAGAAGTTTATCAGAAGAGACAGCCTGTCGTAAATCAGAGAGCACAGAAAACACCTCTCATTATCGTTCTTTATTATGGAAACTTCTAGAATAGATGTGCCAATAAGTTATATATGGATTTATTTCTGTTATTTCAATTAAATTTTGATTCATAATTGGAAATGTTATTATGAGATTGATTAAATATTGTTTTTAGATGAATGCTATACAATTACATTACTATAAAAAACTAGAATAATAATTATTATAACTGCTAATTTTAAAAAGTCTGCTTTTGGCTTAGCAAAAATCCAGTAGCATCGACATCTACTCTTTGAAAAGGTGAGTTCCCACTAATATTTTTTTCCAACTACAGCACTGTTTAGTTGGAAAAAAATTATAACAATCGAGGATTTGTTTTTAAGGAAAATTCTTTAAAGAAGATACTATTGGCACATTCGTATTTCAGCAGGATGTAAAAAATGACGGTAGTTGATAAAACAAAAACAAATGAGTGTCAATAAAATATCTTCGGGTTTTTAAGAGAAACTGGCAACCCTTATGTGATTTTCAAAGCAGGTGAAAAGAAAGGCAAGCGTTTGTTTTCGGTTCTGTTTCTTTTTTGCTTTGCTACTGGCAGCAAGCGAGTTAGTTGCACTACGCATTTCGAACTGTTAGACATCTGTTAATGATTTGTTGAGTTTTAGTAAATTTTTCACCAATATGGAGAATAGTCATATGATAAAAAGGTAAGCGCTATCTGCAGGGATCATTCTAGAACATAGAAAAGGGCAGGGCGCGCATTACATAAGGGCAATTTTGTTGAAAAGGGCACATCATTTCATAAAAAGGGCATTTTTGTAATAAGTGCATATGCCAATATACTGGTGGGGAGAGAAATCTGGCAACAGCTTAAAGTACTGCTTAATTTAAAAAATCCAATAACATTTCTAATTTCCATAACTTTTCCTACGATATTCAAAAACCTCTCTCTCTAAAACTTTTATTCAAAAGATAACTTTTTCCCAGTTTTAGCAAAACTGGTTTTGAAAAAGCTACAAAAGAAAAGTTCTAAAGCTACTTCTCAAATTTTTTATGGAACTTACATAAGTTATGTGGTTAAAGGCCAGAATGCCTGATCTAATACTATATTTCACTAGAGAAGGTGAAATTAATCATTGACCCTTAGTTACCTTATGTCTTGTTTAGTGGAAAAAAATGATAAATGGAAAGATGAATCACTCAAAGTCAAAGATTAGACATACCAGGGCATTTCACAAAGAAATAAAGAGGGAAAGAAGAGTACTCTCCCTGACGTACTGTACTAGCATTCTAAAAATAAAAGATTACGTAAAGAATTTTTGAAAGTACAATGCAAACGAGGCAGGATTCTACCCAGGAATAAAAGGTAGGTAGATATCTACCTAGAGAAAGGGCAAGGAGGGTAGAATTCTACCTGGAAAAAGGGCAAGGAGGGTGGGATTTTATCTAAAAAGGGCATGAGGGTAAGCCGCCCCTCTGAAACTCTCTAGAATGATCCCTGTATCTGTGTCTGATAAAATGGACATTATACGAAAATTTGATTCCGAAGGACACTGGAACAAAATGGCATTTGCAAAGTCAGTAAATATGTCAGAATCAACGTTACGTACCCTACTAAAAAATCGCAACACAATCTAGAAATCTGCAGCTGTGGGTGGGTCAAAGAGAATGAAGGTAAAAACTGGAAAATATGAAGACATGGAAAATAATATTGTTTGACTGGTATGCGCAAGCTCGAGCTTCCAACATACCTGTTAATGGCCCAATAATTAAAGAGAAAGCTTCACAGATAGCGAAGACTCTAAATATAAATTTTGAACCGTCAAGTAGATGGTTAGATCGATTCAAAAATCGGTATGGAATCATACATAAGCAAGTGTTGGGGGAAGCAGCATCAGTGAACATTAAAGACTTAGAATGTTGGAAAACAAGAGTGCTTCCACAAATTACGAAAAAATATGCTAGTCTCGATATTTTTAATGTAGACGAAATTGGACTTTTCGTCAAATTAATGCCTGACAAAACATTCACAGTCAAAGGAGAGAAATGTACTGGTACTGGTGGTAAGCTCAGTAAAGATCGAGTGATGGTTCTTATTGGAGGAAATGCAGATGGTACAGAAAAAATAAAACCTTTAGTGATTGGCAAATCACAAAATCCACGCAGCTTTTCAAACATAGAGTTTCCCTGTGAATATAGAAACCAAAACCGTGCCTGGATGACAGGAGATCTTTTTATCGCATGGGGGAGCAACTTCGATAGACAAATGCAGAAAAATTCTAGGATGGTAGTGCTGTTTGTGGACAACTGCCCAGCTCACCCGAAAAACATACCTTGTTTACAAAACGTCTGTGTTGAGGTTTTGCCCCCTAATTCAACAAGTGTACTCCAGCCAATGGATCAAGGTGTTATTAAGACCCTGAAACAACATTACCGAAAGCGACTAGTCCAACGGTTCCTCAATGACATGGAACAATAGAAATATTAAACCTGAATCTGTCAATTTGCTGGATGCGATGTATTATCTCAGCACGGCTTGGGATAGCATCAAACCGGAAACAATTTTAAACTGTTTTCGGAAGGCTGGTTTTACAAAAAAACAAAGTGACGAAGACTTAATATCAGAAGAATCCGAAGAAGTAGACGAACCTCTTCTATCTCAGGATTGGGATGCTGTGAGTGAGCGCATTGGAACTCATCAAATCACCCTTGAAGAATGTATTGATATAGACGAAGGCATTTGCACAAGCAAGGTGAAAAATTTAGACTATATAATCAAAGATACAAACAAGTTGGAAATTGTACGTTAAACGTTACAAACGAGGTGCGTTCGTACGCACGTTTTAGAATTAAATTCATGATATCCCGTGCGTAGAACGGGTTAAACAGCTAGTTAAGTATATATTTTATGACACTGTTCATACAAATATCTTAACTAGTTATATAAATATTCAGATATATATGTATCAGCTAGTTATATAAATATTCAGATCTTGATGATTTTTAATTCTGTGAAATGAATTATATCGTCTGCAGATTAATTTCTGTCATAAAATAAGTATCTCGGTCGCTTGACGATTTAACATCCATCGGAAGCTCCTCTAACAAGAAAGCACCGATTTAAAAAAAAAAATTCAAATTTCTTAATAAATATTTTTATTAATATCTCCTAAAGTTTTGATTCGATTTTAATAAAATTTGAAATGTCTCGACAAAATTCTGCAAAGATAATATATTTTAAATTGCAAACCATTTGGTTGGGTAGTTTTTGCGTTGTTATATGCGGACAGACAGACGGACGGACGGACCAAGCGACGACTATAGGTGCTACGTATTTATATAATTACGAACGCACCTAAAAAGACAGCTTCATGTACTGATGACTCAGAGCAACTAAGTGACGCAAATGAGGATATGAACTATGAAGAACAAACATCATCACCTATTCCGACATTAACTGAAGTAGGAAATGCCTTCAACGTCCTGCGAAGGTATGTCATTAACTTTTTATCATTAGAGATGATTGCATTTATAGTTAGATAGTTTTATTTTTTAAATGTTCCACTTTTATTTAGATACGCATCTAGCTTAAGTGGAGGTGGAGCAGACGAGCTTTATTAGATGATTAATGCAACAGAAAACACTATGAATAAAAAACGTGTTCTGCGACAGACCACAATGGAAAATTTTTTTTGAAGTAACTTGCAATGAAAAGAGAAAAAAATCACTGTGGTTGTATATATTTTTTGATGTTTTCTGAGTTTCGTTTTTATTAGGATTTCATTGTAATTTTCCTTTAATTATGTTTTTCTTATAATTTTCATTCTTTAATGTTGCCTATGTTTTGTTAATTAAAAGTTGACATTAAAAGTGTTTGAGACGCCTCTCTATTTACCGACACGACACCAATAAATCGTAGACTATTGGCGTTATCCGGAAGTGACTGCACGTAGAATGCATTCATAAACACGATGACCACAAAATAGTCCTCGAATCGATAGGTGGAAAAGCCGGTAATGTATATGAATGCATTTTGTGCGAACTGGTGTCTAATAACAATTGTGTACGATTTATTAGTGTCATGTCGGTGAATGAAAAAGCTCTCTAGCAGTATTTTTTTTAACCACAAATTAGCAAGAATATTTTTCTTTATTGAAAAAAAAAAAACAATGATGGATTATAAGGGTACTCATTATTACAAGAACTAAATTATGATTTTAATAACTGTGTTGTGCTGCAAAAGAGTTAAATAAGTTGTGTATCTGTTTTAGAAAACTCAGAAAAAAATTTTAGTTCTATATTTTGGTTGTAATGGATTACTCGAAAATACAGCCGTATTTGAATTTGTAGTTATTTTCAATTATTATCCCATTTGTTCCTGTAAAAGAAAACATGGAGTTGAGTAAAATTAAATTCTAACATAAATATGTTAAAAAAAAACATGTTTTGATCGTAGACGTAGGAGCGAAAGATCTAAAGCACATTTAAAACGATTAACTGTGTAAAAATGGTCGTTTTTTGCAAAAATATGCGAATCACGTTTAATATGCGATCCCGCTTAATACGCGACTTTTGTCCACTCCCTTGAAACGCGTCTTAACCGGGTTCGACTGTATTCTAAATGAAGCAGACAATTTTATTTTATGCTTGTTTAAAGAACTGTTTTATTTGCCCTTGAGAAATGGAGGTGAGAGAATCAGAGTTAAAAAAAGAAATGCGTTGTGCCATAAAATTTTGCTATCGTTTGGGCAAAACAGCTCCAGAAACAGTTAATGAAGAAGCTAACAAAGACCAATGTTTTGGTGAGTCTACGATTTTTAGATGGCATGGTGATTTCAAAAAAGGACGTTTGTCTGCAGAACTGGCTCCTAAGCCTGGTCGACCAGAAAGTGTTGTGAATGATCGAAATGTTAACACCGTGTGGGCAATCTTGCAAGAAAATCGGCGAATGACATACGAGGAGATAGCGGCATCGACTAACATTTCGAAAACGTCAATATTTCTCATTCTACGCAACAATTTACACCTTCGCCATGTTTGTTTGAGATCACTGAGCTCAATATGTAACAGGAGGTCTGAGTCTGCAGTCAGAAGCATGAAAGGCAAATGAAGCTTGCAAGGCAAAAGTAAAAAATAGTTCGAGTTATCAATGTTAGATATTAAGTGTTCTCATTTACTTTTATCCTAATTTTTGGATATTTAATTAAGGTATGCTTATATAATTCATAAATGATTCACGAATCATGTAAGGGAATGTGATAAATGGCATATTTTGCCATAAATGCAAGCTAAAAGTATCGTCACTGTATCCTTCCGCACTGACCAATGGAAATCATGTTGGGTTATAGGAAGACAGATCTCCTGTTATATATAGAGCTCAATGTTCAAGACAGTGTAGGGCAGTATTAAAAAAACATGTATTTGAAATACATTTTCAAAATACATTTGTATTTTGTATTTTAAACAGATAAAACTAAAATATTTTGATAATATATTTTGAAATGATTTTTCTATGTATTTTGTATTTTTAAAATACTCAAAATACATTTCTCGATTTTTCAAACTGTTCGTACCAGACCCAGTACAAGTTGGTTTAAACTGCAAATTACGGATTCACAACAGGAAAATACATGCTTGTCTGTTTTGTCTAGTCTTTAAATTCTTTTTTAGAAGAAGTTTTTTTTTTTTTTTTTTCCAAATTTTGGTACGATAAGGATTTTTATGTTCAGCCGAAACATTTTTCCTGAATGTTTATAATAAATGCTTTTATAAATTCTTAATGTTGCTACGGGAATTATAAAATTGTTGTGTGATACACAAGTAGATTCGTCCAAAGTTTTCCTGATTATTTCATTTTTAACCCTCTAAGTGTATAGAACGTAATATTCCGTTCACTAAGCTCCAGGTTTCACTGCAATATATGCAATGTTTAAGATAATATAATTCTATAGATTTAATGATTTTTCAAAACATTTAAAAATGATTAATACTCTCAAGGGTTGCATTCATATTTGTAATTAAGTTTTATTTATAATGCTGAAAGAATCATATGTTATTAGCATTTAAAACAAAATGCAGCGAAAACAACATTACAATTTTACCCTTTTTCAAAATGCTCAGAGGGTTAAACTGTGTTAGCAGTGTAATGCAGTTAGTTGTTGGATAGACTCGTTTAAAGATGGCTAATACATACTTGAGAAACCTAACGGAACGAAATTAGTTATTTCTGATACATCGCGCTATGCGATAGATATAAGTATATACTCTAAATATTTCAAAATAATATTTTTTTTATGATAATTGATGCAAGACCAAAACACTATTTTCAGGTCAGAACCAACCATGACCCTCTATAGAGGTACATGGAACCAACTGAGCCTGGTCATCACCCCTGTGGCAGAATGTACGCGACGCTGCGATGGGCGTTGCAGACTTTTTAGGGCACCTGCAGACTAAAAACATACAGCGATGCAGCGGATGCGCTATAGCGAGTAAATTACGCGAAAAAATAGCAAACTTCGTCGAAGGATCGCGAAAAATAGCTAATTTCCAGTGGCGTAGCTACATATTCAGCGCCCTGGAGCAAACAAAGTTGGTGCGCCCTCTTGTCACTCGAAAAAGTTCAGCACAATTTTGTTTTGAAATGTAAAAATTATGTATTCTTATTTTGATTTAAAACTATATATCTTTATTTGAAAGTCAAAGTATTTTAACAACCAGATATTTAACGCACTAAATAGACAATAGTATTTTGTAAATAGAAATATTAACAAATAAATAATTTATATTAATAAAAGAAAGAAGTTGTATGTCTGTGCGTACGGGAAAGGGGGGGATGGCTACAAAAACCTATCGTGCGTAGAAGTCTGAAAATTTGCATGAGGATAGTTCAGCAGGGTTGTAAAAAACCCGGGGTTTTTTTTAAAACCCAGCCCGGGCGGGTTTTATTAAAAAACCCGGGTTAAATGGGCAATTTTCCCCGGGTAAATTGGGTTAAAATGCCAAAATGTGGACTATGATTCCACCTTCCTCACAAATAATAATCTTCAGGGTTGCCACTGTAGGGAAAACTGGAAAAACTGAGTATTAAAAACAAAGAATTTTACTAAATTTTTTGGTACTTTGCAGAATTTATCCGTTGAAATTTTGAAAATTCTCAGAGGAATTATTCAGAGCAAATTTATTTTTTTGCTCAGGAAAACGGAAGGCATTTGATAGCCGAAATAAGTAGCATCCTGATCTCAAATACAATCTTTGTGAACATTTAATAGTCTAATAGATGGGAATGACTTTATAGTCTTAATAATGATCTCATTATTTTTCTCTGTTCTTAAAATACATATATGATCCCTTTAATTTAAATAACAAACAAATTTTAAATTGTAAAGCTATCAATTGTGTGTTATTTAATAATAAAATATAAATATAACTTAAAAAAACTTACTCTTTTGAAATTATCATAAGATTAGCAAATGTTGATAAAAGAAAATATCTTACAACAAATTTTTTTCTTATATGTATATATAATCTATTCATATATGGTTAATTTTTTTGTTTTAATACAGCAAAAAATACTGTAATACTTTTTTACTCCGTTTTTATGGAATGCCCTTTGTATTTTTAAATCGTCATTATTCTACAATTAAAATTTTTAATTTATACTTTTTGAAGAATAGCACTAGACAATAAAATTAAAGTATACGGAAACCTCTGAAAATAAACATGTCTGTGATGGAATCCTGTCTTAAACAGAAAAACGTGTTGATCCATCATGCAAAATGAATGTAATACGTGTGAAAAAATATGCATTTACAGCAGGCGAAGTACTAGCTAAAGTGGGAATTTGTCTAACAGATTTTTTTCTCTCTCCTGCGCGATTCAGTCTTCAATTTTTCTGTACAGCATTTTCATATTTGTACGTCTCCAAGTCATGGAATATGGATTAATGATAACTCAAACATTTGCATACAAATAGAGATCCATAAAAAATATATGTATATAGTTTTTTTTTTTTTTATACCGCTAACCAGGCCCCTACCTGCCCGGCATGAATGCCTAGCTTAACGGGTTAGTACCTGGGTGCGGGGCGGAAATCGCCTGATCACAGCATGGCTGTGATCCACCTGACTATTGATTTGTTCACATCGCTGCTGTGCTTGCTCTCTTGTGATTTGCTACCGCTATCTTTGTTTGCCGGTTCAAGGTTTCTGTTTAACTTTGTTGAATTGACAGATTTAATAGGTCTCTTAATTTAGAACCTTGATCAGGTGACGAGACCCTCACCTGACTAGGCACCCCCAGAGGTATTATTCACAGGTAACTTGGAGGGCTTTGCACCCACGACGGATTTTACATGCACCAGGTGCCATTAGCGTACATAGATTTACATATTTACCATGTCTGTTGGCTTGTCACGTTCATGGTGGGTTGCCGCTGTAGTGTTTATCGCCTCTTTTATGGGCTGATTTCCCTTCTTGTTGTATTTGTCTCTGTCAAGGCTTTTTGGCGTTTTTATAGGCTCGCCCCTGTTGTGGGTTGTTTTTTGTCTATCATTCATTGGTTTTTTGTCTCTTTCTTGATATATTTTTACCTCTAGCTTGTGCTAGAGCTGGTTTTCCCATTTTGAATCTTGGTCTTCTTTCGAGAGTTTCACTGGTTATTATGTCACTATCGTGGGTTTTGTCACGTTGAAACATTTGTTACTGGTGGTTGTCACATTGTAACTTTTGTTACTGGTGGTTGTCACATTGTAACTTTTATTACTGGTGGTTGTCACATTGTAACTTTTGTTACTGGTGGTTGTCACATTGTAATTTTTGTTACTGGTGGTTGTCACATTGTAACTTTTGTTACTGGTGGTTGTCACATTGTAACTTCTGTTACTGGTGGTTGTCACATTTCTGGATGTTGCACACTCATTTTTGTTGTCTTTGTCACTTTATCTCACCCAAGCATTGGGGATTTTGATTTTTTTTTCCCTTCGTGAATACGCTTTTTGCGATCAGTCCATTGAATCCTAATGGCTGTTATCACTGCTTTTGAATTTTGTGCAACTTGTTGATTTGTTGTTTGAGAAACTTGTCGCACTAATGGAGTGGGGCTTGTTCCGTGGCCGTTAGTCCGTCATGTATCTATGACGCTGTATTCACTTGATTTGACACTGTTTTTTTCCCCATTAACTTTCTTTGGCAGGTGTGCTTTGTGCATTCACCATTTAATTATTTTGTTCACTTTTTGTTGGCTATTTGCCTTCATCAGTTGGTGAAATTCAGTCCGTCACAGATGACTTCCACTTCTCACTAGTGCTGAAAAAAATAGATTTTTTTTTGGCGTAGCAAAGAGGTTATGTATATAGTTTACATTTGCACATGCAGAAATAAATCTAGGGAGGGCAGTAGTCTGTACTTCGCAGCTCTGGGTGCTTTATAAAAAATAAAAAATATAAGCATGAAATATAGCTAAAATATTTTTGTCAGAACGGGTCGTGTTATGTCACGAACATAACATCTGCTTTTTTTTTAATTATTAAAATTTATATATGCTAGATTAATTTATTTATTTTTAAATTTAAATGATTTATTTCACATTTTTATATTATTCCCATTTTCTAAATTTATTTTCATTTGATCGGCAACCATAACGTTAATTTCTGTATTCTTTTAGTTTGTAAACAAACGCCATTTAAATTCATTTAGCGATTGCCAATCGTATATTAACTTTTTTCTATCAACGCACTGGCTTTAGCAATCGCAAACGCGTTGCGAGTCGTTCATTCTAATCTTTAAACATTTTTCCTGTGGCATTATCAGCTCCGGAGTTTTTGAACGCCGTAGTAGCGTGGAGGCCTCTGATTGGCTATTATAGTTTCGGCGCGAAACGGGAGACTTCAACGCTCCTCCGATAGCGTCGGGTCTCTTCGACTACTGGACGCTCGTGCAGAAACAAGCTTGCGCGAGTGCTCCTCAAAAATAATTTTTTTTTATGATTGGCCTACTGTTGAACTAAACAGGTTCAGCAGTAGAGTCCTTTCAGTACAGTCTTTTTATTATAAGTATTGAACAGTAATTTAAGTTATGATTTTTAACCAAAAGGAATAAATAATAGTATGTAAAATTTCGAGAATACATGTCAAGAATGGCTGCAGATGTGTGGAACAAGGAATCTTAGATGAGAACAGCTACAATAATGAGGTTTGAAAGATATCCCATTTACTAAAGGTGATCAATGATTACAGAAGCTGATTTGAGTTGCAAAAGATCCGCTTTCTCACGAAAATGTTGCAGGATGTCCGATAATGGTAATATGTTCTGTTCCATTTTTAACTCTTCTGGTGAAACCTCTGGGAATAATAGTTTCTCAGCAAGAATATTTGCCGTTCAGAGATTTTGATACAGCAGTGCAAATTGATCCTTTTTGGTTAAGAACTATAATCATGTTCATATTTGATTATACAGAAGGATCATCAGTGGATTCCCAGCCTCGATTAGTGGCTGATATAGTGCAAACAAAACGTGATATTTATTTAGAGTGAAAGCTCATCGTAAGTCATGATAACAAATTTATTTGTTTGTAGTCAACGAACTTTGATGTTATTCTCGATAAACATTAATATTTTGCATCTAATATGATTAAAACACCTCTTAACTAAAATAGATTTCTCAAAATACATACTACGTAATTAATGCTAACCAGCTAATAATAAATCATATGAAATTTTTGTAAGGTTGTGCACAAACCATGGTACATATAAAATCTATTTTAAATATTTATATATTTGCATATAATAAAAGATGTGTTGTTCAATTTACGTTTGTTTCTTTTGTCTTTAAAATTTATTGTCTTAGCCATATTGATTATGTATTTTCCTCAGAGTGCCTTTAACTTAAAATTAATAAATTTTATTATCTTAAATTTAATATATTATCCATTGGTTAACTCATATTCAATAATATGAAAATTTAATTTAATGCTGATGTACAGCAAGGATTAAATTTATTTTAATTTCATAATTTAAAAATTAAATACCGTAATTTTCGGAAGAAACGCCGCGGCGTTTACGTGTTTTAAAGTTAAAATTTCAAGCGATGCGGCGTTTCTACCGATGCGGCGTTTACGTGCAGTAATTTTTTGTTGAAAATTGTTGTGAAAAGCAAACCTTCATTTAATGCTTTTAGTCTTACTGCCTCAGATACAATTTTAAACACATGCATTCATTAACTTTCATTCATATTTCACCTTTATTTACATTCATTTAATCTCAGTATAAAGCTCATAAACAGTACATATCAACAATATATCTTTATTATAAAAACGTAATTACTATAGTTAATATATATTCAACTTACCCATATTTCTCTTGTTCTCAGTTCAATATTAATAGTTCACTCTTTAAAAGCAGTTAATTTTTACTTTACAATAGCTAATAAATTATATTTATTTCATAAACATTCTAACGCCATGTTTTAGTTATTTTCATTCATGGCACACGGCGATGTTTGATTGAGACCATAATCGAACAATCGATTGGCGTAGTACGCTTTTGTTCCGAGAGATGGCATTTCATTTTTACTTTACAATAGCTGATAAATTATATTTATTTCATAAACAATCTAATGCCATGCTTGAGTTATTTTCATTCATGGCACACGGCGATGTTCGATTGAGACGATTATCGAATAATCGATTGGCGTTGTACTCTTTTGTTCCGATAGATGGCGCCAGACACGTCTTTGTCTGATTTGCTGATCTCGTCATTATTCATGTTTTTAGCCATGCGTCACTTCCCTGATCTTCCTTGAAATGTGTTTTCATCAGCAAGTGTATGTTTGGCAAGGTATATATACGCATTACATTGGTTGTTTAATTCGGATTTGTTTTGATTAACTAATCATTTCGTAAACAGTTGTCTTAGGATGGCTGTAGTGTTGTGTCGTGTGCTGTATATTTAGAATGGAACAATTTCTAAATTCAGTTTATTAATGTGTTTCTGTTTGCAAGTCATTAACGATTACAGCCTATATACCGAAATTTCACCTGCGGCGTTTACGACGATGCGGCGTTTACGACCATTTCTTTATTTTTTTGGTGCAATTTTTCGTCGTGCGGCGTATACGGCACTGCGGCGTTTCTTCCAGAAATTACGGTATGTTATATCTTAATATAATCTCTAGTGGCGCTATAAAAAGGTTGACATTTTTAATATGAATTTATATTATATCATTCATATTTATCATGATTATATCATTCATATTTAATATTGTTGTGAGCTCGGGGTTCGAAAGGACTGATGCCAATATATAAGAACAATAAAAAGGCTTTATTCACTATAAACAGTGCAATACGATCACAAATATCTTCTGAAAATTACAAGATATTCAGTAATCTTCAAATCCAATAAAAGCGTAGCAAAATTTCACACAGAAACAATGCGTTCAATACGACGTATCAACGACAAAATCAATCCGAGTAACACAGTTCTCAATGCAAAGCCTCTCGTATGAATTCAATCGCAGTTGACAGACAACTAACTGAACTGAACTGGTGGAGGTCCCTTATATAGGCTTTAAAGATAACTGTAGAATTTTCCAGAGCTTTCGGATGCTAGAAATTACCAGAAAGTGCTTTAACTCTCGATAGAGTACCCCAAACGAGAAAGGATCCCAATGTAAAGGTATAAGGGGGGGTTGCACAAAAAGTCGCCAACTTGGCGACATTTGGCGATATATCGCCAAATTTGGCGACAAAAATAAGTCGCCAAAACCATCGCCAACTTGGCGATAAACCCATTCCTTGGCGATTTTCCAATAGAACTCCATTATAAAAACCGATGCTTTAAGGTTGTTTTTCTTGCACAGCATCCAAGGTCTTTAACATTGAGTTACATGATGCTCAATAGGAAATACATTAATAACACTGCAATTTTCACAATAATAAAAATAAATTTAAACAAATTGAATATTTACAGATATATACAAAATTCATAACATTGCCCCCCTCTCAAGGACTGCACGTCCCGGGCAGTACAACCTTTGATCGGAAGCAAACCTGTTACCGACAAATGCTATACTATTCAAAACACTTAAAGCAAACATGGAAAATAACAATTAAACACATTCATAATGCTGAATTATACAAAATATACACTTATTTAAAAAAAAAAAAAATTAAAGCATAGACATTATTACATACAAGTATTTAAATAATAATAATAATGATAATGCTAAGCAAAATAAATAATTACATTAACTTATATACAAGACCATGGTCATACTAATTTACATTATTTACATTACACTATTTACAATCAATGAACTAAGTACTATGGCCATAATATGGAGCCAGCCTGTCGTAATGAACGACTCTAGGCTTCGCACTTGGTGACTTTCGGATCCAAATTACGACATCGTTCAGTCTGTTTAGGACTGTATAAGGACCGTCCCAGTGCGATTGCAGTTTGGGAGAAAGTCCTTTACGTCGAGTCGGATTATAAAACCAAACCTTGTCACCTTCTTTGAATTGATGTCCCGTGGCTTTCGTGTCGTACCTGGTCTTCATCTTCTCCGTCTGTATATTGATCCGCTCTCGAGCCAAGTTGTGGACGTCTTCAAATCGTGCCTGGAGATTCTGCACGTATCCCTCTGGCGATGAAAGCGCATCTGGAGGGTGACCAAAAAGCAGATCACAAGGTAGACGAAGATCACGACCGAAAAGCATCTGAGACTGGGAATAGCCGGTTGTTTCATGGACGGCGCTGCGATAGGAGAGAAGAAACAAGGGAAGTTTTTGGTCCCAGTCTTGTTGGTTTCTTGAGACTAGCAGTGAGAGGTTGTTGAGGATGGTACGATTAAACCTCTCAACCATGCCATCCGACTGTGGATGTAAAGGCGTCGTCCTAGTTTTGTCCATTCCGAGAAGTTGACGGAGGCCCTCAATCACAGCAGAGATGAAATTTCTCCCCTGGTCAGAATGCATTTGAAGGGGGACTCCATACCTTGATATCCACTGGTGTACCAAGGCATCAGCAACCGTAGAAGCTTCTTGATCAGGGATGGCATAAACTTCAGGTCATTTCGTGAAATAGTCCATGACAACAAGGAGGTATTTGTTGCCATCAGCACTTCTTGGCAGAGGACCTAAGATGTCAAGGGCGATGCGTTCAAAAGGTGCTCCTACATTGTAGAGATATAGTCTTCCTCGGCTACATTTCTTTGGTCCTTTCCGAGCTGCACATGCATCGCAAGATTTGCACCATTGTTCGACGTCAGCTCTCGCTTTTCCCCAGAAGAAGTGCTCTCGGACTCTGTGCAATGTTTTCATGACTCCAAAATGGCCACCAGTGGGACTGCCATGTAATTCCTTGAGGACCTCGGGGATTCGGGATTGAGGAAGTACCAACTACCACCGAGATGTCTTCCCATCTTCCGATTCGAATTTTCGGAACAGGACACCATTCCTGACGTGGAGAGAGTTCCAAAGAGCCCAATATTGCTTCGTCGTAGGACTGTAAGTCGAGATGTCTTTCCAACTGGGCTTCGTGCTAGAAGATTCTAGTAACTCCAAGATTGGTTTGATCTCAGAGTCTGCCATTTGATCTTCTCGAATCTTCTCATCACTCCAGGGATCTGGTGGCGTCAATAGTGAAGTCTTCATCTGGCGTATGACATATTCGGGATTATACTTGCTCTCCACTCTGGAACAATAGCGACAGCTCTCGGGACACGGTCTTCTTGATAGGGCATCGGCGTTTCCATGCGATGAGCCTTTGCGATGCCTGATGTCAAAGTCTTATTCCTGGAGCCGTTGTATCCATCTGGCTACTTGGCCCTCTGGGTTCTTAAAATTCATCAGCCATGTTAGGGATGTGTGATCAGTACGAAGGAGAAATTTCCTGCCATAGAGATAGTGATGGAAGTGTTCTATGGCTTTCACTATAGCTAATAACTCCTTACGAGTGACGCAATAATTCCGCTCTGGTTTCGATAAACATTTGCTCCAGTATGCTACGACTCGTTCTTGGCCATCTATTTCTTGGGAAAGTACAGCGCCGACACTTTCATGACTGGCATCCGTGTCCACAATGAACTGTTTCTCGAAGGACTGGAGAGGATGTGAGAGCTTCTTTCAGCCGCTGGAAGGAATTGTCGCATTCTTGTGTCCATAGAAACTTCTGCTTGCTTTCAGTGAGCCTATGCAATGGTCTTGCGATGTTGGAGAACCCCTGGACAAACTTTCTGTAATAAGTGCATAGTTCCAGAAAGCTTCGCAACTGATGGACATTTTCTGGACACTTCCAGTTCTTTACTGCAGACACTTTTTCAGGATCTGTTCAAACACCTTCAGCTGAAATGATGTGTCCTAGATAATTTACTTCCCGTTGGAAGAACTTGCATTTCAAAGGGTTCAGCTTTAAATTCGCCGCTCTTAGCTTCGTTAACACTTTTCGAATATTTTCTAGATGTTCTTCAAACGTGCGGCCACCAATGATGACGTCGTCTAGGTAGATGAGACAAGCTTCAAAAGTCAGGCCTTTTAACACTGTCTCCATGAGGCGCTCGAACGTTGCTGGAGCATTGCAGAGCCCGAACGGCATAACTTTAAATTGCCAAAGTCCTTGTCCAGTAGTAAATGCAGTCTTCTCTTTGTCATCAGGATGGATCTCTACTTGCCAATATCCACTCTTCAAATCCAGTGTGAAAAACCATTTATGTCCTGAAAGAGTATCTAGCGTGTCGTCTATTCTTGGTAGAGGATAGCTGTCCTTCTTCGTGATATCGTTAAGTTTACGATAATCCACACAAAATCTTGGAGCCATCTTTCTTTCGGACCAACACGATGGGAGAGGCCCACAGACTTGATGACGGTTCGATGATGTCACTATCCTGCATCTCTTGTAAGAGCTTAGAAACCTCTTCTTGTTTTGCGAACGGCAAGCGTCTTGGATGCTGTTTAATCGGTGGATGGTCGGCAGTGTCAATTCTATGACGTGTCAGAGAAGTACGACCTATATCACCCTCGTTTTGTGAAAACACATCCTTAAACTCCTGGAACAATCTTTCTGCGGCATGTCTCTGCTCAGGAGATAAATTCTCATTTCGTCCAATTTCAGGTGTTAAACTTGTAGGCGGCTCCGACAACGGCAAGCTCGGGTCTTTGCAAACACAGGTGACTGGAGCACACGTTGCAAGCCCTTCACCCTTCTGGATAATTCTAGATTTTTCACTTACGTTCGCAATTCTCACAGGTATGACATCTTTCGACAGATCTACCAGCGCTGATGCTATTAGCACTCCTTTTGGGCTCTTCTCAGGATATCCAACCAAGCCACACTGAAAACTTCTTTCGTTCTCAGTTAATCCAGGTATCACCATTTCGGTCCGAGGAGGGATGATAACATCCGCCTTGGCTGTGATCCGCTGAATAGACCCGGACTCATTTCCAAGTTTGAAAATAGTGACATCTTCTTGAGCAGAGCGTATTAAAGTCCAGTGTAAATCCATGCTCTTTTAAAAAGTCCAGTCCGAGTATGAAAGGGTCTGAAATATCGGCCACGTAGACTGTATGGCGATAAGCGGCGTTCCCAAACTTTATTTTCAGTGTCATTCTTCCATGTATATCGATCTTATCTCCGGTCACAGTTTGAAGAATAACACGCGGCGGGGTCCAGAAGAATTTTTCTTTCAGCCGCTGAGCTAGATCTTTCCGAATGATGGTCACATTGGCTCCTGTATCGATGATCATATTACAGGGCAAATCATTCACACTTCCGACTAGAAAAACTCCGTTCTCGCCGCAACTTCTTGCAGAAATTTCACATACTTGAAAATGGGGCTTCTCAAAATCTGGCAACCTCTGCCCCGCAAGAAGGCCATTAATCAGTTTTCCTGCTCCTCCTTTAGCGGGAGAGATATTACCTTCGGTGCTGGGTCGTCTTGGGCAGTCGATTTGGATATGGCCTTCTCCACCGCATTTCCAGCACTTGATCTTCCTGTAAGGTTTGTTGGCCATCAAGGAGTTTATCTGTCTCATCACGTCCTTCATCTGCTGCTGTAACCGCTCCACAGCTGTATCCGACGTCTCAGGCATGTTGGCTACTCGCACAAAGTGCCCATCTTTCCTTGTAGCTTGCTGGGCTGCCTCGAATTTCAGGGCATAAACTAAAACCCCTTTTAAGTCACTGAGATCTGCAATCCGGAGTTGTTTCTGGATCTCAAAGTCACGCACACCATCGATGAAATGTTGCAGAGCTAAACTTTCTCTAGTTTCAGTCGGGCAGTCAGGATAAGCAAGATGGGAAAGTCTCTCGACATCCGTAGCAAGCTCTTGCAGGGATTCAGTGGATTTCTGCTGTCGAGATTTGAGTTGGAGTCTGCTATATTCCTTCATGCATTTCTCGCCAAAGCGCAATTCTAAGGCACTGACGAGCGTTTCAAAATCCAGCGGTTCATTTGCAGACAAAGTCTGTAGGACGTCGGCAGCATCAGCTCGTAGAGAAGCAGCTAACTGGCAAGCCTTTGTCTGGGAATCCCATCCATTGGCGTCCACTACGATCCCAAATTGTGTCTTAAAAACTGGCCATGAGGATTTTCCGTCATAGGTCGAGAGTTTAATAGAGGCCCGGGGAAGCATAGCTTGATACTTGACATCTTCGGGATAGTTTTCGGCAGTTATCTTTTGTTTCTTCACATTTTCCAACTCCTTTTCTATACTCTCTATCCTTTCTTCTACGGTATTGGCTGTCTTTTGAACTTTTTCCCTCTATTTCCAGAAATCTTCCTTCAAATTTGTTTTCCACGCTGTCAATTCTTTCATTTAAAGATGTTATTTTATTATCTATTAATTCTTTCAACTCACCAAGGTTGGTTGACATATCCTTCTTCATTTCTTCCGACATCTCTTTCATTTCAGCCTGGTTTGCGGTCATTTTCTCATCCATCGCTGACATTTCCTTCTTCATTTCTTCCGACATTTCCTTCATTTAAGCCTGGTTTGCAGTCATTTTCTCATCCATCGCTGACATTTCCTTCTTCATTTCTTCCGACATTTCCTTCATTTCAGCCTGGTTTGCAGTCATTTTCTCATCCATCGCTGACATTTCCTTCTTCATTTCTTCCAACATTTCCTTCATTTCAGCCTGGTTTGCAGTCATTTTCTCATCCATCGCTGACATTTCCTTCTTCATTTCAGCCTGGTTCGCAGTCATTTTCTCATCCATCGCTGACATATCCTTCTTCATTTCTTCTTTCATCTCGCCAAGGTTGGTCGACATCTCAGCCTGATTCGCAGCTAATTTCTCCAATAATTGTTTCAGTTGCTCCTCCATTGCTCTGGTGATCGGCATTCAACCCCACTCCTGACACCAAATGTTGTGAGCTCGGGGTTCGAAAGGACTGATGCCAATATATAAGAACAATAAAAAGGCTTTATTCACTATAAACAGTGCAATACAATCACAAATATCTTCTGAAAATTACAAGATATTCAGTAATCTTCAAATCCAATAAAAGCGCAGCAAAATTTCACACAGAAACAATGCGTTCAATACGACGTATCAACGACAAAATCGATCCAAGTAACACAGTTCTCAATGCAAAGCCTCTCGTATGAATTCAATCGCAGTTGACAGACAACTAACTGAACTGAACTGGTGGAGGTCCCTTATATAGGCTTTAAAGATAACTGTAGAATTTTCCAGAGCTTTCGGATGCTAGAAATTACCAGAAAGTGCTTTAACTCTTGATAGAGTACCCCAAACGAGAAAGGATCCCAATGTAAAGGTATAAGGGGGGGGTTTGCACAAAAAGTCGCCAACTTGGCGACATTTGGCGATATACCGCCAAATTTGGCGACAAAAACAAGTCGCCAAAACCATCGCCAACTTGGCGATAAACCCATTCCTTGGCGATTTTCCAATAGAACTCCATTATAAAAACCGATGCTGTAAGGTTGTTTTTCTTGCACAGCATCCGAGGTCTTTAACATTGAGTTACATGATGCTCAATAGGAAATACATTAATAACACTGCAATTTTCACAATAAAATAAAATAAATTTAAACAAATGGAATATTTACAGATATATACAAAATTCATAACAATATTTTTTAAAAGGGTTTTTCGATGTATTTTTCCCGTCTCTGGATAGAGCTATTGCGGAAATCGTGAAAAAGGCAGCATAGCAGCGCCATCTGTTCGGCGATTTACACCAAAAACGAATAAACAAAAATTTATATCAAGGTCAAACAATCTAACGTTTTATTAAATTCTGTGCATTAGTTCTTGAGATAGAGCGCCCACAAAATTTGTCATATACAGACAGACATTTTCTGAAAACAGTCAAATCGTGCTCAGGACCTAATAAAACGTATAAAATCAGTCTAAACCGGAAGTCAAAACTTTTCATGAACCCAATATTTTTTTCTCGTAAAGATAGAAGAAAGTAAAAATATAGAAACTAGATGCCTGAGATTAGAGGGTTAAAAAAGTACAGCCAGTTGAAATTTCTAAATTTGGTTCAAAATTGGTTGAGATGATGAACTTGTCTGGTGAACTGTACAATCAAAGATTTTCAGTAAAATGTATCTATATGCATAAATCATGTCAGGTAAGTATAAAGTACGTACTAAATTAATAAAGAAAACTGCCCAGTTAAACTGAGGGCATTGAGCTCACAGGCTATTCACACTAATTGTATATTATGCTATTTTTTCAAAGAATAATGCCACTCGAAAAATAAAGAAATCGACAATATATTAAGGAGGGGGGGGGGATAAGCACCCGTTCCCACCCTTTATACTTAACCAATAAACGCCCAAAATCTAATCAGGCAAGCGCCTTACCACAATGAATTTATACACAAAATTTGAAAAAAATCTGATAATTTTGCTTGAAAAACCCATTTATCTAAATTAAGGGAGGTAAGCCCCCCCCCGTCCCCCCCTTTTATACTTAACAAATGAAAACCCAAAACTAATCAGGCAAGCGCCTTACCACAATGAATCTATACACAAAATTTGAAGAAAATCAGATAATTCTGCATGAAAAACCCATTTGTCTAAATTAAGGGGGATTAGCCCCCCGTTTACCCCTCTTTATACTTAACCAATGAACTCCCAAAACAGGGATCAGGGAAGTGCCTTATCACAATGAGCCTATATACAAAGTTTAAAGAAAATCGGATATTCTGCATGAAAAACCCATTTATCTAAATTAAGGGGGTTAGCCCCCCGTTTCCCCCCTTTATACTTATCCAATGAACCCCCAAAACGAATCAGGGAAGTGCCTTATCACAATGAGCCTATATACAAAATTTGAAGAAAATCAGATAATTTTGCATGAAAAACCCATTTATCTAAATTAAGGGGGTTAGCCCCCGTTTCCCCCCTTTATACTTATCCAATGAACCCCCAAAAATAATCAGGGAAGCACCTTATCAAAATGAACCTATATACGAAATTTGAAGAAAAACTGATAATTCTGCATGAAATACCCATTTATCTAAATTAAGGGGGAGTTAGCCCCCCATTTCCCACCCCCCTTTATACTTAACCAATGAACTCCCAAAACTAATCAGGGAAGCCCCTTATTAGAATGAACCTGTAAACAAAATTTGAAGCAAAACGGATAATTCTATCACGAGTTATCGCGTTACGTACATACATACAGAACGGGCGGGCACATTAGCTCTCAGGCTTTGATAGCCTGTGAGCTAATATAAAAAGAAAACTGCCCAGTTAAACTGAAGGCATTGAGCTCACAGGCTATTCACACTAATTGCATATTATACTCGTATTTCAAAGAATTTGAAATAAGCCCCTAGAAAAATAAAGAAATCGAAAATATATTAAGGGGGGTCATCCCCCCGTTACCCCCTCATAGTTAACTAATGAACCCCTTAAACTAATCAGGGAAGCCTCTTATTACAATGAATATATATATACAAAATTTGAAGAAAATCGGATAATGCTGCAATTTATCTAAATTAAGGGGAGATTAGCCCCACCCCTTCCTTCTTTATACTTAACCAATGAACCCCCAAAACTATTCAGAGAAGCGCATTATCAAAATGAACCTATATACAAATTTTGAAGCAAATGGGATAATTCTGCTTGAAAAACCCATTTATATAAATTAAGGGGGATTACCCCCCCCCCCCCCTTATACTTAACCAATCAATCCCGAAAACTGATCAGGGAAGCGTTTTAACCCAATGAACCTATAAACAAATTTTGAAGCAAATGGGATAATTCTGCATGAAAAACCCATTTATATAAATTAAGGGGGGGATTAGCCCACCCTTTATACTTAACCAATCAATCCCGAAAACTAATCAGGGAAGAGTCTTAACACAGTGAACCTATAAACAAAATTTGAAGGAAACTGAATAATTCTGCATGAAAAACCCTTTTATATAAATTAGGGGGGGGGGGATTAGCCCCCCGTTACCCCCTTTATACTTAACCAATCAATCCCAAAAACTAATCAGGGAAGCGCCTTAACACAGTGAACCTATAAACAAAATTTGAAGGAAAACGGAATAATTCTGCATGAAAAACCCATTTATATAAATTAGGGGGGATTAGACTAGGGGTGTACCGAGTAGCACTTTGGCCGAGTAGCCGAGTACCGAGTTGCCGAGTACCGAGTAGTTGTGTGTAAGAAAGAACTATTGATGTGCACATGAAGTGAGCTTAAAAATAACATGTCTGTGTGTGTAGATATATATAAACATACTTCTTGCGCATGTAGTCATACATTTAATTTTACAAAAAATATCAAATTAACTAATTAAATTTGAAATTTAATTATACACCTATTAAAGACTATTTTTGAAAATTCAAAAAATTTAAAACAGTACCATTATTTTTAAAAGATAGAAAAAAAATTAATAAATAAAAGTAAAATTAGCCAATATGAAATTAAAACCCATTCTTCAATTTATCTAACTCACTTTGATACCTGAAATCAGTCTGTCAAAAATGGTTATTGGTTACTGTAATTTTGAATAATACAAATTGTCATTGAATAATGCAAAAAGCTGATGTTAAAAGTGTGGCTTGCACTATTCACAATGTGCAACTTATAATAAAATCGGGTTTATCTACCCTACATGCTTTCAGACATGTTAGTTTATAGCTAAAAACATTGATGGACATTTTAACCACTTTGTAGCTGCATGTTCAAATTTTAAAAAAGTTCAGTCACATTTGTCTAAATCCAAAAAAATTAATCATTACAGTAATTAACCATAAGATGAAACTCAAAGTATAATATGTTGAAAATATTGCATGAATTAAAGCAGCCTCTTTGCCTTTATGCTACTGAAAGTAAGATTAAAAAATTTAACTACAGTTCAGTAGCAATTACTGGAAAGTGTAATGACACTGTTATTGCCACTCTGAGTAACATTGAAAAGCTCAAATGAAAGTTCCAATCATTTTGGTTGTGGTATAATGAAAGGACATTAAAAAGTGAACTCTATTAAAACTAAATTTTGAATTGCTTTGGTTTTTCTTAACTTTTCTGTATTTTGTAAACATATTTCTATATACCAAGTAAATAGTTTTTATGAATAATTGCATATATTATATGTTTTTATATTCAAATAACTTTTACAGGTCAATTATAAATTCCTTTGGCTTCAAAAATGATAATAATGCTTAAAAATGAAATTCTTACAACTACTCGGTATTGTACTCGGTACTCGGCCCAAAATTTAGCCGAGTACCGAGTACTCGGCAAATTGGCCGAGTATGCCGGGTACCGAGTAAATACCGAGTACTCGGTACGGCCCTAGATTAGACCCCCGTTAACCCCTTTTTACTTAACCAATCAACCCCAAAAACTAATCAAGGAAGCGCCTTAACATAGTGAACCTATAAACAAAATTTGAAGGAAAACTGAATAATTCTGCATGAAAAACCCATTTATATAAATTAGGGGGGATTAGCCCCCCCGTTCCCCCCCTTTATACTTAACCAATCAATCCCAAAAACTAATCAGGGAAGCGCCTTAACACAGTGAACCTATAAACAAAATTTGAAGGAAAACGGATATTTCTATGAAGAGTTATCGCGTTACGTACATACGTACAGAACCGGCGGGCAAATAAGCTCTCAGGCTTTGATAGCCTGTGAGCTAAAAAGTCATTAAAACAGGTAATTTTGGCATTGAAATTAGGACAAGCAGTTTGGATTTTAATTTATAACTCGGCATTCCATGATGGTCCAAAATTATACGTTCAGATATTACAGAAAATAAGCATAAGAGTAACATATAATTTTTTTTTTTTAAATTAAAAATGTCCGCTTTCAACACACGAAAGTTCAAAATGTTTGAACTTAAAATTAAAAATTCGAAAAATAGATGCATATATTTCCAACAATTCCAAATTCCAATCAATATAGCCAAAATTAAGGCTATGTTAATCAGTGAAAAAACTGCAGCTAATTTCGTACTACATGAAATGCGAAAATCCAAGTTTTTCGTCCATTTTTGAAGCTATTTATAGACTTAGTGTATTTAGCCATTTCTCTATGAACTTAACAACTGAGACTGAGCTTAATATCAAATTTTTTAGGTAGTCAGGATTTTTCTGTGTTGGTTCGACATGGAATGACCATATGGAAACATTTATAATCATAATGAAATATTGGCACATCAATTTAAAAATATATAAGAGGGGTTCAAGTATTTATTTTCAAATAAATTACACAATTAGGATTATCAATAATTATTTAAATACCTCTTAGAACAGTTAGTCGTTGAAACTATAGTTATATTAATGTCATTATCGCGAAATCAACATTTTAATGATTTTAGGCAGAAGATTTAATGTACTGAAAAGTCTAGAGAGTTGCGATTATCAAATTATGAGACAATGGGGGTTTGAGGATGGCAGAGTCCACCCCCCCCCCCCCCCTCCTCCTCATATAAAACGTTTTTTTTTTTTTTTTTTTTTTCCCCAGAAAATAGACAGCTTTGGAGTATCAGTGCATGTAATCGTATTCTCCCTCAGAATTCATAACAGCTTAATTTTCTGAAACTATTTGAAATTTTACTTTTAGTAATACTAATATGAAAGAAATTAAACTGCGGATGGAAAGTTTCAAATATTAATAAAATTAATACAAAATAAATATTTTGCAGAGCTTACATTATATTAAGGTCTTTGGTTAGCAGATTTGCACATTAGAAATAATTAGTGATTTTTTATGCACAGAGTTGAACTTTTAAAAACGATATATTAAATACTGAAGATAGAAAATTAAGGGTGCTATATAGGGGAACTGGGGGATGAATGGGACAAGGAATGGATGGGACATTCTCAATATTTCAGGCAATAAACATTTTTTTTTAGTTGCTTCCTAACCTCATAGATGACACTATCATAGTGTGCTTCAGAATCAAAAGCAAGACCACATGGCTGTTTTTAATTTCCTTCAAAGTTGCATTTCCTGTAAACTGCTTAAAAGTATTTTTTTTTTTTTTTTTTTACATTGGGAGTTACTTAAATATCTTATGCAATATAAACAATTAAGATATGTTCTAGTTATTTATTTCAAGGCTCAATATTGGGAATTAAAATTAATGAATATTAACCATTGTGACAAAATAATTTCTGAGACAAAATGGCTGACAATTGAATATATGCATCAAGGGGATGATTGGGACATTTCAAATGGGGATGAATGGGACTGCTTCATTTATCCCTAGAGGATAGTGCATTTTTTTTTTATTAACTAAATAATATTATATAAGCTGATAAATTAATAATTTATGTTAATTATTCTTCTAACATTTTCTTCTCATTGTAATCAACGTAGTCTTCAGCCATTGGATGTTTCTGTTTACGGGCCTTTAAAGGTATAGCTGAGATCAGTCCAAGATGATTGGCTGACAAATAATCTTGGAGAGCATATTACAATTAATAATCTTTCAGCTTTCAGTACTAGCAACATAAACATACCCAGCGGTTTTAGGAAAACTCCTTTTCCTTTTTAACAGCAATACATTCACTGAAACTGATTTTATTACTACCTTATGCGACTGACAGACTACATTTAGAAAATTTTAGACAGACCACATTTATTGTGTTACATTATATTTGCACATCCGTGCAACTTTAACTTTGTAATTCATTAAAATTTCAGTTAATATAAATTATAGTTTTTTAATGCATAATTAACTGTGTTTTCACTTCTTAGATTACTAACACTGATATATAACAGTCATGTAAGATCATATATTATAAATATAATTACATATCAGTTTATAATTATGAATTTTAATTTGGTATCATTGTATACAGAGGAAAATATCTGTGTCCTATCCATCCCTGCTGTGGGGATGATTGGGACAGAGAGGAACTTTTTTTTAAATTTCATAATATGTCTGTATAATAATAATCTTGAATAAATATTGTGATTGAGATACAGACAAACACCTAATGTATGAAATGCGATATATAATATTAATAACTTAAATAAAATATTTAAAATAAATATTTTTTGTGAAAATGGTCCCATTCATCCCCTATCTCCTCTATATGAGCTGACTCGTCGTCCGACATTAGTATTCCCAAGTGGGAAAAATTTGGCGCCAGATTTACCTGACAGGACCTATTTGGCGCAGTCTTCCTTGCTTGACTCAACTTAAAAAGTACAATATTGAATGAAAGTTTAGAATAAAATACGTATTTTTTTCATTGTTTTGCATCGTAAATTGCAGCATGCTTGTATTTTATTGTTCAATTTCAAAATTTTAAATTAGCAATAAATCTATTTACTTTTAGTGAATACATAAATTATTTTTTATAAGTTCTTTGTTGAAAGAAATCAATGGCGTAGCAATTCAAAAACGAATTTGGGGGGGGGGGGGGGGGGGGGGGGGGGGGGTAAAGAACTCATTTTCAAATAAATTGATATTTTAGAATTCTCAATAAATAATAACGTTGAGGAATGATAACGTACGATATCGTAAGAGAGGCCGGGGGGGGGGGGGGTCCAAAATTACCAAAAAGTTGATAACGTTATAAATGTACAGCGTACGGCCCCACAGTACGGGCAGACAGAAGACAAACAGAAACCAAACACTTTTCAATTTTTTTGGAAAGTATTAATAGAGATACAAATGAATACAAATTGTCGCAGCAAAAATATAATTGGGGTGACTAACTAGGGAAGGTCTCCAACTGCCAGATCGGGATTTTGTCGATAGTGGTGTTGGAAATCTCTTACCATGGGGATCAAGGAAATGTATACAACTACCCGTCCGAATGCAACTGGTGAATTGCTTTCTCCAGGTCGCTAGCTACGCAGGAAAGACACTCTGTGTGTGGTAGAAAAGACAGCTTACAGTACAGTTGTGTAACCTGTTGTTGCCAGTGTGAAGTTTGTGAAGGTTCCATGTTCCCTCTAGTAAGAAACATGAAGGCTGTGACCACATTTTGTCGACATGACCACTAGAGAAAACATAATAAAATTGCATAAGTTGGCTTATAACCAATTCTCCTCGCCCACCTTCGATGACATGCATTGATATGCCTTTCAAAAGCCTTTATTAGAGACACGGATCCCGTCTTTCGATCAGTTAAACAGGCATACTTTAACTTAACTAACAACTGTGAAACACCCCCTTTCATTGTGCGTACCTGGTGTGGGAAACACTCGTACTTCGGCAATTTCTAATCCGAAATGCATTACCATCCGTGAAGTTACTTTTTCCACCAAACAAACTGTCTGCTCTGTAATCCGTCAACTCTATTTTTGCTCCGAGTTTCTGCCACACAGAGTGTCTTTCCTGCATAGCTAGCGACCTGGAGATATCAATAAATGGCAGAAATACATCGGTCTATAACTTTTCACTAGTTGAATACGTATGAGTAGTTGTATACATTTCCTTGATCCCCATGGTAAGAGCTTTCCAACGACACCACTCTCGACAAAATCCCGATATGGCAGTTGGGGACCTTCCCTAGTAAGTGAATCTTCTCTTCAGGACACCAAGTAGGGTTAGTCAACCTTTAAACTCAAAGAATTAGCATTAAATAACTACAAGAAATTCTAATTACAATTTTTGAAACCATTATTGAAAATAAGAGTTGTTATAAACTCTTCTAAACATTTGTAACATGTTTGTATTCTAAACATTTGTAACAATTAACAAATATGAATATACCTAATTGCAAGCACCTAAATTTTTTATTAAAGTTTTATAACGAATAATTTTCACAATCCTTCAGCTTCGTTATAAGCAGTTTCTACTTAACTATTTCAATTCCAAAACAATGTCAATTCAACATTTGAATGGTGTAACTGATGATTTAAAAAAATCTATTACAATGTTCTGTAGTGAAATTCAGAACATAACTCAGATTATATCCTTATTTTAAAATGAAAAAAAAAAAAATCACCACAGTGAAGAGTTAATGATAGAAAGATGCTCTCTTTTGCGGAAAAGAAAAACAATATGTTCGAAGAAAGCTGCTAAAAAAAATGAATACACACGAAAAGAGGTAGAGTGTCTACCAAACCGTGCGACAGATAATAGATAAACATTATGAGCGATGACTCAGCACTCGTCTTAGAAAATCGACGTCATCGGATGAAAACGAGTTTACACAAATCGTTCTTGCATCTTGAATTCTTTCTCTTACAACCACTTTACAACTCTGTGTTTTCGATATGTTTTCCCGTTATACACACTTCAAAATAGTAAATGTTTTGTCGATCCCTATTAACTTTTAAACATTACGCCATTCCTTTTCTTATCGCAATATCTTATACAATATACAAATTGGTCAGCAGAATTCAAAATCAAGCAAGTGATTCAAAAATTCGATTAACATACGATTTTTAAAACACTTTTTACAATAAGACTTTCAGCACCGATAAATCCATGAACGAATTACCCATTTTCGAAATATCGAAGTTCGAATGAAGAGTTCAGCAATTTGTTTTGAATGCCACATATGGAAATGAAAACTTATTAACTAATCGTAAAACTGGTAAAAACGCAATAAATTTAATTTATTCAGTACACAACTTTTCAAATTCCACCCTACCCACCTCCCCCTTTCACTAGAAGTAATGTATATATTTTTCTTTTCCAATATTTCTATAAATATGCTTGTAAATCCCAGAATATATATATTTTTTAATCGCTGTTTGATGCTATAATATCTTTTACAACTCCTCATTCTATATACGGTTCAAAAAAGTATTATGTTAAAAATATTTTTGTCTACAGCCATTTTAACATGATTACATGAAACGGAAAAACACGGGCCTAACGCTTAAAGGGTTAAACAAATTCTAATGATGTACTTTACTCCCTTACATGTATTTTTTCAAAAGCGCCATAAGAGCTCGTCGACAAATCCAGCCAAAAATATGAATATACGCGGCAATGAGATTAGGTCATTCAGTGTCACCGGATTATTTGAAACGTTACAGGAAGGAAACGGGAAACACTCATCCTATCATTGAAAAAGCAATGACAATGGAGAAAAACGACCTCTAAAAATAGTGCATTTATTCAAAGCTTCCGATTACAGAACTTAACCAATAAATTTTAATTGTAATAAAGGGATAAATTCACAACTCTGTGTTTAGCAAAACCAAACCATAATTAGTGTGATAATTAAGGGTTTTTTAGGGAATATTTCATCAGATTGGAGTATCGTTTGGAACGCAGACCAGCAGTGCGTGACATTAAGAGGATGAGGGTGGGGGGCCGATTTTAGGTGCACCAGAAAATTGCATAAAGAAATATAGCACATTACACACACACATACAGGTACTAAGGTAGGGACGCGTTATATTTAATTGCTCCAGACGCTCGAAACCCACGCTACGCCACTGCAGGTTAGTAAGTACATTCAAAGCCAGATCAAGACTGAGGCCCAGGACTTTGTCTGTTTCAGGGTTGTAGTGGGTAGCTTCCCGGGCTGAGTTTAAAAAAACGAGTCTTTTACAACCCTGGTCTGTTTAAGTGTGCCCCCCCCTACTTGGACAGTTAAAATTCGCATATTTGCAAATTGTTTTGTTCTTGTATCGAGAAAGGGCAATCGAACATGGTGTACAAATAGAGGAACTGATTAAGATTGCATAATTAAAAAAAAAAAATTAATTTAGTCACCTTTCAGAGCAATATTATTCGAATTTAAAATTATCACGTGAGCATGAATGAAATGTGTTATTTGGGAGGGTGGGAGCGGCCTTAAATTTAGATTTCATTGGTTTGTTGCGTGTGCTACGGTCATCTTTTGCACACGAGGCCTAAACAGACACGTTGACCACCATACTGACCTGATCCATTATTAAATATTAAATTATATAACTTTTCCATTACATGATAAAATTTATTAAGTCCCGTTTCATAGCAATAAATTGTTTTCAAACGAAAATATTGATAGGGCCCCCGGAAAATATCGAATAGGAACATATTTGTGTGCCATGGTGTTCAACGTGTTCAAGTGGAATCGGACACGCTATAAACATCCTTGCCCGAGCCGGGATTCGAACCTGCACCTCTTTGTTTAGTAGCCAACGCCGTAACCAATACAGAAGGAGGAAGGCCTTAAAATTAGGGACCCGTACCCGAAAATGTAGAAGGATCTTGCATTTATCATCAGTCTTTGGGATCATAGTCTCTTCATAAGGAAGGTAAAATTGATATAGTATGATGACGTGTTTTCTTGGGTTGATCTTTCACCGAGCATTAATTTTTATTTTCACGCACAAGGATTACGGTGTTAATTTCAATTTTCCAACGCAAAAACACTACTAAGGAAATGTTACTTAAGGCTGTTTTAAATCCAAAGGAGCTACTTTCTGACACATTTCTGAATTCACTTTTGTTCGGAAACGCATGGAATTGGCAGGTACAGAAACTATTATTCAGAAACTAATCGAATGTCGTTTTCCACTTTTTGGTAAAGGCAGATCTTTCAGAAAATACTGTCAAAGTTGGCATTTTGAACTGAATTGCCGGACGGGAAAGGAGAAAAACCTGTCGTCACACATAACAATCGCTTATAGCTCGATAAATAATTTATCAAAAAAATGGAAAACACCATTCGATTCCAAATCACTTTAATAGTCAGGCCTGCAAATGTTATGCTTTTTTTTGTGTGTGTGTTTAAAAAGACTCCATAAATGTGTCAGAAAGTTTCGCGCTTTTGAGCAGGGAAAAATAATTTTGAGAACAGCTTTAAGTTCCACTATTATTACGAATTAATTTTACCATGCATTTGCTTAAATTCATGGTAGTTACTCTAATTATCCTAAATTATTTTGTAAACCCTAATCCGGTTAACAAACACCATTCTACATTTTTTTTAAACTAAATGTCACATAATTCCCCGTCATTTAGTCATTCTGGCAAATGACTACGACATATCTTATCTAAATCCAATATGATTTTTGAACAAAATTAAGTGCATTTAAATCAAACCACACATCAATTTCAAAGAATAAAAAAGTTCTCATTCACATATATATGAAAGATAATGAAATCTCATTTTTAAAATCATAAATTTCGAGGAACTCCGATTGAAATGTTCAGCCTCTTCTTGAATCCGCAATGTGGTCTTAAATAATTATCCGGCTCGGGGCTTCCACAACGAGGTCCCGAGTTTGATTATATTTCTACCTGCCAATTCATCCCGTATATATGGGTGGAATTTCTATGCGGATCTGTAATTTCGTTTGACATGTTTTTTGGCAGTTTAATTAGTTAAAAATAGGATTTACATTAAATATTTCGCGTCTTATGATTTACGAGATTCAATTATCTTATAACACAACCAAGATTTTTTTTTTTTTTTTTTTTTTTTTTGTATGTCAAGGTTTGCTAGTATAATTGAGATAACCTTTAACAATTTTTAAAAAATTCTTGGGTTTTTTTTAATAATATTTATTAAGTGCGCGATCAAATATGTAGACAACGGCGTTAAGTTTCAAGCGATCAGGTAATGAAAGGAAAGCCATTACGTAAAAATGTCTTCCGGAAGCGTAAAATTAAAGTTTTTCTTAAGATTTCCATATAATGAAATAAATTTATATGCCATGGAGTAAACGAAAGGGTTGCATACAATATGTATTCCGTCATAGTTATGCTAACAAGGAACACTCACGAAGTGCTAAACCCCGATTGTAACAAATCTTTGCCAAATTTTATCTGCAATCGTTACTTTGGGGCAGAAATGCCGTTCAAAAAAGCACGTTTGACGGAAGAAATGGTCCTCATTTTTAGCATTCCTATAATAATTACATTAGCATTTTTTCATGTTTATAAATGTTATTTTCGCAAATATTCTGTTTGCATACTGCTTCATTTCATAGATACACAGGGTGTCCCATAAGTCCATTCAAATTTCTAAAATTCATAAAATCTATCCTATCGGAGGGCGGTTTACACCAAGACTTGTCAAAGACCGATTTTTTGTAACAATAGAAGAAAAAATAGCTCAAAAGAGATTCAAGTCAGTTCAAATTTCAAAAAATCATGAACATTTATAATAAACTTTTGCATCGGATTACAACTTACTTCCTCTAACGTGTCAAAGAGTGAAATTTTTCGCAGCAAAAGAAACAAAGTACAGTAGATCTTTATAACGCAAACCGAAAAACACGAGGTTGTGCGGCGTTATACAGAATTCTGCGTTACATAAAATCACATTTCACACATCATTAAAATTAGCTTGTAAAACATAGCCAAATATGTGTGAAACATACCAAAATACATTAGAGTATCTTTATATTGCATTCTTTATTACCAGGAATTGTGCAGATTATAATTTTTTGCATAATATAGATCATTCCACACATTGTTAAATTTACTTTATAAACATTGTCCAAACATACTTGTATCAAATCATAGCAATTTTTTCTGTAATTAGCTATGAATTAAGGAGATAAAGTTGAACTAATGTATCAAATTTAGTCCTCTAGAGAATAGCAACTATTTATACATAGGTGCCAACCTCTCATTAATATTCCGTAATATGCGGGTTAATTTGACCCAGGTTTAACACGTTTTTCACCAGAAATTTTTTTAAGAAATGAAATTAAATAAATTCCATGTAGAAACATGAAACTGAATAGAGATTCATCCAATAATTTTTCTGGTTTGAAGCGTTGTTAAACTGAGTCAAATTAACCCGCATATTACGGAATATTAATGAGAGGTTGGCACCTATGTTTATAATGTGGAAATGCAGGTGTTTAACTGAAAATTCATTGTTTACATCTGGAGAAGTTGTGCGTTATATGGAGAATTGCGTTATAAAGATCTACTGTAATTCAAAGAGTACCTACCTATTATAAGTCCGATCACATTTAAAAAATGCATATACAAATTTAACAAATTCTCATATCGGAGTGGAGTTTGCAACATAAGGCTTAGCAAATAGTCAAAATTTGCGCTACAAATGGTCAAAATGCTACAATTGGACATTTTTCTTCCTTCAAACGTGCTTTGGTATGGCATTTTTGAACCCCAATTATCATGACCCAAGTAACGATTGCAAATAAAATTAGGTGGAGGTGTTCTTGGTATCCTTTCCCTACCGGTAAAATTGTTACAATCTGAGTGTAGCACTTCGTGAGTTCCTTGTAAGGTTTTCTTCATCGTCTTTAACTCTTGATGCAAGCCGCGATGCGAGAATAAAATGTCATGGTACATATACTGGTGATATGGAAGTGTAAACTCAGACTAGACAGGGGAAAAAAAATATATATGTATATATATATTTGTGCCAGCAGATTTTTTTTTAAAGAAAAATGTAAAAACTTACGTGTGATAAGAATCGTGTGAACAAATTTTAAAAAAAAAACCAAAATCAATAAACTACCAAGTAACGATTGCAAATAAAATTAGGTGGAGGTGTTCTTGGTATCCTTTCCCTACCGGTAAAATTGTTACAATCTGAGTGTAGCACTTCGTGAGTTCCTTGTAAGGTTTTCTTCATCGTCTTTAACTCTTGATGCAAGCCGCGATGCGAGAATAAAATGTGCTGCAATCTGTCTGCTATAGATAGTGTCTGCTATATATATATATATATATATATATATATATATATATATATATATATATATATATATATATATATATATATAGCAGAAATATTGTTATAAAACAATTTTTACGAATAATATTTTATGTAAGAATGTTAACGAAATGTAGGATTAAAGCTATTCATAGTAGAAAAAAGCACATGAATGAAATACCCTTGGATAGGATTCAGGAACAAAGACGACTCAATTCAGCTAATTTATTTACTTCCTGGAACGAATTCAGAAATGACAACATTATTTTAACCGATATACTCCTCCACAATTAATACCATATGTTGATTCTTAAGACATTTCTGCGCATAGAAGGGGTGTTGGAGAATTTTTCAAGTGATATTGAACGAGAATCAATTAGGAAAATTCTAATCAAGTTTTTACAAATAAACTAAACAAGTTACAGTTAAGATTAGTAAATACTAGGTAACTGAAATTAAGTTTTTAAATCTTTACAGAATTGGCTGTACAAATATTTTACCGAAATTTTAATACTTTAAAAAATTCACAGTCATAGTCTTATGGCTGTTCTTAAATTCAAACTATTTCCCAACATAAATACGTAACTATTTTAATGCATTAACGCACAAAATTTACAGATATCGTCATTCAAGTTCCAAGAAATTTAAAATTTTTCCTATGAATTTTCTCTTTCAGAAATTTGTTAGATTTGGAGCTTGACACCGAAAAAAAAAAAAAAAAGAGGGGGTGGGGGTGTTGTGGGGAGGTTAAAAAGTCTTCAGAAAGGATGTGGTTGTTAATGGAGTCGTTGAGATCCGAAGGAGGAAAAGCCAAAGAGATTGCTTTAATAGTTGTTATATTCAAAATTAATTTGCGATTTTAAAGAGACTATACGTTTTCTTAAGCTAATAAAAATATTTTTAATTGCAACCAGTGTCTTTGATTTTGTGAATTTTTTAATTCAGAAATTCCCAAATCAAGGAATGTCTCGTTAAATAAAGTAAAACTGTCTTTCGGAATTTCTGAATTAAAAAAAAAAAAATCAGCTAAATTGACAACACTGATTGCAGCACAGTTAATTTATAAATCTTTAAAATTATAACACTTAGTTCACTTCTTATTTTGCACTATTAATACTGCACTAAAATTGCAGTAATAATGTTGTAGAAAGTTGGAATCGCAAGCATTATGATATTTATCTTGTTCATCAAATTTGTAGAATACACCTGACGTAGACGTGGCAACGACCGCGATAGACATTTCACTTCGGGCCAACTGGCATTACGCCCTGTTCAAACAAAAAATACACAATGATTTGGCAGGCTGCACTTTAATTCATTAATGCTTTAGATTCCAGAGAAGATTTTTTTTGTTTTAAATATTAAGAGTAAATACATGTGTAAAAAAAAATCCTTAAAAGTCTAAAAAATTACTATTGCGTGAATTCTCTCCTTTAAATTTTTATTTAAAAGCATATTTTAAGCTCATTAACCCATTGAAGGACGGTGGGATATATTTTATACTACTTAATTTTAATCATGATTTGTACTAGGATTCTTGAATAAAAATTTTCTTTTAATTTTAAGCATTTTCCTTGCTAGTTTTAGAAATAAAAAAGCGCTCTAAAATTGCATCATTTCCATTTTTTTTTTTTTTTTTTTTTTTTTTGAAAATTCTGATGTGAATTCAACATTACAGGAGCGCAATTACTTGTTCCTGAAAGAGTTAAATTTCTGCTATTTTGATTGATTCTTAGATAACTGGTACAAGTTTCTATCTTCCAAAATAAAGTATATCGTGTTTCAATTTCACAATATTATTCATTTCAATAAATGTTTCTACAATATTCCGTTATTTCTTTGAAGTTTCAATAACAGAAAAATTATTCAGCTTGAAGGAAAATTTTCAACAAATATTACTTAGAAATCTGAAAGAAATAATCATAAAAAATCATGATTTAATCATTGTACATTTTTTAACGTGGGGGAAGAAATGTGTTTATTATAATAAATTTTATTAATAAATAAAATTAATCAGAATTGAAAACTAATTTATGAAGGAAAGAAAACACAAAGCTAGTGTTTACTCTTGAAAAAAAAAAAGGGCAGGGTGCTAGTCACAAAAAGGGCACTATTGAAGCATAAAAAGGGCACTAATTTCAGCGAAAAAAGGCATTGTTTCATAAAAAAAGTATACATTTTCGGAACCAATATAAGAAACTCATTGTTCATCATATACTCATCAATGTTTGTATACACAGTTAGTAACATAAATTATAGAAATACATTTTTATTAAATTGATATTTTAAGGTTCTATAGTAAGTAATTAGGTTAACATATGTGGATATAAAATTATTAGCCGCCTCTAAACTATGAATTTTAAGGGGGAAGCAGAAATTTTGAACTTAAGATGACTGATTTAGTTACCTTACTAAAGATTTAAAAATAGGACAAAAAAATTTAAATAAAAGAGTTTTAACTTTAAATTTCGTGTGCTTGGAGAGAAGTGGGGGGGGGGGGGGCATCAATTTTGGGTGATGGTGTGGAAAATTACTTGATCGATTATTTGCTATAATCAGGGCCCGACTAAGCTCCTTTGGGGCCCGGGGCAGACTTCAATTTTTGGGGCCCCCCATAACAAAATTTTCATATGCAATATTTTATTTACGATAACATTACACATTATTTTTCCACTAGCGGAGCGCCAGTGATATATATACATACACACACATATATATATATACACATGTGTATATTACATATAAATATATGTGTATATATATGTATATACATTACTGATGTTAAAGGACAAAATTCGCACTAGCCACCAGCTAAGGGGTCACTTTCTTACAAGGAAAGAGTAAAAATTTGTTTGCATTCTATTTTTGCTGGTTGAAATATGTTTATAACACATTTTTTATTTAATTTTAGATTAATACTAATTAAAATTTTAATAAAAGTTTAGTGTTTAGAACTTTTAAATAAAATTGTGTCCACTAGTTTAAACAAAGTGGCCACTTATAAAACTGCTACTACTGGCCACTAATGAAATTTCCCAATGTTGCCCTTTAACTGGCACCCGGCTAATGGAAAAGTACCCATTGCACATATAAAGTGCTTTTATACATTATAATTTTTGAAATTATAGAACAAATTTAAAACTATACATTCTGATTTGATATCTTGGCTTCTACTAGTTGGATTGGGCTGAAACTTTCCCAATCAGATAAGATTATGCTACATAAGACACAAAATTTCATCGTTAATACTTTAGTCATTTGCAAAAAAACATTTTAGATAGCAATAAAAAAAACCCAAAAACTATTCAGGTATTTTATCTTCTTTTACCACAGCACGAATGAATTTACCAATGTTTACAAATCAAGGGTTGATCCAGGCAAAATTTGGAACCTCTTCACAAAATTCTATTTAATAAAATAGGCCCTTTCACAAAATTATATTCCATAAAAACTCACAATTTACTTTTTGTGATGTTTTAAAATGTGTATTTTTTTAAACAAACAAGTTCAACAGAGAGGAAAGCTGCAGCAAAAGGATTTAAAAAAGTTTTTGTTAATAAATGCTTAGTTCGAATTTGAGTAACTGGATTTCAACTTTTGTTATAAAATGTTATTTTTCATAAAAGTAACCTTTACTTTTCACAAAATAAAAAGAAAAAAAACCTGCATCGACACCTGCAAACGCACATATACTTCACTTACTTGTCAGCTATTTCCAGTATTAACACAGAAAAACTGATTACTCTCTGATAAATATTCTATTCAGAAAAATATTGTATTAAAAAGTATAATTTAACTATCAAAAATCAGTCGTTTTATTCTTCACACCAGGTAACAAGACAGTATATAAAATTTACTATTACTTTATTTATGTAAAATGTGTAGATCAAAACAAATACAAATTAAACAACATTTTACAAGGTTATGAACTGAAAATGCAAAAAATTATTTGTGAATTTAACAAGTACTAGAGCAAAAATTAATTAAATATCTTAAAAATTTAATTAAATATCTTAAAATTCATGTAATGTTTTAAGGAACATAAAATACTTTTAAAAGAATTAATGCACAACTAAAATGAATTACCTGTTGTTATGATGCATTGAGTTAGATGCAATGGATAACTATGGAATTAAAGATAAAATTACAAAAAACTGTTCGATAAACACATATCCCGAAAAGATCCCCCACATATACACAGAAAAAATGTTATTGTTAAATATTAATATCAGAAAATTCCATTTTATGCATTTCACATGCAAATATATGCAATATCAATATTGTGATAGTCTTATTTTCTTAAAATTAATTATTATGGAATCGTCAATGCATTTTTAATTACAAAAATATATTATATGTATTTGGTTAATTTAACTCACTTGTTTTTTTAAGCCTTGAAATGGTGTTGAACATATTTCTTATTTTATTTTTAGAGGTTTCTTTCTAATTTTGCATTCAACAAAAGAATCTATTATATCGTTATAATAAAGTTTATTAGTAATATCTCCATTTAAGAATAATATAGCTAAGCATGAGAGCTTTTCTGATGAAGATAAGGATCGAAGGGGAGATTTTAACCTTTTCAGTAAAGAAAATGATCTTTCTCCTGAGCAATTAGAAATAGGCATTGTTAAAAAAATTCGTAAAGCAGTTTCTACATTAAGAAATGCTGAAGATAGATGAGGGTTTTGTAATGTCTTTAACATTTGGAGAAGAGTATCATCTTTGTTTACAAATGAGCTAAATTGATTCAGTTCATCAGAAAATTCTTCTTCTAAGTCTGACGGATAACTTTGTTGAAGAGATTTTGCATCTTCATGTAGAGAAGCATTTGAATGCAAATTTATAAGAGCAGAAAACTTTTTTGTTATATTATCATACGGCTGTTTGCGTTTGAGAGATGGCTTATTAAGGAGTCACAAAATACATAATGAATGGCATGTTTTTATAAATTTATCACGTGGTTCAAAGTGAACCTCAGTACTATTTGTATCATCCAAACATCTACTTCTTGGAGTCATCTTTTTTCTTGTAACCTCATAGGTAACAGATTGTGGTGAAATGTTTACAGCTTCACTCTCATACATATCAAAATTGTCTCTCACAAATTTAATAAATTCTATTAAAAGAGATAGCTGCTCTAAATTTCCTGTAGAATCCTGGAAAATTTTGCTGGTTTCATTTAACCTTTGTAATATTGTATCCCAAATAACAGTGTTCAACACTGTTTCAAATTTTGATAACTTTTTGAGGAGTGACTTAGCTTTATTTTTTGTACTCGAGGTCTGATCATTACTATCAACAAAGTGACGTAATGTGTCAACAATTTTTTGATAATTTTTTCTCAGTACATTTTTGCATTTGCATCTGCGCACCATCTTGTTCCTGAACAGCTCTTCAATGTCAGTTGCTTGTTAGTTGTTACACTTTCATGAAGAATTTGTCATCTATAGCTTGATGCAGAAAACAAGTTGTACAATTCCTGCAACAAGCAAAAAAACTTAACTAAAGCAGTGCAGGATTCCGCAACATGTACACCCACCAGATTTAAGGAATGTGCAACACATGGTATAAAGTCTGTCAGTGCATTTAAACTTTTTATTCTGGCTTGCAGACCTGCATACTTTCTGGCCATATTTGATGCATTGTCATATGTCTGTCCTCTGCAATTCTGTATGTCTATGTTTAGCTCCTTTAAGCAACAAATAACAGTATTTGTCAAATACTCTGCACCATGGTATAAAATTTAAAAACCTATCAACAGGAATACAATCAGGATTTATGTAACGTTTTTTTTTTTTTGTATTTTTTTCCTTTTTTCTTATATGCAGGAACATAAACATTGGTCTACAAAAATTTGTCATTTGGGGGCCCCCTTGAGATGGGGGCCCGGGGCAGCTGCCCCGTTTGCCCCTGCGGTAATCAGGCCCTGGCTATAATAAAGTGACAGAGCAGAAAAAGTAAAAAAAAAAAAAAAAGATAAGGCTTTTAAGCTTGGTGAGCTGGGAGAGCAAAAGATGAGTTTTTTTTCCCCAGGGTGTTAAGGAGGGGGGGGGGGTTGCGTCGCTTTGACGAAATTTGCATTTTATCGCGATCTTTTGACGAAATTTGCAGTTTTTTCGAGATTTGTTGATAAAATTTGCGGGTTTTTTTCGCTATTTTTTTGACGAAATTTGCCGTTTTTCGCGATCTGTGACAAAATTTGACGTTTTTTCGCAATGTTTTTCACGAAATTTGCCGTTTTATCGCGATTCTCTGACAAAAGTCACGTTTTTCCCGTGATATGTTGACAAAATTTGTCTTTTTTTGCGATCTTTTGACGAAATTTGCCGTTTTTTCGCGATTCTCTGACGAAAGTCACGTTTTTCCCGCGATTTTTTGACAAAATTTGCCGTTTTTTCGCGATCTTTTGACGAAATTTGTCGCTTTTCGCAATGTTTTTGATGAAATTTGTACTTTATCGCGATCTTTTGACGAAATTTGAGGTTTTTTCGAGATCTGTTGATAAAATTTGACGTTTTTTCGAAATGTTTTTGACGAAATTTGCCGTTTTATCGCGATTCTCTGACAAAAGTCACGTTTTTCCCTGGATTTGTTGACAAAATTTACTGTTTTTTTCGCAATCTTGATGAAATTTTCCACTTTTCGCAATGTTTTTGACGAAATTTGCCGTTTTTTCGCGATTCTCTGACGAAAGTCACGTTTTTCCCGTGATTTGTTGACAAAATTTGTCGTTTTTTCGCGATCTTTTGACAAAATTTGCCGTTTTTGATGAAACTTGCCTTTTTCGCAATGCTTTTGACAAAATTTGCCGTTTTCTCGCGATCTTTTGACGAAATTTGTTGTTTTTCGCAATGTTTTTGACAAAATTTGCCGTTTTTTCGCAATTCTCTGACGAAAGTCACGTTTTTCTCGCGATTTGTTGACAAAATTTACCGTTTTTTCACGATCTTTTGATGAAATTTGCCACTTTTCGCAATGTTTTTGCCGTTTTTTTTTCGCGATTTTTTTGGCCACTTTTGACTAGTTTTAAAAAAGGAAGGGCGCATTTTGCCGATTTCAAAAAGGGCAGGGCGCATTTTGCCGATTTTAAAAAGGGCAGGGCGCTGCGCCCTTCAAAAAAAGCCTAGTGGGAACACTACACAAAGCATACTATTTTTTAAAATAAAAACTTAACATGTACAGCATAAAGAAACTATTATAGACCAGACGTTAATTTTTAATCGATTGATACAAAAATTGTATTTGAATACGCAGAAAGTCTAAGCTTCTTCAAGGGCTGAAAATTACGAATCTGCGGAGAATTTTATTCTAGGATAATTCAAGACAAGCATGCTTTTTAATGGATTTAAAATTTGTGTTACAATGCAGTCAAATACCATCATTAACTTCAGTACAAAATTTTAAAAAATTAAAAATACGCGGGTTGTTATGAGCTAAAGACCAGTAATGAAGTTCAAATAAGCTACATGAAAATACAAAGGCCAATTTATCGATGTTATGTATCAATGACCTCATAAGAGTGTTTTATAGATAGATTTAAGCACTCAAAACGGAGCAGAAAACTTTCACAGCATTTTCAGACATATACACATAATTATCTGCCAACAATAGATCTTTGCCTGATATTTCTTCAAGCATCAAGATGTGGAGTAAGTATAAATGCATAAACATCCCATCTGAATTGTGATTCATCTTCAGCTACTTTAATAATGGTCTATTAAAGAGTAACGGATCACAGAGTAAAGTTGTAACAAGAAACCTGCACACCCACGGATGAACTGTGATGGCAGTGGGGTTATATCTATGCTGATTAGACTCGGCTATACCGAGACAAGTCTTTTCCAGAAATTAAGATCAAGTGGCTTAAACGTTCAGGGTGACCCTGTTTCGTGGGCCAAAAACGAACTTCCAGTTAAATTTTTTTTTATTTCTTTCTAACTTCCTGCAGGATGGAGAAAAGAGAGCTCTGATAAGAATGCTAAAAGTGGTAACCCTAAATTTAGTCAACTGAGATTAAAAGCATCAGCTACAAATTGTATTAATGTCTATGTAGAAAGCAAGAACATCAAAAATTATAAAAATCGTAATATATGTTTAATATAGATAACAGCAATCGGAACCCGATTACTGCCAGGCACAATCTGAGGTCCACCATCAATTACGTCACGATCACACTTCAAGAGAGGGGGGGGGGGGGAATCCACAAAGTACGACAAGGAGAGAGGGGTGGCCTTAGGGTGGGTTAAGGCTCCTATTATAGGAGCTCTAGGGTGGGTAAGCACGTTGCAACGTCACATTTAAAACATGAAAATAATTAAGTAGGCATTGTTTGTAAGCAGCATAAAGTTCATAAAAACACGTATTTTTAATCTGAAAATATTAGGTACATTTTTTCTTTGAATTGAAAAAGCTTGAAATAAAAGCACACAAGATTAATATTTTATTTCACTAAAAAATTGATTATATAAAAAATTATAAGTTGTTTAAATAATTACATGTCAGTACATTCAACCGATTGTGACTTAACCTCTGTCAGTATTTCAGGTCATGATCTATTTTAATTAAAGATATCATTTATATTATGTATATATATTATATAAAATTTCAACATCTCATAATACTGGAAGTACAAAGTAAAGGATCCAATTCATTGATTCATTCTAGGAGGTGAAAAAGTACGGATTAGAAATGTTAGCATTCATGCATTACTGCGTGCACCTGCTTCAATATCACCACAACTCAGATTTTGCATTACTTTTAAAGACACTTGCAGAAAGTTATTTTAAGTGTTATTTCGTACTATTCATATACACTTATCTTTTCGATGTACAATCTATACTAATAAAAGAAAGTTTCGAGAGTTACGTAGTGTCATCGGAAACACACCTATATACATATTTTTATAATTCTTACCTATCGGGAAGTGCGTGAGAGATAGATTACAAAATTCCACCTTTACATACAAAGTTAAATAAAAAGTGTAAAAATAATTATTTTCGCGACCTGTGCACTAAACCACCTTAAAAAGCTAAAAAACGCTGATTTGTAAAAGCATAAATTTAGTACTCAATTTCATTCGACACGCTGACACCTACCAGACAATGTATAAATTATATAATCGACATTCCTTTCGGCGACTTTGTATACAGTAGACCCTACTCTGAAGTCACAGGAGCTCTCAACAATCCCATGCTTCTTTATTACTTTGAAAAGCCAGACAAAACTGATCGATACACCAGGTGCCGTATTAATGTATTCTTTTCACATCTTTGACCTACTTTAAGAAATATTTTGAAGCATTGCAAGTCTGTTTATACTTTTTGAAAGGTGAGAGGTAATAGAGGCTGGAACTTTCACTTAGGTTTGCCTTTACTATCTTAGTAATGTACTCTCGCTTTTCACATAAATCACGTTTCGCCTACAGCGATTTTAAAAATAATTAATCAAGCACTTTAATGTTAAAAACAAACTTTTTTTTTTTTTTTTTTTTTTTAATAAACAAATACGTTTAAGCAGTCATTTATTTTCTATCAAGGAAACTTTTGTTAATTGCTATATTAAACATGAAATACCGTCAACATAAAAACAATGTATGTTGATTTCAGAAGTTCCGCTATCTTTTTATATTATAACTATAGCTGTGTGGCAACCCGCTGTGTTGTATTTGTATTTTATAAGATCTTTCGAGTTTTTTGAAAAAAAATAATTGATATGCATTTTAAAGATATTTATAATATTAATTTTATTTTTCTTTATTAAAAGTAATGAATCATTTGCAATGTAGGTTATTAGGCAGATTTCGTAAGAAATAATACCTATTACATTCTCCCCTGTTGGAATTTCTGAAAAATTCTTGCAGATCTACACAGATCATGACTCCTAGAACCCAAAAAACCAGGGCTGCGGAGTCGGTGGGAAAAATGACCGACTCAGACTCCTGAAATTTTAAAGGAACCGACTCAGACTGACTCAGACTCCGGGATGGCTAAAGTACTAGTTTTGCCTGTTGATTCCTATTATTCAGATTGCTTCATTGCTGTCATTTGTTTTGAAACAGTAATAGTCGCTTTATTAAATGTCATTAAATAAAGGAAATATTACTATTTAAAAAAAGTGGCAGCAATCAAGCAATCTGAATTTTAAAAAAACCTCAACTGGCAACACTGCTGTTACATTCCTGTTTGACCTTGAAGCATATAATGTGCATATCAACCGATAATTTTTTTTCCGTTTCATTTTTTTGGATGAATTATGGGTGTAAGCTGTGATAGGTAGTCAAGACTAGGACTCATTTACTGCAGCGGCAAACATCCGACAGTATTTTAGTATAAAAAATTTCACCTTTTTTTAAATGCATATATATTTTTTTTAAATAAGGCAAAAATTTTCTTATAATATGTCTGTGGAACTTTGCCTCTACATTAATTGGCTCTGGTCAAGACTAAAAATATTTTGAACACCCCCCTCTTCCTCCCAGATACTCTATGCACATGCACTCACACAAAAACACAATATGCATTAAATTTTATATGTGGTAAAATTTAATTATGTAAAAACTATGCAAAAACTGCATGTAAAATATTTATATGCATGTAAATTGCAATCGAAAAGTTAAACTTTAAGCTATTAGATAGAAACAGTTGAAATCTAATTAAATCTTCAAAATTTACTTTGAACAACACACACAAAGATCTATCAGATGAATTCAAACAACATATAATATGTTGGTATATCATTTTAAGACGATAACCAAAATATTTTATGCCAAATCAAACATATATTATACCAAAATATGGGTGAAAGGATGTTTAATTTTGGTTTTATATCTGTTCCTGCAGACCCAAAAAATAGGAGCCAAAAATTTTACAATTTAAGCATCATTTAGAGTCTCCAGAACCCGAAAAATTCTGAGAGAATGCAAGAAAAATAAAGATGAAAATTTTATATTTCCTGCATTAATTTTATAATTTTGGCTTTATTTTGGGTCTGCAAGACCGGAATATCAAAAGGAGAAAGATAACAGAAATGTCACTATTTCATCATTATTTTGAGTACTGCAGACTCAGGGGGAAAAAAAAATTACAACTTCACATTTTTTTTCTCGGGGGGGGGGGGGGGGGGAGAGAAAGGGGAGAAAATTAACAATTTCAGCATTACTCCTGGTCCCACAGACCTGAAAAATCTGAGGAAAACAAGAAGAAAAAGGGGAAATTTCCAATTTTCGCTTTACCTCGGGTTTCGCAAACCCCCCAAAAACCTAGAGAAAGGACTATATACTAAATATAAATTAGAGATTTCAATTCAAAACAGTTTTCAAATATGCTGTACACTGGACAGTATATTAGGCCTGTTTAACCTGAGTTTCCTTGTATATATAGTCCAAATATAAAAATAATAATTCAGTTTATAAATTTAAAATTACATAGAATTGGTTTAATTTCACTTCAAACTGTCTAAAAAACAAGCTGGAGTCTGAGTCGGAGTCTGCCTGTTTTTTAGTGACTCCGACTCTTTTGCCCCAAAATAAGCCCGACTCCGACTCCACGACTCAGACTCCGCAGCCCTGCAAAAAACACCCCCAGCTCAAAACTTTATCTATGTCACTTCATGGACACGATAACTTCCATAATTCTGCACAAATCTCTTCCAAACTGATATATAAAATCAAGGGGCATAAACTCTCTGTCAAGTTCGTTAATGGGCAAAATCGAACCGGGGGGGGGGGGGGGGTTGTGAAAACAGGAAAAAACCCATAACTACTTAATTTTGATACATATCGAATCCATTAAAAATTATTACTTCTAGTATATGTATGTATGACAGATTTTTGATTTCATTAAAAATGACCCCAAGTAGGGGGGGGGGGGGGAATAGAGGTTTCATAAGAAAAAAATCCATGTTCGTTAATTCACAAGATATCAAATCCGCTTAAATTTATTATAAATGTTCTTAATATTAGCTACAACTTTTATATTGACAAGATTTTGATAGGACCAACTCTTATAGCAAAAAAATTAAAAACTAAATTCTGCCGGCTCCGCCTACTTGACACAGGTAGACTTCGAAGTGGGCAGTTCCAACTACCGCATCATGGCAAAAAGGTCATTTGTTCTGCATTTCTCAATAAACAGGCGCCCCACGGTCCGAGTCTTCGAAATCTACCTGTGCCTGTAGGCCGAGCCATCAGGGATTTTTTTTTTTTTTTTTTTTTTTTTTTTTTTTAATGGATCACATTTGAAAATTTAATCTAATTTCAGTAGAGTGCTTTTTTTATAAGCGTGATACAGGCAATAAAATTTTGATTGGTCCAGAGGATTAAGGAAAAGGAAAGCTTCACAAGGGTTTTCCTTATCTTGAACATGGGGAGCCTGCAATTAGCATTAAGCGCATTATATATATATATTGCAAAAATTAACCATTGAAACAGAAGCAACTGACCATATGCAATGAAATTATTACCCCATATAGCACTGTCAAATTACACATTATAAAATATAGTCCTAACAAATGAAGTATTATTTATTCAAAAAGTGAAACAAAAGTAAAAACACAAATGTAGGCTTATAATGCAATTTACTTTTTCAAGGGCTGGGAAACCACATTATAAGCAAAGAATGATTGTTTTCTGTAATTGACACCAGCTTAATACCAAAAAATGTGTCAATTCCAAGCCCAAACAATCATTGGAACTAAATTGAAAAACAAGGATACCTTTGAAAATGGAACACTACATATCAAACCAACAATGTTAGATAGAGGGGAGAAAATAAATACATTTATAAACAAATGAATACAAAGGAAGACAAAGAAAATCTATACATTACAACATCTTTTATCCAAAATCCGAAGCCAAATTTTGCAAAGCACATGGTAAAGTGAGTAAGTGAATTCAAAAGTACAGGTGAAAATTACAGTTAAGTAGCTAACAGTAGCAGTTATTAATTTAACCAATGAGATTTTAACTATTTCTAATTTAAAAAATACAAATAAATAATATAAAAACTAAAATAATATTTTTAGTAAATGAATTTAAACTTAAATAAATTTAATATATATATATTATTGGAAAATTTAAAAATTTCACTTGTATTCAAAGTTTCAAGAAAAAAAAAATGTGGACAATTTATTTGGTGCTGCCATCTATTTTAAGATTATGGAACAATAACTAATAAATAATAGTAATAGGTTTTAGATCATTTAAAAACATATGGTGCTGCCATCTAGTTTAAGATTAAAACAATATATAAATAAATATTAATTATTTAGATTAAAAGAATTTTATACTGGAAACTTTTCTTATCTATTTATCTTTACATATGTCAACATTTAAATAATTTATATTGATTGTGAATAGTGTAATATCATTTTAACAAAACATTAATAATCCCATAAAATCTTAAACATTATTGTAGAAGTCAAATTAAATTTTCATTTTATAAATAATTATATGTAAGCTTAAAAGATTTTCCAATATGGCTACACGCACTTATTGGAACTAACATCTTGCTAATTATCTACCATGAAAAATAAAATTAGAATTCACACACTGATAGCTTAAAAATAACTAAACTTTTCCAATATGGCAACCTCACTTATTGAAACTAATATGGTCTAACTCGTCGAAGCGAATAGTTTACAATAGCTTCACGTTCTATCAGAGACCATTCATGTACATTTTCTTCAAATGCGGAAGATGGTATTTCACACGGATTAATAATTTTGTGACATAATTCACACACACACATACATACATATATATATATTTCACACAGAACTTTATAAACATCTTCAATATAATCATAAATTTCAAACAAATACATAGTAATATTAAAAATCTACAAAATAAATTTATTATTACTTATGTTGACAAATCACCAAATAATTATGCCTTTATTTGCAAATATTTTTACAAACTGATTTCTAATTCAATTAACACATGTACTATATTTAAAAAAAAAAAAATCCCTGACGGCTCAGTCTACAGGCACAGGTAGATTTCGAAGACGCGGACCCGTGGAGCGACTGTTTATTGGGAATTGCAGAAGAAATGACCTTTTTGCCATGATGCGGCAGTTGGAACCGCCCACTTCGAAATATACCTGTGTCAATTAGGCGAAGTCAGCAGAATTTTTTTTGTTTTTAATTTGTTTTTCTGTAAGGGTTGGTCCTATAAAAAACTTGTCAATATAAAAAGTTGTAAATAATATTAAGAGGATTTATAATAAATTTAAGCAGATTTGATATCTTGTGAATTGACGAAGTTATGAATTTTTTTCTTTTAAAAACCTCCTCTCGCCCCTTGAGGCCATTTTTAATTATATCAAAAATCTGTCATACATAAAGTTTCGGCCCTTTTCCTAGAAGTAAAAATAACTTTAAACGGATTAGATACGTATCATAATTAAAAAGTTGTGTTTTTTTCTGTTATCACAAAAAGCCCCCCCCCCCCCCCTTTCCTTGATTCCACTTTGCCCATTAACGAACTTGCCCGAGATTTTATGCCCCTTGATTTTATGTATCAATTTGGAAGATATTTGTGCAGAATTTTTGAAGTTATCGTGTCCATAAAAAAGTGACATAGATAAAGTTTTGAACTGGGGGTGGTTTTGGGAGTCCTGATCGGGTGTATATCTGCAAAAAGTTTCTAGAAATGCCAACCTAGGGGAGAATGCAAAAACATCTTTAACTAAAGTTATAAAAAAATAGACACAGCCTCAGTTTTTATAAACTCTTAAAAAAATATATACGTTATTTTATTTGTAAATAGTTTATAATTTTATTAGGTAAAAATAACTTCAATTTTACAATAGGTCTTAAATTATAATTTTTATTACTATTATTTTTATACTTTAAATATCATATTTTATATTTACTAATATTTCATTTATATAATACAAGCAGCATCATTTTTTTTAATTATTAAATTAAATTAATGTTCCATATATTTCTGTATAGATGGAAGCACAAAAATTATGAGTTTAAAATACTCAAATTGAATCTAAATGTTTCGGTATTTAATTACTTTATAGTGTGTTCTAATATTGATTGAAATTTATAATAATTTCTGAATAATTGGAAATAATGTAATTTTTATATACTTTCGTCTTATTTAATATTGATTTTAATTTTTTTTTTAAATTTATTCCTTTTAACTTATGTATAAATTGTAATGCTAGATTCCTTTCCTTTTTTCTTTTTCTCATATATGGAGCCGCTATAAAAAAAAGCATTATTATATCGCTGTCAATATTCAAATAACATTCAATATCGTTTCATTTAATCCTTTTGTGCTGTAAGCTGTTAATATTTTAATTTCAAAAATCCCTTTCATTAATATTTAGTTTGGATATTGTTTTGAATATTATAAAAATTAATAGGTTTTTCTGAATTATATTTAAATTTATAAAAATAGTTTATTTTTAACTGTCAATGTAACTATCATATACAACGTGTATTTCTTACGGATAACGTGGCTTCCGAAAGCTACAATGTTGATGTTTTCAATTCTCTTAAATTTTCATTTGTAATTTATTGGGGAATTTGGGTTAACATTTTAAACTCTTAACTATTAACTCAAACAGAAATCAATTACATTTTACTTATATTAGTGGAATATTGCCTTTGAAAAAATGTTCCAGTGTATAAGTTTCCAATTACTCGTTTAATAATTTTTACTTTCTGCATTTTTTCTCTACATATCTTTAAGTATTTTTCCCACTCATTTTGAGAATTTTAAATTTTTGGATATATTTGTGTATTTATATTGTAATTATCGGTTTATCAATTGTCGATTATTTATGTGGTTTAATGGTTATTTACAAAAGTATTATATATGTGTGTATGTATTAGATAATGTCCAGCGGCATGTCAAACAGAAACAACGTCCAATGCTGTTAACTGATTAAGGACCAAAAACTGGCTAAATTTTTATAGAACAGCTAATGGTTCAATTCCCTCGCTTACGTTCTTTTACACACGAATTTTTCTTTGAATTGGTATAATTAAAACTAGATGACCCCCGCCCGGCGTTGCCGGGCCCGTGATAAATTGTAAAAAAAAAAATTTCAAGTTTTTATTATTTTATATCTTTAACCCGATTTTGTATGAAATTATATTTTAAGCTGAAAAATTCGCGAATATTGATATTAAGTGATAAAAACGCTCATTTTCTTGCTTTCTTTACGTAGGGTCGTTTCATAGTTTTAAAATAAAAAGTTCTTTTTGTCCGAATTCTTTGAAATCTTTATTGGCGATAAATAAAACCATTTTACAGCCCGTGTAAAAATTTCGTGAAAAAAATTGTTATCTAGTTGTAAAAGAAATGTTTTCTTCTCGCTTTTTTGTTTGTTTGTTTTCGCGCCCGCTCCTTTAACATAGCAATAAAAAAATAGTTCTCATCTTCCGAAATCTAACATTTCAATCGGTTATAAATATAACTGTATCCAAGCTCTTTAAAATTGCGAAAAAAATATCCATATTTAGTAGTGAAAACACGAGCTCTTATAAAAAAAACTTTCAACCTCAGAGCAAAAATATATTAGAAGTTATATGCTTTCAATACAATGGTACACCTCCATCCGTTTTCAATCAATCCTTTTCAATCCCTTTAGGCTAAAAAGGGTAATCAATCAGGTTTCCTGTTTCTGAGGGGGAAAGCCTTCAAAAAAACGTGTACGTATGCGCAAAAATACAATATTAGTGTGGGAAATTTGACAGAATGCGCTTTTCGTTTTAAATATATAGATGTTATTCAAGATTGTGTTTTTAAAAAAATTGCCATAAATAAGGCCTGGGTGTAAAATATCACTCAAAACAATTTTTAGTAGAAAACTTTATTATAACGCTGCGTTTTATCACTTAATTTAGCTTTTGTACACTTTGAACATTTTTTGTATTTTATAATATCTTTTTTACATATTATTAAAATAGTTTTTATGAAGGAAAATGATTTAATCAAGAAAAAATGCAATTATTATAAATTTGAAAATTTTAATTTTTTTCATCCATTTCTTATAAAGTAAGTTCTAACTGTAATAGCCAGATTTCTAAAGAGTTAATTTAAGAAAAAAAATGTCATGACATGTAAAAATACAGTAAAAATTTACTATTCACTTAACATTTTTTTATTTTTTAAAAATTAACTAACACTGAAAATAAGATCCTTAAATTTCACGAAATGCGTCATAGGATCGTCCATTTAAAATATAAATTGAAAAATATATGGAGAAATTTTAGCACTTTGATCATACAGATGTACTGAAAAAAACTAAAAAGAAAATTAATTTAAAGATTGCAACTCTGAATTATTTAAAAGGGAAATGGATGAAGTAAAGACTTTCAACGCATATTTTTAATTAAAAGATGATTACGGAACTTTTTTATAATGTATTACGAATGTCTAAATTCATTTTAAACAAAAAATTGCAAAGACTAATATATTTTGTCATTTCGAAAAATGAAGGGTACGGAGCCTGAGGCTCATGTGAGCGATAGGGTGTGCAGCTCAAGTAAAAGCTAAGTTTTCATGGAAAGAGCTATATAAAACCCCGCCACAATTGATAAAATAAATATTAGACATATAGTAATCAGGGATGATATTCAGAAAACAGAATTACACGTGAAATAAATTTTGCAACATGTTTCACAACATTTACGCATAAATTCTGCAAAACTAATATGGTGTTGCATATAAATGACAAATTTGTTGAGTTAAAATTAGAGTTCAATATTTTCTGTAAGGGGCCGTTCAAGTATTACGTAAGCAGTAAAGGGGGAGGGGGGGTCCAGAGTCTGCTTATTTTCTCTGACAAGGGGGAGGGTGGGGGTCACGACAGTTCTTACATAAGCATTAAACAATGAATTTGGTGGTTTAAACAATGGTTTGTTTAATGCAATAAACAACAATATATTAAAACCATTTTGTATTTTTTGATATCACAATCCCTATATGCCTATTTATATAAATTTGTATGATTAATAATGTAATTTATTGGTAACTTTTTATCTGTCAAGAAGTCTTGATGTATAAACTGTCATAAAATCTTACGTAAGCAAGGGGGGGGGGGGGGTCTAGCATTTGCTTATATTTTCTTACAAGGGGGGGGGTGAGGGGGTACAAAATGACTAAAAATATGCTTACGTAATACTTGAACGGCCCCTAATGAATATACTGCATAAGAACGTTTAATCAAAATAATTATTATTTTAAAATTAACTTTTACTCAATAAACTTATGAATATTAGAAACACAATGTCCAAATCAGACATTTTCTAGAATTCCAGTTTGTTCAAAATATAATTTAAAATGCTAAACAAGTAAAAGAGCTAAATTGCTTTTTTACGCAAATTTAAAATTTATTTTTAAAATCCAAAAGAGGACAGAGCCCCGGATGATAGATTAAAAAGTTTTCAAAGAAATTAAACAGTCCCGGAGTATCAATCATTACATTTGATTATAGAGTAGTGATGGGCATAACGATTATTTTGATTATTCGAATGAATCATTCGGGCATGTGCAGAAGCATATCTGTCAAGCTTCAATTTTTTTTATTATTATTCAATTACTACCAGAAATTTTGAAAAAAAAAAGTTTCTGCAGAAACTTTTTTTTTTCAAGCAGATTTTTTTTTTCTTTTTCAAAATTTCTGGTAGTAATGGAATAATTTTTTTAAGTTTGACAGATATGCTTCTGCGCATGCCCGAATGATTCATTCGAATAATCAAAATAATCGTTATGCCCATCACTAATATAGAGCTACAATTCGCAAAAGTAAAATCTCTTGAAAAAACTAGTAGTTAACACGAATGTGAAAGAGATTAAACTACGGATTGAAAAGTTTCAAAGATTAAATTAAAAGAATTAAAATGAAAACTGAGACTGACAAAATTGACATTGAGTTCCCTAATCTTCAAATTTACATGTTAGAAATATAATATTTCTAGTGCTTCTTTATGTACAGAGTTGCTTAATCATTGTTGTTGTTTTTTTCCTTCGTGCTAGTTAAAAGAATACCGTAAACAAAACAATCTAAATGTGAACATCATAATTATTAAAATAAATGATTTCGAATATGAAGTAATACACAGACTTATCTTTAAAAAAAAAGGGGGATTAGAAAGACATAAATGATTAATGTTTTTGAACATTTTGACTCATGAAAGCAGATGCAAAAAATGTTATGGAATCTCGATTATGATAAAGGACAAATAAAATTAAAAGAAAACAAGTTGGAAATTGTACGTCAAACGTGACAAATGAGGTGCGCTCGTACTATAGCTAGTTCTATAAATATTCAGATCTTGATGCTTTTTAATTCTGTGAAATGAATTATATCGTCTGCAGATTAATTTCTGTCATAAAATAAGTATCTAGTGAGTTACGTTTATCTCCTCCACATCATGGTTCAGCCACATGCTGCTACGTATGATTGAACGGGAGAAAAATAAAGTTCGCCATCTTAACCCACTTTAGAGTCCTGCATCGGGTCGGGTTATCCACTTTTACCCGCACCCGACAACCTCGGGTCGGCACTATATTATTTTCGTTGCGGTTCGGGTCGGGTTAACTTTCATTGTTTAGGGTTGGATTTTGACTCTTGCGGGTCGGGTTCTGGTTGACCCGCTTTTTTAAAAGTATGTCCACAATATTTTTTCAGTTTAATATATACACACAATAAGTCATCCATAATGGACACACCCAAAAAGCGGACATCTCTATTTTGAGAACACTTTTCAATTCTTGACACATATTTGTACGCTTATACGTTGGAATAGTGGGCACGTTCAAATCTACACACACGCAGAATATGTATGTGTGCATAATCTATCACAAATACGATACATGTGTTTTTGTGTGTATCAAACGAAATATTGGTAGAGTTTTTCATATTCTGAGATAATTTTTTTTATCTATTTTAGTTCTTAAATGCACCGTAAAGAAAGAATAATATGATTACATTTTTTTTCCCCCGTGTAGCAAATTGAATATAAATATGTATTTATTTTCATCTGAAACATAGTTCATTTCAAACTGTGAAAATTTTAATCCGACTCGCAAAAAACCTAAATATGACCCGGAAGAATTATTCTAAAGGGTGAACCCGACACGCAGAAAGAAAATTAGTCATCCCGATAAAGGACAAAACTGGGAAATGTCATTAGTGGACAGTAGTAGTTTTAATAAATGGCCACTTTAAAAAAAAAAAAAAGTTCTAAACAGTAGTCTTTTCTTCAAATTTCAATTAGAATTAATCTAAAATTAAATAGCCCAAATAAATATGTTAATATTAACATATTTCAACCAGCAAGAGTAGAATCCTTGATGAAATTTAAAAAAAAAAAAAAAAATTACTTTCTTTGCAGGAAAGTGGCCATTAGGTAGCCGCTGACAGAATTTTTTTAATAGTCACTTTTAGGTAGATTTCGTAAGAAATACTACCTATTACATTCTCACCTAAGTTGGAAATTTTGAAAAATTTTTGCAGATCTACGCCGATCATGACTCCCAGAACCCAAAACCACCCCCAGTTCAAAACTTTATATATCTATCTATCTATCTATGTCACTTTTTTCTGACCACGATAACTGGAAAAATTCTGCATTAATCTTTTACAAACTGATACATAAAATCAAGGGGCATAAAATCTCGGTCAAGTTCGTTAATGGGCAAAATCGAACCAAGGGGGGGAGGGTGGGGGGGGCTTTTTGTGAAAACAGAAAAAACCCCATAATTTCTTAATTATACGTATCGAATCCGTTTGAAGTTATTACTTCTAGGAGAAGGGCCGAAAATTTATGTATGACAGATTTTTGATATAATTAAAAATTGCCTTAAGAGGGGGGGAAGGGGGGTTTTAGAAGAAAAAAATTCATAACTTCGTCAATTCCCAAGATTTCAAATCCGCTTAAATTTATTATAAATCCTCTTAATATTATCTAAAACTTTTATATTGACAAGTTTTTTATAGGACCAACCGTTATACCAAAAAAAAAAAATTAAAAACAAAAAAATCCCTGCCGGATCCGCCTGCAAACAAGTTAGGTTTCGAAGTAGGCGGTTCAAACTGCCGCATCATCGTAAAAAAGGTCATTTCTTCCGCAATTCCCGACAAACAGGCTCCCCACGGTCTGCGTCTTCGAAATCTACCTGTGCCTGTAGGCCGAGCCGTCAGGGATTTTTTTTTTTTCATTTAGTGCCCCCTATCGCCGGTTAGTGCTAATTTTGTCCTTTACATATCCAGACTAAAAAAAAAAAAAAAAAAAAGAAACAACCCGACCCGAAAAAAATCGAAACAACCCGACCCGATAAAGGTCTCTGTTCAACGATCTCGAGGTATTCGCTATTCAGAGGTTTCACTATATTTGAATATTAAAGAATATAGATATGTCCATTTTTCTTTATAAAATTGGATTAGAGATACAATTGTACATTACTGTTCATAATAGCATTAAAACATGATTTATTATACTTTCATTGCGGGTTCGGGTCGGGTTGTGGGGTGAAGTATTTCAGGTTCGGGTCGCGGAAAATTTATTTTTGCGGGTTCAGGTCGGGTTGTGGGCCAAGGAAATTTTTTTGCGGGTTCGGGTCGGGTAGAACCCAACCCATGCAGGACTCTACCTCACTTTCCCCTACATTATTCTGTACATACTAAAACAATTTCTGAATTTCTCACAAATTAACAAAGATAATAAGCAAACGCGGGCGGGCGTAAAAGTATATTAGAAACGGCCAACGGGAATGGCTGAATTATCATCAATAGACTTTAAACGATTTAATTCATATTTAATGAAATATTCGAGCTACTCTTAAGTTATTATTCGAGGTTTCTTTTGATAAATAGAACAATTGTTACTCAAAGAAAACATCGAACAAAAATAAAGCACAATGAACTCCAATCAAAGTTTTGGCATTCAGAAAGTGAACATGATTTTTTTAAATTTGAACTACCGCAATATTTTATTAGCTACTGATTAGAAAAACCTTGAAACCTTTGATAAGAGCAGCGAAAGAATTTAGAGTTCCTTAACAAGCAATAAAAAGATAACAATCTGTAAACGGTAGCAGTACGAAAATAGATCAGAACAAAAGGATAAGGAAGAGTTCAAAACAAACGGTAACAAAAGAATAACTACATTGAAGTTTGATGATGATCATATAATAGGAGCTGGTCAGATGACGTGTGGTCAGTTGTAAAACTAACCGCTATAGATAATGAAAACCATGAAATGAGTACGTTGAAATTACTGGTCTGCGGTAATGCACTAAATCTTAACAATGGCACATATTTGGAATATACAAATAAAAAAAAAAATACTCTGTTAACAATAATTTGAAACTTTTACACGACTCAGCAGGATAACATTTCAAAACAAATTTATCTTCAAAAAGAAAATCTATAAAATAATTAAATAATTCCAGGCAAAAAAAAACTTTTTTTTACGAATAATTTGATTTGCAAAGGGATTACAAATTATTCAGAATGATTTTACATCCCCCATCCCACCATCCACTTGCTGTGAAAATTTATTTTATCTGAACTAAGAAATTGACTTGAACATGAACTAGAACACTCTGAATTTTGAAAGCCATCAGTTTTTAGGCTTCGATTTAAAAATAAACATTTTACTTTCGTATGAATGTCTTTATTTTTTTTTTTTTCCTTTTTGCCACATAAAAAGTAAAAATGGACCCGGTGCTTATATAATCGAAAAAACAATGAGTATACGATGCATATGATGTACAGGATATCTTAATGGAACTAAAGGAGAACTTCTTGGTTTCTTTCGAATTTTTAATTAAAAAAAATAAAAAATTGCATGCGTGTACAGTATAGCAATGATTCAATTTTCTTAAATACGTCGGAAAATTAAACAGCTCAGTTTAATTTATTAACTGATCTCAATGTAAAATATTTTAGCTGGGACTAGAAAGTAAACGAGATATAAAAAAAATCAGGTCAAATGAATGCATTAACAAATTTGAAACTCCAAAATGGAACATATTCAAAGCGCAGACATAATACCATGAAAAATAATGAGAACGATTACTTCATATTAATTACTGTTAAATATTGACCAAAGTGGAAATGTCTGGAACAAAAGTTACCCACCCACCCATTCAGAAGAATGAAGAACAATCATCAAATTTATATTCATCCTATTACAATACGGCAACGCTCATTAAGCATTTAATGCGACCTCTTATCCGATAAATATTTTTTGTCACTCTGACACTGATGACATTTTAAATGATAATCATGCAATAATGATTAAGGGTTTTGATTTGGATTGGCAGAAATTTTACACGCATGAGCAGTTCTCTGTTTCTCCCTCATCAGCTATTAAATGAGAGTATTTTATTAGCAATTATTTGTATGTAGGAATAAAGCTCAGATTGATAATTCAAATAAAGCATCTAAGTTTTATGCAAGATAACAGAAAAAGGAATATCTAAATATAAGAGTAACTTCCTATAATCACATAGTACCGATTTATAACAGTAATAAGTCTCTTCCCACCCGCAAGAGCAGGCAGGCAATTGACCCTCCCTGGAATTTCAAATTTAACTAAAATTTTCTTTTTCTCTCATGGTTTTGAAATATATAGTTATTCTTAAATAATTTAAAATAACCACCAACAGAACAAGGAACTGACAGTTTTTCGTCAGGACTGCCCTCTTGAACTCTTACAGTTCGTTTACAGGGACACTCAAAAAAATTCAGTTACATTACAATATGCGAGAAAAAAATAGTGTGTTTTAATAATGTTACAATATTTCAAACATACAGCCTTTTCCTTGTTCTGTGGTTTGTTATGCAATAGATTGTTTTTGTACTGATGATGCCTTGCGTGTCGCTTGGCGAAACGTCTACTATTTTGTATTTTTAACTGTTTTTAAGTATATATTTTTTTATAAATTTTTATTTTATGTGTACTCATGTCTGTTTTAAATTATTTTAATTGGTGTTTTTAATATTTTTCACATTCAGACGTTAAAATGTATACATTTTGCATACTGAAATTCATATACTATTACCAACGTGCCTTACAAGATGCTTACTTACTATAGAAAATGGTGTGCACAACATTCATCGTTCATTTACAGTGACACAAAATAATTCGGTTACAGTACTGTCTATAAGCGATAATTGCCAGAAGCGAGTTCAGTTGTGATACACGTTTTTAAATTTACTATTTTCTGCATATTACTTTGTGTCTATAAATTCTATAGATCATACACGGGGCTGTGAAAAAGATAGAGTACATTTTCGTTTATTGGCGGAAATTGCTGACGGGGAATTTTCAAACTATACTATGAGTTTCCTAACTGACTAAACTTTACCATACTAAAAGTATAATATATAGAAATCTGTAGATCATATACAGATCTGCACAAAAAAAAAATCTGATATTTTTCCAACTATTGTTGGTAATTTCTGAAATTGCGTTTTCAAATGTGTAGAGTTTTCCAAATTGTTTACTTAGACATAATTTTTCACCTTATTAAACGGTAAAGTTTTGTTACACTATTCTGAATGTGTTGGAAAGTGTTTCGTAATCTATGCTTGACGCACGATTTTTTTAAAATTCAGATTGCTTGATTGCTAGTGCTACAATATATATATTTTTAAATATTAATACTATTACCTTGTTTAATGATAGATTAAATAAGGCACACATTACTTTAAAAAAAGGGGAGAAGGGGATGGTAGCAATCAAGCAATCTTAATAAAAAACGTCCAACTGGCAACACTACTTGAATGCTACATTTTAGAATAATCTAATTTCTTCGGGGGGAGGGGGGGCCTAAAATCTGAGGGCCAAAAGCAGTTTCTACTATACCTAGGCCATAATCAGGCTCAGCGTATCGCAGAAATAAAATCATATCCTATAAGCTATATAAAACAAAACCAAGATGTATCGAAATGAAAAGTGAATCAATGAGATTCAACAGAAATATACATACATACATTTAAAAAAAAAAAAAAAAAAAAAAAAAAAAGGAAAAATAGGGGGAAATGCCTCTCTGGGTATCCATATGCATCCAAAAATGTGTGTTAAAAATCCCCGCCGCGTCTGCATTGCACCTGCATCAACCCGTCAATCGTCGCCCACAGTGCAACAGAGGCTATTATTGTGGCGAGTATTTTTACCTCATCTCCGTCAAACGTCGGAACGCACACCTGTGCCCAAACATCACGAGAGCAAGAAATAATTCAGAATTAAACTTGAAAGAGGGGAAGATTTTTTTTCCCCAATTAAACGTTATATTTTGACGATTCGCTATAATTCACCTTGTTTAAGAATCTTTCGCATTTTCTTCTCAAAGGTGGAAGGGGATCAAAGATATTTAAAACTCTTCACAAAGCATTAATTAAAACTAATGAAACAGCATCGAAGAACTGGCGATAAATCACAATTAAATGATAAAACTTTGTATGAATCGCCATAAAAACAGAAGAACACACAGGACGCGTTTCGGGTTGGAAATTTTTAACAGCCCATCATCAGCCAAAGTAAACACGTGTCCGCAAGGGGACAAGGTGACAATGAACAGAAGGGTGGAGAGGAGAGATTATAAAGAATGCGACAGGTGGCGCTAGCTGAACGGAAAACAGATCCTACATAAGAGAGAGATTGGAATTGGACATTGACGAAATGTCCGCCATGTTTGTTCAAAAATGGATTGATCGCAGTAGAACACCTATTTTCTTCAGCATTTAACACTTTTAATTTTACTAAAATCATGGAAAATTCATTTTATATACCTTCAGAGAGCTATGCAGAACATAAATATAAATATTTTCACTTTAATGAATAAGATATGACCTCCATTTTTGTTCAATGCCCAATCTCTCTCTTATGTAGGATCTCTAGGAAAACATAATTGTGAGGATAGCACAAATCATAGAGGAGCACATGCCGAAGAGGAAAGTGTAGCCAAATTTGATAGGGGGGGGGACAAAAAGAATGAATAAATAAAGCAGAAGAAGTAAATAAAGAAATAAATAAAAATAAAAGAGAGAAGAAAAAATAGGGGGGGGGGATTATAAAATAATTTCCAAGGTGAAGAGAAGAGAAGATGAGAGATCATTGAAAAAATTATCGGAATTTTTAAAAATAAAAAAGGCTTCGTGAAAATCCAGGTGAGTGGGAGAGACAGAAGAAATTTTTCTAGCCATGGAGAAATTGAAACAGTGACTTGAATTCCAACAGTGAGAGACAATCGAAGATTTGGAAAATGCTTGATTTGAAATGTCCCTCTGATGCTCGCTCAATCTGAACTTTAATGCTCTCTTAGTTTGACCAATATAACCTAAATTACAAGAACAAGGAATAAAATAAACGCCCCATCGTTCTTGGTAAGAATAAGAGCTGCGATTATAAAATTCTCTTCTCTGAAACATCCTATAGGATTTTCGCGGAAAACTTCCATACCTGCTTTCGAGAATCAGCAGTTTAAATAAGCACATCTATATCATCAGTATGTCAGTTTTATAAAGCAAATTTTAGAATATTAGAGGGGGAACTGGATCTTGCAAAACATTGCACCAGTTACTACAATTCCAGTTATGTTTAGTTTTTAAATCTGAGTAGAATTCGCCCTTGATATTTACAACACATCTCATAATGACAAATGTACATGCAAAATTTTACTCCAGATATCAGTTTTATATTTATAATTTAATAAGTACTTTATAATTTAATATTGTTATGTTTGAATAAGTCATGTTTACAGTTAAAATGCTTTTAGATAAATTTATACTGTTTTATTTTCACAAAAGCAATGCACATACTATTGCGTAATTGTTGATATTGTTTTATGAATGGAAAAAATAGATATTTATTCCTTAGTTTTAAATTGTGTTTTTAATTTACAATTTGCTATTAATTGTGTTTGTGTAAAAGGGGGCGAAATGGACAAAATATTTTGTCCGGGGCTTTTCTTTGGCAGAGTTTTTTTCCACCGTGAGAAAAAAAAATAAGAAAAACCTGGGGAAAAAAGGGTGGGAGGTGACAATGCTGTGACTTTTGCATTTAATTCTATGTGACAACTATTTTCCTCTCTAAATATCTGTGTTTAGAATCTAGCTACGTAATTAAAATCTGAAACAAGGGTTTCTGTATATTATCAAAAAAGTGTCGGTGGTACATTGTCACGCAATATTTACGCTTTTTTTTTGCTGGTCACATAAAGAGTTGGTTAGGGAGGGAAGATAATATAAAATATACTTTCAGCCGAGCGTGAAGCTAGCTTTGAATCGATAACAATTTGAACTTACTTGACCTCGCATCCTCCAGTTAAGCCAGAGGGTTTTTTACTAAGCGTTTTTGACCACAGCAAATTATTTGTTTGGCAGGTGATTCTACATACTGTCCGAAACGAAATTTTCCTCGAATATTGGAACTCGCTTCAAATGATTTTATTTAGTTTAATTATTGCAATTATGAAATATATGGAGGAAGAATGGAGTCAAGATTGCCAACTTCGATTTACGTATATTTTAAATAAAAAGACGAAAGAGTAAATTTTCAAATATGTTTTCCCAAATTCGTTTCAATGCGAAAATTTCAGAAGGGGTGTGCCAACGAAGAAATAAAACGAATGGCTTAAAAGGAAGAAATTAAAATTAGGTTTAAAATATTTTTAATCTTTCGAAAGATTTGATGGATGGAGCAAAAGTTTTTATGACAAGCCGAAGTAAGTCAGGTCTCAAATTCCCCTCCCTAATGTTAATCCTATGGGGCATTTATTTTCAAATATCTCGTTTGCATTTCAATATTTTTAAACGATATTTTTTGCCTTGGATAACTGAGATCAAACTATTTCTGCCGTTCATTACTTTTTCAATTTTCTTCGCCTTTTTTTTACTACGAAGATACTTTTACTTTCCGAACCGGTTATCTCTATTTTTGCCGTTGTCGTTTAGAAATATTCAAATGCAAACGAGATATTAGAAAAATAATGCCCCATAGGATTAACATTAGCAAGCGGGTCTTTTCGCATGAGGGGAGAGGACTCTTAACCTATCAGAATGAATGTATTCTTACATTTTTTAAATACCTCCTCAGGAAATTATCATTTTGGACTTCTTTTTTCTATATGTACAGTGGGTGATCGGTTTACGAACACTTCCGCCAGAGATTTTTATGTTCGGATAACGAACACATGTTCAGTTAACGAACACCTGACAAAACAAATTCAAGAAGAAGTAATGCTGCGATTCAGATTCGCAGAGAGCTGTATTTAATTTCATCTATTATCGATTTAGACAAGATTGTAACAGTTTTATATTTATGGCCTAATTAATTTATGAACTACCAGGGGTTCGGGCCCTACATGTTAGGTCCACCAAATTAGAATAAACAGATTAAACTTTTATATTTTATATCCCTTTTAAAAAAATATTTTTAATTGGAAATTAATTATTTTAATTGAAATTTAGTTCTTAAATTATTAACAGGCTCTAGGTTCCACTTGAGCTTTAAAGGGTCTTGCACTAAACACGATCTTTTAGAGAACTATCAGTTTTTGATAGGTCAAAGTGATAAATGGATATAATTTAATGCTGTAGTCAATGAATGTGATCCTAAAAGTTTTTACAAAGGGCATGTCATTTATTTTTTTTAAGTACGTCACAACACGGACAAAGCCATCAAATACCTGTCCATATTAAATAAGAAAAAATTTAGGGAGAATTTATATTAATTTTTATATACTATTTGGCTTTTAAGAATAAATTAATCGAATTTCCATACAAATCTATACTAAATCTATGATCGGTTAATGAACAATTCGGTTAGCGAACATTATAATGGAACGTATTAAGTTCGTTAACCGATCACCCACTGTACTCTTTTCTTAAAGGATGTCTTTCTTTTTAGTTCAAAATATTTCTAAAATATATTCTTAATATTTTATGCGTTAAAATCGTACGAACTGTGACTGTGAGTAAGATAAAACACTTCGTATACAATTAGGCATATTTTAGAAATATTTTGACAAAAAAGAGCAGACATTTTTTAAGAAACGTACACAGAATAAAAAGTCAAAAATATTAATTTCCTTATACGATATTTTAAAAATAAGAATTCATATCCCACTCCCATATAGGATTAACATTAACGAGGGGAATTTGAGATCTGTCTGGCCAACCCCTTTAAGAAAGATCTTTACTTTTTCTACATAAATTAATTTATAACATTGTATAATACATTTTGCGCTGTTCAGGTAAAAGTTAGTTTTTCGGATATTTAACTCCGCCTATGGATGTTCTTACATAATTAATGTTAAATTTCTAAAAATATATACAGAATTTATACAACCAGGGCACCGTGCATATAAATGTGTCGATAAGAAACATTATCGTCGTATTCATTTTTTATATAAACATGAATAAAGAAAATAATTTTGTTAAATAATGGATAAGGCAAGAATACAATCTATGGTCTGGTTTTATTGATAAAGAGCGAACATGCGATACAAATAGTGTTAAAAGGATTTTAATTATATACAAATACATACTTATACACTGTTAAGTATATGCGATGTAATTTCCTTTAAAAATACATGGATTTTTTTTCTGTTGAGAATGGTAACCATTTATTAGCATTACTGAAATAAATCTGTATGTACGCATTAAGTAGTTTTTTCTTTACTATGAACTAAATTTTACCTTCGCCACTTTATCTCCAGTTAAGATTTCGCGTACGATTATCTTTAAGTGACATCAGGATTTTTTTTATTTTTTTTTTTTTGGGGGGGGGGGGGGGTGGGGTAAGATATCTTTATTACTAGCTTACCCGCCCGGCGTTGCCCGTGCCAACACAACCTTAATGTACCTGAAATCAGTGTTGAACATTTTTTTTTTATTAAACAAATCTAATGTTGGGGGCCCCACTACCTTAGACAGCAAACACTGGGCGTGCCATACACACTCCCATATATTACTGTAAGTCGAGTCGAAAGAGCCATACCCCTTCATGATCCAGCCCATATAACCAGAGATAGAAAAGCACCCCTGGTGGTAAAAATCGAAAAGCTCTATGTAGAGTCGAATGAGCCATACCCCGTCGTGATCCAGCCTATAGAACCAGATATAGGAAAGCACCCCTTGTGGTGAAAATACGAACTAAAATCAGTCAGCTCTATCGATGTCAAGTGGAAAGAGCCATACCTCATTGTGATCCAGCCCATAGAAACAGAGATAGGAAAGCACCCCTTGGTGGTGAAATTCAGAACTAAAATAGGTAAGCTCTATTGATGTTGCGTCGAATGAGCCAAACCGTGTCGTGACCCATAGAACCCGAGTTAGCTGCAAAATCCTTTAGTTACACCTTCCACCGCCAGGGAGCACAATATGTTCTATACGAACATAACTGAATTCATTAAGGTTATCGATGTCGAGTCGAATGAGGCATACCCCGTCATGATCCAGCCCATAGAACCAAAGATACGAAAGCGCCCCCCTGTGGTGAAAATCCAAACTAAAATCAGTAAGCTCTATTGATGTCGGGTGGAAAGAGCCATACCCCGTTGTGATCCAGCCCATAGAAACAGAGATAGCAAAGCACCCCCTGGTGGTGAGAGGAAGTTGATGTAGAATAAATGTGATATTTAATAAAAAGTCGTTCCCACCCCACCCCCTTTATCTCGCCATTTTCGCTAATTATTACAAATATACAAATGTTTCTTAATTACATCTAATGTTCCGATCTGATAATGGGGTTTCCCTATCTACCTATCCTAATCCGCTTTTCCCTATCATAATAGAAAAAAGCATATTTTATCAAAGAATCGCTGGCAAACGCAAATTTCGTCAAAGGTTCGCAAGAAAAACACGAATTTTATCAAATAATCGCTGAAAAAACATGAATTTCGTAAAAGGATCGCTAAAAAAACATGAATCTCGTCAAAAGGCAGCAGAGAAAACACGAATATTGTCAAACGATCATTAAAAAAGCAAATTTCATCAAAGGATCACGGAAAATGCGAATTTCATCAAAGGATTGCGGAGAAAACGCAAATTTTGCCAAAGGATCACAGGAAAAATGAATTTCGTCAAAGGATCGCTGAAAAAAAAAAAAAACACGAATTACGTCGTAGGATCACTGAAAAAACATGAATCTCGACATAAGTATGTGGAAAAACACGAATTTCGTTAAAGGATCACAAAAAAAGCAAATTTCGTCAAATGATTGCAGGAAAAACTTGAATTTCATCGAAGGATCGCAGAAAAAATACGAAATTCGTCAAAGGATTGTGGAAAAAATGCAGATTTTGTGAAAGGTTCACAGAAAAAACTTTCGTGAAAGGGTCGCGGGAAAAATGCAACTGTCTTTATTAAAAACAGCACACACACAAACCTCTACACAAACAAACCTATTCTGTCTTCCACAATTTAATTTGTAAATATGCAGTTAAAAAAAAAAAAATCCCTGTTTTCTCACATATTATGAGTTTTATCAGCAAGTTAAAACATTAAGTAAATATGAATGATTTGCGGAGCTGTTTCTATCAAAAATTCAATCACATCGCCCAAAAACCCTCAACAAAAATAATTAAAAAGAGTGCGATGACAACATAAATTTGCATGTCCGTTCTTGGGCGATTCTTATAAAACACAAAATTTGTCACAAATGGTGATTTTTTTACAACATGCTTACAAATTAAAATGGTTTATAATTATTTAAAAAAAAAAAACTCGGCCAGAAATAACATTGATTTTACATTTTTAAAGACTTATTCTTTATAATTATTTTGAAACAGCTCCGCAAATCATTCATATTTATTTATTGTTTTACTTTCTGATGAAACTCATAATGTGAGAAAACGGAAAATCACAAAATTGATCAATCAATAGTTGAAAAAAATCTCAAAAATCATCAAATGGTCTCGGGGGGAAGGGGGGGGGGAATGCAAATATCGGCAAATAGCTTTAAAAAAAAATCACAATTTGTCAAATGATTTGGGGGGGGGGGGGGTAATTGTGAAATGTACCAAATGGTTTTGAAAATAATCAAACGACAGCAGGGGTAAAAAATCTTTTTTCAATCAATCATCACAATTGGCGAGTGTGACTATTAAGATGGCCAGTGGTGGCAAAACAGTCAATCGACAAATTTTTAGTATTACTTGCAGATTGGTGAGTGCTAATTTTGTCCTATATGTGAGTGATTCTTATGAAACTCGTGTCACAAAATGCACATCATAAATATTTCACGGACTGGGAATTTATAATCAGTTCATCAAAACAATTTAATAATTACCGTCAAATCTCGTTAATCCGCCTCCCTAAATGCGACGGAAAATCGTAAAATAACCAGGGGGGGGGGGGCGCTTGCACGGTATTAGAATTGTATAATATGATATTTATGGATGGTGGTGGTGGTTGGATGCTACCGGCCGATCGTCGCAAAGTATGCATTCTATAAAGTGACAAAAGAAACAAATTTGGAAAAAAAAATCCGTTCTCAGGTGATTAAGATTTAAAAATTATTTACTGAATGTTTTCATTTTATTCAAAGTAAAGTGCAAGAAAAACATTAGATTCTTGGACGACTAAAAAAGTTCTTAAATCATAAACATCACTCAAAAACGCCCCAACAAAAAAATCATGAATATATAGAAACAGCTCAGAAAATCTGTTTCATTAAGAATATTTTTCTTGGGCGACTAAAAAAGTTCTTAAATGAAACTTCTTAAATGGAGTTAACAATGGTTCTTAAATGGAGTTCAATAACAAATCTTAATGAGAACATACATCTTAACAATTTATCGCATGTTATGAATTCATCAATCTCGGGAACTAAAAATGTAGTCCAAAACAATTACAGGAAAAAAATTGTAAACAATAAATTACTCAAAAATTTAATGTAAATTGTTTGCTTCCATCAAAAATATTTAATTTGTAAGTATGAGGTAAAAAAAAAATCACAATGGATTCCTAACCGCCCAAGAACTCAAATTATTTACTGAATATTTTCATACTAAAAATGCTAAAAAAAATGAAACAAACTAAGAATACAGTCAAAAACAGTTTTTTAAAATATTATAAGCGTTGCACAAATTATTTACTGAATATTTTCATACTAAAAATGCTAAAAAAATGAAACAAACTAAGAATACAGTCAAAAACAGTTTTTTAAAATATTATAAGCGTTGCACAAATTATTTACTGAATATTTCCATACTAAAAATGTTAAAAAATGAAAGAAACTAACTAAAAATACAGTCAAGAATAGTTTTTTTAAATATTATAAGCGTTGCAGATACATGAAGATGTAATACTTTCTGTTCAGTGAAGTGTAAGATGAAATAGGCCTAAACCCCAGTGACAAAACTAACTATCGGGAACTTAATATGATATATATTGCATATTTCAAACTATTTTTGAAATATTATTAGCGTTGCAGACACACGAAGTTAGTTCTGTCACTGGGTTTAGGCCAATTTCATCTTACACTTCACTGAACAGAAAGTAAATAAATCGTCGCTGGTAGCTAGATCCATAGAGTATATCACGGAGGAAGATAGATGGAGGGGAAAGTAACGTTGAAATTTTACAATACAGTTTTTCTCCTTATAGATGGCGCCACGGTAAACTGAAGGCTATCCTAACCTGCATCTGCAATGCTTTTCAATGCGAAAAGCATTCATTTTTTAAATGTTTTTGATTGAAAATTTGAACTTTAAAAAAGTCAAACAAGTAGAAATTTCATTAAATATTTTTTCACACCATGCATATATTTTAATAGATATTTGGCGTTTCGATTGCTTTTTATAACTCTTTAAATAAGAGTTCATCCTGACAGAAGCATCTGAATAGTTGTCATTTAAAAATAAATATCACGGATATTGTACTGCGAAGAAATACGGAATGGACGTATAATTTTTAGAGATTAAAAGTATTATTCAAATAAAAACAGCTTCAGATTACAGCCAAACAAATAGCACTCTATAAGACAATTTAAATGGCCATGTCAATTAGCCACAGACATTAGCATTCATTAAGTATAACATTTTAAAAACATATACACTAAGATTGATATACTAGAATAAAAAAATTCTTAGTTTAAAAATGATTACATGCATATAACTTTAAATTAAAATATAATAAAAAGCACTCATCTTTGGAGCTCTAAACATACTTAAAAAAAATTCTTCGATTTTTCTTTTGTTTATCTCATCATCATAGCCCGATCTACATCCCGGAATAAAACATTTATATCCCATCTTATATTTATGACATATAATTGCTATAATTAAAAATAATCGAGTAAAATACTTTCGGAATTTAACATGTAATCTAATGACATTCTGTTTAAAGGCAGCCGACAAATTTTACAGCGCCCTCTTTCGTTAAAAAAATATGACTTGCATTTTCGATATCCTCGCCTATTCTAGTTTCCCCTCCAGGTTCTTTCTCCGTGGAGTATATCTTTAATCTGTGGCTAGATACTGGATGCTGCACCTGCTCTCATTGGCTGGCTGCTTCGTTGCCACGGATGGTGTTGCCGAGGCTATTTCATGGGAGGAGCTTGAAATAGCCTCGAACCCAAAATTCCATATACACGTTTTAATTTTTTTTTTTTTAAATCTAAATTAAAATTTAAAAATCCGACCGTGAGGTATACTGTCCGGTGATAACATCTACACATGACAAAAATTTCTGAGTCCTAGGTGGTATAATTACGGAGAAATCCGCGGGCAGGCAGACAGACACTTACTCTTTTATAGAGATAGAGAAGATTATTATTATTATTTTTGTGTGTGTAGTGGGGTGGGGGGGTGGGAGGGGGGTGAAAGATTGTGCTTTTCCAAAACTGAAAAATGTATTGTAAATACTGTCGGCTGGCAACAAGAAAACCAATTCTATTTATGTAACATTTCTAGCAGAACTACCCGGCTTTACCCAGATTAACATAAATTAAAATACAATAATACGACAACAACCATGAGGGAGCTTTGTGCATTCTCGACCATAAATCGATAAAAATATAATCAGAAAAAAATGACTCAACCATAGTAAAATTCCTCAGCTTTATAAATGAGTATGCGCGTTTTCTTTGCGCATACAATAGAAAAATATACAATTTTCCCGACAATGAAAACAAGTTGGAAATTGTACGTCAAACGTGACAAACGAGGTGCGTTCGTACTATGGCTAATTATATAAATATTCCGATCTTGATGATTTTTTATTCTGCTAAATGAATTATATCGTCTGCAGATTAATTTCTGTCATAAAATAAGTATCTCGGTTGCTTGACGATTCAACCTCGGAAGCTACAAAAAAGCAGAGATTTAAAAATAATAAATCAGATTTCTTAATAAATGTTTTCATTAATATCTCCTAAAGTTCTGATTCAATTTTTAAAAAATTTGAAATGTCCCGACAAAATTCTGATAATATATCTTAAAAATTTCAAACCATTCGGTTGGGTAGTTTTTACGTTGTTATATGCGGACGGACGGACAGACGGGCGGACCAAGCGACGACAACAGGTGCTACGTATTTATATAATTACGAACGCACCTAAAAACAACCAAATGTCGTAGCATTTTGCGAAATTTGCTTTCATATGGCATCTATATATGGCATATTATAAAATAAAATTAAAAAAAAAAAAAACATGCGACTGGGGAAAAAACATCCGTCAACATGATATTGACGGTAGCAACGACCTAACAATTAAATTTTGCTTGTACTGCATTTTCGTAACTACTAAATATCGCACAATTTCATTTTTTACACTGTTGATTAGGGGGGGGAAATGCAGTTTGAAAAAGCTGACTTTTTATGGATATTAAAGTAATTTTAAAGCATGTATATTTTAGGTGATTTCGTAAGAAATACTACCTATTATATTCTCCCCTATGTTAGGATTTTTGCAGATCTACACCGATTATGACTCCCAGAACGCAAATCCACCCCCAGTTCAAAAATCTTACTTATACTACGTTCAGATCGAATAGTTAAGATATCTTAGACCGCCGAACTCACTGAGGGAGTTCCAGAAACTCACTTAGTGAGTTCGAGCTTTCTATTGCTAGATGCAGCCAGCACCACTCACTCTGATTGGGTCTGGAGGCCGATTGGCTGTTGAGGTTGCCTTTAACATATACGCATGCGCACATTCTATGTTTGTTCAGATATCGGTCACAGTGATGAGCAGTGAGTTATCTTAGATGAGTTTTGCGGTGTGGACAGGTATTTAATTCCGGGAGGGTACCATCTCAAAAATGGCGATCTAAGATATCTTAAATGTCCGATGTGAACAGGGTATTATAATAAAATCCAAAGGCGAGAAAGTGTCTGTAACGGTACCAGGCTATACCACTCTGGTCTGCGAGTCGATCGTAGTTAAACGCCATGTTAGGCTTAATGAAAAACATATACTAACATATGACAACTAAATGTTAATTTCTTCTACGTGAAATCATGTCTGTTCTTCATATTTTCACATATAACATGTATATCTTATCCAATTATAATGTATTAAATTCCAAATTAAAAATAAGCTGTTACAGATATCAGATTACTAAATATAAACAAACAAGTACTGTTGCCATTCGGAATTTCCGAATAGTGAAACAAATGAATGACTCTTTGAACGCTTCAGTAAAAAAATATAGGTTAATTATCTGATTCTGTTTTTAATATGCTTTTACAAATATTTTAAGGTCTTTAAATATTTTAATTTTGTTTAAAACCTTCAAAAACTATTTTTGCAGCCATCTTTCGTCAATTAATATAAACAATCGAACTTTGTTAAAAATACAAGTTAATATTTGCATTAATTAGCATGTTAAAATTTAATGTGAATATTTCAGAAATTACATTTCACTTTGCTAAATTATTATTATTATTATTTGGGGAAAAAAAAAAAACATGTGGCGAGTCATTCACTTTTGAGAATCATTCATCAAAATTATTTGTACTGTACAGATTGCCAATTGGCAACGTGTGTTTTACTGTTTTAACATCTTTGTTGATCTTTTAAATGCTGTTTTAAACACGCGGTTGTGGATCATTCGGGACTACAGCCGTGCAGCTATAGGTCTCAACCCCCCCCCCCCCCCCCTTCAAAGTTCAAACATGAGGTGGATTTTAATCTGTTCAATCAAATCAGTTTTTATTGTTTTTTATATAGTTTAAATATCGTTTTAGCGATGCCTGATGAAAATCATGAAACGGCGATTAATTAGAGAAAGACAATGGTGGTTTGCTTGGCAATCACAAGCAACATTGGACCGCATAAGGGAAGATGGCGCCATCTACTGGTAGATAATGCAAACAAAGTTTGAAATTTTGTTTCCATCGTAAATAAAATTATTTTTTTCTTATGAAACGTAATTAAAATATAAGGAATAAATAGTACCGAGTAATTTCCATTTAATTTTGCTTATATAATCAAAAAATGAGCTATGTGGTGAGTCAAGCTCTTTAGAAACTCATTGATAACACTTTTTTACAGAAAATTTCACTCATGGATTTTTATTTATTTATTTTTTTTTTTTAATGTTTAATTTGAATGTTTTGTCCATTCGTTGAACTATTTCAAAAATTGAATATTGAGTCAATATCCTGTCATTTTTGACGGGGGATATATACTATATATATATATATATATATATATATATATATATATATATATATGGAGAGAGCGAGAGAGAGAGATCGGGGGGAATAGGGGTTTCAGAAGAAAAAAATTCATTACTTTGTCAATTCACAAGATATCAAATCCGCTTAAATTTATTATAAATCCTCTTAATTATCTACAACATTTATATTGACAAGTTTTTAATAGGACCAATCCTTACAGCAAAAACAAATTAAAAACAAAAAAATTCTACCTGCTCCACCTACTTGACACAGGTAGATTTCGAAGTGGGTGGTTCCAACTGCCGCATAATTGCTTCTTCTGCAATTCCCAATAAACAGGCACCCCACGGTCTGCGTCTTTGTAATCAACTATGCCTGTAGGCCGAGTCGTCAGGGATTTTTTTAATCTGTGTCCAATCCAATTACGAAAGATTAACTTATTTGATCTTAATAAAAGACATTTACTTCTAAACATAGCACATTCAATTTTTATGCGGTCGAATAAAAAACAAATGTACTTTCAATGCTATTTGTTTGAAAAGCGTGTCTCAATTTACTGATGCTTTATAGATTTAAGTAATTTTCAAGAATGGATATTTTTAAATCTGCATGCGACTCGATTACATAATATTAACTGGTTTGCTCTTAAAACAAAGTAAATAATTCAGCATTTATTGGTTTACGTGTAATAGTCCATAACTAAATTGCCAAATTAAATTAAAACTTTAAAAAATAGAGAAATAAAATATGGGAGGTTCGCATAATATTAGTAGTGTGTTTAAAATATATTGATGTACTGGCTATCATCAAAGCGTCATAAAAATTTCTAAGTTTAGATTATACAATTGAAATTGTTTCTTCATTTGATGATTTCCATGGTGTACTGAAAAAGGTTGAAATGTAGTCTTTTTGCCTGTTTTTTTTTTTACCTGTTGGAGATACGCAGGCAATCTAAATTGCAAAATTGTTCAACTTAAAGTAGGAGTTAACATTATGTTGATGCTAATGAAATATGTTGATGAAATAGTCCTACCATTAATTTTCCAAACGCTACTTTTTAAATTTCATACGGTCCCCGGATTCTATATGTTACATTTAGAAAAAAATTCTCCATGCTCTGTTAAAGTACAAGAATTAAAGTTCTATTCTTCTATGGCCAAAACTTGGAGTTAGAATACTTTTAATTTTGATCTCTCTGGCACTGTAACAATCGATTTTTTAGTGCCGGAAAGCTCCGCAATTTCATAGAATTCAAAGTATCATATTACTCTTAATTTTAGCTGTAGAAGATTGAATTTACTGTTGTGAGAATAATACTGCTGGAATTAATTGTTGTATATCAGAGCATGGTGAAACGTTTTCTTATTTAAGACCCGCAGAGTCTACAAAAATTTAAAAAGTAACTTTTCGAAAATTAATGGTAGAACTATTTCATCTACATAAGCTTAATTCATACCTTATTTTGAACATTTTTGAAATTTACATTGCCTACATATTTTCAACAGGTCATAAAAAGCAAAACTTTTTTTTTCGGGGTGGGGGGGGGGGGGGGGGAGGTATACTGAAAGGGAAATGTACTAAACGACACGAAAAAAACTTTCCCTTCGAGTTATAGCAATCTAAATGGCCAGTTGATAATAAAGATAATCATTTGCTAGGGGAACTTTTAGTAGCAACCGCTATTTAAATTATTTAAAAAAGAAAAAAAATGAGTTTATATTCTACGAAATAACCTAACAAATTTAACATCTCTATCGATTTGCTTCCCAGAGATGTTGGCGGTAAGGAATGATACGAGAGTAAAGGCCAAACAGGGAGTGGTTCCAGATAATATCACACTATCTTTATGGATGTGAAAATTGAAGATGCTTGGAATATAGTCGAGTCGTTCAGATAAATAAGGTGTTTATCTTTACATAACTTCTATTTTCGAATACCGATATGATTCAAATTAAGGTGGGTGCGTTATCTTTTGGCTGCCATTTCTTTCAGGCTGATAAAATTTTCAAATGAAGTTACACTGTATGTAAAAATGAAAGAACATTTTTATCAGTGCGAAGAAAGAACATTATCAATGTAAAGAACATTTTTATCAGTGTGAAGAACGAAAAGGGGATGAATAATACGATACTCTATTATTTTTTTTTATCCTACAATACTTCAAAATGAGTTACGAAAGAAATTATTCAAAATATATTCCTTTTATATTTTGAAAACTTAGGTGAAGTTTGTTGAATTTCACATGCAATGGAATATGCGAAAACTGATTCATGGGATTCTTCATAGTCCCTCGTTGATCGCGAAATTCGATGTTAACTTAAGGGAAAATTTAATTTGGTGATTACTCATTACCTGATATAATTATAGTTTCATCATCAGAAAATAAAACGTTCTCTGTTGACGTAGTAAGCGTTTTAAAAATTTGCTTTCTTAAATTAAGTAACTTTAAGAATACTGTAAAATTTAAAATGCGCGGTGGCAGACTGATCATCTCCCTAACTATAACATCTGCTACTACCGACACCAGATCGTCATTTTGAGCTGAACTGTAGGCACGTAAACATGGAGGTATGACTGATGCTCCCGCCAAGTACAAGTTACGTAGTGTTATCCGCTTTCTTCAAGCTGAAGGGGTGTTGGAGCAGTTTAAATGAGAAGCGTTTGATCATCCACCGTATAGCCCCGACTTAGCGCCAAGTGATTTCCATCTCTTCCCTGAATAAAAGAACTGGCTACGAGGCAAAAGCTCCCAGATGAACATCACTGGCGGCAACGTTCTTCGAAAAGGGGATCGGAAAATTCCTCCACCGATATGACAAATGACTCAATCTGCACGACGATTATGTAGAAAAGTAGCCATGTTTGTACATAACTTTTGGCAATACATTCATTTTGCTTTGTCTTTTTAAAGGTTAAAAAAAGGTTAAAAAAAAAGGTTAAAAAAAACCTCGTAAAAGTTTCAAAGTTTAGAAGTCTTTAATAATGCTTAAAATGTCAGAACATTTTAAAAAATGTACTAACATCGGCAAAAGATCTCGCGATCGGCGAGGGGAAAGCCTGTATTGGTGAAGCATCCCGTTTAACAGGGGTTACACGATCGAGTACGCAAGTACTCCAAAGAAGTCATAATATAAAGTTCATTGAACACTCCCCCTTAAGATCGCGTTCAGATCACATTTTCAAAAATCTGCTTCAAAAGTCAAATAATTTCTCATATTTTTCTTATCCAAAAGGTCCTGTGGTAGTCAACAAAAGGGGAGTCTCAACAAAAGAAAGGGGGGGGTGATAAACATGTCAGTAAGTCTCCTGCGTGGAACGTCTTCTCTTGCATCCTCCCTTTGCTACAGAAGACTCGTCACATCAAAAAAGCCGAAAAAGAAACCGTTGTGGTAGGATAAGTTTAATAAACCTTAAACACTCACGTTGACTTGACATTAATAAAACTGGGGGTACACGAGTATATTTCGCAGAGTCGGTCACAATATATTTCTAATTGGGTTACAAAAGCCCTTAATATTAAAATAAATACGTATGAATTCTTTATTTTATTATTTTTTTCCACAAAGCCTAAACTGCAGCATTTATCAAACGTAGTAACAGAATAAAAACTCAAATATTAGCGTAACGTTTAATGAGTTTGTTAGAGTGTTAACTCAAAACACAGGATCAGACAAAATTCCTGTTATACTTGTAAAAGAAGAAACACGATTTTCGCGATTTGGCCAAGATTATAAACCTTATAATAAGAAAAGCCAATTTTCATTAAATGTACTTCGAATAGAAAACTGAAAAACTCCCCTAGACGAAGCGAGAACATGATATAGAAACTTCCACAGCCGGCTGAGCACGAATAGAGAGCAGAAAAAAAAATCCAACAAACAAATAGGAATTCATGGGAGAGATAATAAAAGAACTGTGTGCATGCTTTTCGGCAGTATCCGTCACGCCCTGTTGGCAATGTTTGACAGCTATTGAAAGAGCAAAAAATCAACTTTCTAGCGTTTTGTTTACAATAAGACCTTTATTTTACAATGATAAAAGTCCAAAAAAATTAAAATTTAAATAGTAAATATAAATAAAATAAAGTTTTACAAAAAAAATATTAACCAACTTAAAAAAAGCACTAAAAAGTATTAAATAATTCTTTAAAATTATCTAATGACAAAATGTTAACCATTAACCACAAATCCGATATCATGTGTCGGAATAAAAATGATAAATTTAATATGTACAGTTCAATACCCACCAAACATGGATTTTCGAGGGAATATATTTTACAAGAGATGAATATACAGACTTATGATTTAGTTTACGAATATATACATATGAAAAGCAACCAATTACTTTTTGAAGTCGGTGCCAAACTACCTTAAGTTTAGTAAGAATTGTGAATAGATTGTACCTAGTATCTACTAATTTATCGATTGGGGTTGTTTAAGTGGGGTGTTAAGAAAGTATTGTGATCAAAATTTTTTCAACTTCCGGTTTTCGACGGATTTATATGTTTTAGGAATCAAAGATTCCGAAAAACATGTTTTTACAAAATATCTGTCTGTCCGTGTGTGCCCTCTTTGTATCATTGAAAAGTGTATCAAGTTATGAAGCAACCTAGAATTGAAAGAAATTTCATTTATAGGTTTTTGGCTGTGACCAGCAGGTCCCACTTTAATTTGCAGATATTCTGCCGAAAGCGGGCGCTGTGATAGCGATTTTTATTCCATTTAAATTATTGTATCATCGAAAAGTGTATTAGATTATCCACAGTACTGAACCAAATTTTTTGTATGTGTTTTTTACTATGGCCTGCAGGTCCCAGTAGAATTTGGGGATATTCGGCAAGAAGGAGGCGTTATGATAGACACTTAAAGATTTCAAATTCAAAAAGATGTACAGTTAAGTCGTTAAAAATATTAGAAATCCTAAAGGTTTTTTTCAATTGAATGTTCAGCCTTGATCCAAGGATACCGGTACAATTTTTGTTTTGCTCTACCTTTTTTTTTTTTATACCGCTAACCAGGCCCCTACCTGCCCGGCATGAATGCCTAGCTTAACGGGTTAGTACCTGGGTGCGGGGCGGAAATCGCCTGATCACAGCATGGCTGTGATCCACCTGACTATTGATTTGTTCACATCGCTGCTGTGCTTGCTCTCTTGTGATTTGCTACCGCTATCTTTGTTTGCCGGTTCAAGGTTTCTGTTTAACTTTGTTGAATTGACAGATTTAATAGGTCTCGTAATTTAGAACCTTGATCAGGTGACGAGACCCTCACCTGACTAGGCACCCCCAGAGGTTTTGCTCTACCTTAAAAAGTGGCTGAGATATAGCATTTTGAAATTTTAGAGTGGCTGACATTTTTAAACAAGACAGCAGGATTCCTCCATAAACGGTTTTAATTTAAGAGTTTTAGTGAACATGCTATATCTCGCAAGTTTTATTTCATTGTTGTACCATCATTCTAACTCTTACATTCTTAACACTATATATTCATGTTCGTCAGCGTTAAAATCTCTCCAAGCTAGGCAATATTTGGCGAAATATCAACAAATTTGGCGACAAAAACAAGTTGCCATAAATGAAGCCAACTTGGCTATAGCTGACGGAATTCTGATTCAAATTCAATATTGACGAGAACTGCGACTGAATCTTCTGTAATCGGGTTCCATCCATTTTTTTAGCTTGGGGTTTTCCAGTAAAATTAGCTAAAATCTTAAAACCAAGGAATAGGTAGGCTGTCTTTTCCTGCCGGTATAGACCAGAAGGGCTTTTCGTAGTTTAGTATACATAATATATCAGCTACAAATAAATTAATCTCTCGTGTAAATATGTTTTTAAATTGAAACCGTTTGGGAGTAATGTTATTTGAGCATTTTACGAGGCTAACAAAAAAGACAGGCTACGGCTACCGCGGTACATTCCACTTATCTTTTTTTACAGACCGCTAGAGTGACGTGATGCTCTTTTCGTGCACCTTCATTGGCGTATACGAGCATCACGTGACTCCCGCGGTCTGTAAAAAAAGATATGCGTAAAGCACCGCGGTAGCCTTTCTTTTTCGTTAGCATCGGCATTTTAAATATGACGTAAGTTTTCCCATTTAATGTTTTGAACGTGTAATAATTTAATTATTTTTTTTTTTAATATTCACGTGCAAGTATATTTTTTATAACGTATTTTTCTACATTTACTGCTTTTAACACGTGATCTTTAATTATTGTTTTAAAGTTTTATTTCTGTTTTTGATAGTCACGTGTAAATACGTTTTTTAATTGAAAGGGAGTATTATGTGCGCTATTTTACAAATTGGCAACAATTCAAATAATGGACTTTTTGAAATATAAATTAAATTATCGAAATAATGGAAATTTGAATAAAATAATTTGTTCTAATGATCAGATTTTGACGAAATTGAAATGGGACCACCTTGGACCCTTACTCTTTCAAACAAAATAAAAATTATCAAAATCGATGCACATTTACGAGAGTTATGCGTGAACAACATAATACATACATACGGGTCGAATTGATAACCTCCTCCTTTTTTTTTTAAGTCTGTTAAAAACATTTATACTTGAAATTATAAAACCTTAATTTTATCAATGACCTCTGTTACTTCACGCATGCGGGTAAAACGAGTTTTTTTTTTTCTTGTCTCTCGTGAAGTGCGATATAACGAAGGAGTACGCAAGGGGAAACGCGTACCCTGACTATTTTTTTAATCTTTAAAAAAGGTATTTTTATAATACCTTTTTGACATATCAAATGTATTTATGAAGGAAGCTGATTTAACAGAGTAAAAAGACAATTCTTATGGAGAAATTTTAAAGTTTTTAATTTGTTTTAATTAAAAATTTAAATCCGCGCTTTTCCTCAATTTCGAATTTTTTTCTATTTCATACTTTCCTTACAAGTGTGATCTAAAACTGCAAAGACCAGATATCCAAAATCTTAGTTTGTGAAGAGGAAACAAAATGAGAAATGTAAAAATAAAATCTCTATAATAAAACCGTAAGTCATGTGACTGTCATCAACAGTTCCGGAATGGGGTTGGGTTGATTTATGACGGCCAATTATCAACACGAGGGATATAGGCCGTAGCAGTTCCGGAATGTCCGTTTCACTTTTTCATATGCCAGGCGGCCATTTTTATTAAAAATTATTTTTTCGAATAAAACTTCATAAATGTGACATTTTTAGAAAGATCGTTCAAAATAAATTAATATTTGAGAGATGACTTTCGTTCAATTATGTATATATTCTCCAATAACTTCAGTTGAAATTAGCTTCGCAGTTCAAATTCTCTATCCATGAAAGTAAACAAAAAAAAAAAGATTCATTCGTCGTGAAGGTTTAAAACATTAAACCATGGAGATAATCGTTCGTAAAGTTAGTTTTCCATGAAAGATTTTTTGGAGCGCTACCTGGTGTCAAAAAAATAATTCGTACCAGTGACACAATCAAAGTTTACCATAATTATGTGCTATACAACTCAACTTCATTCTTTATCTTTTCTTGATGTAAGCTGAATGTAAACAAATACAACTCATGTAATGATATTTAATGAATCAAATTTCGAAACAAATTGTCAGTTAATTTGGTATTTATGTATTATACGTGAAAGGAAGAGAGACCACCGAAAATGATTGTTAATCACCAATCATATTTACCATTATTAATGACCAATCGCTTTCAAAACAGTAATTTAATATACATTTACAAAATACATAACATCATTAATTACTTTTGTGTTATTTGGGCGCAAATCTCGCCAATAGAATTTTTAAAATCGCCAATACTACCTTTTATTTTTCGCGTGTGCAAATTAGAAACGATACTTTTATTTTGAAATCAAATGTTCTGATGGAACAGCTGTCGTAGACGCACCGGGGCACTATATTAACTATAGAGTTGCAATATAGAGAGAAAAAACGGGTTGCTGTAATTAGAATTATAGGCGGTAATGTTGGTGTGACATATTTACGTGATTATCAAAACTGGCTTCCAAAAGTTCAATGTTTCACCAAACCATACTCGAAAATTACGTGTTATAATATGCACTCCGATTATGTCATATTATTCAAGATGTTTTAAATGAGAATAATGATAGATTTTCTTCTTGATTCTCCCGTAATCAAGTCTACAGCCAAAGTTAGCGAGAAACAAACAAAAAAATATTGGCAACAATATGGTTCAGTGTAAATGGTGGATATCATTAAAGACTTTCACAAAATAGACTTCATTGCACCAAATCGTATTAACTAAAATACGCCATTTGGCAATGGATCCAATTACGGAAAACTACTTAATATGTTTAAGAATCTCCTCATTAGCAAGCATATTGCAACTGATAAGCAAACGGATATGAAGCATGTCAAGAAAGATGAAATACATAACAACAAAAAATATACGAAATGCTACCATGATCGAAAAAGTTTTTGATTTGTCTATTAGAATCTTCCGGTTTGGCGAAGGATTACGGAAAAAAATAAATTATGAATAAAAGTAACGTGTTACAGTGCTTAACATACATTTAAGGGAGACCAAACTGGTCGCCAGTGGCGGCTAGTGTAAAAATAAAACTACAACAACTTTTTTTTTTTTTTTACTTTTGTATTGCAAATCTGATCTTTATTTTCATAAAACGCACCATAAGCCGTCAAAAAATATTAAGCAAATTGAGAAATTGAAGCTTTGGCATTTTGAGCATATTGATGCACTGAAAAAACCCAGAGAAAAATGAATTTAAAGATTGGAACTCTGAATCACTTAAAGAGAAATGGATGCAGTAAAAAAGCCTGTTTTACATATTCATAATATTTATAATCTTTACGTAAATTCGCCAGAATATATAAGCTAAATAAATTTTAACCCTTCGGGACCATGGGTGCATATACGCACCTTCAAACGTTTGTTTTTGATCCCAGTAATAAAGAAAAGTAATATTTGCCTTATTTAATTAGCTTTTTTCATTATTATAGTACGTAAAGGTAACTGTTTACAAAAAAAAGTGGTGTCAACCGAATAAAATTCGTGTATGGGACGCCAGTCTCGAAGAGAGTGAGCAAAAGATTGATATTTTCGTCATTTTTCACTAAATGAAGGGTAGCGGGCGACTAGCAATATAAACAAAAGAAATAAAGTGGAATATTAAAAAAAAAAAAAATCTGATAGAAGGAACAGAAAGGGAGCATCAAGATGATCTGAATTGTACAAGAGATTATGAAAGCGGAACGCACATCGGATAAAGTCAATGAGAGCACAGAGGGGTTTTCTCTCCCAGTCTAGACACCGGCCGCCACGAGCAGACATTTTGTCTGCTAGATCAATGCTGGTTCAGATGCGCACGCAAAGCAACCACAGGAGGCCCAGTAACTAATTCGTCCTCGGCCGTTACAATAAATCAACTATACCGTAAAAGAAAAATAATTGCAGAGAGAGGTCGTTGTCCTTTATTATAAAAATACAGATTATAAGATATGGCACAAATCTGAAACATACATAGATAATGGACAAACGTGAAAATATTGCCAGATAAAATGCTACATAAGGGCGTACATGTAATTCGAAACAAGGTCGGGTAACTAATGCGAGAGGAAGTGTTTGCGTAGGGGTGGGGGGTTAGATTGCACGCGATTTTCGAATGATGGAATTTCGTGCAACAAGAATGCACAAAATTCCGATCTAAGCCATACATTTAGATAAACTTTTAAAAATAACCTTATAAACGGAAAAAGAGGAGTTACGGGGGGGGGGGGGGATGCATACACGAAAGATCAAACGTTAAACAAAATCTACATATAAACGTATAAAAAGCACGTTTCCGTTATGAAGTCTGGATGGACACGCCGAAATTTTCGGATCTGTCCGTTTATTTTCTTAGGCTTGTTCAAAAGTAAATGAAACCGGGCTGAACTGGATGGAGACTGTCTAAAAAAAGCAAACATTGTCCTACAATTGAAAATTATTTTTAAATATATTGCTTGCATCCATAGGTGCTGCATTTTCCAGATATATTCTCAAGCTCATGGAATAACAATATTAATGCCCACTTACACAATTACATAAATAAAGACTCGAAAATATTAATGTAGTTTAAAATGGTAAAGAAAAAAGGAAAAAGATTGTTAAAAGAAAATCAATTTTAAAAGTTCTATATGGGAATTTTTTTTTTTTTAAACATCAGGTCAGGGGTCGATCCAGGCCAAATTTGGGGCCTATTTAGAGCCCTTCACAAAAATCAATTTGATAAAATGAGTCCCTTTCACAAAATTCTATTCCATAAAAACTCACTATTTATTATTCTGTGATGTTTTAAAATTGTGTAATTTGTAAACAAACAAGTTCGCCAGAGAGGAAAACTTCAGCAAAAGGATTTTAAAAAGTTTGTTTATAAAGGCTTGGCTCGAATTTGATTAACTGGATTTCAACTTTCGTTACAAAATGTTATTTTTCACAAAAATAAAATACATTTCACAAAAATAACCTTTACTTTTCACAAAATGGGCCCCATGAAAAAAAAACTGCCTCGACCCCTGCAGATATTCCAACGCGGGCTACTCGGGTTTAAGATTCACGGTAATGTACAGTCCAGTGTCAGAACGTAGATGAAAATAGTTTTTAATAGATAAGTTTTATTATTATTATAACATTTAGTATATTTTCTTAAATTGCCCACCAGCTACACCAAATTGCGTTTTTGGTACTTGCGTATTAGCCGCATGCCTGCGGTCAATCGGGAAACATTTCACTATTTTTAACAACCTTTGTGATTGATTATTTCAGTAAGTTGAATTACGTACACTGCCCAGAACAAAAATTGTTGATTTTTGGTATAATATACTAGCACCTTGCGTGGCAGCGTATTACTGCTTATTTTACTGTTTGTTACTGTTAATTTTACGGTATAATACTGGCAGCTGGGGTGCCAATATTATACCATATTTTTTTTTTTCAGTGCATGTTAAAGTCTTGTTTTATTACTCATTTCTTAGTGAAGTTTTAATTTAGTCTTTGCAATTTAGTTATGGAATATTACTCTGAAACAAATGCTGAATTATTTACATTGTTTTAACTGAAAACTGGTTAATCTTCCGTAATTGGGTTGCACACACATTTTAAAATATTTGTTTGAAAATTTAAACGATAGGAAAATTGCGATATATTTCAAATAAATTGTAAATAAAATTGCATTTTTTTTTTCTATTAGACAGCGTAAAAATTTTAACTGCTATGTTTAGAAGTTAGGAAATTTGTAGTAGAAATATTTTGCATTAATATAGATTTTTCTAATTTATTAAGGATTCCGCTAAACAAATTTATAGTATAACTATTACTTAAAAATAATAAAAAGTAAAATCTACCCGAAGCGGCCCAGAAAGAATGAGTATGCGCTGCCGGAGTCTAATAATAAAAAAGGAGACTCGAAACGGCCTTTTGAAACCGCTAATAATCACAAATATAAAGAAGCTAACATCTTTCATGACATTCAGGATAGTGAATTTTGAAATGTATCGTCTAAAATTTAGGGCACTGCCTACAAAGGCTACACACAAAAAAAAAAAAAATGTGGAAGATGTTATGTTATCCTCTGATGAATATTTTCGATAAGAATTCAGGGAGGTGCTATAGCAGAATTTCATAAGCAATTTAAAAATTTTCATTTACTCTTTTTAAAAGGAACTAGGAATTGAATTCTAAATCTTCAGCACACAGCTAGTACGCTACTACACTCTTTATGGTTAAAGAGACGGCCCATTTATAATAGAAGGCATAAATTATCAAGTAAGATCCCGGTTATTTGAAACATCGTTCAATGAGTGTAAAAAAAAATCGAAACATCAATTTTACTGATAATTGGGGCAGCCGCTTTATCGGGACAAATTGTGCTGAGCAGATGTGTTCCAATTAACAAGAATTTACTGTATTTAGTGTTCACATTTCTTTTTAAAAAAGGACAGAATGAATTATCAAAGGGCACTTTCCTTAGCGTTCACTGGATCATTAATGAAATTAGCATTGAGAGAATTAGCCCTGACAGATCTTTGAAATTCCAGGTAATTTTCCTCATTTGTCTATAGAAAACTAAAAACTATACTGAATGATTCCTATCATCAGAAAGTTTTAATGTCTCGCAGGATATCTCCGTGAAACCGAATTAGCAAATTACCTTCCTAATCAATTTTGTATTATATATATATATATATATATTTTTTTTTTGTCACCCGACATAACAAAGAGTTACATTTTTATTTTTTTACCTGAATTATCTAGGCCTGATTAAGAGCTTTAACAGAATGCAGATCTCTAATTTCTAAGATTTAGCAAGCACAAAACCTACAAACACGCTGAAGCAAGTAACACACTGACACCGATAATATTCTTTTAATTAAAGGTACCGATGCCAAATTAAACACGTGGGGACTGACAACAATTGATGCTTTTCCTTCTCCCTCCTTTAGAAACTAATTTTAGACTCGCTTCTCTCATTCTGTTAAGACTGCGAGGAATTTACTCCCCATCCTCTCGCACACCGTTTGACATCGTGCTTTTCATATTACTTTTTCTTTCCGTGTGAGCGTCTACTCACCACTGCATTATAGACAAACTACTCACCATTGCATTTCCCTATTCTACAGCGGTAGTATTGAATTAAAACCGTAACGGGGCATATACAGGTTAAAACCCCTTTAACAATATGTATAAAATTTCATAAAATGAGTAGATTAAAAAAAAAAAATGTTTTGTTACGGTGACAGGGGTGATTGTGTTTCCGGATTTTTGTAAAAGACTAATACTTTATAGTAATATTCCGCTTATTTAATCGCAGAAATTATCAGAGCCGCAACAAGAGTGGTGCGCGCGGTGCCTCCTATCCTCACCCAAATTTTCAGACTTCGAGGCGCGCTAGATTTTTCCTAGTCATCGACACACACACACACAGAGAGAGCGCGGGAGAAACTTTCTTTTATTAGTATAGATAGCATCCTGAATTTATTCAGCTAAATATTAAAAAATGTTTGGACGAAGTATTTGGCCAACCGAATATTCGGCTAAAGAGCCGAATATTTGTTAGATTCCCTAGTGTACCCCCCCCCCCCCCCTCATAGGCCGAAAGCTCCGTTTTAACACATTTACCACGTTCAGTTAAGAGGTCTCTAAAACACCCGCACGCTAACATTTTACGATATCTTGTCCGCTTCCCCCTCCCTCCCCCCAATTGGATAGCTGAGATCGATCTCTGTGCAGGCCCTTTGAGTTTTTCGATTTTGTATGCAGTTTTTTTTTTTTAAGGATATTTTTACTTTCGAAACCGGTTGCGAAAGTGAAAGTATCTTAATAAAAAAAAAAACTTGTAATCAAAAAAGCCTGCATAGCCCCCCCCCCCCCCAAAAAAAAAAAAAAAAAAAAATATATATATATATATATATATATATATATATATATATATATATATATATATATATATATATAATAATAATAATAATAATAATAATAATAAAATTTTAAATATTATAAAATATTGAAATGCGAACGACATATAGTAAAATATTTCCCCATAGGATTAACATTAGCAAGCCGGTGTTTTCGCGTGAGTGAAGTAGCCTTTTAAGTTTTGCGATTCCATGTTCCTGAGACCCCAATACACCTAAAATATAAATCCTTTTTACAAAAAAATAAGTTGATCCAAGAAAGTTTCAATGTATTAATAAAAACTGTCTATTTTAAGATTCACTTTATTTTGTATCTGAAAGTACACGTCAATTTCTTTTTTGCATCACTTAAACCAAATTTGAATAATTTAGGCGCTACAATTTTTTTTTTTTTTTTTTTAATGAGATTTTCCACAGTCTCTATAGGAATCGTCAGATGAAAAATATATAGGATTGATAGTTACACACAAAAAATCGAATGGAAAATTAGTTTAGATGAGGGGAAACAGAGAAATATTGGTGGTAAACTTTTTCTAAATTTCTTCGTGTCTCTCTCTTTTTTCAACTCTCTGTAACCTGGGGTGGGGGGCATTAATGCATGCTATTCACGAAAATGCACTGGGATGTTTATTTAGAATACCGACCTTCAAATGTAACGCTTTTTATGAACCAAGCTACATCTACTTTCGTACTAAAGGTTCCTTTTTTGCCCCGACAAAGAGGGAAGTTATTTTTGACGAAATGCGGGTTCAAAAGTGCATGAATAAACCGTTGATGTTTTAACAGCACATATGGTTCAATTGAGGTAAACCTTAACAAGGGCCCCTAAAATTGTGGCAAAGCAACAGTGGGAAGCTTGAACTGCAGCGCAGCAGGAATTAAGATAATTCCACAACCCAAGGTCGTTATTTTATCTAACACTTGAGGGATGACGTACGGCAACATGGGTCTGACATGAACTCAAGAATGAATATAAAGTACTTTTTCAGGGTTTGAAACTTTAAAAATAATTTACATTCTGAACATCTGCACCTAAGAATTCAATTTTGAAATTTCGATTAAGGCTGTTCTCAAATCCAAACTGGCTACTTTGACATTTTTTAATTCACGTTTGTTCGGAAACGCGTGAAATTATTCAGAAACTTTGCAATCGAAAAGGTTTTTTCATTTTTTGGTAAAAAGGTAGAAGATCTTTCAGAAAATCTGTCAAAGTATATTTTTTGAACCGAATTTTCGACGCCGCAGAGGGGAAAAAACAGGTAGTCATGTGACACGAATCGCTTATAACTAGATGAGCAAATCATGTATCAAAAAATGGAAAACTTACTTCGATTCCAAATCGCTTCAATAGTTAGACCGGCTGATTTTTAGGACTTTGAGTTTAAAAATTAGTCAGAAGGTTTCGCGTGTTGAGCAGGTAATTTGAGAACCGCCTTAAAAGAGTACTGTGTGGTTGAGATAAGAAAGACTCTGGAACCGGTCTCAGCTCAGTCCTGTTGCCAGGGTAACTGGTCAGTCGACTTTATTTTAGGGAGTCCACATTATCTTTTCTTGCCAATTATCTCCCGTTCAACTGGTCATTCCGAGAATTATCCCAGTATTTTGTACTTCCGCTGCTACGAACGAATTTCCCTCCCAACATGTTTTGGAACCTTCGAAAACAGGAAACCTACTCAGGTCTAATCCGAGCCACACAGTACATTTCCCACAAACTCACTCACAAAGCATCTCCACGCTAAGGTTTTGGAAGATACAATTTCTAATCATTTTAAAATTATTTTTCAACAACCATACCAATAAATAACCATTCAATTATTGAACTTCTAATACTTGAGCACATATTAGAATATCAAGCTGGATGATGGGAAAGGGAGCCATGGCAAGAGTAAAAACTAAAGATTATGCAGAAATGCAAGTTCGCAAACTTCAGACTGACTCTTTAATTCACTTGAACAGGAGTTTACAAATATTTTGGTTCGTAAGCCGTACCGCACCGACTACACTGTAATAAAAAAATCTCATACGTTCCGTTTTGGAAAAGGCAACTAACTGAAACGAATAGATTCATTTTGAGAATGAAAAGTATTACGCCATAATACGGATACCAGCTGAAAGATTTTCCATCGTTTTTGAGATGTTCCGTATTCAAAACGGAATATTATGAAACCTGAAAAATAGGCTATGTTTCTTTTCAGAAATTAAATGTTTCGCTTCAGATGTGAAACGTTCCTAGAATTTTTTACAGTGTACCACCATCACACAGTCGAAAGGAAAGAGCTACACATACGCGAACATGTACTAAAAACTTATGAAGTTCATTTTTGTTTCAAAAACTATGAGATGGCGATATGCATAAAAAACCACAAATCATAATTTGCGTTTATATTACAAACAAAGATTTAAGCTACAAGTCTGACACATTTTTTATTTATAAGAACAGGCACCATTTAGAGATGGAAGGGCAATCTTTGTCTTTTTTTTTTTTTTCAGTGATACGTTTCTATAGTTTCTTAAGTGAAAATTTGTTTTCACTATTATATACTAACTGCGTGTAAGTAAATTGTAACAATACAAATACACCTCTGAAAATTGTGCATGAAAAAGAAAAGTGGAAAAAAAAATTGTTCATTTCAGGTCGAGAAAACAATTCATTTATTATGCCCAGTGAAATAATTTTATCTTTCCAAGAAAACTAAAATTACGGTGCTCTTTCCTAACTTTTCTTTTCAAATTTCAGATTTTTTTTTGCCACACAGTGGGGGTGGGGGGGGGGGACAAGTCCATTCACAGTTTATTGCAGAATCCAAATTTTACTTCAAAGTATAGGAAGTACGTAAATTTTAACTTTTTTTTGGATATACTCTGAACTGCAAACTAGAAACATTGCACTTAACATGAAACAATATTCTAAACATATTTTTCTCTTGTTTTTTCTTTCATTTACAAAGTTGAAGAATTATAAAAACAATTTTCTAAAAAGTTAAACAATTTGCTTCCTACACTCAAAAAAACTAAGATTCAATTATATCAAACGTAAAAATTAAGTTTTATGCGACAAAATTAATGCAAAATAATTTTTTATATGAAAACATTTAAACATAAATGACGCCTGCATTTTTATTCCCTAACCTCTTGGGCAATCCTAAAGTGAACTAATCCAAACCAGAAGAGACTTTATAAAGAAGCTGTAAATAACAGATTATCTGACAATTTATCTTTCAATGGCTGTTCTGAGCTTCAAACGTGAAGTTTTGAAAACATTTCTCTTTAGCTAAAATAATCACTGCTATAGGCAAAAGTTCTTTGTCTACAGAACGACACAGCTAATAAGTTAAAAAATTCATTTACACTTGCTTTTACCGAAAATATAAAAAATATCATGCACAACGATATTCTGAAAATAAGTTTGATTAAAGCTGACTTGGCAATGCGAATTGTGCGACATCAGCATTTAATCTAATAGCAAATCGTGGGTTGAGTACGAACGGCAAAGATGTTATCCAAAGCAAGTTTTCCAGAGTTAACAATAAAACTAATATTTATTTCCAGTCAGTATCTTACAATCTTGACGGGAAACTCAGTTCAAAAAACACTTCACTTCAGCATCAAGTCCTATACAAATACTTCCACTACATTGTTTCAGTTTTAATTCCATTAAATTACTACACTAGATGTTAAGAGTTTCCTCCATAATATTAACCGATTTAAAATCTATCTCCATCTAACTGAAGCAAAAAAAAAATTCAGAGTTCAGTTATGACAACGTAGATGCATAGGGAAAACAGCAAAACATTTCTCAGGGTGTGCTTCCGCTTTTACCAAAGGGTGCGAAAGAATACACAGACGTGTAAAAATCGCATTGCGGCTGCCAATGAACTCGCGCGACTTGACTAATAGGATGTGGAAAAAAAATAACGTAAATAAGGAACTGAATTTGACGGGGGGAAATCCCTGGAACGCGTACCCTTGAATGTGAAAATGAGACTTGTGACAGAAAAATAATATTCTAAAATGGAATGAATTTTGATACGGAAGAGCTAAAATTACCAGGTGTAGAAACAATTTAATTTTAAGCCAGGGAAAGTAAAGAAAAGTATTTTAAGGTGGGGATAAAATAACTTATTCTTTCAGCAGAAATAGATTAACATCCTAACAATGTTTTATTCTTTACAAGCTTGACGGCAAACACTAACTATTTAACCTCTTCCGTTATTTTAAGTACTGATTTGTTTTTAAATAAAATTGTGAATTATTATTAGATCCATTTTATTTTACACATTCACTTTTTACATCGTATAACATGCTTTGCATTCTTCCCAATAATTCACAGCTGAAATAAATACTCAAATACTCCATAAATAAATATATATATATATATATTAGTTAAAATCTCCACCCCCCCCCCCTCCTTTTTTTGTGTGTTTGTAGTATTCTATGTTTGTGTTACTTGTGAAAATGTTAAATAGGTGGCAGCACCATGAATTGGAAAATACATTTTGTTAACAATATTGAATTGGTATGTAGATGGCAGAATTGTGCTATTCTATTTTTCTTTTTGATAGATAATGGAAAATTATTTCAAATAAGATACTTTCACAAAATTAAATAGGGGCTTTTTTTTATTGTTTTCACTGTGTTCTACTTCTAATATATTTTGTATAATAACATTTTTGGTTTTCTTTCATCTATTAATGTCTTAAATTACCTAACTTTAGAGACAGATTTATGCATTATCATGCAATCAATTCAAATGATGTTAGTCAGGATGATGGGTTTGAATTGTGCTACAGAATTTTCTTGGTTTGAGAGTAAAATAAATTTTTATTATCTATCTTTCAGGGGTATTTTTTTATTCCATTCATTTACTTCCATTAACGCAATATTTCTGGCAGAAATATTGATCTTAGCCTATTTGCCAGTATATTTTATGAAATATTGCATTATTTTTTGAACATGTGCAGTGTTCTGTCATACTGATGATTAAGTACTGCACATGTCTTTTTTCATTTCGAATTCCATTTTTACTTTCACTTGATATCCAAATTCCATTTTTTCTTCCATTATATGGCATCTTATATATATTTTCTAAAAAACTTTTAATATGTTTGGCTGCGTGCGTGCCCTCAATGAAATGACGCATCGGTAATCTGATGTTTGAACTTGTTAATTATATATTAACTTAATTGTATTCTGTATACACTAATTGTAACTTAATACTAATTGTAATTTAACCCTGTCTAAGGCAGGGTGAAGTATTCATCTCACTTAATTTTAATTATCAAAATCCAAATTTGTACCAGAAATTTTGAATAAAGTTTTGCTTTATAATATACGTGACGAAAAGAATTTAATTACTTTCCAATCAATTTCTTGCTAAATTCTGCCAACATTTATTCATTTCAACATTCTAACAGAATTAATTTGCCTTATAAAGGGTTAAATAGGAGATTTGGTTAGATTTGATGCAAGAACTTCTTTAATGTATTTTGAAATTCAAAGGTATTACAATTAATATATATATATATATATATATATATATATATATATATATATATATATATATATATATATATATATATATATAATTATAATATCTTTGAATTTCAAAAAACATATCAAGTTCTTGTAACATTCAATACTTAAATCTCAAAAAGAGATAATTAATGATAATGTGTAGACAGAATACCACAGAGTTAATATATATAGTATGGTTGCATGTTTTAGAAGCAAACATCACCGATAGATTCTGCAGTGCTGTCTCAAATTGAAAGAATAGGTACTCAAGCTAATTTATAAAGATGATTGATTCTGAATTCAAACAGTTTTTACACTTCATTCTACTATTGGAACGTGAAAAAAAAAAAAAAAGATGTCTGCGTTTTGATATTTGTAGGTTTTTTAGAACGTTCTCAGTTTGACACAATGTAGCGCCATTTGGTTCTAAAACATGGAATAATACTTAAGGAATTGTTGACGACTTCACATATTATAATCTCCTACTATAATAACTGTCACAGTTTGCTTGACAGACACCCTGTACCTCCTTAACATACTCAAAACGTTTATTATATCAGCCTAAAAACAAGCAGAACATTTAAATTGAAAATTGATTATGCACTCGCATAGAAACTTATACATTTCACGAGTTCTTTAAAAGATATAACTAAATTTGAGAGGATTGAAATTCATAATCCATGCTTAGCTGATTATACGCTAGCAGTACACAGGAATTTAATTACTAATATTGCTTCATAAAACAGCTAACAAATTTGTGGCCAGTTTTATTTTAATTTTGGTGTATTAAAAAAATACACCACTAAAAAAATACCTAAAAAACCACATAAAAAAAATACCTAAATCTTCGATCTTGTGTTAAATAAGAAAAAATAATAAATTAAAGAATGCCAGCAATTAAAAAATTAGAATGAAATTGAAAAGCGTAGCACAATCACTAACAAATATTACTTTTTATAAGCCTTTGTAAAAATCTATGATCTTTAAAAAACAATTTTAACTAAACGGATACGAGCGCTGATAAAACTATTGAGTAAAAAGAAAATCTTTTTATTAATCATCTGGAGTGCTATCAAACAACATAACTGAGCACTCAAGATTTAATTCAATTCAAAAACCTCAAAAACCTTTCTTTGCATGGCTTCAGGAATATTTGCTTTTTTTTTTTTTTTTTTTTCTTTTTTGTAGTTTTCAGATTTCTTCCCAGGTTTGTTTGTTTAACACGTCATCACTTGGAAGTTTGAAAGGCAATGCAAATATGGAGCATTACATTTGTAAATGCTGGAAGAAGAAACCAAAGATAAAATTATACAATGAATTTCAAATTTCAGGATTGGTTGAATGCATGGATTTTTAATACTGGATTTGAAAATACGAAATAACTTTTTGAAGCTTTTTCGGAATGAATCATTCATAAATAAGACTTGTCACTTATACTAAGAATGAATATTTCATGCACCAAGAATGTTGCTTCTTTTCTAGGCAACAACCAGAATACTTAGAGTAACTTAATTTATTTTTATTATAGCAGTTCATTATTCTTTTGAAACATATCTTTAAAAAATACTAGAAAATTCTTACTTTCATATTCTTTACTTTTATTTACTGAATAACCACTTCTATTTTATCTAATTTAGATTGTTTATCTAAATATTGTATTGGATGGAATAACTGAAACAAACATCGAATTGAAATCGTTTATACTGTGCACAGCTAGTTGATTTATATTTATTAAAAAAAAATCTGTTTGATAAATATAATAATAAGTAACTTTTTGATAATATAAGTTTGTTCCTGAAGCAGTTAAAAAGGAAAACAGATTAGAAGTTTAACATACAAACAATTCAGAGTGTTATTTTACTAATAATTATGAAATCTGGCATAATAGATGTCATTTAAATTCTAAGTATATGTTAAAAATAAAGGAAAATATTGATCCTTAATGATGCAAATGTAAATAATTTCAAATGTAACATAAGTAAAATAACCAGGAAGAGTCATCCGAATATTGACCAAAGTTCTGATATTCTGGAATTGTTACATTTAGATCTATGCTATATTACTTGGCTGTGCTTAAGTTTACGATACTGGTGGATGATGATCTGGCATGTATTTTACTTATTGTCTCAAAAGTAAAAATGGAGTATTTGATATGGTTTCTAAATTTAAAACTATGAAAATCTTATGTGTAAAAAGGATGAAAAGATTGAGAAGCGACAATGAGCTTGAATTTATAAATACACAATTTGATAAATATATTTAATCCTTTTACATTTCAAGTAAACATGTGCTTTTAGAAAGGGCTAAAGCTTTATTATACGAAAGTGAACTTCCTATGAAATTCTGGCCAGAGGCTATTAATTTTAGTACACAGGTGTCTAAGCATAACACTGCGTAAAGAAAAAATTACTTTAGAAATTTGGGTAAGCAAAATGTCCGAATTAAATTGCATTAAAAAATTTGGCTGTGTAGCTTACTCTCATATTCCTAAAATAACGAGAAAATCTGATGTTTCTGGAATGAAAGGTATGCTAGGTTACGTTAGAGAAAGGTGAGACTATAATGATCTCGAAGCCGCAGCGGTCGTCGGACGTATTAAACGCCCCACCCGTCCTAGTTCCGCTGGTCGATGTCAAACTTATTGAATTTAGCTCTTAATTTTTTCTGCGGGATCTTCCGTGATCAGGCCTACTGCTATCGTTCCGGGCTAGAGTTGAAAAGGGAAGATACCTCCGACGGGCGCGCGGCCGCTTTCCCCCCTAAGTAGTGGTGGTTGGTATAATGCCCTATTTATGATATAAAAAATAAAGTGATCGAAGAATGATCTGTTAAATTCAAGAAAAAGGAAGTAGGTACTAGGAATAAGAAACTTCCGAGTGTTGGTATATTGAACCGTTGGGTCATTCCACGTCAAATCAACCAAAAATTTTCAATATTCAACCTAACCATTTCAGATTTTAATGAAACCTTCGGGAATCATTCTCCCTAATGATACAAATGAGAATATACTTTATAATTTTTTTATCTCAGTAAATTTTCATACAATTATTTATTAAATTTCAAAAAATCTTTTTTTGGCTTGTATAAATGTTTTCAATTTTGAATTTCTCAAGTTCTATCCGGCGTAGAGAGTTGTTTGACCCCTCATTTTAAAGATAATTTCATAAGGTTTAATTTGATATGCAAGTTGACTATGCTTGGTTAAAAAAAATTATTTATTTAAATTTTTTAAATTAGTGTAAAAATTTTGAAAAAAAAATATATTTTTTTGTAATATTATAATCTTTAAATTCTGAAAGTTTTAGAGTGGGATCTCAATGGGATCAGCAGTTATAAAAAAATAATGTTTAAAATGAATAAAACAATACTATCTTTAGTACAATCATAAAGTTGGCGAGGTACCAACTTTAAATACCAGCCCCAACTGGTGCTTAACATAAGTTTTTTCAACATATCTTGCTGATTCCATTGAGATCCCACTCTAAAATTTTCAGAACTTAAAGTTTATAATATTTCAAAAAACATTTTTTTTTTTAAGATTTTAAAAAAAGACTAAAAAAATTTTTAATTTAAAATTTTTAAATTAACTTTTTAACCGAGCATATCAAATTAAACCTTATGAAATTCTCTTTAAAATGAGGGGTCAAACAACTCTCTACGCCTGACAGAACTTGAGAAATTCAAAGTTGAAAACATTTATACAAGCCAATAAATGATTTTTCGAAATTTAAAAAAATAATTATATGAAAATTGACTGAGATAAAAAAAATTAAAAAGTATATTCTCATTTGTATCATCAGGGAGAATAATTCCTGTAAGTTTCATCAAAATCTAAAATGACCAGGTTGAGTCACTGGTTGATTTGACATGGAATGACCCCGTTAATAAATAAAAACTCTAGAAGAAAATTAAATTTATCAAAAATATAAGATCAAACATGTTCCTTACTTCATCCCTGAAGTTCCAGAAAAACTCGTCTGATATTTCGCTAAATATTCTAGATATTCGTCAATCATTGAAGGTTGCTTTAATAATATCACCCACTGTATATTAAAATTAATAAAACAAAAATAGTATAACATACATAAAGCAGACTATTGTGCGACCGATATCAGGTCAACTCAAAAAGCAATCAACTCAAAAGTTCAAGGTCTTTATAAATCCAATTGTTACTATTTTTTCCATAAGTGGACAATTTAAGAGGTCAAACTTTCATCTGTATTATTAGTTTTATAAATTTAAATCACAACTGCATTACTCAATACTTTGTGCATAGCTACCAAAACCTTCCGATTTTTGAAATCTACTATTTTCGAATAAAAATATCTTTATTTAATCACAAATTTCAGGTTAAATAAGACTAACATTACTATACAAAAATAGTACTAAAAAATCTGAAGGTTTGGCAGTTATAGCCATAGTCCAAAATTTTTAGTCATACATTCGCAATTCCCAGCAAATACTCAGATTCTAAATAATTGAACTGAGAAGGAAAGTAAAACCTATCATTCCACCAATGCGAATTGACACTCGTTCAATTTATTACCCACATTCTCTAAAGTCCAATACTATATTCAAAGAGGGAAGTTTGAAACTCGCCATATTAGAACGTACCTCTCTGCCGCAATGATAAATTGCATATGGTAAAAATAAATCTGGTTAATCGCTGGCGACTCAAAAATTTATTACTTTGAATTCTTTTTTAATAACCATTTTAATATAAAATGTTGCATTTTCTCAGAAAAATACATGACTTTACTCAAAGCAATTTCAGACTGAGCTGCTACACTATATTGTCTAGTATCGTATTATAAAGTGTTTAAAATATGCATTCAAAACTTAATACAAGAAAAACGACAAAGTTGAAATGAAAATTAAGAAAAGTGGCGATCTGAGACAAATTTCTTAATCGTCATTAAACTCTGAAAAGCGGTCGCGAATGACGAGTGCTAATTTCCTATCTCCTGAATACCATAACCATACTAATCAAGTTACCCAAGTTCGTATAACGCACTAACACTTCTTTACCCAACTACAATAAACGTTTAATTAATTAGTTTTCAGAAAGATAAAATGTGTCTGCTAACAAAGAAAGGAAAATATCTTTGATAACCTTGGAGGTTTATTTAGTTCCTCCATTAAGTTTTTTTTATTATTACTATTTTTTTTTTACTAAGCCGCACCGTAAAGGACAGACAGGTGTCTCAATTTGTTTAGGCGGAAATATTATGCAATGAATTGTTGGCAGAATGCCTGAGGCACGACTTTGCTAGGAGCATATTGAGCTTGGACGAACATTTTTAGAAGTGTCATTTCACACAGACAGGGTAATCGGATTTTTTCTTTTGTCACATAAACTAACCAGGATTATAAAATATATAAACGGCAAAAGGAAGGGAGTAAGTAACATTAGTGCTGATGAAAAATAATTGGTGATATTTTTAAGTCTAGTTGCAGGCAAGCAAGGTATTTGAAAAGTGTGTATACAATGAAAACTTTTCAATGGAAAGTCATGGTATGATTTAGCAGTGGTAAACAGGGCAATTGTCCTGGGCTCTCAAAAATTAAAGATGTTTTCCCCCTTTAGCGAGACCATGATTAATGAAAGGCAGCCAAATATTTATGCTAAACCTTTTGTAGAGCATAGAAAATTCCAAATTTAAAAATCAGATTATTTAAATCCGATTTTAAGATTTAATCCCCGACTTAAAGTATTGAATGGCTACAAAGAGTTGTAGGTTTTCAAAATAAATTTCTAATCGGATATTAATGAGCCATAATCTATATTTTTATGTAATTAATAAAATTATAATTAGTAATTTGAGAAATAAAAGCTGCAAGTAAGAGGGTAATTTCATTAGCTATTAGCACAGATAACAAAATCAAACAAATAACATGGCAAATCTTATACTTTGAAAAATTACTGCAATCCAATAAATAAAAACTTGGACTTGTATGTGTAACAGGGTTCGTAAATATATTTTCGAAAAATTTAAAAATATCAGATTTTTGTTATATAAATACGATATTTTCAAAATAGCCAATTTACTGCAGATAAATATTTTCAAACTTAAGTGCAGTATGTTTTAATTTCTAATTTATATTAATGTGAAAATTTTAAACAAAACATTCTAAATGCCTTTATTTTGCTTTTAACTTACAATAAAATTTAAAATTGTCTTTAAACGAACTATAGGATTCAGCATGAAGAAAATTCTAAATACTTTGTTTTTTATTATTATTGAACAATTTGAACAAAACAGTAAGCTTGTCTGCTTTTTTATTCCCCCCAACATGTTGTGCAGTTTAAACTGAACTAGACCGAAAAAGATTATTTTCTTATGAAGCTGTAAGTAATTGATTATTTAAATTAGATCGTTTATCTTTCCATGACGATTCTGAATTAAAGTCCCACATAATTACAGTTTGAATTTTTATATGTGAACCAATAAAAGCGTCAAAACATAAAATTTGAAGATTTTTTTTTTTATTTTTTATTTTTTTTTTGGGGGGGGGGGGGGGCATAAAAAAGCCATTACCAGAGTTGAATGTCCTTTATCTACAGAACAACACGGTCAAAACTGTTGAAAAATTCCTTTACACTTGTTTTGACTGAAAACAAAAAATATCAAGCACGACGATATTTTCAAACAAGAACGAAAAATCATGCGTCAAGCATAGATTATGTAACACTTTCCAACGCTTCCAAAATAATTTTACGAATCATACTCTTTTATAAGCTAAAAGATAACATCTAAGTAATCCGAATACTTTATTCAGCCCTGTATAGGATCTATAGATTTGTATATATACTACATAGGATGCTAAATTTTAGTTCAGTTAGGAAACACGTAGCACAGTTTAAAATTCTCCGTCTGGAGTTAAATAATACGGAAATGTGTTCCCGAACTTTTGTACTTCCCTGTATAGGATCTACAGAATTTATACACACCACGTAATATACAAAAAGCGATTTAAAATTAAAATCGCATTCAGTAACTTAAAACGCACTTCCAGGAATTATTGTTAACATACAGTAGAGAATTCTTTTGTGTGTCCCTGTAAATGAACGATAACTGCTATACACACAATATTCTGTAGTAAGTCTCTTGTAATGAACCTTATATAAATTTCAATGCGTTTAAAATAGTGAAACATTATTTAAATAAACCGCAGACGATTTTTCTCCATAGACGTAATGTAACGGAATTCTTTTGACTGTCCCTGTAAAGTAAGTATAAGTGCTATGCACACCCTATTCCATATTAAGCTTCTTCTAATGCACCTTAGTGATATATATAAATTTCAATGCGTTTAAAGTATTGAAACATTATTTAAATAAACCGCAAATGATTTTTCCCCATAGACCGCAATGTAACGGAATTCTTTTGAGTGTCCCTGTAAAAAAACTATAAGTGCTACACACTTCCGTTGAAATAGGGAACATGCTATAGATAACGATTATAACATATAAAATTTGCAGGGCAATCCGAGCATATTTACGGGAGTTAGAGCACGGACAGACGGCAGACGGCAGACGGCCAGACGGCCAGACGGCCAGACAAACCGAAGTCATAAACACTTTTCAACTAGGTTGGAAAGTGTTAAAAAGAAATTCAAATATGAGAAAACATTGAAAATATCAAACATCTGATATTTTGAAAATACATATCTGATTTATCACGATATATATCCATTGACAGAACTCTACAAATTAGAAAAAATCTGGTAGCCAGCAAAATTTTCCGGTCGCCGTTAGTGAGACTTCCAAGGGAGGCCATTTTTTGTCCGCATTAAAACGGTATAAACATTTCAATGGTGTAAAATAATCCCTTTCATAGAATTAACTGAATTCAGTTCTTAATAGAAATTAAATAGATTACAAACTTAATGCTAAAATAAAACAACTTTAACTTATTAATTTTAGTTAAAAAGTAATTTGTTAATACAAAAAATAAATTACTTAGGACAAACAAAATATACAGAAAAACTTTGCTGTAATATAATTTAATTAATCCCTCACTATTCTTTGCGTTACTTTAATAGAACAAATGATCTTTTGCAACATCATTTTCCAGTTTTGCGACGCACTCGAAAAATTTGTCTTATATTTTGATTGGTAAAATCAGCGGTGTAAAAATTGAAATTGTGCGATGTAAAGTTAAAGAATAAATTGCAATTAAAGTGAAATTTATTGGTCAAATCGTTGCCATCATCAATATGACATCAACGTTACTCGCGGACATGCTTTTTTTTTTAAATAGATATTTATAGATTTAGCATCATGTATATTAATTTGATAAATGTATGATTACGTTTACACAATTTTTTTCCCCCGCAGGAGATTTAATCTTACAGTCAAGACACAGTAAAACTTGTGAAACAGAACCTGTATATAACTGAATCGTTTTGGTAAACTGAAAATGTTCATGGTAGCAGCAAAAATAATACAACAATTGCAACAGTATCTGTTAAGACGAAAATCTATCTAAAACTGACATTGTCTGGTCCCTTGCAATTCCGCTCTATCAGATAACATTTTACAATATTACAAAAATCAAAAAAATTTTATGAAACGCGGAGAAATTTAAAATTATTTGAACAGTATTTTAAAGCAAGAACAACGGAACCGAAGTGTGGACAAACTGATGTAAAAACCCGTACATAAAAATAAGCAGCAAAATACGAAATATGAAGGAGGAAAAATAACGCTCGTGCAAAACAGATCAAATAATCCCTCCTAATAATAAAAAGAAAGCTTTCAACCTTTAATGGGATTTTCCCCTCGCTAAAAAATTTGCGGATCAAATATGCGCCAGAAAAACATGGTAATCCTAAGCTGGAAACACCGAATGATACACTAACATTCAACCTTGAAGAGAGTTACCTTCTATATAGGGTGACACTCAAGTCAGTCACACCGGTGACAATAGGATTGTTATTGCGGAAATATTCGGCATTGACCACTGGCAAGCTGCCTGACGGATTACGCACTTCACAATTAGGAAATGCTGTTGTTCTCGATGTCAATACCGAAGTAGTGTCTCTTTGACAAATGAGTATTTTGTCTTCGTCTGTGTTTACATTGAAACAAAATCCTCTCGACAGAATATCGCCGACTCAGCATGTTTCAATGATTCGCGTATAGTAATCATTGAATTAGTAAATGAAGTCATTGTAGTTATAGTAAATGAAAGAATTTTGGATATTTAGCAATCAGGTGTTGGGTAAGAATAAGTAGAAAATAAGTAATAAGTAAAGTACAATTAATGATTCTCTCAGGTAGTGATGAATTCAGGGGTGGCTCTAGGGAACATTTATACACGCCCCCTAGGGAGATTATGTTTTTATCATATTTATTAAAGGCCTAGAAGTGCAGCCCTCCCTTTTCCCCTCGGAACTAAATTGTGTGCTTCCTCCGGAGTTTCAAAAATCCCTCCAGGAGAAAAATGCTTGAATAACCATTTGCCTGAAGAATCATTTTGATAAAACATCACTGTACAGAAGTAATGTTTTATCAAAATGAACACAAACTTCTTTCGTTTTTCAATTTTCTCAGTTTAACTTGTAATTTTATGTTTAACTATAGATATTAGTGAAATTGTTTTATAACCCCAAAACTCATTAAATAGTTAAAATTTAACCTGCGCACCAAAGTGCAAAGGAATCTGTATATTGATATTGATAACTGTATTGTGCCCTCAGGAAGCCTGACGATACTTTTGACGAAATAAGTACTTTTGTATAATTGCATCTAAGAGTCACCTGAAATGAGCCAGATTTTTATGAGCGTTTTTTCATGATTCTGAAAATTGCATGGTACAAGAACACATAATTTAAAAATCAAAACAATACAATTTAATTAAAATCATGTCGAATTTCATTACCAAAATGTAAAATTTAAATTATGTTACATAAACTGTTGCACTACAAGTAAATATTGTTATATAAATCACACGAACTATTTAAATTTGTCGCCGTCTTTGAACAAGTATCGAAAAGTTACGTTTCAGAAATGATTATCATAATTAAATACCGGAACTATTTTTTACGGCAGAAAAATGTTCCAAGTGATATGCTGGTGATACGGGTGTAGAGATAAAGAGGCCATTCGCAATTTGCCAAAGTTTTTATTCAATCATGTACACAAGAAATTTACTTTTCTGCGATAAATAATTAAGCGTTCTTTATAAGAACATATCTACAACACCGCACAACAATGACATGAGGCTGCGGCAACATAAAAAATGCAATTGGCATTGTTTACTTTTCATTGTGCTATGAGTGAAGAAATATCAGAAATATCAAGTCGTGTAGTTTTCTTCGACAGATTGTATAGTACACAAACATTGTACAATATATCAGTTTTACCCACCCAATATTGTGGTCTGAATTTATTTTCATTAACTGCAATGTCTTTTTAAAAAGATCAATTCCCCCCCCCCCCCAACCACCATCCTTTAAAAAAAAAAAAAAAAATCTTTATGCATAGCATATAGCAAAAAGTCGTGCACACCAATACTAATATTAGACTGAAATTTTCGATTTTAATCCTTTGTACACCACCGTTAAACTGATTATTTACCCAAAAATTTTTATAGACCAAAACCTAACTAAAGGTTTCTAAAGTTTTCAGCAGCGTCATCTCCTTCCTGTAAAAATAATTACGCCTAAAATGCAGCTTTTTATCACCCACATGGAATACCCGCACCCGGTATACGTAACTACATAGGTCTCTATAAACGCTAAGGCCAAATACTTTCGTAAATTAAATATTTAATAGTTTGTCAAAAATAATTTTTAAACCATAGCCAGAAAGACCCATACCTAGCTGAAATTTGCATCTGGAAAAGGGCTCAGAACTTTCCGGACAAAATAATTTTCGTTTAAATCCCATTAACTTGCAATAACAATGATACTGGGCGCTGGCAGAACAAACTCCAGGAAGGGAAGATATTTATTTTTAAATAGATAGGCCTGTGGACCGCAGCCTAGGTCACATTTATTAAAATGGAAAATATACAACAAAAAATCAGCTAAACTAAGAATTTCTTATCAGGACTCGTCAGTGGTAGATAATGAGAAATATTTACAGAAAAGTAACAATTAAACATTAAATATTCAAAAATAAGTTTCCACTCAGCATTTTTTTAAAATGGGGAATTAAAACGGAACTCTTATTCAGGAATCTAATTTTGACGAAGATAAATTTTAAACACATAAAAATAAAAGGAAAATTAGGACTAAAATTGACTTCCAGTGGGTTTAGTTTCATTATAGAAATACATACAGTGTGGTCATAAAGAAACTTTGCCGATATATGAATCTCTAGTGGTCGCGCTGCGTTCAACCAACCGAAATGAAATGAGTTATTTGAGGGTATGCGCTCGAGATTGTGGTGAGAGCAAGAATAATGGAACCTGCAGGATTACAATGAAAAGAATTGGACATTTTTCGAATGGGAACACGCACTTTTTCACCATCCTAAAATGATCAGTACATTAAAAAAATGGCGTTGGAACGATGTAGCATGAAAAATGATGACGTAGAACACATGCAAAAAACAGCATTGTAAGCAAGGGAAGAGCGACGAGGCGCACAAGCAGCGTACAGATTGTGGAAACCTTTAAAAAGCAGTGTGGAAAATGTGTAATCTGTAAAACTTTATTTTCCTCTTGTCTATTATTCGTTGTTTACAATGCTGTTCTTTGCATGTGTCCTACGTCGCCGTGTTTTGTGCTCGATGTAGCGTTCTAATGCCTTTTATAGTTTTTCAATGCGCTGATCATTTTGTGATGAGGAAAAGTGAGTGTTGCTATCCGAAAATTTCGAAATTTTATCACCGTAACCGTGCAGGCATCATTGTTCTTAACCACAATCTCGAGCGCATACATTCAAACAACTACATCTCGCATTTCATTTCGATTGGTTGAACGAAGCAACCGCTAGGGATTCATTCATACATCGGAAAAGTTTCTTTAACCCATTTTAGACCAAGCATAGAAATTTTATAAAAAATCGTATTATTTGCATTGAAATTTGCTTAAATTACATTCATTAAGATACCAAAAAATTTTGTGCATGAAAAATAATATTTTATTTAATTTGACGTTACCATTATTAATTTACCATTAATAATTTACTATTAAATTTAAATAAAATATTTTAAGTTTTCTTAAGGCATTTGTTTTATTTTTATTTTATTTACAGAACTAGCAACTTTACTCCATTATAAAAACGTATGATTAATCTCAAGTGGAATAATTATAAGTTTTCAAAAAGTCGAATTTGTCAACGGTTTCAAGTAAAAAACCAGCGTATTTTGAAAATTTCTCAACAGAAAGTGATTACTTCAATTGAATTACTAATATTTTATAGATGTCTATAGAACCCTTAAAAATAGCAGAAAAATAAAATGTGAAAAATATACGTCACAGCGTTAATAAAAATATATTTATTGAAATGGTGCGTTTACGCACCTTTGGCAGAAAATGAGTTAAGGCCACCCTATAGTTATATTCTTCAGACGAAAAAAACACTTTCCCAGTAACATTCCTATTTATTTTTACTACAGAAAGTTATTTTTATATAATAAGGGGGAAAAATAAAGTTAACATAAAAGAAATTCTATAAACTTACAACACTGAAGTTAAAGAACAGATTTCTACCTAAGATGCAAACATTGCAGTTTCAACTGAAAGAAGAAAAAAAATAAGGAAAACGTACAAAGCTTTTTTTTTTTTTTTTTTTTTACTTTTCCTCTCTCTGATAGATGAAAGCTACAGATTAAAACGTGACAAGTTTTGTGTTATAAAAATAAAACACGGGCAAAGCAAACACTCGTGCACTTTTGCAGATCTGAGTTTAAGTTTCATTTTATGACCAGACCAGATTTTGATACCCTGATGCATGACCGATGTCTAATAAACAAGATGTGTTATGCATTAACCATGATGTACATTGCTAATTTCTTAACACTGTTTACTCAGATTTAGAGACGTAAAAAGTAAAATTTCCGGAAATTTTAAAGTGGTAGAAAAAAAAGCTTTCTTTAAAAAAAAAAAAAAAAAAGAAAAAAAAAGAGAAAAAGAAAACTTATTTGAAAAAAAAAGTTTTTACTTTTCCCAATAAGTTTTTCTTGCAATTATTTTTCTTAGAAAGCATACAACAAACAATTTTTAGGCAGACTAAAAAATTTGTTTTCACTTTACATGAATGTTAAGTTTAAATGATTTTTAATGTATAAATGATTTTTAGTATTTCAAAATTATCTTTCAGTCTCAGTTTCCACATTTTTTTTCTTGCTTAATTTAACACCTTTTTTTTGTAATATATGATTCAATAGTTAAAATAATCATTTCAGTTGTTTTTCTAGTTTAAATTATGATGAAATTTAATTTTAAAATTTAAAGTGGAAGGCGGTTTATAATTTTAGACCGGCTGATTTATTTACATATTAAAGCATAAGAATAATTTTATTTAAAATAAAAATATTTCATTTTGTCCAAGAATTCTGGGTTATTTTTAAATATTTCTGGTGATTACTATCAGATTATCTTTTACCCAAGATAATTTTCGATTAATCCGTATGTAACCAAAACAAAAGTTTTCAAACCTACAAATATACAGAGGTGGTATATCTGCTCCAGCAGCATAATTTTAAACTATGCAGCTAGAAGGCACTGTCACAAACATTACTGATGGGTATTAAAACAGTTAAAACGTATTAAGAATTGATAAAATAGGTAACGTTACAATCCAGCTGTTCTTAAACTCTTGGTAACCACGGATGCCTTTTCGTATTTCATGTCTTCGCGTACACGCACGATTTATAACTGAAATTACTGATATCCTTTAGTATGTGCAGGGTGCATATGGACCTTATTTTGAGCACCACTAATTCCGAATAGCAATAATCACATTACTTAATTTAACTTTTTTTTGTTTATAAAAAAGACGAAAATTACCATTTGAAAATAGAGATGCTCAAAAATAAAGACTGTGTGGAATAGAATATGAAATAGAGAATACATAAAACTAAGCATACAATGTATGAAATATAATAATGTAAAAAATAGTTAAACTATTTTAAAACTATATTCCTAGTTTTATCTTTCATTTTATTTGAAAGATCTCAAATTCTGTATAAGTGAAATTTTTTATATTGAGCACGAGCCCTTCGAAGACCCTCTAATGATGCGCTGCGGTTGCAGACCACTGAAATTGTGACGGCTGTGGCTTTAAGGGATATGAAAAATTGCACATAGAACAGTAAAAATAAAATTTTCAAATGATACCGAATTATATCGGTATTATTGATATAATTTTACATATTCATTTTTAATGAGAGATATTACAGATATTTTCCAAGTTATGTTTTCATGAGGACGAAAAAAATATGAAGGGAAAAACAGTAGCTATTATAAAAATTTGAATATAATATTTCAAAAATCAAATTTTAAACAACTAATTTTGTTATAAACTGCATAATTTAAACTAAATGGCACAGCATATTAGAGAAATTTGAGTAATTTTTACCCATTTCAAGAAGTGAAAGTTTAAATCATTTGAATAATGTTTAAAACGACATGTTTATCTTTTGAGCCCACAATCATCTTCTGACTCACTTTCATATTTGTCAAAAACAAATTCAACATTGCTTATCTTGAAGCACTCAAACTCTTGCATCACTTGTTCCGGTTAGCGAGTAAAATACATTTTATCTTGTCAGGCACAGAAAAGAAATATTGAAACTAGTCATGGGCGCTGACAGAACGAAATTTAGGGAGGAGAAAGATTTTCGAATAGAAATAACTGAAATCCGAAACCTAGACAGAGGGTTTTTTTTTTTTTTTTTTTTTTTTTTTTTTTTTTTAATTATTATTATAGAGAAGAATATAAACTTGAAAAAAGCTAAACTAAGAATTTTTTTTAATCAAAACCCCCGTGCAAGACAATTTTAAACGTAGAAATGTAACTTAATAATTAAAAATACAAAATTGGGCTTCTATCCCCCTTTTTAATTTTTTTTCCCGGTTAAGGGGACTGACTATCACCACCATTTAAGAATTTTTAAACACATGAATGTAAAAGGAAAACGGGACTTAAAAATTGTCTTTCAAGGACGATTCAAGGGTTTTTTTTTTTTTTTTTTTTAAATCTTAGCGAATCTTTTACGTACGCGAGCCAAACTTTTATACACAAAAAATATTACTGCATATGCTACTTATACGAAACACTGGTCCATAGAATCAGTCGCTTTCATGGATTAAATATCGAAGAAAAAAAAATCCAAATGTGGTTTTTCTGTACTTTGGAATTAGCTATGAATGACGTATGAAATTTTCATTTTCGGAAATATGATTCATTTAAATGGTGCGTAGTTTTTATTTATTTTTTTTTTTTGGGGGGGGGGAGGGGAGTAATTTTTTAATACTATTACTGTAACAATTTATAATAAACAAAGTTACATAAGAACTAATAATTTAAAGAAATTTTTGCAATTGTTAGTCCGATGGAGAATGCTTCATATACCCTGGCACATATTTTAATTTTTAGTAATATACGTGGCAAAATAGGGTCAACTTGTCATTTTATTGCATTGTTTTATAAAATTCATATCCAGAATAAAGTTTTTAAATTCATACAGAAAGGTAAAGTTATATCGAAAACAATGCATAGAAAAAGCACTGCAGGAAAAGAAAATTTGCTAATGTGTTAGTTCATGCAAACATAAGTACATTATTTGTGATAATCTGCAAGTGTTAAACAAAACATTTATTATAACAAAAAAAACTTTTTTGCGTGCCCCATGTTTTATTATTTTAAATAACTTGGGAAGAATATATATACATTTTTTTTTTTTCAAAATCATTGGAGTAAAAGAAAATTCAGTTAATTAAAATTTAAAATCCAGGCTAGGGCAATGGCCATCCGTGTACTCCGCCTTGCCAACGCCCATGCAGCTAGTAACACATAAAACTAAACGAAACTTATGTTCAACTGAAAATCATATTGATTCTTTAGGGCAGCAAACTGTTGCTATGCATAAATTTAAAACTGCGAGAGGCATGAATGCAGAGGATCAGAACATTTTTTAGAACAGTCCTTTTAACAAAATTTATTGGAAAACTTTTCCCTTCTTGCAACAAAAAAACATTTTTATACTTTTCAGTAATATGATACTTTAATAAAAAAAAATAGTTGTCGATCATAATCAGTGGCTGTAGTCTCCACGATCATAATTAAAATACTAAATTTTTACTTACGATAGCAGTTCAAATATATTGAATCTATTCAAGCTTGTAAACATTCCCACTGAGCTTGGATATTAAGTTACGTTTTAGTATAAATTATAGGATTGTTTAACATATTTATCAGTACAATATTTAGGTATGATCTCATTTTTGCTCAATTTTACGATGAATTGTTACGTAAATAATTTTAATTAGTTATATGTTTAGTTTTTAGATATTAAACTTTTATATGATCTTCAAATGTGATTTTGTATAGCAAGAAGCACTTCACTTGCAATAATCATTATATAAGGATGTTCCTGGTTTCATTTTTATAGTAATACTGAAGCTTCATTCTTAAGAGATATGTTAATGAAAAAATAAGGTAGTGAAAAAAGGGAGAAAATAAAGCCCCCCCCCCCCCCCAAAAAAAAAAAAAAAAAAAAAAAAAAATCCAAAACATAGTCGAGGCTACAGCTGCAAGAGGGTTCGTGTCAGAATCTGATTTTCCAATTTTTCTGTTATTTTCATACCTATAATTATTGATGTTTTGAATAAAACAATTTTCTGGTTATACATACAGGGTGTCCCATAAATCCGTCCACATTGCAAACACTCATAAATTGTATTATGGTGTGGCCATTATATATAATTGTATTAAGGTGTGGTTGGTGCCATGAGACATGTCAAAGTGCGATTTTCTGTGACGACAAAAAAGATTCTCGTAAGTTTGCTCACATTTGAAAAACTATTGTATCGAAAAACAGTTTGCATCATAAAGCTTCGCAAATACCCGAAATTTTTGAAGGAAAAAAAAAAAGTTAAGAAAATTTTAACTTTTTCTTTTGTGACAAAGAAAATCGCACTTTGACAAGTCTTGCTGTGAAAAAACTTCATTCCGATATGATAATGTTTATACGAGTTTTTGACAGGTGGACATGGCACGGGTCACCCTGTATAAGTGTAAACATGTTTCGTAATTTATATAGGGTAGATGTGCCAGTAATGGACACCCCTCAATGTTTTTGGTTTATAAAAAAATAACCAATAAAAATTCAGCTTTCTTTATTTCATTAATATGCTTTCTTTAAATTCTAGTTTTAAATACAATCATAATATCAATTATCTTACTTTTTGTGGGGTGTCCATTACTGGAATTTAGGGTGTTTTGATTTATTTCTGTTATTTACAATTAAATTTAGATTCACATTGGGAAATGTGACTATGAGCATGGTTAAATATTGTTGGTAGATTAATATAATATTAAAAACTGTGGAATATAATAATTATAACTATTAATTAAAAAATAATTTTTAAAGAAATTCCTTAAGGGTGTCCATTACTGGCACATCTACCCTATATTTTTTTCTTATAATCCTTTTATATTAACAATAGAAAACCTTAAAACTTTATTAAAGTTTAATGATGATTTTTTTTTTCTTTTTAAATAATTTAAATCTGAACGGTGTCAAAATGATCACGTTTTCTGACCGACTCCATCCGTGGCCTCCGAACAGCGACATCTCGGAGGCCCCGCTCCATCGCACTTTATATATACATTTTATTTTTTCATGTTTATACTTAATCTGGAGTGGAGTGAAATTAAACATTTTTCACCGAAGACCGGAAATTTAGCAATTTGACGCGCTGGGATTAAAAATAGTTCTTAATGCTTCTTTTGTTTGTAGTCTTGCAACTCTTTTTTCCCCTGAATAATTAGTGATCAGACATTCGGCTCTTTGGCCGAATATTATTAAATATCAGGATAGCCATCTGCTGAATATATCCAGCATATTAAGCAGAATACTTAAAATATCCCAATCTTTACTAAAATGCTCTTTATTGCACAAATGTTCAAAATTAACCCCCTCTCCACACACAGTTTTAATATAAGATACGGAATACAAGTACAGTCGGGGAAAAAATAAAACACATTTTAACCACCAAATTGTCCCAGAAAAAACTGAAATGGTCATTCGACTGGAAATTATGTTTTTATTATTTCCATTTATGCTTAAATGGAATCTTGATACTGCAATTGTATCAAACTAAAATTTTCAATACGAACACCTGAGTTTGATTTCCTGTTTGGCTTTTTCGGTAAATTTTCTCTTAAAGTAATATATTAAGTAGTTTCAGGAAGTTTAACAGTTAAGAACAATGGGAAATGCTATTCCATGCACCAATACTTAAAAAAAAAAAAAAAAAACTTCAGATTTTTTTTTTTTTACTTACACACCCCCCCCCCCCCCCCCCCCCCCAACGGCGCAATTTTATGAAATGCCATTTAAAATTTAGTATTTTAAATCTAAAATATAATTAAAATATTGATTTTGTGATAATGACAGTTAATTTAACCAAGAATTATTCTCAACTATTTTATTGATTATTGATATCCTAATTGTTAAATTTATTTGAAAATGACAATTTGGTTTCATTAGTATGCTTTCATTAAATTCGGTTTTTAAATATAATCATAAAAACAATTGTATATTACTTTTTGTAGGGTGACCATTACTGGCATTTTGTTGGGTGTTTTGATTTATTTCTGTTATTTACAATTAAGTTTTAATTCACTGGGAAATTTGACTGATAATAGTTAAATAATTAAATATTGTTGACAAATTAATACACTATTTAAAAAGCTGGAATATAATGATTATAACTATTAATTAAAAAAAAATAATAAAGAAATTCCTTAGGAGTGGCCATTACTGGCACATCTACTCTATATACGGTAAGCGGAAAAGTTGAAAGATCAAAACAACTTATAACCTTTGATTTATTTTTTATTGATTTTTTTTTTTTTTTTTAGAATCAATAGAAGCTTTATTATAGTTACAATGAACTCTAAAGGAATTTGATATAGCCCGCCAAAAATTTGGGATTTGGTCCCATATACCATTTGTTGAATCAGATTATAAATATCATGCCTTAAAAAGGAAAAAAAAAAAAAAAATCCACTTTTGTAAACAATAAAATTCTGGTTCACTGACAATTGAAAATTAAAATTCATTAATTTAAAAAACATTATTACTAAAATGTGTTTAAAGACTACTCAGCTATAGGATATTCGGCATAACCAGAGTCGATGCAAGTTTTTTTTCTTCCCTCCCCACAGAACCTCATTTTCTGAAAAAGTTTTTTTATTCTTATTAAAATTTTTGTGAAACAAATGATGTAACCAAAGATCAAATCCAAATACTTTAATCCAAATTAAGCATTTATTAATATATACTTTATTTAAAGTCCTCCTGGTCCAGCTAAACTTTTCCTTTTTCTTGAGCTTGTTTTATTTGCAAATTACACATTTCAAATCTTTCCAAAAAATCAAATTAGAATGGCTTTCATGGAATAGAATTTTGTGAAATCCCACCATTCAGAAAATTCTTCATAAACGCAAACTCTTCATAACATTTTTTAATATGTTAAATTTGTGCAATTTCTAAGCAAAAATTTTTCACCAGAAAAGGGAAATCTTTAGCAGGAAGAATTTAAAATATTAGTATTAATAAATTCTGAATTTGGATTTTTGAGCAATTTGATCTTTCAGTACAAAATTTAATTTCTTACAAAAACAAATTTAAAACTAAGTAGGGATTCAAGAGCAAACCTGCATCGACCCGATAACTCAAAAATATACACATCATGCATTATTAATCTGTCCGTTAATTCTAAGTTTTACAAAATCTTACATATACAAAAAGGTTCAACAAAACAATGATTTTACAAAATTTACAATTTTTTAAATCAGCAATGAGAGAAAATTGCAAGCAAAATAAGAACACTAAAAAGAATAAATTATACAGAACCTAATTAAGGGCCTATTTTATTGATATCGCTCATCAAAATGCAAAGTGAAATAATCTCCTTTTTAGCAAAATTATGTTAAAAAGTTAAATTTCAGAAATCACTATTTTAAAAGTTAATATAAAGGACTATTTTAATCCTTATTCGTATTAATACGAAGCTGCAGAATTTCTTCTCTGGGTATTTGTCATTTGAGAGCATTTGTATAGTAATTAAAGCAGATACATTGTAGCATAATACAGAAAAACGAATACATTCGGAAATAAATAATTCATAAATATGATAATCGCAAACTGAACTGAATAGGAATTAAACACGGCTCTGTACAAATAAGATATTTAAATGACTACGTCTTCATTAATATGAAACTAGACATTAATCCTTAAATGTCAACAAAAGAGCAGTAAAGTGGACATTTAAAGGGCCGCCAACTGAGGAGGAAACTACTCGGCATCCACAGACAGACAGCGACCGTGACATCACTATTTTCGGTAAACTGTTGTCGTTATTAGTCATGTACTATAAATAACAAGTATATTTCCATTATTTTGGGAAACATACTCTAACAATGATTAATAAAACCACTCTGAAAAACGACAAAATCGTTCAAATTTTCTAAGTTAAGCCTAACTGCCGGCGAAAAGATTGAGATCGAAAACTTACCCATTTTCAACAAGTCTGTGAAATGAAACTAAAATTTCTGAGTGAATTCCACCATCCAATGCACGGGGTTCACAGCGTTAGTAAAATCACAACGTCTAACGGCAAGAAATATATATCCAAGAGTCTTGTTTCTATCAATCGTCAGAGTAATTTCGCGTCCTACAACTCATCACCCTTCGAAACGAACGAACGCTCCAGCCAAGCCACATCCAGAAATTCTCAGCTTATTCACGGTAGCCGTTATGAAAAGGGGTTGCAGGAATAAAACTGAGCTTTCAGCGCCAAGAGAGATAACTTTCGCCAAGAGTTTCGGGTTATGACACAATTAATGTGTAAATTACATAAAATGATATATTTTAATTCTTTAATATTGATACTACACATTTGAAATATCGAAGTAATTCAACTGGAGTTCCTTTAAATTTATTTTTATTCTGATTTTTTAATTGTATCTGCATAAATAGCGTTAGGCATACGCCTAGTTTCTCCATTGCAATTTTTGGCGCCACAGTATTATAAGTTTTAATCAAATAATTTCTTTGGCGTGGTTTTAATCGTTGTTTTATAAAAACACATTTTTCAGATCTTTAAATTAACAGAGGACATTCTAGAAATAAAAATGCAATAAAGACGTTAAAACACAGAAATTGGAATAGTCATCACATATGAATCTGAAGAATAGAAAATAGTGCTGAATTCAAGGAGTGGCGCTGAGGGTGGAGGGGGCAATTCCCCAGGAGCACCAGTGGCGCAGCCAAGGGGGGGGTTTGGGGGTTAAAACCCCCCCCAGAGCTAAAAAAATTACTATAATTGCCGCTTATATGAATCAAAACAACTAAAGTTAAAATTAAGTTTTTTGGCCTTTCCGCCTTGGCAGAATCCACCGCTTTCTTAAATCAAATTCTATACAACAATGTGATTCAATTAAACGGCGAAAATTCTACTTAAAACTGTGAAAGCGCATATTACACGCATAGGTTATGTCAAAACTTGATTTTTGGACTGCGTCACTTTGTCGAGACGTCTTATAGTAAAAGATGGGTCATATACTCTCACAGAGACGCTTTGAGTTATATAGTATACAGTGGTCTGTTTTTTAATTGCATTTCTGTCTTTGTTCCACGTTCGAAACAATAACAGATATCGAATTCCAGAGAAAAAAAAAACATACACATTGTAAGTCTATCTCAGTTTCAAGTGGCTTTTTTTGCGTTTTTTGCTCTCAGTTATATCTAAGACAAAGCTATGTGCGTACCCAGGAAAAAAATCTTTGCAAAAGTAAGAATTTAAAAGAAGTACTTAAAGTTATAAAAAGCTATTTTTCGATTATTGAGCAGATTTTTGCAATCGGTGTTTCTTTCGAATCATTTGTTTCGTAAGGGGTCCAGGGTTCGGAAAAACTACTTTTTGTTTGTAACGAACTACAACTACAACTACTTTATAAAAAATGTAGTTAACTACAACTACAACTACTTATTTTTAAAAGTAGCGACTACAAACTACTTTCCAAAAGTAGTCACTACTTCGCTACTTTAGTAATCATCGCTAATTAAATACACCGCAAACGATTTTTCCCGATAGACCATAATGTAACAGAATTCTTTTGAACGTCCCTGTAAGCGAGATATAAATGCTACACATTTCATTTTCAATACTGAACATTCTATGGTAAACTTCAATAACATAAAACTTTCATGGCAGTCGGAGTATATTTATGAGAGTTAGAGCACGGACAGACAAACAAAGCAAATTCATAGAACCTTTTTAATTATGTTGGAATTTTTTTTAAAAGAGGAAATTTGAAAACAAAAATTGTAATAATCTTACACATTTATGAGAGTGATGTAGCACAGTAGCGCTTAGAATCCTGCATCGGGTCGGGTTACCCGCTTTTACCCCGACCCGACCCGCCGTTCAGGTCGGCTATATTTTCCCGTTGCGGTTCGGGTTCGGGTCGGATTGACTTCAAATTTTTTGTTGCGGGTCGGGTTGGCTTTCATTCTTTCGGGTTCGGGTTGGCTTTTTGAATCTTGCGGGTCGGGTTCGGGTTGACCCGGTTTTTTAAAAGAATGTCCAAAATATTTTTTCACATTAAAAGTCTATATAAACCGCAGATCACAGTTTCACAAAAGCAAAATGCGTGCCTGTCTGTTTTGTTAATCTTAGAATTCGTATCAGGAAGTTAATATAAACATACTTTTTCAACTACTGGTACGATAATGGTTATAACGAATGCTCCTGCACAGCTGAAACATTTCTGCTGAATAGTTACAATTCTAATTCTTGATACTTCTAATTTTGTTATGGCGAAAAACTGTGTGATCGACAGGAAGACAGGAAACGATTATTTAGCGTTTTGCTTCTTATAGTATTTCGTTATAAATGGAAGTTTTGAAACCGCAACTAATTTTAAACAAGTTGGAGTACGTCAAACGTGACAAACGAGGTGCGTTCGTACTGTAGCTAGTTATATAAATATTCAGACCTAGATGATTTTTAATTCTGTGAAATGAATTATATCGTCTGCAGATTAATTTCTGTAATAAAATAAGTGTCTCGGTCGCTTGACGATTTAACATCCATCGGAAGCTCCTCTAACAAGAAAGCACCGATTTAAAAAAAAAAATTCAAATTTCTTAATAAATATTTTTATTAATATCTCCTAAAGTTTTGATTCGATTTTAATAAAATTTGAAATGTCTCGACAAAATTCTGCAAAGATAATATATCTTAAATCTCAAACCATTCGGTTGGGTAGTTTTTGCGTTGTTATATGCGGACGGACGGACGGACGGACAGACGGACGGACGGATGGACAGATGGACAGACGGACCAAGCGACGACAATAGGTGCTACGTATTTATATAATTACGAACGCACCTAAAAAACATTTAAAGATTAGATTTTTAGTTGTATACCGTTTAGAGTCCTGCATCGGGTCGGTTTACCCGCACCCGACCCGACCCGGCTCTAGATTTTTTTTGTTGTGGGTCGGATTCCGATCGGGTTGACTTCCACTTTTTTTACTGTGGATCCTGATGAATTTCATTATTTCGAGTTCGGATCAGTTTCGGGTTGGGTTTTGACTCTAGCGGGTAGGGGTCGGGTTGACCCGAATTTCAAAAGAATGTCCAAAATATTTTTTCAGGTTAAAAATCTATGTACAATAAGACCTCCATTCTGGTTTTTCTTCCAAAAGGCGGCCACCTCTATTTAGCGCCACTTTTTAATTCCTAAAATTTATATATTTGAAAACGCTTATATCTCTGAATAGCGGCCACCTCTAAATCTAGACACACGTAACATGTGCAGAAGATTTTTTTTATATAGAAATAAAAACAACTTAAAATTTTTCTATTTATTTGTATGCTTGTGGGGGGGGGGGGGGGGGGAGAAGAGTAAATTATGGGAAGTTAGGGGACAATTTAGATAGTTACTTATATATTATTATTAGGTAGAAACAAATGTGGACATTTTTTTAAAATAAAGAGTTTTAAATATTTGAAACTGTATGCTGGAGGAGGGGCAAAAAGGGAAGCGTAAATTTTGGGGACAAGGAAATAATTTTTATTTGTTGTCATTAGACAAATGAGTGAAAGTTTTTATTTTTGTATAAAAGTAAAGATTTAAAAATATTTTAAACTCCTTTGTATGCTACTATGGGGAAGCGTGAATTTGAGAGATTAGGGATAATTTAGAGGATTTATGTTTAGATAAATCCATTCTTTTTCTTTTTTTAATAAGGATTTTACATTTCTTTGCTTGCTGGGGGTGGGAGGCAAAAGGTAGAAGAAATTAGTCAAATAAAGATTTAACATAGCCAGACGACTATATTTTGGTAAAAAAAAATCGTAGTCGTATAAAAATACATTATATTGAGAAGATTTCTATGGATTTAAATAACAGTACACGAAGTTTCTGACACCCAAACTGTGAAAATGACAGCTAATTTGTGACTGTGCCCGTCGTCTATGGAGAAATATATGACACTGCAAATGAGATTTGTCGCTGACGTTCGCAAATTGTTGCAGAGAACATATTTCGCACGAAAGAAACGAGTTATAATCATGTGATTTGAAGATTGGGACCTTTTTTCCTCCCTCCGAAAGTAGCGTCGATGCGCGCTACAAACTACTGATATTTTGTATCGCGCTACTCGCTACACTACACTTTTTTAATGTAGCGCGCTACACTACAAACTACTGGAAAAAGTAGCGGCTACTGTAGTTTCGCTACTTGTAGCGCGCTACTTCCGAGCCCTGAGGGGGTCTGTACACAAATTTAAAGACTATATTTCATTTGTTGGTAATGTTGCAACGAACTTTTGCTTATGATGGAGATTCGTATATTTATCGTTAAAATTTTATAAATTAGTTGTGGTTCCTCTTTTAGCTATTTTTAATTCTATCGCGCTTCTAATATTGTAAACGCTGTTTAAATGAATCATAACCAACGTAATTGCGGAGAAAAGCATTATGATTTCATTCATTTAAAAGACTGATTCCATTAACAGATGATTCATATAACCGGCGACCATCTTTATTATAAACTCAAAACCCCCCCTAGAACCGAATTCTGGCTGCGCCACTGAGGAGCACCTAAGTGTTCCACTCCCCATCCCTCAGAAGTTTTCAAATTTTATATAATGGTCCGAAAGTGCAATTTTCTTCCCGGAACTCCATAATGCCCACCCCCACCTCACTCCTCCTGCTCCCTGGGACTCCAGAAATCCTCCACGGGTTCAACAATGATAGAAAAATTAAGATAAACCACGCTTTACTTTACGAATAAACTCAAATAAATTTTCTTATAAACTTTTAAAAAATATATAACTAAACCCTGAAAAATGATGAAGATTTTTTTTTCTTTTTCTTTTTTCTTCTTCTTTTTCTTCTTTCTTCTTTTTCTTCTTCTTTTTTTTTCTTTTGTAAAAATAAATAAAACATATCTTTCTTTTCTTATATCCCCTTCCTTCATTATAGCCTGTTATACACAGAAATTAAGGGGCAGTGGCCGATTTCAGACGTTTTATAGAATATCTAGTAAAATTCGTGATGAAATGCCCGAAATGCCCTTGAACTCTGATGGTGTAAAGAATAAGTTTGACTTCATGTTTTTCAGTGAAGATTTAGTCCCGAGGGCGAGGACAGTTAGGGGTGTAATAATAAATTTAATAATAAAATAATATTTGCGTTTCCCCAATAAACAGAAAATGCTGAAAATGATCCGTCACTTGTAGCAAATGACTAGTTAAGTCTTGTTCAACTTTTTTGTGCATTTGTATAAGAATAGCACTCATATTCTTGAAAATGCTAACGTTTCTCTGAATTTTTTTTTTTTTTTTTTTTAATAACATGCAGGATCCAGAGCTTATAACCAAATTTAACACCGTTTTCCAAAATTTGACAAAAAATTGATGAAATAATATACTGCAATTAAAATATTAATATATTGAATATTTGATGAGATATGGGTATTTGTATGAAATAAATTTCAACTGCGCATGCGCGAACTACAACAAAGATTTTTTTTTTTTTTTTTTTTGTCATGATTTGATAGTCAATACTATAGAGCAACTCATATAAAAAGACCAGTCAAATATCGTGAAAACTCAAAAAGATACAGGCAATACAGTGAGCTAATTGATAAATTGAAGAGGAAATCCCATAGGAATATGGGAAACCGGTTACGAAAGTGAAAGTATCTTGATGAAAAAAAACTTGTAATCAAAATCGAAAAAGTGGATAAGGGTCTGCAAAGAGATCGACCTCAGCGATCCAATGAAAAAAAAAAAATCATTTAAAAATATTGAAATGCAAACGAGATATTTTAAAATATTTCCCCCATAGGATTAACATTAGCGAGCGGATGTTTTCGAGCGGAGTGAAGTAGCCTCTTAATATTCAAATATAGTGAAACTTCTGACTAGTGGATACCTCGAGATTGTTGAATAGAGTCCTGCATCGGGTCGGGTTGTTTGTTTGCTTTTTTTCGGGTCGGGATGACTATTTTTTTTATTTATTATTATTATTATTATTATTATTATTTATTTATTTATTTATTTATTTATTTATTTTTGTTTTGTTTTGTTCTGTGTGTCGGGTTTACCCTAGAATAATTCTTCCCGGTCATATTAAAGATTTTTGCGAGTCAGATTGTTGGAATTTTCATAAAAAGTTTGAACAGAACTAGGTTTCAGACGAAAACAAATACGTATATGAATATGAATGAGTATATTTTCAATTTACTGCAGGAGAAAAAATAAAATGTATATAAGAAATGAAATCGTAGATTATTATTTCCTTACGGTGCAGTTAAGAACCATTTCTTTTTAGCTCACATGCTATCAAAGCCTGAGAGCTATGTGCCCGCCCGTTCTGTATGTATGTACGTATGTATGTACGTAACGCTATAACTCTTGATAGAAATATCCGATTTGTTTAAAATTTTGGTTATAGGTTCATTGTGATAAGGCGCTTCCTTATTAGTTTAGGGGTTTCATTGGTTAAGTATAAAGGGGGAAAACGGGGGGCTAATTCCCCTCCTTGATTTAGATAAATGGGTTTTGCATGCAGAATCATCCTATTTGCTTCAAATTTTGTATATAAGTTCATTGTGATAAGGCGCTTCCCTGATTAGTTTGGAGGTTCATTGGTTAACTATAAAAGGGGGAACATGGGGCTGATCCCCCCCTTAAGTTAGATAAATTGTTTTTTCATGTAGAATTATCTGATTTGCTTCAAATTTTGTATATAGGTTCATTGTGATAAGGCGCTTCCCTGGTTAGTTTTGGGGGTTCACTGGTTAAGTATGAAGGGGGGAGGACATGGGGGTCCCCCCTCTTAATTTATTATCGATTTTTTAATTTTTTGAGGGCATTATTCTTTGAAATAAGAGTATAACATACAATTATTGTGAATAGCCTGTGAGCTCAATGCCATCAGTTTAACTGCGCAGTTTTCTTTTTCTTTTTTTATTTTCTCAGAATAGGAAAAACTTTACCAGCATTTTGTTTATGACACACACAAAAACACATGTATCGTATTTGTGATAGTTTATGCACACATACACAATGCTACGTGTGCGTAGATTTGGAGGTCCCACTATTCCAAGGTATAAGCGTACAAATATATAAGTGTTAGGAATTGAAAAAGTGTTTGCTAAATAGAAGTGTCCGCTTTTCGGGAGTGTCTATTATGGAGGTCTTATTGTACATATATTTTTAATCTGAAAAAAATATTGTGGATTGCTTTTGGAAAAGCAGGTCAACTCGAACCCGATTCGCAAGAGCCAAAACCCAACCCGAAACCGACCTCTGAAATCGAAACAATGAAAGTCAACCCGACCCCGAATCCGGCCTGCATCGAAAAAGTAGAAGTCAACCCGAACTGCAAAGAAAAAAATAGCGCCAACCCGACCCGATGCTACGCGGCCATAAAGTTTATCTTATGCGACCTCGCAGTTTGGACATTTAATAAATAAGTATACAAGTAAAAATAGTTTAAAATATATGATCACGCCTAAATTCATGACTGCAATTTGTGATTTTTCCAAAAGAAAATCCGTTACAATACATTAATTGGCAATGGCACTGAATCGGAATATGGAACATTCACCTTTTCTTACCCTTGGTGGAAAGCGTAAGCTAGTAAATTTATTAAAAAATATATAATTTTTGTTCTTTTTTAAGATATGTCAACAGGGAATAAAGAAAATGCATCATTTAAATTACCTACACTGAAAAAAAAAAATTGATTTTACAGTATAATACTGGCACTTTTACGGTATAATATTGGCAGCTGGGGTGACAGTATTATACTGTAAAATCTACATTTTTTTTTTTTTCAGTGTATTCGGGATTTGTAAATTGTTTTCTCAATGTATAATCAAAATAATATTAAACTGTTAATTGACAAAAGTGTTACATTATTATTATTATTATTATTATTATTATTATTACATTCCTTGTTATTTTTTTTATTTTCTACTTTTTAGTGTTTAAAATATTGCATTGTTCCAGTTTTACAGGCAGTTGACCTTTTCTGGCGAGCGTTATTTGGTGCATAATTAAATCCATTATTGCTATAACTCGTATACAAATTGTAACCATAAGTAATATTTGGCAATTTATCACCTGTGGCGAGCTAACGAAAAAATGCCTGAAAATTAATTTATTAATTTATAATTAAGTTATAAAAATATTAAAATGTTCTATTGTCATCAGAAAAACACTTTTGTACATTTTTTTTTTTTTATTATAATTCTAGCATCTTAGGAAGGGAGTGAAAAGTCGATTGCAAAATTGCATCTTTGCATGCAAAAACAAAGTTGAATTAAATAAAAGTGTGTAATAATATAAAAATAATCTAAATACATGCAGATATGTAATTTTTCGTAAAATGTATTGTCTAAAGACCTCACGATTGTTTTTAAAATTCCGTACAATAAAAATGAACATTCTTTTTTCCAATTAATAACCCCGAAACTGGAGTAGAATATTGCCAAGTCTGCTCTTACAGCGTTTCATCTCACCGCATCTTACAGCGTTTCATCATCAGGAACTGATGATGAAACGCTCAAACGCTGAAAGGAGGTTCCCTCCTTTATCAGATGAAAGACCTTATCCACCACTCAGCTAAGCTAAAAGGGTCCTCTCCCCTCACGCGAAAACACCCGCTCGCTAATTTTAATCCTATATGGCAGTTATTTTTTAATATCTCGTTTGCATTTCAATATTTTTAAACATTTTTTTTTCATTGGATAGCTGGGATCGATCTCTATTTCCGTTTAAGTAAAGTCCTAAAGTAAAAGTATCTTCGTAAAATAAAATCCGCAAAGAAAATCTATAAAGTAATTAACGGCGGAAATAAGAGATCGATCTCTGCTATCCAATGAAAAAAAAAAAAAAAAAAAAAAAAAAAAAAACGTTTAACAACATTGAAATACAAACGAGATATTAGAAGTAACTGCCCCATAAGATGAACATTAGCGAGTGGTGTTTCCGCGTGAGGGGAGAGGACCCTTAATAGTAAATTGTTAACATTGATTAAAAGTAATATTTATGTACTAATTAGTATATAACAGTAGTTTATTATAATACTAGCAAGCTACGCCCGCTTCTCTCTTAACGAAACTTTAATTAAAAAAGATATTGACATTTCATAATTCACTTTTATATTTTAACAGAATAATAAGGCTACTATAATTTGTGACTCGTGCTATAGCCAATATACACGTCAGGACACGTCACCCTTATCATTATCTTTTTACGCGTGAAGGTTTCGCTATGGTACTCCATTGTGAAATTTGGTAATTTTTTAAATTCAATATTTGAAATATGGCATAATCATTACATTTGAAATTTATATCAAGAAATATACAACTTTTTACCTTTCAAACGAAGTTTGTCTAACAATTTTCTGACAAATACATTTCGAGCTATTTTTTTTTCCAGTAACTTCAAATGTTTAATTTTCCGAGATTAATCTGTGGCAACAATTAGCGAAAAACCCAGTCGTCGGCAAAGCATAGCTTTATATTAAAGAGGACTAGCCGCCACTGGCGACCAGTTTGGTCGCCCTTAAATGTACAGGGTGTCCATAATTAAACGACCCTACTTTAAAGTGGTCTACAGACGAAAATATTGGTCAGAAAGTTGTGAAATTTTGTGGAGAACATAATGAAGGGATGGGAATTTGTTTGAGCGAAAAAAAAATTAGTTCAAAATTTCGTCACCAGAGGGCGTTTTTTAAAGAATTACACATTTTGCATATATTTGCGATAGTTTACGAATTTTATTACAGCAAAAGATGTTCAACAAAACTTTTTTTATGACATGTTCTTAGCATTTCCCAAAACACACTCCGGACGACTGTGGAACATGCTATGTTATAGATTCCAGGTGGTAGCTGAAAATGATGTCCGTCATGTGGAACATGTGTTGTAATAAAATTTTTAAATTATCGTAAATGTATGCTAACTGTTATGCTAAATTATCTATAAAATTATCTATAAAAACGCCCTCTGGTGGCGAAATTTCGAACTATTTTTTTTCGCTCAAACAAATTCCCATGCCTTCACTATGTTCTCCATAAAATTTCACAACTTTCTGACCAATAGTTTTGTCTGTAGACAACTTTAAAGTAGGGTCGTTTAATTATGGACACCCTGTATGTTAAGCATTGTAACAAATTATTTTTATTCATAATTTATTTTTTTCCTTAATCCCTCGCATAACTGGAAAAATCTAATAGATAAATCAAGAACTTTTGCGATCGCGGTAGCATTTCGCATATTTTTTGTTGTTATGTATTTCATCTTTCTTGACAAAAACCGCTTAACCCACTTAAGAATTTATGCTTCATGTCCGTTTGCTTATCACTTGCAATATGTTCGCTAATGCGGAGATTCTTAAACATATTTGGCGCAAAACAAAAATCGCGCCAGCCCCTGTGCGTCCGTGATAGCTGTTTCAATTTAAAATACATGACGTTCACGTTTTTCATTTAAAATAGAAAATAGAAAAATAATAATTATCATAAATCAAAACATTTGATTTCAAATTAAAGTATCGTTTCTAATTTGCACGCGCAAAAAATAAAAGCTGACAATTATTTTCGAAATTTGATCCATTAAATATTATTACATGAGTTCAACTTACGTCAAAAAAGATCCGGAAGTTGAGTTGTATGGAACAGAATTAAGGTAAACTTTGACTGTCTTACTGGTGCGGATTATTTTTTTACGCCAGGCAGCGATCCAAAAATTCATGGTTTAATATTTTAAACATTCACAACGAATGAATCTTTTTTCTTTGTTTACTTTCATATATAGAGAATTTTAACTGCGAACCTAATTTAAACTGAAGTTATTGCAGAATGTATACATAATTGAACGTAAGTCATCTCTCAAATATTAATTTATTTTGAACGATCTTTCTAAAAATGTAATTTTTATGCAGTTTTATTTGCAAAAATAATTTTGAATAAAAATGGCCGCCTGGCATATGAAAAAGTGAAACGGACATCCCGGAACTGTTGATGACAGTCACATGACTTACGGTTTTATTATATAGATGTTGGAGCAGGGATTGTCACCATCACTTTTGAAATCGGTTCTGCAGTTCCAGAGATTCCATAGAAATTGTAATTTAGAATGAATTTAGGATGCTTTTCGCTCACTTCACCCTTTTAAATTTCTAATTTTTTTTTTTAATTCTTAGAGAGCATTTACATCTTATAAGTAACTACAATGCCAAATTTAAAATTTCTAGCTCCTTCAGTATAAAAAAGTCGCAATTTTCGAACATTTTTCACTCCTGCACCCCATTGGGGTCAGTGGCACTGACATAAAATATAGCGTATGTTGGAGCAGGGATTGTCATCAAAATTGGCCACCATGACTTTTGAAAAGGGTTCGGTAGTTCCAGAGATTCCATAGAAATTGTAATTTAGAATGTTTTTAGAACGCTTTTCGTTCATCTCACAGTTTTAAATTTCGAATTTTTTTAGAATTTGTTCTTAGAGAACATTTACATTTTATAAGTAAATACCATGCCAAATTTCATGTTTCTAACACCTTCAGTATAAAAAAAAATCGAAATTTTAGAACGTTTTTCGCTCATGTACTCCCCTGGGGGTAGTGGCACCGACATGAAATATAGCCTATGCTACAGCAGGAACTGTCACCATCAATTTGCCACCATAACTTTTGAAAACAGTTCTCCAGTTCCAGAAATTCCATAGAAATCGTAATTTAGAATGTTTTTAGAATGCGTTTCGCTCCTCTCACCCTTTTAAATTTCGAATTTTTTTAGAATTTCTTCTTAGAGAGCATTATCATCTTATAAGTAAGTATCATGCCAAATTTCAAGTTTCTATCGCCTTCAGTATAAAAAAAATCGAAATTTTAGAACATTTTTCGCTCTTGCACCGCTCCCCTTTCTGGTAGTGGCACCGATATAATACATTGTTTATGTTACAGCAGGGACTGTTACCATCAATTTGCCACCATCACTTTTGAAAATGGTTCTGTAGTTCCAGAGATTCCCTAGAAATTGTAATTTAGAATGTTTTTAGAATGATTTTTGCTCATCTCACACCTTTTAAATTTCGATTTTTTTTAGAATTCGTTCTTAGAGAGCATTTACATCTTATGAGTAACTACGATGCCAAATTGCATGTTTCTAGCTCCTTCAGTATAAAAAAATTCGAAATTTTCGAACGTTTTTCGCTCTTGCAACCCCCCTGGGGTCAGTGGCACCGACATAAAATATAGCCTATGTTGGAGCAGGGACTCTCACCATCAATTTGCCACCAACACTTTTGAAAACGGTTCTGTAATTCCAGATATTCCATAGAAATTGTAATTTAGAATGTTTTTAGAACGCTTTTCGCTTTTCTCACAGTTTTAAATTTCGAATTTTTTTAGAATTTGTTCTTAGAGAACATTTACATTTTATAAGTAAATACCATGCCAAATTTCCTGTTTCTAACACCTTCAGTATAAAAAAAATCGAAATTTTAGAACGTTTTTCGCTCATGTACTCCCCTGGGGGTAGTGGCACCGACATGAAATATAGCCTATGCTGCAGCAGGAACTGTCACCATCAATTTGCCACCATAACTGTTGAAAACAGTTCTCCAGTTCCAGAAATTCCATAGAAATCGTAATTTAGAATGTTTTTAGAATGCGTTTCGCTCATCTCACCCTTTTAAATTTCGATTTTTTTTAGAATTTTTTCTTAGAAAGCATTATCATCTTATAAGTAAGTATCATGCCAAATTTCAAGTTTCTATCTCCTTCAGTATAAAAAAAATCGAAATTTTAGAACATTTTTCGCTCTTGCACCCCTTCCCTTTCTGGTAGTAGCACCGATATAATATATAGCTTATGTTACAGCAGGGACTGTTACCATCAATTTGCCACTATCACTTTTGAAAATGGTTCTGTAGTTCCAGAGATTCCCTAGAAATTGTAATTTAGAATGTTTTTAGAATGATTTTTGCTCATCTCACACCTTTTAAATTTCGATTTTTTTTAGAATTTGTTCTTAGAGAGCATTTACATCTTATGAGTAACTACGATGCCAAATTGCATGTTTCTAGCTCCTTCAGTATAAAAAAATTCGAAATTTTAGAACGTTTTTCGCTCTTGCACCCCCTTGGGGTCAGTGGCACCGACATAAAATATAGCCTATGTTGGAGCAGGGATTGTCACCATCAATTTGACACCATCACTTTTGAAATCGCTTCAGTAGTTCCAGAGATTACCACCTATAAACAAACAAACAAACAAACAAACAATCTTTACTACTTTATAATATTAGTATAGATAGACATATATCACTTTAGAAACTTAGGTCTGGCCCTCGAGCTCACGTCTCTACCAGATTTTGGGTCTTGCGGACATTTTAGTAAGTACTATTGCTCTAAAATACTGTAAAAAAAATTCCGTCAATTTACGAAAAAAGGACTGACAGCAGAGTTGCCGGAATGTTTCCGTTTTTTGAGGAGAGTTCCGTCTTTGTAGCGAAGGAGTTGAAGCTCATATGTGGCGATCAAAAATACTGCAATCCCATTGGATGATAGATTTTTACATTAATAATTCCGTATTTGAAACTCTGTAATCCTAAATAGCAACAGATATACGGGAGAGATTCCATTTTTCTAACAAAACGGAAACTTTCTGATCAAAATTCACGGAAGACAACCTGTCAATAAACGAAAATTTTTAACAGTGTATATGGTGGTCATCAAGTCTTTTCCTGATTACAATAATTTATTACAGAAAAACTAATATAATTAGGCATATGCTTGTTTCAATATATTGTAAATACATTTATGAAGTTTTTAATACCAGTACTGACGTCAGTAAATTTTGATGTGAGCACCCTTGGTAGCTCGAAGAATGTCAAGGCGGTATTCCATTTCTCGCCACGTATTGTCCAACATTTGGGCTGTCACACTAGACGCAGCATCTGTGATCCTGATCTTGAGTGTTTCAGTATATTTTACTGGTGTTGCAAACACACTGTCCTTTATGTACCTCCAAAAGAATAAATCTGGAGGAGTTGGTCCATCCCGTCCGATACATCTTCCAGGAAATTTGTCAGCAAGGAACTCACGAACGACGGTAGAGACTGGAGTAAAAGAAAACTTAAGAACGTGACTTTTCCATAATAAAAATTTTGCAGTATTACATTCAGTCGTTATTTCGTAATTTTTTTTTTTTTTTGTAATCAGGGAAACACTTTATGACCACCCTGTATTTTCTGCCACCTGCAAAGAAAATTAAAAATTTTTAATGCAAGGGGCTCTAACCCGGAATTCTCAGGTTACAGAATATAGATGAAAATAATTTTCTTTAATTGAAAAATCTAATAGATTTTTTACATTTAATATATATTAGGTAGCTTTCAATACAAAAAAGTATAAAGCTACCTATTGCAGCCGTTCGGAGGAAAGCAGTTTCGGAAAATTTCGATATATTTTCACCGATCATGACCCCCAGACCCCAAAACCACCCTCCGTTCAAATGTTGATTTATATATATAGATATATCCATATATATATATATATATATATATATCTGACCTATGTCATACGATAACGCTCGTATTTATAAATCAATTTTGATGAAACTAATTGTGTGTATTAAGGTCACCAATGTCTCGACCGAGTTCGTTGGCCAGCTTGGTCCGCCATTTTGTTTCAAGATGGCCGCCATTTAAAAATTTAAAATTAAAATAAATATACAAAAAAGTTAAAAATTCAAATTTATTTTTTAATTAAATGTTAGGCCTTGATACGAGGATTCCAGAGCATTTTTTGGTTTACCTCTATCTTAAAAAATGGCTGAGATAGAGCAGTTTGAAATTCTAGGGTGGCTGACATTTTGAAACAAGACAGCACATTACAAAAATTTTCATTGTTGTAATAATTTTCCCAATCATACGCATAAAACTATATATTCATATCCGTTAGCGCCAAAATCTCGCCAAACTTGGCGACATTTGGCGAAATATCGCCAAATTTGGCGACAAAAATAAGTCTTCATAAATGAAGCCAATTTGACTATTGCTGAATAATTTGGCGAATTTCTTATTCAGATTCAGTATTAACGAATCCTTTGTAAACGTTTTCTTTGCATTTTAACTTGCTGTTTTCATGTAACATTAGCTAAAATTTTAAAACGAAGATATAGGAAAGCTACCTTTTCCTCCCGGTACAGGCCGGAAGGACTTTTTTTCTTTATATTGCCCACTAACAATGCCAAAAATTATTTTTATAATAAAGTTTCATAATAAATATTTTTTTTGTAATAAATAATTAAAATAAATGAAATTTTGAAATTTATTAAAAGCGATACATTTGTTTTGGCTCCATGACAGGAAGAAATCGAAGAAATCGCCAAAGATCGCTATTTACACACTGCAAAAAATAACTGTTGATTTTACAGTATAAAACTGGCACCCCAGCTGCCAGTATTATACCGTAAAATTAACAGTATTAAACAGTAAAATAAGCAGTAATACGCTACGGCGCATGCGCGGTAGCGTATTACTGCTTGCGCGGCAGCGTATTACTGCTTATTTTACTGTTTAATACTGTTAATTTTACGGTATAATACTGGCAGCTGGGGTGCCAGTTTTATACTGTAAAATCAACAGTTATTTTTTGCAGTGCAGCATCCTTTTTTTATTCGTGTAATCTCAGTTATTTAAGCGAATAGTTCGATTACCTCTCTTAAATTTGTGTTTTATTTGTATTTTATTATTTTATTTATTTATTGGCGAAGTTTTAATTTCGTTATGGAATATAGGCCAGAAACAAATGCTGAACCATTTATATTAATTTAAGTGCAAACGGATTTATCTTCTGTACTCGCCAGCACTCGATAGAGATAAATTTTTAAAAAAGTTTCTGCTTGCAAATTATTTTAAAAACCATAAAAAATTAGTAAATTGCGATACAGTTCCCAAAAAAATTGCAATACATTTTTCAAACAAATTGCATTTAAAAGTACATTTTTTCTTCTTATTCGATGGTGTAAAAATTGAAAATGGGCGAAGATTAGAAGTTAAAAGAATTACAGTGAAAGCGAAATTTAATCGCCTGGTGGCCAACGTCAAAATGACGTCAGTGTTACTCACGGACAAGTTTTTTTTTAATAATATAGATAAGAAGATTAAATGATAATATATGACGTGAAAATGAAAATACAAATCTTTTTTTTTTTTTTTTTTAAACCTCTGAAAAATTGGTAGTATACACTGCAAAAAAAAAAAAAAAAAAAAAAAAAAAAAAAAATGTTGATTTTACAGTATAATACTGACACCCCATCTGCCAGTATTATATCGTAAAATTAACAGTAATGAACAGTAAAATAACACTAATACTCTGCCACGCATGCGTGGCAGCGTATTACTGCTTATTTTACTGTTTATTACTGTTAATTTTACGGTATAATAGATAATTAAATAAACACAAAGAGGATAAAATTGGGAGGTATATAATGATTGGGAGAAGGGACCAAACAAATATTGGTGGGCGAAGTGGACACTTTATCTTCGAAGGATTGTGCGGATCTCTGATATCTCCTTGTTAAATTTGGCAAAAGCCTGTATTGAAGAAAACACACACACACACACAAATTCACGACTTGATTAGTGACATTTACGTTTTTTTCTGTCTTTCTTCCTCTTTCCTTTCTTTTCTGTTTTCTTATGGGCATGAAAATCAAATCTACCGCTTTTACAATTATAGTTTAATTCAAGAAATACACCAACATATGAATTTCATAGATTCACGAAAATCAAATTAACCACACTCATTGTTGAGTTCAGATATATTTCTCCCGGAGAGATTTTTTTTTCTAGGGGGGGGGGGGGGGGGTGAAAACCCCGGACCAACCCCTGAATCATCGGCCCAGGCAAAAAAGTAAAAAAATGGGCAAATCCCCCCCCCCCCAAAAAAAAAAAAAAAAAAAAAAAAAAGAAAAACATCGATTTTTAAAAAGAAAATTACTTTTAATGCTATCACTACAGAAAAAAAAACGTCTAATATTACAATAAAAAGAAAACTGTCCAGTTAAACTGAGGGCATTGAGCTCACAGGCTATTCACACTAATTGTATATTATACTCTTATTTCAAAGAATTTGAAATATGCCCCTCGAAAAATAAAGAAATCAACAATATATTAAGTGGGGGTCATCCCTCCGTTACCTCCCTCATAGTTAACTATTGAACCCCTTAAACTAATCAGGGACGTCTCTAAGACACAGGGAAGTCTCTCTTACAATGAATATATATACAAAATTTGAAGAAAATGGGATAATTCTGCATGAAAAACCCATTTATCTAAATTAAGGGGGGATTAGCCCCCCTTTCCCCCTTTATACTTAACCAATGAACCCCCAAAACTATTCAGAGAAGCGCATTATCACAATGAACCTATATACAAAATTTGAAGAAAATCGGATAATTCTGCATGAAAAACTCATTTATCTAAATTAGGGGGGGGGGTTATCCCCCCCTTTATACTTAACCAATGAACCCCCAAAACAATTGACAGAAGCACATTATCACAATGAACCTATATACAAAATTTGAAGAAAATCGGATAATTCTGCATGAAAAACTCATTTATCTAAATTAGGGGGGGGGGTTATCCCCCCCTTTCCCCCTTTACAACCAATGAACCTCCAAAACTATCGACAGAAGCACATTATCAAAATGAACCTATATACAAAATTCGAAGAAAATGGGATAATTCTGCATGAAAAACCCATTTATCTAAATTATGGGGAGTTAGCCCCCCGTTTCCCCCCTTTATGCTTAACCAATGAACCTCCAAAACTATTCAGGGAAGCGCCTTATCACAAGGAACCTATAAACAAAATTTAAAGTAAAACGGTTAGTTCTATCAAGAGTTATCGCGTTACGTACATACATACATACATACGTACGTACGTACATACAGAACCGGCTGCACATAAGCTCTCAGGCTTTGATAGCCTGTGCGCTAAAAAACTGTCCAGTTAAACTGAGGGCATTGAGCTCACAGGCTATTCACACTAATTGTATATTATACTCTTATTTCAAAGAATTTGAAATATGCCCCTCGAAAAATAAAGAAATCAACTATATATTAAGGGGGGGGGGTCATCCCCCCGTTACCCCCCTCATAGTTAACTAATGAACCCCTTAAACTAATCAGGGAAGTCTCTAATTACAATGAATATATATACAAAATTTGAAGAAAATCGGATAATTCTGCATGAAAAACCCATTTATCTAAATTAAGGGGGGATTAGCCCCCTCTCCCCCTTTATACTTAACCATTGAACCCCCAAAACTATTGACAGAAGCGCATTATCAAAATGAACCTATATACAAAATTTGAAGTAAATGGGATAATTCTGCATGAAAAACCCATTTATCTAAATTAAGGGGGGATTAGCCCCCCCCTTTCCCCCTTTATACTTAACCAATGAACCCCCAAAACTATTCAGAGAAGCGCATTATCACAATGAACCTATATACAAAATTTGAAGAAAATCGGATAATTCTGCATGAAAAACTCATTTATCTAAATTAGGGAGGGGGGGTTATCTCCCCTTTGCACCTTTATACTTAACCAATGAACCTCCAAAACTATTGACAGAAGCACATTATCAAAATGAACCTATATACAAAATTTGAAGAAAATGGGATAATTCTGCATGAAACACCCATTTATCTAAATTATGGGGGGTTAGCCCCCCGTTTCCCCCCTTTATGCTTAACCAATGAACCTCCAAAACTAATCAGGGAAGCGCCTTATCACAAGGAACCTATAAACAAAATTTAAAGTAAAACGGTTAGTTCTATCAAGAGTTATCGCGTTACGTACATACATACATACATACGTACGTACGTACATACAGAACCGGCGGGCACATAAGCTGTCAGGCTTTGATAGCCTGTGAGCTAAAAAGGTACATTGCCTCTAATTCGAATCGTTTTTAACGTTATTAAATTATAAAAACTTATTACATTCTAAAATTAAAATTATTAGCAGCGTATTAATCTTAAAAAGTCAAAAAAATCTTATCTTTATCGTAAATGCAATCATAATAACGAAAACAAAGCATTAAACATGAAATATATTGTGAATTAAAAAAATTAATGAAAAAAATTACAACTTGTAAAACAGCTGAAGTAATGTTTGTTGTAATTTGTTAATCACTGTCACTACGTTTATCAGCCAGTGTTTCAATTTCAAATAAATATTTGAGTTCTTTGTGTTCTGAAGTCTCCATCTGAATAATATTCTTTGTGTTCTGAAGTCTCCATATCTGAATAATATTCAGATAATCTAAATAAAAATTTTCAAAATATCAATTGCATACGTTACTGGTTTCTCATTAGCATGTTTAAGGATGCTGGGAGTCTCATCATCTGACACAAAGTCATTTCAGTTATTTTTTTTCCGTCTCTTTGCCTGTAATAGTTTAATTGACTTCTTCAGCACTTACTCTCCCAGATTTTTAGAAATCGTTTTCTGCTGTCACATACTATTATTCTATATTAATACCGTATCTTAAAAAGAAAAAAAGAGAGAGAAAGAGAGAGTTCAAATTAATCGATGTTATTAAAAATGAGTTCGAATTATTGAACTAATTTTAACATTAGCTCTAATGCAAAGTTTTGAGGATTTTGTGATTAGTTCAATGTAACCGAAAGTTCGAATTAAGTGAGCTCGAATTATCGCGAATCCCCTGCATAATGAATTTTCTTTCATTATGCAGGATCTTTTTTTTTTATATCAATATATGTTATTAGGAAATTTCTTTTTGAGATAATTTTTGGAAACATTTATTATTATTATTATTATTATTATTATTATTATTATTATTATACGCGATTTTAAGATTCTGCAGTAATCCTTATAGGTGGGTAAAAATAATCTATATTAATAAGAAAGTATCGCTTTGTGTGTGTGTCTGTCTATTGGCGATGGCTAGCGAAATCTACAGCATTTAGAGATCTGAAAATTTGGGTGAGGATGTCCTAATGCACCTGAGGCTCAGATTTTTAATTTTTTGATAATTAGCCGATAAATTAATTAAAAACTCATTAAAAATCACATCCAAAATGCTATCGTTCTTATCAAAATGGCTAAAGAAAAGAACAGCTGCTTTCAAATTCAAAGCCGACAGGAATGAATTTGGTAATTTTCACTAATTAACGACAATTAAAAAAACTAATTAAGATTTGAAACTCGGCATTTATATGTAGAAATTTTTTTACATCCGAATATCCAATTTTTGAAAAAATCGGTCGGTAATTTTTCTTAATTTTTGCAAAAAAACTGACGGCGACAATCCAAAAATTCAGAGTAGGAACCAGACGGGGGCCGGCATTCTTTAATAACTGAACTAAAAAGAGATATGTTTCCAGCCTGTCCCTCCATTTACTTTCCGAAAACAAAAGGAAATTAATTGTTATTTTTTACTAATAAGTGAAAATTAAAAATATTAGTTAAGATATAAATTTGAATTTGGGAAGGAGAGACATCTGGCGGCCAGTTTAGAGTATAAATTTCATGCATAGCCCGGCACTCAAGTTTCATTTTCATACCCAAAACTCGTGTATTCCTGTAACCCCTAAATTGTTAATAACTTGCCCCCTTTTAATCCGATCTTCTTCGTTTTTGGTGCCCTTTCTCCATTTAGTTATTCTCTCATTTCTATGTTCTAGTTAAGACCCTGGACCCCTGGGGCCCCTTGAAGTTTTTGTGCTTCATACCCTTTTCACCCTCCAAATTGTGTCATCCTCTGAATGCATAACTTTAAAGTTGAGTCTTAGATTCCTCTGCCCGGGCCACTATCCTTATATTTTTATTTGGACCCTAGATCTTTTTTCAAGCATTTTCCCTCCATTTTGGCGCATTTCTCTAAAATTATATTCTAATGATAATTCTTATCCAATGCTTAATTTCGGCTAAAGAGCTAAGTACAGGGCCTTTTAAGAAGGGCCTTGCTCTCAAGTTACCTCCTCAAGTTGGCTCCTTTTGGGACCCCTACTATAACTCCCTAGCTTACTTTTGCTAATAACTTCTTAGATTCTCCTACTATATCAACTACATAAAAATTTTCTCAGACCTCAGCTCACCATTTTTGAATATTATCTCCTTCTTGGGGCCTTAGTGCAGCTTCTTTAAAAATGATCCGATTCTCTTGTAATTTTATTTAACACAGTTCTTGCCCCCCCCCCCCCGGCTATTTTATAAACTACTAAAAATTTCCTTAGACCACAGCTATCGCATTTTAGGTAGATTTCGTAAGAAATAATACCTATTACATTCTCACCTAAGTTGGAATTTTTGAAAAAATTTTGCAGATCTACGCCGATCATGACTCCCAGAACCCAAAACCACCCCCAATTCAAAACTTTATATCTATCTATCTATCTATCTATGTCACTTTTTTATGGACACGATAACTGCAATAATTCTGCACAAATCTCTTCGAAACTGATACATAAAATCAAGGGGCATAAAATCTCGGTCAAGTTCGTTAATGGGCAAAATCGAACCAGGGAGGATGGGGGGCTTTTTGTGAAAACACAGAAAACCCCCATAATTTCTTAATTATGATACGTATCGAATCCGTTTAAAGTTATTATTACTTCTAGGAGAAGGGCCGAAAATGTACGTATGACAGATTTTTGATATAATTAAAAATAGCCCCAAGGGGGTGGAAAGGGGGTGTTTTAGATGAAAAAAAATTCATAACTTCGTCAATTCACAAGATATCAAATCCGCTTAAATTTATTATAAATCCTCTTAATATTATCTACAACTTTTATATTGACAAGTTTTTTATAGGACCAACTCTTACAGCAAAAAAAAAAAAAAAAAAAAAAAAAAATCCCTGCCGGCTCCGCCTGCAAACAAGTTATTTTTCGAAGCAGGCGGTTCCAACTCCCGCATCTCTTCGAAAATGATACATAAAATCAACGGGCATAAAATCTCGGTCAAGTTCGTTAATGGGCAAAATCGAACCAAGGGAGGGGGGACAGGGGGGGGGCTTTTTGTGAAAACGAAAAAAACCCCATAATTTCTTAATAATGATACGTATCGAATCCGTTTGAAGTTATTATTACTTCTAGGAGAAGGGCCGAAAATTTATGTATGACAGATTTTTGATATCATTAAAAATGGCCCCAAAGGGCGAGAGGAGGTTTTTAAAAGAAAAAAATTCATAACTTCGTCAATTCACAAGATTTCAAATCCGCTTAGATTTATTATAAATCCTCTTAATATTATCTAAAACTTTTATATTGACAAGTTTTTTATAGGACCAACTCTTATAGCAAAAAAAATAAATAAATAAATAAATAAATCCCTGCTGGCTCCGCCTGCAAACAAGTTAGGTTTCGAAGTAGGCGATTCCAACTGCCGCATCATGGCAAAAAGGTCATTTCTTCCGCAATTCCCAACAAACAGGCGCTCCACGGTCTGCGTCTCCGAAATCTACCTGTGCCTATAGGCCGAGCCGTCAGGGATTTTTTTTAATATTAATTTTGTTTTTCGTCTTCAACTTACGTTTACTCACTGCAGCCATAAATTAAAAATCGCGTTACTGTTGAAGGTAAGTGGTTAAGTATACAGGTGGGGGGGAGTTCGTAAATTAAATACTGTGTTAATGTGGAAGGTGAATCGTTAAATCCACAGGGGGGGGGGGTCACATTCCACCGCCTGGGGACGCATTCTTTTCTCGGGTTCTATGGGCCCGATTTCAACGGGAATTGGTTCATTCAACTTAGCTTACGATTCAGCTACTTTCTGCATTATGAAAGTTTATCTTAAACTCCAGTTACCACCATTTAAAACATTAAATGGGCATTCTTTTCTCGGGTTCTATGAGATCGATTTCAAAAGGAATTGGTTCATTCAACTTACCTTACGACTGTCTTACAGATGTTAGTTCCAACTTCCACCGCCAGAGGCGCATTCTTATATCGGGTTCTATGGACCTTCAGCGGTCGATATCGACAAATTTGGGAATTTCTTTTCTTTGCAAAGGCAAGAGGAGACAGGGGAGCGCCATTAACCCTCTCTGGATTTCAAATATTAATTACCGCAATTTCCGTTGTATAAGCCGCGGCTCAAATAATTCTGTTTCGGACCAGAAAGTTTATTTAATAAAATATAACCTATTTGTGCATGGAACTTATTTGACCTTTTTTAATAAATAAAATTTCTGGTTCGTAACAGAATTTTTTTTAGTCGCGGTTTATACACCAGAAATTACGGTAATTAAATTTTATTTTTTCTGATGATTTGGGAAGAAAAAACTTTAAAATTTATTCTTCCTGATTTAAAACCAAATGACCTTAAGACTAGGTAATTAAACACTAAGAGAAAAATTAACTAAAAATTTTTCTTCAGGGCCACCCCGTGGCAATTAATTTTTGGTTGTGTTCCTCTTTTTACGTTCACGTGTTTAAAATTTATCTTAAACGAGGTGTTTAAAGTGACAAAACCTGCCTGACAGACAAAAAAAAAAAAAAAAAAACTGTTTCAATTCCCTATTTTGAAAAATGCTAGAATTTTTTTTTTTTTTATATTTCTCAGTTGTTAAATTTCTGTAATGCTTTTTATATTATTATGTTAAAAGAATGCCTTTCACACTTAGTTCAAACAAAAACTTCTTAGTTTAGCTTATTTCATGATTATATTTTCCATTAAAAAATAAATAAAATAAGGAAAAAATGTGGCCTAGGCTACGGACCACAGGCATACCTATTTCAAAATCTTGTTCCTGTCTGGATTTCGTTCTGCCGGCGACCATGGTTCTAAGCTAAACCATTAAAACAGTTTTACTTCTACTAGCATTATTTCAAAATTTCGTTACATCTGATGCGCTCAACATGTGAAGTAAATAAAACATTACTCGTACACTCACGAGTCACGATTTAAATACGATTATTTAAATGCATTTCGCCATCTGCAGTGGAAACATCTGCACGTGACACCCGCCTTCTGCTTAAGATGAAGAATATCCTTAACAATGCACCTGAATAAATTACTTAGTTGCAATCGTCGTAAAGATACGTGTTTAACAAATCACTGTCATGAGTCGGAATATCGATATACACCAAGATAGCTTCTTAATTAGGTACCTAATTCATCAACAGCTGCAATTGCACATGTCACAGTGGAAATTCATACCCAATTTTGAAATTCTAGGATGTTTGACCAACTTTGTTATGCATTCTCATTGGAAGAATTTCCCCTCGCCGATTGCGAAATCCCATGTTAACCCTTAACTGCTTTTAGCGGTCTCACAGTCAGCTGTTTTATTTATTTATTTATTTATTTTCCAATTTAAAAAACTTGTAATTTTGAGTTTAACCCTTAAATGCTGTGACAGAAATTGTTGCATAGCTTCTGTGAGCGGTTTCTGAGACCGCTTGATCGTAAGAAGAATAATAGCCTCTATTAACTCATAGGATATTGTTTCTGTACTAAACTTTATGTACAGGCAGGGCTTAAATTGCGACGGAGCCCAACCGGAGCCCGGCTCCGGTACTTCTCTGTTTTTAGTAAATATTTAAATATTGGTCGGAATTCACTGGAGCCCATAAATACTGGGCTCCGGAGCCCAGTGCAATCTCTTCCGAAAAACCGAAGCCTAAATTATCCTTTCCTTTTCCTCCCATATCGAAGCTTTTGCATTCTTTTCTATCAAAACACTATATGTGACATAATGTATTGCACGCTTAGGAAATGAAGATGAAATGGGCTCAATCTTTATATCAATCTTCGGGCTTGTACGTGCTCGAACTCAATCTGTCTGTAAATTAAAAATTTTATTTATTCATCTCTCTCTCTCTATATATATATAAAAATTAACGATTTGGAAATGGACCAATGAAAATCTGCGTAGATATTCCGGGTTATTCTCATCGCTTTTTTACTAGCGACTTTTTTGAGAAGCTTTTTCTATAAAAGCATCGACTCTTTCCGATTACGGTGTCAAATGTTTAATTTTGTCTGATTTTCAAGGACTCATCACGAAAGACTGTTATACGGAAGGAATCGATTATAGTTTAAGATATGCACCTTTTATAGGAAATTGAAAAACTTTGTTCAATTCTTCAGCATATAAATATTTATTTTTGAAAATTTCATTCATTTTTTCATAAAAATGCATAGCTGCGAACTATTCTTTTTTTGTGTTAACACTCACTGTTTCCGAATCACACTCCTTGCTTTATTTAATCGCAGAATTCTGCAATTAATTAACATTAAAATTAGGCAAAGATTTCTATTCGGCCGGAGTAATAACTAAAAAAGTGGAATAATTGACAGCTAAGTAAATGCAGATAGATATATTTAAAAAATTTATTTTGCTAAAGAAAAAAATTGCTTTAAATTTTGCAAATACATATAATGTATGAAATATAAATATGCAAATTGGAGTGACGGTGGAAGGGGGGGGGGAGGTGCACTACGGTTATTAGTACTGCAGAATATTAGTGCTCCGGTGCTTTTTTGTTAGAAATTAAGCTCTGCGTACAGGACTATTATAATTAAAATTCATCAATTCAGAAGTCTCTAGAATTAGCACCAGGTCTCCAAACGACTCAAACTGTTACTAGTCTCTGTAGTTAAACTGAAAATTACAAGTTAAACAGTGAAATTTGAAGAAAAAAAACAGAGGTCTATGAGACCGCTAACACCAGTTAAGGGTTAACTATAGTTACTAGTGAAATTTTGTTTCGATCGTAGATACCATCACTAGAGACTTCTGAATAGTCGAATTTTAATTATAACAGTCCTGTACAGAATGTTTAGTACAGAAACAGTATCCTGTGAGTTAATCGAACCTTTTATTCATTTTTCAAGCAAGAGTCTCAGAGATCGCTCACAGCAATTAGAAATAGGAATATTAAATAAGTAGTAATACGAGGCACATTATATTTATAAATATACAGATTCATTGGTGAATGACATGTCCAGCACCCCTTTTCTTTCTCCCTGTTGAAGAGAGCCTGCGCGGTGATGCCTGTTTTCGGTGATTTCCTGTGAGTTGCGTCACTTCTGCTCTTTTGGTTATACTTATAAACCAGTAATTTTTTTTTTTTTTTAAACATGTAACTAAACCAACTACGTCTGCATTTCAATATTGTGTTTTTAATTTTATGCCATTTTGGTCAGATTACAGCCAGTACTCGGGGTTATAGCCGAGCGAGGTTGTTTTTAACCCTTTTAACATTTTGTTTTTTTGTTTTTTTCCTACCTGACACTGATGAAGGGGATGTTTGTATCCTTGAAACGGCCGTATGTGTTTTAAAGTTTTGTAATTTGTGTGCTTCAACGTTGTTTTTAGCTTTTTCGTATTAAATCAGTAGTTCCTTCTTCCAAGCTCACTGCAGTTAAGGGTTAACCTATGAGGGAATTTAAACGGGTGATTATTCATTCCCTGATATAATTATCGAATTACGATTTTCACCATCAGAAAGAAGACGTCCGATGTGGACATACGCGTTTTTAAAAATTATTTGTTTAAATTTTTAGTATTTTTTAAAAACACAATAAACTTTAAAATTTTTATTTGAGCAAAATTTTCAAAATTTACCGTTACTGAAAATGCTTAAAATTTAAGAAAATATTTTTTTAAACATGTAACTAAACCAACTACGTCTGCATTTCAATATTGTGTTTTTAATTTTATTAGTACTGCTTTTTATATAATTTATAAATCAATAATTGTAGGTGAAATTCGTAGAATTCTAGATTTAATATGTGAGCACGCCTAGCCTTTAAATCAGGACATTTCAGCCTTTTTTATTTTATTTTTTAATGGTAAACTCGAACAGTTAAACTTCTGTAACGTGCTGGAACCGAAAATTAAGCTGATAAATACTTAAATTATGATTTTTAAAAACCTTATAAAAGAAATGTACCTTTGTTTCATATGTATATTACCGAACACATACCTCTATCTATATATTATAAAATAAAAACATATCTGTGAGTGTAACGTCATATTTACTGTGACAACATCTGACCAATAAATTTAACTTTTACTGCATATTTTTGAAGTGAAAACTTCTTTAGGCGCGTTGGGCATTTTTGAGATGGGAAAAAAACATTGAACTCGCGACACTGTTACTGTAACCGACACTGTTACCGACACCTCTGTATATTTGAAGTGATTGAAGTGAAAACTTCTTTCGGCGCGTTGGGCATTTTTTGAGATGGGAAAAATCTATTGAACTCGCGACACCGTTACTGTAACCAACACTGTTACCGACACCTCTGTATATTTGAAGTGAAAACTTCTTTAGGCGCATTGGGCATTTTTTGAGATGAGAAAAAACATTGAACTCGCGACACTGTTACTGTAACCGACACCTCTGTATATAAGTATGTACATGTATTGTGTATAGTTAGGTATGAAGTAGGGCGGGGCGGGCGCGTCGCGCGCCGCATGCTTGCATGTGCACTATTGCACCGCGGTATAGTAAGCGCGGTATAGTAACGCAGAAAAATGTAAGCGGTTTAGTAAGCGGTATAATAACGCAGAAAAATGTAAGCGGTATAGTAAGTGGTATAGTGCGAGTGAAGTCTGGTTCCAGAAATTTTTGTATCTAAAATAATATGCATTATTTTTCATGTACAATAGCGCATTAAATGAAAATTGTAATATAATTTTTGTAGTAGTAGATTATAATCACTACATAGTATAAAACAAAGTCGCTTTTTCTGTCCCTATATCCCTATGTACGCTTAAATCTTTAAAACTACGCAACGGATTTTGATGCGGTTTTTTTTTAATAGATAGAGTGATTCAAGAGGAAGGTTTATATGTATAATAACATCCATTAAACAGTGGAGAAATACTGTTATTTTTGAGGTTTTTAATGTGATGTCGTAAATAATTTCATTTTTTACATTTGTTATTTTGGCCGAAAAGGTTACCATTGCTATTTTTTTGGCGATCATTATTGTTGCAGAAAGAAATGAAAAGGCTATACATCTCCAAAAATAAAAGAAAAACTGTGTTAAATTAATTTTAAAAAAAAGAAAAAGAAAGAAAAAAGAGTTTTGATGAGAGAATATTATAAAACGAAAATATTTAATTTAAACATGATTGGGAATGTTCGCAATGCTTAAAAAATTATTCAAGGGGCAAGATTGCTATCGAAACAATATTTCGCGATTTATCTTTTGTTTTTGGCGATTTTGATTTTACTTTTGATCCTAAACAATTTGATTTTAAGCCAAAAGTTGTCTTTTTTTTTTTTTTTTTTTTTTTTTTGATGCAGAAAGAATTGAAATGGCTATACAGCTGGAAAAATAAAAGAAAAAGCTGTTATTAATTTTATTTAAAAAAAAGAAAGAAAAGAAAAACAGTTTTGATGAGAGATTTTAAGCCAAAAGGTGCTTTTTTTTTTTCAAGTGTACGATCACTGGCGCCCGGCTAACCGAAAAGTACCTTTTTTTAAATTCAAATGCAAACTATATTAATGTCAATATACTTCTATTTACTTCTACATATATGAAATTTCGTTCCGGCTGCTTATAACTCGAGTTCTGCTGAATGGATTTTCGTAGAGCTTAAACTGTATAAGATAATTTTTCAGGGAAGGTTTTATTGTATAACATACCGTTCTGCGTAGCTTAGTTATAGAATTATTCTGGGAAGTTCTATAATCAGATCAATCCGTTTATGAAATATTAGCCTTTTTAAAAGATTTTGCTGAATGGATTTCGATGAAACCTACACTGTTAGATAACTTTCTAGGGAAAGTTTTATTATATAACATATCATTCTACGTTGCTTAGTTCTAGAATTATAGGGGGAAATTCGAAAATCAGGTGATATTTTTTTTTTAATCAAATATTAGCTTTTTCAGTATTTGATTACGATTATGAAAGATTAGCCTTCTGAAAAAGTTCTACTGGACGGATTTTGATGAGAATTGTATTGTTAGTCAGATGCTATTTCAGGAATGGTTTTAATGTAATATATATATATATTTGTGGTAATATTGTTCTACGCTGCTTAGTCAAACAGTTGTGTGAAGGTTATACAGTCAGGAGAACCCGATTCCGAAAGATTAGCCTTTTTGAAAGTTTTTACTGGGCGTATTTTTTGCGACTTGCATTGTTAAGTAGATAATTTGTAAGGATGGTTTTAGTATATTTTATATTGTTCTGTTTTAGAATTACGTGGAAAAGTTCTATAATCAGATGAACCCGATTATAAAAGATTAGCCTTTATAAAAACTTCTACTGAATGGATTTTGTTAATTAGTTTGCATTGTTAGTTCGATAATTTTTAGTGATGGTTTTAGTATATTGCATATAGTTTTATCATTCTTTAGCAAACCTTAACTGTAAATGACCAAATAAAAGAGTTGGTCCTTAACAGCTAAAATTTTGACTGCACATTAGAAAATATAATAGCGCAATCACGTCATTTTTCAGTAATGTGGAAGGATATTCCAGGTAAATATACAGATTGCTTTCAAATACAAGGTCAAATTAAACGATATATTTTGTTTGCTTCAAGGTTCATTTGTAGAAACTGACCAGCGCAGCGGGCGTAGCTTGCTAGTAATGAATAAAAAAAACACTTCATTTAAAAGTATTTCCTGCACAATAAAACATTTCCTGACGATTCAAAAAATACACACGTAATTGTTCAAGTTTTCACTTCTGTCGGCACTCCCGGAGTGCCAATTTATTTTTTTTTACTTATAAACATCGCCAAATTTCAAAATTTAGACCGTCGATTAGAGAAAAAAAAAATTTTTCAAATGCAATTTGTTTGAAAACTGTATCTTGATTTACTGATTTTTTATGGTTTTAAAAATAATTTACAAGCGTGATTTAAAAAAAAAATCTGTCCCTATCGCGTGTAGCTGATTACAAAAGATTAATCCGTTTACACTTAAAAAAAATATAAATAGTTCAACGTTTGTTTCCTTCTAATCTACACTTATAAAATAGTAGCTTGATTTTCACATAATCAACGCCGAGCCTCCACCGTTTGTCCTAGAACAATGAAATTTGGAAGACATGTTCTTTACACAATGTAGGCAAAAACTAAGAACAGATTTTTGAAAATTCACACTCTAGGGGGGTTAAATGGGGGGGGCGAAAGTTTTAGATAATTTTGTCTTTTCGGCATATCTCAGCAGGAGTTTTAAGTTAGGACCGTGAAATTCGGGATAACAATTCTACTAAATAATAGTTAAACATGTATCTCAGGCGATTTTAGAAATTCAACCACTTAAGTAGGTTAAATGGGGGGTCGAAAAATTTTGGTGATTTCACATTTTCACCATATCTCATCAGCAGTTTTAGGTAAGAGCGTGAAATTCCAGATAACAAATCTACTAAAATCTATTAAATGGGGCGTCTAAAGTTTTAGGTCATTTTGCCTTTTCGCCATATCTCAACAACAGTTTTAATTAAAAGCGCGAAATTCAGGATAACAAGTGCACTAAAAGTTATTTAAACACATATTTCAGCGATTTTAAAAATTCAACCACTAAGGGTGTTAAATGGGGGGTCGAAAGTTTTTAGTCTTTTCGCGTTTTCGCCATATCTCAGCAGCAGTTTTAGGTACGAACGTGAAATTCCAGGCTAACAAATCTACTAAAAAAATATTTAAACAAATATTTCAGCGATTTTAGAAATTCATCCATTAAGGGAGTTAAATGGGGGGTCGGAAGTTTTAGGTCATTTTGCCTGTTCACCATATCTCAGCAATATTTTTAGTTAGGAGCCCGGAATTCGAGGTAACAAATCTACAAAAAAATATAGATAAACATGTATTTCAGCAATTTTAGAAATTCAGCAACTAAGGAGCGGTTAAATAGGAGGTCAAATATTTTAGGTCATTTTGCCATATCTCAAATAGAAATTATAAATAGAATCATGAAACTCAGTATAACAAATCTACTAAAAAAATAGTTAAACACGGTATTTCAGCGATTTTAGAAATTCAGACACTAAGGAGGGTTAAATGGGGGTCGAATGTTCTACGCCATTTTGTCATATCTCAATAGAAGTTATAGTTAGAACCGTGAAATTCGGGATAACAAATCTATTAAAGAATAGTTAAACATGCATTTCAGGCGATTTTAGAAATTCAACTACAAAAGGGGTTAAATGAAGGGTCGAAACTTTTCGGTGATTTCACTTTTTCACCATATTTCATCAGCAGTTTTAGAAAAAAGCGTGAAATTCAGGATAACAAATCTCCTTAAAAAAATAGTTAAACAAGTATTTCAGAGATTTTAGAAATTCGGCCACTAAGGGGGGTTTAAATAGTGGGTCGAATGTTTTATGTCGTTTTGGCATTTCTCAATATAGAAGTTACAGATTAGGAGCATGAATTTCGGGATAACAAATCTGTTAAAGCATAGTTAAATATGTATTTTAGGCGATTTTAGAAATTCCACTACTAAGGGGGTTAAATGGAGGGGGGGGGTCGATAATTTTCGATGATTTCACCTTTTCACCATGTCTCATCAGTAGTTTTGGATATGAATGCGAAAATCAGGATAACAAATCTGCTGTAAAAATCATTAAACATTTCAGCGATTTTAGAACTTCACCCATTAAGAGGGCTAAATGGGGGGTAGAAAATTTTAGGCCATTTCGAATGTCCGCCATATCTTAGCAGCATTTTCAGTTAGGCGCTTGAAATCACAGATTCAGTTATAATAAATCTACTAAAAAATAGTTAAACATGTATTTCCGCGATTTTAGAAATTCAGCCACTAAGGGGGGTTAAATGGGTGTCGAATTTCTTATGTCATTTTGCCAAATCTCAGTAATACGTAGGAGCGTGAAATTTAGAATAGCAAATATACTAAAAGTAGTTAAATATGTATTTCAGCAATTTTAGATAATAATCCATCAAGGGGGTCAAACTGTATGTCGAAAGTTTTATGTAATTGTGCCATATCTCAGCAGCAGTTTTAAGTAAGAATGTGAAACTCCGCTTTACAAATCTACAAAAAAAGTAGTTAATCATGTTATTCAGCAATTTCAGAGCTAGCGAGTTTGTGGGCATCATAGGCTGTGAACCCGATTGCGGAAGATTAGACGGAAAAGAGAACTATTGCTGATTTTATATTATGTATTTTGTGTGACATTTTTTCCAAGGAACATTTTTTTTTTAAATTTCCCCATTTTATAATTTTTTTTAGCGATCGGATTTGAAATTTTAAACCAAATATTACACAACTTTTCTTCAAAAAACATTTCTTGAAAGTAAAAAATTGCGATTTAAATACTGATTGCCATATTTAAGGGCTAGGGTATGCACAAGGATGCCTTATAGTGATTACTGTATAGTCAGATTTACAAGCGTGCACCCGAATGGGTCCTGTTAAAATTATTTCATTTTAATGATTTATGCACGCAAAATAACTGAACCACGTTATAGTGATCGCTACATTAACGATGTACGGCTGAGAAATACACAGGGCCCCGTTATTTAGATCACCTCATTAATAATTTATGGGCGTGACTACCATTTACAATGATCGCCATTTATTTTAGGCAATCCCATTTTTATTTGTTTCATCTGAAAGCTCTCCGCTCATCTTAGATAAATACGCACAGGGCCAGTAGTGTTTTGTCAGAAGGATTGTGGAAAAAATATTAGTAATGTCACGAACTATTTATTTGCGTGCTTATATATATATATATATATATATATATATAACCATAAATGAAACATTACCATAACACCAACTTAAACTATGAAATAATGATTTAGTATGTAATAATTAGTTGACAATGAAAGTATTCCCCAACACTCTGAATATAGATACCAAAAACTTATTTAAAAGAAGACGAAATTAAATTAAAAATTGAATAAATGAAATTGAATGAATGAAATGAAATTTGTGGAATTTAGACAGAATTATCAAGTCCCAAATGCCTAAATATCACAAATAAAATGAGTGGTTTCATCATCATATTAGCCATAACATTGCTAAAGAATATGATTTTGGGACTACCTACTCATGAACAATGAATAAAACCTGTGAAAAAATCTTAAAGATAAAAAATAAATAGAATATTAAAAAGGAAAGAAATCTTACCCATAATGAACAGATTAAAAGTTGAAATAGAGTCATAAAGTGCGAAATCCATTTGGATTAAATAAGATATTGTTGCACTTCATGAACCAGATATGAACAAAACTAGACAGAGGGAATGAATTGCAAAAAATCATTACATGTTTCAAAATTAGTATTAGAAAATGATTTACCATGTTGCCAAAATAGGTTTTAGAATAATATTAATATTATTATAAAGCAACATAAAACATAGTGCTGCCATCTATGAGGGAAAAAGTGAATATACGATGAATGAAAATAGCAGTGGAAGAAAATTAATATTTAAAAATTAAACCAAATACTATCTAAAGATGATATCAATTAGTTAAATAATAAATAAATGAAATTAAATAATAAATAGAATATCCAATTACATTAAAGTAATGGATGTATTAATGAATAATTCTATGTTAAAAATAAGATGGAAGATGGAAAAATTAATAATTAATGATTAATGCAACATAAAAATATATGTACCTTGAAATGACATAACCACTATTAAATAGCTGTGCCAAAAATGCAACATCACATAAATTAAATTAAATTAAAATTAAAATACTAAATAATTGAATTAAGATACTAAGGATTTAAAATTAATATTAATTAAATATTGAAATTAATTAGTAACATATAATGTTTCTGCATACAAAATTAAAAATTAAAAACACTTGATATAAGTGGTTAGGGTAGAACATTTAATAAAAATTAATACATGTATTATATTAACATTTTAGAAAAGTATACATTATATTAGAAGTTAATATGGTATTGTCCACCGTAGGCATTAATGTAAATACAATATCAAAAACATCCTTACTAGTAATGAATATAAATTCATTTAAATTAATTAATGAATATGTAAATATAACTACATTAATTTGCATATAAAAGTATCATATCACAGTCCATTATAAAATGTGTAATAGCAAACGTGTGTGTAAATCAAAATACCCCCCTTATATATATATATATATATATAACCATAAATGAAACATTATCATAACACCAACTTAAACCATGAAATAATTAAGTATGAAATAATTAGTTGACAATGAAAGATTCCCCAACACACTTAATATGGAATCAAAAAACATTGAAAGAATAAGAAATTAAATAAAAATTGAATCAATGGAATTAAATGAATTAAATGAAATGAAATTTGTGGAATTTAGACAGAATTACCAAGTCCCAATCGCCTAAATACACAAATAAAATGAGATGTTTCATCTTCATATTAGCCAAACATTGCTAAAAAATATGATATTGGGACTACATCTCAAATACAATGATTCAAATCAGTGATAAAATAAAAAATAAAATACAATATAAAAAAGGAAAGAAACCAAACTTATAAAAAAATCCATAAAGATGAATTGAGATATAAATAAGATACCTTGCAGTTCATGAACCATCATGAAAACTCCAACATGACTGGGGAATGAATTGCATAAAAAATCATATCATGTTGCCAATTTTAGAAATATAAATTGCTTAGAAATATAAATTGCTTTGCAGTGATGTCAGAAATAATGTTAAAATATAATGGATTATAAAATAAACAGGAACATTAGTGCTGCCATCTATTAGTAAAAAAAAAAAAGTGGATATAATCTGAATCGAAGGAATAGGATGGAAATAAATGTTTCATAAATCAACCAAATTACTAACTTAATTGATACCAATTAGTTAAATAATAAATAAATGAAATTAATTAATAAATAGAAAATCGAATTACATTAAAGGATGTATTAATGTATAATACTATGTTATAAATAAGTATTAAGATGGAAAAATTAATAATAAAAAACAACTTAAAATAGTGCTGCCCTCTAGTGGTAAAAGTAAATATAAAGTATGGATGGAAATTAGTTTTTAATAATTAAACCAAATTACTATCTTAATGATAGCCATTAGTTAAATAATAAAAAAATGAAATTAATTAATAAATAGAAAGTTGAATAATATCTAAGTAATGGATGTATAAATTAATAATACTATGTTATAAAAAAGTAGTAATATGGAAAAATTAATAATTAATGCATCATTAAAAATGTACCATTAAATGTCAACAACGATTAAATAACTGTACTAAAAATGCAACATCATTTAAAATAAATTAAATTGAAATACTAAAGATTTGAATTAAGAATCAAAGAATTTAAAATTAATATTGAGTAAATATTGAAATGAATTAGTCACAAAAATGTGGCTTTAAACAAAGTTAAATTAAATAAAAACTCTAAATAAAATTAAAACATATTATATCAACACTGTATAAAAGTAAACATTATCTTAGAAGTAGATATGATATTGTCCACCAAAGGTATTAATCCAAATCATTAGATCAAATACATTCTTAATATTAATGAATATAAATTCATTTAAAATAATTAAATAATGAATAAGTAAATCTAACTAAATTAATATACATAAGAATAACACATCGCAGTCCATTATAAAATGTGTATGATCAAACAATTGTGTAAATCAAAATGCCCCCTTTTTTTTTTTAAATATATAAATTAACCATGCATATTTTTCCATACAACGCCGCCACACACCTCCTCAATCCAACGTCTACCCACCCAACCGTCCTATTATAATTTTTTTTTTTTTTTTTTTTTTTTTTTTGTAAATATTTATAAGATTATATGATTTTTTTATACATTTTTTAAACGCATGTGTTAATTTGGTTGTAAAGATCAAATAGGAACTAACTATATATTAAGGAATAAATGAATTTTTTTGGAAAACCATGTTGTAATACGTCAAAGATAAGTTTTTTAATATTTGTGTTAATAAGTTGAGAGGAACATAAACTTTTTATTCTATAAATATGATTAAGGAGTATATTACGATATACAGAATTATGAAGACATGATTTAAAATTAGTAAATGAATTAACTTTAAATTTAAATTCTTTACGTTTATCAAATAGATCTATTATTGTTTTGTTATCTTTTAGTGTAATATTAAGATCTAAAAAGTTCATAGTATTGTTAGAAAGGAGGTTTTCCGTTAATTCTAAATTAGTAGGATAATCAACTGGAAATATAGAAATATTAGTGTGATCAGTAGCAATTAAAATAATGTCATCAATATAACGATATAAATGTATATTACTATTAATAAATGTACGTTCATAATGATACAAGTATAAGTCTGAAAGTATACTAGATGTACATCCCCCTTGTGGTATACCGACTTTCTGTAAATATAACGTGTTATCATGCATTATATAATTATTATATATAATGAAATTTGTTAAAGTTTTAAAATAAGCTGTATCTATATGAATTGGTAAATTAAGTGAATGTTGATACTTATAAAATAATGCATTTATAATATTATGTAGATCTAATAAATCTATATTATTAAATAAATCTTTGAAATCATATGTCATTATATTGTTAACACATTTAAGATTTTTCAAAATATTGACGAGTTGATAGCTATTTTTTATACAATGTGTGTTATCAGTGGATGTTGTCATTTTATAAATTTGATTGAGAATTTTTAATAGATATTTATTGGCTATATTATTATATGTATTGCATCCTATAGTTACAGTCCTAAATTTAATTGGATTTTTATGAAATTTGGGTATAAGAACTAAATAAGGATAATTAAAGTTAGTAGAATTAATATTTAATAATTTATAATAACTGTGAATTTTACGATTATTTACAATTACAGTTTCATTAGTTTTTTTAAAAGAATTGTTAGTAGAAATACAGGATGTAAGTAGTTGGTGATAATAAGCTTTACATATGATTGCATAATTATTAGGAGATTTGTCAATATATGTTATTACATAGTTTTTTTGTAATTTAGTAATTTGCTGGAACAAATGTTTTGTGTTAATTTTAACCATATTGGATAAATTTTGTTTTAAAGACGAACTTAATTTTTCAATAACCAGTATTCTCCATTGATTAAAATATTCAATAGGTTTACTATATGAAATTGAAATTTTATAAATAAAAATGTCTATATCATATATAAACTGTTTTATAATAGAATTTACATTAAATTTAGAAGGAAGTCTATATTTAGTACCATAACCCATGAGTTTTTGCAGTTTATAATCATTCACAATATTAAGATTACCAGTGATTATATGTCCATGATCATTATTAATGAATTTTTTTAGAGTGGGGTCATTGCAATTACACTGAAAAGTACTAGCATCAGATGTATTTTTTGAAAATGCATTATAGTTAAAAATCTTTCTTCCAATTGTAGTAGGATATTTAAATGTCTTTGAAAGTTGAAGATTTTTTATAGGAAAATAACAGTTTTTATCATTAATTATAGAATTAATATTAATTTTATTAAAGATTTGATTTGAAAAAGTTATAATTATTTGAGTATTAGTGTTATGAATTTTTTGTTTTTTATTTAAATTAATGTTAAAAAGATTAGCTCTTGTCATAATTAGATCATAGAAAATATCAGAGAAATGATTTGAGTAAGATTTACTAAGAAATACATTTAAATATTGTACTATCAGTTTCTTTTTAATAGCAAAAATATATTTTCGTATTAAAAACCAGTTGTAGATCTTAATATAGTTTTGATGAAGAGTGTTGATTTGTTTAAGAATAAATTTATTGGAAATAACAACTTTAGCAGTACATTTTCCTCGCTTGTTATGTGTTGTTTTATGATTTAAATTATGATTTAGAGTAAGATAAATAGGAGAATAATCTGTAGTATTATTTGTTGAAAAAACTTTAACTGGTCTGTTAAATAATTCACTATTAAGTCCATAAGGATAAATAGTGTTATAATATTTCATATATGAAGACTCCATAAATAAACGTTCTGATTTAGCTTTTATTATTTGTATAATTTCAATTGTAGTATTTTTAAATTTATGTTTATGAAAATGTTGTATTTCTGCTGTGGACTGTAAATTTTTTGCTTTGTTCTTGTTAGTGTCGGAACGATGTTGATTAATACGTTTATGTAATGGACCTGATGTTTCACCTATATATTTCAAACCACATAGGTTACAGTTTATGCTATAAATTACATTAAATGCTTTACAAAAAGTTGATAAATTAGGATCCGATACAATATGTTTCTGAGAAGCAAATGGACAAGTCTTGCAGCGAGCATCATTACATAATCTAAAAAATAATGGAGGAGGAGGAGAGTAAAAATGGTCACTTGATGTCGATCCAGGAATAACCCATTTATTGCCCCTGTACCGGGCACTACACTATAGTCTTTTTCGTATAGTTTAAAATAAACTGTTTTATTTAAATTTCTCTGTTTGCATGTAAAATGCAATTTCTGGGCCCAAAGGGAAGTCAAGACAGTACGCTGCAGAATGTATTTGGGCCCCACTCAGAAGCGACCGGCTAGTAAACCATAAAGCAATTAAAACTTCATCAATAAATTAATATAAATAAAACACAAATTTAACAGACATGTAATCGAACTACTCACTTCAATCACTGAAATTATCAGAATCAAATAGGCTGCTGTAAGTAGCGAAATATTTGGCGTTTTCTGCGTCTATTAACTTCTGGTATGTGTATCGCTTTTAATAAATTTCGCACTTTTATTTGAATACATTGTTGATATTTTTCATATAAAAGTGCTTTTTGGTGTTGTTAGTAGGTAATCTAAAAAAAAAAAAGTTTTCACCTTTATTTTGTAATCCGGGAAGCCCGGTTGGATCCCCTTAGTAGTTATAATATACACACTGCTTGACAATTGCTAAGGAACAGAAAAACTTTTCGTCATAACTAATGAAATGATAGACATCGTTTTATTAACCGACTCAAAAAAGGAGGAGGTTATCAATTCGACGTGTATGTATTTTTTTTTTTTTTATGTATGTTCACCGATTACTCCGGAACTATGCGTCCTATTTATGTGGGGTTTTTTTATTTGAAAGAGAATACTCTCGAATTGGTCCCATTTAAATTTTATGAAAATTGGTTCAGTACTTTTTCAGAAATTCAACAAAAACGAATAAAAGTAAGCATTTTAAAAATAGGTAATTTGTTGGGCAGACGACTTTCATTTAATATCATAAATAAAATATTCTATTACGTGAATTTGCAAATAAAAAAAAGACTGACATATTTAAATCAGCTTTAACTTATCGGATTATAATTCTGCATGAATAAATTAAAGGGGGGGATTAGCCACTGTCCCCCCCCCTCTTTATACTTAACCCGTTAGCATACGCGCTGGATAAAATCTACCCCAGCTTACAACTAATTACTTAATAAATTTTTTAACCAAAAATAGAACCGACTTCAAAAACTACTACAAAGTAAAAAATATATTTTTTAGATAATAGTTAATAAGAAATTAAATTAAGAGCTTTGTATTTACCATGCATATTATAATATTTATGTACATTAATTTGATTTTTTGGAGTCGGTGCAAGCCAAGCCAAGTTAAAGCCATGTTACCATTTTTAAACATTTCGTCTGATGTTATAAATGTGTATTTTCAAATTCGACAAACATTGCTTTAAAAAATAGTTAATCATTTAAATAATTGTATTTTCTACCATTTGATGAGTTATATGTATTTTTTTATTGTCTCGTATTTATGTAGATATAATTTATACGCGTGTTACGATTAATATTGGATATTTTGTTTTGAATTTTGTACTTGGCTTGGCTGGCACCGACTCCAAAAAATCAAATTAATGTACATAAATATTATAATATGCATGGTAAATACAATGCTCTTAATTTAATTTCTTATTAACTATTATCTAAAAAAAATTTTTTTTTACTTTGTAGTAGTTTTTGAAGTCGGTTCTAATTTTGGTTAAAAAATTTATTTACGAAAAAGGCTTGTTCTGTCCAAAAAAAGATACACATATGAGTCGATGAGTATGAGGTATGACCTCCTCCGATACAGATGCCCATTTTGCATCGTTTGTGCTTGCTGTTCACTAAACAGTTGAGGAGAGCTTGGGGAATTTTCTCTCATTCGTTTCACAGTGCGATTTTCAGTTTTTGCACGGTTCGAGGAGAATTCTGTCTTTGAGCAATGTGTCTACCGAGTGCATCCCAAGCGTGCTCTATACACTCTAAAAAAAACCGTGAAAATACAAGAGATTTTCCGTAAAATTTTACGGAGAAGTTTCATTTTTCCTAAACAAAGTACAATTTCCATAAATGACATTAGTTCCGTAAAGGAGATTTCTAATCCGTAGATATGCAGAAAGTTTTCCGTAAATTTGATGGATTTTTTTCAAAACAGTACAATATCCGTATTTCCCCATTTCCGGAAATAACGTTCAGAGGTTTGTATACAGATATCGTCTTGTTTGAAATGCGAATTAAGATTATTGTATTTACTAGGGACCAGGGTCTTCTAGGATCCAGGCCTGGACCGGTCCTACCCGTGGGTCTGTTTTCTGTCATTAGACTCGGGCCAATCCTGGAGCTCATTCTAACTGGACCCGTGTCTGGACGGTAATTTTTTGTGAAAATAATGATGATATTTTTTATTTTTTAGTGAAATATTTAGAAATTTACTTTATTTATATAAATTACCGAATTTTTTTTGTTTAAAATCTACTTTTTTTTTCTTTATAGGGCTTCAAATTATGAATTTTTTCACTGACATTTTAAAATTTTATTTTAATTTTATTAACGTGAGGCAATATTAGGTTATTAAAGGTTTCGTAAAATAATATCTTTGCAAATTATTGGTATTGAACAAAACTGATTTGTCTTATAAATTTGTGAATTAACCTAAAATTTATTATTTTATAAATTATAATTTTAGAAAGTTTATATTTCTTTCTTTAAATTTATAAAAATAATTAATGATTCTTTCTTTACTTTTATAAAAATGAAGTTTATAATTTTATAAAGTTTATAATATATTTAGTTAGTTTATAATTTTATAAAATTTATAATATATTTAGTTAGTTTATAATTTTATAAATTAAACTAAATTAATTTAGACTAAATTAATAAATCCAAATTTAAACATACCTATCCCAAGGTCATTAATTTCAAAATTTTCACTAAAAATCTATTTTTTTTGTTTTAATATTTTTAAGGTTTAATAAAATAATATTTTTGCAAATTATCGGTATGTAGGTGTTAAACTAAGCTGATTTGTCTTATAAATTTGTGAATTAAACTAAAATTTATTATTTTATAAATTATAATTTTACGAAGTTCATATTTTTTTCTTTAAATTTATAAAAAATAATTAATAACTTTTTGTTTACTTTTATAAAAATGAAGTTTATAATTTTATAAAGTTTATAATTTATTTCGTTAGTTTATAATTTTATAAATTAAACTAAATTAATTTAAACTAAATTATCAAGTCCAAATTTAAACTTACCTATCCTAAGGTCATTAATTTCAAAAATTTTTCTAAAAATCTATTTTTTTGTTTTGATTTTTTAAAATTATTCAGTTTAACAGAATCGTACACAACAGCTCTCAGTAAAGATTAAATATAATAATTTAATTTATTATAAAATTGTTTATTCACATAAGTTTTTAAAATAAGAGATAAAGAAAATTTACTTTAATAGCATGTAATAAATACGTCTACTTAAGATAATTATTGTTTTTAGAATTGATAAATAGATCAACAGACAAATAATTTAAAAAAGTATAAGTACTATTGCAAAAAGAAGCAATCATTAGTAATAATACAATGTTTTACGCATATAATACATAAAAAGTTAAAATTTATCTGTTATAAAGCATCAAATAATAAAGCAAGATATTAAAAATTATGAAAATAAAATATTGAAAAAATCTATCTAACTATAAAACCTTTAAGTTTTTGCATCATTAAAAGTATGTAAAATAAATAACAACATTTGAGGGAACGAAGTGTCCGGTCTTAGCGTAATGGTACAGCCCGTCAGTTTACTGCGCAGAAGTTTCCGCGTTCGAACCCCTTCGTGGCAAGTGATGGTTATTTACTGAAAGCTCGCACAGAAATGAAAGAAAAAAGTGTTATAAGATGTTCCTTGAGAATTTTTTTTTGGTCCTATAAAATTTATTTTAACGATATAAAGATATCTAAAAAATACGGAAGATATCTGTTAGAAAACGGAAATTTAAAAAATCCCTGACGGCTCGGCCTACAGGCACAGGTAGATTACAAAGATGCAGACTGTGTGGCGCCTGTTTGTCGGGAATTGCGGAAGAAATGACCTTTTTGCGATGATGCGGCAGTTGGAACCGCCTACTTCGAAACGTAACTTGTTTGCAAGCGGAGCCAGCAGGGATTTTTTTTTTCTTTTTTTTTTTTTTTTATGAGTTGGTTTTATAAAAAACTTGTCAATATAAAAGTTTTAGATAATATTAAGAGAATTTATAATAATTTTAAGCGGATTTGAAATCATGGGAATTGACGAAGTTATGAATTTTTTTCTTCTAAAACCCCCCTTCCCCCCTAAGGCAATTTTTAATTATATCAAAAATCTGTCATATATAAATTTTCGGCCCTTCTCCTAGAAGTAATAATAACTTCAAACGGATTCGATACGTATCATAATTAAGAAATTATGGGGTAAAAAAAAACCCCATTCCCCCCCCCCCCCCCCCCCTTGGTTCGATTTTGCCCATTAACGAACTTGAGCGAGATTTTATGACCTTGATTTTATGTATCAGTTTCGAAATGATGCGGGAGTTGGAACCGCCTACTTCGAAAAATAACTTGTTTGCAGGCGGAGCCGGCAGGGATTTTTTTTTTTAATTTTTTTTGCTGTAACGGTTGGTCCTATAAAAAACTTGTCAATATAAAAGTTTTAGATAATATTAAGAGGATTTATAATAAATTTAAGCGGATTTGAAATCTTGGGAATTGCCGAAGTTATGAATTTTTTTCTTCTAAAACCCCCTTCCCACCCCCCTTAAGGCAATTTTTAAATATATAAAAAATCTGTCATACATAAATTTTCGGCCCTTCTCCTAGAAGTAATAATAACTTCAAACGGATTCGATATGTATCATAATTAAGAAATTATGGGTTTTTTTTCTGTTTTCACAAAAGCCCCCCCCATCCCCCCCCCCCTTGGTTCGATTTTGCCCATTAACGAACTTGACGGAGATTTTATACCCCTTGATTTTATGTATCAGTTTCGAAAAGATGCGGGAGTTGGAGCCGCCTACTTCGAAAAATAACTTGTTTGCAGGCGGAGCCGGCAGGGATTTTTTTTGTTTTTAATTTTTTTTTTTTTTTGCTATAACGGTTGGTCCTATAAAAAACTTGTCAATATAAAAGTTTTAGATAATATTAAGAGGATTAATGATAAATTTACGCGGATTTGATATCTTGTGAATTGACGAAGCTATGATTTTTTTTCTTCTAAACCCCCCCCCTTTCCCCCCCTTGGGGCCATTTTTATTTATATGAAAAATCTGTCATACATAAATTTTCGGCCTTTTTCCTAGAAGTAATAATAACTTTAAACGGATTCGATACGTATAATAATTAAGAAATTATGGGCTTTTTTCTGTTTTCACAAAAATGCCCCCAATTTCCCCCCCCCCCCTTGGTTCGATTTTGCCCATTAACGAACTTGACCGAGATTTTATGCCCCTTGATTTTATGTATCAGTTTGGAAGAGATTTATGCAGAATTTTTCCAGTTATCGTGGTCAGAAAAAAGTGACATAGATAGATAGATAGATAAAGTTTCGAACTGGGGGTGTTTTTGGGTTCTGGGAGTCATGATCGGTGCAGATCTGCAAAAAATTTTCAAAATTTCCAACTTAGGTGAGAATGTAATAGGTAGTATTTCTTACGAAATCTACCTAAAACGGATATTTCAGAAATCACGGAAAATTTCCTGGAATTTACGGAATTTTTTTCCCGTTAAAATACGGAAATAGTACTGGCGTCTCGATTGCCAGTACAATTTCCGTTTTTTTTCAGGAAATTTTTTTTACCAAGATTTATGTCCGGAGAATAAGCAAGACCTGCCATACACTCAATATTGTCTCTTGGTAGTGTCAGGGACACTTCAACTGTCTTATGTTGGTGGGTATTGTTTATCCATGAATAGAAATTCTAGACTAACTGCACCACGGAAAAAATGGATACAACCTTGGAGAACGCCTGTGCAATACCACTGGGGTGTCACAGTACCTTTTTCAAATATGTGAAGCAGAATTCTGCTTTATAAGCCTGATACCCGCTCACACAATCACTCTTTGGCCATAGTTATCAGATTTCTGGACATTATGGTGATGGAAATGGATTCCTCTCTCTTTCCACACTAGCTGGTGTCCAGAATAACTATTTATGGTGTAGCGGGATTCATTAGAGAACATGATTCTGGATAGCTGTTTCTGACCTCAACGAATATGCTCTTTACACCGAAGTAAACTGGATCCTATGATGATGTACTCATAGTGGAATGCATGTGTATCTAGTTGCAAAGCTTCTGTGTATTTAAGCTAACAACATTTAACCATCGAGAAATGGTTCTCGCAGATACGCCAAGTACCAGTAGCGTTAGCAAAGCCTGAGATTATCTTAAAAGGAGTATCATTTAAGTTTCTCTTGACCACTATACTAGGCTGACATATCAATGCTCTTGAGGTATGATGTTCCTACCACGGCTTCCATAATGCCTTCTTGTAGCACTTACACATCCAAAGGTATTTTTAAACCAAAATATTACACTCTTCGGCTCGTCTCTTGCTCTGGTAAATTGAGTGACACTTTGCTCAACCATGATCGTACGCATTCAAATTATGTCCTACAGTCATTTAACAGTCAATACATGTCGTCCAAAAAAGAAAGTTACAGCTCCAGCTTTAGAAATTGACAATGTGATTTCCCCCTCAAACATTACTACTTGCAATTTCAAAGAAGGAAATCATTTGATGCCTGCCTTTAATACAGACAAGAGACCTTGTCATGCAACGTCCTCTACCGTTGTTTTTTCTGTGATTGCGCGACTTAAAGAAACGTTAATTTTGTACAACTTCGTTGTTCCTTAGAATTTGTCAAGCAGTGTATTTTTGATTACATACATGCTTCCCCTTTCGGTGCCTATGCCATCATTTCTTCTTCTTCTTTTTCTAAAAGTTTCTTTAAGATGACACTATATCACTATTATTTTTCTTTCTCATTGTGTTCAATATAAATTTCAATGAAATTCATCTTTTGAAAATACTAATTTGTAATTATTAAGAAAAGTTTTTGACCTATCATTCTAAAATTTGTATAATATATATTTCTGCTACTGTCATAGTAATTTCATGTAATTGTCTTAATTATGTTTAATAAACTTAATTGATTATTGAAATTACTTATTTTCTTCTTTTTAATATTTATTGTTGTTAAATACTGGTGATTTTCGGCTAAAGTATGAGTTTTAAATAGTTATACCATGCTGTTTAATTACGCATGCCCAACTTTAAAATTAACTTTACTATTTACATTTTCTGATTACACCATTTGAAATTAATTTTACTTGGAAGTTTTGGTGACTATTTGCTAAAACTTTTACCAGATTTTAAAAATATTATTTTACCCTTAAATTAAAAATTTCAGATCATTATCTCCAAAATTGGATGAAATATTTAATTTCTTCTGTTATACTTTATTACTATAAATAATTTCTTTGTTCTTCAAAATAAATTCCTTGTGTGCAACTTTTGTAGGGTTGTACCTCGTCTTACGATCTTGAAATTTTTACTATATAATTTCCTCCTCTCTATATATATTCCATCCCAATTTTAAGATTCTAGGTTCATTATTTAATGAGTTATTAATTTTTGCTTAAAAATTATCCGTCTGAATTATCTTTGGCCTTGAAGCGGCACAAAAAGTTGAGTGAGTGCGGAGATGCCATTTAGAGTTAAAGTTTTTGACCTATCATTCTAAATTTTTTGTATAATATATATTTCTGCTACTGTCATAATAATTCCATGTAATTGTCTTAATTATTTTTAATAAACTTAATTAAGGCTTTGAGGCTTCAAAACGTATTGTATTTAAATATTTTCCTTTTGACTTAAATTTCCACGTGCTATTTTTTTTCTTTCCTTTTTTTTTTTTTTTTTTTTTTTTTTTTGTATATATTTACGATTTTATTTAATATTTAAGTAACTTGCAACTTATATGGTTTATAACTTATGTGACTTATATATATACAGTAGCTCGCAAAAGTTGTGAGACAATACGTTTTTCTGTAAGCAAAATTTGTTAATGATGTAAATTAGTAATTTGTACTCGTTTTAAAGCTCAACAAAATGCAACATTAGAACAATTAATACATATACATGAATTAAAAATAATTTGAAAATTCGCAAAGTTACTTCGAAAAAGTTTTGAGACGATTCAGTTTTTCTAAATTTTGATTGAAATTAAGCGTCTTAATGTAACGAAATACAGCAATATTTAATATTTAGTTGCATATCCTTTTGCTTTGAGGACTGCAGCACATCGTCTGAGCACGGAATTAACAAGGCTTTCTAAAGTGGACATAGGGATTTTCGTCCATTCCGATTGAAGATCTTAAAGGAGTTCTGCCTTTGAAGAATGCTTCCGTGTCCCGACTTTTCTTCCATTGTTTTAACAAAGATGTTCAATTGGATTGAGGTCCGGTGACTGACTCGGCCAGTCTAATACTTTAATTTTCTTAGCTGTAAACCAATTTGTCACCGTCTTGAAGGTGTGCTTTGGATCATTATCCTGGTGAAGCATCCATCCACGAGGCATCTTTTTACGAGCATGAGGCAGCATGTGATCTTCTAAAATGTTTTTATAAACATTTTGATCCATAATCACATCGATGTGTACGAGGGGAACGATGTCATCATGATGGAAAGCTCCCCCAGACCATTATTGATCCATTTCCGCGCGTCATTGTTGTACGTTCGTACCGGGGATCCATTCTGGACGAATTTTTATCGTCGTATTAGTCGCCCGAAAAGCACCAGCTGGTAAAAAGATGCCTCGTGGATGCATGCTTCAACAGAATAATGATCCAAAGCACACCTTCAAAATGGTGACAAATTGGTTTACAGCTAAAAAAATTAAAGTATTAGACTGGCCGAGTCAGTCACCTGACTTCAATCCAATTAAACATCTTTGGAAACACAATGGAATAAAAGTTGGGACACGGAAGCATTCTTCAAAGGAAGAACTCCATCTGGATCTTCAATCGGAATGGGCGAAAATCCCTATGTCTACTTTAGAAAGCCTTGTTAATTCCGTGCTGAGACGATGTGCTGCAGTCCTCAAAGCAAAAGCATATGCAACTAAATAATTGAATATTGTTGTATTTCGTTACATTAAGACGCTTAATTTCAATAAAAGTTTAGAAAAACTGAATCGTCTCAAAACTTTTGCAAAGTAATTTTGCGAATTTCCGAATTATTTTTAATTCATGCATATGTCTCAATTGTTCTAATGTTGCATTTTGTTGAGCTTTAAAAGGGGTACAAATTACTAATTTACATCATCAAGAAATTTTACTTGCAGAAAAAGTTAGGACAGAAAAACATATCGTCTCAAAACTTTTGCGAGCTGCTGTATATTCTAATAACTTCTTGTATTTTATGAATGTACAGATGTCATAATTGGATTGGGATCGAGCTAGTTTTTGTCATTATTTTTTAATAATTATTATCTGTTTATTACGGAATTTGTACTTGAAGTTAATTGCTGTTTGGGTTGAGACTTAAGCTTAATCTTCTGCTGCAATTCCCCCTTAATTTTCTTATAGTTATTATTTTAACGGTATTAATGGAAAATTATTGCTTTGTATTTATAATCTGTTTACTTCTTATCTTACGAAAAGTATTGCAGTGAATTAATTTATTTTTTTAACCCTCCCTCTGACAAAAATTTTCGTAAATGAACGAAACGGTGTTCTTTCTGCCATTTTGTTAATTACAGTAAAACCTCGTTAACTCGGACTAATTGTGACCGATGCCGGGTTATCGAAAATCCGGGTTCATCGGAGATCGTGTAAAAAAGAAATTAAAATAAAACATACTTACAGAAAATCAACTTTTTATTGCACAAATCATTGCATGTTGCCAAATCCAAACATTGCTTTTCAGAATTGGAAAATATCTAGTCTGAATTTTAAAAAGTCGTGATTTTCTGCTGTTCTAGTTTTGAATATTGCTTGTCAGCGGCACGATCACTCAGCCGTTTTAGTACAAGAAGATCATTTGGAGTTGTATCGGTTTGTCGCTCAAGATAGACCATCAATTGATCTAGCTGTGCTGCTGCCTCAGCATGGTTCATAGTAGTAGAATTATCATCATCAGTCCCGATTTCATCTGTACAATCAGTTTCAGTTTCTTTAGATGAGCAGGAGGCGATTATCTCTTCATCAGTCAGTGCGGCGTAAGCTTCGTCATTGACAACTTCCCACCAATTGCTAACGTCGCTGACATCAACGTCGGTGCAGCCATCAAGTTTTGAAACATGTCCATAAAATCTCCAGGACTTATTTCATTCATTTTATTATTCTTAGTAACTTCACCTTCTTTTTCTACAATGCAATCAGACAAGTCGCATACTGAAGGCTATAATTTTTTCCTGGACTTTCTTATAGGGCTCATAGCAACCTGATTCCAAAATTCATCAACCATATAAATCATGGTTTTAACATTTATTGATTTTAAAATCTCCACAAGTTCGCTTAGCATTTGCCGTCTGTAAACTTTTTTGCTATGCGCGAGAATCTCTTGGTCCATTGGCTGTACCAACGCTGTCACACTAGGCGGTAAAAACATTACAGTAATGTCACCTTTTCTCAATTCGTCAGCTGCTGGATGCGTCAGTGCATCGTCTATTATAAGGGCAGCTTTAATGGGTAAGTTGCATGATTTAAAAGATTTGGTCACACCTGGAACAATATTTTCAAAGAACCATTCTTTGAAAAGTTCGCTACTCATCCAAACATTCTTCTGTGCACGATATATTACTGGGAGCGAATTGCGATTTACGTTTTCAAAGCTCGTGGATTTTTGAATTTTCCTATTAAAAGAAGAGGAAATTTTTGCTTCCCAGATGCAGTGCTGCAAGCCATCATAGTAAAGCGATCCTTCCTCTTTTTGTATTCTTTCGCTGAATCTTCTAATTTTGAGTCTAAAGTTTTACTGGGCAACATGCGGTAGAACAAGCCTCATTCATCCGCATTTTAGATCTGATCAACCGGTAGATCTTGTCTTACAGTTCTTGAAAAACCATTTGAAATTTTTACGCCATGTTACTGTCACCTGACAGGCTTTCTCCATCTACCGTTAGTTGACGCACACCATATCTTTTTTCCACCTGTCTAACCATCTTTGGCTTGCAGTAAAATTTGGATCTCCCTCAGGTAACTGTTTGTTTAAATTCAGGGCTTTTCTTTCAATGATTGATTGGCCCTGACACTGGTAGGCCACGTTCTCTTTCGGCGCAAAACCAAAGAAATAAAGCTTCCTTCAGCATTTCAAGTTAAGCCTTTTTAGCTTTTTTTTCGATCATTCAAACTGTCATTCGAAATCCACTTAGAGCAAAAATCCTCAATATTTTTTCTATTTTTTTTAAGTCAGATACTGTTGATGTTCTACTCCAAGATCAAAGGCATTTGTTTAATGGTTCACCTTTATCAATTCTATCCAGCGCTTCCAATATTTTTTGCACAGTCACAACAATATTTTTTCGTTTAGTCACCATTACTAACTCAGTTCACTGATATTTTGCAATAAGAGAACTTCAATCACTCTTTACCGAAGTCTCAGCACATGCGTGCACATGCGTGCGCATGCAGAACTCTGCTTTTTCACCAATTGAGATGGGTTAGGGTAGAAGGAGAATTATGACATTGCTGGGCCTTGTCTAGACAGAAAAGCGATCGTGTGTGCTTTTTCTGCTGATCAGAGCAGCTTTGTTAAGAAGCTCTGAATACCAATTTGTCACTGGTGATAAGAAATGTAGCAATGGTTTGTGGCCGTTTCGAGGAATTCTACATGGAAAGTCCTTAGGGAAAGCCCCACTACCTGAAACATCTCTTTCTTTTTACTCGCAATCACAGCCGTTAGAACGTTTTAGGAAAGAAAATAACTTTTCAAAATACAATGTGAAGGAGCGAATAAATGCCGTTTTGGAAATTCGAAACTCGAGCAGACTTATGGCAGTATTCTGCCCTTAACGAAACAAACCGACTCGGAACCAACCGATCCCGTAATTCATAACGAGATTTGACAGTTTGCAATTCTGCCCTGCTTTCGGATTTTTCGACTGACGTTCAATCTCCCTGCTTTGAGCTTACCAGTTTCGACCAATCATTTCCAAGGTCACGCGTGGTTTGTTTATTTACGCGAGATGTGAACGTGTATTTTATACCTATTTAAAAGCAGACTTTTTTGAAATTTTTTTTCAAATGATTGATTTTTTTTTTTTTTTTTTTCCGAAGTTAGGTTTGCGGGAATTTAGAAGTCAATGCTAAATATTATTTATAAATATTAATTAAGAAATAATTTTAAAATACTAATTAATGATGAGACTAGGGAGATTAGATGGGATATGAATTTTAGGTTAGAATTTAAATATTTTGATGAAATAAAGGAGAATACACCAAATTTAATAAAAAAAAAATATGAGGTATTTATCTAAATTCTGTAAATATACATTGTTGTTTAAATATATATTACATTTTCTTATGACCATACAGCAAAGATTTTATTGCTAATTTGTAAATAATGTAAATTATACATTTATTTTTTTTACTGTTCAGTTAATCTGAATTGTTGTAATGCATTTTTTTATTGTAACTTGAATTTGAAATTAAATCTTCGTAGTCATGTGACATTTCCCTCTCCCCCCCCCCTTTTTTTTTTCTACTTTTCAGTGAATATGAATTGTTCTTATGCCTTTTTCATTAGACTTAAAATTAAATAAATATTTTCTATATAAATTAAATATTCGTAGTCATATGACACCCCTCCGCCCACTCGCTCCTTTTAGGTAGATTTCGTAAGAAATACTACCTATTACATTCTCACCTAAGTTGGAATTTTTGAAAAATTTTGGGAAATCTACGCCGATCATGACTCCCAGAACCCAAAAACACTCCCAGTTCAAAACTTTATCTATCTATCTATCTATCTATGTCACTTTTTTATGGACACAATAACTGAAAAAATTCTGCATAAATCTCTTCCAAACAGATACATAAAAACAAGGGGCATAAAATCTCGTTTAAGTTGGTTAATGGGCAAAATCGAACCAAGGGGGGGGGGGGGAGGAAATGGGGGAGGGGGCTTTTTGTAAAAACAGAAAAAAACCCATAATTACTTAATTATGATACGTATCGAATCCGTGTAAAGTTATTATTCTACGAAAAGGGCCGAAAATTTATGTATGACAGATTTTAGATATCATTAAAAATGGCCCCAAGGGGTGGAGAAGGGAAGGGGGGGGGGTAGAAGAAAAAAAATCATAACTCCGTCAATTCACAAGATATCAAATCCGTTTAAATGTATTATTAATCCTCTTAATATTATCTACAACTTTTATATTGACAAATTTTTTATTGAACCAACCCTTATAGCACAAAAAAATTAAAAACAAAAAAATCCCTTCCGGCTCCGCCTGCAAACAAGTTAGGTTTCGAAGTGGGCGGTTCCCATCTGCCGTATCATGGCAAAAAGGTCATTTCTTCCGTAATTCCCAACAAACAGGCGCCCCACGGTCTGCATCTTCGAAATCTACCTGTGCCTGTAGGTCGAGCCGTCAGGGATTTTTTTTTTTTTAATCTCGTGTAATATACCTTTTAGATTTCATTTTAAAACTTGAATTATGTATATTGCAAATTGTATTTCCTTTCCACAATTTGAATTACATTCCGCATAATTATGAATGCAGCAAGTATATTTCAAACTAAATAAGATTTTTATGAGGTGTTTATCTAAATTTTATAGATATACAGAGTTATTTAAACATATATTACATTATCTTATGACTTGTAGCAAAAACGTTCGCAAAGCGAGTTTTTTTTTTTTTTTCCCGTGGTGGGTGATTAATAATGTTAAGGCTTTTAATTATAGATTAATATGTTTTTAATCTCTTACACAGGGACCGGTTGCACTAAAATATCGCCCACTCCCACCTTTTTTATTATGTTAATTAGTAAATTATTAGGGATCTGTTTAGGAAGAAATTGGGTCCCTTTAAAGAACCCTTCACAATATTTTCCATTTCAAAACTGGACCCTTGACAAAAATTTTCATCTCAAAACAGGGCCATTAAAAAAATTATTTGTCTTAAAAAAGGACCCTTTACAAAATTCTTTGTCTTAAAAAACTTTTACAAATTTAATTATTTAAAAGTAAAATCTAACTGTCACTTTTACATAAAGAAACTGTAAATTTTACATACACATATATCTTCTTAAAAATGTATAAACAAGAACCAGAATATGACGATCCTTTCAAATTCACAAAATTATGACTAGATTTTTCACAAATGTAAAAAGCTGTTCATAATTTACAAGGACAGGACCCAGGGAGTTAAGTCTGGACAGACCTCTGATTATGCTAAGTATGCTATGAGATTTTGGAAAATTTTAATGCTGTTAGCGAAATATATTAATTAAACTATATACATTTTTAATGTTGTTTGTGAATTATGATATAAACAATTTTTTAGTGTTGAATAAATATTTAATGTAGGCAAAATCTTTCATTAAGTTATTTTTATTTATTTATTTTACGAATTATCTTTTTAACGAAATGTGTTAATTACATTTTGGAAACAAAACTAAATAAGTAGTAATGCTTTCCCTTATTAGTTTTCAATAGAAAATATGTTTCAATCTTTATGTATGCAAGGGTCGATCCAGACAAAATTTGGGGCCTATTTAGGGACCCTTCACAAAAATTAATTTAATAAAATGGGCTCCTTCACAAAATTCAATTTGATAAAATGGGCCCCTTCACAAAATTCAATTTGATAAAATGGGCCCTTTCACAAAATTCAATTTGATAAAATGGGCCCCTTCACAAAATTCAATTTGATAAAATGGACCCCTTCACAAAATTCCTTTTAACAAAATAGGCACTTTCACAAAATTCCATTTTATAAAAACTTACTATTTATTATTTATTTATTATTCTTGGACTTTTAAAATGTATAATTTGTAAACAAACAAGATCACCAGAGAGGAAAACTTCAGTAAAAGTATTTAAAAAAGTTTTTGTTAATAAACGCTTGGTTCGAATTTGAGTAGCTGGATTTCGACTTTCATTACAAAATGTTATTTTTCACAAAAATATAATAAAATTTCACAAAAATAACCTTTACTTTTCACAAAATGGGCCCCAAGAAAAAAAACCTGCATCGACCCCTGGTATGTATTATGATTCACACTATATTTCATACATATACAAGACAGTGCAAAAATATTCCGGTAAATTTCATTAGTATATAAATTCTATCGGTAGTGTAAAACTGTTTTCTTGTAACATGCAAAAATAATTTCTTAAGCAAATAAAAATCTTTTCACTCTAGTGAACTTTTAACTAATTATTAGTACTATTGGATTAGGGCGTATTTTTTTCTTTTCCTAACGGGTCTATAATACTTTATTATTTACAATTCAAAATAGTATTAAAATACATTTTAACTGAAAAATAATTTATGTTTAAAAATTTCGTGTAAACTGTATTCATTAGAAAATGTACCTATTCTAAAACACTGTCTTTTTGCCCTGTATCCTCATATACTAACGGATAACTATCCTCATATATAACGGAGCGCTGCATATATACGCGCGCCATCTTAAAACAATAAAGGGAATGCTTTCCGGCTGCCTAAAGCAGTCGGAAAAATTACCACATAACAGCCTCGAAATACGGGAACGAATTCCTTCCGAGACGGTAGGGGCAGAATGCGAAATTATCACTTCGTCGGCGCATTACGAGAAAGTCTTCCATTCCGATGAGGGGAGAATGCTGCCGTTAGTCCGGGTTATCTGAAGATCCGAGTTAAAGGGGTCCAAGTTAGTGAGATTTCACTGTAATATTTATATGAACCGAACATTGCACATCCGTAATTTACCCCCTAATAACCTGCCAATTTTTTTCTAGTATGAATCAAACAATGCTCTTCCAAATTATGACTCCCTATTATTTAATGCTTTTTCTATTTTTGTAATTACTGATTTGGTGAATTATTAACCCTTTTACTGCGATTTTTTTTAATTTTCTGTTTGAACCAAACAAGACTCTTCTGATTAAAACAATGTCATTATAATCTCTCTCTATTAAATTTATTGTTTGATGTGTTGTAATTTAAGTGCAACTTAACCGTTTCCCTGCGAAAATTTCCCCCTCATGATTCAAACAGTGCCCTTTCTCCTACTGTTATTAATGCTAGTGTAATTCATTCTAATATTGTAAAGCGAACCATCATAGCCCGCTCCCCATGCCCCCGATTGTCCCCTTATCTGATTCAAACAGTGTCTTTGTCCTTCTGATTACATAATGTATTTTTGGTTTTTTTTATTAATATTTAATTAAAGCAGAGATAAAAAATAGTCGTGACAGAGAGGGACCCAAAAGATGTTAGGTATTATGAGTCCAAGAGTTTGCGAGAGATTCTGGTGTTTCAATTGCCATAAAAAAAAACTAGAATGAAAAATATTTCGCCAAAGGGTTTGCCGTCTTGGCGGTTTTTCTTAGAACACAACATAGACCCAGTAATGTAAAATACTCGGGTATATATTTTTAGGGGCAAATACCCGGGTATACACCCATTTTGGGTATTTATCCAGATATTTATTATTCAATTAAATATAGCTGTGAAAAACCTTTATCTTGTTATTAGTTATGATGAATTAGTGTAAAAGAAAGAAAAATTTAGAATTTAAAACTCTTACAACTATTAAAGTTTAAAGAAACTCGACATTTTACATCTAATTATTGAATTTAAATGTCTTTTTAGCACTTTCCAACCTAGTTGAAAAGTGCTTATGACTTCGGTTTGTCTGGCCGTATGGCCGGATGGCCGTCTGTCCGTGCTCTAACTCCCGTAAATATGCTCGGATTGCTCTGCAATTTTTATATGTTATTGTCGTTATCTATAGCATGTGCCCTATTTCAACGGAAGTGTGTAGCACTTGTAGTTTTTTTACAGGGACACTCAAAAGAATTCCGTTACATTGCGGTCTATGGGGAAAAATTATTTGCGGTTTATTTAAATAATGTTTCACTATTTTAAACGCATTGAAATTTATATATATCACTAAGGTGCATTAAAAGAAGCTTAATATGGAATAGGGTGTGCATACCACTTATAGTTACTATACAGGGAAATATGACAAAAATTATTTTACATTATAAGTTTTTCTTTTCTTAAATTAAGTTAAGTAAGATTTATTTTTTTGCAATAAAGATACTTTTCTCAGATAGTAGTTCTGACAACATATTAGATTGTAATTTTTTTCATATACTAAATGAATCTGAGGTTCATTTGACTGAAAATGTTTAATTAATTCTATATTTGGTTTAAAATTGGACACCACTTTTTTTATATATACGAATCCAAAACACATCATCTAAAATTTTTCTTATAGCCGAATTATTTTGTGTGTCTCTGTAAATGAACGATAAATGCTACGCGTTATACTCTACAGTAAGAATCTTGTAATACATCTCAGTAATTATATAAATTATACTATGTTTGAATTGTCATTAAATTTTGCTGCAAACGATTTCCCCCGTAGACCATTATGTATTGGAATTTTTGGTGTGACCTTGTAAATGAATGATAAATACTTAACAGGCCATATTCTACAGAAAGCATGTTTTACTGTACCTCATAAATCAATAATAATTTCATTTATGTTTAAAATAATGTAACATGATTAAAATACACTGCAAACGATTTTCCCCCATAGACCATTGTGTAATTGAATTCTTTTGATTGTCTCTGTAAACGAACCACAAATGCTACATACTTCGTTTCCAATATGGTACATACCATAGTAAATCTCAATAACATATATCAATAACGTAGTTGGAGAGCGGACAGACAAACAGACAGACGAACCGAATTTATAAACACTTTTAGTCAACCCTCGGCAGCACGATATATTTACGTTAATTATAATTTACAGTTTATTTCTTTATAATATCATTTCCAGGATGAAAAATATAAATTGTTCATGCACCTTACCTGGAATTCATCATCGCGCAGAGAATAATCCACTGTAATATTTGAATCCGCTACACCTATTATTAATTTGTGAACTAACTATGAAGTATCCACACGATATCGTCATCGAAGTGCTATAAAAAATGATGTTGTATTAAAAAAGGCAGTAATTCGTGAAATAAGCGGAGATCCATGTTGATTTAAAGTAGAATTGTGTATTATTCCTGGGATACATAGTAGATCTACTTTGATTGTGGAGACTGCTTATAATTACTCCACTTTTACATTATAAAGCTGACATTTATTTTAAGAGCTTTCACATAAGCAACATTGTGATTAAACTACATTTTGCACACTTAAAGAAAGTTTGAGGATACACGCGCCAGCAGATAAAGTCCAAGGTTATAGGACAGTCTGTTTTTTGTTGAAGTGTTCATTTAATGGTATTAGTCCAACTCGAAACTTTAAGTTGAGATTATATCTGCAGTTTTTATTTGTGATAGAAAAGTTAATTTGATCCAGATTGTAACACTTAATGATTTTCGCTGCAATGTTCAATGAAACATTTGACAGTCATGGAGTAATTTCAGATGCGTTTTTTTCGCATCTTTAGCGCCACATGGAGATTAGTTAGGAGTAATTGGGTTTATCCGTCACTCCCCCGTTATCTCCTGTGTGGGGAATGGTTGAAGATTAAGTTGCTTTCGATGTTCCTCATACACAGGTTTGGGATTGGGTTTGGTAAAAGTATCGGCGATCATTTCTTCAGTGGGGCAGTATTGCAAATCAAGTTTTCCTTCTTCTTTCATTAATTTAAGGAAATATAAAATTTCGCTGAGATAACATTTCGGCTTACCAAGTCATAGTTTTGAAATTGAATTTCGAAGCTACTGAAGTAGCAGGTAAACCTTTTTTGCTGTCGCTCTAAAGTGTATAAATGTTAAAATTATTTTTATAGACCGCTGTTTCTCAACCGGCAGTGTGGTGGTATTTGATTCGCTGAGAATAGCGCTTAAAAGACAACTGCAGGTCGAGTTGGAAAAGAAGCGGCGCATGTGTACACAATACCATGAGTTGTTACTAAACGTCATCATTAGTTACACTTACAGAAAGGTCTGAGTTATGATGGGGCATTTGGGGCACAGGACCGGGGTTCTCACTCTGTTTTGTGTCCCCTCAAAATGTAAAATAAATGAATTAAATCACAGTATAAAATGTTTTAGGGGGTTCCATGCATTTTAAAGCATGATTGCCTTGGCTCTAAGTTAGTAAAACGGTCTATTGGAAATTTCCACTTTAACCTTGCACCTATGGTTAAAAATTTTTTTAAAAATTGAGCTTATATAAATAAACACTGTCGAAAAGAAATTACACTTGTCAGCTATGAGCGGAATTATTAATGAGGTAACTAAAAATATTAACCTCATCAATAATTTAATTATTTCTCCAGCATATGCCATACATATTCCGATTTAAAAGCATCTTGCGAATTGTTGTGAACTAGAAAAAAAGAAAACAAAAATACATTACAACTTCCATTTTTTTTTTAACTTTCTTTTTCAAGGAACTCTCGATCATTTAAGCATCTGATAACAATGAAATAAAAACAATAATGATAAAAAAAAATATTTGCTTTCATTCTTATTTTAAGCTTTGAGCGCTTATCAAATAAAATGTCCTTTTTAAACAGCTTTATGAAATTATTTCACAAAGAAATGTTTTTTTATTAAATCAACATATATTTGAGTCAATTATTTTTTTTTTCTTTGTCGCATTTCTATGGTTAAATTTATGCCATTTCCTTTATCTTCCATTTGTGCATAATTTTTCACTTGTACCGATAAAAAAGAAATTAAAATAACATAAAATAAAATAAAAATACTACTACTACCATCTCGTGCAAAATAGCGTCCAAATTTCATTTCTCTGGGAAATGGAGATCGATAAATCTCTGGGGTAGTTGTCAATGTACCGAATGTGACAGGTACATCTGATTAAGAATCATACGTCAGCACTCTTTCTCAGCTTCCCACTCCTGAAAAAAAATCCCCTAATTGGCTTTCCTCACTCCCTTATTTTATACGGTGTTTTCCCCCTTTTATGCCTGGATTTCTGGGAAAGTTTGTAATTGTTCAATAATACATTAACAACTTTTTACAAGCCATTATCTGTCAGTACAATAAAGAAGATGTTAAAACTCTAATAAAAAAAATCAGAAAAAAAGTCTGTTCTCTGGTACACTGGACTACCATAAAAATAAAAATTCGTTATAAAATAAGTTGGAAAATCAGCAGTTTTTTATTTTATGTTTTTGTATAGACATATTTAGTTATAGCTTAGCGGCGTGTTGTTTTTCCAGTATGCCGTGTCATTTTTTATATGTCCTGTATGCCACTATTTGTGTTATGCGCCACCATGTCTTTCAAATGTAACTCAAAGTACCTTTTTTTCCATTCTATTTTTATTTCCTAGAATGAACATTACATACAACAAAATATATTTTATTTGCTTAGATTATATTCCTTTTTTATTATTAATTATTTGTATATTATTTATTATTATAATTATTCTGTTATTTAGCATTATCCTTAGTACTAATCTCTTTGTTTGTTATCAACATTCTTACTTTACACTAACCCGTGTAAGGTTTCGATCCACTTGCCGAAAATTTCGTTATTATAAACATTTATTATTCTTAAAAATACTTTCTTCTGCTGTGTGGTTTTAACTATATTGTATTGCCTTTCTGCATCTTAAAGCTTTGCACTTAATTCATTAAAAAAAAAAAAAAAAAAAAAAAAAAAAACTATCGCTGTCGCTGACATAATTAAATTTATTATGACTAAGGCTCTTTCTCGGCTTTTATTAACACAATTGTTGAATATGAAAATATGAAAACTGGTAGTTTTATAGAAAAATTTATGATAAACACGCTGAAGTAAACAGTTTTTAAATCAAAGAATTATTTTAAGTGCTATTTAATGTTGAAATAGTTCAAAATAGTTCAGTTAAAAAAAGTTTTATATGATCAAAAACAAAGCATAGCAATTTAACCATCTTTCGCAGCCACATACTGGACTAGGTTTCGTTGTGTAATGTCCAATAATTAAAAAAAAAATTTAAAGGCCTTTTTTTTTTTAATTTAAAATTTCATTCTTTCAATAGAGATTTATTTTATATTTTGAAAAAGTCATTCCCCCTCCCTCTTTATTGTTGCCAGATTTAAAAATGCGCAAATAATAATATATTTCCTAACATTTTTCAATTGAAAAATATATTTATACGTGCATATTACAAAAAGAAAGAAAATTTTTTAAATAATTAAATTATTACGTGGGAAAAGGGTAAAATACCCACCTTAATATAAAATAAATCTCTATTGAAATAATGAAGTTTTGAATAAAAATTTGAAAAAAGGCCTTTGGATTTTTTTTAATGATTGGACATTGCACAACGCAACCTAGTCCAATATGTGCCTGCGAAAGATGGTTAAATTGCTATGCTTTGCTTTTGATCATATAAAACTTTTTTAATTGAACTATTTTGAACGATTTCAATATTAAATAGCGCTTAAAATAATTCTTTGATTCAAAAACTGTTTACTTCAGCGTGTTTATCATGCATTTTTCTATAAAACTACCAGTTTTCATATTTTCATATGCAACAATTTTGTTAATAAAAGCCGAGAAAGAGCCTTAGTCATAATAAATTCAATTATAGCAGCGACAGCGATAGTTATCTTTTTTTTTCTTTTTCATTTTTTAGAATTGAGAGAAAAAAATTTTAATTCGTAGAAAAGTATGACATGTTTAAAAAGATTTTCTTATAGCGTCTAAAAAATAAAATTTTTCTTCTAGACGCTGTTATAAAAGTCCGGGAGGCAGTTACATTTTGTACTTAATCATTTGATACAAGCTGATTTTTAAATGTGTGATAGATCATATTTAATCAACCACCAAATAAGGCATCAGCTGACCAGACGGTAGTGGACCTTGGAAACCGAAAAATTCTCCCAGTCAAAGGGAAATGAATGGTAATTAGATTATAGAAGATTGTCACTGGTCCTGATAATGTCATTCAGTCTTTCGTAATCGGGTAATATTTTTAAAACAGAGCATATTAGCGTATATTTGGAGCCAGTGAGGCCTGAATGGGGGTTGGCGAACGTAGCTCGTAGAGGGCAAAGCACACCAGTTATTAAAAAAGAAAAAAAAAACATCTAAAACTACAACAGAGAAATAAAGATCAACTGTAGCAATTTTAATGTCAGTATACAGATATTTTAAAATGTAAAACAACTATGAAAGAAAAATTTTAGTTGAAAATATCAAAGAAAGAATAATACTTAAAAATGCAAACATAATTTTAGATTGTAGATTTCTGAATCTGTATTCAATAACATAATATATATATACAGCATATACACATTAGTAGTATTTTTAAAAAATAACTAAAAACCATTCAGCTTTGAGTTTCTACTATCATTGCATCCACATAAGAATCTTTTTCACTTTTACATATCCTCCCAAAATCGATGGTATATAATTTCAGTTTTATTAATTATTTTTCTTCCAAATTGTCACAGAGAAATGCGAAAGGTAACATTCGACTGAGAATTGTGTCTTCTTTCTGAATATGGAAACAATTTTCAAAATAGGGGTCATTTGCATATTAAAAATTGTTCAAACTTTCTTTCTTTTTTTTTTTTTTTTTTTTTTATCGGGAACGCACTTATACTTAAATTTATAAAGTTATAAAAAATATAAAAAGTTTTAGGCTTTTATCCATAAATTTGGAAAAGTAAAATTAAGATCTTGCAGGAAAAGTACTGACCGGGAATAATCACTCAATAAACGGGAAAGTTTTATAAAAATTCTACATTAAAATCGACCATATAAAATGAAAATTTATGGATTTTTTGGGGGGAGGTTTTCTTACAGATTTTTTTTTTCTTTTAATGCAAACGATAACAGGAGGCGACCCCCTTAGACCGTCAAAAAGTAACATTTCTTTATAGCTCGAAAACTAATGATAGGAAAGATCTCTAAAAGAATATCGCCATGTTTTCAACGACGACGATGATTCGTTTTATGTAAAAAATTAATGTAGGTTATACTTCAAAATTTTGTGAGTATAAATATATTAATAATTTTCATAATTAAAAATATGTTTTTGAGTAAATAAATGCCTAGCCTAAATTATCTTTGGTATCATTTAGAGTCTGGCATCGCATCGGGTAACCCAATTTTGCCCGAACCCGACCCGACCCGTGGTTCGGATGAACGCTATTTTTTTTCGTTGCGTGTCGGATTTGGGTCGGGTTGACTTTAAATGTTTCTATTTGGGTTAGGTTTCGAGTTAGATTTGAGTCTTTCGGGTCGGGTTCGGTATGACCCGATTTTTCCAAGGAAAGTCCTGAATATTTTTCATATAGAAAAAACTATCTTTCAGAAAATATTGTCAAAGTTCGGCGTTTTGAACCAAATTTCCGCATGACAGTGCGGGAAAGGAAAAAAAAATCTGTCGTCACGTGACATCTGTTGCTTATAACTCGATAAGTATAATTCATTTATATATATAAAAAAAAAAGGAAAACACCATTCGATTCCAAATCCCTTCAATAGTCCGTGTAGTGTCTTTTGCGTTTAAAACTGAGTCCGTAAATGTGTCAGACAGTTTCGCGTTGGTGAGTGGAGAATTTATTTTGGGAACTGCCTTAAGAGTAGATAAAAATATTTAATTTTAGGTAAAAGGTTCAGATTCATAATTTAATTTAAATTGTAATAATTAAGATAGAAGCTGTCAGGTCCCTGGCAGCTGCAAGACTTAAAAACTATTGTTAGGGGATTATCTTATTGTATGTGTCTCTGCTGTGTACTGTCAAAGCTTTTTATGAACGGAAATCTTAATCCGAGCAGGTGGGTGACGTTATCAGGAGGTGAAAGAATGTTTAATATAATGGAAGAAGTATGTCCTTTGTGATGGTAAGTTCATAAATAAGAGAGATCTGCCCCATTCTATAAGAGGACAGATCCATCAAAAGGAGATTATCTTCGGTCAAGGAAAGAAAAACACCTGGCCGAGAGAGGGGAGGAGCCCGGTTGACAAAGGGTGCCCTGCAGTTTACCGGAGTGAGTTTTTAGTTTGAACGTAGGACTGGAGCGTGTAGGTCGGTGTGAGAGAGGTGTGTTGAACACACTCTGGGACACGTGCATCGAGAGAGATCTTTTGGAGCGAAGAGAGAAAGTGTTCATGAGATTAAGAGAGATCTCGGATCTGAGTTAACTAACATAGCTTAGCAGTACACAGAAAGTAGTTTCTGTATTTTTTTTATTTAATGTTGAACCGGATAAGCTACATCCGAGTTTTAAGTGTAAATATTTTAAATAAAGTGTTAGTTTAAGTTTAATTGAAAGAGTTAGGTTCTTTTTTTAATATACCTCACGTAACGTGACCGATATCACGTATTCATATCGGTGGTGGCAGCCTAGTTAAAGTACCGGATTATACTTCAAAGTTGTGTGGACTGAGAAGGGGAATCCGACAATGTTGGCAGCGACGGGATCTGATTCACCGAAAACCAGTGCTACAGTCAGTTTATGCCGGATCAGCGGAAGTGTCCGTGCCCTGTCATTGTAGACCAGTGCCAGCTAGCCGTGTTGCAAAGAGTTTACGCCGGATCGTCCAGCGGAAGTGTTCGTTCCTTATCGCCGTAGACCAGTGCCAGCTAGCCGTGTTACAGAGTGCTTTGTCGGATCGTCCAGCGGAAGTGTTGGTGCTGTGTGTAGTGTTAGTACTAGTGTTTGTGTGTAGTACTTGTGTTCACAGTGAATCAAGTTACAGTGATTGTTGCCCGAGAGTGGAATATTTACCCGGGTTAAAAGTGAGCAGAGAATTGCCCCAGCGAATAAAGTACGAGGTAAGGTGTTTTGATAATTTTACTCTACTGACATTCTGGAACCTACTGTTTTTTTTGTGTGTAATTGATGGTAATTTAAGTTTAATGTTGTGGGTAATTTATGATAATTTGTGTGCAATATAATAATTGGGCTAAATCAAATGAGATATTGACAACCATTTTTTACACTATTGTTTTAAGAAAAGGAGCTAATATTGTTTACTAGAGGTGATTTTCTAATTTTTTTTTTAAACGGATAAGATTAATGATTAAAATTAATGCATTGTGTTAATAGTTGGAAGGAATAATTGAAATTTCTTAAATTTAAATTATTATTAAAGTAATATTTAAATTAAGTGATATTGTTTGTTTTAAGTTTGAAACATTGATAGTAAATGAGGAAGGCAAATTTGTGTAGAAGTTAAATTAAATTGAAATAACCTTCAAGGAAGAATTTAAGGTAAAAAAAAAGTGCTGTGATTTACTTTTTAATGTGAGAACCAATTTTGGAAATTGGAATATTTTATTGAGATTAAATTTAGGAATTTATGTGTATTTCATGCAAATTTTTGTTAGGTAGATATCTTTATGTAGTGATTGACATCAGTGTTTTATTCAAATTGCAACGTATCAGTATTATTGTGTAAATTGTATTTTATTATTTAATTGTATAAATTTAAAATCTGTATTGCATAGTAATCAAATTGAAATTATTGTTACTTTGTTATTGGAAGCAAATTGTGGGGTGCCATTGTTAAAGGAAATTTATCATTTTATTATTACTTATTTGAAATATGTTAAATAGTATAATATGTGGAGGTATAATGATGTTATTTGTTGAAGAAAGTTTATGTTTTCATTGCTTGTGAGATTAACGAAATATCCAGGTTTTTGTTTGATGGGAAAAGAAAAACTCCAGTATCCGGTATAATTTCAGGATTTTATTCCGTAAACATAAGATGATCGAAGGCAGAAAGAGAAGTGAGTTGTTTCCACGATACAAGTTGGAATTGCACTGACAAGAATCTCGCCAAAATAGGGTTGTTACAGAGTATCTAGGCGTAAATACTTTCAGATGAAGCTGCCGCATAACTAATGGTATTTAGCAAGCCGGGTTGCTAGATTTTTTCAAAAGAACGAATTTTGTTTCAAAAATTAATATCGCCATGGCGATTAAAACCGACAAATATCTTTCTCATGAGAACGGATTTTCGACAGACAAAACATTATATGCTTTTAACAATGAGAATATATTTTTAGACATGGGTGTGAGTGATTGAGTTCTTACCACTACCATATAAGGGCATGCATTTGGGCCAAATGGAAGATTCGCATAACTTTTGTGGCCACAAAAATGCGCTATGAACATATTGTGTTATAAGCTTGGTTACGGAAAGTAAAATTACGAAAAGGCATCTGTGCTGATTTAATTCTTTTCTTTTTTTTATTTTAATCGAGAAGCCGTGAGATATTAGTGATCGAGCACAAGTGAAAATGAAAAAGGGAAAGGGTATAAATTACAGCGGGCTTATTGTTTGAAGTTAAAGATAACACGATTAAATTTTGACAAAGGAAGGGGAAAAATATAAATTAAATAAAGGATAGGGTTTGTTAAAACTTAATATATGATTCTCATATCATAGGAGGTAACTTATGAAGGTAGGATTTGAGGAAATATTAATTTGATATTGTGCTTAAGTATTAGTGTAGGGTGGTAATAATTATCAGTAGAAGGTATGGCTTTCTTACTAAAAATAAAAAGGGTGGATCTTCAGGCGATATGTGAAGAGTTAGGGATTGAATTCTCGGAAGATGATACCAGGTTTAAGCTTAAGAAAAAGATAGTGGAGAGCGACGAATATGAAGAGGGGGCCGTTATGGAATTATCTAGCACTATTGTTACGGAACGGTTAGAACAAGAAGCGTTAGTAGTAGAACGGGAAAAGTTAGAAAGGGAGTTAGACCGTGAGAAGTTAAATAGAGAAGAAAGGGCTGAAAAATTGAGATTGGAGCATGAGTTAGATTTGGAAAGGATAAAGATTCAAAGTTCGGCAAATAACTCTAATGGGACTAGAGAATCTAATCATGAGAGTAGCCTTGAGAAATTGATTAAAAGTGTTAAAATTGTCAAAAGGTTTTATAACAGATAAAGGACTCAGATAAAGATGCTGTGTCTCCCCAACACTTTTTTTAAATTTATGTTGAAGAAGCACTGAAAATTTGGAAAGGAAATTGCAGAGGAATGGGACGTCAATTTTTGCTCTGCAATTCGCAGATGACCAAGTTATAATCGCAAAAAGTAAAAAGGATTTAGAGAAAATGACGATAAAAATTAAGGAAGAATATGAGAAATGGGGACTTTACATGAACGTTAGGTTAGACCAAATACCTATGTATATAGGAGGAAATGAGACACAACTAAATTTAAATAATAACAAAAATAGGAAGATGCGAGTATTATAGACACCTTGGTGTAAGACATTAATAGAGAAGGCAGAGACTTGCAGAAAATTAAATACAGAATCTGTCAAGGAAGAAAGGTTGTAAAACTATTAAATTCTATTTGGTGGAGTGAGGAGATCTCAAGGAAAATAAAGTATAATATATACAATTCTATTGTAAAGAGCATATTGTTATATGGAGCAGAGGTATGAAGAATTATGGAGACAGAAAGAAAGAAATTAGCGGCAGTGGAAATGGATGCCTTAAGATCATGCAGGATATCAAGAATAGAAAGAATAAGAAATGAAAGAATCAAAGAAATGATGACAATGGAGGGAACTATATTAGACGATCTTCAAAAGAAGCAATTAATGTAGTACGGACATGTTGAAAGAATGAGTGATGAAAGACTACCCAAAAATGCATTTAAATATAGAACAAATCAAAAAAGGAAACGAAACAACTGGATGGACGATATAAAAAAAGCGATGAGGGATATGTGAGGTCTGGAGGAGGAATGAACCCTTGACCGGAAGAAATGGAATAGTTTCTTATAGATTTTCGGATGGCGGCACCTGACGCCATAAACCGAGTTTATATATATATTTCTAGCAAGCATAGTAGTTGTACGTTCAGTTACCTGGGTGGTTTCTAACCACACTCTAAAACGACATTCTCAAAACTGAGCAACAAATACTCAAATCTGAGTATGTCGTATAGTTAAAATGGCTCTGAATCAAAATTACTCAAGTTTGAAACATGTATATACTCATTTCTGAAAACATGCATACACTCAAGAATAAAACATCATGTGTTCATATTTGAGTATGTCCATGTTTCAAAATTGAGTATGAACTGACATCTATGTGCTCATTTTTGAGTATGTCCATGTTTCAAAAATGAGTATGAACTGACCCTAATCATTTTTGAGCATGCCCATGTTTCAAAAATGAGTATGAACTGACCTCTATGTGCTCAGTTTTGAATATGTCCATGTTTCAAAAATGAATATGAACTGACCTCTATGTGCTCAGTTTTGAGTATGTCCATGTTTCAATATTCTGAGTATTTCTGGTATTTCAGAATTGAAAGCATTCGTCTCGTCCTATTTGAAACAAAAAGTTTCATAACAAAATGAAAACATCGATTTACTCAGATTAGAAAGTGCAGTACATCAGGATGCCGTATGATTTGGTTAACAGCCAATTGATCCCATTTTAGACTTTCCAGTTAGATAAGTTTCCTGAAATAGTGTGGATGTTCTCTTGCAATAGATAAACTTTCTCCTGTAAAGAAATTAAACACACAAAGTAAAAAAAAAAAAAAAAGGAAATTAAAGCTTTTATTTTACGGTTATTTTGGGAGCCTCTTAAACCACGAAACTCGTGCTTCATGTGCCTTTTGAAGTCCCTGACGGTATAGGTTATCAGGCCCTAACAGTATAGGTAAAAATTGTCTATTTCAAACTATGAATTAAATCTCTAATTCAGATAATGTAATTTTGAATTAAAAAAAAAATACTTAACATATTAGACAAATTTAAAATATAATTGCACACTGCACATAACAATCTACTGAAGTATGTGCCTGCATAGCTAATGCATAGTTTTTGATCCTATAAAACTTTTTTTCCCGATTTTAACATTAAATAGCTCTTTAAATAATTCTTCGATTTGAAAACTATATGCTTCAGCGTGTTTTGTTATACATTTCTCTATAAAACTACTATTTTTCGTGTTTTTTTTTTAATATGCGCTAGTTTTTTTTATTATTATTTTTATTATTATTATTATTATTATGAGCCGAGAAGATCGCAATAAATTTAATTACCACAGTAGCGGCGGCGGCATCAGAATTAGTTACTTTTTTAGAATTGCGAGATTCATGAGTAAATGTATTTTTCAATTGAAAAGTGTTTGCATCTATTATTATTATTTGGGCTTTTTAAAATTTGGTATTAGTAGATAAAAGCGACTTTTTCAAAGTATCAGTTAAATTTTGAATAAAAATTTGAATAAAAATGCTGAAATTTTGATTAAAAAAAAAAAAAGATTTGACACTGCACACCACAATCTAGTCAAGTATACTCCTGCAAACGATGGTTAAACTGCTATACGCAATTGGATAGTTTTTGATCCTGTAAAACTTAAGGATGACCTGCTCAACAATGCGAAACTTTCTGACACATTTTCTGACTTATTTTTAAAAGCAAATGCATAAAATTGGTGGGCCTGACTATTGAAACGATTTGGAATCGAAATGAGTTTTCCGTTTTTTGATAAACAAATTACTTATCGAGTTATAAGCAATTTGTGTCACGTGACGACACATTCCCCCCCCTCCCCTCCCCCGTTTTCGTGCTGCGGCATAGAAAATTTGGTTCAAAACACCGACTTTGACAGTATTTTCTGAAATATCTTCTGCCTTTTCCAAAAGTTTGGAAAACGTGTTTCGATTACAAATTTTCTGAATAAGAACACCTGACAATTCTATACGTTTCCGAACAAAAATGAATTAAAAAATATGTCATAAACTATTCAGTTTGGATTTGAGGACATCCTTGAGTATAACTCAACTATCTTGACCGATTTGAATATTAAAAAGCGCTAAAAACAAGTCTTCGATTTAAAAACAGGATGGCGACGTTTAAATTAAAGCTAATTTTTCTATAAGAAAACACTGGTATTTTCCCTGAAAAATTTCCTGATCTGTCGCCCCCCGGAACAACTGTCTGTTTCAGCATGTTTATCATACACATTTATCTATAAACCTACTAGTTTTCATAGTCTTAAATGCATTAGTTTTAGTAATATGATAAGCCTAGAAATTGCGATGTTCGTAATAAATTCAATTGCGGCAAGCAGCAGCAGCAGCATTAGTTATTATTATAATTATTATTTACAATAGACAGATATTTGGCAAAACTTGTGAAATCTCTGCGACTATGCACACATTTTACTCATTATAAATGCTAATAATCTCAATTAAATGAAAAAAAAAAAAAAAAAAAAAAAAAAAAAAAGAAAGAAAGAAAAGAAACCCGCTGCAACAACGAATATCGCACTAAAGCATTTGCAATTGAAATCTTCAAATCAAATAAAATTAGGTCAACTTTTATGTTGAAAGAAGTGCTATTTTCAATTAGTGAAATGTCATCACTTAATTTTATGTTAATCGTTTGATTCGCACTTAACCCTAGTCTTAAAGAAAAGAAAGAAAAGAAAAAAAAAATGAGGACGCAATACTCTTTCTCAACAGGTTAGGCAATTAAGTGTTTTTCAATTGAATGTAATGAGAAAAGGTAAAGGTCTCTGAAAACTTATTATTATTATTATTACTATTACTAGCTGGCTTCGCCCGCCAGCGGGCCCCTAATTGTAAAACCTCTAATCTTGTAAAATGTCGATTAAATTGTACATCGAATAGTATAAACCTCTAACTGAACGAACTTCCGGCTCGGGTCCCCGCTGCCTGCGGCCTCGTATAGCAGTCGTGCTGCGCACGCGCTGTGGTATACTTTAGTTCCACCTTCCACCACCAGGTGGCGCAATCTGTATATACGATCATAACTGAAACCGTTAAAGCTATCGATGTCGAGTCGAATGATCCGGCCCATAGAAACAGAGTTCGGAAAGCGCCCCTAGTGGTGAAATGCGGAACTAAAGTCGATAATCTCTAGTATCCTCTATCGATGTCGAGTCGATTGAGCCAAACCGCGTCGTGATGTGACCCATAGAACCCGAGTTGGCTGAAAAATCCTTTAATTACACCTTCAACCGCCAGGGGGCGCAATCTGTTCTATACGAACCTCGGGCACTGAAACCGTTAAAGCTATCGATGTCGAGTCGAATAAGCCATACCCCGTCGTGATCCGGCCCATAGAAACAGAGTTCGGAAAGCGCCCCTAGTGGTGAAATGCGGAACTAAAGTCGATAATCTCTACTAAGCTCTATCGGTGTCGAGTCGAATGAGCTGTACCCCGTCGTGATGGGACCCATACGAAGGGAGATATTTTCAAAAGAAATAGCAAATTCCTTAGCTTTTTTTTTTTCCCCTATGCAAAAATGACAATTATTTAAAAAATATTAAAACTTTTAAAAATAAATGTTCCTGTGTTGACTCTCTAGTTTATTTGACTGCGATCGAACATGAAGTTGACTCTTTACATATCGTATAATCTCTGATCCATCGAAGAGAAATATTGTATAGTAAGTTAGTCAGGTATTGTATAGCAAGTATTTGCAGTGCAATTGGCTGTTTCAGAATACAAATATCCTAGTAGAATAGAATTTTAACTATGAAAATCTAATTTTTTCTCAAAATAAATCATATATTCGGAAAGCCCATTCAATTCTGTACGCAAAATGAACAACGATTTTTGATTTAAGATCGTTAATAAATAAGATAATAACGGCGAAAGCAAAGTCACTTATTACAGTTTGATTAAACTGTGCTTGCGCCGAAAAACGCTCATTTCTAGAAACGGGTTTCACAAAAGAGTTTTTTTTTAATTGATAATAATCGAATTTTTTAAAGTCAAAGGCATCTTTCTATAGATGAATGTATGCACTTTTAGCTTCTTCTCTCGGAATTTGTGTACTTCGATAAAAAAGTCCTGCGGTGGGGGGGTTTACATTGGCAAATTAGAGGAAATCGTAAAAGTGAGGTACGGGAACGACCGGTTTCTAAAAGGTTAATGTACATATTTTTTAAAACTGAAATATATGTTTCGAAGAATAAGAAAGTGGCTATGATCTGGTGTATTTTATTTGTCTCTATTCACATTTTCCCAGTCGATGCGGATTTTTAAACATGGGCCGAAAAACGAAAATTCACGCGAGTGAGTTTCGGAAACCATTTTTTAGAAGGGTTAAAAAACGAATTTTTCGAAACTGATACCTGATTTTAAAAGGAAAAAGAACGTAGATTAGGCTCGGTATTTTTATTTTTTCGTATCTTGTTTAGCAGCCCAGAATTGAATTTTTAAATATTGCAGAAATCGCTGAAAAAGCGAAAGAGAGTTACGGAAAAAAACGTTTTCGAAAGGGTTAACTGAAATATTTTTTAAAACTAAAGGTTTTACAGTGATCTCGAAAGGAGGAAAATGTACTTGGGTGTGTTTGTTTGTTTTTATGTTCTTTCAGAGAGCCGATGCGCGATTTTAAATATCGCAGAGAATCGGAATTTGCAAAAGTGAGTCTGCGCGCGAATTTTTTTCGAAGGGTTATTATTTGTATTTTTCAAAACCGATCACAGATTTCGAAAGGAAAAAGAATGTAGATCTCGTCTGGTATTTTTAGTTTTCTCTAACTCGTTTGGAACCGCCTCTGCGAATTTTTGAAAATCGTCGCAATTGCCGAAATCGCGAAACTGTGTACGGAAAATAGACATTTTTGAAGGGTTAACTGACGTATTTTTTTTAATGGAAGTTGGAATTGGAGAGGACAAAGACAAATCTTTTATTTGGTGAAATCCGTTTATCCGAATCTTTCTTAGTCCGGCGGATGCGAGGTTCGGACGAAGGGAGAAAATCAAAAACACGAATTCGACCCTTTTTGATTATTTTTTTTGAAAGGGTTAATATCTAAATTTTTTCGAACCGACAGGATCATTAGAGACGTAAAAGTACGTTCTTTGAGAATATGTTGACGGTTTTTTCGTATTTCTGTCGGTTCGCCGTCGGGGAGTTTAGACAGTCGTAAAACGAAACCGGCAGAAGCGATCTTTCCTTCTTCTTTTTGCGGAAGATGAGGATTGAGCTCTTCTGGGCATGCGCGGAATAATTTCAATGTAGGTTTCTTTTTAGTAATTAAAACAGTTTTGTTCGTTAATTACTCCCTTAATTATGGGCCGATTTTTTCGAAACTGCAATTCCTGGAGGACCGGATTTTTCTGATTTTTTTGACACAAAAAGCGCTTCGCTACTCGCTACGCTCGCAGAGTTTATCCGGGTACAGATACACACACACACACACAGACAGACACACAGACGTATACGAACATTAATAATAAGGACTAGCTGGCTTCGCCCGCCAGCGGGCCCCTAATTTACATCGGTAACTAAAATCGATAAAATCCCTAATTTACATCGGTGCCTCGAATCTTTTGTATTCTCCGGCTCGCACCCCCCTCGAACCGAACGAACTTCCGACACGGGTCCTCGCTGCCTTCGGCACCGGATAATCCCTTATTTTGCACATTGAGTAGTATAAACCTCTAACCGAACGAACCTCCGATCCTGGTCCCCGCTGCCTTCGGCACCGGATAATACCTTAATTTGCACATCGAATAGTATAAACCTCTAACTGAACGAAACTCCGACCCTGGTCCCCGCTGCCTTCGGCACCGTAAACCGGTCGTGCTACGCACGCACCGGCACATAGAATAGTATAAACCTCTAACTAAACGAACCTCCGGTTCGGGTCCCCGCTGCCTGCGGCACCGTATAGCAGTCGTGCTGCGCACGCGCGGCAGTATACGTTAGTTCCACCTTCCACCACCAGACGGCGCAATCTGTTTATACGATCATAACTGAAATCGTTAAGGCTTTCGATGTCGAGTCGAATTAGCCATACCCCGTCGTTTTCATGCCCGTAGAACCGGAGATAGGAAAGCGCCCCCTGGTGGTGAGACTCGGAGCAAAAATCGATAAGCTCTAGTATCCTCTATCGACGTTGAGTCGATTGAGCCAAACCGCGTCGTGATGTGACCCATAGAACCCGAGTTGGATGAAAAATCCTTTAATTACACCTTCCACCACCAGGGGACGCAATCTGTTCTATACGAACATGACCGAAATCTGTAAAGCTATCGAAATCCAGTCGAAAGAGCCAAACCACGTTGTAATCGGGCCCATAGAACCCGATTTCCGAAAGCGCACCCTGGCGGTGATGTTCCTGTGTTGACTCTCTGGTTTATTTTACTACGATCGAAATGAAGTTGATTCTTTACATAGTGTATAATCTCTGATCCATTAAATTGATAATACTCGAATTTTTTTAACTGAAAGGTGTCTTTCTAGAGCTGAATGTATGCACTTTTAGCTTCTTCTCTAGGAATTTATGTAATTCGATAAAAAATAGCTGCGGCGGGGGGGGGGTATACATTGGCAAATTAGAGGAAACACGAAAGTGACGTACGGGAACAATCGGTTTCTAAAGGGTTAATGTACATATTTTTTAGAACTGAAATATATGTTTCGAAGAATAAGAACGTGGCTATGATCTGGTGTATTTTATTTGTCTCTATTCACATTTACCGAGTCGATGCGGATTTTTAAACATGGGCCGAAAAACGAAAATTCACGCGAGTGAGTTTCGGAAACCATTTTTTTAGAAGGGTTAAAAAACGAATTTTTCGAAACTGATACCTGATTTTAAAAGGAAAAAGAACGTAGATTAGGCTCGGTATTTTTATTTTTTCGTATCTTGTTTAGAAGCCCAGAAATGAATTTTTAAAGATTGCAGAAATCGCTGAAAAACCGAAAGAGACTTACGGAAAAAAACGATTTCGAAAGGGTTAACTGAAATATTTTTTTTAACTAAAGGTTTTATAGTGATCTCGAAAGAACGGAAATGTACCTGGGTGTCTTTGTTTGTTTTTTTGTTCTTCCAGAGAGCCGATGCGCGATTTTAAAAATCGCAGAGAATCGGAATTTGCAAAAGTGAGTCTGCGCGCGAATTTTTTTCGAGGGGTTAATATTTGTATTTTTAAAAAAGGATCGCAGATTTCGAAAGGAAAAAGAATGTAGATCTCGTCTGGTATTTTTAGTTTTCTCTCACTTGTTTGGAACCGCCGCTGCGATTTTTTTAAAATCGTCCAAATTGCCGAAATCGCGAAACTGTGTACGGAAAATATACATTTTCGAAGGGTTAACTGACGTATTTTTTTTTAATGCAAGCTGGCGTTGGAGAGGACAAAGACCGATCTTTTATTTGGTGAAATCCGTTTATCCGAATCTTTCTTAGTCCGGCGGATGCGAGGTTCGGAAGAAGGGAGACAATAAAAAACACGAATTCGACCCTTTTTGATTATTTTTTTTGAAAGGGTTAATATCGAAATTTTTTCGAACCGACAGGATCGTTAGAGACGTAAAAGTACGTTCTTTGAGAATATGTTGACGGTTTTTTCGTATTTCTGTCGGTTCGATGTCGGCGAGTTTAGACAGTCGTAAAACGAAACCGGCCGAAGCGATTTTTCCTTCTTCTTTTTGCGGAAGATGAGAATTGAGCTCTTCTGGGCATGCGCGGAATAATTTCCAGGTAGGTTTCTTTTTAGTAATTAAAACAGTTTTGTTCGTTAATAACTCCCTTAATTATGGGCCGATTTTTTCGAAACTGCAATTCCTGGAGGTCCGGATTTTTCTGAATTTTTTGATACCAAAAGCGCTTCGCTACTCGCTGCGCTCGCAGAGTTTATCCGGGTACAGATACACACACAGACAGACACACAGACGTATACGAACATTAATAATAAGGATTATTATTTGTTTCGTAAAGCTTACACTATATACGAGCGCAGAATGCAGCAATATCAGATTACTTCTCTTTGAAAGAAATCTTGGTGACACGATCTAGTTGAAATTACTCTTAGATGAATTCGTCAATCAGTTAAATATTTTTTGAAGTATGCTTATTAACATAACATATCCAAAGTGACAAAAAATAAAATAAAATAAAATAAACACTGGAATTTGTATTTGGAATTTATAAATTATTCTTTTCAACACACTCCAACATAATTGAAAAGTGTTTATGAATTTCGCGGTTTGTCTCCCCGAGTTCAAACTCGCGCAAATATACTCGGATCGCCAAACAATTGATGTATGTAATTGAGGTTTATCATGACAGGTTCGATATTGAAATTGAAGTATATAACATTTATATAGTTCGTTTACAGGGACACTCGAAATAATTCCGTTACATTAAGGTCTATGTGGAAAAATTGTTTGAAGTCTATTTTAATGATGTTACACTATTTCAGGTATATGGAAATGGATATACAACACTAGATGCACTACAAGATGCTTACTGTAGAATAGGGTGTGCTTAGCATATACCGGTCATTTACAGGGACACGCAAAATAATTCGGTTACAGTGCTTTTTACGAACAATAATTGCTGGACGTGCGTTTTCAATTGTGATATTCATTTTTAAATTTAACAACTTTTTTGCATATTACTTGGTGTGTATGAATTTTGTAGATCGTATGCAGGGATGCACAAAAGAATTCGAACACATTTCCACTTACTGGCGGAAATTGCGGAAGAGGAATTTTCAACTGCGTTTTGCGTTTCTTAATTGAACAAAATTTTAGCATGGTATGTAACATATGTTCAAATCTATAGATCATATACAGGGCTCCCCAAATCAATTCGGAAATTTTTCCGACCATAAATGGCAATTGCTGCTTTGGGTTTTCAGGTGTGTTATGTGTATTGCAAATTGTTTTCTTAGAGAACATCTTTCATCCAATTATACTGTGAATTTTGTTACAGTATTCTGAATGTGCAGGAAAGTGTTTGACAATCCATGCTTGACGCATATTTTTGCTTTGTTGGTATTTTTGCAACAGGATATAGGTACAGTCGTGATAAAATATATACTGTCCCCCCCCCACCCCATCTTCCCCGGTCTAATTCTGGCCGAAAATCATCTTATGAAAATTATACCAGTGCCAAACAATCGGGGATTAAAGTCTTCTATTAATTGGCATGTTTGAAGCATTGGAGGCCACATGCACATTAAAATCCAAATTAACATTTAAACTTTTAATGACAGCATCCAAATTAACAATATTTTTAATATTTTTACTCTGCGTTTAAATTTATTCCCAGATTACAAATTTCAAGTCATTTGTACCAAATGTTTGGAATTAAAACTACTCTAAATTTTGACCCTCTAATATTAACTTACTTTTATATATTTTTACTTATGTTAGCTTAAATAATAAACTTAACATGTTGATTTTGTAGGAGTACACTATTTGAAAACTCAAACATAAGTATCTTATTCTTCTAATTACCATAATTTTTCTTATATTAAATAAGAAACTAATATTCCTAAATATAGGAATTATAACTTGTGAAACATTTTATTGCATCCGATTCATAAATAATAATAAAAAAAAATCCCTGACGGCTCGGCCTACAGGCACAGGTAGATTTCGAAGACGCAGACCATGATATACCTGTTTGTTGGGAATTGCGGAAGAAATGACCTTTTTGCCATGATGCGGCAGTTGGGCAGCAGTTACTTCAAAACCCAATTTGCTTGCAGGCGAAGCCAAAGGCTTTTTTTTTTTTTTTTTTTTTTTTTTTTCATAAGGGTTGGTCCTATAAAAAACTTGTCAATATAAAAGTTTTAGATAATATTAAGAGGATGTGTAATAAATTTAAGCGGATTTGATATCTTGTGAATTGACGAAGTTATGATTTTCTTTCTTCTAAAACCCCCTTTTCCCCCCTAGGGGCCATTTTTAATGATATCAAAAATTTGTCATGCATAAATTTTCGGCCTTTTTCCTAGAAGTAAAAATAACTTTAAACGGATTCGATACATATCATAATTAAGAAATTATGGGTTTTTTTCTGTTTTCACAAAAAGACTCCCCATTCCCCCCCCCCCCCCCTCCTTGTTGGATTTTGTCCATTAAAGAATTTGACCGAGATTTTATGTATCAGTTTGGAAGAGATCTGTGCAGAATTATTGCAGTTATCGTGTCCATAAAAAAGTGACATAGATAGATAGATAGATAGATAAAGTTTTGAACTGGGGGTGGTTTTGGGTTCTGGGAGTCATAATCGGCGTAGATCTGCAAACATTTTTCAAAAATTCCAACTTAGGGGAGAATGTAATAAGAAGTATTTCTTACGAAATCTACCTAATTTTCTTCCAAATAATTTTTTAGTTATCCTTTAGAGAAAAAAAAAATCATGCGTCAAGCATAGATTATGAATCACTTTCCAACACTTCCAGAATACTTTAACAAAACTTTACGAATTAATAAGGTGAAAGTTGATGTCCAAGTAAACAAAGATTGACAAGGGATAACCGCCCTGGGAACTCAGCTTTCGCTTTAGACTATAAGTGCAATCCCGGGGGGATGTATAAGTAGACAATTTAGAAAACGTATAACAAATTTGAAAACCCAATTTCATCGATTACCATCAATAGTCAGAAAAATATTCGAATTATTTTGTACAGCCCCGTATATGATCTATAGATTTGTATATCTGCTGCATAGTACACTAAAATTTAGTTTAGTTAGGAAACGCATAGCATAGTTAAAAATTCTTATTCAGCAACTTCCGTCCATAAACCAAAACATATTCGATATATTTTGTGCTGCCCTGTATATGATCTATAAGATTTGTATACACAAAGTAATATATACAAATTAGTTACTTTTTAACCACAACTAAAAACGCACTTCCAGCGATTATTGTTCACAGACATGTAATGTAACAGAATTATTTTGTGTGTCCTTGTAAATAAACTATAAATGCTATGCACACCGTATTCTATAGTAAGCATCTTGTAGTGCACCTCAGTGATGTATATGAATTTCAACATGTTTGAAATAGTGTAACATCATTAAAATACACTGCCAACGATTTTTCCTCATAGACCATAATGCAACGTAATTCTTTTGAGCGCCCCTGTAAACATACTATAAATGCCACACATTTCTTTTCAATACCGAACATGTCATGATGAACCACAATAAACCTTGTCAATAAAATGGCAACCTAAGTATATTTACGGGAGTCAATATACTCAGACAAACCGAATTCATGAACACTTTTCAACTATGTTAGAAAGTGTTAAGAAATCCCAATGTGGGTTTGAGAGATGGTGTAAGAATTGAAAAGTGTCAGATTTGATTTAATTAAAATTTATTATTTATTTTAAGTAATATAACTGGCATTTTTATTTTGTCCCGCGTATAGAAATATTTGTGTAAACATTCTGTTGCACTATTAAAATATTTTTTTTTCTACCAACAGTTGATATAACTTACAAGATTTACATTTGGAGAGAATTTCTAAAATCGACTCTTTATAAAATGGTAATACTCGGGAGCTAATCACATAGAAAATCGTAAAAATTTCTATTTAGGCTAAGATGAGAGATGTATATATTTTTTTCATGTACCAAATTGGGGGGTTGTTATCGTAAAAATTATTCTTTGTACTCATTTTAATATGGATATGGCCCCTTAAGAAAAGTTTTACCTATCAAATAAAAATAAACGTCATTTCTAATCGATTGGCGCGGATTTCACTTTTCTACTAGTATTAGTAAAATGTGTTTATTTTATTTTATTTATTTATTTATTTATTTATTTATTTATTTATTTATTTATTTATTTATTTTTGCAGGACAGTACAATTTTAAAATGAACTACGGGCTCCAATCCAAAACATAAGTAAAATCCCCACTTTTTTTTTTTATTATTGGAAGCTTTAATAGATTCTTTACATTTAATACATTTTTTTTTTTTTTTTTTAGATTGCCCAATAACAACACCTAAGAGCATTTTCAAATGAAAAATATCAATAATATATTCAAATAAAATGTGAAAATTTATTAAAAGCGATAGTTTCGTACACTGAAAAAAATATATATATATATTGTTGATTTTACGGTATAATACTGGCATTCCAGCTGCCAGCATTATACCGTAAAATCAACAATTTTTTTTTTCAGTGTGCCCCATGGTCAGGAGTTAATCGCCGAAGAAATCGCTAAATATTTCGCTACTTATTTACACCAGCCGTTTAATAATTCTGATAATTTCAGTAATTTAATCGCGTCGTTTGATTACATATCTGTTAAACTTGTACTTTATTTATATTATTTTTTTATTAATGAAGTTTTAATTTCGTTGTGGAATATTAGCAAGAAAGAAATGCTGAACTATATTTGTATTCTTTTATATGCAAACGGATTAATCTTTATTAATCGAGGTGCACGCGATAGATTTAAAAAAAATTCATAATTGAAAATTATTTTAAAAAACATTTAAAAATCAGTCAATTTGGATACAGCTTTCAAACAAATCGCATTTGAAAGTTCTTTTCTTTCTTTCTTTTCTTTCTTTCTTTCTTTCTTTTTTTCTTTCTTTCTTTCTTTTTTTTTTCTTATTTGGCGGTGTAAAAAATTAGATTTGTGCGATTTTTAGAAGTTAAAAAAATTGCAGTAAAAACGAAATTTATCGGTCAGTTGTTGTCACTGTCAAAATGACGTTAGCGTGACTCACGGACATGTTTTTGCTTTATAATATAGATTTTTATGCAAGCAAACAATTATATTCATTCATTTTAGCAAAAAAGTTTGCCGCTTTTAAAACAATCAATGAAATAAATCATTTTTAACGAAAACATTGAAAGAAAAAAAAAGCACTTAGACACACAGTATTAAAAAAAAGTCAGAAAAAAAAACCGCTTTTTAAAATTAAAATTTTATTCAGAGCATGTCTATTTCAAATTTCAACGTTTTGGTTCACGTAGTATCAACTTCACGCTTTCACTGACGTTTCACGGGCAGATTATTCACCATAAACATACTCTGTATAATACCAAAAAAATATGCATTTGTATGGCAGAATTTACTTGTTAAATATTTTTTCCTGTTAATTTTAATTTTGAATGAAAGAATATCTATAAGTTGCGATTTCTGGTATAGAGTCTTCTAAAAATTAAACGCGATTGACTGTATTCTTCTCACACGTGAAGATAATTTTTAAGGAAATAAATAAGAAAACCGTTATGGGACCTAGCAGGGCGGCGACCCTACCATAGCGTTGCAGAACAAAATCCACAGAGTGGGACAAGATTTTAGAACACGTTTAACTGTAGACGTCTGTCAAGACTGCGTTATTATTATTAGTATTATTATTGGAGACTATAATAAACTTTTTAACCAAAAATTGAACCGACTTCAAAAACTACTAAAGAGCGAAATATAATTTTTTTAACCAAAAATAGAACCGACTTCAAAAACTACTAAAAAGCGAAAAATAAATTTTTTAACCAAAAAATAGAACCGATTTCAAAAACTACTACAAAGTAAAAAATATTTTTTTTTTAAATAATAGTTAATAATAAATTAAATTAAGAGCATTGTATTTACCATGCATGTTATTATATTTATGTACATTAATTTGATTTTTTGGAGTCGGTGCCAGCCAAGCCAAATTAAAGCCATATGTTACCATTTTTAAGCATTTCATCTGATGTTATAAATGTGTATTTTCAAATGAGATTAGAAACTATATATGTCGACAAACATGCTTTGGAAAATAGTTAATCATTTAAATCATTGTATTTTCTACCATTTGAAGAGTTATGTGTATTTTTTTTTTATTATTGTCTCGTATTTATGTAGATATAATTTATACGCGTGTTACGATTTATATTGGATATTTTGTTTTGAATTTTGTACATGGCTTGGCTGGCACCGACTCCAAAAAATCAAATTAATATACATAAATGTAATAATATGCATGGTAAATACAATGCTCTTAATTTAATTTATTATTAACTATTATATAAAGAAAAATATTTTTTACTTTGTAGTAGTTTTTGAAGTCGGTTCTATTTTGGGTTAAAAAGTTTATTTTTCGCTTTTTAGTAGTTTTTGAAGTCGGTTCTATTTTGGGTTAAAAAGTTTATTTTTCGCTTTTTAGTAGTTTTTGAAGTCTGTTCAATTTTTGGTTAAAAAGTTTATTTTTCGCTTTTTAGTAGTTTTTGAAGTCGGTTCTTCTTCTTCTTCTTTTTTTTTTTGGTTAAAAAGTTTATTTATTTATTTATTACTTTAGTGATATCCATATTTACATTAAACCATGCTGTTGCTAATATCTTTTTATTTCACGCTAACCTTGGCACCTTGGCAGTCGACTAAAGAATCGAAGATTAGAAAAATTATCATTATTCTCATCTAATGTCTTTAAAGCCTTTAATGATATCTATATTTACATTAAACCATATTGTTTCTAATATATTTTTTACTTCACGCCAATCTTGGCAGTAGACTCGATTACGGAAGATTCGAAAATTTATCATTATTCACATCTAATGTCTTTAAAGCCTATAATGATATCTATATTTATATTAAACCATATTGTTGCTAATATATTTTTTTAATTCACGCTAACCTTGGCAGTAGACTCGATTACGGAAGATTAGAAATTTTATCATTATTCTCACCTAATCGTCTTGGATAATGTGTCATAATCGGGCTGTATACTACAGTTTTGATAACTGCGTAACTCACTGATTTCGGTGCTTATGCTTAATGTGTACTGATTTTTACGATCCGTACAAGGCGATACACCGATACACTGCGCTAACAATGTCTCCTATACTACTATTCGGAGTAACCCCTTTCTTTGTTTCTTTCTATATTGTCACTCTATAGTTAATATTATGTAGTAGAAATATTAAAAGACAATTTCAGAAGCATTTATATACAACTGTATTGTATAATATAGATAATTGGGTATTTTAAAGGCAGTTTCCAACTAGTGTGCTACAGGTGATAAATCGCTAAATATTTTCTGTAACTCGTACATTTGTATGGGAGTTGAAACAACAATGTATTTAATTATGCGGCAATAAACGCTCGTCAAAATATGCCAAACCGCTGTGAAATTGCAACGATGGAACTTTTAAAAGATTCAAAAGTAGATTTGTTGTGGCATAATTTATAGTTTTTATCCGTACGTTGTATTATATTTATCCAATTCACAATTTTATGTAATTTTGCTTTTCAAATATGGCAACACTCAAAAGTTTTAGTTTTTGTTTGGATCTTAAAAAGTTTGTTCTATGAAAATAAATCCTATAAGTTAAAGCTGATTTAAAAAGGTCAGTCTTTTTATTATTTGCAACTTGAAAGTCGTCTGCCAACAACTGGTGGCCCGAACGTAATAACTCTTGATAATATCCGATTTGCTTAAAATTTTGTATATACGTACATTGTGATAAGGCGCTCATTGGTTAAGTATAAAGAGGTGGGGAACAGTGGCTAATCCACCCCTTTAATTTATTCATGCAGAATTATAATCCGATAAGTTAAAGCTGATTTAAATATGTCAGTCTTTTTATTTACAAATTCACGTAATAGAATATTTTAGGATATTAAATGAAAGTCGTCTGCCCAACAAATTAACTATTTTTAAAATGCTTAATTTTTTTTTTTTTCGTTTATGTTGAATTTCTGAAAAAAGTACTGAACCAATTTTCATAAAATTGAAATGGGGCCAATTCGAGAGTATTTTCTTTCGAAAAAAAAAAAAAAAAATCACATAAATAGGACGCATAGTTCCGAGTAATTGGTGAACATACATAAAAAAAAAAAAAAAGAAAAAAAAATACATACACGTCGAATTGATAACCTCCTCCTTTTTTGAGTCGGTTAATAAAAATGAAATAAGCTGAACTAAGATTTATTTTTGTTATAACAACTTGTGCAAGATAAATTTTAAACATATCTACATAAAAAAAAATATGCAATTGTTACAAATAAGAAGTAGTGAAAATCCAAACGTAAACATCTACCGGCTTTTTTCAAACTGGAGAAATGAAACAGTTTATTCCCCCTTTTCGTCAAGGGGGGGGGGGGCTAAGACCCACTGAACTTCCCGTTTAACACAATTATTTTAATACACATGAACGTAAAAAGAAAAGCTAAAGTAAAAATTGCCTTCCACGAAGGATTGAGGGGTGGGGGGTGGTTGCCTCTGACAAAAAATGCTTGGTTCTTTTTCTCATAGTGTTTAATTTTTTTAATTCACTTGTGAAGATATTTTTTAAACTATCAGAAATAAAGAAAATTTAGTTAATTAAATTTCTAAATCGAGGGGGGTGGGACATTGGACCTCCATTGCCCTGAATTGCCGGCACCCCGGGACTGGCCGCTTGAATTAGGCATTTTAGGTTTTAAGAGGATTTTTTTTTTTTAAACTTCCTTTTACAAACTTATTACATAAAGTGAATATAATCCCATTTGGATCATCTCAGTCTGTTTTCCCAAGATGCGTTAAATTTTTTGCCTACGGCCGGTGATTCACTGTTTTACATTTACGGGATTGTTCTCTCAATGAAAGCGAATGTACGGATCTTGATTTTTATATGGAAATATGTGGTACTTACTCTTCAGAGATATGAATACAGTGCTCATTTCACGGTATCATCTTATAGATATATATTAATAACTTTTACCAATTAATCAAGATGCTCCAACTGATGCAAGTCTTTTTTTTTTTTCACCTGATTCATCCACGCAATCCTTTGTGCTTCCGTAAATTATTTTTAGTATTTATCAAGGAGTCTCTTTTATAATTATCTATGCCAGTCAGTGGTGCGTTTACTGAAAAATACATCTTAGCTGCAAAAAAATTCAGCTGAGTGCCAAGAATCAGATGTGGGCTTTTTTGTGTGCTTGTGAAAAAAAAAAAAAAAAAAAAAAAAAAAAAGAATTTTGAACGAAAAAAATAATTAGGTATGTGCAGTTTCCTGCCTAGACCTTTAGCAGTTTTGGGTAAAGTATTTTAGTAGCTTAAGGCATCTTTCCATAAATAAGCAGCCTTCTCGCCACGACAAAAGCAAATTTGTTGTAGTATCAGTTAAGAGCTATAAGCTATAATAATCAGCCAAACATGAAATACAATAAAGAGCTCTTTATCAATAAGGGCATCTAGATGCATTTATTGATACACTGATACTATTTTTTATTCAACTTCAACAAGTTGTATATAAACAATTCAAAATAAATCTATAAAGACGAAAAATAGCTCAACATTCGAGCACAGCCCATTTACATTGATACATTAGTAAAAACATCTAAAAATGTAAGTTGTTGACATTGTACTATATATGAAAATTACTTTATGCTATTGCATGCATAGCAACCAAAGTTAAAATGCAGATTCCTATTCATCGATAATAAAGTTATTAAAGAAATCTCGAACTCGAACAACAATACAAAAAAAGAAAAAAAAATCTCTTTAGAAGAAGCATTAATTATTCAAAGATTAGGGATTAAGGGCGTCTTCACAAATATGGCCCAAAAGAAGAGATAGATAAAAGAATAGAATAACTAGTAAACTTTTAAAGAATATATATATATATATATATATATATATATATATATATATATATTCTTAATGCCTGTTTCATGTTAGCGAAATTATTTTAGAAGCTGGGAATTGACGCAAATCAATTTTTGTTGTGCATTATAGAAACTAGGTGAACCAACCAAGGCTTCCTGGATTACAAAACATAGTTGAAAACCCTTTTCTTTTTTATAAGGGAAACTTAAATAGATTTTTTTTAATTTAATGTATTTTTCTTAGATTGTTAACTATCAATACCAAATAGCATTTTTATATGAAAAATATCAATAATGTATTCAAATAAAGTTTTGAAATTTATTAAAAGCTATTAATTCGTCTTAGCCAAGAGCCGAAGAAATCGGCAAAGATCGCTACTTACAACAGCTTTTTTTATTCTGATAATTTCAGTAGTTTAAGCGCGTAGCTCGATTATATGGTCTGTTAAATTTGTGTTTTGTTTGTATTATTTTATTTTTTTATTGGTGAAGTTTTAATTTTGTTATGGAATATTAGCCGAAAACAAATGCTGAACTATTTATATTGTTGTAAGTGCACGAGATAAAGATATATATACGTATATACATATAAAAAATCATGCTTGGCAATTATTTTTAAAATCCTACACAAATCTGTATATATTGAGATAATTTTCAAACAAATTGCATTTGAAAGAACATTTTTTTTTCTTATTCGACGGTGTAAAAATTATTACACGACGTTTAGAAGTAAAAAAAAAAAAAAAAAAAAAAAAAAGCGAAATTAATTGGTCAAGTGTTTCCACCGCCAATATACGGCATCGATACTCACGGATATGTTTTTGCTTTATAATATAGAATTAGCCAACCCTGTGTGGTTATACGGTTATTTTCCATTTTTCTTTCGTTCTAAATGCGGTTAGAAAGATAAAGTTTACTTTACTTGGAGAAAGTCTATTCTAAATATACTTGATAAGATCCAGAAACTGTATAAAAATTTAAAATTTCATAAATAATAAAAATTATATATTTTTTTATGTAAATGGATTTTTATATTCAGAGCAACATTTGAAACATTTTTGCAACTGGAACTATGTCTCAAACTTAGTTAATAAAACTAACAGTTTAGCAATTGGGAATTGGTCAACGATAAGAAAGGACGCCCTGTATATACAGAGGGCGTTTACACATATTGGGAACGATTTTGACAGCAAAAATAAAATACATAAATTAAAATAATTATTTTTTACTGTGTTCTATCTGGTAGCCCTTGTTGTGAACTATCATATTGCAGCGGGATTTCCAAGATAGTACGGCTTTTTGTAAAACTGGAAGTGGAATTTTGTTCCATTCCTACATCACACATTTCCAGAGTCCACTCAACATATAGTTGGTCGGCATTTCGCAAGAGCTTGTTTTAATAGTCCAAAAGCACAGTAATCCATTGTCGAAACATCTGGAGACTTGGTTGGACTTGGAATATGATTAAACGGTATACACTTGATTCCAATTTCTCTTATCAATTTTTCGAGAACATATCGAGATGTATGGCTGCTCGCTTTTATCCTGGTGGAACTCAACAATTTAACGTCCGTAGGATAAAGTTTTGGAATTTCTTCTTTAAAAATAGGAATTAGAACATTGTTTTGATAATAAGCAGAGTTAATTTTGACATTTTTCTCAACTTTTCTGATCTTTAATTTTCCGTTGTAAGAGATTCCAGCAATCACCATTTTTGGCCTCTTTTCCGGTAATAAATCGATCTTTTTTTTATTACAGTCATTTAGATAAATCCACGCTTCATAAAATGTGACAATTTTTTTTCAATTACTATCACCTGCTAAATGATTTTCATATAACAGTCTGCATCTTGTCTTTCTCTCGACAACATGTTTTGGTAGCAAGCGATGAACTATACATTTTTTTGTTTTAATTAAATTCAAATCTCTATTAATTATTTTATTTACAGTTGCTGCAGCAGATGTATGCAAAAAATTTGCGATAGTTCTTTGAGGTTTTGGATTTCACATTACAACCGCGCACTTTAATAGAAATGTTAGAGACGGTACGTATCTTTTTCGGATAGTTCTTTCGTGTTTTCTTTTCGATAGCTTTAAAGATTGACGATTTTTTCCTTTTAAATTAATAATATCACTTATTTTATGCTTTAACACTTTAAATCCATGCTTCTCGCAACGTTTTCTAATCACGGAATATGAATAATTCTCTTCGGAAAGAGCAAATATATAACCTAAGCCACTCGCTTCTTTTGCGTGCGATTTCAGCAGCAGATGATTCTTTTTCATAGCAGCCAATATTTCAGTTATCACATTGTTACATGTTGTCAGTTTATTTTCCCCTGTTGTCTCTCGTTGTTTTTTAATTTAACATCAAAATCGTTCCCAATATGTGTAAATAACCCTCTGTATTTGATACAAGGCCATTTGCATATTGGTATTTAATATATAAATAAATTTATAGATAAATACTGACGATTTCTTTAAATAATATAGAATTTCCACCTAAGTTTTATTTAACAACTAGCTAACCCGCCCGGCGTTACTCGGGCCTGAGATAATTACAATCTCAGAAAAAGGCGTTAACCCCCTCCCTCCCCATACCCGTAAATATAATGAATAATTTGATCAAGAAAACCACCGTCACCTACATTAACGCGATCATCAAAAAAATAATTACATTTTTCTGATAATTATAACATAACGAAGACTCTACGCTAAAATAGCCGGCAGATGACAACACTTCCCATCCTCAATATCAGATCTATATTTTAATTAGTTATCTAAATTTTTGTTCATTAGTAAAAATTAGCATTATTTCCTTTCATTTTCGCAAACTAAATGGAGGGATCGACCAGAGAAACAGATCTCTTTGTAGTTCAGTTTTTAATGAAAGCAGATCCCTGTCTGAAACTTTCTCGGATTTTTTTCACTGGCGCCGGCAGATTTTTGGCAGTTTTTTGATTAAATTAAGAAAAATCACAGGGCGAATTTTTCAAAAATCACATAGCCGGATGCAGAAGTTTTTTTTACATATGCTCAGAAATTTTCAAATTGATATCTTAATTAGTTTTCTTAAAATTCGCTAATTAGTAAAATAATTTCGAATTCGTTCATTTCCGTTAGCAAATCCACAACAGAAGTTCTTATCTTTAGCCATTTTGATTTAAAAGGTGGCATTTTCGATGCGATGTTTAATGATATTCTAAATAATATCTTGAGTAATTATCAAAATATTAAAATTCTGAGACTCAGGTGCACATGATCAGACCTTGGACTATCCACATCTAAATTTTCAGACTTCTAGGAGGGCTAAATTCTGCTAGCTATCGCAGACAAACAAACACACACAGAGTGAAACTTTCTTTTATTAGTATAGATTAATAGTTACCTTCACTGTACGCATACCATCTGCCACTTCATAATAGCTTTATAGTACAGTTCCTTAGACATATAAGTATAGGTATTACATCTCATATTGTCTTGCTTTTAATGAATGTTTTATAGCCAATAATTTTCTGTTGTTGAAAACAAAGAAATTATTCAATCACACATTAATCATAATCAACAACATTTAATATTCCCTTTATATGCAAGGTGTTTTTAATGAGATTAATTATCTCATTATTTTGATCATAATCATAACCGTACTTTGGAAATATAGATGTTATGGGGGCGTAAGTAGTATATTTTCCCAACAGAAACACCGGAGTGCTAGGGTGGGGCACTCTAAAGCCTGCTCTTGCTAAAAGTTTTATAAATCATTAAAAAGATGCCCTTTTCCTTTTATAAATGATTGTTATCAATATTATCCTAAGAAAAGATTTGAAATCAGTTCAGTAGTTTCAATATAATTGCGATTTTAGGAAGTTTTCCGCTCATTTCACTATTTTAAATCTCGAAATTTCAAAAACTTTCTGAGCGGACATGTATGTTTTAAAGTAATGCACGTTTAAAGTAATTACGATGACGAAATTCACGTTTCTAGCCTTAACAGAAATCGTAAGTTTTTCGAACATTTTCGGTTTATTTCATATTTTTAAATTTCAATGTTTTTAGAACCGCTCTCAGCGAGCATTTACTTCTTAAAAGTAAATCGTCATATTTTCATGTTTCTAGCTTCAACATATTTTTTAAAAAATTGCAATTTTAGGACGTTTGTCGCTCTAGTTATCCATTTGAGGGCAGTTGCACATAGATAATAAGTAGCCCAAGTTTTAGGTAAAGAATGTCACCAGTATCATTTTGAAAGAATTTTTGAAATCGGTTTGGTAGTTCCAAAGTAATCGTGATTTTAGAACATTTTCCTCTCATTTTATTCTTTTAAATTTAGATTTTTTCAAAAACTGTTCTATGCGAGCATTTACATCTTAAAAGTAATAACCATGCCAAATTTCATGTTTCTAAACCTAACAATTCCAAATAAATCGCAATTTAAAACCGTTTCGACTCATTTCACCATTTTAAATTTCGATTTTTTTTTTTCAAACTGTTCTGTGCGATTTATTACGCCTTAAAAGTATCAGTCATGTCAAATAAGATTCTAAGCCTAACAATTCCATATATATCGTAATTAGGATGCTTTTAGAAAATTTTCCACTCATTTGACCTTTTCAAATTTCGATTTTTTTAGAAACCGTCTTAGGAAGCATTTACATTTTAAAAGAAACCACCATGAAAAATTTCAAGTTTCTAGGCTCAACAACATCTCAGAAATTGTAATTTTAAAATTTTTTGCTCTTGAATCATTTTTAATTTAATATTTTTCTTCTTTTTTAGAAACTGTTCTGTTTGAACATTCACATCTTAAAAGTTATAGCCATGTCAAATTTCTAGTTTCTAACTCTAACAATTTCAAATAAATCGTAATTTAGAACGTTTTTAGAATGTTTTCCAATTATTTCATCTTTTTAATTTCGAATTTTTTAGAAATCCAAACCGGTCTTAGCAAGCAATTGGAAGTTTCTAGCCCCAACAACATCGCAAAAATCGTAATTTTAAAACTTTTTTGCTTTTGCACCCTTTTAAATTTCGATTTTTTTTTTTTTTTTTTTTTTTTTTTTTAGAAACTGTTCTGTGCGAGCATTCACATCTTTAATGTAACAGCAACCATGTCAAATCTGGACAAGGCGAGAAAGCACAGCCGTGAGCATCTTTTCTGGAAGCAACTCAGGGCACTTTTGACACCCCCCCCCCCTAAAAAATAAATTAATAAGTAAATAAACCTTTGCGCTGGAGTTTTCTAAAAACCTAAAACTTTGTTTATCTAGAGTGCGTTGCAAATGGGAACAAATTTTCAAATTTCACGTTTCTATCTTTTCGAGTTTAGAAGATATATGAACTCAAAAATTTCATTTTTTGACACTCACTCACTCACCGATCATCAAAAAGATAAGGTACATACCGTAGCCCTAGAAACGTGAAATTTGGAATAAAGGTAATGTTTAGAAAAAAAAAAATCAAAAATTAA